>OZ004710.1:54835839-56161157 GCA_963924515.1 Vespertilio murinus | reverse complement strand
TATGTCTCAGTGGGCAGCTGAAGGCATGAAAAAATCACCTGTCCATGGCCCTGGGCTGAGTGGGAAGAAGCTGTTGACTCTGCAAGGCCTCGTTTGCCTTCCTTTACAACTGTGCCCCTTTTCCCACACCTGTGTTTCTCCTCTGGTCCAGAGCCAAAAGGTCTCAGGTTACTTGGACCATCAGCAATACCATAGACTTGCCCAAGAGAAGGAACTGAGGGAGAAGAGGCTAAGACCCAGAGTCACTCTCTGCAATAGAGCTGTTTGTGGGTGTTGTGAGGTAACTCAAAGGTGTTCTGGGTTAGCTGAGTAGTGTCTCCCTGTTTCTTCCTTAGCACTGCACTCCACCCTATTTCTCATTTCCAATGGGCCTTCAGCTAGAGAAACAGTTTATTTTCATCATTCTTTCCCCAGAAGCTCAAGTAGTGCCAGAGCCTCATTTCATATTAATTGGGACTTGAGGGGACTTACATAACTTTTTAAATTGGCCCCTGACATCCCAATTTATGGCAGTTTTCCCTTCTCACAGGACAGACTATATTGTGCCTTAGACCACACTTTGATGTGCATGACTTAACTTTCCTTATTCACCTTTGTAGCCCTCAAAGTAGACATTGTCTGACACAGACTAAGAGTGCAGTTGGTGTGGGCTGGATGGCTAGCGAGTTGGTTGAGTGGTTGTTTAACTGACTGGGTAAAGGTCTCACAGAAAGTTGGAACTTGCCTTCCCACAAAGAAGCCAGTTTTAGCTTCCACCTCCCCATTAATTATCACATAGCAGTGGGTCACCAGGGTCCCAAGGAGAGGGAACATGAATCACCATGTTATCAGAGGAATGAGGGAGGGCAGAAACATCTCTCCTTGTGCAAGGGTCAGAGCCATGAGTTTGAAACATAAACACAACAGCCTTCATTATCCCCTCAGTCTTTGGTTAATCTAAATTACTTTATGATGGATGCCAATGAGGTTAGTTGAAAGCTATTCAACATGGACCCAGTTTCAAAGGGATTTCTAGGAAATTATTTAGATCGAGGCTTTTCTTGCTCAACCATTTGCTCTTTGTTGGCTCTTCTCTGCTTTCCCTAGTTGAGGATGAATTTCTAACTCCTTCCATAGAATCTTCCCAAATTAAAAAGAGCAGGAAGAGCACTTGAGATCTTGTTCCCTGCATATGTCATCAGTTTAGCTCAAATAAATTCTTATTTTTTTTACAAAAAGGAAGAACCTCCCAGGTCAGCCTTATCCTAAGATGAAGATAAAGTCTATGCTCTGTTTTCCTAAAAGGCCCTTAGATTACAGTAGCAGACAGGGGCAGGAGGGCTGCAGAAATCTAAAGAGCAACAGGTGTTCTTATCATAATCACAGATCCTGTGGGAAGAGTTTCCAAGATTATGTTCAGACTCTGACACTCTATGACTTTAGGGAAATTACCTCTTTGAGTCTCCATTTTGTTTCCTGCAAAAGATCCATTTCATTTGGGGTATTTAGAGCATGTAATAAAGGTGGATCTGAAAGTGTTTTGGTTGCCAGGTGTGGGGCATTGGAGCCCATACCAGACTGGTACCCACTTAGCATAGCAGAGTCAGCAAGACAACCCGTCTTCTAACCTTCAGTGGCTCCAGTTGAGAGCACTTGGGTTCCTGGTTCCAGACCAGAGATATTACCTCTTATTAAATTTCTCTTCATCAAGCCTTCTCTCTCCACCTTTATTCCTGCCTGCTGCCATTCCTTCTAACTGGGCTTGGATGCTGGAGTCCAAGCCTCTGCAGCAAAGAAGGCTCACTTCAGTAGTGCAATGATAGTAGTGCTTGTTATAACAGGCTCCTGTGTACTGAGGCCCTCTAGGTCCAGAGGCTGGGTAAGCTGAATCCTGTAGGGCCCCATTATGGTCAGTGTTGTCATAGTTAACATCTTCATGAATTAGGCTTTGTTAATTACAAAAGAAGTTGAAACAGGGCCAAATTGTTGGCCTCCCAAAAATCCTATACCTCCAGAGGTAGGGTAATTGGAACTGAGGTGTTGTGACTTATTCAAATATAAGCTTGGCATTTTCTCAGCTGGCCAGCATGGCAGGAAGAGCAGTTCCAGGTGGTATACTCAGTGAATTTTTCCTGCTCTCCCAGATCCCCCTCACAGGAGACCAGGAGACTCCATGTGTTCCCAATGTTACCTTGTTGGCCATAAGTTATTTTCCTCAGGCAGTTTGGGGACTACTGACAGGCTCTTCCTATTGGCTGAGAATATTATTGGATCAGCAGAGTCCTATTTTGGGAGTCAGGAGACAAACACTAAAACCATCTGTGTAACCCAAGGAAAATCTCTTTACTTATGTGAACCTTAGTTTCTCCATCTGGAAAATGGAGATTATCATATCTAATTCACTTTCCTCCCAATGGTTAGTCAGAGAATGAAAGGAATAAAGACATAGCACATTTAGTAAATAACTTAAATGAAACAATTATTGTGAAAAGGAGGAGTCCTGTGCAAGATGAAAAGATTAAAGTTTTCTTGGGGAGGAGGGATTTTACTTTTATAATATCTTAAGAAAAATATAGAACTTTCTATCCACTCAGAGGGAATAAAAGCCAGTTTCTATCCTACCCTCCCCTTAGCCCAGCCGTGGGCAAACTACTACTGCCCATTCGGCTATTCTATCTGGCCCGCAGAACCGAAAGAGCGGAAGGTTCTCTTGCTCTCCCCTCCACTCCTTCACCAGCAGCCCAAGATGAGAGTGCCAGCATGGTCAGGTTGCTTTTGTTCTGGCCCTCCGGTCCAGTTTAAGAACCCATTGTGGCCCTCGAGTCAAAAAGTTTGCCCACCCCTGCCTTAGCCCAATTTTCTCCATCACACCTGCCCTGTATGGGCCACTTTGAAAGAATAAAACAGTTATTCAATCAACAAATGTTTATTGATTATCTACTATTTGCCAAACACTTACAGATCTTTATCTGTAAGTCTAGAGGATACATAGATGTCTAAGATATGGCCACTACCCTCCAAAAGTTTACAATGTACTTGTGAAATCAGATATACAAACATGAAAATATAACTATACATCAAAATTATGAATGATAAGCATCAAAGAAGTGAATTGTACATTGAGGGAGGGGAAGTAAGGGACAGAGTGGTCTGGAGAGGCTCAATGGAGGAGATGGTGCTGAGCAAGTTGTTCAAGCATGAGGAAAACTTGGCAAAAGGGATAGGGCTTTCCAGTCTGGAAGAACAGCTTAAATATAGGCAAGGAAGTGGAAAACATGCAAGGCATGCTAGATACAATGAACGGACCCTTTCTGCTGGCACTGAGGTTTGGGGAGGTGTACTAGAGTTCTTCAGAAGTTGTGAGCAAATATGCCTTTGGTTTGTTTATGACTCACACATCCACCCCTACCCCAGGGGAAATGGAACATTTTCAGGTCTTGGAGCTGGAACTGTCTGCTTGGGAACCATTCTGTACTTTCTCACCTCACCTGAAATCCCAGGCAGCAGCTTAGCTATCACTCAGATCAGGGCCATAATACCTTGGGCCTGATTATTCTATTCTGAAGCCCTTGGATGCATTCTAGCAGCTCAGGAGTATCTGGTGAGGGAAGATGTGGGGAATATGAAAGACAATAGGAGACCCACCTTGTACTGTGGTCTTTCAGTCTCCGTAGTGTGCTCTATGGTTAGACCCTTGGACGTCTGATCTCAGCCTTTGAGCTGATTTTCTATTAGGTTTGAAGACTCTATGGGAAGCTGACTTTCTCTGGCCCAATAGAAACATCTACTAAAGAAACACACATGTCCACTTAGCTTCTGATATATCAAAGTCCTTATTCTTTCTTGGGCATGATATTTTTCTAGGAATGATATCTTTCACAGTCCCCCAAAGCTCCCATACTCTCATCTCCCAGTCAAGGGGCATCTCTAGAAAAATTAATTTCCCATTCTTAAGGAAACAATTGTGTGGGGCCCTTAGCCTTGTTTTTTAGCAGGAGGCCAGGTCAGGTGCCTCGGAGGGAGGCAGAAACTTCAGTGAAAGTCAGGGCTGCAGCTTCTGAGGCATTTCCTCAATGGAGTAAGGTCTGCTGCTGCCTGGAGTGGAGCTTTACATCGTATCTTCTTTCCTTGTTTTCCTCTAGCTGTGGGCTAGATCCCTAACACAGATGTGTGAGGGAATTCTGTAATTTCTCTGATAAGTGGCTCTGGTCTTTTGGGTCCTCAGCTGCCTTCCTTCCCTGTCATCCTGCACCAGTTGTCCTCTGTTCCCTCTGTGCAGTGTGATGGCTCTATTTCTGTTCGTGCACAAATAAGTCTTAGCACTGTGGAGTCATAACAAGACTGGAATGCACTCTCCAGGGCCCATTAATGGCCAGTCAGCTTATTTGGAGGGAAGCTTGAGGAGGAGGATTTGAATCATCTTCATAAAAGCCACCACTCTTTCTTTCCTCAACCCCCAGCAATGAACTGAGAGTCAACCTCAGCCAGAGGGATGGTCTTTGATCACAGAAAGGGTCAGTCCATGGGATGTGATCAGTGGGTTTATGAATGGATTGCCAGGTAAACAAAAAAGCAGATTGGAGCTATGGAGTCTGGCCTAGAGTAGGGGATGGATTTGGAGTTGAGGGTTGCACGATTCAGGGTGTAGGGTTGGGAAGTAAGGTGAAAGAAATAGACTGACTTGGTAAGCATATTGACAGTTCAACCTGGACACTGTCAACACCAGCATTCATTTTTGCATTCTCTTGATCCCATGGCCAAAGTCAGTCTATCCTCAGCACCACCTTCTGACATAATCCAGCAGCAATGTCCCTCACCTGTGGCCCCGAGGGGGTGGGGGCTGTCCACTGGTTTTTACAGACCCAGCCACCACCACCCCCAGCTCTAGCCCCTGGTTCTTCAGACATACCCTGTCAGGCTGTAGGAGTTAAACTCATTCTTGACTTTGGGTGGTTGACCAGGTGTTGGAGAGTTCCTAGTGGCGAGGGGCTGGGCCTGGTAGGCATCATAGTAGTTAGGGCGATTTCCCTGGGGTGAGCAGGAAAAGGAGAGGATGACTCCAGCTACCAGGGAGAACAGGGAGGAAATAATGCCCAAGTAAAGGGCCTCTCCGATTTCAAATTTCATGCTGTCAGGCACCATTGGGGAGTAGAAGTCCCGCAAGATCCCATGAAGATTCCAAGCAACAGGGATGAAGCTCAGGAGGCCTCCAAGGATGAAGAAGACTCCACCCACTATCGCCACTCTGTCCTTGGCTCGGGAATCCTGGCAGAAGACTGTGCATCTCATGCCCACCACAGAGATAATGCAGGCCAACGAGGAAATTGCACTGGACGTCACCATCATGGCCTGGGCAGCCTGGATGTCGGGGGGCAGGCCTAGAAGGGTGCTGTAGATGTCACACTGGGTGATTCCTGTGCTGTGTGTGGCACACTCCATCCAGAGACCCTTGGAGAATCCGACTGCCGTCACAATGCTAGCACCAACATAAGAACTTGTTCGCCAGCTGGGGAGCAGCATGGCCACCAGGGTGCCCAACAGTCCCAGAAGGCCCAGGATATAACCTATAAGTTGGATGCCAAGAGAGGCCATGGCAGACCTCTCAGTAGAAGTGTCTTCAGGGCTTGCTTTCTTGTGTTCTGGCTGCAGCTCTTGCTCCTTGGATACCAGCCTCTATTTCCTAATTTCAGAGAGTCTCTGCTATGCTGACTTCTCTTCTCCTTACAAGTGTCTGTGGGTGGCCGCAATCAGGCTCAAGAAGGCATCTAGAAGACCTAAAAAAATCCATAAACCAGATTAAATATTGACCAGAAGCTTATGAGAAACTAGAAAATACCAGGTGCCTTTTGAACTTTGTTATCTTTAGAAATAACGCACGAGAAGGGAAAAAAAAATTGAAAGTGGAGCCAAAATGTCATCACCTCCTACGTAGGCACATGCTTTAGGTTGGCAGCCAGACAGAATTAGGGGCCAGACAGGTGGCCATTTTCAAGAAGGTGATGATGGCACTGGCAGTTGTGGTGGCTGTGTTAACTCCATGTCTGGCTGTTGGCTGGTGTGGTTCTGTCTCCAAGGCTTTCTGTTTAACACATTGCCCAGCAACAGTGACACAGGGCCCCTCAATTGCAGACTGAGGCCAAACTCCAGGAGACTGGACCAGGAATAACAGGTCCAAAGATACAGCCTTGGACTCCAAGTTATTGGAAGCCTCTTAAATCTTCAAGGGCCTAGAAAACAGTGGTTTAGCTCTGGGTCATCCTGCCCATGGTGAAAATCTACTCCAGGGCAGGTTGGGGTCAGCAACAGTCTTCTGTCTATACTCTAGAGTTCAGGTTCTCCAGGTCCTGCCCAAATCCCCCTTCACAGGCTAAGCCCAGTGGTTGGCAAACTCATTAGTCAACAGAGACAAATATCAACAGTACAATAATTGAAATTTCTTTGGAGAGCCAAAATTTTTAAACTTAAACTTCTTCCAATGCCATTTCTTCAAAATAGACTCACTCAGGCCATGGTATTTTGTGGAACAGCCACACTCAAGGGGCCAAAGAGCCGCATGTGGCTCGCAAGCCAGTTTGCCAACCATGGGGCTAGCCTAAGACTTCCTGCATATATAATACACCTAGATATTTTCCATTTATTCTCCTAATATATGGCCACATCAGCCCTAGAACTTTCAGATGATGTGGGAGGACTCTGGAGCAAAAGTTGGTCCAAGGCCTGGATGGAACCTTAAAATTCCTTGGGCTCTCTGTTAGGGTGAACAGAGGAAAGAGAAGCCAAATAGAGGACTCTGTAAGGGGAAAACATCTAAGCCAATCCTTTGGAAACTCAGAGCTGTTCAGGATTTTGCAGTATTGAAGGAACTGATAATCTTGCCAAGGTTCAAGACACTAAGGGTAAAGGGCACATCCTTCCTCCCATCTTCTACAAGATCCTCCAGTCCACTAACTTTCCAACCAGCATAATCTGGCTATTCCATTTTAGCCTTCCTCAAAATTTCTCTTACATTACCCATCTCTTAAATGTGAGTTTTCCTCATAAGTCCATCTTTTTTTCAATTAACACTCTATCCCTGAGTACACTTATGCACTCTCATGACTTAATTTGACACCTATCTACTGGCATTCCCAGATCTGTATTTCCAGCATAAACCTACCTCCTAAGCTTCAATACTGCCAAAACAATTACCTATTTAAAATTTCCACTTGAAAATCTCATAGACACCTCAAATTCAATGTGCTTAAGTAAAAATATATATCACATTTTTCTGTGTATAAGATTCCCCCATGTATAAGACGCCCCCCACTTTCCCAAACCAAAATTAAGAAATCAATATATTAAACATTTTGCTTAAGGTCTTTTTTGGCATATTAAGGAGTTGTTCTTCCTGTTTTCATTGTCAGGTCATACACTCAGTGGGAGGAGGTCCAAGCTGTCTTCCTACAGCTCTATTTCCATGCTCTTTTGCATAGCTGATTACATTCAGTTTGAATTTTGCAGAGAGAGACAATTGCTATCAGTATTTATCTTTTTTATTTTTTGACATCTTTATGGACTCAAAATGCTCGGGTCCCTAATACATCTGCACTTTCTCAAACCCAACCTACAATTACAGCATTAGCTCACATTAGTAACAATAAGGATTGTGATTAGAAGAAATCTGTTTGACAACGAATGGGCAGCTATGCACCCGCATGTTTCCCTTCTCTGCTGACTTCCATGTATAAGATGCCCATCAGTTTTCAGTCTAACGATTTTAAAAAAATAGAGTCTTATACATGGAAAAATATGGTAGTCACTTCTGCCATCTCACCCCTCCTAAGTAGATCTTCCCTGGATTCCTAAATTGACACTGAATGATATCTATATCGATCCCTTGTGCTGGACCAAAATCCTGAGAGTGATTCTTGATACCTCTCTTACACTTATCCCTCACTCTCTATGGTTACTGTCTCACCAATTCTACCTCATGGCTATCCCTCAAATCCATAGGACCAGTCTCTCCATCCCCACTGCTACTTTCCTAGTTCAGAGCTGCTTCATCCCCTTTCCTCTGAACTGTAGTAATGACTTCCCAACTCGTCTTACTTCCAATCTTGCCATTCCAATTCATTCTCCACGCTGTTACTAAGGTGAGCTTTGAACACATTAATCTGATCAAGTCACTACTCTACATAAAATGTTCTAGTGGCTCCCATCAGCTAAAGAATGAAGTCCAAACTTATTTGTATTCTATGGCCTCTCAAGCTTCATCTCTTGTCATTTCCATCCTTATGCTCTATGCTTTAACTAAACTAAAATACTTTCAGTTCCTTAATCAGATCACATTATCTTTTGCTTACAACCCTAAGCACTGCTGTTTCTTCTATACAGAATGCCTGGCATTCTTCTCCCTCTGTTGAGCATCTTTTCAAGTTTTAGGACTCAGTTCTGATATCTCTTACTTTAGCCAGGATCAAGTGCCCCTCCTCTGTTTTTACAACATCTTGTGTTTACATACCTCCACCATAGTAATAATAATAAGAATAGTAACACTTATATAGTGTTTCCTATGTGACCATTATAAGCACTTCACAAATGTTAACTCACTTTTTTTCTAATAAATCTTTATTGTTCAGATTATTACAGTTGTTCCCCCTTTTTCCCACCATAGCTCCCCTCTACCCGGTTTCCACACCCCACTGCTCTTACCCCTCCCCCACTGTCCTCATCCATAGGTGTACAATTTTTTTCCAGTTTCTTCCCCGACCCTCACACCCTTTTCCTCCCCAGAGAATTGTCAGTCCACTTCCTTTCTATGCCTCTGATCCTATTATATTCACCAGTTTATTCTGTACATCAGACTTTTTAATCACTTGATTTTTACATTCACTTGTTGATAGATATGTATTTTTGTCATTTTATTATTCATAATTTTTCATCTTTACCTTTTTCTTCTTCTTCCTCTTCTTTTTTTCATTTTAAAAAAAATTATTAAGGTATTATATGTGTACATAGCTTACCATTGCCCCCCCCCCCACACCTCCCAGACATGCCCTCCTTCCCCAGAGTTTTGTGTTCCTTGGTTGTACTTATATGCATGCATACCAGTCCTTTGGTTGATCTCTTATCTCCCAAAAATCTCCCTCCCCTCCCCGCTGTCATTTGACAGTCTGCTTGTCTTACGGTGACTATCTCAGGACCACTCCTCTTCCGGTTCACACACACACACACACACACACACACACACACACACACACACACACCGTTCCCATCGCTTCCCTGGGGCACACAGCTCACCCGGGGCACATGGACCCCCTGGGGCACACGGATCTCCCGGGGCACACGGCCCCCCTGGGACACATGGCTCTCCCAGGATACATGCCCCCCCCTCGGGGCACACGGCTCTCCCGGGGCACATGGCCCCCTGGGACACACGACTCTCCCAGGGCACACAGCCCCCCTGGGGCACATGACTCTCCTGGGGCACACGGCCCCCCTGGGGCACACGGCTCACCCAGGGCACACAGCCCCCTGGGACACACAGCTCTCCCGGGGCACATGGCCTCCTGACGCACACTGCTAACCCGGGGCACACGGCTTCCTGGGGCACAGGGCTCTCCTGGGGCACAAGGCCCCCTGGAGCACATGGCTCTACTGGGACACACGGCCCCCATGGGACAGATGGCTCTCCCGGGGCACACGGCCCCCTGGGGCACATGACTCTCCTGGGGCACATGGCTCCCTGTGCCACACGGCTCTCCCGGGGAACATGGCCCCCTGGGGTACACGGCTCTCCCAGGTCACACGGCCCCCCTGGGGCACTGTGGTCGTGAACGGAAGGCGCAGCACCAGCTCCTCGCTAACACCACAGGCAGGCTGGGGTGGCTGCGGGCGCGGAGGCCAGGCTTAGATGGCTGTGGAAAGGAGACCATGCTCCAAAACGTCTCATTCTGGGTGGGAGCGGAACGGCTGCGGACATGGAGGCCAAGCTCCGAAGCAGCCTACTCCCTGGGCCCAGGGCAGAGCGAGCTCTGGTCTCAGTGGGCTTCCCTCACTTGCGGCAGCGGCGGCGGGTGTGGCAGTGGCAGTGGCTCCTGTGGCTCCATTTCCACTTTAGTTTTAAAATCCCCATGGCAGACAACCAGCTCGGCCCAGAAATGGGAAGGCTACAACTAGACACAAAGCAGGGTGCTGCGGCTGCCATGTGGAGTTTAAAACTACGGCAAAACAGGACCTACTGGAGACGCTGCCACCGGGAATGAGGGAACCCAGACCTCGCTCCGCCCCGGGGCCCAGGGAGTGGGCCAGCCCTGCCGGCCACCACGGGAGCTGATGTGGGCCTACACCGCCGCGCCTTCGGCTCCTACCTGGACGAAAAGCCCGTGAGCGTGACCTCCCTGCCCGCAGCCATCCAGCCCGCCCGCAGTGCTGGGGAGAAGCGGGTGCAGTGTCTTCCTGTCTGCAGCCAGCTCGGCTCGGACCCCCGCACTAGCAGGCGGGCGAAGAGATGATGTAGTATCTCCCCGCCCGCAGCCAGCTCGGCACAGCCCCCGTACTTGCTGTGCTGGCGAAGAGATCGCACAGCGTCTCCCTGCCCGCAACCAGCTCGGCCCAGAAATGGGAAGGCTACAACTAGACACCAAGCAGGGCACTGCTGCTGCCATGTGGAGTTTAAAACTACGGCGAAACCGTAACCGTAACAGGACCTGCCGGAGACGCTGCCACCAGGAATGAGGGAAGCCAGACCTCACTCCACCCTGGGGCTCAAGGACTGGGCCAGCCCGCCAGCCATAGGAATCAGGGAGCTGTTATGGAACCTTCGGCACCTGCCCACAACCATCCCAAGGAGCTGTCCCGGCGTCTCCCAGCCTGTGGCCAGCTGGGCCCAGTCTCCGCACGCACCTTATTGGTGGGGAGCTGGCACGGCGCCTTCCCTTTGCGCCCCGGCGAGTCTTTCCGCTGCCACCGCCAGCAGCCGGCTCCAAAGCTTACGCCACTACAGCCATGTGGATTTTAATACTACAGGGGAAATTGAGACACGGGAGCTACCGTCGCTGCTGCACCTGCTGCCGGCCCCGCGAATGGGAATCCACCGAAATCAGAGTTCACTACGCCCCTGGCTCAGAGAGAGTGTGGCTTCAGAAATTAGCCTCTGCGTCCACAGCAGCTCTGCTTCCACACCAAAGGAGACACCATTGAGGGGGAATTCTCTGCCTGCAGCCATCTCAGCCCGCCCACAACCTTCCCAGCACACCCGCCCTGTGGGTGGGGAGCCGGCACGGCACCTTCCGTTGGCAGCCCCGGCGAGTCCTCCCTCAGCCGCCACATGGCCGGGCCGAAGCTCCCGCCACTGCCGCCATGTGAACTTTAAAACTACAGTGGAAATTGAACCACAGGAGTGACTGTCGCTGCCGCACGCTGCAAATAAAGGAAATCCACCGAGAACAGAGCTCACTACGCCCTGGGCTCAGAGAGTGGGCGGCCTCAGAACTTAGCCTCCGTGTCCGCAGCTGCTCCGCTTCCGCACCGAACGAGACACCTTTGAGGGCGGTCTACCCGCCCGCAGCCATCTCAGCCCGCCTGCAACCGTACCAGCCTGCCTGCCGTGCTAGCAAGGAGCTAACGCGGCCCCCCCAATACGGGACCTCAGCACCCGAGAGGGGTCGTGTGCCCTTAGTGAGCCATATGTCCAGGGGGCCGTGTGCCCCGGGTGAGCCGTGTGTCCCAGGGGGCCCTGTGCCCCGGGTGAGCCATGTGTCCCTAGGGAAGCAGTGGGACCCAGGGGGAGGGGCAGTGAGAACCAGAGGAGGAGCGGACTCTATTAGGGTGGTCCTGAGATAGCCACCATAAAACAAGCAGACTGCCAAACGAGGAGCAGATTCTATTCATGAGATCCTGAGATAGTCACCATAAAACAAGCAGATTGTCAAATGACAGCAGGGAGGGGAAGGAGACCTGGGGGGAGATAAGAGAACAACCGAAGGACTGGTATGCATGCATATAAGTACAACCAACGAACACAGAACTCTGGGGAGGGAGGGCATGAATGGGAGGTGGGGGGGGCAATGGTAAGATATGTACACATATAATACCTTAATAAAATTCATGTGAAAAATAAATAAATTTAAAAAATCCACATGGCGCCAGTGGTGCCCTTCCTCGGGGGCTTCCAGAAGCTTGGCCTGTCCTGGCGGCCGGACTGACAGAAGAAGGGCTCACCGGGGCCATGAATGGAAGGCGCCGCACCAGCTCCTCACCAGCACGGCAGGCGGGCTGGGATGACTGCGGGTGCTGAGGCTGGGCTGAGATGGCTGCAGGCAGGGAGACCACGCTCCAAGGCATCTGATTCCGGGCGGGAGCAGAATGTGCAGCAGAGGCCTCCCATCAGTTCCCTTGCTCCCCCAGTGGGCAGGCCGGGAAGGCTGCATATGCGGAGGCCATCTCTGAAGCAGCCCACTCCCTGGGCCCGGGGCAGAGCGAGCTCTGCTCTCGGTGGGCTCCCCTCACTCATGGTGGAGGCGGCGGCAGCTCCAGTTAAACCGTAGTTTTAAACTCCACATGGCAGCAGCGGATCTTTTCTTTGTCTCTAGTTTTAGCCATCCCATCCGCCAGCTTTCCTGTGGGTCTGATGTGATCCCTTTCTATTTTAGCTGTTGTTTTTTTCCAAATTGTTGATGAGGTGGCAGCTTAGGAGACTACCTAGGCCACCATCTTGTTTCAGTCTCCTCTTCTGCCTCTTCTTAAAGAATACTTTTCAGCATGTTATATAATAATGTTTTGGCAGTGATTAATTCTTTTAGCTTTTTCTTATCTGTGAAGCTCTTTATCTAACCTTCAATTCTAAATGATAGCTTTGCTGGATAGAGTAATCTTGGTTATTCTTGCTATTCATGACTTTAAATATTTCTTGTCATTCCCTTTTGGCCTGCATAGTTTCTGTTGAGAAATCAGCTGACAGTCATATGGGTACTCCCATGTAGGTAACTGTTTTTCTCTTGCTGCTTTCAAGATTCTCTCTTTGACTTTTGCCCTTGGCATTTTAATTATGATGTGCCTTGGTGTGGTCCTCTTTGGATTCCTCTTGTTTGGGGTTCTCTGTGCTTCCTGGACTTGTTAGTCTATTTCTTTCACCAGGTAGGGAAAGTTTTCTGTCATTATTTCTTCAAATAAGTTTTCAGTATCTTGCTCTCTCTCTTCTTCTGGCACCCCCATTACTCAGATGTTGGTACGCTTGAAGTTGTTCCAGTGGCTTCTTACACTATCTTCATATTTTTGGATTCTCCTTTCTTTTTGCTTTTCCAGTTGAGTGTTTTTTGCTTCTTTTTTAAGATTTTTTTAAATCTTTGGCTTGATTCTTGGGATCCTTTAGTCTACTATTGGATCTCTGTACATTATTCTTTATTTCAGTCAGTGTATCCTTAATTTCTGATTGGTCCTTTTTCATATCCTTGAGGGTCTCTCTAAATTTTTGGAGGTTTCTAGAAGATTCTTGAGTAACCTTATAACCGTGATTTAGAACTCTATATCCAGTAGTTTGCTTTCTTCCATTTCTTTTATTTGTTAACTCTTTCTTTGTCTCTGCTTCCCTGTGTTGATAGAGTGGCTTTGTGTGCTAGGTGTCCTATAGGGCCCAGTGGCTCAGCCTCCCTAATTGCCTGAGGTGGACATTCTTGTTGCATCCCTTTGTGGGCTGTGTGCACAGTCTTGTTATAGTTAAGTCTTGATTGTTGTTGGTATCACTTGGAGGAACTTGCCTCCAGGCCAATTGTCTGTGAGGATCAGTTGTGTCAGTGATGGGAGAACTTCTGTGCTGGAGACACCATTATGGGGAAAGATTTGCTTCAGTGAGGCTTTGACATTCACTGAGTCTGACCCCTGAGTGTATCTTATATGGATATGAAGAATTATAGTCTGGATGGTCTCTCTCTGACCACTGGGTACACTAGATCTTGTATCTCCAAGGAGAGAGGCCACCCAGCAGAAGATACAGAGAGATCTGCAGATTCCTTCTCTTTGTTTGGGATTTGGAGGTTCCCAGATGAGGCCCAGCTGTGAATCATTGCAAGCTTCTGTCTAGCCTTGTGTCTTCTTTGGAGGTTCTGGGGCTCTTTGACACAGCTTCAGTTTGTTAGGTTTCAGATTGCAAAGGGCCAGGCCATTCATATGCAAAAGCCTCTGCACACAGCTTGGGTGGGGTTGTAAATTGGGTGAGAATTAGTCTCAGGGAATCACCAGGGTGGAGCAAACGGCAATGGCTGACTATCATCCCTGCCTTAAAGAGGTCCCATGTCTGTGTCCCAGGGCACCATGTAGAAACAATGATTGCTGCAAGCACTTCTGAAAGAAAACTGCTCTCAAGTTCCACCCAATGCCAGACAGTCCAGTTTTTCCCCGTATGAGTCTGGGTCCCCAGAGTCTCGCCTAAACTGGAGTTCAGAGCAGTCAGGAGCTTGTATCTCCCTCCCAATTGAAAAAAGACAATAGCATAATCAGTTCCCAGCCCTTTCTGAGCACTCGCCTCTTTACCTCTGCACTTCACTTCTGCACCTCTGTACCTCCTCTGAGTCTCACTGTGCTTTTCTCTTTCCTTCTAGTTGTATATATTCTACTCAGCCACCCTTCCCATGGTTCTAGATGATACCTGTTTTGTCTTTTAGTTGTAGTTTTGAAGTGGTTGTGCAAGGCAGCAAGTTCAGGTGTTTACCTATGCTGTCATCTTGGTTTCTCTCATTAACTCACTTAATACCACAATAATGCTTTGTGGTACCCAAATCCCTATTATACAGATGAGGAAATTATAGAAATCCTTATATTCCCCCCCCCCCTCGGTCTGTAAACTATTTAAAGCCAAGGCTGGCCGAAACCGGTTTGGCTCAGTGGATAGAGCGTTGGACTGAGGACTGAAAGGTCCCAGATTCGATTCCAGTCAAGGGCATGTACCTTGGTTGCAGGCAAATCCCCAGTAGGGGGTGTGTAGGAGGCAGCTGATCGATGTTTCTCTCTCATTGATGTTTCTAACTCTCTATTCCTCCCTCTCTTCCTCTCTATAAAAAATCAATTAAAATATATATATATATATATATATATATATATATATATATATATATAAAAGCCAAGGGCTGGAGAAACCAAGATGGCGGCATAGGTAAACCCCTAACTGCAGCCTCACTCAACAATTTCAAAAAATACAACTAAAATATAAAGTAGACATTATCCAGAACTACAGGAAAGTTGACTGGCTGGAAATTCTACAACTATAAGGAAAGAGAAAACCGGAAGGAAAATCAGAGGAGCTGTAAAAGCCTAAGGTACAGAGACATGGTGCACGCGTGGTGAGAGGACAGAGCCAGAGAGGAGGGGGACTGAGTGCCTGGCTGGCATTCCCTAGTGGGAAGGAGATAAAAGCCCTGGACTATGCTGAACCCCCACTCCGACTGCATTGAACCCCAGTTCTGGGCGAGACCCTGGGGTCCCAGGCTCATACAGAGGGAATCTGGGCTGAAAGGTGGAAGCTCAGGGGAGCAGCAAAAGGCAGAACCCCAGAGTCCTGCACATTGTGTGCAGAGGATGGACTGTTGATTGAGCTGCTGGATTGCCCTAGCGGAAAGGACACAAAAGCTCTAGATTGCTCTTAACCCCACTTCCAACTGCACTGAACCCCAGTTGCAGGCTTATTGGGGGAGAGACTAGACTGTCTGGTAGCAGGTGAAACTCTAGGGTACCTTTCTCTCAGAGGTGCTTGCAGCGAATACCAAAGGACACTGAGGTACACTGAGACTCAGGAACCTCAGAAGCAGGGCTAATCGAAGCCAAGGCTGTAGGCTCCACCCTGAAACTCCACCCCATCCAAGCTGAACACAGAGGCTTTTGAAGTCTAGTCTAGTAAGGCTGTCTCCTGACATAAACACAGCTGATCCTACCACCCTACCAACTCAAGGAAGCAGCGAAAATATCGAGACAAGGAAACAGATCACAAATGAAAGAAATGGAGGACAAAAAGTGACTGGATATAGAGTTCAAAACCACGCTTATAAGGTTTTTCAAGAATTTCCTAGAAAAGGCCGATAAAATAAACGAGACCTATGAAGATATGAAAAGGGGTCAACTAGAAATAATAAAGGATCAACTAGAAATAAAGAATACATTCTCTGAAATAAAAAATATTATACAGAGTCCTAAAAAGAGAATAGAAGATTGCAAGAATCAAGTCAAAGATTTGGGACACAAAGGGCCAGAGGACACTCCTCCACAGAAGCAAGAAGACAAGAGAATCCAGAAAGTTGAAGATAGTGTAAGAAACCTCTGGGACAACTTCAAGGGAACCAACATCAGAATTATGGGGGTCCCAGAAAATGACAGAGAGCAAGATACTGAAAACATATTGAAAGAAATAGTGACAGAAAACTTCTCCCACATGCCAAAACCAGTTTGGCTCAGTGGTAGAGCATCAGTCTGTGGACTGAAAGGTCCCGGGTTCGATTCTGGTCAAGGGCATGTACATTGGTTGCAGGCACATCCCCGGTGGGGGGGGGGTGTAAGAGGCAGCTGGTCGATGTTTCTCTCTCATCAACGTTTCTGGCTCTCTATCTCTCTCCCTTCCTCTCTGTAAAAAATCAATAAAATATATTTAAAATAAATAAATAAATAAATAAATAAGAAAACTTCTCCCATCTGGGGAAAGAAATAGACTTACAAGTCCAGGAAGTGCACAGAACCCTAAAGAAAAGGAATCCAAAGAGGCCCACACCAAGACACATCATAATTAAAATTCCAAGAGCAAAAGACAAAGAAAGAATATTAAAAGCAAGAAGAGAAAAGCAGGTAGTTACCTACAAAGGAGCATCCATACGATTGTTAGCTGATTTCTCAACAGAAACCATGCAGGCCAGACGGGAATGGCAAGAAATATTCAAGGTGATGAATAGCAAGAACCTACAGCCAAAAATACTCTACCCAGCAAAGCTATCACTCAGAATCGAAGGCCAGATAAAGAGCTTCATAAATAAATTTAAGCTAAAGGAGTTCATCTCCGCCAAACCAGAATTATATGAATTGCTGAAAGGGGTTCTTTAGGAAGAGGAAGAAAATAAAGATAAAAATTATGAACAACAAATGAGTAACTATCAACAAGTGAATCTAAAAACCAAGGGAAGTAAAAAACATGATGAACAATATTAACTGATGAATATAATAGAATCAGAGGTATGGAAGGGAAGTGGACTGATGATTCTCGTTGAAAAGGGGAGCGGGGTGTGTGTGAAGAGACTTAACATAAACTGTGCACCTATGGACGAAGACAATGGGGGATGGGGAAAGGGCAGAGGGTGGGATGGGAACCTGGTGGAGGGGAGCAATGGAGGGGAAAAAAGTGAGGAACATTTATAATACTATGAACAATAAAGATCTATTTATAAATAAATAAAGCCAAGGGCTGTATATTATTCATTTCTGTATCTCAAGTGCCTTACACAGTGCATTTGAATACCCAGAGTGGTGACAAAGAGAAATACAGTGGAAAAAAGAGCAGATAGAGATCCAAGTTAGATTTCCCTTCTTACCTCCTATCAAATATTTATTGCCCCCTGCTCTGTACTGCTTTGCATCAACATTGGCAATGTCATATGCATCATGGAGGAATGAATATTGACTCTCAACCAATGCAACAGAGGCACAAAAAAGTTTAATATATGATTTCCTCCTTCAAATTGCTTAGAGATTGATTGAAGAGATGATATTCAACAAATGCACATATATATAAAATGGTGCAACTTTTTAATATATAGTCATTTATGAAGTCCCATCAGCTATACTGTCAAAATATATGCGGAACAAATCCATTTTCCCCCATTTCCATTGCCTAAACTTGTCCATTTGGAAATCTCATAGGCACCTCGAATTGGTCTCTTTAATTCCACTTCTGCCCTGCCCCTGTAATCAATGATCCATCCAGCAGTCAAGGATCTTTGTAAAATGGTGCCTTTTTTAACACCTGAGTAGCAAGGATATTTTTTCCACTGAATATTAAAGAGAGCAGAGAGGAGAGAGAGAGAAACAGCTACATGAGAGAGACACATCAATTGGTTGCCTCTAGCTTGTTCCCTGACTGGGAAAGGATTGAACCTGCAATGGAAGTACATGCCCTTGACTGTGAATCGAACCCTCAACCCTTTGGTGTGAGGGCCAACACCCTAACCAATGTGCCAAACTGGCTGGGCAGATCTTTCTAAAATGGAAATGAAATATTAAGTGCTACCCCACCTCTTTACTATGCTTTAAAAAACTTCAGGATCTCTTATTTGTTTTCAGGATGAAGTTCTAACTGTAGCCTGATGCCAGGCAAGTCCTCAGTTGTCTGACTCCTGCTTTTCTTCCCAGCTTTAAACCACACACACACACACACACACACACACACACACACACACACACTCCTGCCATACCTAGACACATGCACTTCTCTGAATTTGCCTTTCTTTCTGTCTCCAAGCCCTTAACCATATTATTTTACCAACCACCATTTGCCTGCTTAATTGCTAGGCATCCTTCAGGAATCATCCTTTCCTTGAAACCTTCCTTGGACCCCTCTTTCTACCCAGACTGGGATAAATACTTTTTCTTTCACTTCCCATCTATATCTTGGATTTCACTGAATGTTGATGAGTTACCTTGGAATTTTTTGGGAAAAGACCTCCTGGCTCCCAGTTCCTGCTTTAGCCTTTCTGGAATGGTAACAGAAAAATCCAGTTTGAGTTTCCCATGAAATTCCACAGTGTACCCAAGAAGATATCCTCTCCTCAGACCCAATCTTGACTCAGTAGGAATAAGTAGAAAAGTGGTTTGGTACGGGGGAGGGAGAGGCAGAGGAAAAAAAATCACTGAGATTTGAAATCTCTAAAGTCCGACTTAGCAAAGCTGGGCAGGAGGAAGAACAAGTTGTTGAAACTTATGCAAATGGGGAAAATGTCCCAATGTGGGTCAGCTTTCAGCTATGGTCAGGAAGTCAGTGGTGGACAAAATAGCAACGGATTGAGCAGTGACACAGACTGGATTCTGGTTTTGTTTGTGTGATGAGCAGTAGAGGGTTTAGAGAAAGAGTCCTGGCCTGAGAATCAAAGACCTTGGAAATTCTTACAATTATGGACTGGCTTTAGCATTTTCTTATCAAAAGAAAAAAGCTGAGGGTATTTGTTTTCAAGATAGGTGGTATGGTGTAGCAGGAAAAGAGCCTATGCTTTGGAGTCAGACAAGGATTTGGCTTTGCCTCTGTACCCTCTAGCTGGTGACCTTGGGAGAGTCACTTCAATTCTTTACACTTTAATTTCCTGTGTGTAAAATGGAAATGACACTTGCCTCTCAATGCGGTCATGGCAGATAGTAGGTCATCAACAAATGGTTAATTGTATTCTAAGAATATTGATAATCTAAAGGGTAGTGTCAAAGTCACACCAAAATGTATGTGTCTTGGTTCTTCCTGGAACCTGTTCAGGAAGTCGCCTAACTTCTTCAGGCCCTAGTTTGTTCATGTCCAAGAATATGAGTTTCAAGTAAGGTAATGGAGACAGAAAGCCACTTTGACAAATATAGAAGACTGAACAGCTGTATTAGAAGCAGGCAGCTCTAAAAGAAACTCCTCTCTATGGGGGAATCCTCCTAGAAGTCAAGCCCTGGCTACTTTGGAGTAACAGGGAACTCTAGATCTTGCCAGCTGAATTTGTTTTCTGGGCATGGGACCAACATATTCCATGGCCCAAGGGCTGGACAAGAAGGCTTCATTTGGGATTCTTACCTTAATCTTCCTTAGGGGAGGGATTGGAAGTGCAGGAGAGGATTAGGGGTATCAAGAATGATAGCAGTTTCTGAATTAACCACTTCTTTCCTGGATACTTGCTCTACTAGTCCCTGCATATCTTACTTGAGAGTCTTGTGAATAGTATCCCTTCTTTGGGAGCACCCTCAAAAGATTGAGTCGGACAGGACAAGTGGGTTTCTCCATCCCTTGATCTCAGAGGAATCTGAGACACTTGCTCAACTCTCAGTATCTCACCCCCCAGCTGCCTTAATACGTGGCAAAGCCATTCCTTTGAAGTCCTACATTCTGAAAAAACAACTGGATTGAGAGATTTTCTAAATATTTTAAAAATAAGTTTATTTTTTGTCCTGATCATCAAAGTAAGGCACTCTCATTTTAAAAAGCTAGAAAATGCAGAAAGGCAGAATTTAGAGAACAGAGGTCACCTACAATGTCTGCAACTAAAATGCTGTTAATGTTTTATTTGAAACTGTGTTTTCAAAGAGAATACTTGAAGAAAATAATGTCTCAATCCAAAGAAGGAATTTGTTTTTATTGAGATATAATTGACTATAACATTGTATTAGTTTTTTTTAAAATATTTTATTGGGATTTTTTTACAGAGAGGAAGAGAGAGGGATAGAGAGTTAGAAACATCAATGAGAGAGAATCATCGATCAGCTGTCTCTTTCACACCCCCTACTGGGGATGTGCCCACAACCGAGGTACAAGCCCTTGACTGGAATTGAACCTGGACCTTTCAGTCCACAGGCTGATGCTCTATCCACTGAGCCAAACCGGTTTTGGCATATTGTATTAGTTTTAAGTGCACAACATAATTATTTAATATATGTATATATTGCAAAATGAATACCACATTAAATTTAGTTATCCAATACATAGTTACATTTTTTTTCTTTTTTCTTGTGATGAGAACTTTTAAGATTCACTATCTTGGCAACTTTCAAATATACAATACAGTATTTTCAACTATAATCATCATCGCTGTATTATATCCACAGGATTTATTTATCATTTAGCTGAAAGTTTGTACCTTTTGACCCATCTTCACACATTTCTCCCACCCCTGCCTCTGGCAACCACCAATTCATTCTCTGTATCTATGATCTCAGATATTTTTAAAAAAGATTTTACATATAAGTGAGATCATACAGTGTTTGTCTCTGTCTGGCTTCCTTTACTTGGCATAATGCCCCAAGGTACATCTGTGCTGTCCCAAATGTCTAGATTTTCTTCAAAAAAGGATTTTCTAATTACAAACTTGCAGATCAGTGGGGGAAAGTTATTTAAGGGGAGGCCTTATTACTTCACTCAAATTCTAGTTTCTGCTGACTCTCATGCTGAGAAAGGCACTGGTCCTGGCTGTGTGGGAGCACCCTTTCCAATCCTCCATGTTAGATAGAGGTGTAAACTGTAGCTTCCTTACTTCCATCCTTTTATCTTAGTCCTTTTGTTCTCAAAAGCTCCATTCAGAACTTATTATTGATCTGTAGAGTGCTTCATCTAGCCCTATAGGTTCAAAGATAGGTAACTTTGTGGTACCCTTGAGGAAACAAATACTACTAACCCATGTACTATGGAGTTTTCTCTCCCTTGTCCTTCCCTCAGAAACCCAAGGTGGCCCAGCCAGATAGCACTATGAGCCAAATTGAGAGCAACTAGGAAGGAAGAGACCACCTAAGTGAGCTTAAAAGGCAGAAAATAAATTGGAATTGAGACACTTACGAAGTGCTTCTTTTGCAGATCCCTGGAGGAGATGTATTACCCTGGAGAAGATCCTGAAGGGATTCTGAGGGAGGCGAGCAAGGTACAAGGGGCCCCAGGCTGAGGTGATAAAGGATTTCTAATAGTTGGCAACAGCTTTGCAAAATCCATTTGCAAATCTTAGCATTGGGTCAGAGACTTAATTCAGATCAGAATTAAACCCCTGGAAGCTGTGGAAGATTGAGGTACTTAAAAAGAAGTTTGGTGAGTTTTATGTTTTTCCTGTCAAAAACTCCAGCTGAGCTTTTGTGTAGTGACCTCTGTGAGCCCAGGAGAGGCTTTGGGGAGAGCAGTTTGACCTAAGGAGGAATTCAGAACATTTCAGCTTTGGGAGTAGGGAGAGGAGAGTGTTCTCTTATGCCCATTAGGTGTTCCTGGCTAGGGGCCTTACAACCCAGCAGGAAGTAAGCCTCATGACACAGCCTAGTGAGCTAGTGCCCAAGCAACCCTGTGCTGTCGATAGCTCCACAAACTCTTCCATGCAGATTTGTTCTCCAGCAAGCCCCAACCCTACTCCACTCTTAAGGTTAACATGAATACTGCAGGTAGGTTCAAAGAACAGTTCTTTACAAGGTAGGACAGAGGTGGCTATGATAACCATGGGCCTCGCCTTTATACTGCACACAAAAGTACCATACCCTATACATTTCAGTCTCCCATAAGGTCTGTGGAGTGGAGTGCAGAGATTGGGTTTCTTCTCCAAATGGGAAAAAATATTTTTCTGTTTTGTTTTGTTTTCTGATCAAACAAATACTAGATGTTATTGCAAGTAATTCAGAAAATAAAGCATAGAGAAGAAAGTGGAGGTCTTTTTAATATCACCAGCAATAGGTATAATGTTAATCATTGTTATCATTTTGATGTACTGCAAAAGGCATGAGTCAAAATATTTTTTACAAAATTGCATCACATTATACCCTGTAATTTTGTAGCCTATCATTTCTAAATAATGTAATGATATGACATTGACATGATCCTATTTCTTTATCAATTAAAAATAGATCTGGCCTGGCCGGTGTGGCTCAGTGGTTGAGCAATGGCCCATGAACCAGGAAGAGGTCATGGTTTGATTCCTGGTCAGGGCACATGCCCAGGTTGCTGGCTCGATCCCCAGTGGGGAGTGTGCAGGAGGCAGCGATTAAAGTTTCTCTCTAATTGATGTTTCTCTCTCCCTCTCTTTCTCTCTCTAAAATCAATAAAAATATATTTTTAAAAATAGATCTGGATCACTCTCTTTTGGCTGCATTGCAAGTAACTATGGACCACAAGGTGCAGCCCATCCTCTGCACCCCCGCTCAGCCTCACCCACCTTGGCTCCCTGTCCTGTCTGCCAGCAGCCCCACTCCCACTGCCGCCGCTCCCACACGCTGACAGCTTGGAGTGATTGGGGCCAGCGCAGTAGGTGCTAGTGGCAGCTGCTGCTCCAATTGCCCGTTAGGAGAAAAGGAGGTGGTGAAGCTCTCAGGGGCAATCAGAGCTGGCAGCCACCTCTCTCACCCATTGATGGCATCAAACCAGGACTGGCACTGGCAGCGGGTGTAAGCACCAGGCGGGATGATGGCATGCAGGAGAATAGAATTTTCAGTAACCACCAGAGGCTCACACCAATGACAGTGCCCGGTGTCCTGCCTTGGTCTGGTGCCCCCTCTCACCTGCTCCACCATCTCACCATTGTGGCCGATGCCCACCTTGTTCCATGCTCTGCCACCTGCTGCCGATGGCCCACCATGTTCCGTTTGGTCTATTTGCATATTTGCCTTTTATTATATAGGATACTAGAAGCCTGGTGCACAAAATTCATGCACTGGGGTGGGGGGGGTCCCTTAGCCTGGCCTGCACCTTCTCACAGTCCAGGACCCCTTCCTCTTTACCACCCACTTGCCTGCTCACTCCTTACCTCTTGGCTGGCTGCTCCTTAGCGCTGCTCCAGAGGTGGGAGAGGCCCCTGCCACTGCCGCTGTGCTTGCCAACCTTGAGCTCAGCTTCTGGCTGAGAGGCACTCCCCCTGTGGGAGCACACTGACCACTAGTGGGCAGCTCCTGCATTGATTGTCTGCCCTCTGGTGGTCGGTGAACATCATAGATACCAGTTGTTCCTATCCTGCTGGAACAGTCGCTTAGCCTTTTATTATATAGATTAGAGGTCCAGTGCACAAAATTTGTGCACAGGGGAGGTGTCCCTCAGCCCAGCCTGCACCTTCTCCAATCTGGGACCCCTTGAGGGATGTCCGACTGCCTATTTAGGCCTGATCCCAGTGGGGTTGGGACTAAATGGGCAGTCGGACATCCCTCTCACAATCCAGCTGCTTGCCTGCCTGCCTCCCTGATTGTCTCTACCCACTTCTGCCTGCTAGCCTGATCACCCCCTAACACTCCCCTGACAACCTGCTTGATGTCTAACTGCTCCCCTGCTGGCCCAATTGCCCCTAACTGCCCTCCCCTGCTGGCCTGGTCACCCCTAACTGCCCTCTTCTCCTGACCTGGTTGCCCCAACTGCCTTCTCCTGCCAGCCTGGTCGCCCCTAACTGTCCCGTAACTGGGCCAACAGGGGTCACCCCTAACTGCCCTGGTCACTCATAACTGTCCTCTTCTGATGTCCTGGTCTCCCCCAACTGCCCTCCCTGCTGGCCCAGTCACCCCTTGCCAGCCTGGTCACCCCTAATCCTCTCCCTGATGGTCTGGTCACACCCAACTGCCCTCTCCTGCAGGCCTTTTCTCTCCCAACTTTCCTTCTCTTCCAGCCTGGTCACCCCTAACTGTCCTCCCCTGCAGGCCTTATCACCCCCAATTTCCCTCCCTTGCAGGCTTGGTCCCTCCCAACTGTTGTCCCCTGCAGGCCTTATTCCCCCAACTGTCCTCCCTTGCAGGCCTGGTCCTCCCCCCCCCCAATGCCCTACCCTGCTGGCCTGATCTCCTACAACTGCCCTCCCCTGCTGGCCATCTTGTGGTGGCCATCTTATGTCCACAAGGGGGCAGCCATCTTATGTGTTGGAATAATGGTAAATTTGCATATTAGGCTTTTGTTATATAGGACTAGAGACTTGGTGCACTAAATTCATTCATGGGGTGGTGTTCTTCAGCCCAGCAGCACCCTCTCCAATCTGGGACCCCTCAGAGAATGTCTGACTGCTGGTTTAGGCCCAATCACACAGTCGGCCATCCTTCTCGCAATCTGGAACTGCTAATTCCTAACTGCTCTTTGGCCTGCCAGCCTAAGGCCCCCAACAGTGCTCCCCTGCTAGCCTGGTCACCCCTAACTGTCTTCCCCTGCTGGCCGGGTCTCCCTCAATGGCCCTCCCCTGCCAGCCCAATTGCTCCCAACTATCCTCTTCTGCCAGCCTGAACACCCCTAATTGCCTCTGTCTTGGCTCCTACCACAATGGCTTTGCCTGGAAGGAAGTCAAACATCCAGAAGATGGCCGATTGACCTTATCTAATTAGCATATTACCCTGATATTAGTATAGATAATTTATTTAATCATCAACTATTAGACATTTTTGTTATTTCTTTTTTATTTTATTTTATTTTATTTTATTTTATTTTATTTTATTTTATTAAGGTATTTTCTGTGTACATAGTTTACCATTGCCCCCCCTCACCTCCCAATTATGCCCTCCCTCCCCAGAGTTCTGTGTTCATTGGTTGTACTTATATTCATGCATACCAGTCCCTCGGTTGTTCTCCTATCTCCCCCCAGGTCTCCTTCCCCTCCCCGCTGTCATTTGACAATCTGCTTGTTTTATGGTGAGCATCCCAGGACCCCATGAATAAAATCTGCCCCTCACTTGGCAGTCTGCCTGTTCCATGGTGACTATCTCAGGACCACACAAACAGAGTCCGCCCCTCCTCTGATTCTCACCGCCCCTTCCCCTGGGTCCCACTGCTTCCCCTGGGACACACGGCTCGCCCGGGGCACACTGCACCCTGGGACACTCGGCTCACCCGGGGCTCTCGGCCCTATGGGACACACGGCTCACCCGGGGCACTTGGCCCCCTGGGACACTCGGCTCACCCGGGGCACTCGGCCCCCTGGGACACACGTCTCACCCAGGACACCCTTCCCCTTTGGGGGGTACGGCTTACCCGGGGCACATGGCCCCCTGGGACACTCGGCTCACCCGGGGCACTCGGCCCCCTGGGACACTCGGCTCACCTGGGGCACTCGGCCCCCTGGGACACTCGGCTCACCCGGGGCACTCGGACCCCTGGGACACACGTCTCACCCGGGACACCCTTCCCCTTTGGGGGGTACGGCTTACCCGGGGCACATGGCCCCCGGGGACACTCGGCTCACCAAGGGCACACGGCCCCATGGGACACACGGCTCACCCAGGGCACACGGCCCCCTGGGACACTCGGCTCACCAAGGGCACTCGGCCCCCTGGGACACTCAGCTCACCCGGGGCACTCGGACCCCTGGGACACACGTCTCACCCGGGACACCCTTCCCCTTTGGGGGGTACGGCTTACCCGGGGCACATGGCCCCCTGGGACACTCGGCTCACCCGGGGCACTCGGCCCCCTAGGACACTCGGCTCACCCGGGGCTCTCGGCCCCCTGGGACACTCGGCTCACCCGGGGCACTCGGCCCCCTGGGACACTCGGCTCACCCGGGGCACTCGGCCCCCTGGGACACTCAGCTCGCCCGGGGCACTCGGCCCCCTGGGACACTCGGCTCACCCGGGGAACACAGCCCCTCTAGGGTGTTGGGGTTGCATATTGGAGGCGCCACGCTAGCTCCTTGCTAGCATCGGGGGCAGGCTGGGACAGCTGCAGTTGGGCTGAGATGGTTGCAGGCGGGGGGACCACCTTCAAAGGTGTCTCGTTCGGTGTGGGAGCGAAGCAGCTGCAGACATGGAGGCTAAGTTCTGAGGTCACCCACTCCCTGAGCCCAAGGCGTGGTGAGCTCTGTTCTTGGTGGATTTCCTTTATTCTCGGCGGCAGTGGCGGGTGGTGGTGCCAGGTGCAATATTGACAGTCGCTCCTGTGGCTTAATTACCACTGTAGTTTTAAAGTTCACATGGCGGTGGTGGTGAGAGCTTCGGCTTGGCCATGTGGCATCGGAGGATGGGCTCGCCTGGGTGGGTAATGGAAGGCGGCATGCCATTTCCTCACCAGCGCGCTCCATTTCCCTCCCAGCATGGTTGATGTGCTGGGAAAATTGTGGGCGGGCTGTGGTGGCTGCATGGGGAGAGTCCGCCCACAATGGTGTCCTCTTTGTTGTGGATGTGGAGCTTCTGTGGATGCAGAGGCTAATTTCTGAAGCCACACTCTCTATGAGCCCGGTGTGTAGTGAGCTCTGATTTCGGTGGATTCCCATTCTTGGGGGCGGCGGTGGGTGCGGCAGCGATGGTAGCTCCTGTGGCTCAATTTCCCCTGTAGTTTTAAAATCCTCGTGGTGTTAGTGTCTGATGCTTTGGCCTGGCCATGTGGCAGCGGAGAGAGGATTCTCCGGGTCTGCCAATGGAAGGTGCAGCGCCAGCACAGCGCGCGCGAAGGCCTGGCAGAGCAGGCCGCGGGCGGTGGCGGAGAGTCCCCGCGATGTCTTAGTCTTTCAGACTTAGTGGAACGCTTCCCCTGAGCCAGGACAAGCAGCACCACCACAAATATTGGCCAGCTCAGTGCTTCCCCTCTACAGGTGACAGTAGGGGCATCCTCACCTCGGTAGGCCTTTGCTCTTGGAGGTCTTAACCAGTGGAAGGCAGCACGGTACAGAACTGCCCCACCTTCTCAGTCCTCCGCCATTTTTGTTATTTCTATTTTCACTTTCATAGCCTGGAATCTTTGCACATAATACTCACAAATTCCTAAGAATATACTAACTAGGGCAAAGAGGATGCATTCTTTAAAAGCTAAAAAAAACCTAATACAAAAGTAAGGTAGCTATTACTATTTCCAGATGAGAAAGCCTATGTCTCTTGAGATAGAATGAATAAGTTACTCAGCAACTCTATTTGAGCAGGAATAGCTGGACCTACAATCTAGATCTCTAGATATCTGGTTCAGTAAACTTTCCAGTGTATCACAGTGACTCCCTCCTAAGGATTCCTATGCAAAAATGGTAAGATTAGTGGCCACTATTTATTTGACACTTTCTAGGTCTCAATCACTGTGCTGAGGGTTTTCTGAATATTTCCTCACTGAACCACTGCAGAGTCAGGCCTAGGCACCAAACCTGGCCAATTCTGGAGCTTGGCTCTTCATCATTATTCTCTACTCTGTTTTTTTAAGTAGTATCAAAGCAATCAGTCAGATTTATTGCCTAGTGAGAATTTAGTGAAGCAAATCAGAAATCATTGTCCTTCTCAAAGTGGTCCATAACTATATTGCAAGTGCAAATGGAGTACTGACACCTGGCAGTAGGGTGCTACCTGTTGGCAGGCTGGGACAAACTCAAAGGGAAGCCATGCCTGAGCTCAGGCCAGGGATTTTGGAACATGAAAACAGGGAAGACCAAAGGAGTGGTAGTGATAGTAGGTTAATCCTCTAATCAAATTGTATGACCAGAGACAAGTCTTCATATCTTCTTTCTCTAGGCTTCACCCAGCTGACTTCCCAAGACTGGGTTAATGAACATGAAAACATTTTGACAAATAATGAATGCTGGTTAAGTACCAGACAGAATATGTAATAGAGGGGTGCCTTACTCTGACTGTGCAATTGTGAATAGGAAAAGGCAAAAAATGATAATAATAATAACAATAAATAAATAAAAAGATAACCAGAATAGGAAAAATCTTAAGAGCAGCTGCCGGGGCGGATGAAGGTACTGTGTTGGCAGGATGTGGTAGCCAGACTGGCATTCATTCAAGGACTAGGTCCTAACACTGTGTTTTCTATGGGTCAGCACTGCCAGATCCTTGTGGAATCATGCCAAAGATTGTGACTCCTCAGTGTTCAACCTTGGCTCCTTAATAATCTTGGTATCCTTGTTGAGATCCAGAGAGCCTAGAGGGAATGGAGAGGGTTCTGAAAGAAGAGAAGAAAAGCAGTATCTTGTTAAGAAGAGGAGTGAGCAAAGAGAATAAAGAAGAAAAATGAGGGTCTGGATAGAGATGGGTTAAGGAAGAGAGTAAAAGAGGTGGGAGAGGGGTCTTTAAAGAAGAAAATCAAAGAGAAGACTATAAAGCAAGGTCTTAAGAGAGAAGGAGTAACTCGTGCTATTAAAACAGGAGTCTAGAAGGAAAAAGAAGAGATTCTAGGGGCAAAGGGGCAAGAGAGAGAGGGCTAAGAGGAAAGGAGTTAGACTCTAAGGCAGAGAGAGGATTAGTTACATCCCATCCCCACAATTGCACAAAGACCAAGAAGTTTTCGTCGAGGTTAAAAATGACTCCCTGTCACCAAATCCAATGGTCACTTTTCAGTTCTTAACTTCATTGACCTCTATTGTAGCATTCAATATCCTTGATAACTTTGCCCTTCTTGAAATGTTTTCTTCTCTTGGCTCCTGTTATATTATTCTTTTCTCATGTTTCTCCTGTCTCTCCGGCTAATTCTTCATTGACTCCTCCTCTGCCAAATCCTTAAATACAGGTGGTTTTCAGGAGTCAGACCTAGGTCTTCTTCCTTTATGGCTCTGAGGTCTTCTTCCTTTATGGCTCTGAATTCCCACTCTTGGAAGTTTCGTGTATCTTTCATAGTTTCAATTATCCTTTACATTCTAATGACTTCAAAATCATAATTTTTCAGCCCAGACTTCTCTGAAATTCAGGCCCCTATAATACTGACATCTCCACTTGGATAGCTGAAAAACATCTCAAAATCAACATGCCCAAAATGATGTCCTTGGTTCCTTTGGAACTAAAACCAACCTTCCATTTGCCAAAACAAGTTATTAAAGCCATAAACCTCTGAGTTAGAGTTAATTTCATTGTTTTCTCTTTCTCTTACCCTCCACACCCTATCTCATCTGATGTGTAAATCCTTTCAATCCTACCTCCAAAATATAAATCTTTCATCCATGTAATGATTTCTCATGTAAAATGATACTTCCATTACCATCATCTCTTAAAATTTGTAGTCTTAGGGTCTCTTTATACTTGAAAAAATATTCAGATGTGAGGAAACAGAGAAAAGTTAAGTAACTTGCCCAAATTTGTCGAGTAAGAAGTGACCTTGTCAGGATTCAGACCCTTGGTATTCTGTCACTCCCTGTGAGAAGATTGACTTAGTTGATCATGTGTGCAAATAGGTGCACTTAGGCCAGCACACACATTGCACAGTTCTGTCCACATTTTGTTTAATTAACAAAGAAACAAGGCACCCTAAGCAGTATGTTTATGGGTGGCAAAGTGACTTGCTCACAGTAGGGATTCTCAAGAATATGGTAGAATTTCTTATCTGTAGATTTTTTTTTTTTGAGTTTTGGCCTTCCAACTGGCGATAAAATTATTTTAGAAGTTCAAATGTAGAAAGATTGAGATTCTAGCCCTAGCTGGTTTGGCTCAGTGGATAGAGTAATCAGTGTGTGGACCGAAAGGTCCAGAGTTCAATTCCAGTTAAGAGTATGTACCTCAGTTGCAGACTGACATGTGGAGGTAACTAATCGATGTGCCTTTCACACATTGATATTTCTCTCTGTGTGTCTCTCCCCCTGTCTTCCACTCTCTCTAAAAACCAATGAAAAGCCTGGCTGGAGTGGCTCAGTGGTTGAGCATTGACCTATGAACCAGGAGGTCTTGGTTTAATTCCTGGCAAGGGCACATGCCTGAGTTTTGGGCTCGATCCCTAGTAGGAGGTGTACAGGAGGAGGCTGACCAATGATACTCTTTCATCATTGATGTCTCTATCTCTCTCTCCCTCTCTCTTCCTCTCAGAAAGTAATAAAAACATATTAAAAATAAAAATAAATGGGAAAATATCCTCATCTGAGGATTAACAAAAATTATATATATATATGAAGTTTGAGATTCTAGAGAGCAGTGAAAATTCTAATGGGTAACAAAATTTTACTGTGGCAGAACATTTGGACTTATTACTTTTCCTTTGCTCATTTTGTATTCAATGAATAAAAAGGGTAATCTACTGAGAAAAAAAAGTCCATTGTCCTTCAACTAGTGGATGGATAAACTGTGGCACATCTGTATAATGGAATACTATGCAGCAATAAAAAGGAATGTAACACAGACAACTATATGGATGAAGATCAAATGCATTATTCTGAGTGGACCCAGATTCAAAAGGCTGATTTAAAAAAAAAGTCTGATTACTGTATGATTCCATTTATGTGATATCCTTGAAATGTCAAAACTATAGGGATGGAAAACAATATAGTAGTAGCCGGGGTTAGGGGGTGGGGGAGGAGGTTGAGTACAATGGTGTGGCACAGGGAATTATTCTGGTTGTTGGAACTATAACAGTTGTATAACTGTATTTGTCCAAATTCATGGAACTATACACCCAAAAGAATGAGTTTCATGTGTCCTTCCACATTTTGTCACACAGAATATTAAAATGACATGTATGTATACTTAAATAAATAAAAAGTACTCATTAAAAATTAAAGTAATTGAATATTCCAAAGAGCTTTAATTTTTATGGGTTATATTGATTGATATTTAATATATTAGAAATAAAAGAGGATACATTTAAAAACCATTTTTAAATTTAAAATCACAATGAAAAAGCCATTGTATGTAAAAATAAATAACATGGAGAAACCAAGATGGCAGCATAGGTAAATGCCTAACTGCAGCCTCACACAACAATTTCAAAAAAAATACAACTAAAATACAAAATGGACATTATCCAGAACTACAGGAGAGTTGACTGACTGGAAATTCTACAAGTAGAAGGAAAGAGAAAACCAGAAAGAAAATCAGAGGAGCTGTAAAAGCCCAAGTACGGAGAGAACGTGGGGAGAGGACTGAGCTGGAGAGGAGGGGGAGGCTGAGTGCCTGGCTGGAGTGCCCTAGCGGGAAGGAGATAAAAGCTCTGGACTGTGCTGAACCCCAGATCTTATTGCACTGAACCCCAGTTCTGGGCGAGACCCTGTGGACCCAGACTCATACAGAGGGATTCTAGGCTATAAGGCGGAAACTCAGGAGAACTGTGAAAGGCAGAGCTCCAGAGGCGAGCACATTGTGCGCAGAGGACAGACTATTGACTGTGCCGCTGGATTGCCCTAGCGGGAAGGAGACAAAAGCTCCAGACTGCTCTGAACTCCACTTCCAACCTCACCTGCAACTGCACTGAACCCCAGTTCCGGGCTCACTCGGGGAGAGATTAGACTGGTACTGGGATAAACTCAAGGTCACCTTTCTCTCAGAGGTGCTTGCAGCGAATACCAAAGGACACTGAGGAACACATACTCAGGAACCTCATAGGGCGGAGCTGACAAGAAGCCAAGACTGTAGGTGCCACCCTGAAACTCCTCCCCATCCAAGCTGAACACAGAGGCTTTTGCAATTTTCCAAGTCTAGTCAAATAAGGCTGTCTCCCAGCATAGACACAGCTGAGCCTCACAACCAATTGGCTTGGAGGTCAGTTCCTCCCAGTGATAACAACAACAATCAAGACTTAACTATTAGGCTGTACACACAGTCCACAAAGGGGTGCACCAAGAGTGTCCACCTCAGGTAACTGGGAGGCTGACCTACTGAACCACATAGGACATCGAAACACACAGAGCCACCCTAGCAACTCAGGGAAGCTACGAAAATGCTGAGGCAAGGGAACAGATCACAAATGAAAGAAATGCAGGACAAAAAGAGACTGGATATAGAGTTCAAAACTATGGTTATAAAGTTTTTCAAGAATTTCCTAGAAAAGGCTGATAAAACAAATGAGACCTATGAGGATATGAAAAGGGATCAACTAAAAATAAAGAATACATTGAAATAAAAAATATTATACAGAGTCCTAAAAACAGAATGGAAGATCGCAAGAATCAAGTCAAAGATTTAGAACACAAAGAGCCAGAGGACACTCCTCCACAGAAGCAAGAAGACAAGAGAATCCAGAAAGTTGAAGATAATGTAAGAAAACTCTCGGACAACTTCAAACAAACCAACATCAGAATTATGGGGGTCCCAGAAGAAGAGAGAGAGCAAGATACCGAAAACATACTGGAAGAAATAGTGTCAGAAAACTTTCCTCACCTGATGAAAGAATTAGACCTACAAGTCCAGGAAGTGCACAGAATCCCAAACAAAAGAAATCCAAAGAGGACCACACCAAGACACATCATCATTAAAATTCCAAGAGCAAGAGGTAAAATGGCGGAAGAATAGGTAAGCAGGTTCTGAGCCTTGTCCCAAAGAAGACAGAGAGAGAAGCTGAGGGTCGCGCTGGGAGTGTTTATCAGCAAGCCAAGAGACAGGCGAACACCAGGGTAAACTGGGGGTCTGCTGATCAGGGTGCCCCTGACAGGGAAGTACCCACAGCTAGGTCCCTTCCTGGAGCTACCTACGGGCTTGGACGGGGAAATCTCGCCATCTTGAAGGGAAGAGTGGTTCATGTCAGAGTCCTGAATATCCACAGCCGCAGTGACCACCAAGCAGCTGTGAACCCCAGAATGCTGATCCCAGTCAGCACAAACACTTGGACTCAAAGGAGTGCTCCAACTCACAATGAAAAGGTCAGATTTCATGGAGATCTGGTAAGTCCTCCATGGTGGCGGCGGAAGACAAGCCCTCATACCAGGCGCACAGAAACTGGAGGACTGGGCCAGGGTTTACAAGGAGGAACCCCCCGGGTTATGGGCTAGTGGCTCTCCTGACTGTGGACAGGGCTCCTAATAGGGGAGATATCTAAAGAGCAACACGTTTGGATCTGACTCTGAGGCATATCCGGAGAATTACAGGGGAGTGCAGTGAGCTTGGTCCTGCCCCCCATGCCTGAACCACAGATCAGGGACACAGAGAGGGGAAAAAAGCTAGAGAGACTTGAGAGTCCTGGAACTCAACCCAGAAACACTGCCACCCAGAAGCTAACTCACATATTGACCCTAGTGCAGGACCAGATTACAACATTGAGGAGCAGTGAAACGCAGTTAACTGCAATACTGCCCAGACTGGGAAACAGATGTGAGAAACAGAATGACAGAGAAAGTGAATGACCTTCATTACTGCAAATTTTATTTAATTTTTTAATTGTTTAATTTTTGCTATTTATTTTCATTAGTTGCAATGCTTACTCAAGAAATTATTTTTTGTGTCTTCCCTCACCTGCTTTTACCTTTTTAATTAATACATTTATATATATATTCAACATTATTACTACTACCCTGTTTCCCTGAAAATAAGACAGTGTATTATATTAATTTTTGCTCCCAAAGACTCACTAGGTCTTATTTTCAGGGGATGTCTTATTTTTCCATGAAGAAGAATACGGTACACATTTATTTTTAAATGAAAATAAAGGAAATTTATTACCTGTATATGGTATGGTAGTACGGTAGTTGTCAACACAAACCAGACAAACTGTGAATCCTACAGTATCAAGAATTTATTCATTTATTCAATGATAATCATGTCATCATCTTCTAGAACATCATCATAACAATCCAATTCCTGGATTTCCTGGTGAATTTCTTGTGACTCCATTTCTTTCAGAATCAGTGGACCAAATCTCTCCTGTTTAGCAATAGCACTGTCTTTAAATGAGTACTTCTTGTCAAGGTAGCCTGCTCGCAGTGCATTTGCAATGCAACTGTCAGTGATTTTCTCCCATGAATTCTTCACCCAAGTCACAGCTTCTTGCAGTTTAGGTTTCACAAAGTTTCCACGCTGATTTCTCTCCATTCACACAGCAGTGACATCAGGACTCCCCGTAACGTCACTGTTTGCTAGACGCCAGTCGGGGCGGCCCTAGCGACCAGTTTACGGTAAGTTAATTTTCATTCTGAGGCAGAGCCTGGGGCCTTATTTTCGGGGGAAGCTTATATTTCACTCAGAAGGAAACCTGTAAGTAGGTCTTATTTTTGGGGAAACACGGTACTATTTTACCTTTTTTATCTTATTTTCTTTTGTTTCTTTTTATTATTTTTTAAATTGTCATATTATTTGCCCTTTTTCCCCTTCAGGATTACTGTTCTAAAGGTTATTTATACCTTTCCTTCTCCAATGCTTCATTCTATCTAAACCCTACCTTTATGCCATCACTCTCTTCCTAACCCTTTCCTTTTGGTGTCCTGTTTATCTTAACCCTTTACTGCTCTGAATTTTCCCTACACTTTCTGTTTACCCCCTCCTAAAATTTCACACTACCTGTGTGTATATAATATCCAATTCCCTGTTCCAAGCCCATTCACACCTCCCTTGTCACTGTCCTAAAAACAAACAAACTAAAAACACACACACATACACACAAAAAACAATCTTTCACTCTATCCCTTTGTAGTTGTATGTTGAATGTTAACTATATCGAAGTTTTATGCTTTTTTGTAAGATTGGTTTGCTTATTCTTTTTGTTGGATTGTATGTTTTTGCTAGTTGGGTTATAGTCACATTTATTGGAGGTTGTTAACATCGGAAACACATTTCTGTTCAGTGCCTTGTGTGTTGTACCTGTTTGTGTTGTATTTTGTGCCTTTAAATCAAACAGGAGAGAGAACTACATAATCAGACATCCTAAAAAGAGAGATCATAGGGAGACAAAGAAATAGCCCGCATATGAAAGAAAATCAGGAATCACCAGAAAAGGAAGTAAACGAGTTAGAAGCAAGCAACCTACCAGAGCAAGAATTCAGAGTAATGATCATAAGATGGCTAAAAAGAATGGAAGACAAATTTGACAATATGAGTAAGACCCAAGAGGAAATGAAGACGAACCAAGAGAATCTAAAGAATAGCCAAGAGGAAATGAAGATGAATCAAGAAGAAATGAAAAATGACATTGCTACTATGAAGAACTCACTAGAAAGCATCAAGAGTAGACTACAAGAAGCAGAGGACCCCATCAGTGAGCTGGAAGACAAGATGGAAAAAAATATCCAATTAGAGCAACTGCTAGAAAAAAAAATTAAAAAGCAGGAGGAGACCATACGGGAGCTTTGGGACAATACAAAACAAAACAAAAATATTAGAATAATAGTGGTTCCAGAAATAAAGGAAATTGAGGAATACATGGAAAACGTATTTCAGGAAATAATGACAAAATTTTCCTGAGATAGAGAAGAAAAAACCCACACAAATTCAAGATGCTTGCAGAGTCCCAAACAAAATGAATCCCAAAGACAAGGCACAATATAATTAAATTGGCAAATACCAACTACAAAGTAAGAATCTTAAAAGCAGCCAGAGAGAGACAGAAAGTTACATATAAAGGAACCCCCATCAGACTAGCAACTGACTTCTCAACAGAAACTCATCAGGCCAGAAGAGAATGAGATGAAATATACAAAGTCATGCAAAGAAAGGGTCTGAATCCAAGAATACTGTACCCAGCAAGGCTATCAATCAAAATTGAAGGTGAAATCAGTAGCTTCACAGACAAAAAAAAAAAGACTAAAGGAATTTATCTCCACCAAACCAGCAATGCAAGAAATGCAAGTAAAGATAAAGAAATAGGAAGCAAAGAAGGAACACAGAACAACAGAATAAAAATGGCGACAAATAAGTACCTATCAATAATAACTTTAAATGTAAATGGATTAAATGTTCCAATCAAAAGACATAGTGTAACAGATTGGATAAGAAAACAAGAACCATATATCTGGGGTCTGCTGGGTTACCAGAGAAACCAAGGAAGAAATTAAAAACATTATGGCAACAAATGACAATGAAAGCACAACATTCCAAAATCTATGGGACACAGCAAAAAAGCAGTTTTGAGAGGAGAGTTCATATCTCTACAAGCCTAATGCAAAAAACAAGTAAGAATGGTAACAAATTATCTAACCCTACAACTCAAAGAGTTGGTAACAAATTATCTAACCCTACAAAGAGTTGGTAACAAATTATCTAACCCTACAACTCAAAGAGTTAGAAAAAGAGCAAGAAGAAAAGCCCAGTGTAAGCAGAAGGAAGGGAATAATAAAAATAAGAGCGGAGATAAATGACATAGAGACCAAAGAAACAATATATAAGATCAACAAAACCAAGAGCTGGTTCTTTGAAAGGATAAACAAGATTGATGAACCTCTAGCCAGGCTAACCAAGAAACAAAGAGGACCCAAATAAGCAAAATCAGAAATGAAAGAGGTTAAAGTAACAACAGACCCCGCCAAAATACAAAGGATTGTTACAAAATACTAGGAACAACTCTATTCCAACAAACTGGACAATCGGGAGGAAATGGACATGTTCTTAGAAAAATACTACCTTCCAAAACTCAATTAGGAAGAATCTAAAAATCTCAACAGACCAGTGACTTTGGAAGAAATTGAAGCAGTCATCAAAAAGCTTCCAGCAAACAAAAGCCCAGGGCCAGATGGCTTCACAGAAGAGTTTTACTAAACATTCAAGGAAGAAGTAAAACCTATCCTCCTCAGACTTTTCAAAAAAATTCAAGAGGAAGGAACACTTTCAAACTCCTTTTATAAAGCCAGAATCACCCTAATACCAAAACCAGATAAAGACAACACAATGAAAGAGAATTAGCGGCCAATATCCCTCATGAACATAGATGCCAAAATCCTCAACAAAATTATAGCAAATCAGCTCCAGCAGTACATCAGAAAGATCATACACCATGACCAAGTAGGATTTATTCAGGAAATGCAAGGATGGTACAATATCCGCAAATCAATAAACGTGATACATTACATAAACAAATTGAGAGATAAAAATCATATAGTCATATCAATTGACCCAGAACAGGCATTTTATAAAATCCAACACCCTTTCCTGATAAAAGCTCTAAACACGGTGGGAGTATAAGAATCATACCTCAACATAATAAAAGCTATATATGATAAACCCACAGCCAACATCATACTCAATGGGCAAAAACTAAAACCATTCCCTCTAAGAACAGGAACAAGACAAGGATGCCCACTCTCACCACTCCTGTTTGACATAGTACTGGAAGTACTAGCCATTGCAATTAGACAAGAAGAGGAAATAAAAGGCATCCAAATTCGAAAAGAGGAAGTAAAGTTATCCTTATTTGCAGATGACATGATACTGTACATAAAAAAAAACACAAAAGACTCTATCAGAAAACTATTAGACTTAATAAATGAATTTGACAATGTAGAAGGATACAAAATTAACGCCAAGAAATCTATGGCATTTCTATACACCAATAGTGAACCTACAGAAACAGAGACCAAAAAAGCAATCGCATTTACCAACACCAAAAAATTAAGATACCTATGAATAAATTATCTAAGGAGGTAAAAGACCTATATGCGGAAAACTACACAACACTGAAAAAAGAAATAGAGGAAGATGTAAACAGATGGAAGAACATACCATGTTCATGGATTGGTAGAATCAACATCATCAAAATGTCCATACTTCCCAAAGCAATTTATAGGTTCAATGCATTCCCCATTAGAATACCAACGGCATATTTCACTGACCTAGAAAGAACTCTCCAAAAATTCATTTGGAACAATAAAAGACTCCAAATAGCCACAGCAATCCTGAGAAAGAAGAGTAAAGTAGGGGGGAATCTCAATACCAGATTTCAAGCTGTATTACAAAGCCTCTGTTCTCAAAACAGCCTGGTACTGACATAAGAACAGACATATAGATCAATGGAATAGAATAGAGAATCCAAATATTATCCCCAATCCTATGCTCAGTTAATATTTGACAAAGGAGGCACAGATATGCAATGGAGTCAATACAGTCTCTTCAATAAATGGTGTTGGGAAAACTGAACAGATACATGCAAACGAATGAAACTATATCACCAACTTACACCATACACAAATATAAACTCAAATTGGATACAGGACTTAAACATAAGAAGGGAAACCATAAAAATACTAGAGGCATCCACAGGCAGCAAAATCTCAGTCATATGCCAAAAGAACTTCTTCACTGATACTGCCCCTAGAGCAATGGAAGCTAAAGAAAAAATAAACAAATGGGACTACATCAAAATAAAAAGCTTTTTTTTTACAGCAAAAGAAACTATCAATAAAACAACAAAAAAGCCCAATGTATGGGAGAACATATTTGCAAATGTTATCACTGATAAAGGTTTAATCTCCAACATCTACAGACAGCTTATACAACTTAATAAAAGGAAGATAAATGATCCAATTAAAAATGGGCAATGGACCTAAATAGAATCCTCTCAAAAGAAGACAGAAGGAAGGCCAAGAGGCATGTGAAAACATGTTCAAAGTCACTAATTATCTGGGAGATGCAAATCAAAACAACATGCGATACCATCTCATACCTGTCAGAATGGCCAACATCAACAAAGCATAAAAAAGAAGTAATTCTCATCATTTGCAGCAACCTGGATGTAATTGTAGAACATCATGCTGAGTGAAATATGCCAGTCAATGAAAGAGAAACACCACATGACCTCACTCATTTATGGATTATATATATATATATATATATATATATATATATATATATATATGATTTCAGAGAGGAAGGGACAGGGAAAGAGAGATAGAAATATCATTGATGACAGAGAATCATTGATTGGTTGCCTCCTGCACACCCCCTACTGGGGATTGAGCCCACAACCCAGGCATGTGCCCTTTTTTTTCTTTCTTTTAAATATATATGTATTGATTTCAGAGAGAGGAAGGGAGAGGGAGAGAGAGAAACATCAATGATGAGAGGGAATCATTGATTGGCTGCCTCCTATACAACCCCTACTGGGGATTGAGCCTGCAACCCAGGCGTGTCTCCTTTACTGTAATCAAACCCAGGACCCTTCAGTCCACAGGCTGCTGTTCTATTCTATGAGCCAAACCAGCTAAGGCTGGGCATGTGCCCTTGACGGGAATCGAATTTGGGACCCTTTGGTTCACAGGCTGATGCTCTATACACTGAGACAAACCGGCTAGGGCTTTAATAGCTTTTTTAAATGTAGAATTCTAAGAATGACTCACAAAGGACCATAACCTGTATATAAATTCTCCCTCCTTTGAGAGTTGTGTTTATGATGTTTATCATTCCCATGACTATGCTAGTTACTTGGCAAAGAGAAATTATCTAGGTGGGACTAATCTAATTATGTGAGTCCTTTAAAAGCAGAATGCTTTGTTAAGTGGCAGAAAAGGAAGTCAGAGAGATTTGAAGTGTGAGAAATACTTGACTTGCCATAGAGGATTCAAAAATAAGAGGATCCGCATGAGAAAGAATGTAGGCAGACAGCCTCTAGGAACAGAGAGTGGCCTTTCGATGGCAACCATCAAGGCAATGTGGATTTCAGACATACAAGTCTAAGGCCTGGATTTCTTTTAACATTCTGAGTGAGCTTGGAAGCAGACTTTCCTCCCAGAGTCTCCAGATAAAAGCCCAGTCCAGTCAAAAATGTTGCCTTTAGCCTTTTGAGGCCCTCAGCAGAGAACTAAAGTTAACTCACCTGGACTTCTGACCTACAGAACTGTTAAATAATAAAGAAGTGTTGTGTTAAAGTTGTTAAGTTTGTGATAATTTTTTATGGTAGCAATAGAAAACTAATACATTATAGATATTCTTCTTCGGTACCACACCTAAACTCCAGAAGTGGTAGTTTCTTAATGTTTATTTGCAATTTTGAATTTGAAACCATATCAATGAACCTTTTGTACTGTGTGACATTGAAGTCCATTGGTCTGTATTGCACTTTGAATGGATCTATTATCCAAGTATGATTTTGTAACATCATGCATTAGTCATTTTGGAAAATATCAGCACAACCAGTTATATAGATCTTCCCATTTTTGACTTATATCATGATTATGCAATATAAAAAAAACACATTCACTAATAATATCACTACTAATAGTATCAGAAATGTCTTTAGGATTTTGAGAAACTCTCAAGCTCACAGTGGCAGATGCAGGTTTTAAAAATTCTATTTTTTTACTTGAAATTTAAAATTTTATCATTAACAACCAATATTATCAGTCATTTTCCTTGAGATAACAGGATCACTTTATTCATTTTTAACAAAATGCTAACCAAATACCCAAGTCTGAATAACAATAGTTTGTTATTTGTTTTTTCAATTAAAAACAAAGTTCCATTTGGCCAGTTTAGCTTGCAATTCAATTGCACAAGTACTTATCCTGGTGACAAAAAATCTTAATTCAGTATGCAGTAGAAGTGCTATCAATCCTTCCTATTTTATCTCACGGACTATTAAAAAGACCTGTATTCAAAGGGTGATTTTATTTATATATTATTTTTAAACATATTGTTATTGATTGCAGAGAGGAAAAGGAAGGGAAAGAGATATAGAAATATCAGTGATGAAAGAGAACCATTTATTGGCTGCCTACTGGGGATTGAGCTTGCAACCTGGGCATGTGCCCTTGACTGGAATTGAACTCAGGACCCTTCAGTTCAAAGGCCAAAGCTCTATCCACTGAGCCAAATCAGCTAGGGCCAAAGGGTTGATTTTAAATAAATTAATAATCTTTACTGTTTCATCAAGACATTCTTAAATAAATATGACATATCTTCTACTGAGAATACATTACCCATGAAGAAATAACATTAGCCCAACTGGTGTAGCTCAGTGGTGGAACATTGTCCTATAAACCAGGGGGTCAGGGTTTGATTCCCATCAGGGCACATGATCAGGTTGCGGGCTAAATCCTCAGTGTGGGGCATGCAGGAGGCAGCTGATCAATGATTATCTCCCATCATTGATGTCTCTACATCTCTCCCTCTTCCTTCCTCTCTGAAATCAATAAAAATATATTTTTTTAAAAGGAAAAGAAATAACATGACTATAGTTTGGCATACTGCCTTGATCCATGCTAAGTTGCTAGTACTTTTGCCCATTATTGCTTTTGCTTCATTAGTGCAAGAACCAACACAGTGAAAATGGCATATAATGTCTTAGCATTATCATAAAAGTAGTTTTGACTGAACTATTTTTGAATGGTTAGTGAATGACTCTTAGAGGTTCCCAGTGATCTTTGGAACACACTTTTAGGGCTTCTGGTTTAGGCTGAGGTTGAAAGGAGACGGATATGGAAGAGTCAAAATGAACATTTAAGAGAATTTCTAGATTTTTGTGCCCCTTCCTACTTCTGACTTGCCTGAAATATCCCAGCCAAATCAAGACCACCCTCCCCAAACTCCCCCATTTTAAGATCTTGAATGCTCTATCCTGCAAATCCAAAACACTAATAGAGAATTCCATACTGGCCCATGAACTTTTTCCACCCTACCATAAAGCCCTAAGGCACTGCCAACCTGAATATTGTTAGTCTTCTTAGACCCACTACCCTGTGTCAAATGGCATTCTATTTACATGGAATGACCACCTACTATGTACTCAGTCCTCTGTCAGGTGCTGTTGGGAAAGAGGAATGATAAAGTCACAGTCCCTTCCTATTCACTTCAATAGAGAGGCTTGATTTATATCTGAAAAGAGAACTGATAAAAGGGCCCTGGAAGCCCAGCCAACAGTGTGGCTCAGTGGTTGAGTGTCAACCTATGTACCAGGAGGTCACGATTTGATTCCTAGTCAGGGCACATGCTGGGTTGTGGGCTTGATCCCCAGGAGGCAGCCAATCATCATTGATATCTCTCTCTCTCCTTTCCTCTCTGAAATCAATTAAAAAAAAATTAAAGATGTTTTTATCTCTCTAAAGATGTTTCTATCTCTTCTATCCCTCTCATTTCTTCTCTAAAATCAATAAAAAATATATTTTTAAAAAGAATGGCTTTGGAAGAAGGCAGATATTAGCACATCTTGGAGGCTTCCTGGAGTAAATGTGTGTTTAAGGAGGACCTTGGAAAGAGAGGTAGAATTTGAATCATGAGTGAGAGAGAAGACATTCTAGACCAGGGCAGGGGGGTGAGATGACCGTGTGCAGGCCAGTGTACTGGTAGTAACAAGCCTGCTGGAAGTGAGAGAGAAAGCCAGGTGGAATTGGAGGTAAAAATATGGGGGAAATTGTGAATGCCTGACTTTCGTCAGTCATAGTTTGCCAGTGCAGGTATGTGAGCAGGATGGAAGCTGTGTTTTAAGAAGTCAAATATGGCCATATGCACAGAAAACACCTGAAAGCATGTGGGACAAGAAGAACTAATAACAATTTACCTACAGTATATAATTTCATCTTCATGTCAGCCCTGTGAGATGGGTACTATTATTTTATTTCCCCAAAAATGAGGCTCAGAACGATTGGGTAACTTAACACAAGGTCATTTGGATGGTAAACTACCCAGGAAGGATTAAAACACAGGCCTGCCTTCCAAAGCCTCTGCTCTGAATAACCCATGATGAAGTGGGAAAAGGGAATAATTATAATAATGATAACAGCCACAATGAGTATTAAATACTAGAGGCCCAATGCATGAAATTCGTGCAAGAATAGGCCTTCTCCCCCCACCCCCACCCCCACCCCCACCCCAGCTGCCTGCACCGGCTTCCCTCTGGCACCCGGGACCTGAGGTTTGCTCTGGTCCTGGCTTTATCTGGAAGGGCATCTGGAATGACATCCAGTCTATTTAGCATATTACCCTTTCATTATTATAGATGTGTCAGGCTGAACAATCTTTCACACAACTCTTTCATTAAATCTTCACTGCAACCCCATGAAGCACGGACCATTATTATCTCATTTCACAAAAGGGAAAACTAAGAAATGAGAGGTTAAATAATTTGCCCCAGGCCACACAGATACATGTTGAAGCTGGGACACACATCAAACTTTATTTCTAGAGACCAAGCTTTTTCACTTTAAGGTCTACTTCAGAAATACAGACATTTGATAATAAGACCTGAGGTAGAGTGGTAAACCACTTTATAGCAATGGCTAGTGAGGGCTGAGCCAAGAGTTGTCATGAAGGAAGGAAGCACTGAAAGAAATACCAGCTGCCTCTATTGTCAGATGGGGCCCAGCATCAGAGCAATAGTGATGGCTATGCTAGAGATTTGCTCTGGTTGTGGCACCAATCACCCACTTTCCATGGCCCCTTTTGCAATCTGCCTAACTCCACAGTAGCACATGGCCCATAAGTGGGGCACCTGGAGCAATTGCCAAATGGACCATACCCTCCACACAACTATATTCTAAAATCTCATGGAGTGTTGAGTCAAAACACTGAATTCCAATCACAGATCTTTTATTCACTAGCAATTTGGTAAGTCACTTAATCTCTCTGTTTCCTGCTCATCTTTAAATGGAAGCAATAATAGTACTTCTTAGTATTTTCATAGGGAGCAAATGAAACAATAAGGCAAGAAAGTGCTTAGCACAGTGACTGGCACATTGTAAGCACCCAATGTTACTTATTTCTGTTGTGGTGGTTGTTATTCTTATTAGTCAATATCTATCTCCCAGGAAGATGGCTGCCACTAGTTATCAATACTTAGGCAGGATCAGCAGGATGCCAATACTAAAACAAGAAGAGAATGGCCCTGGTTAGATGGCTCAATTTGTTGGAGCATCATCCCATATACCAAAAGGTCGCAGGTTCAAAATCAGGGCACATACCCAGGTTTTGGGTTTGATCTGGGTCAGGGTGTGTATGGGAAGCAACTAATTGATGTTTCTATCTCACATCATTGTTTTTTCTCTCTCTTCTCCCCTACCCACCCACTGCCTTGCCCCTCTCCTTCTCTTTCTCAAATCAATTTTTAAAAAACAAAAAATAAAAAGAGAACCAAAGGACTGGTATGCATGCATATAAGTATAACCAATAGACACAAAACTCTGGGAAGGGAGGGCATGTATGGGAGTGGGGGGGGCAATGGTAAGATATGTACACATATAATAATTTAATAAAAAATAATATATATATATATATATATATATATATTAAAAAATAAAAAAAATAAAAAGAGAAGAGAATGCACTGAAAACTCTGCATCACTCTGTCTTCCCATGACTTCAGGACAGGCTGAGAAAGGAGGCTGAGTCAGAGCAGAGTGGCTGGAGAGACTGGGTAGAGGAGCCAGGGATGAGGCTGACTAGATTAAATTGGGGCAGAAAAGAAGCCTGGCTAGGAGTGATCTTCCCAGGCACCTTACCTCCTACCCTTCCTGCTTCCCCAGAGCTCTGTTTTTCTAGGCCCCTACCATCCAAATGAGGAGCAAATGGGGAGCTGCGAGGGGCCCTGCCAAGAGTTCTGCACCACATGCACCACAGCTCTGGCTCAAATGGTGGGCTAAGAGTCAAGAGGGTGCAGGCAGAGCTGACCCAGAAACAAACTGTTCTCCAGAGGAGACACCCCCCCCCCCAGCCTATCCCAGGAACCCAAAGGGCTGGGTCTAAGACTTGGCACATTTGGGACATTTGTACTTGAGGGCAGAGGTCGCAGCACCATTTGCTATTTTTGTTTTTGGGACAGGCTTGGGTGGGGTAGAGAATCTTCCCCTTTCCTCCTTTTTCAGAGCAGATCCTGCCTTGCTTCCTGCCTCCACTTGGCCCTTATAGTGGCCTGTTAATGCTCTTGTCCCCAATTACAGGGCCTCTGACTCAAAAGGTAGAGGCTGGAGGGAAAGAGAAAGATCTCCTTTCTCAAGGTGAGAGCAGAACCTGTTCTGGGACTTTCAACTGGGTATTTTAAAACCTTCTCCATCTGTTTCCTGCTGACCTAGGTTCTCACTGTTCCCTGGACAGTCCCCTCTCTTCACTGGCCCCCAGTGGCAGTTCAGTGCAGTGTAGTGATTGAGAGCACAGAGACTACCTGGGTTCAAATCTCAGCCTTGCCACTTTTAGCTCTATGACCTTGGGCAAGTACCTTAATCTCATCTATAAAATGAGGCTTGTTATTGGGTTTTCCTCAGAGGGCTGTTTGTGATACTTAAATTAATCCATGCAAAATGCTTAGAACAGTGCCTGGTACATAAATGTTTAACAAATGTTCTCTCCTCTTACTATCTGCTTCTGTGCCAGTTCTCCCTGCCAGGATTACATTTCCCCTTCTCACTGCCTACTTAAGCCCAGCTCAGCTCAATCACTCTCTTCCATGAGGTCTTCCTGGCATTACATGTTCTCCTAACTCTTTACACTCTCCATGAAACTAGTCCCATTTTGAGAGCAAGGGCTGTGACATGAACAGCACTAAATAAATGAATGACAAAATAACATCTAGTCCCCCTAAGGTAATAAAATTTTGCAACTGGAACCCAGAGTAGAAATATATTTTACAGCATGTCCTAGTACATGTGTTTGTGTATCTTTAAATCTAGATCTAGATCTAGATATATGACTAAAACAAAAGTTTCACAGAACAGTATGTGCCCTTACCACATGTGATTCACTTTTCTATTTGCTGTTCATTCATTTGTTAAATGCTGGTTGAAACCCACTAAATTGATTCTAAGCCCTGCTATCAGTTATAACCTACAGTGTTCTCTATGATAAGCCCTGTACAGGGTGGGCTTTAGACCTTCAGAAGCCCTGAACCCTGAAAAGATCAGAATGCAGATCAAATCAAGGGGACCTAGAGGGAGGGTGTGTGGAGGTCATTGGAGGCAAAAGACTGGAGGAGCAAGCTGGACGTAGACAACAAAAGGCTTCCATTGCCACACAAAGGAGTTTGGACATTTTCTATAGGCAATTAGGACTCACTGGAAGATTTTAAGTACAGGAGGACCCTACTTAGTTTTTAGAAAGATCACTGGGGTGGCTGTGAGTATGTATTGGAAAGGCCAAGTCAAGGACGGGGGACATATCTGAAAGCTGTTTCAGGCATCCACATGAGAGAGGACAGATGAAGCTATAATTGAGGAAACAACTGGGAGTGTGGGGAGCACAAAGTTAACAGATGTGAGAAATAGTGAAGACTGCAAACATCAGGGCTTGGTGGCTAGGTTTTTAGCTAGACTGATTGGGCCAATATGCTGGTTACCAAGGCAAGTACAGAGGAGGTTTATGGGGTGGGGAAACAGATACATTTTGGAGTGAGTTTGAGATACATATTGGAAGGATTTCAGGCTGGAAACATAATTCTCTTTCATATATATCTTATTTATTTCAGAGAGGAAGGGATGGGAGGGGGAGAGAGAGATAGAAACATCAATGAGAGAGAGAATCATTAATTGGCTGCCTCCTGCTCATCCCCCAGTGGGGATTGAGCCCACAACCCCAGCATGTGCCTTGACCGGGAATTAAACCCTGACCTCCTGGTTTATATATTGATACTCAACCACTAAGCAACACTGGCTAGGCTGGAAACATAATTCTCAATCTTTCATTCAATACATGTTAATGAGATAGACTTAGAGAAACTAACATTTTATTTTTACATTAAAAAAGTAGAAATAAAGTAACACCCATTATTGCCATTATTTTGAAAAAGAATATTTTATAAGGAAAGCATAATATTTTTTTAAAAAAATTTTATTGATTTTTAGAGAGAGTGGAAGGGAGAGGGAAAGGAAGGTAGAAACATCAATGAGAAAAAAATATCATCAATTAGCTGCCTCTTGCTTGAAGAGCCTACAACCCAGCCATGTATCCTGACCCAGGAATCAAACTCTGCCCTTTTGGTTCATGGGTTAAAGCTCAACCACTGAGTCACACCAGACAGTCAGAAGGCATAATCTTAAAATAAAGTGCAGTCCTTTATAATTGAATACATTTAGATTATTGAAAAAATACATTTGATGTTTTCCCCACTTTGCTGTGACCTATTGAAAACATCACTATGTATCATCCTGATTTGTGGACTATAATTGAGAACCACAGATTTGAGGAATAGGCAAAAGAGAGGTCAGCAGAAGAGACTGAGAGGAATGGTTCCAGAAGTAGGAGAAAAACCAGAAGAGGGTGATCATTGAAGCCAAGAGAGGAAGGAGATTTTCAGAAATGAGGACTTGGCCAATAGTGTCTTTTGCTACCCAGAGTTCAGAGATCACTGAATTTGGCAATTAGGAAGTCATTGGTGACCTTTGATAGTGCCCTTACACTAGGAGGATGGAGCTGGGGCCAAATTGCAGTAGTTTGAGCTGCGAATGGAAAGTTGGGAAAAGCAGTAATTTAGAATTTAAACTCTACTTTCAACAAATTTAAGGGAAAAGGGAAAAAAAGAGAGACGGGAGGGGGGAGAGAGAAATATATTATTCAGAGACAAAAAGAGGGCAAGTTAGGCATGCAAGAGAACAAACACATCTGAGCAGAGAGGGGGCTTGCTCTGGGAGATAACAGAAAAGGGTATTTTTATAATCAGAAGAGAAACTAAACTTTTTTTTCTGAAGAGAAGGGGCATGTCTGAAGGAAGGGTCCAGAGAAAGAGGGTGGATGAAGTCAGGCTCCTGGGGAAGGGATAAGCCTCTAACAAGAGGGAAGAGGGGCACCTTGTCCCCTGAGAATGGAGGGCTGGAGTGGAAGAGGCATATCAATTTTTGGGGGGTGGGGCAGAGAACTGAGGTAATTAATGCTTGAAGGCCTCTGTTTTCTCAGGGAAGTGGGAGGAGAGGTTGTTCCATGTAAGAGAGGGGTGGGGCTCCCACTTATGCCCAACAACATTTGCAGGCCTTAAATTCTTTAGGCTGGGGAGAGGCCAATAAGAGAGTCCAGTGGCTTTATCTCCCACAAGCTGAATGTGGCTGAGAAAATTCTTAGCAAGACAGAGCAACTGTGTAGGGGGAACAAAGAACCATGGAGACAGGCCTGAAAGCTATGGGTACTCCAGGAAAGCATGCGGAGTGCTGTTGTGGGGGGAATTCTGAGACCTACTGCTCAGAAGAGTAAAGGGTCTGGACAGCCCCAATCATGAAGGATTGTGGCTGAATGAACACAAGTTCAAGTGGGAGCTGGCATGGCTATGTCTAATTGGGAATGAGCCCTGGGATCAGGAGTAATGTTTACTTGTGCCCCTTTTCCTTTTTCCCTCCTGCCTATTTTCAGAGACCCAAGGCCACCTAGAGATCAAAAAGTTCCCAGGTTGTGTCAGTAGTTCTATTCCTTACACCCTCACTTGTCATTTCCTTCTAGCCCAATCTTTTCAATCTGGCTTCCTTTCTCAGCCTCCTTCCTCATTTGAATCAGTGATGCAGTTTAAGCAAATTGTCATCTTCTGCAGGTAAATTTAGCAATAACCCTCAGAGATTGATAGAAACTTGGGCTCCCCAGCAGCCTTCATTTTCTCCCCAAACATTTTCCTCTCCAAGATCCAGGATCTGGTCTTCACTTACACAGTTCAGGGACAGAGAGCTTACCCCATTTCACCATATATAATAAACCTCTGTTTATTAAAGGCAGGAACAGTGCCAGGCCCTTGGGTTAGGTGGTGGCTGGATGTTAGACAGTTTTCCTTTGATTGAGCCAAAAATGTGTCTCCCTGTAGCTTCTACCCTGGGCCTCCACCCTATCCTTTGAAGTCACACAGAACAAGTATAACCCCATAGCAGTCTAATCCTCAAATATTTAAGAATGGCTGAGATTTTTTTCAAGAGTTTTCTTTCTTCTGTGGATAAGAATTTCTTTCTTTTTATTTTTATGTCATTACTTATTACTGCCCAAATAATATCAGGTCTTATGGAACTTTTTAGAAAATTCAGAAAAGCATAGAGAAGGAAGTAAAGATCTACCACATCTTACTCCCAAAACCAACCAACTGTTACATTCTTCTTTCTTTTAATTAGTCTTTTTTTCCCCCCCCTGAACTCTGTATATTCTACACTTTTTCCTTACCAAAATGTGATCCTACTATGAGTTATATTGTAGAGGCTTCTTCTTTTCTCTCTTCAGTACATTGACCTTTCCCCAACCTTCAACCAAGTCAATTTCAATACAAAATTGTATAACTGTTCAATGATTTATTTAAACAGCTTTCTAAAATGAGACATTTAGGTTGTTTCCAATTTTCCTTTTTTGTAAAGAACACAGTGGGGCTGGAATTTGAAGTGAGGTAGAGGTGGGGGGATGGAGGGAGGTGAACAGAGAAAAGAGGAGCCCTCCAGTCATATTATTCATCCTATTTTAGCACCTGATTTTTTTCACTTTCTCTGTGGATAATTATACTTCCTAGAACATGATTGTAAGTGCCTGCTTAGTATTCAGTTGCAAGGACTTATTCTAATTAATCTAACCAGTTTCCTATTGCTGGACATTTGAGGTTGTTTCTAATTTTTCACCATTACAAACCTGACTGTAATGAATATCCAAGAAGCTAAATTCGTTATGGTGCACTGGACACTGAGGCCAGGAAGAATATTTTTGGACTTCCAAAGCACAAGGAGCCTGCCAGTAGTTGTAACTGGAAGCTTTTTGTCTAAAGCTCAGAAGACTGGCTAAGGCCAAGGGCTGTGCTCCAGCCTCTAGGCTTGCCTGGGGGTCAGTACCCATTTACTCAGCCCCCGTCACAGAGTGTTCAGGCTGCAGGGCCTTTTGGGACCACTGGGCTCACATCTTCCTCTTGAATGTGAGGGAAATGAAAGCCATGGAACCAGGGATAGTCCTTGGCAGCTTAGTAGCTGGGCAAAACTCTGCCTCTCCCAGCATCCTGGCTTCTGAGCTCTAAAATTTGGAATCTTACCTGGAAGCCCTGACAATGCTTCCTGCATTTTTATACAGAACCACTTACTGCTGAGGCTAGAAAGGGGATTCTGACACTTTTGCAAAAGAGCTAACCAGTAAAGAGGAGGGTATGGGAGGAAACTTGAGGTTTAGCCCAAGGGCAACTATACCTGCTCCACCCAGAACCTCCATCTTTCCTAATCCAGGTGATATGCTTAGTGGCAGCCAGCCTGTATCAGGTACACCTGGCAAATATATTTGGAGTTTGAGCTGAAATAATGGGTAACTTCCTCACTCTCCTTAGCCAGTCAATTGTCCTTCTTGTTGGGAACAAGCTGTGCTAAAGACCTGTCTGTACAGCCCTCTGTGCCTGACAACTTTCGGTGGTTTCAGATACTAATGAGCTTCCCACCTTTCCCCCCTCCGGCTTTGCTGCTGCCTTGAGTATTCACACAAATGGTGTGTGATTTGCCCCTTCTGTGTTTTTCTTTCTGACTTGGAGGTAAAGATAGCCTCTCACACTCCCCCCGCCCCTCACACACACACACTGACACTCTGTTTATTCAACTGGGAGAGATTTCACACCCAGTAACCCGGTTCTCCTTCCTTCAGTGCCTTTCTTAAATCTTCACCCCCCTTCAAGTCCCCCACCTCTGTACTTCCCTGAATAATTTATGAGTCCAGGCAGGTCTTATAAAGGGTCAACCAGGAAAGGCCAAGAGTGCAGCAGGTTCTGAGAAATATAAGCCCTCACAGCCTGCCTGGTCTTGACACCCTAAGAATGGATCCTTCTGCTCCCACTGCTGCTGCTGTCCCTGTCCCAGCCCTGGCCCTAAGTGTAGCTCCAGCTCTAGCACAGGCTCCCCTGGCACTCCCTGGCTTGTTAAGCCCATCACCCCTTCCTTTCTCTGGACAAGAAGTAGATGAGAGTAAAAGGTAAGTGGAACTTGGCCTTTGGCAACCTGAACTTTGACTTTAGTGGGTTTCCTGGGAAAAGAAGGTGGCCCTGTGAAGAACAAAAAAAGGCAAAGATCTCATAGGCCTCAGAAACCATCCCCTCCACATCTTGGCTGGAATATCTCAACTGACTTTTCGCCTCACTAATCCCTCTGGGTGACAGGAGGGGACTTGAGGACAGTGGGCATTGCCAAAGCTAAAAGCTGAGCAGCCAGGCCCTCATGGGTAAAGTTGCTCAGTCAACTGAGAGGCACACAAGAGAATGCTATGAAACATGGGTTTAACATGACTTAGGCTGCAGATGAAGGGAAAGAGGGCAAAAGTCCCAAGAAGCCTTTGACTGGGAGAGTGTCTATTTCCTGACCACACTATAAGATTTCTATTTGCTTTCCCCCTACTTCTGGAAGTCTACTGGGGAAGCAGTTGATCCAGGAATATTTCTGGCCCCTTTCCCCATCCCAGGAAGGTGGGAGGACTCTGACCTCTGCTTCTTGGAGCAGGAGGTAATATATTCTCCACCCAACCCTCATTCATTCCTCCAAATATTTAAGAAATTCAACAAATATTTACTGAAATGCCTACTGTGTACCAGGCACTGTGATAGGTGTTGAGGATCCAGATATGATCAAACATAAATCTGCCCTTAAGAAGCTCAAAGGCAAGTAAACAATTACAAAACTGTGATAAGAGTAATGATAACATTGTTGAAGCAGAGAAGGGATCTGTCCTGACCAGGGCTCAGGTTCCTTAGGAAAGGCTTCCTGAAATAGATGGCATCCAAGTGTTTTTGGAGGCCTTTTTGTTATCTCAGGGAGTCTACTTTCCAGTCTCCTTCCTCCACTGACAGATCTCTTCTCTATGTCCTAGAGGGGCTTGTCTTTGGAGACCCTGGCTGTGCTCTACAAATGATCCCCCAAGGCAGGTGAGGAAACTTGTGGATTTGGTAAGTTTGAGCCCCTGTTACACATGTTTGCATGTAGCCACTTGCATTCACACTGACCAGGTCCCTTCCCAGAGAGCCCCTGATCTCAGTCCAGGTCTGCAGATCTGGGAAACCATCTTTGCAGCCTTGCTCACATTTGATTCTCACAACAGCTCTATAAGGAGGGCTGACTTGAGGTTTCTGTGCAATTTAAAGATAAAGAGACTGAGGCCCAAAGTAGGAGAGGGTATGAGCAGGCTCCAAAGTTAGGCTATGGTAGAACTGCTGCTAGAATCCTGGTTTCCTGGCACTTAGCCCCAGTGCTGTTCCCCAACTCCTGCCCCCAAATCTTTGTTGTTTCAGTAGAACTTTGTCTCCTGGACAGTCTCCAAACATGTGTTAGAACAGGGACAGGAAAGTTGACAAGCCTCGGGACTCTTTCCACTTACTTTTCAATCAAAACCAGGATAGTTCCCTTTGGTGGGAGTGGGGCAAGAGCTGGACCCCAGAGATGTCTAAGGTCTCTTTCTAGATCATCTTACCTGCAGATTCCTGTCCCCTGATACAGAGGAGGCAGTTTTCTTGCCATGTACTTTGAGCCACATGCTAGCTTTTGCTTTGAACAGGCCACTGATGGGGCAACAAGTGCTGAGGTCACCAAAGCTGACTCCAAGTTCCATCACCCTGTCAGGTAAGCTCCTGGCACCAAGCTCATAACTTTACATAGGTTCATTAGCTCTTCAAATCCTCACAAGAGCCTTGTGTATCAGGAGGAGGGAGGCACTGCTATGATCACTATTTCATAAACCAGAAAACTAAAGCCCAGAGAGGTTAGGAACTTTGCCAAAGTTGCTTTCCTTGGAGGCATTGTCAATGATTCCTAAGAATGAGCCTTTATGGATAGATCAGTGAAAGAACCTTAGTAGGAGATGGTGGACACAGGAGAAATCTACATAATTCTTGGGCAGAGGCCTTCTGAGGTGAGGGTGAAATCAGTGTCAGAATTGACAGATGCTGGGGTTGCAGATCCCCAAAGTTATAGGCCCACCAGATGTTACTTTTCTGCCTGGAGCCATTTTGCAACAATTCAGAAAATTCAGTTACATAGCTCTCTTTCTTCCTTTCTGTCTCACACCATTATTGTGGATAGGACAAGGAGTTTAGGGTCTGGCTTCCTCCATGGTCCTACTGACCCCTCGTACATATGAGATCTGTCTAAGGTAGGGGCCATGTTTTTTCTCTGTCCACAGGCTCTTCTGGCCTAAATCCCGCTCCTTCGATTACCTGTACAGTTATGGGGAGATTTTACTGCAGAACTTTCCTGTCCAGGCAACCATCAATCTGTATGAAGACTCAGACAGTGAAGAGGAGGAGGATGATGATGAAGAAGAGGAGGAGGACTAAGAAGAAAAAGGAGAAAAAGGGGAGAAAAAGGAGGCAAATAAAAAGGGGCCAGAAGAGTGTGTGAGGATACTAGGGTCAGCACCACACAGAGTCACAAGTTATCCTCCTTCCCCATCCCTTACCTATTCAAACTGAGCCAGAGTCTGATTAGGGTTTCATATGTCTGGCAAGGCTTTAGGGCACTGATTAGCCAGGAATCTCCAGGCGCAGCTCTCTGGATTGAAAGTTGGGTCCTCAAGTATCAACATACCCTGGCTATATGCAGCTGGACTGTAAGTACAGGTCTCTGACATCTCATTGTCTGGGTTGCTGTTGTGTTAACAGTGGGAGGGTATAAGTAGCTATAGGGGAAGGAAGATCTGCTTTTTGAAGCCCCCATGAAGCAGAACAGAACAAAGAATGACCATGAAGAGGGGAACAGTCAGTCACTCTTCAGGGTTCTTTGACTCCCCAGCCTTTTAGGTGACCACATAGTCCTGTCTCCCTGTGTAAAAATTGACTTCAGGCTTCACCTCCAGGGATACCAACACCATGTTTAAGCAGAGTTGAAATGCTTTTATGATGGGCCTTGCAACAAGAAGGAGGGCATCTAGAAAATCAGCTAGCTTTGGGGACCTACCCTCATTTTGGCTGCTATCAACCGGGGTCTCTGTTGGCATGAGATGAATCAGGAGAAAAATAAACTAGATGATGTTTGCCTTTTTCCTGTAACTGCTGATTTCTTAACTGAACTCTGTTCATGTTGTGAGGCCATGGGCACAGGGTCAGAGACCAGCTCAAGGCCAATTCTTGCTCTATCTAAGGTCAGTTTACAGATGGGGATGTACGGCCAGAGGCCCTAGCACAGGCCAGGCCCTGTATATCAACTTGTGAAATCAGGCTAGATTAAACTTCAAAGACACATTGAAAGGGGGCAAAAAGGCCCCCAAAATATAGCTTGAAAATTGGGAATAGGACTATGAGTTGGGGTAGAAGGGTGAGAGATTTCAGCCTTGGAAATGAGTGTGTCCATATGAGAAGGAGAGCTTAGGGGCTACTCAGTCCCATCAGTTTTACTTCCACAGTTCAGGCTCTCATGCCTTGCCCTTATCCCAAGTACTCATCAGGTAATTTTCCTGCTCTAGCATGGTCCTCTGCAATTCATGCTCCATAGTGGCCACCATATCAGATCATGTTGCACCCCTGCTTAAAGGCCTACTATGGCTCTTCATTACCTCACCAATATTTGAAAACTTGTCCTTTAAAAAATCACAGTTTCTCTTGAGAATCTATTGCCTCTCTACTCATATATTCATAAATCAATTCCTTAACTTGATATCCCAAGCTGTCCAATTGTTCAGTTTTGCCTCTTTTTAAATTTTTTTAAATTAAAATGCAGTTGATATACAATACTATATTAGTTTCAGGTGTACAAAATTGTGATTTGACATTTATCTACCTTACAATGTGATCACCACAATAAGTCTAGAACCCATCTGACACCATACAAAATTATCACAATATTACTATTTCTCACATGGTGTACACTATATCCTGTGACTTATTTTATAACTGGAAATTTGTATCTTATACTTCACTTGTCTGTCTACTCAGACTCATCTCTCAGCACTTGAAAGATGTGCTGCCTGTCCTTGAATGTGTCATGCTTTTTTTCACATCTGTAGCTTTAAGTCTATTATTGGAATGCTCTTCCACTTTTACCTGTATGATAAATTCTTATTCAACCAATAAAACTAGCTTAGAGATCTCTCCTGTGAATAGCCTCCCAGACCTCTAAGTCTAGGATGGGTGTCCCTATTACATTCAGTGCCTCTCTTACTACCATGTTTCCCCAAAAATAAAACATCCTCTGAAAATAAGACCTACTTCATGGAAAAATAATACATCCCCTGGAAATAAGACCTAGCACATCTTTGGGAGCAAAAATTAATATAAGACACTGTCTTATTTTCGGAGAAACAAGGTATAGCATCCTCCCACTTCTTACGCAGCAAGATTGGGCTGTGTTTAATATCTCCACATGACTTCATTGCACAGCACACTGCCTAGCACAAAGCAGACACTCAGGAAATGTTGGGGGGGGGGAAGGATAAGATCCTTTTAAAGCAGTTCTTGACAGAATTTCCTCTGTTCCTTCCCTTACTGGCTTCCCATTTCTTTGCTTGGCTGCAAACAGGATGGAGTAATACAGTCTGATTCAAGAATTAAATGCTAGCCATCTTTCCTTCCCTCCTCCATCAATTTGTGATAGGCTACTTCAGTTCTGACCCCTGCTGGACTTCCTTGAATTGGACTCAGCCTTGAGTAGGCAACCAAATTCATACAGTGATGCCATCTATTGGTCAACATTTAACCTTATTCTTTATTACTGTCAGGCAGTTGATCTTTGACTGCTATATGGCTTTAGTTGATTGTGTTTGTGCTTGTAAGTAAAGTGGAATCTACCAGGTCTAGCTGTATGATTTTGGGCAAGTTACTTATCCACACTGAGCTCTAGTCTCCTCATCTGTAAAATGGGTAAAATAATGACACTTCCTCTCTCAGGGTTGGTGTGAGTCAATGAAATAATATATGTAAAGCACTTAACACAGCTCTCAGCATATAATAAAAACACTCAATAAGTGGTTGCAGTCATAGTAATCACAGTTGTAGTAGTGGTTTTATTAATTTTATAACAGAAGTCAGCTTTATAGGCTCAAGTTAGCTAATGACTGGTTTACTCAACTAATGACTGATTTGTCAGTCATCTCCACCTGATCTCCCTGGCACCATTTGATGATTTATCGGTCACAGCAAATTTGCAATGTTTGCTCCTCATAAAAAAACAAAAAACACAAAATAGAGGCAAAATATGGCTTCTTGGGACAGAGGTTTCAAAGCTTATTGTTTGTGCTTTAGCAGGAACACTCTTCCTTTGAATTGAATATAGAAATTCCATATACAAACCAAATAGAGCTGGAGCTGTTCTCATGGAAGCCACAATGCAGGGAGAGGGGAGGCATATAATTCCCATCATGGTGTCCTCTCTTATAAACAAAGCCTCTCCATTCCCTTCTGTAAGGCATCAGCCAGAGATTCCTGGATGGTGGGAAGGCTACTTGGAATCCACTGTTCCAAGGGTTAAAATATAATTGATCTGAAGTCTGATGGGGATTAGTACTTTAACATGTTCAGTGTTGCGTTTAAAATCCTTGTTTTGGGTTCTAAGCTCCCAGCATTTCATAGCTCAAAAATTGCTTCAGTCCTCTGCCCACATAGTTGCTAAGTAATTGGAATTTACTGTTCTGACTAATCAGAGCCCAGTGTGAATTACTTTGTGCTGGATATATTCAGTCCTTATAACTTCAAGACCAGTGTACAAACTCAGAAGGAAAAATATCTGTGCAAAACCTAGAGTCTTTCCTCCAGGTCCATCTTACTAGTCCATCCTAGGGTCCCATACTTCAGACCCCAGCACAGATGCCTCCTGTTTCCCGCACCCCATAGTAACAGAGAGAGGGCACATTGGTTGAACATGAGGCTACATTTTAACTGGGACCAGCTAGAGATGGAGGGGAAAAACTTTACAGAAAGAGGCAACAATTTGATTCTTTCATTAAACAAATATCTATTGGGTACCTACTCTGTGCCAAGCATTAATATTATACTGATTAAGAGCATGGGCTTTGGAGGAGAAGCACCTGGCTTCAAATCCCATATCTCCCACAATGGGGTCACTCCCCTCAGGTCAGATGTCAAGGTCAACTCTCTGCTCTCAACCCTTTCACAACCAGCTCTGTAATCTCTTATCATATCATATCACACTCATACACACACACACACATACACACACACACACACACACACACACACACACACACACACACATTGCACATACTCATTAAATGTTGCCTATTCTCCTTTGTCTCTGGGCAAAGAAAACCCCCTCACCTATCCCAGTGGGTGTTACCAACCCCCACCTTTCATTCATGTCCCTAATTGTGCCTGTGTGATTGTCTAGTGGGCAGTTTGTCTCCCTTCCACCTCAGGCCCCTATTGTAAAATGTTTGCCAATCTTATTCCCAAACAAGGTTGTTAGATTGCCTGAGTTCACTCTCTTGACTTGTTTGTTACTGTGTTTTTTGTTTATTCCCAGCTGCCAAGGCTTGTGGCAACCTCTAGGCAAGTACACAAACCTAAACACAAGAGCTTGGCTTAGTAAGTAGTAGCCACAATACTCTTTGCAAGGCACTTGCTACTCATGTTACAGCCATGGTTCTTCTATGGTACTGTAATCACAACAATCCTAGAAGATAGGCACAGTTATTATGCCCATTTATGAATGAGAAAAATAAGAGTTAGCAAGGTTTTTGTACATGGTTTTGTGTGTTGCATAGCAGTTGCTACAAGCCTTTCAAGCTACAGTGTAAAACCAAAACACAATAACTAACTCCAGGCCTCTGACAGGACAGAACAGTGAACTTGTGCTACCAATTTACAACAGAGGCCTGGGGAGGATAGAGGACAAAATGCTCACTGGATAACCACATAGGAAAAGTTAGAGGTGGGTGGATAGAAGGTGATAACATCCACTGAGGTAGATGAAGAGGCTTTTCCTGTCCAGAGAAGGCTAGGCAACATGGTGGTTAGGAGTTATAACAACTGATAATTATTGAATTCTTACTATAGATTTGGGTGCATGGCTAGGAACCTTACATGGATTAACTCACCTAAAATAACAACCCTGAGATATAGCTACAATTAGGGAGACTGAGGTTTTGGTTTTTTTTGTTTGTTTGTTTTTGTGTGTGTGTGTGTGTGTGTGTGTGTGTGTGTGTGTGTGTTTGTTTGTTTGTTTGTTTTTCCAAAAAACCTTGCCAAAAATCACAGAGCTGATCATCTGTAACACCTTCTAAGCATAAGGCACTTTACCTGCATTCCTCACTTTTTATTGATGATTTTTATTTTACTATTAATTTCAGACATGATGCATTTTTTATTGTTGCTCCCTGTATTTTTATATTCTTTATTGTTGCAAGTATTACATATGTCCCCTTTTGTTGATGATTTTTAGAGAGAGAAGAAGAAAGAGAGAAACATCCATGTGAGAAACATCTATTGGTTGCTTTTTGTACACACCCTGACTGGGAATCAAACCCATAACCTGTTGGTGTATGAGACAATGCTCCAACCGAGTCACATGGCCAGGACTACCTGTATCCCTCATTTAATCCTTACAACAATCCTGAGACTTGAGTACTAGTATTATCCTCATTTTATAGATGAGAAAACAGGTTCAGGGAGGTTAAATTCACACAATGCATAAATGGCTGAGACATGGTTTGAGAGATGCACACATTTGCCCTAGGTTACACCAATTATAAAAATCAGGACAGCATTCAGGCTTGACTCATTCTAAGAGAGCCCTGTACTTTTAGGAGGTGCAATCTTTAGGACTTAGTGAAGAGTAAGTCTCTTGGAGGGCAGGAGAGAAAATGTTGCAGTTCTGGGTATAAGGAAGTGAATCAGAGGTTAGGAAGAACTCTGGACCAGGAAAAGCTGAGGGATCACTGAAAGGTATCACCAAGAGAGGGATATTGGGGTCCTTCTGCAGGGCAGTGGGATACCCTCACAGAACCTGGGATACAGTCACAGGGCTACCAGAGGAGAGGGGCACATGAGGGACTTCTGTTCCACTCCGTGGCTTCTAAGTATAATGGGCCCTGACTGAGTGTGGTGCTTCCCATCTGCAGTTTGGCTCCGTGTGAGGAACTACCAATTGTTGAGCTCTCCCATAGTGAACTGTTTTATGCCAAACAAGATTCAAAAGCCCCAAGCAGGGTGAGTTGTGCTATTACTATGTTTACAGACGATAAATGGGCTCATAGAGGTGAAGTGGGGAGGCCCCAGACAGTGTAGGTAGAGTCCAGGCTTTTAACTACTGGGTCCCTCCTACTCTTCTACTCATTTTCCCAAAGAATTCCTAAGAGTCCTATAAGGGCCCGCAGCTTGCCTGGTAACCCATGGCCTATGTGAAAGAAGCACACAAACTGCCATGCTAAGGCATTTCTATCTCCATTACCAGAAGCACTTGGAGCCTGGAGCCAACTATGAATTAAAGGGGGTTGAGGGAGAGCCCAAGAACAAGGTGGAATCAGGCTCTGGGTTCTTGAAGGTCTGCCATATCTGGAAGAGAAGAGCCAGCTGCAAGTCCCTAGCAATTCAACTGGTGTCCATTAATAGCAAGAGAGGCAACAACCTCTAGTGGCTTAGCTCTAGACTGAGCCTGAACCTACGGCAACAGGGAAGGGATCAGGAGGCTCATCTACCCTGAGGATTCTATAGCCAGCCTGGTGGTTATCAGGACAGGCTCTGGAGTCACACTAGACCTGAATTTACAAGTAAATACTGGTCGTCCAGTGACCATGAAAAAAATAGCAAATTGATCTCTAAGCCTTAGTTTCTTCATCTATAATATAGGGATGATAATCATACTAATTTCACAGGATTGTTATAAAGATTAAATGAGATCACACACACACACACGACTTAGCAGAGTACTTAGCACATTATTAATGTGACATACGTGTGTATGTGTGTAGTGCATATATACACATATTATTATTTTTTGACATATGCTAACATTTCAGTAGTTACATTTTTTATTCTCTCCCTGTCTACTATCAGGTCCCTGGTGTCTTCAAGCTCACTGTCTTACCCTAAGGGAGGCAATGTCCACATTATGTGTAGACCTGGGCTAAGACACTTGCTTTTCTCCATAAATACTTTCAAGAATCTTGAACTATACATCTTTATCCTTCACTATCCTGTAAATATTAATAAGCTTGTATTACTCAGGTGCTAATTTTTTTTCTGTATTTTAGAGCAGCTTTATATCAATTACCTCATTTGAAACTCTTTATATTCCCCATGATATGTCCCCATTACTCAATGGGGAAATTGAAGATAATGGGAAGGGAAGTAACTTGCTCAAGGTCATACAGCAAGTCACTGGAGGAGTCAAGACTGGACCTCAGAATCTTACATTGAGTCTAGTGCTTTTCTTTAACACTTGCAATTGTTCAGGGCCCTGAGGTCTAGCTAAACATGAAGCATCTATAATCTAGGACTTGGCTTATGGTTTGGAGGCCACATTACTGCACTCTGACAAGATTGCTGCTTCTACTGTGGTCATCGTTTAATCATCAGAAAACTATTAAACAAAGATCCTTCTAAAAGAAATGGCAGCAAGTTATCAGGACTGGGAACCAAAGATAGTCACATCTCCAGCAGATGCCAAAAATAAAATCAAATGTTAGATGGCAGGTTAGAGGAAAGATGAAAATGATCTCCTCCGCTAAGCTGCATGCACTTGCTGAGAAATTAGCCACTGTTCTGTACTCACAGCCAGCTTGATTTAGCCATTCCTCTCATGTTGAACATAACCATCAAGTGCTCAAAAGGGCAACTCTGTCCTTAGTATGGATTGTGAGGTACTGATGTGTGTGTGTCATCAGCATGGGTCCTGATGTCAGAAACTGTTTGCAGGCACTGAGGGAAGTAGTAAGATAAAAAATCTGTCCCTTGACATGACTCTGGGAGTAGAAAATGCAGGCTTGACTGTCAGTACCAGAGACTGGTATCCTCTCAGTTTTAACAATTGCAATAGCATGAAGACTGCTGAGATAACAAGTCATTCAGCCCAGAGACCCTCCTTAGTCCCTATGTGGCACTGAAGCCCTGGCAAGCTTGGTTCTGCTGAAAGGAAAATCTTGTTACTTCCTCCTGGAACATTGGATCTCCAGGTGGCACTAAATTTCCTTTTCTGCTGTCAATTGCTCTTCACTCTCTTATCACCATGGCAACCTGAGAGGGAGCCAGCATTGAAATCAAATTCACCAACAGACATATGTGGAACAGCAAGTATACTCTCCTTAATATTAGGGGATGGGAACATTTTTTAAAATATATTTTATTGATATTTTACAGAGAGGAAGGGAGAGAGATAGAGAGCTAGAAACGTCAATGAGAGAGAAACATCGACCAGCTGCCTCTTGCACACCCCCTACTGGGGATGTGCCCACAACCAATGTACATGCCCTTGACCGGAATTGAACCCAGGACCTTTCAGTCCGCAGACTGATGCTCTACCACTGAGCCAAACCGGTTTCGGCAAGGGGGGAACATTTTTATTATATGTTTGTTTTTAAAATACTTTTATTGATTTCAGAGAGGAAGGGAGAGGGAGATAGACACATCAATGATGAGAGAGAATCATTGATTGGTTGCCTCCTTCACACTCTACACTAGGAATCGAGCTTGAAACCTGAACATATGCCCTGATCAGGAATTGAACGGTGACCTCCTGGTTTCATAGGTCAATGTTCAACCATTGAGCCACACCGCTGGGCTAGGGCAGGGTACATTTTTAACCCTCTCTTCATGCTTCAATCTTGGTCGATGGTGGAGAGCCAATACTTTCACTCACAATTCCATGATCTTGATATATCCCTTTCTTAGGTCTTCCTGCATCAGAGTTAGTAATCTGATTGGTCTGAGATAAATTTTTAGGCTACCTATCACCAGTGAGCAGGGTCATCACAATTAAAAGCAATACACATTTTTGACTGTACATAGTAATCAGTTCCACTGGCTCTGGATGATTAGGTCAAGCTCAATTTTTTTAAAGCTTCTCAGAATCAGAAGGGAGGAGTAACTTAAGCTTCATTTTACAGTTGTTTTTTTTTTATTAATTGATTTATAGAGAGACAGAGGGAGAGAAACAACCCTGCAACCTTGGTGTCTCAGGATGATGCTAACCAGCTGAGCAACCCTATCAGGACCTATTTTTTTTTTTTAAACCAGAGAACCCTGAAACAGAGTGATAGAAAGAGGGGAGGAGGAGTTAGTGAGCATATGCTGAATTCTCAAATCAAGCTTTTATTAACAAATAATACTTTGCTTGCTGTTCCACTAATTTGTCATCATTTTCTCAGTATAAAGTCTTGCGGAGAAGGGTACATGGTAGAATTCAAGCATGAAAACTCCTCCTTGAACCCACAACACCTAGGAAGATTTGCCCAGAATCAGTCTTGCTCTAGCCCATGGCTACACTGGGCAGAGGGTGTACTTGTTCAATTTCTTTATCGTCCACAGATCTCTGAGAACCTGGGGAGGAAATTTATTTTAAATTCAAATTCCACAGTTGAGAGCTCTAGTTGTGTGTAGCTCTTTCAAGGACACCCAGAAGTGACCTGACTGCAGAAAAATTGTTAGACTAGGAGAAGGCGCTTTGCCTTCAGCTAACAATAAAAATTTCCCCTGCTCGCCGGGACTGGTTTGGCTCAGTGGATAGAGCGTCGGCCTGCGGACTGAAAGGTCCCGGGTTCGATTACAGTCAAGGGCATGTACCTTGGTTGCGGGCACATCCCCAGTAGGGGGTGTGCAAGAGGCAGCTGATTGATGATTCTCTTTCATCGATGTTTCTAACTATCTCTCTCTCTTCCTCTCTGTGAAGAATCAATAAAATATATTTTTTTAAAATTCCCCTGCTCAAACAGATCCATGGAAACTTGTCAAAACATTTTTGGAAAACTGCAACAATTTCCATAGGTAAGAAAAATTTAAAATAAAAAATCTATTCTTTGCAAAATTAAAATTTATTAATGGCTATTTAATATTTTCTGAGGTGGTAGCAGTGTTTTGGAATTTTATAAAATTTACTTTAAAGAGGAAAGGAAAGAGAGATAAACATTGTTTGTTGTTCCACTCACTTAAGCATTCATTGGTTGATTCTTGTATGTGCCCTGACCAGGGATTGAACCTACAACCTTGGTGTGTTGGAATGGCGCTCTAATCAGCTGAGCTACCTGGCCAGGGCAGTGTTGTGGAATTTTAATAAGCACAGTGAAAAGAACATCAGTATAACAGTCTCCCTTTCAAATGCAGGCACAAGCCCCAGAAAATTCTGGGAGGAACCCTTGGAGATCTGGCATAAAAGTCATTCAGGTAAACTACTAGAGGTGCTAATACTCATGGCTTTACTTCTACAGGTAGCTGAAATACTCGCATTTTTCTGCCTTCCCACATTTCCTGGATACTCCATCTCCTAATCAACATGGGAAGCTACCCACAAGGCTCTCTATATAGAAAAATGTGAACATGGGAAAAGTAGCTTTGCTTGAATTGCTGGGATAGGTGATTTTTGGTAGATGTCATTGTCAATGGTTTACAAAATCCTCAATTCATCCTATTTCTCCAAAGCTAGGCTGCCTGCATATTGAGTACAATGAACATATTATGCTACTGTGAATGTACTCAGCCAGTTAGGAAACTGTATTCTCCCCCTGTCCCTCCTCCCCCTCCAGAAATCACTTTAAGGATTGATCCTACTTAAATTCCAAAAAGATACTAAAATTAAAAAAATTCTCTATAAGAGTAGAAAGTTTACAAATAATTCATAAAAACATTACCTCAGAACACAAGAACAACACTAAAAATAGTAGGAGAAATTCCAACTAACCAAAATGTTAGCTGAAACTGTAAAATAAAGGCAGAGCCATGGGAATAAAAACAATTAATAGTAAGAGTTCCTTTTTACTTTTATTTTATTTTTGCCTTTAAAAATTCCTTTATTACAATTTTTAATTTAATAAATCTTTATTGTTCAGATTATTACAATTGTTTCTCCTCCCTCCTCATAGCTCCCCTCCACTTGGTTCCCACCTCACCCTCTGCCCTTACCTTCCCCCTACTGTCCTCATCCATAGGTGTACGATTTTTGTCCAGTCTCTTTCCATAAACCCACACCCTTTCCCCCTGAGAATTATCAATCCACTCCCATTCTATAAGCCTGATTCTATTATATTCACCAGTTTATTCTGTTCATCAGATTTTTTATTCCTTTGGTTTTTAGATTCACTTGATAGATATGTATTTGTTGTTCATAGTTTTAATCTTTACTTTTTTATTCTTTCTCTTCTTAAAGCATACCTTTCAGCATTTCATATAATTCTGGTTTGGTGGTGATGAACTACCTTAGCTTATTCTTATCTGTGAAGCTCTTTATCTGACCTTCCATTCTGAATGATAACTTTGTTGAGTAATCTTGGTTGTAGGTTCTTCCTATTCATCACTTTGAATATTTCTTGCCACTCCTGTCTGACCTGCATAATTTCTGTTGAGAAATCAGCTGAATGGTTGCTCCCTTGTAGGTCATTAATTGTTTTTCTCTTGCTGTTTTTAATATTCTTTTGCTCTTGGCATTTTATTTATTTATTTATTTATTTATTTATTTATTTATTTATTTATTTTATTAAGGTATTATATGTGTACATAGCTTACCATTGCCCCCCCCCCCAACCTCCCATTCATACCCTCTATCCCCAGAGTTCTGTGTTCGTTGGTTGTACTTATATGCATGCATACCAGTCCTTCGGTTGTTCTCTTATCTCCCCCCAGGTCTCCTTCCCCTCCCTACTGTCATTTGACAATCTGCTTGTTTTATGGTGACTATCTCAGGACCACATGAATAGAATCCGCTCCTCATTTGGCAGTCTGCTTGTTTTATGGTGACTATTTCAGGACCACCCTAATAGAATCCGCTCCTCCTCTGGTTCACACTACCCCTCCCCCCGGGTCCCACTGCTTCCCTGGGGCACACGGCTCTCCCAGGACACATGTCTCCCCCGGGACACATGGCTCTCCTGGGACACACGGTCCCCCTGAGGCACCCGGCTCACCTGAGGCACATGGCCCCCTGGGGCACACAGCTCACCCAGGGTACATGCCCCCTGGGACACACGGCCCCTCTGGGGCGCTGGGGTGGTGAACTGGAGGCGCCACGCTAGCTCCTCGCTAGCACAGCGGGCGGGCTGGGACAGCTGCGGGCAGGGAGACCAGCTCCACGGAGTCTCAGCGGAATGGCTGCAGACACGGAGGGCAAGCTCTGAAGCCGCCTGCTCCCTGGGCCCGGGGTGGAGTGAGCTCTGTTCTTAGTGGGTTTCCCTCACTCATGGCAGTGGCGGTGGGTGCGGCGGAGGCGGTGTTTGTGGCTCAATTTCCACTGTATTTTTAAAATACACATGGCGGCAGCGGCACCCCTCCTTGGGGTCCCGGCAGAGGCTCCGGCTCGGCCCTGCAGTGGTGGGCCTGATGGGCAAAGGGCTCACCGGGGCTGTGAATGGAAGGCGCCACGCAATCTCCTCACCAGCATGGCGGGTGGGCTGGGACGGCTGCAGGTGGGCTGAGATGGCTGCGGGCGGGAGACCATGCTCAAAGGTGTCTTGTTCGGGGTGGAAGTGGAGCAGCTGTGGACTCGGAGGCTAAGTTCTGAGACTGTCCACTCCCTGAGTCCAGGGCGGAGTGAACTGTGTTCTTGGTGGATTTCCCTTATTCGCGGCGGCGACGGGTGCAGCAGCGAGGGTTGCTCCTGTGGTTCAATTTCCACTGTAGTTTTAAAATCCACATGGTGGCAATGGCAGAAGCTTCGGCCTGGCTATGTGGTGGCAGAGGAAGGACTCGCCGGGGCTGCAAATGGAAGGCGCGGTGCCAGCTCCTCACCAGCACAGCGTGCGTGGAGGCCGGAGGCCGGGCTGAGATGGCTGCGGGTGGAGAGACCGTGCTCAAAGGCATCTCGTTCCGGGTAGGAGCCAAAGGTGCAGCAGAGGCCCGGCATCGGCTCCCTCACTCCCACGGCGGGCCGGGCGGAATGGACCACTCCCTAGGCCCAGAGCGGAGCGAGGTCTGGCTTCTCTCATTCCTGACGGCAGCGGCTCCAGCGGGTCCGGTTCCACCATAGTTTTAAACTCCACATGGCAGCAGCGGCACCTTGCTTTGTTTCTAGTTGTAGCCATCTCATTCCACCAGCTTTCCTGTGGGTCTGGTGCAATCCCTTTTGATTTTAGCTGTTGTTTTTTTCCAAATTGTTGATGAGGCGGCAGCTTAGGAGACTACCTAGGCCGCCATCTTGTTTTGGTCTCCTGCTCTTGGCATTTTAATTATAATGTGTTTTGGTGTGGTCCTCTTTGGATTCCTTTTGTTAGGGGTTCTGTGTGCTTCCTGGACTTGTAAGTCTATTTCTTTCACCAGGTGGAGGAAGTTTTTGGTCATTTTTTTCAAATAGGATCTTGCTCTCTCTCTTCTTCTGGAACCCCCATAATTCTGATGCTGGTACACTTGAAGTTGTCCCAGAGGTTTCTTACACTATCTTTAATTTTTTGGATTCTTTTTCTTTTTGCTTTTCCGGTTCAGTGTATTTTGCTTTCTTATATTCTAAATCTTTGACTTGGTTCTTGCAATCCTCTAGTCTGCTTTTAGGTCTTTGTATAATATTTTTTATTTCAGACAGTGTATGCTTAATTTCTAGTTGATCCTTTTTCATATCCATGAGGTTCTCGTTAAATTTATCGGCCTTTTCTAGGAAATTCTTGAAAAACCTTTTAACTGTGGTTTTGAATTCTACATCCATTTGTTTTCTTTCATTTCTTTCATTTGTGATCTATTTCATTGTCTCCACATTTTCGCTGCTTCCCTGAGTTGGTAGGGTGGCTTGTGTGCTAGGGGTTCTATATGTCCCAGAAGGTAGGCCTCTCAGTTACCTGAGATGGACACTGTTGGTGCACCCCTTTGTGGACTGTGTGTACAGCCTTGTTTTAGTTAAGTCTTGATTGTTGTTGGTGTCCCTGGGAGGAACTGACCTCCAGGCCAATTGGCTGAAAGGACCCATTGTGTCTATGATGGAAGAACTGCTATGCTGGAGACACACTTATGGGGCAGAACTTGTTTCAGTGGGGTTTTGGTGCTCACTGAGTCTGTCCCTTGAATGTGTCACTTATCGATGTGAGTAGTTGAAATCTGGTGTCCTCTCACATTGACCACTAGATATACTAGCTACTGGATCTCCAATGGGGTGCAGGTCAGCTACTCTCTGAAGCCATCCAGCAAGAGCTACAGCGAGAACTACAGTTTTCTCCGCTTTGCTTGGGTTTTGGACTACCTGGCCAGAGCTTCAGTTTGTTAGGTTAAGCTGCGATAGGGCAGGCCATTTATATGCAAAAGCCATTACATGGAGTTTGGGTGGGTTTGTAGATTGTGCGGGGTCTGGTCTCAGGGAGTCACTAGGGTGTGGTAAACAGCGATGGCTGCCAGTCAGCCTTCTCTTCGTCTCCATGTTTCCAAGTCTCCGCGCCCCATGCCCCACACCCCAAAGCAGTAAACAATGATTGCTGGGCAAACCTCTGCAAGAAAATCACCCTCACTCTCTGACCCAATGGCATACTGTCCAGATTCTTTCCATAGGAGTTTGGGTCCCCAGTGTCTCCCCAGGAACTGAAGTTCAGAGTGAGCTTGTCTCCCTTTGGGTTGAATAAAGCAGTGCTCCCAGTCACCTGCCACCGGCCTTATTTGTGCGCCTTTGTACCTCAGCTTTTCAGTGCTTGTGCATGTCTCAATACTCTTTTCTCTTTCCTTCTCACTGTAGAACTTTCACTCAGCCAGCTTTCCCGTGGTTCTGGGTGATAGACATTTTGTCTTTTAGTTGTAGTTTTGAAATTGTGCAAGGTAGCAGTTTAGGTGTTTACCTATGCCGTCATCTTGGTTTCTCCCTCCTTTTTACTTTTAAAAGAAAGGGTGATGATACTAGCTTTTATATATTATGCACCTTTTGTGTACCCTTCCCCTTAAACATATATAAAACCACAAAGAGGTTTGTGAGGAGTTAGTAGAAAGGTTTATTTTACTATTACATAGAAGGTAAGTTTATAAATGTAAATATTTGCATATTCATTTTTGTAAATCCAAGAATATTACAGGGTAATATGAGAGAGACACCAAGATGGCAGCATAAGTAAACACCTATACTTCTGCCTCTCACAACAATTTGAAAACTGCAACTGGAAGACAGAGTGGTCATTGTCCAGAACCACCAGAAAGCTGTCTCAGTGTAAATTCTACAACTAGAAGGAAAGATAAAAAGACACTGAGACCCAGAGGAGTTGTGGAGGACAGAGGTGTGGAGACCAGCACATGAGGAAAGGGGAGGGGGAGCGGCTGAATATGCAGCTGGCTTACTCGCAGCACTTGGAGAGGGCAGGCAGCAAGTACATAGTTGGGAGGTTTCATTTCCTTATTCAGGAAGGAAATGAAACCTCCCAACTGCACTGAAATCCAGTTCTGGTTGAGAATTTGCATACCCAGACTCATTCGGGGAGAAATTGGACTGTCTTGCAGTGGTCAAAACTTGAGGGCAGCCTTCTCTCAGAGGTGCATGCAGCCATTGCCTCAGGACACTGAGACACAGGAGCCTCCTATGGTGGGGCTGATGGGAAACCAGGGTTGTTTGCTCCACTCTGAGACTCCGCCCCATCCAAGCTGAGCACAGAACCTCTCCCCAGTGGAGACACAGCTGATCCTCACAGCCAATTGGCCTGGAGGTCAACTCCCCCTAGTGATACTAACAACAATCTAGGCTTAAATACAACAAGACTGCACACACAGCCCATAAAGGGGCACACCAAGAGTATCCACCTCAGGTAACTGGGGAGGCTGAGACACTGGGCCCTGCTAGGACACCTAGTACACAAAGCCACTCCATCAACTCAGGGAAGCAGCCAAAATGCAGATACAAAGAGGCAGATTACAAATTAAGGAAATGAAGGAAAGTAAATAATTGGATATAGAGTTCAAAGCCACAGTAATAAGGTTTTTAAAGAATTTCCTAGAAAAGGCTGATGAAGTTAATGAGACCCTCATGGATATGAAAAAGGATAAACTAGAACTTAAGCATACACTGACTGAAATAAAAAATATTATACAAAGACCTTAAAGCAGACTAGAGGATTGCAAGAACCAAGTCAAAGATTTGGAATACAAGGAAGGAAACAAACAAACAAGCAAGCAAGCAAAAACTCAACCAGAAAAGTGAAAAGAAAAAATAATCCAAAAAGTTGAAGATAGTGTAAAAAGCCTCTGGGACAACTTCAAGTGTACCAACATCAGAATTATGGGGGTCCCAGAAGAAGAGAGAGAGCAAGATACTGAAAACCTATTGGAAGAAATAGTGACTGAAAACTTCTCCCACCTGGTGAAAGAAATAGACTTACAAGTCCAGGGAGCACACAGAACCCAAACAAAAGGAACCCAAAGAAGACCATAACAAGACACATCATAATTAAAATTACAAGAGCAAAAGATGAAGAGAGAATAGTAAAAGCACCAAGAGAAAAGCAGGTAGTTACCTACAATGATTGTCAGTTGATTTCTCAACAGAAACTATGCAGGCCCAATGGAATGGCAAGAAATATGCAAAGTGATGAATAGCAAAAAACTGTAACCAAGATTACTCTACCCAGCAAAGCTATCATTGAGAATGGAAGGGCAGATAAAGAGCTTCACAGATAAGAAAAAGCTAAAGTAGTTCATCATCACCAAACCAGAATTATATGAAATGCTGAAAGGTATTCTTTTAAATATATATATATTTGATTTTTTTACAGAGAGGAAGAGAGAGGGATAGAGAGTTAGAAACATCAATGAGAGAGAATCATTGACCAGCTGCCTCTTGCACACCCCCCACTGGGGATGTGCCCGCAACCAAGGTACATGCCCTTGTCCGGAATCGAACCTGGGACCTTTCAGTCCACAGTCTGATGCTCTACCACTGAGCCAAACCGGTTTCGGCGCTGAAAGGTATTCTTGAAGAAGAAGAAGAAGAAGAAGAAGAAGAAGAAGAAGAAGAAGAAGAAGAAGAAGAAGAAAAGAAGAAAATAAAAATTATGAACAAATATATATCTATAAGTGAATCTAAAAACCAAAGAATAAAAAATCTGATGAACAGAATAAACTGGTGAATATAATAGAATCTGGGGCATAGAAAGAGAGTGTACGGACAATTCTTGGGGGAAATGAGGAGTGGGGAGTGCAGGAAGAGACTGAACAAATGTCATACACCTATGGATGAGGACAGTGGTGGGGAGGTAAGGGCAGAGGGTGGGGTGGGAACTGGGTGGAGGGGAGCTATGGGCGTAAAGAGAGGAACAATTGTAATAATCTGAACAATAAAGATTTATTAAAACCTAAAAAAATATATTACATGTATTTGGACATACCACACTGAAATCAGATGGAAGAGAGTATGATTAAAAAGAGAAAAATTTTCAGAGGGAAAAGAGGGTGGGGTGAGTGAAAGAGATAGAAGAGGTTGTAAAGGGGGGATAAATGGTGATTGAAGGAGACTTGACTTGGGATGGTGAACACACAATACAGATGATATATTATAGAATTGTATATCTGAAACCTATATAATTTTATTAACTAAAATCACCCCAATAAATTCAATTAAAAATAAATAAAAATAAAATAAAAAGTGGTTAACTTCAAAAAAGTAACACTAAAAATTACAAAAGAAAAAAATAGAAGTCAAAAGATAATGTGATGATATTGTCAAACTTCTGGAAAAATAAAACCAAAACAGTAATCTAGAATTTGATATTAAGTAAAAATATCTTCTGAAAATGAAAGTGAACACAACCATACACATATGTACAATTAATTTTTGACAAAGTGCAAAAATGATTCAATGGAGAAAAAGTCTTTTCAGAAAATGGTGCTAGAACAATTGGACATGAAGGGGCAAAAAATGAAACTTGACCTAAATCTCACACCTTATACAAAAATTAAATGGATAACAGAAAAATATGAAACATTTGTACATATATAAAATCCTAAGCAACCATTACAACTAGTTGAACAGTTGCTATGATGCACACTGATCACCAGGAGACAGATATTCAATGCAGGAGCTTCCCCCTGGTCGTCAGTGTGCTCCCACAGCCAATCTCCCGTAGTCAGCCAACTTCCCACAGTCCCTCCCCCTGAGCTGGTCAACCTCCCATGGTCCCTACCTCCTGGCTGGCCAACTCCAATCAGCTCTGATCACCATCTAGGCCAAGGGACCCCACCCATGCATGAATTCATGCAACAGGCCTCTAGTGAAATTATAAAAGTTTAGTAGAAGACCATAGCAGTTCATCTTTGGGATCTACAAGTAGTTAAATAATTCTTAGGCTTGATTCCAAAATCACCATACTATAAGGGAAAAATAATCCCAATAAATCAAAATACTGTGGATTACATGAAAACTCTAGCTGCATACCAGGAGAGAATATTTGCAAATCACATAACTGGCAAAAGACTCATATTTAAAATATTTTTAAAATATCAAAACTCAACAGTAAAAATAAATTCCAATTAGAAAATGGTAAAATACATGAACAGACATTTTACTGGAGAGGATATACATATGGTAAATAAGTACATGAAAATATGTTCAACATCATTATCTATATTAGTTTGCTAGGTCTGCTATAACAAAATATTTGACAAAAACTAGAGCTTTTATTTTCCCACATTTCTGGAACTAAAAGACCAAGATCAAGGTGACAGCAGGGTTGGTTTCTTTTGAAGTCTCATTCTTGGCTTGTTGAGGTTGCTCTTGAAACTTCTTTACGTGGTCATCAATCTATGCACACGTGCCTCTGGTGTCTTTCTCTTCTAATATTGGATTATGTTCCCACCCTAAGAGCTTCATTTCAAAGTATTCATCACATAAAGACCCTATCTCTGAATACAGTTACATTCTGAAGTACGGTGGTTGGTACTTCATCATACGAATGTTGGGGGGACACAATTCAAGCCAGGTATAACATTAACCTCCATCGAAATGTAAATTAAAACCATAATGAGATACCACAACATATCTATCATATTGGCTAAAATAAAAATAGTGACATCGAATACTATAGAGGGGTTGCAGAAAAGCTGGATCACATATATTGTAGTATAAAATGGTACAGCCACCTTAGGAAAATGTGTATAGTAGTTTTTCAGAACACAAACATACACATAACAACCTAACAATTGCATTCTTGGTCATTTATCGCAGACAAATGTAAACTTATGTCTACACAAAAACTTGTGAGTGTTTATACCAGCTTTATTCATAATATCCAGTAACTAGAAACAGATCAGATGTATTTCCATTGGTGAATAGCTAAACAAACTGGGGCATATCCACACTATGGACTACTAGTCAACAATAAAATATATACATAATAACCTAGATAAACCTCCAAGGAATTGTGATGAATGAAAAAAATCCAATCCCCAGATGTCATATACCATATGATTGCATTTACATAATGTTTGAAAGAATAAACATTTTTTAAATGTTAAATTAGTAGTTTCTAAGAGTTGGGGTGGGTGGGAGGAGATGGATGTCTGTAAAGGGTAGCATGGGAATACCTTGTGATATGAAACTGCTATGTATCTTGGATGTGGTGGTAGACACACAAAATTGCATTGAAGAAGACGTTCACAAACAAATACTATTAAAACTGGAGAAATCTCAAATAAGTGTACTCAATATGACAATTTCCTGGTTGTAATACTGTACTCTATGCAAGATTTGGGGGGACTTAGTAAAAAGTATATGAGATCTTTGTAAATTATTTCTTACAACTGCATGTGAATCTAAAGTTATAAGAAACATTTTCAAGAAAAGTGAGCTAAATATATTTTCAAAAATAAAAAGAGAAAATATGTTACTAGCAGAAACATTAAATACCAATGACCCAAGATGGCAGCTTAGAGATGAAAGATGTAATGAAGAACAAAAATAGTAAATCTATTGGTAAATCAAAGCAAATATTAACTGCATTCATAAATAATAATAATAATAATAATAATAATAATGTAAAGTCAACAATATATATAGTGGAGAGGTCGGGCAGCTAACTGGCGGCTGACTTTCTTGTTCGGGAGGAAAATAGAACCGCCCTATTTCTCTGATAGACAGCCCCAGTTGGAGAGAGGCTGGACTGTCAGGCCGTGGGCAAAGCTCTTTCGGAGGTGCAATATCCAGCAGCCATAACTGCAGGACTCAGGAACCAGAACCTCTTAGGGAGGGGCTGACTGGAAACCAAAGCTTGTCTGCACCACCCGGAGATTCTTCCCCCCCCCCCCCCATCCAAGCAGAGCATGGGAGCCCTTCCAGTGGCTAGATTTCTCATGTGGGAGGAGAAAAAACAAAACAAAAAACTCCCAGCTGCACTGAGAGACAACACTGAGCTGGGAAAAAAATGGCTGCCAGGGAGCAGGAAAAACTCAAGAACAGCCTTTCCCCAAGTGGTGCATGTGCCTGCAGCCAGTCTTGAGGGACTCGCCTCAAATAGGACTTTCCTAAGGCGGGACTGATGGGGAACCAAAGCTTGTCTGCACCACTCCGAAACTCCGCCCCATCCAAACTGAGCACAGAAACCCTCCTAGCTGAGACACTGCTGATCCTCACAGATAATCGGCTTGGAAATCAACTCTTCCCAGTGATACCAACAACAAGCATGGCTTAACAACAAGCAAGGCTTAACAACAAGGCTGCACACACAGCCCACAAAGGGCTGCACCAAGACTGTCCACCTCAGGTAACTGGGAAGGCTGTGCTACTGGGCTCTGCCAGGACACCTTGCACACAAAGCTATTCCATCAAATCAGGGAAGCAGCTAAAATGCAGAGAAGAGGCAGGACACGAAGGAAGGAAATGAAGGAAAGTAAAAGAATGGACATTGGGTTCAAAACCACAGTTATAAGGTTTTTCAATAATTTCCTAGAAAAGGCCAATAAAATAAATGAGACCTTTGAGGATATGAAAGGGATCAACTAGAAATAAAGAATACATTGTCTGAAATAAAAAAAAATATTATAAGAGTCCTAAAAACAGAATGGAAGATCGCAAGAATCAAGTCAAAGATTTGGAACACAAAGAGACAGAGGACACTCCTCCACAGAAGCAAGAAGACAAGAGAATCCAGAAAGTTGAAGATAGTGTAAGAAACCTCTGGGACAACTTCAGAATTATGGGGGTCCCAGAAGAAGAGAGAGAGCAAGATATTAAAAATCTATTGGAAGAAATAGTGACAGAAAACTTCCCCCACCTGGTGAAAAAAATAGACTAACAAGTCCAGGAAGCTCACAGAACCCCAAACAAAAGGAATCCAAAGAGGACCACACCAAGACACATCATAATTAAAATTCCAAGAGCAGAAGATAAAGAGAGAATATTAAAAGCAACAAGAGAAAAGCAGGTAGTTACCTACAAAGGAGTAACCATACGATTGTCAGCTGATTTCTCAACAGAAACCATGCAGGCCAGATGGGAATAGCAAGAAATATTCAAGGTGATGAATAACAAGAATCTACAGCCAAAAATACTCTACCCAGCAAAGCTATCACTCAGAATTGAAGGCCAGATAGAGAGCTTCACAAATTAAAAAAAAGCTAAAGGAGTTCATCACCGCCAAACTAGAATTATATGAATTGCTGAAGGGGGTTCTTTAGGAAAAGGAAGAAGATAAAGATAAAAATTATGAACAACAAATGCATAACTATTAACAAGTGGATCTAAAAACCAAGGGAATTCAAAAAATCTGATGAACAATATTAACTGGTGAATATAATAGAATCAGAGGTATAGAAGGGGAGTGAACTGACAATTCTCAGAGAAAAGGGGAGTGGGGGGTGTGGGAAGAGACTGAACAAAAATGGTGCACCTATGGATGAGGATAATGGGGAGTGGGGAAAGAGCAGAGGGTGGGGTGGAAACCTGGTGGAGGGGAGCAATGGAGGGGAAAAAAGGAACATTTGTAATAATCTGAACAATAAAGATTTTTTAAAAGAAGTATGAACTAAAGATAACAAGGATCATTTCTTAATGACAATAGATTCAAGTCACCAGGAAGAGATAAAAATTTTAAGATATACAATAACCTAGATTCAAAATTATTAAAGCAAAATCTTTATAGAACTAAAAGTTGATATATCCATAGTTATGGGACAAGTCTATCATACCACTTTCTGTAAATGACAGTTCAGACAAAAATAGAACTATAGAACTATACTGTCCAATATAGTCGCCACTGTCCACAAGTGGCTTTTGAGTATTTGAAATGTGGCTAGTCAAGCTGAGATTTTCTGTAAGCATAAAATATACACTGATTTCAAAGATGTATTTTGAAGAATAGTCAGTGAGAAGTGGAGGCAGGTGAACTGGGGAGAAGGGTCGGGGCAGGCTGCAACCCCTGTCTTTCAGTCTCAGAACACTTCACAGCTGTCACTGGCCAGGCTCAGCCTCCAGATTAGCAGTGAACCACACCCACCTTCATGATCTGCTGGTAACAGTGAAGGCCACTCCGAGTCAGACTAGTTGGCCTCAGGGTCTTCAGGCCCAACTCTACCAGGCTTCAGGGAAGCTTTTGCTCATGGGCACTGTCTTGTGTGCAAGATGAAAAAATGATGGTTACCTAAATACCACAGAAGGCCATTGGGGGCTTTGAGGGCCCAAAAAGTGTCTTCGTGGATGCAGCTTAGCCACCTCTTTAGGCTACAGAGCTATGCAGATCCCATTACTGTGGTGTCTGCTATGTCTCAGTTGGACAAGACCCCATATCATAAAATTTTAGGGGACAAACTCACCCCATAACAGTTAATAAGAACATGGAAATATGATCAACATAATTAGACATCGGAAATATAAATCAAACCACAATGGGATACCACTGCATACCCACTAGGATAGCTACAATAAAAAAGACAGACAAGTGTTGTCAAGAATGAATAAACTGTAACCCTCATAAACTGCTTGTGGAAATATAAAATATTGCAGCCACTTTGTAAAACAAATTGGCTGTTCCTAAAAATGTTAAACATAGAGATACCATATGATCCAGCAATTCTACCCATATGTATATATTTTAGAGAAATGAAACATATGACCACAGAAAAACTTGTACCACAAATACTAGCATTACTGATAATAGGCAAAATGTGGGAAAGATCCAGATATACAATTGTTGAATTTACATACAGATTATTATTTATACATACAATGGAATACTACTCAACAATGAAAAGGAGCTGCTGATAGTTAGCTACCACATGAATGAACCTCAAAAGCATTGGTAACCAAATGCCAAACACCAAGTACTATAAGACTTTATTTACATGAAATGACCAGAAAAGACAAACTGATATAGATAGTAAAATAAAATTGGATATTCACATGTAAAAGAATAAAACTTGACTCTTATAACAACCACAAAAATTAACTAAAAATGAATTAAAGACTTAAATGTAAGACCTGAAACCATGAAGATTTTAGAAGAAAACATAGGAAGAAAGTTCCTTGACATGGGTCTTAGTTATGATTCTTTGGAAATCACACTTAAAGCATAAGCAACAAAATAAGAAATAAATAAGTAGGACTACACCAAACCAAAACCCTCAGGAAACCTTTTGCTCATGGGCAATATTTTATATGGCATCTGTGCAGCAAAAGAAACCATCAACAAAGTAAAAAGACTATCAAAAGAATGGGGGAAAATATTTGAAAACCATATGTCTCATAAGAGGTTAATATCCAAAATATGTAAAGATTTGATACAACTAAATATCAAAAATAGTAATTTAAAAAATGTGCAAATTTCTCCAAATATATACAAAGGCCAACAGGTATATGAAAAGATGCTCAACATCACTAGCCATTAGGGAAATGCAAATTAAAAACACAATGAGTTATCACCTCACATCTGTTACAATGACCATCGTCAAAAAGGTAAGACATAACAAGTACTGGTGTGGATGTGGAAAAAAGGAAACTCTTGTGCACTGTTGGTGGGAATGTAAATTGCTACAACTATTATGGAAAACACTATAAAGGTTCCTCAAAAAATTATAAGTAGAACTACTGTATGATCCAGCAATTCCATTTCTGGGAATATAACCAAAGAAAACAAAAATATCAATTAAAAAAGATATCTGCATCCTCATGTTCACAGCAACATTATTCATAACACCTAACTCATAGAAATAACGTGCCCATTGATGGATGAATGGAAAAAGAAGCTATACCCCTAGCTGGTTTGGCTCAGTGGATAGAGTGTTAGCCTGTGAACCAAAGGGTCCTAGTTTCAATTCTGGTCAAGGAAAGTACCTTCCTTGCAGGTGCCTTCCCACCTGGTCCCTCATTGGGGTACGTGCAGGAGAAAATCAATGGATATATTTCTCTCACATAGATCTTTCTCTCTGTCTTTCCTTCTCTCTAAAAGAACAATGGAAAAATATCATTGGGTGAGGATTAATAACAACAACAAAAATAATAATAAAAGAAGCTGTGATCTCTCTCTCTCTCTCTCTCTCTCTCTCTCTCTCTCTCTCTCACACACACACACACACACACACACAGTGGGATATTATTCTTCCACAAAAAAGAAAAAAAAGTGACCATTTGCATAGATCTTGAAGAATTTACACTGTGGAATAAGTCAGACAGAGATAGACAAATACTGTATGATCTTCTTTATACATGGAATCTAAACAAAACTCACAGAGAAAAATCTGATTTGCGGTTACCAGAGGTGAGAGGTAGAAAGGGAATCAAATGAAAGTGGTTAGAAGGTGCAAATATTCAGTTGTAAGATAAATACTAAGGATGTAATGTACAGCATGACGATTATATTTAACAATGCTATATGATATATAGGGAAGTAGTTAAGAGAATAGATCCTAAGAATTCTTATAACAAAGCAACCTTTTTTTCTTTCTTCATTATACCTATATGATATATAGGGAAGTTGTTAAGAGAATAGATCCTAAGAGTTCTTATCAGAAAGCAACATTTTTTCTTTCCTTTTTTATGGTACCTATATGAAATGTTAACTAAACCTATTGTGCCAATCATTTCACAATATATGTAAATCAAACCATCATACTGTATATATATATTTTTTTCAAATTTTTTATTAAGGTATTATATGTGTACATATCTTACCATTGCCGCCCCCCCACCTCCCATTCATGCCCTCCCTCCCCAGAGTTCTGTGTTCGTTGGTTGTATTTATATTCATGCATAGCAGTCCTTCGGTTGTTCTCTTATCTCCCCCCAGGTCTACTTCCCCTCCCCACTGTCATTTGACAATCTGCTTGTTTTATGGTGACTATCTCAGGATCACAAAAATAGAGTCTGCTCCTCCTCTGGTTTACACCACCCCTCCCCCCAGGTCCAACTGCTTCCCCTGGGACACACGGCTCACCCGGGGCACACGGCCCCCTGGGACACACAGCTCACCCGGGGCACTCGGCCCCCTGGGACACACAGCTCACACAGGACACCTGGCCCCTTTGGGGGACATGGCTCACCCGGGCACACGGCCCCCTGGGACACATGGCTCCATACTGTATATTTTAAACTTACACAGTGGTATAATTTATTTCTCAATAAAACTGGAAAAAATGTTAAACAATGATTGAAAGATTCTAACACTCTTCACAAAAGACTATTCAAGGAGAGGAGGAGGCAAGATGGCCGCATAGATAAACACTTGTAAGTGCTGCCTCTCACATCCACATCAGAGCTCCAACTGGGGGTCGTATCTGAGATCTGAAAAAGCCACAACCTTGGAGCAGCTGTTGGCCCCTGATCAATGCGGACACTCAGATTCCATAGAAAGGTTGGATTTTACCAGAGATAAGGGGGTGTCAGTGTCCCAGCAGCGGCAGCTGCTGCAACAGCAGAGACAAAGCTTGCGCGCTGGGACTGCACTGGGACTGCACTGGGACTGCGCGCTGGGACCGCAGAAATCTGTGTCCAAAAAAGCCCTCCTCTATTGGGTCTGGCGTGACCCAAGAGAGTGGACGGGCTCCTCAGGGTTACCAATTGTAGGGTTCTCCAGAGAGAAACCCATTCTGATCGGACACAGAGGGAGAACATAGTTGCAAAGGTATACAGTCTGTATGTAAGTGCGCGCAGACTGGCCCATTGTGCACCAAGGTTGGCTCCCCTGCAACCCTTTGCTTATGATTACAAAGGAGAGGCCACCCGGATTGGCTGGCCCTGAGAGGCTGCAGGGGGAAACTGCTTTTCTGGAAGCTGGGAAGCAGAGCCGGGGAGAAACCAGCTGCGATTCAGCTCCGAGGCAAAATCGGCATTGAATCTCAACAGACCAGTGACTTTGGAAGAAATTGAAGCAGTCATCAAAAAGCTTCCAGCAAGCAAAAGCCCAGGGCCAGATGGCTTCACAGAAGAGTTTTACTAAACATTCAAGGAAGAAGTAAAACCTATCCTCCTCAGACTTTTCAAAAAAATTCAAGAGGAAGGAACACTTTCAAACTCCTTTTATAAAGCCAGAATCACCCTAATACCAAAACCAGATAAAGACAACACAATGAAAGAGAATTAGCGGCCAATATCCCTCATGAACATAGATGCCAAAATCCTCAACAAAATTATAGCAAATCAGCTCCAGCAGTACATCAGAAAGATCATACACCATGACCAAGTAGGATTTATTCAGGGAATGCAAGGATGGTACAATATCCGCAAATCAATAAACGTGATACATCACATAAAGAAATTGAGAGATAAAAATCATATAGTCATATCAATTGACCCAGAACAGGCATTTTATAAAATTCTACACCCTTTTCTGATAAAAGCTCTAAACAAGGTGGAAGTTAAGAATCATACCTCAACATAATAAAAGCTATATATGATAAACCCACAGCCAATATCATACTCAATGGGCAAAAACTAAAACTATTCCCTCTAAGAACAGGAACAAGACAGGGATGCCCACTCTCACCACTCCTGTTTAACATAGTACTGGAAGTACTAGCCATTGCAATTAGACAAAAAGAGGAAATAAAAGGCATCCAAATTGGAAAATAAGAAGTAAAGTTATCCTTATTTGCAGATGACATGATACTGTACATAAAAAAAAGACTCCATCAAAAAACTAATTTATTTAAAAATGAATTTAGCATTGTAGCAGAATACAAAATTAATGCCAAAAAAAATCTATGGCATTTCCATACAGCAACAGTAAACTTACAGAAACAGAGACTACAAAAGCAATCCCATTTACCATCACACCAAAAAAATTAAGATATCTAGGAATAAACTTAACTAAGGAGATAAAAGACCTATATGCGGAAAACTGACACTGAACAAAGAGATAGAGGAAGATGTAAACAGATGGAAAAACATACGATGTTCATGGATTGGTAGAACCAACATCATCAAAATGTCCATACTTCCCAAAGCAATTTATAAGTTCAATGCACTCCCCATTAACATACCAATGGCACACTTCACATACCTAGAAATCACTCTCCAAAAATTCTTCTGGAACAAAGAAAGACCCCGAATAGCCACAGCAAACCTGAGAAAGAAGAATGAAATAGAAGGGATTTCAATACCAGATTTCAAGCTGTACTACAAAGCCACTGTTCTCAAAACAGCCTGATACTGGCACAAGAGCAGACATATAGATCAATGGAATAGAATAGAGAATCCGGATATGGACCCAAACCTCTATACTCAATTAATATTTGACAAAAGGAAAATAAATGAGCCAATTAAAAAATGAGAAATGGACCTAAATAGAATCTTCTCAAGAGAAGACAGAAGGAAGGCCAAGAGGCACATGAAAACATTCTCAAAATCACTAATTATCCAAGAGGTGCAAATCAAAATGAAAATGCAGTATCACCTCACACCTGTCAGAATGCTATCATCAACAAATCAACAAACGACAAGTATCCGCAAGGATGTGGAGAAAAAGGAACACTCATACACTGATGGTGAGAATGCAGACTGGGGCAGCCTCTATAGAGAACAGTATAGAGTTTCCTCAAAAAACTGAAAATGGAACTCCCATTTGACCCAGTAATCCCACTCCTAGGAATATATCTTAAGAAAGCAGAAACACCAATCAGAAAGGATATATGCACCCCTATGTTCATAGCAGCATAATTTACAATAGCTAGGATTTGGAAACAGCCTAGGTGTCTGTCAGCAGATGATTGGATCAAAAAAACTATGGTACATCTACACAATGGAATGCTATGCTGCCATAAAAAAGAAGGAATTCTTATCATTTGCAGCTGGCTTATCATTTGCAAATCACATCATGCTGAGTGAAATAAGCCAGTCATTGAAAGAGAAACTCCTCATGACCTCACTCATTTATGAATAATAAAGAACATTATAAACTGATGAACAAAAAGATAGATACAGAGACAGTAAAGCAACAAACAGACTGTCAAATTACAGCAGGAGGATAAGGAGATATGGGGGAGATAAGAGATCAACCGAAGGACTTGTATGCATGCATATAAGCAACACCAATGGATGAAAAACTCTGGGGAGGGAGGGCATGTATGGGAGTGGGGGGAGGGCAATGGAAAAATATGTGCACATATAATACCTTAAAAAAATGGAACTCCCATTTGACCCCGTAATCCAACTTCTAGGACTATATCCCAACAAAACAGAAACACCAATCAGAAAGGATATATGCACCCCTATGTTCATAGCAGCACCATTTACAATAGCTAAGATTTGGAAATAGCGTAAGTGCCCATTAGCAGATGAGTGGATTAAAATCTGTGGTACATCTACACAATGGAATACTATGCCGCTTTAAATAAGAAGGAACTTTTACCATTTGCAACAGCATGGATGGAACTGGAGAGCATTATACTAATTGTAATAAGCCATTTGAAGAAAGATAAATATCATATGATGTCACTCATGTGTGGGATATAATGGTCAACATAAACTGATGAACAAAAGTAGATCCAGAGACAAATGACAGGGGAGGTTGGTGTGTTAGAGAGCAACCAAAGGACTTGTATGTATGCATATTAGCATAACCAATGGAGATAGATACTAGGGTGGTGAGGTTTTGACAGGAGTTGGAATGGCTGTAGAGGGTGCTCAATTGGGAAAAAAGGAGGCATATGTAAAACTTTATACAATAATTTTTTTTAAAGTACATTGAGTGATGTCAGAGGAATGGCGGCATGAGACTTCCTGTTAGTATCTCCACTTGAAATTTCAACGTTAACCAACTGTAATTCTTTTTTTTCCTTCTTATTGAAATCTGTGTATCTGAAATAGGATTTTTAAAAATAAATCTTTATTACTCATATTATTACAATTGTTTCTCCTTTTTCTCCCCCAAAGCTCCCTACCACCCAGTTCCCTTCCCACCCTCTGCCCTTACCCCTTCTCCTCCCAATTGTCTTCATCCATTGGTTATATGATATCAATCCAGTCTCTCACAGCTTCCCCTACCCCTTATCCTCCTGATAATTATCAGTCCACTCCCATTCTTTGCACCTGATTTTACTATATTCACCACTTTATTCTGTTCCTCAGATTTTTTCCTTCTCTTTTCCTTTTTTTCTGTATATGAATTTCAAGTGCGACACTCTCTCTCATTTGTTTTTGTAGGGAAATACAACAGAGTGTTCTGTAGAAAATGGCTGCAGACTGTCCAAATGTCTTAGGACCACACGAATAGAATCTGCTCCTCCTCTGGTTCACACCGCCCTCCCTCCCCTGGGTCCCAGCGCTTCCCTGGGGCACACAACTCCCCGGGGGCACACGGCTCCCCCGGGTCCCACTGCTCTCCTGGGGCATATGGCTCCACCGGGACCCACCGCTACCCAGGGGCTCAAGGCCTCCCTGGGACACACGGCTCTCCCAGGGCAAATGGCTCCCCCAGGTCCCACCGCTCCCCCAGAGCACACGGCTCTCCCGGGGCACATGGCTCCTCCAGGGTACACGGCCCCCCTGGGGAACATGGCTCACCTGGGGCACACGGCTCACCTAGGGCACATGCCCCCCCCCCTGGGGCACATGGCTCCCCCTGGTCCCAGGGCTCTCCCGGGGCACACGGCGGGCTGGGAAGGCTGCGGGCGCAGAGGCCGGACTGGGGAGTTTGGGGGGCGCGGAGGCCGGGCTCTAAGGCAGCTTGCTCCGGGCAGGAACAGAAGGCACGGCCGAGGCTCGGCATTGGTTCCCTTGCTCCCACGGCCAGTAGGCCGGAACGGCTGCAGACGCAGAGGCCAGGCTCCGAAGCAGCCCACTTCCTGGGCCCGGGGTAGAGCGAGCTTTGCTTTCGGTGGGCTTCCCTCACTCGCGGTGGTGGTGGCAGCGGTGGTGGCTCCAGTGGTCCATTTGCACTGTAGTTTTAAAATCCACATGGCAGAAGCAGTGTTTTTCTTTGGGGGCTCAGCAGAGGTTCTGACCTGGCCATGCGGCAACTGGACTGCCGGGCAAAAGGCTTGCTGGGGCCTTGAATGGAAGGTGCGGCGCCAGCTCCTCACTAGAATGGCAGGAGAGCTGGGACGGCTGTGGGCTCGGAGGCTGGGCTGAGATGGCTGTGGGTGGGAAGACGGCAGTCCAAGGCGTCTCCTTCCGGGTGGGAGCGGCAGGTGCGGCCGAGGCTCAGCATCGGTGCCCTTGCTCCCATGGCGAACAGGCTGGGACGGCTGCAGATGCGGAGGCCAGGCTCTGAAGCAGCCCTCTCCCTGGGTCCGGGGCAGAGTGAGTTCTGCTCTCGGTGGGCTTCCCTCACTCGCGGTGGCGGCAGCAGCTGAGGCGGCGGTGGTGGCTCCAGCGGCTCCATTTCCACTGTAGTTTTAAAAACCACATGGTGGCAGCGGCGCCCCTCCTTGGGGGCCTGGCAGAGGTTCCGGCCTGGCCAGGAGGCGGCAGGACTGATGGGCAAAGGGCTCTCCGGAGCCGTGAACGGAAGGCGCCACGCCAGCTCCTCACTAGCATGGTGGGCGGGCGGGCTGGGATGGCTGCGGACGCGGAGGCCAGGCTCTGAAGCAGCTCACTCCCTGGGCCCAGGGAGGAGCGAGCTCCACTCTCAGTGTGCTTCCCTCACTCGTGGTGGTGGTGGCGGCTCTGGCAGGTCCGGTTCCACTGTAGTTTTAAACTTCACATGGCGGCGGCAGCGCTTTTTTTTTTTTTTTTTTTTTTTGTATTTTTAAATATATATATAAATATACTTTATATATATATATTTTTAAATATATATATAAATATATATATATATATACTTTATTGATATTTTACAGAGAGGAAGGGAGAGAGATAGAGAGCTAGAAACGTTGATGAGAGAGAAACATCGACCAGCTGCCTCCTGCACACCCCCTACCGGGGATGTGCCCGCAACCAATGCACATGCCCCCGACCGGAATCGAACCCGGGACCCTTCAGTCCGCAGACCAACGCTCTACCACTGAGCCAAACCGGTTTCGGCAGCAGCGCTTTTCTTTGTCTCTAGTTGTAACCATCCCATTCCGCCAGTTTTCCTGTGGGTCTGATGTGATCCCTTTTGATTTTAGCTGTTTGTTTTTTTCAAAATTGTTGATGAGGCAGCAGCTTAGGAGACTACCTGGGCCACCATCTTATTGCTTCTCCTAACTGTAATTCAACAAAAAATTCCTGCTCAACACAGACACATGCCTGAGAGACCCACTCACTGAAACATCTAAAGGTGTACAACCAGTAATAAATGGAGAGGCAAGAGAGAGTAGGAAGAAAAGTGCAGACAACTCATAGACGCAACCTGCAGCTGGGAGATTGCAGCTCAGCAGGCAGGGAGAGGGGAGAAAGCAGGCGCTTCCTTTGGTGGTAGCCTGTTTCCCTGAAAATAAGTCAGTGTCTTATATTTTTTTGCTCCCAAATATGCGCTAGGTCTTATTTTCAGGGGATGTCTTATTTTTTCATGAAGAAGAATATGGTACACATTTATTGTTAAATGAAAATAAAGGAAATTTATTACCCATATAAGGTACAGTAGTTGTCAACACAAACCAGACAAACTGTGAATTCTGGGGGCCTTATTTTCAGGGGGATGCCTTATATTTCACTCATAAGGAAACCTGTAGATAGGTCTTATTTTTGGAGGATGTCTTATTTTCGGGGAAACACGGTAACAGGCATTTCCTTTGGCAGGGAGGAACAGAGAGCTGTGGAGCTGGGTGTATTCCAGCATTGCAAGCAATGAGGGAATGAACCTTGCATGAGTCAGCAGATTCATGTGTGAGGGATCTCTGGCTCAGATTCACATCATGCCTGTCCTTGCTGGCCTGTTTGCCCCCAACTGCTCCCCCTGCCAGGATAGTCACCTCTCTCTGCCCCCCCTTACTATTTGCAGCAGCATGGATGGAACTGGAGAGCATTATGCTAAGTGAAATAAGCCAGCCAGTGAAAGAAAAATACCACATGATCTCACTCATTTGTAGATAATAAAGAATATTATAAAGTGGTGAACAAAAATATAGATACAGATGTAGTAAAGCATCAGACTGCCAAATTACAGTGGGAAGGCTGGGGAGTGTTGGGGAGGGATGTAAGAGATCAACCAAAGGACTTGTATGCATGCATATAAGCATAAACAATGGATGCAAGAGACTGGGGGGTGAAGGCATGTATGGGAGTGGGGCAGGGGGCAGTAGGGGGATATGGATACATATGTAATACTTTAATCAATTTTATATAATTGATTATATAAAAAATGGACATGAAAAAAATGCACATGAGTAAGGTGAGGTAGAGATGTCTAGAGGGAGCACTCAAAGCAGAAGTAGCAGCCAGTGCAAAGGCTCCGACAGGAGTGCGTGACCAGGCATAGAACAGCAAGAAGGCCATGTGAGTAGGAAAGCTGGTGATATTTGTATGGCACTTTAAGGATAATACTCAGTATCCATGCTAGTAGTGAAATCTTGGGAAAGATGTCCTTGATGTCAAATGAGTCAGCTTAGTCGCTTAGGAGGTAACACCCCAAACACCTTGACTGAATGTTGTGACTTTGAGCCAGAGATCCCTCTCAGATCCCTTGAATCTAGCATTTCTTCAAGTGAATGCCATCGGTATTTGGGAAGGGACAATTCTCCATTGTACAAGACAACCTCATGCACTGCCAGACAATTGGGATTGGTACTCCCTGCCTACTAATTATTGATAACACCCCCTGTCGCTGTGACAGTCTAAACAACCCCAAGTGCTTTCCAAACACCTCCCAGCTGAGAGCACTATATGGGGCCAATAGGAACCATTATGGTATGCAGGTCTTGCAATCAGAGTCTTGTTTGCTTGGTTATGAAAAGGCAAACTATGTTGGTGACTGAATCGAGAGCCCTGTTCTTCATCTACCAGTCAGGATGGCAGATAAATTTACAATGTGCTTTCAAAATGTTCAGAGAGGTGAAGAAACTTGCTAAGTCTAACATAGCTGGGAAGTAGAGGAACCAGAATATAAGCCCAGAAGTTTTGGAGCAACCTGGTATCCAGCAAGTCCATCAGCACCATTTTCCCAACAGTATTTTCTCACTTCGAATCTGTGTGTTACATTTTGTTAATTCTCACAACATTCCAAACTTTTTCACTATTATAACTTTTGTTATGGTAAAAAAAAAAAAAGAAAGAAAGAAAACATAACACTATTTAATATACATGCATTCAACCAGGCAGCACTGAAATATATAAGACAGCTACTCACAGAATTAAAGGGAGAAATAGAGCAAAACACAATCATAGACAGCTCTAAATTGATCAATCAAACAGAAAATCAATAAAGAAATATCGGCCTTAAATGAAACACTAAATCAAATGGACATAATTGATATTAATGAACCATTCATTCCAGAATATCTGATTATACATTTATTTCAGCACACATGAAACATTCTTAAGAATAGATATATGTTGGGTCACAAAACTAGCATCAACAAATTCAAGAAGGTTGAAATTATACCAAGTATATTCTCTGACCATGATGCCTTGAAATAAGAAATCAACTTCAAAAAGGAAGAAACCACAAATATGTGGAGATTAAACAATCTAACCCAATAATGGAGTAATATGCAAATTAACTATCACTCTGCTACACAAGCCATGCCCACCAGCCAGAGTATGCAAATTAACCCAACAAAGACGGCGGTTAATTTGCATTCATGGAGGCAGGGAGGAGTGAAGACTGAAGACAGCATAAATGGAAGAGGGAGGGAAAGTGGAAAGAAAGGCAACTGTGGTTGCTAGAGGGAAAGCACTGGTAGCATGTGTGGGTCGGGGAGGGGCAAGGTGCGCAGTGGTGGCGCTCGTGGCTACAGAGACTGTGACAGAGGTGGGCACCCACCCCGCCCTGCCTGATGCAGCAGGAGAGGTTGGGGTGGTGGGAAGGAAGCCCACCAGAAGTCTTTCAGGAATATTCTTGAAACAGGTGCCTAGTATAATATTTAAAAATGATTAGGTCGTCTTAGCAGATTTGGCTCAGTGTATAGACCATTGGACTGTGTACTGAAGGGTCCCAGGTACAATTCCAGTCAAGGGCACATACTGCAGTTGTGGGCTCCACCCCAGCCTGAGCCCTTGGTTTGGGCATGTGCAGGAGGCAACCAATCAATGTGTTTCTCTCACATTGATAGTTCTCTCTTTCTTTCCCTCTCTCTTCCAATCCCTTTTTATTTTTATTTATTTTTAAAATCTTTATTGTTCAGATTATTACAGATGTTCTTCTTCCCCCCCCCCCCATAGCTCCCCACCACTTGGTTTCCAACCCACCCAGGCCTTTCCCCCACCCCCACCCCACTGTCCTCATCCATAGGTAAACTCTTTGTTCAGTCTCTTCCCACATCCCCCACACCTCCTTCCCCCACCCCCTGCCAAGAATTGTCAATCTGATCCCTTTACATGCCCCTGACTCTATTACATTCACCAGTTTGTTCTGGTCATCAGATTTTTTATTCATTTGATTTTTAGATTCACTTGTTGATAGATATGTTTTTGTTGTCACTTTGTTGTCCATAATTTTTAAATAAATCTTTATTGTTCAGATTATTGCAGTTGTTCCTCTTTTTCGCCCTATCGATCCTCTCCAACTGGTTCCCACCCCACCCCATGCCCTTACCTCCCACACTGTCCTCATCCATAGGTGTATGATTTTTGTCCAGTTTCTTCCGACACGTCTATTCCCCTTCCCCCAGAGAATTGTCAGTCCACTCCCTTTTGATGCCCCTGATTCTATTATATTCACCAGTTTATTCTGTTATCAGATTTTTTATTCACTTGATTTTTAGATTTATTTGTTGATAGATATGCATTTGTTGTCACTTTGTTGTTCATAATTTTTATCTTAACCTTTTTCTTCTTCCTCTTCTTAAAGAATACTTTTCAGTATTTCACATAATACTGGTTTGGCAGTGATGAACTCCTTTAGCTTTTTCTTATCTGTGAAGATCTTTATCTGACCTTCAATTCTAAATGATAGCTTTGCTGGGTAGAGTAATGTTGGTTGTAGGTTCTTGCTATTCATCACTTTGAATATTACTTGACAATCCCTTCTGGCCTATATAGTTTGCTGAGAAATCAGCAGACAATTGTATGGGTACTCACTTGTAGGTAACTAACTGTTTTTCTCTTGCTGCTTGTAAGATTCCCTCTTTGTCTTTTGCCCTTGGCATTTTAATTATGTGTCTTGGTATGTTCCTCTTTGGATTCCTTTTGTTTGAGGTTCTCTGCACTTCCTGGACTTGAAAATCCATTTCTTTCACCAGGTAGGGGAAGTTTTCTGTCATTATTTCTTCAAGTAGGTTTTCAATATCTTGCTCTCTCTCTTCTTCTGGCACCTGAATAATTCTGATGTTGGTACACTTGAAGTTGCCTCAGAGGCTCCTTTCATTGCCTTCATATTGTTAGATTCTTTTTGCACTTCTGGTTAGGTGTTCTTTGTTTCCTCGTATTTCAAATCTTTGACTTGATTCTTATGATCCTCTAGTCTACTGTTTAATCCCTGTATTTGCTTCTTTATTTCAGTCAGTGTATGCTTAATTTCTGAATGGTCCTTTTCCATTTTTTTTTTTTTTTTTGGCATCCTCATGAAGATCCTTGAAGGTCTCACTAAGTTCCTTGGAGGTTTCTAGAGGATTCTTTGGTAACTTTATAACTACAGTTTTAATCTCTATATCCAGTATTTTGCTTTCATCCATTTCTTTCATTTGTGGCATGTTTCGTGGTCTCCACATTTTGGCTGGTTTCCTGTGTTTGTTTCTATGTATTGGGTAGCTGCTAAGTCTCCCTGAGTTCATGGAGTTGCTTTGTGTGTTAGGTGTCCTATAGAGCCCAGTGGATCAGCTCCCCAGTCACTTGAGGTGGACACTCTTGGTGCACCACTTTGTGGGTTGTGTGCACAGTCTTGTCGTAGTTAAGCCTTGATTACTGTTTGTATCACTGAGAGGAATTGACCTCCAGGAAAATTGGCTGTGAGGACCAGCTGAGTGTATACTAGAAGAGCTGCTGTGCAGGAGACACCCTTATGGGACAGGGCTTGCTTCAGTGGGGCTTTGATGCTCACTGAGTCTGTCACTGAGTGTGTCTCTTATGGATGTGAAGAGTTGTAATCTGGTATGGTCTCACACTGACCACCGGTACACTGGCTCTTGGATCTCCAAGGAGGTACAAAGTCAGCCACTGCCTGTGGCCTCCCAGCAGCAGCTACAGAAATATCTTCAGATTCTTCCTCTTTGTATCAGGTTTGTAAATGCCCAGACGAGGCTCAGCTGTGTAGCAAGTCAGACTGCTGCTGCCTGTTTGACAGGTTTTAGGCTGAGAAAGGACAGGCCATTCATTTTCAAAAGCCATTTCACACAACTTGGGTAGGGTTGTAAATTGGGTGATGTGGGGTCTCAGGGAATCACCAGTGTGGAGCAAACAACAACGGCTGCCAGTCAGCCCTGCACTGGAGAGGCCCCCATGTCCCTGCCAGGAACAATGATCACTGCGTACACCTCTGAAAGAAAGCCACTCTCACATTCCTGTCCCAATGCCAGACAGTCCAGTTTCTCCACTATGTGTATGGGTCTCCCAGTGTCTTGCCCAGAACTGGAATTCAGAGCAAGCTGGATCTTTTATCTCCCTCACAATTTAAAAAGTTGCATACCCAGGTGCCAGCCTGTTCCGCGCAAGCCTCTGAACCTTCTACCACTCTCAATGTACTTTCTTTGCCTCTCTAGCTGTGGAACTTCCATTCACCCAGCTTTTCCATGGTTCTGGATGATAGTTGTTCTGCCTTTTAGTTGTAATTTTTATGTGGTTGTGAGAGACAGCAAGTATCGGTGTTTACCTATGCCACCATCTTGGTTAGTATCTCTCTTCCACTCTCTAAAAAGAAATAGAAAAATATCTTTGGGCAAAGATTAAAAATAATGCCTGGGTAAAAGAATAAAAGATGAGATCAAAAGATATGTAGAGATAAATGAGAATTACAATGCAACACATTGAAACTTCTGGGATGCAGCAAAAGCAGTAATTAAGAGGGAAATTTGTATCATTACAGGCCTATCCCAGGAAACCAGAGAAATTACAAGTAAAGGATCTAACATCACATCTGAAAGAACTAGCGGAAAAAAAATGAAAGCAATCCAAAGTCAGTAGAAGAAAGGAAACAATAAAAATTAGAGCAGAGTTGAATGAAGTAGAGAACAAGAAGACTATACAAAAAAATTCATAAAACAAAGAGCTGGTTCTTTGAAAATTTAATAAAATTGACAAACTCTTGGGTAGACTCACTAAGGAAAAAAGGTAAAAGACTCATATAAACAAAATCAGAAGTTAACGAATTCACTACAGATATCACAGATATACAAAGCATCATACTACCATATTATGAAAGACTATATGCCACCAAATTCAACAACCTAGGAAAATTGGATAAGTTCCTAGAAATATGTAACCTTCCTAGTGTAAATCATGAAGGATTGGAAAATTTAAATACACATAACAGTACTGAGGAAATTAAAACAACCATAAAAAATTCTCCCAAAATATAAGTCCAGGTCCAGATTGCTTCACCAGTAAATTCTACCAAACATTCAAGGAAGAATTAAAATTTACCCTTCTCAAACTCTTCCAGAAATTGAAGGAGAGGCAATACTTCCTAACAGATTCTATGAGGCCAATATAATCCTCATATTAAAACATAGCAGATAACACAAAGAAAGCAAAGTACAGACCAATTATCTCTGATGAATACAGATGCAAAAATCTTTTTTCTTTAAATGTTTTCATTGATTTTATTTTTTAAAATTTAATAAATATTTATTATTCAGATTATTACAATTGTTTCTCCTCCCCCCCATAGCCCCCTTCCATCTGCTTCCATCTGGTTCCCACCCCCACCTTCTGCCCTTACCTCCCCCCCACTGTCCTCATCCATAGGTGTATGATTATTGTTGTCTCTTCCCGTACCCCCACACCCTTTCCCCCTGAGAATTATCAATCCACTCCCATTTTATGGCCCCGATTCTATTATATTCACCAGTTTATTCTGTTCCTCAGATTTTTAATTCACTTGATTTTTATGTTCACATGTTAATAGATATGTTTTTGTTGTTCATAATTGCTATCTTTACCACTTTCTTCTTCTTCCTCTTCTTAAAGAATACCTTTCAGCATTTCATATAATACTGGTTTGGTGGTGATGAACTCTTTTAGCTTCTTTCTTATCTGTGAAGCTCTTTATCTGACCTTCCACTCTGAATGATAAGTTTGCTAGGTACAGTAATTTTGGCTGTAGGTTCTTGTTATTCATCATCTTGAATATTTCCTGCCATTCCTGTCTGGCCTGCATAGTTTCTGTTGAGAAATCAGCTGACAATTGTATGAGTGCTCCCTTGTAGGTAATTAACTGTTTTTCTCTTGTTGCTTTTATTTTTTTAAAATAAATCTTTATTGCTCAGATTATTACAATTGTTTCTCCTTTTTCTCCCCCATAGCTCCCTTCCACCTGATTCCCACCCCACCCTCTGCCCTTACCCCCTCCCCCCACTATTGTCCTCATCCATAGGTTATACACTTTTAATCCAGTCTCTTTCTGCACCCCACACCCCTTTCACCCTGATAATTATCTATCCACTCCCTTTCTTTGCCCCTAATTCTATTATATTCACCAGTTTATTCTATTCCTGAGATTTTTAATTCACTTGACCTTCTTCCTCTTCTTAAGTAATACCTTTCAGCATTTCATATAATACTGGTTTGGTGGTGATGAACTCCTTTAGCTTTTTCTTATCTGTGAAGCTCTTTATCTGCCCTTCAATTCTGAATGATAACTTTGCTGGATACAGTAATCTTGGTTGTAGGTTCTCGCTATTCATCACTTTGAATATTTCTTGCCACTCCCTTCTGGCCTGCATGGTTTCTGTTGAGAAATCAGCTGATAGTCGTATGGGTGCTCCCTTATAGGTAACCAACTGCTTTTCTCTTGCTGCTTGTAAGATCCTCTTTTTGTCTTTTACCCTTGGCATATTGATGATGATGTGTCTCCAAGAATTTTTCTTTGGGTTCCTCTTGTTTGGGGTTCTGTAGGCTTCTTGTACTTGTAAGTCTATTTCTTTCACCAGGTGAGGGAAGTTTTCTGATATTATTTCTTCAAATATGTTTTCAGTATTTTGCACTCCCTCTTCTTCTGGCACCCCCATAATTCTGATGTTGGTGCGCTTGCAGTTGTCCCAGAGGCTCCTTACACTATCTTCAACTTTCTGGATCCTCTTTTCTTCTTCCTTCTCCAGCGGAGTGTCTTTTGGCGCTTTGACCTGATTCTTGTGTTCTTCCATTCTGCTGTTGGATCTCTGCATAATATTTTCCAATTTAGTCAGTTTATGTATACTTTTTAGTTGGGTCTCATGAAGTTTATCAAGCTTTTCTAGGATATTGTTGCATAACCTTAGAACCGTAGTTCTGAACTCTATATCCTCCATCTCTTTTGTTTGAGATCTATTTCCTTGTCTCGGCATTATCACTGTTTTTCAGAGTTGGTAGGATGGCTTTGTGTGTTTGGTGTCCTATATAGCACAGTGGGTCAGCCTCCTCAGTTACCTGAGGTAGACACTCTTGGTGATCCCCTTTGTGGACTGCGTGCACAGCCTTGTTGTAGCTAAGTCTCTATTGTTGTGAATTGACCTTCAGGCCAATTGGATGTGGGTATCAGCTGTGTCTACTCTGGGATAACTTCTGTATTGGAGACAGTCTTATAGGATCAGACTTGAAAAACTGCAGAAGCCTCTGCTCAGCTTGGATGGGGCGGAGTCTCAGGGCTGAACTGACAGTCTTGGCTTCTGCCCTGCCCTTGTGCACTCACCTGAGTTTCCGCCTGACCGTCCCAGTTTCCCCAAGCAAGAGCGTGGGTGCCCCAGGGGCTCACCCGGACTTGGGCTGGTCTCTGTAGTCTGGAGCTTCTGACTCCTTCCGCTACAGAGAGGCCGCCACCTTGTACAGAGAGGTGGCGGCAGCCTCCATGGTCAGACCTGGAGCTTCTGACTCCTTCCGCTATGGAGGGGCGGCGTTCAGACCTCAGCGCGTACTTGCTCTCGCGCGCGTCTGTAGACCCTGCTGACTGTGACTGCGGCTCCCGGTCCCCGGTCTCCCAGCTCTGAGTCTCTGAGTCTCTGGGTGCCTTTCTCTACAGTCCAGACTCCACCCGTATGAGCCTGGGACCACGGAATTTCAGCCGGGGTTGGGTTCAGTACAGTCGGAAAGGGTTCCGTGCAATCGGGGATTCCTCCCCTCCCGCCAGGCAGGTATTTGGCGGCCGCGTGCGTGAGCGTCTCCCTACCTCGGTGCTTTTCGGCTCCCACTCCAATCCGTGAGCCTCTCTCTTTCTTTCTAGTTGTAGCTATTCCACTCCGCCAGCTTTCCTGATGTTTTGGTGAAGTCCTTTTTGATTTTAGTTGTTTTTTTAATTAAATTGTTGATGAGGCGGCAGCTTAGGAGACTGCCTAGGCCGCCATCTTGGATGTTCCTCTCTTGTTGCTTTTAATATTCTCTTTGTCTTTTGCTCTTGGCATTTTAATTATGATGAGTCTTGGTGTGGTCCTTTTTGGATTCCTTTTGTTTAGGGTTCTGTGTGCTTCCTGGACTTATAAGTATATTTCTTTGACCAGGTAGGGGAAGTTTTCAGTCATTATTTTTTCAAATAGGTTTTCAGTATCTTGCTCTCTTGCTTCTTCTGGCACCCCCATAATTCTGATGTTGGTACACTGGAAGTTTTCCCAGAGGCTGCTTTCACTATCTTCAACTTTTTGGATTATTTTATCTTTTTGCTTTTCTGGTTGTTTTTTGCTTATTTGAATTTCAAATCTTTGACTTGATTCTTGGGTTCCTCTAGTCTGCTGTTGGGTCTCTGTATAATAGTTTTTATTTCAGTCAGTGTATGTTTAATTTCTAGTTGGTCCTTTTTCATATCTTGGAGGTCCTCACTAAATTTATCAGCCTTTTCTAGGAAATTCTTGAAAAAGCTTATAACTGTGGTTTTGAATTCTATATCCAGACATTTGTTTTCCTGGGTTTCTTTGTGTTCTGTTTCTTTGTCTCTGCCTTTTCGCTGCTTCCCTGAGTTGTTAGGGTAGCTTTGTGTGCTACGTGTCCTATATGGCCCAGTGGGTTGTCCTCCCCAGTTACCTGAGGTGGACACTCTTGGTGCACCCCTTTGTGGACTGTGTGTATAGCCTTTTTGTAGTTGTCTTGATTGTCATTGATATCACTGAGAGGAATTGACCTGTAAGCCAATTGGCTGTGAATATCAGCTGTGTCTACCCTGGAAGACCTTCTGGACTGGAGACAGCCTTATAGGACCAGATTTGCAAAATTGCAAAAGCCTCTGTGCTCAGCTTGGATGGGTTTGATTCACAGGGCTGAGCAGACAGTCTTGGCTTCCCATCAGTCCTGCCCTTGCACGCATGCCTTCAGACCTCTGCCTTCCATGGCTCCTCTGAGTTTCGCCTTACAGTCCAGATTACCCTGGAAAGAATGTGGGTCCCCAGGGACTCGCCCAGAACTGGGGTTCACTGAAGTCAGAACTGGGGTTCAATGCAGTCAAGAGCTTCCAACTCCCTTCCACTAGGGAAATCCTGTAGCAACCTCTGCAGTCAGTCTTCTCTGTGCATACTTGCACATGCATGCACCTCTAGATCCCTCCCTGTCATGGCTCCCCTGAGTCTCTGAGTCTCCATATGCCTTTCTCTCTACCTGACAGTCCAGACCTTCCCTGTATGAGCCTGCTTTCACAGGGTTTCAGTGGAACTGGGGTTCAGTACATTCAGAACTGGGTTTCAGTACATTTGAAACTGGGGTTCAGTGAGGTTTGGGGCTTCCTTCCCCATCCCACTAGAGAAAGCCAGCCAGCCACTAGGCCACCCTTCCTGTCATAGGAGTGCCTCTATACATCAGGCCTTGGCAGATCCTCTGATTTTCCATGAGGTTTTTTCTTTTTTTCTAGTTGTAGAATTTCCATTCAGCCAGCTTCCCTGTGGTTCTGGATAAAGTCCGTTCTGTCTTTTAGTTGTAGTTTTGAAATTGTTGTGTGAGGCAGCAGTTTAGGTGCTTACTTATGCCACCTTGGTTTCTCTTCTCCAGATATAAATCTTAAACAAAATACTAAGAAATTGAATACAAGAGTACATTTAAAAAATACATCGCGATTAAGTGGGGTTCATTCTAAAGACACAGGCTGAGTCAGCATATGTAAATCAATCAACATAATACACCACATTAACAAAAAAAGCATTAAAATAATATAATCTTGTCAATAGAGGCAGGAAAAGCATTTGATAAGATACAACATCCATTTTTGATTAAGAAACTCAATAAAAAAGGAACAGAAGGAAAGTACCTACCTCAATATAATAAAAGACATCCTATCTAATAAAGAGGGAATATGCTAATTAAACTTCATGCCAACACAAAGATGGCAGTGCCCATAGTCAATAAGGAGGGAATATGCTAATTGACTGTCCCACCCTCAAAAGATGGCGGCGCCCACAATCAACAAGGAGGGAATATGCTAATTGACTGACATGCCCTCAAAGATGCTGGCGCCCACAGCCACAAGAGGGCAGCACTCAGTCCCTTCAGCCCCACCAGGGCGGCAGGTGCACAGGAAGGCCAGGCCCGACCTCAGGTGGACCCGGATGCTCCATGCACCTGCCTTAGGAGTCCCCCCAGTTCACTCAGCCCCCAAGCTGTAAGGACCAGCCTGAGGAGATGCAAGCTTCGGATGGCAGCTGCCTAGCTGACACCCAAGGCACAGGCAAGCCTCAGATGTTGGCTGTCCAGCCACCTAGAGCCAGCCAAGTCTTGTGCTGCTTGCAGTGGAAGCAGCAGAGGTGTGATGTGGCATCACATTCTCCTGATCGCCGGGTTGCCTACCACCTCTGAGGGTTCCCGGACTGTGAGAGAGGCCAAGCTGGACTGAGGGTCCCCCCCTTCAGTGCATGAATTTTCATGCACCTGGCCTCTAGTATATGATAAACCCTCAGCCAATATCATACTCAATGGTGAAAACCTGAAAGCTTTTCCCCTAAGATCAGGAATAAGACAAGGATGTCAATTCTCATCATGCTTATTTAATATAATGCTGGAAGTTCTGGCCAGAGCAATAAGGCAAGAGAAAGAAAAGGCATCCAAATAGGGAAGGAAGAAGTAAAACTGTCACTTTTTGTGAATGACATGATCCTATATATTGAAAAAACTAAAGAATACACACACACACACACACACACACACACACACACACACACACAATTAGAAACAATAAATAAATACAGTAAAGTTGAAGGGCACAAAATCAATGTGCAAAAATCTATTACCTCCCTGTATACAAACAACAAAACTTCAGAAGAAATATTTTTTAAAAATCACAATTCCTTTTGCAATTGCAACCAAAAGAATAAAATACCTAAGAATAAACTTAACAAAGAATGTGAAAGACATATATACTAAAAATTACAAAGCACTATTAAAAGATATAGGAAAAGATACAACAAAATGGAAAACTATCCTGTGTTCATGGATTGGAAGAATCAACATAGTTAAAATGGCCACTTTACCCAAAGCAATATACAAATTTAACAAAATCCCCATCAAAATCTCAATGTAATTTTTTAAAGAAATAGAATGAGAAATCATGAGATTTGTAAGGAACCACAAAAGACACTGAATAGCAAAGTCAATTCTGAGAAAAAAGAACAAAGCTGGAGGTATCAAGCTACCTGGCTCCTAATTATACTACAGAGCTACAATAATCAAAACAGCATGGTATTGGCAGAGAAACAGACATACAGATCAATGGAATGGAATAGAGAACCCATCTATAAAACCACATGTATATGCACAGATAATTTTTGACAAAAGAGCCAGAAACACACACTGGAATAAAAATCTCTTCAATAAATGGTTCTGGAAAAACTGGGAAGCCACATGCAAATGAATGAAACTGGATTATTGTTTGTTCCCATGTGCAAAAATGAATTAAAAATCAAAGACCTAAATATAAGACCAGAAACAACATGTTACATAGAAGAAAATATAGGTACTAAACTTAAAGACTTTGGTCATGGAGAACATTTTATGAACTTCTCCCAAAAAGCAAGGTAAGTAAAGACAAAAATAAATGAATGGGACTGTATCAAACTAAGAAGTTTCTGCACAGCAAAAGAAACTGACAACAAAATAAAGAGGCAGCCAGTGAGATGGGAAATGATATTTGCAAAAAATAGCTCTGACAAAGGTTTAATTTTCAAAATATATCAAGAATTCATAAAATTCAACACCAAACAAACAACCCAATCAAAAAGTTGGTAGAGGACCTGAAAATACACCTCTCCCAAGAAGACTTAGGAACAGCCCATAGATATATGAAAAGATGTTCAACCTCACTGGCAATTAGGGAAACACAAATCAAAACTGTAATGAGATGCCCTACTTGGTTTTGCTCAGTGGATAGAGTGTCGGCTTGCAGACTGAAGGGTCCCGAGTTTGATTCCGGTCAGGGACCGTGCAAGAGGCAGCCAATCAATGATTCTCATCATTGATGTTTTTATTTCTCTCATTCTTACATCAATATATATATTGATTTTATATTATTGAGATACACACACACACACACACACACACACACACACACACACAATGAGATATCACCTTACACCAGTTAGAGTGGCCATTATCAACAAGACAAGCAACAACAAGTGTTAGAGAGGTTTATGGAAAAAAGGGAACCCTCATCCGCTGATGGTGGGAATATAGAATATACAACCGCTATGAAAAGAAGTCTGGAAATTCCTCAAAAAATTGAACATAGAACTACCATACAACCCAGCAACCTGGGTATATGCCCCGAAACCTCAAAATCTTGTATTCACAGATATATTCACCCCTATGTTCATTGTAGCATTATTCATAGTGTCTGAGAAATGGAACCAATCAAAGTGTCCTGCAATAGAGGACTGGATAAGATGTGGTACCTATATACAATAGAATACTACTCAGCCACAAGAAAGGATGAAATAGAGCCATTTGTAACAATGTGTATAGACCTTGAGAACATTAAGCTAAGTGAAATAAGTCAGAAAAAGCTAAGAATTATATGATTTCACTCATATATAGGATATCAAACTGAAACTCATGAACACAAACAGCACTGTGGTGGTTGGTAGAGGGAAGGAGGTGGTGGAAGAAGAATCTATATAATAAAGAGCTAATATGCAAATTGTCGTGATGCCCTCACACAATCAGCAGGTGGCTGTATGTACAGCAGGAGTGGGTGGGAGGGGACTTGAAGTGTCGTGGACTTGCGTGAGGCATATGTCCATGCCCCAGCACCAGTGCTGTGAACATGAGGCTCTTAGAGGCAATGGCTCAGAGGGCTCCCACTCTATGACAAGGCACAGGCCAGGCTGGGGGACCACCCCCCTCAGTGCATGAATTTTGTGCACCCGGTCACTAGTGTCCTAATATAAGGTGACAGGAGAATATTTGACTTTGGGATGAGCACATGGTGCAATATCCAGATCTTGTAACATAGAAATCCACATCTGAAACCTATATGTTCATGTTTAACCAATTTCACCCCAACAGATTTTTTTCTTTTCTTTATTAAGGTATTACATGTGTGTCCTTATTGCCCCATTGCCCCCCTCCCCTTATTCATACCCTCACCCCCCTGTTGTCTGTGTCCATTGGTTATGCTTGTATGCATGTATACAAGCCCTTTGGTTGATCTCTTCCCCTTACCCACACCCTCCCCTACATTCCCTCTGAGGTTTGATTGATGCTTCTCTGTCTCTGAATCTTTTTTGTTCATCAGTTTATACTGTTCAATATATTCCATGAATGAATGAGATCATGTGATATTTATCTTTCTCTGACTGGCTTATTTTGCGAAAAAAACCCAAAACACTATACAATTATCCCAAACAAACTTACAAACCAATTCTTTGAATGTCTGGCAGCAATTTAAAAATGACATGAAAGGATTTAATCACTTCCAATGTGTAGAGGGCCCCGCTGGGAAAGCGCCTGATCATTCTATATTGGTCCCTCTTGCCCTTTTGGCCAAGAGTGACTCTATTCTAGTGGTACAGTTGCCCACAGCTGTTGCCTGAGCTTCAGTTCATGCCGAGGTTGAAGCATCATGGTGGCTGGTACCATAAATCTGTCTCTCACTCTGTGGGGTGAGCTGGGCCCTCTCTGGAGAAGAAACCTGGGTTTCCCCAAATATGAGATCAGGACTGAAACAAGATGGTGGCCTAGGTAGTCTCCTAAGCTGCCACCTCATCAACAATTTGGAAAAAAAACAACAGCTAACATCGAAAGGGATCGCACCAGACCCAGATGAAAGCTGGCGGAATAGGAAGGCTACAACTAGACACAAAGCAGGGCACCGCTGCTGCCATGTGGAGTTTAAAACTACGGCGAAACTGCCACCAGGAATGAGGGAAGACAGACCTTGCTCCGCCCCAGGGCCCAGCCCGGCTGGCCACCATGGGAGCCAGGGAGCTGAAGCTGGGCCTCTGCTGCACCTTCGGCTCCTGCCCAGATGAGAAGCCTTTGAGTGGTCTCCCCGCCCGCAACCATCCCAGCGCACAGCTATCCCAACCCGCCCGCCATGCTGGTGAGGAGCTGGCACGGCATCTCCCAGCCCGCAGCCAGCTCGGCCCAGCCTCCGCGCAGGCCATGCTGGTGAGGAGCTGGCGCTTCACCTTCCGTTCACGGCCCCAGCGAGTCCTTCCTCCGCCGCCACATGACCAGGCCGAAGCTTCTGCCACTACCGCCATGTGGATTTTTTATTTTTATTTTTATTTTTTATTTTTTTTATATATATTTTATTGATATTTTACAGAGAGGAAAGGAGAGAGAGATAGAGAGCTAGAAACATCGATGAGAGAGAAACATCGACCAGCCGCCTCCTGCACACCCCAGACCGGGGATGTGCCTGCAACCAGTGTACATGCCCTTGACCGGAATCGAACCTGGGACCTTTCAGTCCGCAGACCGATGCTCTACCACTGAGCCAAACCGGTTTTGGCCACCATGTGGATTTTAAAACTATAGGGGAAATTGAGCCACAGGAGCTACCGTCGCTGCTGCACCTGCCGCCACCGCGAATAATGGAAATCCACCGAAAACAGAGCTCACTGCCCCGGGCTCAGGGAGTGTGCGGCTTCAGAACTTAGCCTCTGCGTCCACAGCAGCTCCACTTCCGCACCAAAGGAGACACCATTGAGGGCAGTCTCTCCGCCCACAGCCATCTCAACCTGCCCACAACCGTCCCAGCCCGCCCTCCGTGCTGGTGTGGAAATGGTGCGGCGCCTTCCGTTCCCAGCCCCGGCGAATCTTCCTCCGCCGCCGCATGGCCAGGCCGAAGCTTCTGCCACTGCCGCCATGTGAATTTTAAAACTACAGTGGAAATTGAAACACAGGAGCGACTGTCGCTGACACACCCGCCACCGCCGCCGCGAATAGGGGAAATCCACCGAGAAGAGAGCTCACTATGCCCTGGACTCAGGGAGTGGGCAGCCTCAGAACTTAGCCTCCGCGTCTGCAGCTGCTCCGCTTCCGCATCGAACGAGACACCTTTGAGGGCGGTCTCCCCGCCTGCAGCCATCTCAGCCAGTCTGCAGCCGTCCCAGCCCAACCGCCATGCTGGTGAGGAGATGGCGCGGCGCCTTCCGTTAGCGGCCCCGGCGAGCCCTTCGCCCTTCAGGCCCACCGCTGCAGGGCCGAGCCGGAGCCTCGGCCAGGAACACCAGGAGGGGCACTGCTGCTGCCATGTGGATTTTAAAAATACAGTGGAAATTGAGCCACAAATGCCACCACCTCCACTGCACCTGCTGCTGCTGCCGCAAGTGAGGGAAGCCCACCGAGAACAGAGCTCACTCCACCCCGGGTCCAGGGAGTGGGCGGCTTTGGAGCTTGGCCTCCGAGTCAGCAGCGGTTCCACTGAGACTCCTTGGAGCGCGGTCTCCCCGCCCACAGCCATCCCAGCCTGCCCACCGTGCTAGTGAGGAGCTAGCGCAGTGCCTCCAATTCGCGCCCCCCAGCGCCCCAGAGGGGTTGTGAGCCCCGGGTGAGCCATGTGCCCCGGGTGAACCGTGTGTCCCAGGGGGCCGTCTGCCTCGGTTGAGCCGTGTGTCCCAGGGGGCCGTGTACCCCGGGTGAGCCGTGTGCCCCGGTGGAGACATGTGCCCTGGGGAAGCAGTGGGACCCGAGGGGAGGGGCAGTGTGAACCAGAGGAGGAGCGGATTCTATTCGTGTGGTCCTGAGATAGTCACCATAAAACAAGCAGATTGTCAAATGACAGCAGGGAGGGGAAGGAGACCTGGGGGGAGATAAGAGAACAACCAAAGGACTGGTATGCATGAATATAAGTACAACCAACGGACACAGAACTCTGGGGAGGGAGGGCATAAATGGGAGGTGAGTGGGGGGGGCAATGGTAAGCTATGTACACATATAATACCTTAATAAAAAAATAATAAATTAAAAAAAAAGTGAGCCAAAATATATGAGATCAGTGCCCAGGCTTTGCCAGCAGGGTAGGGGATCCCAAGGCAGGCACTGGGGGTGGAGGCCATGGGGGCATAGGCTACCCAGGAGACAGAACTGAATCTCACATTACCCTGCTTGGCCCTGGTGGATGGCTGGTTAGCCAGAGATGGGTAAGATTCCTCAGCGAAGGAGCAATCTAAGACAGGCACAGTCACAGAGGGGCCAGCATGAGAGAACTTGGGATTCAACAGAGATGGGGCACAGACCCTTACTGCTCCTGCAACTTGGCAGGGGCCTGAACCTTCACTCCTTCTGAGGAAAGTCTCCTGCCCCCACGGCTGCTTCGCTTCCCATGCACAGCTCAAATCGGGACCCAGGCAACAGACGAAGACTTGGGTGACAGCAGCTGCCCTCTCACTGCAACAACACTTGTTTGAGATGTCTTGTACCCATAGTGTGGGAAAGGGGTTTTTTGATATCCAAATCCAGCCTAATACCAGGAATGCTCGGGGCCTACTCAAGAAGGCAAATAATCCTTTCTATTAATACACACAGGATAAAATAAGATTGTTGTTAGAGTATTGAGTCTAACAGTTGAATAGTAGTCAATTTCTCAGAGGAAATTGAATTGGCTAATTGAAATAAGTGAATATTCTAAAAATGTGATTGTACTGTACAAAAAGCTGTTTGGAAAGTGTTAACAAAAATTCTTATTGGCAGTTCATCTCATGAGAAAATTGCATGACATGTAATGAACCTAAAACAGTCATATTTTAGAGCAAATAATTAAAATGTAAAAGCTATCAAGACTACATTATAAAATTTCCAAAGTCTCCTAATTTTTAAATTAAAAAACGGGTGATAGTGGAAAAACATCATGTAAAGAAAAATATCCTGCGAGTAAATTACATCTAGAAAATTTGTACTTTATGAAATTAACTTTCATTTGAAATGCTATCAGCAAGATACCCATGAAAAACACACATGGTGTCAAAACAAGCCAGAGGAAAAACATTTGGATAAAAAAAAATGAAAAAGGATCCAAAGTCAAATTTATAGAAAATATCCCTTTATTAACTTTTGGTTGAGAATGTTTTTGCCCCCATTTTTTATTAAGGTATTATATGTAATAAGGTATACATATTACATTAAGGTATTATATGTATCTCTTATCTCCCACACCTGTCCCTATTCTTCCCGCTATAATCTGACAGTCTGTTTGATGCTTTACTGTCTCTGTATCTATCTATTTGTTCCTCAGTTTATAATGTTCTTTATTATCTATAAATGAGTGAGATCATGTGGTGTTTTTCTTTCATTGGCTGGCTTCTTTCTTTCTTTTTTTTCTTTTTAAAAAAATATATATTTTATTGATATTTTACAGAGAGGAAGGGAAAGAGAGAGCGAGCTAGAAACGTCGATGAGAAACATCGAGCTACCTCCTGCACGCCCCCCTACTGGGGATGTGCCCGCAACCAATGTACATGCCCTTGACCAGAATCGAACCCGGGACCTTTCAGTCCGCAGACCGATGCTCTACCACTGAGCCAAAGCGGTTTCGGCATGGCTGGCTTATTTCACTCAGCATAATGTTCTCCAATTCTATCCAGGTTGCTGCAAATTATAACAATTCCTTCTTTTTATGGCAGCATAGTATTCCATTGTGTAGATGTACCATAGTTTTCTGACCTAATCATCTGCTAAAGGGAACCTAGGCTGTTTCCAAATCTTAGCTATTGTAAATTGTGCTGCTTTGAACATAGGGGTACATATATCCTTTTTGATTGGTGTTTCTAGTTTCTTAGGATATATTCCTAGGAGTGGGATAACTGGGTCAAATGGGAGCTACATTTTCAGTTTTTTGAGGAAACTCCATACTGTTCTCCACAGTAGTTGCACAGTCTCCATTCCCACCAGCAGTGTACAAGGGTTCCTTTTTCTCCGCATCCTCACCAACACTTGTCATTTGTTGATTTGTTGATGATAGCCATTCTGACAGGTGTGAGGTGATACTGCATTGTCATTTTGATTTGCATCTCTTGGATAATTAGTGCATTGAGCATGTTTTCACGTGCCTCTTGCCCTTTCTTTTGTCTTCTTTTGAAAAGATTCTATTTAGGTCCATTGCCCATTTTTTAATTGGATCATTTATCTTCCTTTTATTGAGTTCAGTAAGCTGTCTGTAGATGTTGGAGATTAAAACTTTATCAGTGATAACTTTTGCAAATATCTTCTCCCATACAGTAGGCTTTCTTGTTGTTTTGTTGATGGTTTCCTTCGCTGTAAAGAAGCCTTTTATTTTGATGTAGTCCCATTTGTTTATTTTCTCTTCAGCTTCCATTGCCCTAGGAGCAGTATCAGTGACGTTCTTCTGGCATATGTCTGAAATTTTGCTGCCTGTGGATGCCTCTAATATTTTTATGGTTTCCCGTCTTATGTTTAAGTCCTGTATCTATTTTGAGTTTATTTTTGTGTATGGTGTAAGTTGGTGATTTAGTTTCATTTTTTTACATGTGTCCAATTTTCCCAGCACCATTTATTGAAGAGACTGTCTTCATTGTATGTTCATGCCTACTTTGTCAAATATTAATTGAGTATAGAGTTTTGTGTTGATATCCGGATTTTCTATTCTATTCCATTGATCTATATGTCTGTTCTTGTACCAGCACCAGGCTGTTTTGATGACAGTGGCTTTGTAATACAGCTTGACATCTGGTATTGAGATCCCTCCTAGTTTATTCTTCTTTCTCAGAATTGGTGTGGCTATTCAGGGTATTTTTATTTTATTTTATTCCAGATGAATTTTTGGAGAGTTCTTTGTAGGTCTGTGAAATATGCCATTGGTATTTTAATGTGGAGTGCAAAAGGAAGATAAATGATGCAATTAATAAATGGGCAATGGTCCTAAATAGAACATTTTTAAAAGGCAGAAGGAAAGCCAAAAGACACATGAAAACATGCTCAAAGTCACTAATTATCCGAGAGATGCAAATCAAAATGAAAATGCAGTATCACCTCACACCTGTCAGAATGGCTATCATCAACAAATCAACAAACGACAAGTATTGGCAAGGATGTGGAGAAAAAGGAACACGCATATACTGCTGGTAGGAATGCAGACTGGGGCAGCCACTATAGAGAACAGTATGGAGTTTCCTCAAAAAACTGAAAATGTAGCTCCCATTTGACCCAGTAATCCCACTCCTAGGAATATATCCCAAGAAACTAGAAACACCAATCAAAAAAGATATATGTACCCCTATGTTCAAAGCAGCACAATTTACAATAGCTAAGATTTGGAAACAGCCTAGGTGTCCTTTAGCAGATGACTGGGTCAGAAAACTATGGTACATTTACACAATGGAATACTATGATGCCATAAAAAGAAGGAATTGTTATAATTTGCAGCAACCTGTATAGAATTGGAGAACATTATGCTGAGTGAAATAAGCCAGTGAATGAAAGAAAAACACCACATGATCTCACTCATTTATGGATAATAAAGAACATTATGAACTGATGAATAAAAAGATAGATACAGAGCATCAAACAGACTGTGAAATTACAGTGGGAAGATTAGGGACAGGTGGGGGAGATAAGACATCAACCGAAGGATTTGTATGCATGCATATAAGCATAACCAATGGATGCAAAACACAGGGGAGTGAGGGCATGCATGGGAGTGGGGTAAGGGGGCAATGGTAAGATATGTACACATATAATACCTTAATAAAAAAATAAAAAAAGAGTTAATTCTGTTCTCTGCAACTGAACCTTAACTAATAAAGGAGGAAGTCCTCAAGTGAAAACTGAATTTAGTGTTAATAAAAATACATCGTAACAAATAACATAGTAATATCATTAAGTAAACCACTTTTCATGTTTATTAGAATAGATTTATAACACTTATTTTATAAGACAAGAAAAGCTACTTTATAACATATTTAATGCAATATATAAGGTATAATGCTCTGGTTCATTTTGACACAGCTACCTAAGACCCATTTGTTCAGCAAGGTAGCAACTATAAAACTATATATTTTGCTTATTTCTCCTACAGACTGAGAAAAGGTTGTCTTAACTTGCATGTATAGTCTTTTTCAACTAAAAAATTTCTTTAAGTATTCAATGTTAATTAATCTAGGCTACAATACAATATAAGGTAATCTTCAATATTCTGACTTTAAAATATCAAATATTAACAGCATGTACTCTTAAGAAAGTATCTTTTTTTGTAAATACAATTGACAAAATATTCAACAAAATATGTGCAATAGTGCCTTTGTATATAAGCATAGAGCCTGTGTCTTTTTAGAGCTACAGAAGTTTAATTTATCAATCATTGCATAATAGCAAATGTGTGGTAGTTTACATATAAACTATTAGCTAAACTCTAAACTGTGAACATGTTTGAGCAAATCATTTCTGAGAAAAGGCATAGATGCTATTTACCAACTAACTCTTTAAATTATAATTTCCTTGCAAAGATAAGGAAATGACTGACCAAATCATTTTAAAGACACTACTATTAAGTGTTTGGTTAAGTCCAATTTATGAAATTTTCAAAGGGTTCACTTAAAAATTCGTGAGTCTTTCTGAAAGTAATATATTCTATGGTGACAAAGCCCTCTGTGTTACACCTTAATCACAGTGGATCCTTGTCAAAGGCTGACTATACCATTTTTTTTTTTCACAAAAGACTTCTCGGGTCACCTGAGTCTAAAGGATGTCTATCCTTTCACTATTTCAAATCTAAAAGTCAAAGGGCTTAAAACCAAAGTCTTTTTTGAAGAAAGAAACTCAGTGGAAGATTTCTCCCCACAATTCTGGAGTCAAATGATTAATAAATTGCTCCTATCAGAAGTGTAGTTTGATTATTTTTTCTTTAAAGTGCTAATGAAGCCCATTATTTAAACATGGACCTTCACTGTAATGACTGATACATAAGCAGCATAAAGTATATAGAAATTTATATCTAAATCATACAGTAAAAACTTTTTAGGTAAATACAAGCAATTCTATACATTATCTTAACAGTCATACACACTAGTATACTTTATGAACTTGCCAGACTAATACAGTCTATCTAATGTATAACTTAAAACATGACTGGTGAAAATCCAAAATATAAAGCTAGAATCAAAGCAGTCACAAGGTATTCTGAGACAAATGCCACAAACAGCAGTGCTCAGAATTTCAAGTAATTTTTCAGTTTAATGAGAAACAGTTAAAATTGAACTTTTTATTAACCCTTCTGAAAAAGCTGGCTTTATCCAGCTTATATACAAATCCAATATTGTTTTTCTTTATATTAGCCCAGAGTTTTGAGTTATTGATATATTTTTATCAATAACAGAAGTATGAGTCAGCAGCTTCTGAACTGCTCAGGTAGGAAGAATTAGGAAGTTACTAAAATAAAACATTTATTATTAGAAGACAAGATTAGATTACCTTTTAAAAAGTTAATATCATTTCAGTTAGATAACTTGAAAATGAGCCCCCATACAGTAATCTTATATTTAAGGCTATAAATCTAAGAGCCTGGTTTTCTATATCATTGTAATAGGACTGTGCCACTTTAGAAAGTAGCATTCATCAATATAACATATCATCATCATTAATATTCAAGCATTAACACCACATTTTCAAAATTTTCAGTTATTCATATGGAAATAGCAGTATAAACTAGTAATTTCTTTACCAAAGTGTTACATTGGCGCCCTCTGGTGGTATCATTTAACACACTTCTATGATACTGTGTATCTTGTAAAGGTGAAGGTATTAAGTACAAATTGGTAGTTATAAAGTAGTCACAGGGATGTAAAGTACAGTATAGGAAATACAGTCGATAATATAATACCGTATTTGCCGGCGTATAAGACGATTTTTGGCCCTGAAAAATACCGTATTTGCTGGCGTATAAGACGACCCCCTAACATTTCTACTCAAAATACAGTTTGTTATATACTCGCCGTATAAGACTACCCCCCACTTGGAGGCATATTTTTCAGGGCCAAAAAATCGTCTTATACGCCGGCAAATACGGTAACTATATATTGTACTAGGAAGCTACTGGGAATATCAAGGAATCACTGTCCACAGTCTATGATTGTCTAACCACTATGCTATACATCTAAAACTAATACAAAATAATATTGAATGTAAACTTTAATTGAAAAATAAAATTTTTAAAAATTACATTTGTATTGGATAATATAAAAATTAGAGACTACCACAAAGGAATGATTGTGTTTCAAATATATTTTTCAAACATTCAAACATTTTGGTAACATAATAAATCTCTGATCTCTACTCCCAGGAATCAAGCTGACAACTATAGGAATCTTAGTAAATTTGTCTGATAGGCAATTCCTGTTAAGAGATTTACATCTTGTTTCTAGAACTTAACTGGGAGGTTTTTGCATGCTCTAGTTTGGCTTTTACATCTATGGGTTTCTCAAAAAACCTCACCACTGCTGGTTCATTCAACAAAGAAGCAAGAATCTGTTCAAATGCAAATGACCACTGAGGTTCTTCCCTGAGCAAGGAGGGATCTTTCTCCAAGGGACTCTCTGTTTTCCCCTCACTGGGTCCTCTAGAAGCACAAACTATACCAGAGAATCCTTTGGCTGATGACGTAGGGCTATGAAGTGTCCTTCCAACTTCTTCCATTCTGAGCAAAAGGCTGGTTACAACAGCAATGGCTTGATATAACAACTCTTCCTCAGGGTCCCCATGAAATAAGTTATAAAGAGTCTTTGAAAACTGAATAAATTGTGACTAGAAAACACAAGTTAGAAATACCACATTTGATATTAGATTTAGCAAATATAAAGAAAACATATAATAGTCACCTATTTAGAATTTGTACCATATAACATTAACCAAAGAAGTAAAAGAACTTATAATTAATCCCCCAAATAAACCTTGGTTCTAGAAAGATGGATATCAACAATAGAAAAATTCCATTTAAATCATCTCATTTGTTGCCCAATAGTAATATATTACTTTTAATTAGGCAAAGTCTCATATTTCCCTATATATAAATAATACATTCATTAATAAATCTAAATAAAATAATTAAGATAAGGTATGCTTGATCTACTCCAATGACTAGAGTGAGCAGCTCAACTAGGATGACTTAAAATTAGGAAAAAATGTTTTGGGACCTATCTGGTAGTACAAGGTAACTCTAAGGAGCCCATTTGGACATGTTTCTCCTTAAAGGCTGAGGTGGGACTCAAGTGGAGAAATCAACTGGTTTGTTTAATTGTCTCTAGATAATCATAGATATTTTCAAAAGATATCTGTCAATTAAAAAAAAAGATTCCAACACAAGAGTCCTATAAGTCAATCCTACCAGAAAAGTTTATCTGTAAATAAAGAACAAATACAAAGGATGTACTTCATAAAAATACATTGTTCCACCCAGTGTAGCTCAGTTGGTTGGGCAATATTTCATCCCATGCACAAAAAGGTTACTGGTTCAATTCCCTGGTAGGGGATGTGTAGGAGGCAGCCAATTGATGTTTTGTTCTCAGCTCTCATGTCGATGCTTCTCTCTCTTTCTCCCTTCCTCTCTCTCTAAAAATAAACAAAAATATTTACCCCCCAAAATTACACATACACACACACACACACACACACACACACACACACACACACACACACATTGTTCCAAACTTTTAAGTTCATTTATCTTTTTTCCTAACTCTACAGTACTATTTCTAAGAATTTTAGAATAAATACATCTCATTGATTCATTTTCTAAAAGTACTTAATTCTCAGATTACCAATTCTTTTGTCATCCTACCCACTGTGATTGTAACATGGTTGACTTCATTCATTTGTTCATATTTTTAAAAATATGGTCAACTGGTAAACATTTTCATGACTACCATTAATCATTGTATGTTTTATTGCATATCTTTCCTGAAGTTTTAATCAGCTAATACAGTGTTTCCCAAACTTAAAAAAAAAAAAAAAGAAAAAAGAAAAAGAAAAGATGAAGCTCTACAGAGATAAGATGCCTGCATTGCACAGTTGTGCCCAAGCATGGCCCATGGTCTGTCTGTGTGGGAACTTTCTTATTCTAAGAGGGACTGTCTCCCTATGTATTTACTATCCTCTACCTGTCACATGGAATTGTCTTCTGCCCAAATAAAAGCATAGAATTCCAATAAATGAATAAATAAATAAATAAATAAATAAATAAATAAAAGTACTTAATTCAACTATCAAATTACCAAATCCACTGAGAAATACTAAGCTATTTGATGGTTCTCATTTTAATAAAGTTCTGGGAATATTAAGGATCTATATTAACATTTTAATTAAAACTATAATAACACATATCATATACTGACTGAATACTTTGTAAGAAAGGGATAGATTTAGAATTGTGTCAATATTACTCATTGAGCAGGTTCAAATACAAAATGATTAGGAACCAGGGTGTGACTTATCTTAGTAATTTCTTATTCATAGTACCTAGCACTGGGTTTGTCATCTATAAGCACTAAAAATGTGTACCAAACAGATAAAAATTTCTAATAAAGATGGAAATAGAAAACACTGAAATATGTTATACACATCCATCTTTTCTGTAGGTAGAAACATCATAGCATAGAAACTAGTGAAACACTAGATATATTTAAGTGTTAAAAATAATTTGACCCTATTCATCAGTACTCATCTGAAGCAGAGATAATACAGATGATTTAAATATTTTTGTAATAGCGTGTTACCTACTTTATAGTTGGATATACCCACATTCATAAAAATATAATAAAAAACCTAGAATTTTTCATTTGAAAGCACTATACCTGTTTCATTCTTGGTAAATCCTTAATGTTTTCTTCTTTTTTGCAAAGCTCATCTTGCCATTGACTAAGATATGCTTGAATATCAACTTTTCCTGAATGAGAAGAATAAAATCATTTTCATAATAAACAGCCTACTACATTTTCTGAAATCTCAAAAAAAATGATCATCATTGAAAGATATTTCACTGAGTTATAAGATTCTACCTTTTTCTTTAATCTAGGAAATCACCTGAATTAAACTTTTATTTCACCTAGTGGTTCTCAGGACACTTCTCCATTTCCATTAAACTGAAACTTTTATTTTGGGGACTAGAGAATATTTAAAGCAAAATTAAGAAGGATGCATTGTATATTAAACAGTAGACCCTGGCTTGATGATGCAAATTTCATGTAGAGCCAAAACTGGTTTGGCTCAGTGGATAGAGTGTCAGCCTGAGAACTCAAGGGTCCTGGGTTCAATTCCGGTCAAGGACATGTACCTTGGTTGCAGGCACATCCCCAGTGGGAGGTGTGCAGGAGGCAGCTGATCGATGTTTCTCTCTCATCGATTTTTCTAACTTTCTATCTCTCTCCCTTCCTCTTTGTAAGAAATCAATAAAATATAAAATGTCTGTCTTTCTTTAAAAATAAATAAATAAATTTCATGTAGGTATTTTCATTCATACTATGAAGTTTAAAATACCTTCTATATGCAAATATTAATTGGTCTATGGCGGCTCTTTTGGAAAATTCAAAACATAACTTATTTATTCATTCATTTGAAGAGTTTAATTATGTTGCTGTAAAAAAGAAGGAACTCCTACCATTTGCAACAGCATGGATGGAACTGGAGAGCATTATGCTAAGTGAAATAAGCCAGTCAGAGAAAGATAAATATCACATGATCTCAATCATTTGCGGATTATAATGAACAACATAAACTGATGAACAAAAACAGATTCAGAGACGGAGAAGCATCGATCAGATGCTCAAACCTCAGAGAGAAGGTAGGGGAGGGTGGGGGTAAGGAGGGAGGTAAACCAAAAAAATTGTATGCATGCATATAAGCCTAACCAACGGACAGAGACAGTAGGGAGGTAAGGGCATGTACGGGAGTGGTATGGGGGGGGGGGCAATAGGGGATATAGACACATAGGTAATACCTTAATCAATAAAATATCAGATTAAAAAAGATATTAATGTGACTTTATTAATAATTATCAAAATATTAAATGTGCCTATTACTTGAGACCTAGTATTCACATACCAATATGAACTTGTCCTATCCTAAAGAAATGTGTGAAAAGTATGTTAAAATATAAGAATAAAATGTCTATTACAGCAGAATTTACAACCTAAATATCCATCAATATTGGACTAGTTATTAAAATAAATTATAGTACAAGGATCCAAGACAGAGATGGAGTAGGTGGAAGTTACACTCACTTCCTCCAAGTCCAAACTAGAATTACAAGTCAATTATAGAAAAATCATCCTGAATAACTAACAGAAGACTAGCTGGACATAAGTCTTATAACCAAGGATTTACAGAAGAAACCACATCAAGACTAGTAGGAAGGACAGGGATGTGAAAAGGGCTGGCCCTGCACTCATGGGTGGTGGCTGAGAATCCAGATGGTATCTCAGCTGCAAAGGTACCCCCTGAGGAGTGTGGGGTCTCAATTCCATGTGGGGCTCCTCAGCCCAGAGCACCAGAGCCTAGAAGAGGAATTCACATAACATCAGACTTTGAAAATCAACGGGGATTCTGTCCACCAGGGAGAGACAGAAGTTCACTAGACATAGGCACCCTCTTAAAGGGCCAGTGCACAAATCTTGTTTATAGCCACTAACCCTGGGCTCCAGTCTAGGAAGGGTGGAACAGACTACATTGTGTGAGACTAAACCAGGATTTGTGGCTCTGGCAAGAGAATTGAAGGGAGTGCCACCAGGATTGCTGTGCTGAATCATTCTCTCACACCACAGATGCCATCTTTCTTGGGTGGAGCACTCCATTTTTTATGGCATCAGCCTGAGGGCACTCCCTATTGCCCTGTGGAAAAGTCAGCTGCCTAGGCCCGATATTGAGTTCCAGGCAGACTTATGGTGTGCTAGAGTGTGAGTTGTGTGTCTCTGGAGCAGAGCCCATTCACACTTTCCAGAACCTAATTGGCACCACTCTTCTCCCATGGGACATCCATTAGCCTCATCCTCTCTACCCCTATGTGGCCCTGCCCTACCAAGCTTGGGCACTCCAAAAGGTCAAAGCAGAATCAAAGACTGAGTTGTGTGGCTCTAGGAAGGGAATCATTTCCCCCTCACATATCTGAACATTGCACAACCTTCCTTCACAGAGTCAAATCTTGGTCTGTTTGGGCCTAATAAACTCTGCCTCTGCTGGCCTCCCCTTGATGACTCTCTGAGACCCTGCTCTACCACAAATATCTGCAGACTACTGTTAGATGGCAGAAGGCCTTGGTGTACCCTTAGACATTTGCTGAGTGGACTCAGACCTAGCACTTGCACTAAGTTTGAATTTGTATAAACCTGGTGAACACTACTTGTCTCTACCTGGTGACTCACTCAGAATATGCCTCATGCAACTAGCATTCTATTGTGCCACCAAAGACTTTTTCAGTGACTGAGCCTAACAGGAAGCTGGCAAGCAAAGGTAGAAATTGGGGTGCTTTGGACATTTTGTTGATCTATCTGCCCATGACCTTTGTGCTGGTGGAAGCCAGGTTTGGTGTACAGTTTGGTCCCTCCCATATGCACTCAGGCCCAGCAGAGACAGACAAAAACTGTGGATTGCTTTGTAGTTCCAGATAGCCCAGAGCTGGGCACAGGTAGTGCCTGACATTGACCTGCACCATATTCCCTCAGAAGAGGTCCCAGAACCAATACATCCTGTGGCAGTATTGACTATATCAGAGCACAATTCAACTATCTCCACAATTGGTACACCCAAAGGGAGATCTTGGCAGGCACCAGACTCTGCTGGGTCTAATTACACTTCATGGAATCATACAATAGCAGTTCATACACTCTGATTGGGGTTGATCTTCATAGTCAGTCAGCCCAAGGGCCAACCCGACCCATAGGTGGACTGAGAGAAATTAAGATTCAACTATAACAGGAGGCTTCACATGAACCATACAAGGGACATTCCCAGAGCTCCTAGCTTAAGTGATTAGGGAGACAGCTCCACTAAGCCCCTCAAGATACCTACTACATAAGGACACCATATCAAGACTGGGAGATATAGAAGATCTACCTAATACACAGAAACAATTACAGAGAGATAGCAAAAATAAGGAGACAAAGAAATATATGCCCCATATAAAACAAAACCAAAAGAAATATGCAGAAAAAAAGAACTAAATAAAATGGAGGCAACCAATATACCACATAAAGAGCTAAAAAAAAATGGTTATGAAGATGACCAATGAACTTATGCAAAATGAATGAAGTGGGAGAGAATGAAAAGAGACAGTAAACATAAAAAGGACATAATTACCATTAAAAACAGTCAGAAATGAGGAATACAATATTTCAAATTAAGAATACATGAGAAGGAATCAACAACAGGCTAGCTGAAGTAGAGGACTGAATCAGTGATTTGGAAGACAAGGTAGCATTAAACACCTAACCAGAGCACTAAAAAAAAATTATTAAAAAATATTTGGATAGTTTAAGAAACCTCTGGGATAACACAAAGCATAACAACATCTGCATTATAGAGGTACCAAAAGGATAAAAGAGAGAGCAAGGAATGTAGAACCTATTTGAAGAAATAATGACGGAAAACTTCCCTAACCTGGTGAAGAAAAAAGACATACAAGTGCAGGGAGCCCAGAAAGTCCCAAACAAGATAAATACAAAGAAAGCCACACCAAAAGTTAAAGGCAAAGAATCAAAAGAAAAGTATCAAGAGAAAATCAGTTAGTTACCTACAAGGTTGTTCCCAAAAGTCTGTCCACTCAAGAGAAACATTTTAGGACAGAAGGGACTGACACAAAACATTCAAAGTGATGAAAAGCAAGGACCTACAGTCAAGACTATTCTGGAAGAAACCAAGATGGAGGCATACGGTAGACACCTAAATGCAGTCTACCACAACAATTTTAAATTTACAACTGGAAAACAGAGGAAACATTGCCGAAACACCAGATGGCTGGCTGAGTGGAAGCTCTACCATCTATGAAGGGAAGAGAAGGGATGCTAAGCCTCAGGAACTGTGGAGGTACAGAGATCTGTGCTTGCAGAAAAGGCGGACGCTGAGTTCGCTGCTGGCTTATTCCCGGCACGTGGAGAGATCGGGCAGCTAATGTGCAGCTGACTTTCTTCTTCGGGAGGAAAACAGAACCGCCCTATTGCTCTGATAGACAGCCCCAGTCAGGGATAGGGACTGTCAGGTAGTGGGCAAAGCTCTCTCATGGGTGCATGTAGCCAGCAGCCATTACTGCGGGACTCAGGAACCAGATTCTCTTAGGGAGGAGCTGACAGGAAACCAAAGCTTGTCTGCACCACCCCGAGACTCCCCCCCCCGCCTCCCCCATCCAAGCGGAACACAGAAGCCCTCCCAGTGGCTGGCTTCCTCTTTCAGGAGAAAAAAAAACTCCCAACTGCACTGAGAGACAACTCTGAGCTGGGAAAACACTGGCTGTCAGGGAGCAGGAAAAACTCAAGAACAGCCTTTCCCCAAGTGGTGCACGTGCCTGCAGCCAATCTTGAGGGACTCATCCCAAATAGGACTTTCCTAAGGTGGGACTGACGGGGAACCAAAGCTTGTCTGCACCACCCCGAGACTCCGCCCCATCCAAGCTGAGCACAGAAGCCCTCCTAGCTGAGACACTGCTGATTCTCACAGATAATCGGCTTAGAGATCAATGCTCCCCAGTGATACCAACAACAAGCAAGGCTTAACAACAAGACTGCACACATAGCCCACAAAGGGCTGCACCAAGACTGTACACCTCAGGTAACTGGGAAGGCTGTGCTACTGGGCTCTGCCAGGACACCTTGCACATCAAATCAGGGAAGCAGCTAAAATGCAGAGAAGAGGCAGGACACAAAGGAAGGGAATGGAAGAAAGTAAAAGAATGGACATTGAGTTCAAAACCACAGTTATAAGGTTTTTCAAGAATTTCCTAGAAAAGGCCGATAAAATAAATGAGACCTTTGAGGATATGAAAAGGGATCAACTAGAAATAAAGAATACATTGTCTGAAATAAAAAAAATATTATACAGCGTCCTAAAAACAGAATGGAAGATAGCAAGAATCAAGTCAAAGATTTGGAACACAAAGAGCCAGAGGACACTCCTCCACAGAAGCAAGAAGACAAGAGAATCCAGAAAGTTGAAATAGTGTAAGAAGCCTCTGGGACAACATCAGAATTATGGGGGTCTCAAAAGAAGAGAGAGAGAGCAAGATACTGAAAACATACTGGAAGAAATAGTGACAGAAAACTTTCCCCACCTGGTGAAAGAAATAGAATTACAAGTCCAGGAAGCACACAGAACCCCAAACAAAAGAAACCCAAAGAGGACCACACCAAGACACATGATAATTAAAATTCCAAGAGCAAAAGACAAAGAGAGAATATTAAAAGCAGCAAGAGAAAAGCAGTTAGTTACCTATAAAGGAGCACCTATACGAGTGTCAGCTGATTTCTCAATAGAAACTATGCAGGCCAGATGGGAATGGCAAGAAATATTCAAGGTGATGAATAACAAGAACCTACAGCCAAAATTACTCTACCCAGCAAAACTATCACTCAGAATCGAGGGTGAGATAAAGAGCTGCACAAATAAGTAAAAGCTAAAGGAGTTCATCACCGCCAAATCAGAATTATATGAATTGCTGAAGGGGGTTCTTTAGGAAGAGGAAGAAGATAAAGATAAAAATTATGAACAACAAATATGTAACTATCAACAAGTGAATCTAAAAACCAAGGGAATTAAAAAATCTGATGAACAATATTAACTGGTGAATATAATAGAATCAGAGGTATGGAAGAGGAGTGGACTGACAATTCTCAGGGAAAAGGGGAGTGGGGAGTACAGGAAGAGACTGAACATAAACTGTGCACCTATGGATGAGGACAATTGGGGGTGGGGAAAGGGCAGAGGGTGGGATGGGAACCTGGTGGAGGGGAGTAATGGAGGAGAAAAAAAAAGAGGAACATTTGTAATAATCTGAACAATAAAGATTTATTTTAAAAAATAAAAAAATAAAAAATAAAATAAAAACACTATTCTGTCCAGCAAAGCTGTTACAAAAGTATGAATAATAATTGGCAACAAATACATATCAATAATTACTTTAAAAGCAAGTGGATTAATTGCTTTAATCTAAAAGCATATGATGGCTGAATTAAGTGATGAAATGACCCTTAATCTGCTGTCCATAAGAGACTCACTTCAGGTGTAAACACATACACGAAAGTAAAGGGATGGAAAAAAGGAACTTCATGAAAATGTAAAAAACAAAACAAAACAAAACAACAACAAAAAAACAACAAAAAACAAAAACTGGGATAAGAAGGAAGACTTATACCAGACAAAATGATCATTAAAACAAAGGCTGTAACAAGAGACAAGGAAAGACCAAGCAATTCCACTTTTGGGTATTTATAAAATAAAAAATCCAAATCACTAAATTGAAAAGACATATGCATCCCTATGTGTATTGCAGCATTATTTACAGTAGCTAAGATATGGAAGCAATATAATTGTCCATCAATAGATGAATGGATAACAAAGAAGCAGTACAAATATACAAGGAAATATGACTCAGCCATAAAAAAAAGAATGAAATCTTGCCATCTGCAACAACATGGATATGCATAGGGGGTATTATACTGATTGAAATAAGTCAGACAGAGAAAGATAAATACCATATGATTTCACTTATATATTGAATCTAAAGAGCAAAAGAAAGAAATAAACAAAATAGAAACAGACTCACAGACACAGAGAAAACACTGATAATTGCTAGAAGGTTGGGGGACTGGGTGAAAAAGCTGAAGGGATTAAGAAATACAAATTGGTAGTTACAGAATAGTCATAGGGATGTCAAGTACAGCATAGGATATATAGTCAATAATACTATAAAAATATGTATGGTGTAAAATGGGTACTATATTTAAGGGGGTGATCATTTTATAAGTTATATAAATATGTAACCACTGGGTTGTATGCCTGAAACTAACATAATATTGTACATCAACTATAATTAAAAAAACATTAAGTTAAATTAAAATGTCACATAAAAAGGGGAATCTGCCTTTCCCCTTTGTTTAAAAAAACCCAATAATTTAAATTATATTCTTAGATCATAGTACCTTTTTTAGGGCTATTTTTTACTGATACTGCTTCCTTCCCACTTGCAGGCTTGGAAACTAAAAAGAAAAGAGGACAATTGCAATTTATAAACTATTTCACAAATAGCTTTTGTAAAATGATATTTTATATTAAGACTTTTAAAAACATTATTTTCTTTAATTCAGCAAACCAATTTTAGCTGTCCTAGCCTCCTATCATTAGAAGACAAAGTATTCAAGCCCAGCTGGAATGGCTCAGTTGGCTGAATGTTGTCCCATGCACCAAAAGGTTGCAGGTTCGATTCCTGGTCAGGGCACATACCTGGGTTGTGGGTTTGATTCCCAATTGGGGAGCATACAGAAGGCAACTGATCAATATTTGTTTATCTTTCTCTCTCTCTCTCCTCCTTTCTCTAAGCATGTTCTCGGGAGAGAATTTAAAAAAAAGAAAGAAGAGAAAGTATTCAAAAACTTTTATAGTAAAAAGAACACAAGGGAAAAATCCATATGAAAAAATACCTAGGAGGAAGTATAACAAATATTAAGTATTTATTTCTGGTTGGTATTTTCTTCTTTTTTATTTTACTCAAATTAAGTATTATTTATTTGATTATGAAATAAAACATATTGGAAGTTAAGAAGACCGGGCTATTAGTCCTGATTGTGGCAATGACTCATTGTGAAATCTTGCAGAAGTCACCACTTCTTTCTGGACCTCAGTGCCCTTATCTATGTAATTAAGGGACTGACCAGACGATTTATTAGGTCTCTTCAAACTTTATGTTCAAACACTAACATACAGTAAACATACATTAATCAGACACATTCCTCTACAAGACATTCATATTTATGAAAAAGGACACAAAATAAACTCTTAATCCTTCCAAATTATGTCTTGGAGACAGGCTCACCCCTGTCTCCTAAACCTACAATGATTTATAATAAGTATTTACTGTTTGAATAATAGCTATGACCTTCAATAATCAAAGATTCTATTGCCTTCATTGTATTTTTAACAAGGTATGGAAATTATATGATATATTTTAGAAATTTCTGCAACGTAAATGGGAACAAAGTGCATTTTCTTTCTAATTCTCCAGTAAATAAGAAACTCCATGCATCAAAACCAAATTGCAGTTTAGTCAAATATTTATGGAGTATTTACCATGCACTTAGCATTGTGCTAAGTGCTGGGGTGGCAAAGAATCATAAGGTATAATTACCCAAATTTTACTAGTGGTAGCTGGTAAAGAATATTAAAGCCAGGAAAATCACTATTGAGTAATTATCAAACAGATATATTTTTGAACAGATATTTACCATGGAGCTGACTGAAATAAAGTAGTTCTTCCTCGGAAAGTTCATCTCCCTTTGAAGGGTTCTTCAATTTCACTTCAGTATAAGCTGAAAACAGATTACCCAGATCAAATTTATTAACAATGAAGAATAGAAACAGGTCCTTTAACAGCTCAAGTAGATCTGGGGGCAGAGATTTAATAAAGTAAAGGATTTCTGTAAAAGACATATGAAGAAGTGTGGAAGTAGTACTACTCTATTGTGTAGCAAGTAACAAAATACTTGATCACTTTGAGTTCTATTATCCCTCCTATTTACGTTTTTTACAGTTTTCTGAGAGCCATTAGAAGTTGAAATAAGAAAGTCTCGTATTTGGAAATCTCTGAAAATGTGACCTCAATTATTTAAAAACAACTTCAAAAATAAGGAAAACATGAAGTTCAGTGCTCTAACAGATATGTAATGTTCTTTCTATTTTTGATCCTCCTACTAAAAACACATTTATTACATGATAATATTAGACATTTTAATGGCAACTTGACTTATTAATGAAATTTCTTCATAATTAAACCATTTGGTATTTTGTCTTTTGTTTTTAATGCTGTGTTTGTGATCTGAGTGTGTAAAGAGTTAAAAATGGCTTTTAGATTCTTGGTTTGGTAAAAGCATGGTTCCTGGCTATCCTGGGAAGACTAAAAGAGTTCCCAAGTATAGCTTTAGATGGTGCTATTTGTTTTTGTGAATTATCTAAGTTAAAAGATACTTTTGTAATGTTCCTTTAGTTGAAAGCCTAAGGCTGTTTTCCCAAAATATGGATCAGGCCTAGAAAAGTCAGCCTCTTAAGGTTAGTGGGAAATACTTAAGTAAACTGGAATGGTGGAGTAACATGGAGACAGTATGGTAGGATAGACAAAAACATGAGCTCTGGAGTTAGAACTCCGTTTGAATCTCAACCATGTGATCTTTGGCAAATAATCTAGTATTTCTGACTTTTAGTCTCCTTATTGTCAAAATCGGAAGTATAATACCATCTTGCAGAAATATTGTGAGAATTAAATATAAGAATGCATATAAGATAAATGCCTTGACAGAGCAAGTGCTCACTCAATAAATGGTAGCTTTTACTTTGTTCCCTTTGTTTCCTTTTCCAAATGTTCACTATCACTGCCCTGGTCTCATTTTTTTCTGAATAATTTGTACCATTTCATAAGTTTGGCAGTTTGTTTAAAGTTAACCTCTACTCTCTAATGACAACAACAGCAAAAATTCAACTTTATACCAATATTCAAATGATAGGTAGTTTTATATACAAAATATCATTAAATTGATAGGCCACTAACAGGAGGGAAATTTGTGAACCTATATGTTATACAGATCATCTTCCATAGATTTTACTGTATTTTTGTATCAGCAAAAATACTGGCAATATTATCCATGGGCCACAATAAAGGAATAACCTTATGTACTGATACTGCTATTTGTTAAAATGAAATTATATCTGTAATTATACTTGTTAAAAGGGAGTCAATTACTAAACATCATTAAAGTTGTTAAACTCACTGAAACCAGTTTGGCTCAGTGGATAGAGCGTTGGCCTGTGGTTGAAGGGTCCCAGGTTCGATTCCGGGTCAGGGGCATGTACCTTGGTTGAGGGCACATCCCCAGTAAGGGGTGTGCAGGAGGCAGCTGATCGATGTTTCTCTCTCATCGATGTTTCTAACTCTCTATCCCTCTCCCTTCCACTCTGTAAAAAATCAATAAAATATATTAAAAATAAAAAGATGTTAAACTCTTACCTGGAGGAATGTGCAACTTAAAAAGTAGTTTAAGCTTCTCAGTAAAACTTCCATTGTACATTATGTCTGTTCAATAAAATTTAATTGCAAATAGTCACATATTCAAATGACATTTAATCAATTCCAGCAATACAGATTAAGATACAGATATTAGTCAAGAATTAAAATTCAGAAACCTTCTATTACTTAAGCTAACAGTTAAATAAACACCCAGTCAGCTAGATCCTCTCCTACTGGTATGTAACCAAAATCCCCTTTATCAAGGGATAAAATGCTCTTCTGATCTCCCTTCCCCCAAATTTCTTTTTTTCTTTTCCATGGGGTCTATGCCTCATTTGTGGAGAAAATTCTTCAAGGGACAATCCCTGACAAGAAAGCATGCTGGAGTGTTGTAAAAGAAAGGAATGATAAAACTGGTGGCCTATCTCTAGGTACATGTTTGTTGGATGTTTCTCTACTACTTTCCTTAGCTATGTGATTGGATTTTTACTGAAGGAGAAAGTTCTCTTCATGTTAACTGTTAAAACATCCATATCTAGCCGAAATCTGTTTGGCTCAGTGGTAGAGCGTCGGTCTGCGGACTGAAAAGTCCCGGGTTCGATTCCGGTCAAGGGCATGTACATTGGTTGCGGGCACAACACCGGTAGGGGGTGTGCAAGAGGCAGCTGGTCAATGTTTCTCTCTCATTGACGTTTCTAGCTCTCTATCTCTCTCCCTTCCTCTCTGTAAAATATCAATAAAATATATTTTATAAAAAACAACAACAACAACAAAACAAAAACAAGAACAAAAACATCCATATCTAGCCGAAACCGGTTTGGCTCAGTGGTAGAGGTCTGCAGACTGAAAGGTCCCAGGTTCGATTACAGTCAAGGGCATGTATCAATATACATTTGCGGGCTGGTCGATGTTTCTCTCTCATCGGCGTTTCTAGCTCTCTAGCTCTCTCCCTTCCTCTTTGTGAAATATCAATAAAATATATTTTAAAAAAACAAAACAAACAAACAAAACATCCATATCTAACAATTTGCTTTTTTGGAAGGATAGGGACAAAATAAGACCAATATACTCAGACTTAGCAAGAAATACAGAAAAAAAGTCCAATTATTGCTAAAGCTAGAGACAATATAACTCTGGATGATAAAAATCTGACTAAAGCCCATCTAGTGTGGGTTGGTGGTTGAACATCAACCTATGAACCAGGTCATGGCTTGATTTCTGGTCAGGGCACATGCTTGGGTTGTGGGCCTAATCCCCAGTGTGGGGCGGTGCAGGAGGCAGTTGATCAATGTGTCTCTCTCATCATTGATGTTTCTATCTCTCTCTCCCTCTCCCTTCTTCTCTGAAATCAGTAAAAATAATTTTTTTTTGGGGGGGGGTCCCTTTATTTTTTTCTTGAAACAAAATTATTCGACATTATCTTACCAATTGCAGAAGAGAATTCTTTGAAGTTGATAAGGCAGTCAGAGTTTTCATCCAACAATCGGAATGTCCATAAAGCTAGTGAGTCTCTGTTTGCAGAAGGAGCCCAGGGACTCAACAAGTGATATAACACTCGGAACTGCTGGCAGTCAATCTGATACTGTTCCAAATATGGCAAACTGGGGTCATGGTGCTTCAATACTGGACAACTCAAACACCAATAATAAGAAAAAAACAGCTCTTTCTATTAAAAACAAATAAAAAAGGCAAGTCATTAAATCAGCAAAAGTAATTTTATAAGCTTTGTCCTTTTAAGCATGCTTACTAAAATAAAGATAAAAATACTTAAGAGTAGTTGTGGAAAAAAATATAATACAAGAATATTATTTTTCATTTAAAGAACAGTACCTTAAAGATGATATAAAGTTCATCCAATTCATGAAGGCTCAATTTCACATCTTGTGATACAACACGTAACTTTAAAAAGATTGAAAGCAATTTAGAATTTAACACTCAGTATAAAAATTCTTTTTGAATCCATTTAGAAATCTCCCTCTGCCAGAGTAAAATACTTTCCTTCCAACTTTTGCCCTTTAAAAAGGTTGTAAATAGAAAACAGTTGAATTCTACTCTGATAAGTCCAAAAATATGAATCAGTAACTTGGCCTTTTAATAAAGCAATATAAACAAATCCATAGCTTTTACATAGAGAGCAATAAACAAGTTGGAAAATATAAAGGAAAAAATATGTCATTTATATTAGCAACAAAACCATCAAAAGCAAAGGAGTAGATAAACCCAACAAGAAACATATGAGACCTATTTGGTGAAAACTATAAATACTTACTAAGGGCATTTAAAAAGACATCATTAAAATAAATATTAAAAACTTTAAAAATATTTTATTAATTTCAGAGTGGAAGGGGGAGGGAGAAATAGAAACATCAATGATGAGAGAGAATTATTGATCAGCTGCCTTCTGCACGCTCCACACTGGGGATCAAGCCCGCAACTTGGGCATGTGCCTTGTCTAGGAATTGAAGCATGACCTCCTGGTTCACAGACTGATGCTCAACCATTGAGCCACACCAACCAGGCCCATTTTTTAATTGGATTGTTTGTTTTTCTTTTGTTGAGTTGTATGAGTACTTTATATATTTTTGAAATTAACCCTTATTAGATGTATCACTGGCAAATATGTTCTCCCATACAGTGGGTGCCCTTTTTATTTTGATGCTAGTTTCTTTTGCTGTGCAGAAGTTTATATCATCAATAAATCAACAAACAAGTGCTGGCGAGGATGTGGAGAAAAAGGAACCCTAGTACACTGTTGGTGGGAATGCAGACTGGTACAACCAGTATAGAAAACAATGTGGAGTTTCCTCGAAAAGTAAAAAATTAGGACTGTCATTTGACCCAGTGATCCCACTTCTAGGAATATATCCTAAGATGCATGAAACACCAATCAGAAAGAATGTATGCACCCCTATGTTCATAGCAGCATTATTTATAATACCCAAGACCTGGAAATAGCTCCAGTGCCCATCAGTAGGAGGACAGATAAAAAATCTACGGTACATTTACACAATGGAATATTATAAACTGTAATAAAAGAAGGATCTATTACACTTTGAGACAACATGGAGGGATCTGAAGAATATTATGCTAAGCCAAATATGCTAGTCAGAGAAAAACAAGTATCACATGATCTCATTTAAATATGGAATCTAATGAACAAAATAAACTTAACAAAAAAATAGATCCAGAGCATGCAACAGACTGACTAAACTCAGAGGGAAGAGGGTGGAGAGGTGGGAAGAGATTAAACAAAGAACTTATCCTATCTAATAAAGAGGGAATATGAAAATCATCACGCTGTCACCAAGATGGTGGTGCCCATAGCCACATAAGATGGTGGCGCCCAGTTCCCTCAGCCCCACTGGAGTCCCCCAGTCCTTTCAGCCATGTGTGTGTGTGGGGGGGTGGCAGGTGTGGGGGGGGGGTGGCAGGTGTGCGGTGCGGCCAGACCTGCCCTCAGCCCCTCAGCCTCTCAGGGCTGGCCTGAGTTACAGGCAAGGCTTGGATGGTGTTTGCCCAGCTGACGCCCAAGGCATGGACAAGCTTTGGATGTTGGCTGCCCAGCTACCTAGGGCCAGCCCGAGGCACAGGCAAGCCTCGGATATCAGCTACGCAGCCATCTAAGGCTGGCCCAAAGCATAGGGAAGCCTCGGATGTCTGCTGCCCAGCCGACACCCAAGGCATAGGCAAGCCTCAGATGTCGACACCTGAGGTGCAAATAAGCCTTGGATGTCGGCTGCCCAACCATCAAGGGCAAGCCTCGAAGCTCAGGTAACCAGGGCCAGCCAAGGCTTGCACTGCCAGCAGTGGCAGCAGCAGAGGTATGGTGGGATCATTTTCCTCTGACCACTTCCTGCCCCTGAGGGCTCCCATACTGTGAGAGGGGGCAGGCCGGGTTGAGGGACTTCCTTCGCTCCCCCCGCCCCGCGAGTGCATAAATTTTCATGCACCTGGCCTCTAGTATGCATATATGCATAACCCATGGACACAGACAATAGTGCAGTGAAGGCCTGGGGAGGGGGCAGAAGTGGGGAGAATGGGGTCCAGGGGGGGGAAGGGGGAGACATCTATAATACTTTCAACAACAAAGATAATTTTTAAAAAGATATATGAGGCTTTAAAGTCAAATAAATTTTAAACTATCCTTAAAAATTAGAGTATTTAAAAATACTATTTTAGACATTTCCCCCTTTATTTTAGTATTCAAGATAATAATATACATTAGCAGCAATGACTACTATGTAGGTCAGCTGTTCTTACTGACAAAGCACATCACAAATATGTTATGTTTAAATGCCTATATCATAGTATTCACTATCGAAGGTCAAATAACACAAAACATGTTAGTGGAACCAACATAATGAACTAGGTGAAAAAGGTGAAGAGATCGAAAAGTACAGATTAGTAGTTACAACATAGTCATGGGGATGTAAAGTACAGTATAGGGAATACAGTCAATATTATTGTAATAACTATAAATGGGTACTATAAATATTGGGGGAAACATTTTATAAAGTATATGATTGTCTAACCACTATGCTGTACACCTAAAACGAATACAAATAATATTAAATATAAATTGTGATTGAATAAAATACAGAAAGCAATTCCCCCCAAAAGAAAATAACTTATTTCCTCTCAAAAATTTATAATAAACTAAGTTGTAGCAAGAATCTACCTAAAAACTTTAGTTTGTCTCATTTTCTTTATATAGAATGATAATTTTTAAAAGGGAATTGAAGAAAAAATGGTCACTCTAACTGGTATCCCTCCTTTGGGTGGTGGTTACTCACCACATTCTGCTTTGTTGTTTCCTCTAGGGTTTGTATCACATACAACCTATTTCGACAGCGCATGCTGTGTATATCTTCACAACGAATATTACCATATTTCTGTAAGAAACATGATTTCGGTAAATACTCATTAATAATAAACATCCACTTCTCTTACAACTGAATTTCATCAGATTCAATTCCCAGAGGCTTTCGTTCCATTTCTAGCTACTTTCTTAACTTGTTCAGTGATTAGGCAAATTTTCACCTCCACATTTCATTTTCTCTACATATTCACTGGAGAAAATTCCATCTACTATGTGTCAAGAATCAGTACAAGAACATTAGTAAAATTCTTAGTATTTAAGAAGAGAATAATTTTCTCCTTTTTATACAGTGACAGATATTTAAAAGTGATAATTATTTTTGAAAGCAAGTGATAACTTCATTTAATGAAAAGCAAATAGAAGTAGAGGAGGCTACATAACCTAGGAACAGTTCACAGAATTCACTGTTCAAGTGAAGTCGTATTTTAAAATTATCCTTACTTGTATTATTACCTTACTCTTAATATACCACTAGAGACATAACTATAGTATCAATTATTTTAAATATGCTATTAATTATATATTTATATTAAGAACTTACCTCATTTGACTCTCTAATCAAATCTGTAATATCCACTCTAATATGACTGCTTTTTTCATCACTCACATTTGAACCCTGCTGAACACTTGAAGGCAATGGGCTATCCTTATTAGTGATACTGTCAAAGAACCTATCCAAAAGTGATAGTAATACAAGAATTAGTAGAAGTAAAATACTGAGAAATGACAGCTAAACTCTCCATAGTTAGTCAGAGGTTAATGAGAGGACAAGGGACAGTTTTATGAAGAAGTAAAATTTGAAGATGGTTTGGAATTAGGAAGACAGGGGAATGGGGAATGGGATGGGGAAGTAATTATTTCAGAGGTGGGGAGTAGAGCATGATGAAAACAAACCGGCTCAAAATAATCTGAGAGTACTCAGAAAATACAATAACTCAGTAAGGGTATGTAGAGGAATGTAAGGAGAAATAAGTTAAGAATAGGTACATCGAAGCCTTAACATGGTGAGTTCTAAATGTTAGAGTGGGGTATTTATAATTCATGGGTACATAATGGGATTTGGTGGACGATTACAACAGTTACCCAAGGAAATATTCATTCATTTAACATATACATACCCAGTATATATGCAAACACACACATATACACACATACACCCCACAGTGCTTTAACATAAAACAGCATTCATAGAAAAGACAATAGGAAAATAAAGTTCAGTCTACCACTTAGAAAACAGAACAATTTTCCTCACTGGATATTTAACATTATCAACTACCCATTCCCCTTCAAATTACTTTTACCCAGTGACACTTTATAGTTTAAATTGGGACTATGAAAATCTCAGAATAATGAAACAACAATATTAGTGTCTTACTTCAAAGTGATTTACTTTTGTTATATTCTAAGTGGAAATAATGGAGTGAATTTTAGGCGTAGCTTTCTTATTCAACTGGCTTTGTGACTTTGGGAAAATTGCTTCAAGTTTCTAGGCTTAGGTTCCTCACCTATAAAGTAAGGGATTAAACAACATAATCTCTAAGGGGCTATCTAGATTTAAATGTTATGGTTTTTATAGTACCTGTTTAAAGCTGTCACGGCTTCAGCATCATCTTTACATGTCAGCAGTTTGTCTAAATTATAGTCAAGTATTGCCAATCCCAGTTGTAAAATGGCCTTTATTCCATCATAGAAGAAACAGTCCACCACATTCACTGCACTTTCAATAGGTAGTACACTGATAAAAAGGGTGAGGAACCATGAAAGAGAAACTGAAGAAAAGAATGTCATATCGGTCATGTGTTCTGTTAGCTGGGGAAGATGATCCCTGATAAGTTCTTCAAAGACCGCCTGATCTACCAAGGCACCTGAAGAACATAAAAAGAAGTTTAAAGATGAAAACCTTTCAAAAGGATTTGTTACCAATATTTCCCACTTCTATTAGTATGCTATTAAACCTAATTTTTCTTACTTAAATTATTAATTTCTTCAGTGGCCTTTCTACATTTTACAAATCTCTTTATCTATTAATAGAGTGTCTTACATTAAGAAGCACTTGAGAAACTCAATTCAAATTCATTTGAACAATTATTTAATGAATTGTTACCATGAATAGAAACCTGTAATAGTAATATACCAATTAATGAAATGGTCTGCTTCAATAAGTTTAATATCTAGTAGAATTTAAGATAAATACACAAATAACTAAAATGAAAGACCATACAATCAATGATCTAGCCATGATTCTGAAGATTTATGAGGATACAAGGGAGAGACCATCTATGGTTTTAAGGCATGGGAATCATAGATCTATAAATATTTGATTACTGAAGAAAATATTACAAAATTAAGAAACCAAGAACTTGGTCTTTCTCTCAAACCTTTCAAATATCTATACAATTCATATAAATGTGGATATTTTAAGCTAAAACCTCTTATCAAGAACTATTAAAAATTACACAGTAGCTCTTGATGCGACCTACAGGTTGAGAACCGCTAGCAGGGTCACCCAAGACCATCGGAAAACACGGATATTTACATTACGATTCATTAACAGTAGCAAAATTATAGTTATGAAGTAGCAAGGAAAATAATTTTATGGTTGGGGGTCACCACAACATGAGGGTCATGGCATTAAAAAGGTTGAGAACCACTGCTTTAGATCATTATTTTAGTAATACAGAGAGAGTGAATTTAATATTTATATTTTATTAAGAAACAGACCAGGTACTTTTTTTTAAAGCAACACATTAATCTTCCCAATTATTATTAGTGCAAAAAGGTCTTTATTTGAGCATGTCTGTGAATGTGACATATTCATATTGCTTGCATTCTGTATACTCTAAAACCTAATTGATCTGTTTTTACATTTAATAATTGGATAGACAAGAGGCATATAAATTGTTTAGAAAAGAAATATGTGTTTTTTCATGTGTTGTTTTTTACCAATGATTCGACGATTAAAATAATCAGGCAACATTCGTTCACATACAGCAACCAAAAGCCAAAATGCTTCTTCTTCTTTTGCATACAGAAGCAACACAGAAGTCAAAATGTTCATTGCCTGAAATTCATAGAGAAATTAAAAAGTCACTTAGATGATCCATTCATTTAAACTACTTTTCAAAAAAAAATCTGTATTGATAAGTTTCAATGAATAAATAGGATTGATATGTAATCCTATGGGTACTTAACCCATTATGAATGAGTTTGTAGCAGAGCTAGCTATCAACCATAATCCATACTCCCTTCTTTCATAGTGTCCATGCTCAGCAACACAACATTCTGCAGACTTCTTTGTAAACAGATATGACCAAGAGACAAGATCCTCCAATAGAATGCAGGTGAGACAACGAAATTACAACTAAATTATAGAAAAACCATCATTCAGAACCATCTGAAATCTGGCTTAATAGAGGTCATACAACTAGGGAATTAAAAAAAAAGACGCACATCAAGATTGGTAGGAGGCATGGAGACACAGAATGGGCTGATCCCACACCCAGGTGTGTTGGATAAAAACTAGGAGGGATATCTCAGCTGCAGAGATGCCCCCTGAGGTTCAAGGGGTTCTAGACCCACACTAGACCCTGAACCCAAGGTTCCAGCGCCAGGAAGAGAATCCCCACATATTCTGGCTGTAAAAATAACAATGGGGATTGAGGCTGAGGGAGACAGAGGGCTGCTGAGTACCAGCTAGTTCTTCCTAAAGGGCCTTGTGCACAGGCCTAATTGGACTCACTCCCTTTGAGCTCCAGCACTGGGGCAGCAACTCAAAATGCTGGATTGGCTCAGTGGTTGAGTGTTGACTAATTGCTGGTTTGATTCCTGGTGAGGGAAAATGCCTGGGTTGCAAGCTTGATCTACAGTAGGGAGTGCGGAGAAGGTAGCCAATGAATGTTTCTCATCAATGTTCCTCTCTCTCTCAAATAAATAAAAACGTAATTTTTAAAAAAGGAATCCAAGACATACCAGTAAGAAGTGGATTGTTTGACATCAAGGCAAGAGCTGGGGAGGAGGCATAGCTTTCTCCAAGACAGAGGTGCATGCAGAGGCCACTGCTGCTTTGATGAGCCTCCACCCTTATAGAGCCAGTAGACGGGCTCCATATCTGAGACTCCATAAACCTGGATCACACTGTTTGCCCCACCCTGATGATTCTCTGATGCCCTACCCACCCAACTTTCTGGTCCACCAAAGGGGTTTCTAGTGTTTTTGTCCATACAAATGGCCTGTCTTGGCTCATGCTTCAGATTTGCCTACCAGTAAAATCTCTCAAACAAGCAAGCCATCTGGTCTTGGTGTGCCCCATATCTATTGCTAAATGGCCCCAGGATTGGCACTAGTAGCAGCTGGCTTTGGTTTGCAGCTTGGCCACACCTAGGCACCTCTAAGCCTAGCAGAATGGCAAGCATCTGCTAATTGCTTTGCAGCTCATGTGGGTGGCCTTGGGCAGAACACAGACAGAAGCTGAACTTAGCCTGTACCTTCTTGGAGGCCCCAGAGCCCACACCCAGTTGACAGCTTCGAAACACTTTGAAGAACCACACAACCACCTCCATAAGTGATACTCTCAAGGGGTGAACTCGGCGGCCACTAGAGCCCAGCTGAAGTAATCCCTGCTCTATGGGGTGGACCCCTGCAGATCTGATGCTTTAAGGCAGTGTTTCCCAAACTTCTCTCATGATGAGAATCACCTGGTGGAGTTGTTAAAATACAGATCCCTGAATCCCAACTAAGAAGTGCTAAACTAGAATTTTTGGGAACATATAAGTAAAATTGTATACTTAACTAGTGCTAAACTAGAATTTTTGGGAACATACAGGTAAAACTGTATACTTAACTAGTACTAGTTTAGCACTTCTTAGTTGGGATTCAGGAATCTGTATTTTAACAACTCCACCAGGTGATTCTCATCATGAGAGAAGTTTGGGAAACACTGCTCTAAGGTAGTAAGCAGTCAGTGGTTGCAGCCAGTCCTTACAACTAATTGGCCTGGAGGTAAATCCCCAACCCCACTGACATACATACCAACAGCCATCAAGACTCAACTAAAATATGAGGGTGTATACAGCCCACAGGGGGGCATACCTTGAATAATCAGCTTGAGTGTTTGGGAAGGCTGTGCCACTAGATCCGGCAGAACCCCTACCACATCAGGTCACTCTGCCAAGCTTGGGAGACAAAGCACTACTACCTAATGAAAGACACAACCACAGGGAGGCTACCAAAATGAGATAAAGAAACATGTTCCAAATGAAAGAAGAACAAAACTCCAGAAAAAGAACCAAACAAAATAGAAACAAGCAATACACAAGATACAGAGTTCAAAACACTGGTTATGAGGATGCTCAATAAACTAAGAACCTCAACAGTATAAAAAAGAAGTCAGAAATGAAGGATACACTAACTGAAATAAAGAATAATTTATAGGGAATTAACAGTAGAGTACATGAAACTGAGAATCAAATCAGCGATTTGGAATATAAGGAAGCAAAACATGCCCAATCAGAATAGCAAAAAGAAAAATGAGTAAGAGACAACCAAGATGACAGCAAGGTAAAAGCCTAAACTGGCTGCCACGTACAACCACATTAAAACTACAACTAAAAAACAAAATGAATATCATTCAGAACCACAGGAAGTCTGGCTGAGTGGAAATTCTACAACTAGAAGGAAAGAGAAAAGCACACTGGGTCCAGTAGGAGGTGCAGAGGTGTGGAAGTTTGGAGGTACGAAGAGGCACACAAAAGGGGCTGGCAACTGGGTACATTGGTGTCTTTTTCAGTCAGGAAGGAGATACAAGCTCCCAACTGCTATGAACTACAGTTTCAGGAGAGACTCTGGGGACCCAGACTTATACTGAGAGAAAATAGACTGTCTGGCATCAGGCTGGAATGTGAGGGCAGCTTTCTCTCAGAGGTATTTGCAGCAATCATTGTTCCAGAACAGTGCTGCAGGACACAGAGAACCAGGGGACTCTTTGTGGCAGGGCTGATGGGCAGCCATTGCTGTTTGCTCTGCCCTGGTGATTCCCTGAGACCCTGCACCACCCAATTTACAACCTCATCCAAGCTGTGCACAGAGGCTTTTGTATATGAATGGCATGCCTTTTGCAATCTAAAACCTAACAAACTGCAACTGGGTCAGAGAACACCAGAACTTTCAAAAGAAGGCCCAAGGCTGGAAAGCAGCTTGCATTGCTTCACAGCTGGGCCTCACCTGGGCAAATCCAAACCCCAAGCAAAGAAGAAGAATCTGCAGATATCTCTGTAGCTGCTGCTGGGTGGCCTCAGGCAGTGGCTGAATTTGCACCTCCTTGGAGATCCAAGAGCCAGAGTACCCAGTGGTCAGAGTGAGACCATCCAAATTACAACTCTTCACATCCATAATAGACATACTGAGGGACAGATTAAGTGAGCATTAAAGCCCCACTGAAGCAAGTCCTGCCCCATAAGGGTGTCTCCAGTACAGAAGTTCTCCATTGTAGACACAACTGGTCCTCATAGCCAATTGGCCTGGAGATTATTTCCACCCAGGGATACGAACAGTAATCAAGGCTAAACCACAACAAGACTGTGCACACAGCCCACAAAGGGGTGCACCAAGAGTTTCCACCTCAGGTAATTAGGGAGGTTGAGTCACTGGGCCCTATAGGACATCTAGCACACAAAGCCACTCTATCAACACAGGGAGGCAGCCAAAATACGAAGACAAAGAAACAGGTCACAAATGAAAGAAATGGAGGAAGCAAACTACTGAATATAGAGTTCAAAACCACATTTATAGGGTTACTCAAGAATCTTCTAGAAACCTCTGAGAAATATAGGGAGACCCTCAAGAATATGAAAAAGGACCAACTAGAAATGAAGCATACACTGACTAAAATAAAGAAAAATATACAGAGATCCAACAGCAGACTAGAGGATCCCAAGAATCAAGTCAAAGTTGAAATACGAAGAAGCAAAGAACACCAACACAGAAAAAAAAATATAAAAATATGAAAATAGTGCAAGGAGCTACTGGGACAACTTCAAGTATACCAACATCCAAATTATAGGGGTGCCAGAAGAAGAGAGCAAGATATTGAAAACCTATTTGAAGAAATAATGACCAAAAACTTCCCCTACCTGATGAAAGAAATAGACTTACAAGTCCAGGAAGCACACAGAACCCCAAACAAAAGGAATCCAAAGAGGACCACCCCAAGACACATCATAATTAAAATGCCAAGGGCAAAAGACAAAGAAAAAATATTAAGAGCAGCAAGAGAAAAACAGTTAGTTACCTACAAGGGAGTACCCAAATGACTGTCAGCTGATTTCTCAATAGAAACTATGCAGGCCAGAAGGGAGTGGCAAGAAATATTCAAAGTGATGAATAGCAAGAACCTACAACCAAGATTATTCTACCCAACAAAGCTATCATTTAGAATTGAAGGCCAGATAAAGATCTTCACAGATAAGAAAAAGCTAAAGGAGTTCATCACCACCAAACCAGTATTACACGACACGATAAAAGGTATTCAAGAAGAGGAAGTAGAAGAAAAAGGTAAAGATAAAAATTATGAACAACAAAGTAACAACAAATGTATATCTATCAACAAGTGAATCTAAAAATCAATGAACGAAAAATCTGATGAACAGAATAAACTGGTGAATAGAACAGAATAAGGGGCATAGAAAGGGAGCGAACTGACAATTCTTGCAGGGAATGGTGTGTAGGGGGTGCAGGAAAAGACTGGACAAAAATAATACACCTATGAATGAGTGGTGGGCAGACAAAGGCAGGGTTTGGGGTGGGAATGGGGTGGAGGGGAACTATAGGGGAAAAATAGGAACAACTGTAATAATCTAAACAATAAAGATTTATTTTAGAAAGGAAAATGGAATAAAAAATAAGTATAGTGTAAGGAACCTGCGGGACAACTTCAAGAGTACCAAATTACACACCATGGAGGTGCTGGAAAGAGAAGAGAGCAAGAAATTGAAAACCCATTTGAAAAAATAATGACAGACAACTTCCCTAACTTGGTGAAGGAAATATACATACAAGTCTAGGAATCACAGAGTGCCAAAGAAGATGAATCCAAAGGGGCCCACACCAAGACTCATCATAATTAAAATACAAAAGTTTAGCCGGGACCAGTTTGGCTCAGTGGATAGAGCATTGGCCAGTGGACTGAAAGGTCCCAGGTTTGATTCCAGTCAAGGGCATGTACCTTGGTTGCGGGCACATCCCCAGTATGGGGTGTGCAAGAGGCAGCTGATCGATGATTCTCTCTCATTGATGTTTCTAACTCTCTCTCCCTCTCTCTTCCTCTCTGTGAAAAATCAATTAAAATATATAAAAAAATAAAATACAAAAGTTTAAAGACAAAGAGAGAATCTTAAAACCAGCAAGAGAAAAGCAGTTTATTACCTATAAGGAAGCTCCCATAAAAATTCCAGCTGATATCTCAACAGAAATGTTGCAGGCCAGAAGGAATTGCATGAAATTTTATAAGTGATGAAAAGCAAGGGATTACAACCAAGATTACTCTACCAAGCAATACTATCATTTGGAATTCAAGGACAGATAATGAGCTTCCTAGATAATAAAAAACTAAAGGGGTTCATCACCAGCAAACCAGAATTATATGAAATATTAAAGCATCTTCTTTAAGAAAAAATATAAAAATCTGAGTGATAAAATGGAAATGAAGACATATCTATCAAGAGTTGAATAGAAAAAACAAATTATAGAAACAATCAAAACAGAAACAGACTCACAGATACAGAGAAAATTTTGATGGCTGCCAGATGGGAGGGGTTTTGGGAGGATGGATGGAAAAAAGTGAAAGCATCAAGAAGTACAAATTGGGAGATTCCAAGATAGCAACTGGTAGGAGAGGGTATGAGTGAAGGCAGGACCAAAAGGGGAGTGTGTGGATGTGGTGTGTGTGTGTGTGTGTGTGTGTGTGTGTGTGACTGAAGGACAGCTATATCTCACAGGACCTTCAGAGGCTGCGGGAATGGGCTCACATAGCCAGGCAGCCTCTACAATGGCTATAATCTCTCCTGGAGCACCAAATCTGCCACAGAGGCAATGACATATTGAAGGGGAGAGCTTCTGTGACTGGGATCCCAGCCTCACCTCCACCCAGGGGCCCTCAGACACCTTCTGGGATCCTACAGCAACTCTGGACAGGGACTTGTTGCCTCAGCTGCCAACCCAGGAACACTAGGACTCCAGTCTGCCAGGCTAAGGGCTATTATAAGTTCCAGAGTGTGCTCCCCTCCTGCCAGTTAGACACTTTAGCCTCAGACACTGCATCCATGCCAGCAGTGTTGGGAGTAGTAGCTGCCACCGCCCACGACCGCACAACCCACCACAAAGCCCACAGATGCAGCCACAAGACTCGCATGACTCGACAATTAGATCCTTCAGTGAGAGCAAAAATGGGGACACAGAAGAACAACAACCAAAGGAAAGAAAAGGAGGAATCTAAAGAAGAGGAATTAAATGCAATATGTTCAGAAAAAAATTCAGAATAAGGGTCATACAGTTCATAAACCAGATGAAAAAAATCAACAACCTATGTAAGAATCAGGAAGAAATAAAGAGTGATATAGCTACAATAAAAAACACTATGGAACTTTCAACAGTAGATAGAAGAAGTGGAGGACCAAATTGGCAAGTTAGAAGACTGGGAAGCAAAACACACCCAATCTGAACTGCAATTGGAGGGGAAAAAAAAAAAGAGAGGAAAGCCTGAGGGAGCTTTAGGACAACATCAAATGAAGCAACATATGTATAATAGGGGTGCCAGAATAACAAGAAGAGGAGCAAGGGCTAGAAAATGTATTTGAAGAAATAATGCCAAAAACTTTCCTGATTTAGGGTAGAAAATTCAAATAAGAACAGAGTCCCAAACAAGATGAAACCAAAGAGACCTACACCAAGACACACTGTAATTATAATGGCAAATGTTAACACTAAGAGAGAATCTTAAAAGGCTGCAAGAGAGAGAAAGTTACCTAAAAGTGATCTCCCATTACATTATCAAATAATTTCTCAACAGAAACAAATCAGGCCAGAAAGGAATATAAGGAAGTAAAAAAAAAAAAAGTGATGCAAAGCAAGGTACTGAATCCAAGAATACTCTATCTAGCAAGGGTATGATGGAAAATTGAAGGGAAAATCAGGAGTTTGACAGGCAAAAAAAAAAAAAAAAAAAAAAAAAAATCCTAAGGGAGCTTACCATTACAAAGCCAGTAATGCAAGAAATGATAAAGGGACTGTTGTAAATAGAAGACATGAAAAGGGGATGAAAGGGGCGAGGGGAGAAGGAAGATAGGCAAAAAAAAAAAACAAACTACAAACAAGTACCTCTCAATAATAACTTTAAACGTAAATGGCCTAGGAGAGAAAAATGGCGGAAGAGCAGATGGGCGGTTTCTGAGCCTTGTCCCGAGGAAGAGAGAGAGAGCAGCTGAGGATCGCGCTGGAGTGCTGGTCAACAAGCCAGAAGACTGGCAAACACCAGAGGAAACTTGGGGTCTGCTGATCAGGGTGCCCCCGACAGTTGAGCACCCACAGCTAGGTCCCTTACTAGAGATACTTACCGGCGCAGACGGGGAAATCTAGCCATCTTGGAAAGGAAGAGGTTCGAGTCGGAGGCCTGAATATCCACAGCCCCAAGGACCACCAAGCAGCTGTGAGACCCAGAACACTGATCATAGTCAGCGTGAGCACTTGGATTCAGAGGAGCGCTCAGATTTCACGGAGATCCGAAGGGAGAGAACTACGTAACCAAGCATCCTAAAAAGAGAGATCATGGGGAGACAAAGAAACAACCCACCTATGAAAGAAAATCAAGCATCGCCAGAAAAGGAAGGAAACGAGTTAGAGGCAAGCAACCTACCAGAGCAAGAATTCAGAGTAATGATCATAAGATGGATAAAAAGAATGGAAGACAAATTTGACAATATGAGTAAGACCTAAGGGGAAATGAAGTAGAGCCAAGAGGAAATGAAGGTGAACCAAGAAGAAATGAAAAATGACATCGCTACTATGAAGAACTCAATAGAAAGCATCAAGAGTAGACTAGAAAAAGCAGAAGACCGCATCAGTGCACGAGAAGACAAAATGGAAAAAAATATCCAATTACAGCAGCTGCTAGAAAAAAAAAATTAAACAGCAGGAGGAGAGCCTATGGGAGCTTTGGGACAATACAAAACAAAACAATATTAGAATAATAGGGGTTCCAGAAGGAAAGGAAACTGAGCACGATATGGAAAAAGTATTTCAAGAAATAATGACAGAAAACTTTACTGAGATAGAGAGAAAAAACCCACACAAATGCAAGATGCTCACAGAGCCCCAAACAAAATGAATCCCCAAGGACCCACACCTAGGCACATTATAATTAAATTGGCAAACACCATAGAGAACACCAGAATCTTAAAAGCAGGCAGAGAGAGACAGAAAGTTACATATAAAGGAACCCCCATCAGACTAGCAACTGATTTCTCAACAGAAACTCATCAGGCCAGAAGGGAATGGGACGACATATACAAAGTCATGCAAAGGAAGGGTCTGAATCCAAAAATACTATACCCAGCAAGGCTATCAATCAAAATTGAAGGTGAAATCAGGAGCTTCATAGACAAAAAAAAGACTAAAGGAATTTATCTCCAACAAACCAGCAATGCAAGAACAGTTAAAGGGTCTACTGTAAAAATAAAGAAATAGGAAGTGAAGAAGGAACACAGGGGGTTAGAATAAAAATGGCATCAAATACCTACCTATCAATAATTACTTTAAATGTAAATGGTTTAAATGCTCCAATCAAAAGACATAGGGTAACAGATTGGATAAGAAAGCAAGACCCATACATCTGCTGTCTACAAGAAACCCACTTCAGAAAAAAAGACTCTCACAGACTGAGGATGAAGGAATTGAAAAAGTTTTTCCAGGCGAACGGAAATGAAAAAAAAAGTAGGGGTACCAATAATTATATGTGACGAATTAAATCTCAAAGTGAAGGACATAACAAGAGATAAGGAAGGCCACTTCATAATACTAAAAGGAGTGATCCAACAAGAAGAAATAACCCTGGTAAATATATATGCACCCAATACGGGAGCACCCAAATACATAAAGTAACTGCTGGAGGACATTAAAGGAGAGATTAATAGCAATGCAATCATAGTAGGAGATTTTAATACACCACGGTCACCTTTGGACAAAACATCTAAACAAAAAATCAGCAAAGAAACATCAATCCTAAATGACGTACAAGACCAGATGGAATTAATCGACATCTTCAGAACATTTCATCCCAAAGCCACAGAAGATACATTCTTCTCAAGTGCACATGGGTCATTCTCAAAGATACACCACATGTTGGGACATAGGCAAAGTCTCTTCAAATTCAAGAAGATAGAAATCTTATCAAGAATTTTCTCAGATCATAGTGCCATAAAATTGGAAATCAACTACAATAATAATAAGCCAAAGAAAGTAAACACATGGAGACTAAATAGCATGCTATTAAACAAAGACTGGGTTACCAGAGAAATCAAGGCAGAAATAAAAAACATCATGGCAACTAATGACAATGAAAACATAACAATCCAAAATCTAGGGGACACAGCAAAAGCTGTTTTGAGAGGGAAGTTCATATCTCTACAAGTCTATTGCAAAAAACAAGAAAGAATGGAAACAAATTATCTAACCCTACAACCCAAACAGTTAGAAAAAGAATAGCAAGAAAGGCCCAGTGTAAGCACAAGGAAGGAAATAATAAAAATCAGAGGGGAGATTAACGACATAGAGACCAAAGACACAATACATAAGATCAACAAAACCAAGAGCTGGTTCTTTGAACGAATAAACAAGATTGATGAAACTCTGGCCAGGCTAACCAAGAAACAAAGAGAGAGGACCCAAATAAACAAAATCAGAAATGAAAGAGGTGAAATAACAACAGACCCCGCCGAAATAGGATTGTTCCAAAATACTATGAACAACTCTATTCCAACAAACTGGACAACCTGGAGGAAATGGACATATTCCTAGAAAAATACAACCTTCCAAAACTCAATGAGGAAGAATCTAAAAATCTCAACAGACCAGTTACTTGGGAAGAAATTGAAGCAGTCATCAAAAAGCTTCCAGCAAACAAAAGCCCAGGGCCAGATGGCTTCACAGGAGAGTTTTACCAAACATTCAAAGAAGAACTAAAACAAATCCTCCTCAGACTTTTCCAAAAAATTCAAGAGGAAGGAACAATACAAACTCCTTTTATGAAGCCAGCATCACCCTAATAGCAAAACCAGATAAAGACAACTCAATGAAAGAGAATTAGCGGCCAATATCCCTCATGAACATTGATGCCAAAATCCTCAACAAAATTCTAGCAAATCGGCTCCAGCAGTACATCAGAAAGATTATACACCATGACCAAGTAGGTTTTATTCCAGGAATGCAAGGATGGTACAATATTCGCAAATCAATAAACGTGATACATCACATAAACAAATTGAGAGATAAAAATCATATAGTCATATCTATTGACGCAGAAAAGGCATTTGATAAAATCCAACACCCTTTCCTGATAAAAACTCTCAACAAGGTGGGAGTATAAGGATCATACCTCAACATAATAAAAGCTATATATGATGAAGCCACAGCCAACATCATGCTCAATGGGCAAAAACTAAAACCATTCCCTCTAAGAACAGGAACAAGACAGGGATGCCCACTCTCACCACTCCTCTTTAAAATAGTACTGGAAGTACTTACCATTGCAATTAGACAAGAAGAGGAAATAAAAGACATCAAAATTGGAAAAAAAGAAGTAAAGCTATCACTATTTGCAGATGACATGATATTGTACATAAAAAAACCCGAAAGACTCCATCAAAAAGCTAATAGACTTAATAAACGAATTTGGCAATGTAGCAGGATACAAAATCAATGCCAAGAAATCAATGGCATTTCTTTACACCAATAGTGAACTTACAGAAACAGAGACTAAAAAAGCAATCCCGTTTACCATCGCACCAAAAAAATTAAGATACCTAGGAATAAACTTAAGTAAGGAGGTAAAAGACCTATAAGCAGAAAACTACACGACACTGAAAAAAGAAATAGAGGAAGATGTAAACAGATGGAAGAACATACCATGTTCATGGATTGGTAGAATTAACATCCTCAAAATGTCCATACTTCCCAAAGCAATTTATAAGTTCAATGCACTCCCCATTAAAATACCATGGACATATTTCACAGACCTAGAAAGAACTCTCCAAAAATTCATTTGTAACAATAAAAGACCCCGAATAGCCTCAGCAATCTTGAGAAATAAGAGTAAATAGGAGGAATCTCAATACCAGATTTCAAGCTGTATTACAAAGCAACTGTTCTCAAAACAGCCTGGTCCTGGCACAAGAACAGACATATTGATCAATGGAATAGATTAGAGAATCCAGATATCAACCCAAATCAATATGCTCAATTAATATTTGACAAAGGAGGCACAAACATACAATGGAGTCAAGACAGTCTTTTCAATAAATGGTGTTGGGAAAATTGGACAGATACATGCAGAAGAATGAAACTAGATCAAGAACTTACACCATACACAAAAATAAACTCAAAATTGATACAGGACTTAAACATAAGACGGAAAACCATAAAAATACTAGAGGCATCCACAAGCAGCAAAATCTCAGACATATGCCTAAAGAACTTCTTCACTGATACTAACCCTAGGGCAATGGAAGCTAAAGAGAAAATAAACAAATGGGACTACATCAAAATAATAAGCTTTTTTACATCAAAAGAAACCATCAACAAAACAATAAGAAAACCCACTGTATGGGAGAACATATTTGTAAATGATATCACTGATAAAGGTTTAATTTCCAACATCTACAGACAGCTTATACAACTCAATAAATGGAAAATGAATGAGCCAATTAAAAAATTGGCAATGGACCTAAATAGAATCCTCTCAAAAGTAGACAGAAGGAAGGCCAAGAGGCACAGAAAACATGCTCCAAGTCACTAATTATCCGAGAGATGCAAATCAAAACAACAATGCAGTACCATATCACACCTGTCAGAATGGCCAACATCAACAAAATAACAAATGACAAATATTGGCGAGGTTGCGGAGAAAAAGGAACCCTCGTGCACTGCTGGTGGGATTGCAGGTTGGTGCAACTACTGTGGAGAACAGTATGGAGCTTCCTCAAGAAACTGAAAATGGAACTCCCATTTGACCCAGTAATCCCACTACTAGGAATATACCCCAAGAAACTAGAAACACCAATCAGAAAGGATATATGCACCCCTATGTTCATAGCAGCACAATTTACAATAGCTAGGATTTGGAAACAGCCTAGGTGCCCGTCAGCAGATGAATGGATCAGAAAACTATGGTACATCTATACAATGGAATACTATGCTGCCATAAAAAGGAAGGAATTCTCATCATTTGCAGTAACCTGGATGGAATTGGAGAGCATCATGCTGAGTGAAATAAGCCAGTCAATGAAAGAGAAACACTACATGACCTCACTCATTTATGGATATTAAAGAACATTATAAATGAATGAACAGAAAGATAGATATAGTGACAGTAAAACAACAAGCAGACTGTCAAATGACAGCGGGGGTGAGGGTGGGGGTCGGGGGTCGGGTAGGGAGATCTGGGGGGAGATAAGAGATCAACCGAAGGACTGGTATACATGCATATAAGTACAACCAATGGACACAAAACTCTGGGGAGGGAGGGCATGTATGGGACGGGAGGCAATAGTAAGCTATGTACACATATAATACCTTAATAAATTAAAAAAAAAAAGAAAAAAAAGAATTTTAAGTTTAAAAATGTGGCTCTCAAAAGAAAAAAAAAGAAAGAAAACATGACCAATATATATGGTGTAAAGAAGAGAAACACCTCATAAAAAGAGAATCACTCAGACTGAGAGTGAAGAGATGAAACAATATCTTTCAGGTAAATGAAAATGAAAAAAGAAGCTAGGGTAGCAATACTTATATCTGACAAAATAGAACTTGAAGTGAAGGCCATAGCAAAAGATAAGGAAAGGCACTTCATAATACTAAAGAAATCTATATTAAAAGAGGATATAATGCTGCTAAATACATATGCACCCAATACAGGAGCACCCAAATACATAAAAGAAACTTCTGGAAAATATCAAGGGAGAGATTGAGAGCAATACAATCATAGTAGGAGAGTTTAATACCCCACTAACATCACTGGATAAATACTCTAGATAAAATATCAGCAAAGAATCAGCCATCCTAAATGACTCACTAGATCAGATGGACTTAATTGACATCTTCAGAACATTTCACCCCAAAGCTATAGAATATACATTCTTCTCAAGTGTACATGGTACATTTTCAAAGATAGACCACATAATGGGTCACAGGCAAAGTCAATCCAAATCCAAGAAGACCGAAATCATATCAAGCCATTTTCTCAGATCACAATGGCATATTAGAAATAAACTACAATTTAAAAAATCAAAATAGAGATAACAACAAGATGGCGGCAGAGGTAAAAGCCTAACTGCAGCCACACTCAACAATTTCAAAAAATACAACTAAAATATAGAGTGGACACTATCCAGAACTACAGGAAAGTTGACTGACTGGAAATTCTACAACTAGAAGGAAAGAGAAAACCAGAAGGAAAACCAGAGGAGCTGTAAAAGCCTAAGGTACAGAGGCAAGGTGCGTGCGGGGAGAGGACTGGAGCCGCGCACATTGCGCAGAGAGGAGGGGCGGCGGAGTGCCTGGCTGGCGTTCCCTAGCGGGAAGGAGATACCTAAAAGCTCCGGACCGTGCTGAACCCCAACTCCGACTGCACTGAACCCCAGTTCTGGGCGAGACCCTGGGGTCCAGGCTCATACAGAGGGAAATTGGGCTGTAAGGCGGAAGCTCAGCCGCGAAAGGCAGAGCCCCGGAGTCGCGCACATTTGCACGCAGAGGAGGGACTGTTCGCTGAGCTGCTGAATTGCCCCAGCGGGAAGGACTCAAGAGCTCAGGAATGTGCTGAGCCCCAGTTCTGACTGCACTGAACCCCAGTCCTGGGCAAGACCCTCGGGCTCCAGCCTCATACAGAGGGAATCTGGGCTGTAAGACGGAAGCTTAGGGGAACGGCGAAAAGCAGAGCCCCTGAGTCGCGCACATTGCGTGCACAGAGGACAGACTGTTGTTTGGGCCGCGAGATTGCCCTGGCGGGAAGGAGACATAAGCTCCGGACTGTTCTTAACCCCACTTCCAACTGCTCTGAACCCCAGTTGTGGGCTTGTTGGGGGAGAGACTACACTGTCTGGTAGAGGGCGAAGCTCTAGGGTGCCTTTCTCTCAGAGGTGCTTGCAGTGAGTACCAAAGGACACTGAGGTACACTGAGACTCAGGAACCTCAGAGGGCAGGGCTAACCGGAAGCCAAGGCTGTAGGCTCCACCCTGAAACTCTGCCCCATCCAAGCTGAACTCAGAGAGGCTTTTGCAGGTTTCCAAGTCTAGTGGAATAAGGTTGTCTCCTGGCATAGACACAGCTGATCCTCCCAACCTACCAACTCAGGGAAGCAGCGAAAATGCCAAAACGAGGAATCAGATCACAAACGAAAGAAATGGAGGACAAAAAGCGACTGGATATAGAGTTCAAAGCCACGCTTATAAGGTTGTTCAACAATCTCTTAGATAAGGCCGATAAAATAAATGAGACCTATGAGGATATGATAAGGGATCAACAAGAAATAATGAAGGGTCAACTAGAAATAAAGAATACAATCTCTGAAATAAATAATATTATACAGAGTCCTAAAAACAGATTGGAAGATTGCAAGAATCAAGTCCAAGATTTGGAACACAAAGAGCCAGAGGACACTCCTCCACAGAAGCAAGAAGACAAGAGAATCCAGAAAGTTGAAGATAGTGTAAGAAACCTCTGGGACAACTTCAAGCGAACCAACATCAGAATTATGGGCATCCCAGAAGATGACAGAGAGCAAGATACCGAAAACATATTGAAAGAAATAGTGACAGAAAACTTCCCCCACCTGGTGAAAGAAATAGACTTACACGTCCAGGAAGCACACAGAACCCCAAACAAAAGGAATCCAAAAAGAACCACACCAAGACACATCATAATTAAAATTCCAAGAGCTAAAGACAAAGAGAGAATATTAAAAGCAGCAAGACAAAAGCAGGTAGTTACCTATAAAGGGGCACCCATACGACTGTCAGCTGATTTCTCAACAGAAACCATGCAGGCCAGACGGAAATGGCAAGAAATATTCAAGGTGATGAATAACAAGAACCTACAGCCAAAAATACTCTACCCAGCAAAGCTATCACTCAGAATCGAAGGCCAGATAAAGAGCTTCACAAATAAATTTAAGCTAAAGGAATTCATCACTGCCAAGCCAGAATTATATGAGTTGCTGAAAGGGGTTCTTTAGGAAGAGAAAGAAAATAAGGATAAAAATTATGAACAAACACATAACTATCAACAAGTGACTCTAAAAACCAAGGGAAGTAAAAATCTGATGAACAATATTAACTGGTGAATATAATAGAATCAGAGGTATGGAAGGGGAGTGGACTGATGATTCTTGGGGAAATGGGGAGTGGAGCGGGGTGGGAAGAGACTGAACATAAACTGCACCTATGGATGAGGACAATGGGGGATGGGGAAAGGACAGAGAATTGAATGGAAACTTGGTGTAGGGGAGCAATGGGGGGGGAGGGAATGAGGAACATTTGTAATAATATGAACAATAAAGATTTATTAAAAAAAAAAATAAAAAAATAAATAAAAAATCAAAATAATTCTAACATTTGGAGGCTAAATAGTATGCTATTAAACAATGATTGGGTTTCCAAAGAGATCAGAGAATAAATTAAAAATATCCTGGAAACAAATTACAATGAAAACAGGACATTCCAAAACCTATGAGACACAGTGAAAGCAGTCCTGAGACATATAGACCAAGGGAACAGATCAGACATACCTGAAAAAAAAAGAAAAAAGAAAAAGAAAAAGGAAATAAATTATGTGACTCTACAACTTTAAAGAATTTGAAAGAGAGCAACAATAAAATCCCAGAGTAAGCAGAAGGAAGGAAATAATAAAAATCAGAGCAGAAATAAATGAAATAGACAAAAAAAAAAAAAACATCAAGGAAACCAAGGGCTGGTTCTTTGAAAGGATAAAAGATTGATGAAACTCTAGCCATACTCACCAAGAATGAAAAAAGAAAGTACCTAAATAAACAAAGTCAGAAATGAAAGAGGGGAAATAACAACAGACCCCACAAAAATACAAATCATTGCAAAAAATAAAATGAACCACTCTATTCCAACAAACTAAACAACCCAGAAGAAATGGACATATTCCTAGAAAAATACAGCCTTCCAAAACTCAATCAAGAACAAAAAAGTCTCAACAGGCTAATAACTAAGATGGAAATTGAAGCAGTCATCAAAAAACGTTCAGCAAACAAAAGCCCAGGGCCAGATGGCTTCACAGGGAAGTTTTACCAAACATTCAAAGAACTAAAACCTATCCTTCTCACACTACCGCAAAAAATTCAAGAGCAATGAAGACTTCAAAGCTCTTTCTATGAAGCCAGCATTACCATAATCACAAAACCAGATAATGACACTACAAAGAAAGAGAATTACAAGCCAATATCCCTGATGAACATAGATGCTAAAATACTCTACAAAATCCTAGCACATTGTATTCAGCATTACATTTAGAAAGATCATACACCATGACGAAATGGAATTTATTCCAGGGATACAAGGGTGGTACAATATCCGAAAATGAATAAACATGATACATCACATAAACAAATTGAGAGACACAAATCATATAATCATATCAATTGATGTAGAAAAAGCATTTGACAAAACCCAACACGTTTTCCTGATAAAAGTTCTCAACAAGGTGGAAGTACAAGGATCATTTCTCAACATAATAAAAGCTATATATGAGAAACCCAGAGCCAACATCCTACTCAATGGGAAAAAAACCCCAAAACATTTCTCCTAAGAACAGGAACAAGATAGGGATGCCAACTCTCATCACTCCTGTTCGACATATTACTGGAAGTGCCAGCCACAGGAATCAGATAAGAAGAAGAAATAAAAGGCATCCAAATTGGGAAAGTAGAAGTAGAATTGTCATTATTCCCAGATGACATGATATTATACAAAGAAAACTGAAAACTCCATAAAAAATCTACTAGAATTAATAAATGAGTTGGGCAATGTAGCAGGATACAAAATGAACACCCAGAAATCTATGGCCTTTTTATACACCAATAATGAACTCACAGAAGAGAAACTAAACAACAACAACCCCATTTACCATTGTACCAAAAAACTAACATATCTAGGAATAAATTTCACATAGGAGGTAAAGGACCTGTACTCAGAAAATTACATGGATTGGTAGAATCAACATCATTCTACCAATACTATCCAAAGCAATCTATGGATTCAATGCAACCCCCATTAAAATACCAAGAGCATACTTCAAAAATCTAGAATGCACTTTACAAAAATTCACCCGGAATGTAAAAAGACCCCGAATAGCTGAGAAAGAAGAACAAAGTTGGAGGTATCACAATACCAGTTATCAACCTATACTACAAAAACACTGTCTCTCAAGACTGCCTGGTACTGGCATAAAAACAGACATATATACCAATGAAACAGAACAGAAAATCCAGAAATTGACCCAAGCCATTATGCTCAATTATATTTGACAAAGGAGGCAAGAGCACACAATGGAGCCAAGATAGCCCTTTCAATAAATGTTGGGGAAATTGAATAGATACATGCAAAAAAAAAAAAAAATGAAGGTATACCACCAACTTACACCATACACAAAAACAAATTCAAAATTAATTAAGGACTTAAATATAAGATGGGAAACCATAAAAATCTTAGAAGCCATAGGCAGCAAAGTAGCAGACATTTATCATAGCAATATCAACCTATACAGCTCATAAGGCAATGGAAACTAAAGAGAAAATAAACAAATGGTACATCAAAATAAAAAGCTCCTGTGCAGCAAAAGGAACCACAATAAAACAAGAAAATATACTACATGGGAGAACATATTTGTCAATGCTATCTCTGATAAGGGTTTAATCTCCAACATTTACAGGGAACTCATACAACTTAACAAAAGGAAGATAAGCAATCCAATCAAAAAATGGGCAAAGGACCTAAATAGAAACTTTTCTAAAGAGGACATACAGAAGGCCAAGAGACATGAAAACATGTTCAAAGTCACTAATCATTTGAGAGATGCAAATCAAAACAACAATTATGTATCATCTCACACAGGTCAGAATGGCTATCAACAAGAAATGAACAAAGGACAAGTGTTGGAGAGGATGCAGGGAAAAAGAAACCCTCTTGCACTGCTGGTGAGAATGCAGATTGGTGCAGCCACTGTGGAAAACAGTATGGCAATTCCTCAAACAATATAAAATGGAATTTCCATTTGACCCAGTAATCCTACTTCTAGAAATATATCCCAAGAAATCAGAAACACCAATCAGAAAGGATATATGCACCCCTGTGTTCATAGCAGCACAATTTACAATAGCTAAGATTTGGAAACAGCCTAAGTGCCCATCAGCAGATAAGTGGATAGGAAACTGGGGTATGTCTACAAAATGGAATATTCTGTAGTAAAAAAGAAGGAATTCTTAACATTTGCAACAGCGTGGATGGACCGGAAAAACATCATACTAAGCAAAATAAGCCAGTCAGAGAAAAATAAATATCACATGATGTCACTCATTTGTGAAATATAATGAACAACATAAACTAATAAACAAAAATAGAACCAGAGTCATAGAAGTATGGAATAGACTGTCCAACCTATGAGTGAAAGTGGGGGAGAGAGGGTAAGAGATCATCCCAAGAACTTGTATACATGCATATGAGCATAACCAATGGTCACAGATGAGGATGGTGGGTGGTTGGAGGGGGCGGGTAGTGTGGGCATGTGCTAGGGTGTGGAGTAGCCGGGGAGAGGTCAAAGGGGTCAAAAGGAGGCTTATGTTATACTTTAAACAATAAAGAATTTAAATGAAAAGAAAAAGAGGTACAAATTGGTTGTTACAGAATAGTTGTGGGGATATAAAGTACAGCATAGGGAATACAGTCAATACTATTCCAATAATTATGTATGGTGATAGATGATTGTGAGATTTATAAGGATGATCATCACTTAATAAGTTATATAATATTAAGTCACCTGATACTAATATAATAATGTATGTCAACTATAATTAAAAAATAAAAAATGAATGTAGGTGAAATGATGTGAGCACTTCCCAAACCCATTTGATAGAATCTCCCAAAATTTTTTCTCCATGCTCTCTCCTCTTTCCTCTGAGTAGTAATGGCAATAAAAGAGCACCTTGGAAGCCATGTTTTAAAGATGATCAAATCTGCTACTAGCTTAAGTCTTTGAATAATCTCATGGAGAGTTGCCTACTGACTTAAAAACTCACTCAACTCTGTTTATTCCTTTAATTAAACTTTTATGTTTAGAGATATTACCTGTTTGAAATTATTTGTGTCACTGTTCTAACATACCCTAATAATTATGGTGTGCTCCTAAAGGATTTTTTTCTATGATTCTGCAACTGCCTACAAAATAAAGTTCAGACTCCTGATCTATGCCAAGGTACCTTAGTAATTATTTTTCTCCAATCACTTTGCTTCATTCATCATACTTCTACTAAACAGAACAGGGTCTTATATACATTCCACATTTACCTTTATCTATCTAAACAAAACATGGTCTTATATATATTCCACATTTACCTTTATCTATGCTTGTTTAGACTGATCCCTTCATCTGCTATATTCTTTCATTCTATCTCTATAGAACTAAAATTCATAATTTTCAAGTCCTACAAATGCTACTTGTTCCATGAAACCTTCTCTGATTCCTTTAGATCAGGGGTGGGGATCATCTGGCCCCCAGGCTATATAAGGCCTGTGAAATCATTTGGTCTGGCCCTGCCAAGGCATTAGGGTGAGTTAATTAAATATTGGACCACATATAGTAGGCTAATTTTTAAAAATATATATTTTAGTGATTACAGAGAGGAAGGGAAAGGGAGAGAGAGATAGAAACATGAATGATGAGAAAGAATCATTGATCAGCTGCCTCTTGCATGCCCCCTACTGGAAATTGAGCCTGCAACTTGGGCATATGCCCTGACTGGGAATCAAAGCCATGACCTTCTGGTTCATAGATCAACACTCAACCACTGAGCCAGCCAGGCAGGCTAATTTTTAAGTTGATAATTTTGTATGGCCCTCAAAAGATATTAATATCCAAATGGCCCTTGGCAGGTAGTGTGAGGAGAAACCAAGTTGGCAACATAGGTAAACGTCTAACTGCAGCCTCACACAATTTAAAAAATACAACTAAAATACAAAATGGACATTATCCAGAACAACAGGAAAGTTGACTGACTGGAAATTCTTTAACTAGAAGAAAAGAGAAAACCAGAAGGAAAATCAGAGGAGCTGTAAAAACCTAAGGTATGGAGACACGGTGCACGCAAGGGGAGAGGACGGAGACGGAGAGGAGGGGTGGGGTGGGGAAAGGGCAGAGGGTGGGGTGGGAACCTGGTGGAGGGGAGCAATGGAGGGGGAAAAATGAGGAACATTTGTAATAATATAAAAAATACTGATTTATTATTAAAAACAAACAAAAAAAGTAACAACAAATGGCCCTTGGCAAAAAAAAAAAAAAAAAGGTTCCCCACACCTGCTCTAGATGAAAACGATTTTACCTATTTTAAATCCTAACAGGACTTTATATTTTTCTAATAATCTTCCTCATTTTTTTCATTGGCCAACAAGTATATTTTAATACTTACTAATCTATATACTTTTAAAGTCAAGATCTTTATCTGACTCATCTTTATATAGTCTTTGGCACCTAAACTGTATTTTTTACAGAGCAGCAATTCAGTAAACATCCTATATAATCCTATATGATAAAGAGGTAATATGAAAATTGATCGTCATGCCCTCGAACAAGATGGCCACATCATGTGGTCATAAGATGGCCATGCCCATGTGGTCATAAGAAAGCCACCAAGAGAAGACTGGCAGGGAGGGCAGTTAAGGGCAATCAGGCCAGCAGGGGAGGGCAGTTGGGGGTGATAGGACTGGCTTAGGTGCCAATCAGGCTGGCAGGGACTTGATTATGGGGTGATCAGGCTGGCAGGCAGAAGCAGTTAAGGGCAATCAGGCAGGCAGACAGGTGAGCACCTGGGAGTCAGCAGTCCTGGATTGTGAGAGGCATGTTCTACTGTGAGATCGGGCCTAAACCGGCAGTCAGATATCCTCTGAGGGTTCAGATTGGAGAGAGTGCAGGCTGGGCTGAAGGACACGTGCCCCTCCCCCCAATAGAGCATGAATTTAGTGCACAGGGCCTCTACTTGGTTTAATATAAAAGAGAGGGGGCCGTGTGCCCCTGGTGAGCCGTGTGCCCCAGGGGGGGCTGTGTGTCCCAAGAGAGCCGTGTGCCCCAGGGGGCCGGGTGTCCCGAGAGAGCCATGTGCCCCCAGGGGGGGCGTGTGCCCTGGGGGAGCCGTGTACAACAGGAGAGCCGTGTGCCCTGGGGAAGCAGTGGGACCCAGGGGGAGGGGTCGGTGTGAACCAGAGGAGGAGCGGATTCTATTCGTGTGGTCCTGAGACATTTGGACAGTCTGCAGCCATTAGCTACAGAATACTCTGTTGTATTTCCCTACAAAAACAAATGAGAGAGTGTGTCCCACTTAAAGTTCATATACGGAAAAAAGGAAAAGAGAAGGAAAAAAAATCTGAGGAACAGAATAAAGTGGTGAATATAGTAGAATCAGGGGCAAAGAAGGGGAGTGGACTGATAATTATCAGGAGGATAAGGGGGTGGGGAAGCAGTGAGAGACTGGATTGAAATCATATAACCAATGGATGAAGACAATTGGGGGGAGAGGGGGTAAAGGAAGAGGGTGGGAAGGGAACTGGGTAGTAGGGAGCTTTGGGGGAGAAAAAGGAGAAACAATTGTAATAATCTGAGTAATAAAGATTTATTAAAAAAATAAAAAATAAAAGAAACAAATTAATAAAATTTCAGTAATCCTAAATATTCTATCATTCTACTTAGATTAATAATATACACTATTAATTAAAACTCAACATCTGTAATTTTCAAGCTATGTAAGATTCATTTGATATGATTTTTATCACTTGAAACATTTATACATTTGGGTTCATAACAAAGTCATACCTGGCAGTATCCAATTTTGGGATTCCTGTATGCATAAGCAGTGAGTACTCGCCTCAGAGCAGATATGCCAGTGTCACTCTGAAAGGCTGGGTGCTCAGGCAGGGAACGACGTAAATCACGTTCAATTTCTTCAGTAGCCAAATTGCATGTCCCTAAGGACTGTTCAACCACTTTGGCATAATAGCCAGGATGAGCAGCCATGTCATTAACAGCGCCTATAAAGATGATTACATTAACACACAAAAGAAGAGGAATGTCATAAAACTACTTCTTGCATATATATACATAAAGAATTGGAATATCTTTAAATTTAGCTTTATGCTCAAGTGATATCTGAGTACAAACAAAAGAAAAGCCTTCATCCTCAAATCTATAACATGAGAACAACACCAAACTTATCCAACAGAGTAACATTTTCATGAATCGTTTTCCCCCTAAACATTCCTTTGACACTAGAGATAGAGATCCCTCCAACCAATTAGCTGTAAGTTGCCTAATGAAATAATCTGCTTAGACAATGGATATGTGGATATATCAGTAGGTACACAAAACTAACATTCCTTTTATGATTAGTTTGGATTCATGATGAATAAGACTTTATCCTAGCCATCGCTGCAATTATTTTTCATTAGCCCGATGCATAACTCCTAGAAGGGGTATAATTAATGTCTGCTAAATAAATAAATGTAATACCTGAAAAAAGCATCCAGAGCTCTCCTCTTAAGGTCTCTGGAATTCCTCTTATAACCAGATCTCGAGTCTTTTTAGTCCGAAACATAGTAACACCACGCCCACATTCTGAAAACAGGATGTTCCATGACTGTTCCTTCATCTTTTCTTTCAACTATAACAACAACAAAAAAAATCTAAGCAACTAAAGATAATGAGACATTAACTTCTTTCAAATAACTCGATAGTTCTCATCATCATGAAACAATACATATGAAAAGCAAGATTGTAGAAACTCAAAATCAGTATTCAGAAGGGCCCAAAACTGGTCTACTGTCATCACAAAAATCTTTTAAATTCATGTGAGCGTAACAGAATTTACTGTTTTAATTATTAGCTAAACTCATATAAAATGGGAATATCAATACTTTTAGGAGGTAAAGGTTTGAACCATCATTCTCCCCAAATAACCTTGATTAGGACTGATTATTAGAAATATATACATTACTACGGCCATACCACCCTGAACGCGCCAGATTTCGTCTGATCTTGGAAGCTAAGCAGGGTCGGGCCTGGTTAGTACTTGGATGGGAGAAATATATACATTAAATCCTAATGTTCAACTTTATCCTTTATCTTAATTCATGGTACAGTCCTTTTATGTAATGGAACCATACAAGTTACACAGAAGTACCTGCTAGAAAACCTTTTCAAGCCCCAAAAGAGTGTTCAGTTGTGGTACCTTCTAGTCCAGCGGTCGCCAACTGATGGCCCGCTGACCACTGGTGGTCTGAGGTCCGAAAGGTTGGCGACCACTGGTCTGTTCTAAGATTTTTATTTTTGATCAAGAGTTTTAGTTCACAGTAATAAACATTTTGTTTCTATACCATTTTGGAATTAAGAGTCTCCATATTCTGAGGGTGATATACTGTCATTAAGGCTTCAGTGTTCACAGTTTCACTGTATTCCCTTTGACATGGCAAAGATTGCACCTCAATATTATCAGATGTATCTGTAGAATGAGAACTAATAGGAACCTGAAAAAGAAAGAATGTAATTGTTCCAAATGTGTGCTTAATAGTTTTTACAAAAAGAAAAGTGATGTTTTATCTATCATTTATAAACTACAATTTATATGCATAATAATTATTTTAAAAGAGGTATTTCAAGGAGACCAGGAGACATTATTTTTCTATCAAAATTATAGACACAAATAATTAATATCTGTAACAGAAAACTCAGGACCTAAGTGAACCAAGCCACTCCCATAAAAAAGCAATAAAATACTTGCAAAATATTAGAAAAAACAACACAGAACATAGGAAATTAACCAAAGGCACAGAACAAATGTATTCAAGTAAAACAAATGAATACCAACAAGAGCACTCCAGTCTGTGAAATTTTAATTTGAGCTATTCCTATCTGCTACCCTCTCAAGCTCAGAGGTGTGGTAGCCATGAAAGCCAGCATTTTCATACCCAAGGATCTTTCATTGGAGCTTCACTAAAATTCTCATCCCTAGGACACAGTCAGTAATATGACCAAAGTATCACCTCTCTGGAAAATTCCTATTTGCAGGGTGTTATCATTTGATTTGATTCAGAGCTCAGCTCTGTGAAAAAAGTCCCTTCTCTGTTAGGAAAAAACATAGCAATATGCTAATCACATCATAGCTGTCTAAACCTAATTATGTATGTTGAAAACAAAAGCCTGGCTAGAAACTTAAAAGGAAAGCCTGGAGAACTAGATGGCCATAAGGAACTTTGAAAGGTTGCAAGAGCCGAAGCTAGTTTGACTCAGTGGTAGAGCGTCGGTCTGCGTACTGAAAGGTCCCGGGTTTGATTCCGGTCAAGGGCATGTACATTGGTTGCAGGCACATCCCTGGTGGGGGTTGTGCAGGAGGCAGCTGCTTGATGTTTCTCTCTCATCGACATTTCTGACTCTCTATCCCTCTCCCTTCCTCTCTGTAAAATATCAATAAAATATATTTTTTTAAAAGAAAGGTTGCAAGATATTCTTGGGGATCTAAATGTATACGTGCATGTGCAGGGCTATGAACCTGCACAAGGAAAGAAAGAGACAGAAGAAAAGGTCCCAGTCACTCAACTCTGGCTGGCTTTGGAAGTAAGAAATAAAAGCTAAGACTGATTTATAAACTGCCAAAAGTTTGAGGTATACCTTCACACAAAGATCCCGGTGGCAAAAGGTGGTAAACTTAATGCTTTCAGGCATTTAAGGAAATCTGATCTATCATTGGCTGACCACCAATTTATACTAATCCAGTGGCTGATCCAAGTATCCAGGTTTAAAAATAAAAATAAGAAGTATAAACAAACAAACAAAATTAAACCACTAAAAATGTCCTTGAGAAGCCAGTTTTTGGCTTTTTGTAAACTAAAAATGTAAAGCAGCTATTATAAATAGATTCAAAGAACTAACGGAAACTTGAAAAAATAAAGGACTCAGTTAAAAAGTGGGCAAAAGATGGCCTGGCCAGGTATCTCAGTTACTTATAACATCATCCCGATATGCCAAGGTTGAGGGTTTGATTCCTAGTCAGAGCACATACAAAAATCAACCAATGAATGCATAAATAAGAGGAACAACAAATAGATGTTTCTCTTTGTCTCCCTCTTCCACTCTCTCTAAAAATCAATTTTTAAAAATGTAAAAAAGATTATTCATTAAAAATAAAGTGATCCAAGATGGCAATGGATTAGGTGGAAGCTACACTAACTTCCTCCCAGGACCAAACTGGAATTACAACTAAATTATATACAAATCATCCTAAATAACTAACTGAAAACTAGCTGGAGAGAAACCTTATTAACCAAGGATTTATAGAAGCAGCCATATTGAGACTGGTAGGAAGGATGGAGGCATGAGAGAGCTGGCTGGGCTTCTATGGGGATATCTCAGCTGTGAGGGGTTACTCCTGAAAAGTTTAGGCTCTAAACCCCAAGCCTAGAGCACCAGAACCAGAAATGATGCTCACATCACATCCTGTTGTGAAAAGCATCATGATCTCTGTCTGCCAAGGCACCCTCTTAAAGGGCCAACACAAAGAATTGTATTTATAGCCACTCATATTAAGCAACTTCCCTGACCATAATGCTCTGAAACTAGAAATCAATCACAAGAAAAGTAAAAAACACAAAAATATGGAGGCTAAGTAATACTATACAATGAATGGGTTGCTAATGACATCAAGGAAAAAAATCAAAAGATACATTGAAACAAATGAAAATGAAAACACAGAACCCCAAATCTATGGAATACATAGAAAGCAGTCCTAAGAGGGAAAATCATAGCATTATAGACCTATTTTGAGAAAGAAAAAGATCAAACAAACAATCTAACTTTACACTTAAAGGTACTAGGAAAAGAACAACAAAAAAAGCCCAAAGTGAGTAGGAGGAAGAAAGAAGAAAATAATAAAGATCAGAGCAGAAATAAAAGGAATAAAAAAACAACAACAATAAAAAAGATCAATGAAACCAAGAGCTAGTTGTTTGAAAAGATAAACAATGATAACCTTTAACCACATTCATCAAGAAAAAAGACAAAGGACCCAAATAAATAATATAAAAAATGAAAGAAACTACAATGGAAACCAAAGAAATAGAAAGGACTGTAAGAAAACTTTACTTTAAAAAAAAATCCTCATCCAAGGATATTTTTCCATTGATCTTTAGAGAGACTGGTAGAAAATGTTATAAACAATTATGCCAACAAATTTATATGGAACCACAAAAGACCCTTTATAGCAACAGTGATGTTGAAAAAGAACGAAGTTGTAGGTATCATGTTACCTAATATCAAACTATACTATAAGACCATAGTAATCGAAACAGCATGGTAATGGCAAAAACAAAAACAGATACATAGAACAATTTGCACAGAATAAAGAGCCCCAAAATAAATGCCTTTATAGGCAATTAATATTTGACAAAAGGGACAAAAACATACAATGGGTAAAGAAAAAGTTTTTACACAACAAAGGAAATCATCAACAAAACAAAAAATACAACCTACTGAATGTGGGAAGGTATTTGTCAATGACACAACTGATAAGGGGTTAATATCCAAAATTTATAACGAACTCAGACAACGCAAAAGCAAAAAAAAAAACAACTCAAAAGCAATTAAAAATGGGCCTGGCTGGGTGGCTTGTTGGTTTGAGCACTGTCTCATACACCAAAAGGTGGCAGGTTCAATTCCCAGCGAGGGAACATACCTAGGTTGTGGGTTCAATCCTACCTAGGTCAGGGTGCATATGGGTGATGAGAGGCGACCAATCGATGTCTCTCTCTCATCAATAAGAAATCTATCTTCAGGTGAGGATAAAAAAAGGACAGAGGAACTCAACAGACATTTCTCCAAAGAAGATATATAGATGGCCATTCAAAATATAAAAAGAGAAATGCAATCATCATTAGTGAAATGCATTCACTAATCATCAGAGAAATGCAAATTAAAACCACAATGACGTACCACCTCATACCTGTCAGAATCACTATTATCAATAAATCAACAAACAAATTTTGGTGATAATGTGATGAAAAGGGAAGCCTCATGCATTGTTGGTGGTTTTACTGTGGAAAACAGTATAGAGTTACCTCAAAATAAAAAAATGTAAAGTATGTATGCAATCTATGCTCATTGCAGCACTGCTTATAATAGTCAAAAAATAGAAGTGACCCAAGTGTCACCAACAGAGAAGTGGATAAGAAAGTTGTGGTACATATCCTATGTAATAAAAGGCTAATATGCAAAGTGACAGAATCACAGAACAACCAGTTGCTATGACATGCACTGACCACCAGGGCAAAGATGTGAAGTGCAGGAGCGTCCCAATGGGGGTTAGTATGCTCCCACAGGGGGAGCACCGCTTAGCCAGAAGTCAGGCTCAAGGCTAAGCCATCAGTTGGAAATCCCATAAGAGTTCCTGGACCTTGACAGGGCACAGGCTGAGGGACACCCCACCAAGTGCCCAAATTTCATGCACCAGGCCTCTACCGTGTTTCCCCGAAAATAAGATATCCTCCAAAAATAATACCTACTTATAGGTTTCCTTCTGGGTGAAATATAAGGCATCTCCTGAAAATAAGGCCCAGGCTCTGTCTCAGCATGAAAATTAGTTTATCGTAAACTAGTCGCTAGGGCCGCACCGACTGGCGTCTAGCAACCAGTGACACCACGCGGAGTCCTGACATCACTGCTGTGTGAATGGACAGAAATCAGTGTGGAAACTTTGTGAAACCTAAACTGCAAGAAGTTCTGACTTGGATGAAGAATTCATTGGAGAAAATCACTGAAAATTGCATTGCAAATGCATTGCAAGCAGGCTACCTTGATAAGAAGTACTCATATAAGACAGTGCTATTGCTGAACATGAGAGATTTGGTCCACTGATTTTGAAAGAAATGGAATCACAAGAAATTCACCAGGAAATTCAGGAATTGGATTGTTATGATGATGTTCCAGAAGATGATGACATGACTGTCATTGAATAAATGAGTAAATCCTTGATACTGTAGGAGTCACAGTTTCTCTGGTTTGTGTTGACAACTACCATACTACTGTACCATATACAGGTAATAAATTTCCTTTATCTTCATTTAACAATAAATGTGTACCATAGGGAGAAGGAAAATGGTGGAAGAACAGGTAGGCAGGTTCTGAGCCTTGTCCCGAAGAAGACAGAGAGAGCAGCTGAGGGTCACGCTGGGAGTGCTTGTCAGCAAGGCAAGAGACAGGCAAACACCAGGGAAAGCTGGGGGTTGGCTGATCAGGGTGCCCCTTACAGTTAAGCACTCACAGCTGGGTCCCTTCCCGGAGTTACCTACCGGCGCGGATGGGGAAATCTCGCCATCTTGAAGGGAAGAAGTTTGTGTCAGAGGCCAGAATATCCAAACACGCAACGACCACCAAGCAGCTGTGAACTGCAGAACGCTGACCACCGTCAGCCCAAACACTTGGACTCAAAGGAGCAATCCACCCCAAGACGAAAAGGTCAGATTTCGCGGAAGCAGAAGACACGTGCACGTGCCAGGTGCACAGACGCTGGAGGACTGTGCAGGGGTTTAAAATAAACCCAGGGGTAATGGGCTGGTGGCACCCCTGACAGGGCTCCTAACTGGGGGGATATCTAAGGAACAACACGATCTGACTCCAAGGCATATCCGGAGAGTTACAGGGGATTGTAGTCGGCTCGGTCTTGCCCCCCACCCCTACCCCTCCACAGATCAGGGACACAGAGAGGGGGGAAAAAGCTATAAAGGCTTCAGACCCTTGGAAGTCATCCCAGAAACACTGCCACCCAGAGGCTAAATCACATATGGACTCTAGATCTGCTTAAAGATCAGGACTTGATTACAACACAGAGGAGCAGCAAAACACAGGGAACTGCAACTACCACTCAGACTGGGAACAGGGAACCAGACAGAACAACAGAGGAAGTGAATGACCTTCATTACTGCAAATTTTACTTAATTTTTTATTTTTACTTTTTAATTGTTTAATTTTTGTTTTTTTATTTACATTAGATACAACGTTTACTCAAGGAATTATTTTTTCGTCTTCCCTCACTGGACTTTACCCTTCTGATTAATTCATTTTTATAGGTAATCAACATTATTACTACTACTATTTTACCTTTTTTATCTTATTTTCTTTGTTATTTTTATTATTTTTTTTAAAGTGTCATATTATTTACCTTTTTTCCCCCTCCTCTTTTTCCCCGCTTTGGGATAACTATTCTACAGACTATTTATACCTTTCCTTCTCCAACGCTCTATTCTATCTCAACCCTACCTTTATGCCATCACTCTCTTCCTAACCCTTTCCCTTTGGTGTACTGCTTATCTTAACACGTTACTGCTCTAGATTATCGCTACTCTTTCTGTTTACCCCCTCCTAAAATTTCAACCTACCTGTGTATATTTAATTCTCAATCCCCTGTTCCAAGCCCATTCACACCTACCTTGTTGCTGTCCTAAAAAAAGAAATCCTTCTCTCTACCCCCTTTGTAGTTGAATGTTGAATGCTAATTATATCGAAGTTTTATGCTTCTTGTAAGATTGGTTTTCTTATTCTTTTTACTTGATTGTATGTTTTTGTTAGTTGGGTACTAGTCAACTTTATTGGAGGAATTAATATTGCAAACACATTTCTGTTCAGTGCCTTGTGTGTTGAACCTGGTTGTGTTGTATTTTGTGCCTTTAAATCAAAGCAGGAAAGAGAGAACTATATAACAAGACATCCTAAAAAAGAGAGATCATTGAGAGGCAAAGAAACAACCCGCTTATAAAAGAAAACCAGGCATCACCAAAAAAGGAAGTAAACGAGTTAGAGGCAAGCAACCTACCAGAGCAATAATTCAGAGTAATGATCATAAAATGGCTAAAAAGAATGGAAGACAAATTTGACAATATAAGTAAGACCCAAGAGGAAATGAAGAACCAAGAGGAAATGAAGGTGAACCAAGAAAAAATGAAGGTGAACCAAGAAGAAATGAAAAATGACATCGCTACTATGAAGAACTCAATAGAAAGCATCAAGAGTAGACTAGAAGAAGCAGAAGACAGCATCAGTAGCTAAAAGACAAGATGGAAAAAAATACCCAATAAGTGCAGCTGCTAGGAAAAAAAAAATTTAAACAGCAGGAGGAGAGCCTACAGGAGCTTTGGAACAATACAAAACAAAACAATATTAGAATACTAGGGGTTCCAGAAGGAAAGGAAACTGAGCAAGATATGGAAAAATTATTTCAAAAAAATGATGACAGAAAACTTTAGTGAGATAGAGAGAAAAAACCCACACAAATCCAAGATGTTCACAAGGTCCCAAACAAAATGAATCCCCAAAGACACACACCTAGGCACATTATAATTAAATTGGCAAACACCAACGACAAAATCAGAATCTTAAAACCAGCCACAGAGAGACAGAAAGTTACATATTAAAGGAACCACCATCAGACTACCAATTGATTTCTCAACAGAAACTCATCAGGCCAGAAGGGAATGGGATGAAATATACAAAGTCATGCAAAGGAAGGGTCTGAATCCAAGAATACTGTACCCAGCAAGGCTATCAATATAAATTGAAGGTGAAATCAGGAGCTTCACAGATAAAAAAAAGACTAAATGAATTTATCTCCAACAAACCAGCAATGCAAGAAATGCTAAAGGGTCAACTGTAACAATAAAGAAATAGGAAGTGAAGAAGGAACACAGGGATATAGAATAAAAATGGCATCAAATACCTACCTATCAATAATAACATTAAATGTAAATGGTTTAAATGCTCCAATCAAAAGACATAGGATAACAGATTGGATAAGAAAGCAAGACCCATACATCTGCTGTCCACAAGGAACCCACTTCAGAAAAAAAAGAAGCCCACAGACTGAGGGTGAAGGGATGGAAAAAGGTTTTCCAGGCGAACGGAAATGAAAAAAAGAGCTGGGGTAGCAATACTTATATCTGACAAATTATATCCCAAAGTGAAGGACATAACAAGAGATAATGAAGGCCACTTTATAATACTAAAGGGAGCACTTGAACAAGAAGAAATAACCCTGGTAAACATATATCCACCCAATACGGGAACACCCAAATGCATAAAGAAACTGCTGGAGGACATTAAGGGAGAGATTAATAGCAATGCAATCATAGTAGGAGATTTTAATACCCCACTGTCACCTTTGGACAAATCATCTAAACAAAAAATCAGCAAAGAAACATCAACCCTAAATGACACACTAGACCAGATGGAATTAATCGACACCTTCAGAACATTTCACCCCAAAGCCACAGAATATACATTCTTCTCAAGTGCACATGGGTAATTTTCAACGATAGACCACATGTTGGACATAGGCAAAGTCTCTTTAAATTCAAGAAGATAGAAATCATATCAAGCATTTTCTCAGATCATAGTGGCATAAAATTGGAAATCAACTACAATAAAAATAATCCAAAGAAATAAAATATATGGAGACTAAATAACATGCTATTGAACAACGACTGGGTTACCAGAAAAATCAAGGTAGATTAAAAACATCATGGCAACTAATGACAATGAAAACACAACAATCCAAAATCTACAGGACAAAGCAAAAGCAGTTTTGAGAGGGAAGTTTGTATCTCTACAAGCCTATTGCAAAAAAAAAAAAAAGAAAGAATGGTAACAAATTATCTAACCCTACAATTCAAACAGTTAGAAAAAGAACAGCAAGAAATGCCCAGTGTAAGCAGAAGGAAGGAAATAATAAAAATCAGTACGGAGATTAACAACATAGAGACCAAAGAAACAATACATAAGATCAACAAAACCAAGAGCTGGTTCTGGTTCTTTGAAAGGATAAACAAGATTGATGAACCTCTAACCAGGCTAACCAAGAAACAAAGAGAGAAGACCCAAATAAACAAAATCAGAAATGAAAGAGGTGAAATAACAATAGACAACACCAAAATACAAAGGATTGATACAAAATACTATGAACAACTTTATTCCAACAAACTCTATGGACAACCTGGAGGAAATGGACATATTCCTAGAAAAATACAACCTTCCAAAACTCAATCAGGACGATTCTAAAAATCTCAATAGACCAGTGACTTTGGAAGAAATTGAAGCACTCATCAAAAAGCTTCCATTAAACAAAAGCCCAGGGCCAGATGGCTTCACAGGAGAGTTTTACTAAACATTCAAGGAAGAACTAAAAGCTATCCTCCTCAGAATTTTCCAAAAAATTCAAGAGGACGAAACCCTGCCAAACTCCTTTTATGAAGCCAGCATCACCCTAATACCAAAACCAGTTAAAAACAACACAAAGAAAGAGAATTACACGCCAATATCCCTCATGAACATAGATGCGAAAATCCTAAACAAAATTCTAGCAAATCGGCTCCAGCAGAACATCAGAAAGATCATACACCATAACCAAGTAGGATTTATTCCGGGAATGCAAGGATGGTACAATATCCGCAAATCAATAAATGTGATACATCACATAAACAAATTGAGTGATAAAAATCATATGGTCATATCAATCGACGCAGAAAAGGCATTTGATAAAATCCAACACACTTTCCTTATAAAAACTCTCAACAAGGTAGGAGTACAAGGATCATACCTCAACATAATAAAAGCTATGTATGATAATCTCACAGCCAACATCATGCTCAATGAACAAAAACGAAAGCCATTCCCTCCAAGAACAGGAACAAGACAGGGATGCCCACTCTTACTACTCTTCTTTGACATAGTACTGTAAGTACTCGCCATTGCAATTAGACAGGAAGAGGAAATAAAAGGCACCCAAATTGGAAAAGAAGTAAAGCATGATATTGTACATAAAAAACCCAAACGACTCCATCAAAAAACTACTAACCTTAATAAATGAATTTGGCAATGTAGCAGGATACAAAATCAACGCCAAGAAATCAATGGCATTTCTATATACTAATAGTGAACTTACAGAAACAGAGACTAAAAAAGCAATCCCATTTACTATCGCACAAAAACAATTAAGATACCTAGGAATAAACTTAACTAAGGAGGTAAAAGACCTATATGCAGAAAACTAAACAACACTGAAAAAAGAAATAGAGGAAGATGTAAACAGATGGAAGAACATACCATGTTCATGGATTGGTAGAATCAACATCATCAAAATGGCCATACATCCCAAAGCAATTTATAAGTTCAATGCACTCCCCATTAAAATACTAACAGCATACTTCACAGACCTAGAAAGAACTCCCCAAAAATTCATTTGGAACAATAAAAGATCCTGAATAGACTCAGCAATCCTGAGAAAGAAGAGTAAAGTAGGAGGGATCTCAATACCAGATTTCAAGCTGTATTACAAAGCCACTGTTCTCAAAACAGCCAGGTACTGGCACAAAAGCAGACATATAGATCAATGGAATAGATTAGAGAATCCAGATATCAACCCAAATCAATATGCTCAATTAATATTTCACAAAGGAGACACGAGCATACAGTGAAGTCAAGAGAGTCTCTTCAATAAATAGAGTTGGGAAAACTGAACAGATACATGCAAAAGAATGAAACTAGATCCACAACTTACACCATACACTAAAATAAACTCAAAATGGATACAGGACTTAAACATAAGACGGGAAACATAAAAATACTAGAGGCATCCATAGGCAGCAAAATCTCAGACATATGCCTAAAGAACTTCTTCACTGATACTGCCCCTAGGGCAATGGGAGCTAAACAGAAAATGAACAAATGGGACTATATCAAAATAAAAACTTTTTTTACATCATAAGAAACCATCAACAAAACAACTAGAAAACCCTCTGTGTAGGAGAACATATTTGCAAATGATATCACTGATAAAGGTTTAATCTCCAACATCTACAGACAGCTTATACAACTCAATAAAAGGAAAATGAATGAGCCAATTAAAAAATGGGCAATGGACCTAAATAGAATCCTCCCAAAAGAAGACAGAAGGAAGGCCAAGAGGCACATGAAAACATGCTCCAAGTCACTAATTATCCGAGAGATGCAGGTCAAAACAACAATGCGGTACCATCTCACACTTGTCAGAATTGCCAACATCAACAAAATAACAAATGAAAAATATTGGCGAGGTTGCGGAGAAAAAGGAACCCTCGTGCACTGCTGGTGGGATTGCAGGTTGGTGCAACTACTGTGGAGAACAGTATGGAGCTTCCTCAAAAAACTGAAAATGGAACTCCCATTTGACCCAGTAATCCGACTCCTAGGAATATATTCCAAGAAACTAGAAACACCAATCAGAAAGGATATATGCACCCCTATGTTCATAGCAGCACAATTTACAATAGCTAGGGTTTGGAAACAGCCTAGGTGCCCGTCAGCAGATGAATGGATCAGAAAACTATGGTACATCTACACAATGGAATACTATGCTGCCAAAAAAGGGAAGGAATTCTCATCATTTGCAGTAACCTGGATGGAATTGGAGAACATCATGCTGAGTGAAATAAGCCAGTCAATGAAAGAGAAACACCACATGACCTAACTCATTTATGGATAATAAAGAACATTATAAACTAATGAACAGAAAGATAGATATAGTGACAGTAAAACAACAAGCAGACTGTCAATTGACAGCAGGGAGGGGAGGGAGATGTGGGGCAGAAAAGAGATCAACGGAAGGACTGGTATGCATGCATATAAGTACAATCAATGGATATAAAACTCTGGGGAGGGAGGACATGTATGGGAGGTGGGGGGGCAATGGTAAGCTATGTACACATATAATACCTTAATAAATTAAAAATTAAAAATAAATAAAAAAGAAATATAAATAAATTAAAAATTAAATTAAATTAAAAATAAATTTAAAATTAAAAATAAATGAAAAAGAAATACAAATAAATAAATAAATAAATAAAAAGAAAGAAAAAAAGAAGAAAAAAATGTATACCATATTCTTCTTCATGGAAAAATAAGACATCCCCTGAAGATAAGACCTAGCACATCTTTGGGACTAAAAATTAATATAAGACTTATTTTCGGGGAAACAGGGTAGTATATACAGTATATACAATGGAATATTCCTTGGCCATAGTAATGAATGAAATCTTATAATTTTCAACAGCAATGAATGGACCTCGAGGATATTATGCTAAGTGAAATAAGTCCTTCAGAAAAAGAAAAATACCATATGATTCACTTATATGTGAAATCTAAAGAAGGAGAAAACAAAATTGAAAAAGGTGAAGAGATTAAGAAGTACAAATTGGTATTTACAAAATAATCATGGGGGTATAAAATACAGCATAGAGAATATAGTCAATAATATTGTAATAAATATGTATGGTTCCAGGTGAAGAGATTAAGAAGTACAAATTGGGCCTAGCCAGTGTGCTCAGTGGTTGAGCACTGACCTATGAACCAGGAAGTCACAGTTCAATTCCTGGTCAGGGTACATGCCTGGATTGTGGGTTTGATCCCCACTAGGGGTGTGCAGGAGGCAACCAGTCTGTTTTTTTCTCATCATTGATGTTTCTATCTCTTTTTCCTTCTCCCTTTCTTTCTGAAATCAATAAAAATATATTTTAAAAAAGAAGTAAAAATTTGTTGTTACAAAATAATCATGGGGCCATAGCTGATGCGCAGTGGTTAGAAAATCACAAGTTCGATTCCAGTCAAGGGCACATAACTTGGTTACAAGCTTGATCCCCAGAGTTGGCCGGGTTGACAGTGGGAAGCAACCAATTGATATGTCTCTCATATTGATGTTTCTCTCTCTTTTTGTCTCTCCCCATGGCTTCTACTCTCTCTAGAAATCAATGGAAAAAATATCCTCAGGTAAGGATTAACAAAAACAAAATGACGATGATGATGATGATGATGGGGAGGTAAGTACAGAATAGAGAATATAGTCAATAATATTGTAATAACTATGCCTGGTGCCAGCCAGGTGGGTACTTGAAATATTGGGGAGAACACTTTGTTAAAGTACGTAATTGCATAATCAGTATTTTATACATCTAGAACTAATATAAATTAATATTAAGATATTAAATGTAAACTGTAAAAAATAAATTGTTGCGCTGACCAGTTTGACTCAGAGGATAGAGTGTTGGTCTGTGGATTGAAGGGTCCCAGGTTCGATTCCAGTCAAGGGTATGTACCTTGGTTGCGGGCACATCCCCAGGGAGGGGGGGGGGTGAGACAGGAGGCAGCTGATCAATGTTTCTCTGTCATTGATGTTTCTAACTCTCTATCCCTCTCCCTTTCTGTAAAAAATCAATAAACTATATTTTAAAATTAAAATTAAAAAGAAATAAATTGTTCCTCTACCAGGTTTGACTCAGTGGATAGAGCACTGGCCTGTGGACTGAAGGGTCCCAGGTTTGATTCCAGTCAAGGTCACATGCCCCAGTTGTGGGCTCGATCCCCAGGGTGGGGCATGTAGGAGGCAGTCAATCATTGGTGTTTCTCATCAATCATGTTCCTATCTCCCTCTCCCTTCCTCTCTGAAATCAATAAAAATGTTTAAAAAATAAATAAAAATAAGAAAAATATTGTTGCCCTAACTGGTAGCTCAGTGGTTATAGCATTACCAGCAGATTGAAGGGTCACAGGTTTGATTCTGGTCAAGGGCACATACCTTGGTTGTGGGCTAGATCCAGGCTTAGGTCGCAATCAATAGATAGATAGTCTCTCTCAAATCCATGTTTCTCTCTCTCTCTGTATCTCTCCCTTCCTTCCACTCTCACTAAAAATCAATGGGGAAAAAATATCATCAGGTGAGGATTAACAAATATAAAATTAAAAAAAATAAATTGTTAAAAAAATAAAATATGAATTCCTAAAAAGGATACATTCCTAATTCTCAATTCTGCTTTATAATGGGTCTTAGAGAATATAATTTCTTTTGTATTAGTCTTTTAAAAAAATCCTATATAATAAAGAGCTAATATGAAAATGGTCATCAAGCCCTCATATCTTTATGGCTCATACACTCAACACTGGGGAGAGAATGAGAACCAGCCAGGTACAAATGAGCTCCTGAGAGAGGAATGGGACCAGCCAGGCACAAATGAGCTTGCAAGAGAGGAATGGGGACCAGCTATGCTGCGGCCCAGGAGAGGGACAAGCTGCCTGCCTCATGGTCCCAGGTGCCAGTGGATGCACCTGTAGCTTGGGAGAGGGACAACCACCTGCCCCATCAGCCCAGGCACCAGCAGCTTCACCTGCAGCCCAGGAGAGGGACAAGCTGCCCGCCAAGCGGCCTTGGGCACCTGAGGCTGTGACCCAAGCAAAGCCGCCTGCCCACGATCCCCTGTGGCTGTGGCCGGCCTGGGTTCTAGGTGCCTGCAACCAGCCAGAGGAGGGAATCCTAGGTCCTGGGTACAGAGCAAGGCAGAGGCAGTTAGGGGCGATCAGGCAGGCAGGCAGAGGTGGTTAGGGGCGATCAGGCAGATGAGTGGTTAGGAGCCAGCGGTCCCAGATTGCAAGAGGCAGTCAGACATCCCCGGAGGGGTCCCAGATTGGAGAGAGTGCAGGCCAGGCTGAGGGACTACCCCACCTCGTGCAGGAATTTCGTGCACCGGGACTCTAGTTAAATATAAGAATGAACAGGGAAGTCATTATGGATTACATTTGAAATAATGGACCACACAAAACACACACCTTTTTTTCAAAATTATTTGATTGTTATATAATTACCTCTGTGCTAATATCGTGATATTGATTTGAAGTTGTCCCACACTTGTGCCTGAGTTTTGCCACCAGTTGTTCAAAGTCTATAACTTCACTGAAGCGAAAAGCTGTTTTTCCTTTGATGCTAATGATGACGGATTTGCTGGAATCATGTGTTTTATCTATAGCTAAGACCTGGGGGGTAAAAACATATTATAAATGAATCACATTCTCCCTTGATGCTTATACTTCTAGGCAAAATGTGTTTAGCTTACTCTTTTGTGGCTAAAGTTTAGGTTCCTGGTATAACTTATTAAATAATAAACTTTGAAAAACCATAATGAGATCTTACCTCATACCTATCTAAATAGCTATTATCAAAAAATCAACCAAAAAAGTGATGGAGAGGATGTGGAGAAAAAAAGAACCTTTATGCACTGTTGGTGAGATTGAAAATTTGTGCTGCCACTATGGAAAACAGTATGCATGTTCCTCAAAAAATTAAAACCATAACTATCATTCCACCTTCATGTTATTTATCCCAAGAAATCCAAAAAGATATATGCATCCTCTGTTCAATGTGACATTATTTACTAGTACAATGGCCAAGATATGGTATCAATTTAAGTGTCCATCATTAGATGATTGGATAAAGAAGTCATGGTACTTATATACAATGGAATATTAGTCAGCCATAAAAAAGGATAAAATTTTATCATTTGTGACAGCATGATGTACTTAGCAGGTATTATGCTAAGTGAAATAAACCAGACAGAAAAATACAAATACCATATGATTTCACTTATATGTGGAATCTAAAAAACAAAATAAATGAACAAACAAAACAGAAACTTATAGATATAGGCCTCCTGAGTCTTCTCCTGGACCAACTCCAGGGTTATTCACAGAGGGGACAGGCTGAGTGGTGGTGGGGTGAGCACCCCAGGGGACAGGAGGACGTGAGGCCCTGAGGTGGGGAAAGTGACAAGCTGTCCTTCATTGTCAGCCAAGGATGAGTACACAGCCACCTGTCCAAGATCCCTCATCCACAGAGATGTTATCCACTGGTGTCCTCAGCCTGAGGGCCACCTACTACCAGGTTCTCTATAAAGTGGAGCTCATGCTGCCTGAGAAATTGAGGCCACTGTACAACTATCTGGCAGGTCCCAGAACAGTTTTTTTCTGAGCTCCAATTATGAAATGGGGGTTGCTGTGTGCTGGATTGGCTGACATGGCTTGCCGTACAGAAAAATCTCAGTACAGTTTACTCTGTTGTTTTGATGATTACAGGGCTTATTTGGTCAAGATAATCCACTTGTAATTATTCCAAAAAATCTGAGTCTGTTTGCTGTTAATTTCATTGGGGCAGCAGGAGCCTCTTAGCTCTTTCGTATTTGGAGATATAATCAAGAACTAAAAACTAACTCAAGCAGGAGTTCCTGATCATCCCAACAACTTAGATGTAGCCATAACCAGCGGGACCTAGTTTGTTTTATTGCTTACTTATTGGTAAGGTGTTGCTCCCTGTGCTAATGATTAGAACACATCTTTAAAAAAAAATCTAACTAAGTACACAATTCAGCAGAAAAATAAAGCAAATTTTTAAAAAGAATGAAAGTAATGGTATAAAATAAAATAAAATAAATGATTTTGTATTGATACCCCTTGGTGGGAGATACTATTATAGGTAAAGGGGATAACCCAAATCTGGGGAAAATTATAATGACCTTGTAGAATAATATCATGTAAGGATATTCTTTGCTCTAGGCCATGGAAATTCCATTTTAAACTGGCTGTCAATTTCTTTTTCTATAGACAAGGTCTTTGTTTCATTTTCTACACCTGTCCCAGGAGTAGGTAGTGATGGTTCCTTCCTTTGGTATCCTCACCAGCCAGAAACTTCTGTTTAATTTTACACACAAAGGAGCAGTGGTTTAATTTTGTGTCATACGGAAGGGGAGCTGGGTGGTGACCCCTATGTAATTATACTTCCTTGTCCCACCTGTGGTCCTCCTGGATGACCAAGGTGTTTGGTATCATCAGTGACTACTTTGGGCAGGAGGACCAGCCCAGGTAAGGGCTCCCACCCATGAAGGATTAGGAACACAGGTCCAGAAGTACTTACCCAATAGCCCCAGGTTATATTACCGTACAGCTGATGCCTGCTAGCATGGCAGTAAAGGCATTCTCAGGGTTCCGGTTACTTCACACTTTCTTCTCTCTCTCTCTCTCCCCGGTTACCTCACACTTTCTTCTCTCTCTCTCTCTCCTCTCTCTTATAATATTATTATTAATAATATTATTTACATGTGTTCTTAACCCCCCCCCCCTTATCCTCTATCCTTCACCCCCATGTTATCTGTGGCCATTGATGAGGCTCATATGTACGCCCACAAGTCTCTTGGTTGATTTCTCCCCCTAACTCCCAGCGATCCCCTCCTTCTCTGGGGTTTGGGGTTCTGATCAATGTTACTCAGTCTCTGGGTCTGTTCTTATTTGTCAGTCTATGCCATTCACTATATTCCATAAATGAGTGATATTATGTGATGTTTATCTTTCTCTGCCTGGCTTATTTCACTTAGCATAATGGTCTCCATCTCCATCCATGTTGCTGCAAATGGTTGAAACTCTTTCGTTTTTACTGCAGAATAGTATTCCATTGAGAGATGTACCACAGTTTTTTAATTCATTCATCTGTTGATGGGCATTTAGGCTGTTTACAAACCTTAGCTATGGTGAATTGAGCTGCTATGAACATAGAGGTGCATATATCCTTTCTGATTCGTGTTTCTAGTTTCTTGGGATATATTCCTAGAAGTGGGATCATTGGGTCAAATGGGAGTTCCATTTTTAGTTTTTTAAGGAAACTCCATACTGTTCTTCACAGTGGCTGCACCAGTCTGCATTCCCACCAACAGTGCACAAGGGCTCATTTTTCTCCGCATTCTCTCCAACACTTGTTGCTTGCTGTTTTGTTGATGATAGCCATTCTGACCGGTGTAAGCAATGAACAACAGGGGATGGGGGAATATGTAGGGAGGGGTTTGGGATGGGAATGTGGTGATAAGGACAATTATGTGATACCATAACCAATAAAAATAATTTTTTTAAAAAAGAAAGAAACTTATGGATACAGAGAAAAAAATTAATGGTTGCCAGATGAGAAGAGGTTTGGGGAGCTGGTGAAGTGATTAAAAAGTACAAATTGGCAGTTACAAAACAGTCATGGGGATATAAAGTATAGCATAAGGAATATAGTCAGTAATCTATATATATATAAAAGGCTAATATGCTAAGTGTCCAACAGTCTGGTCGCTATGACACACACCAACCACCAGGGGACAGATGCTCAGTGCAGGAGCTGCCGAGCAGCAGTGACTTGCCAGCAGTGGTTCTTGGGTCACTCACCCTGAAACCAGAGAGGGAGCCTGATTCCTAGGAGGCTGCATGATTCCACCTTTGACTTTGGGTTAAGTTGTTGCTAGGCACTATTGGCCCTGAATCTGGTTACTGCACACTTGCATTTGCATTCCACAACCTGTACTATAGAACCTTTGCAGAGTGCCCTCTCGCACTCCAGGACCCCTCAGTGGATGTTGGAGAGCTGGTTTCGACCAGATCCTCACAGGCCAGGCCGATGGACCCCACCTGCTGGAAGGACCCCACTCAATCTGCAGATGCCTGGTAGGGACCGCAGGAGGTTGGCTTCAAGGTGTGTCTGGCCCATCTTGCCCAGTCCTACTCCACCAGCCACCTTCTAATTAATTTCCTTTCAATGTGTACAAGTCCATGCACCACATCATTAGTATTATAATAACTATGTATATTTTCAGGGGGTACTAGACTTATTGGGGTGTAAATATCTAACCACTACACTATACACCTGAAGTTAATATAATATTGAATGTCAATCGTAATTGAAAAATTTTTTTAAAGAAAATAATAAAATTTCTCATTATCCTAAAAAAAAAAGAAATATACTTTATATACTAGTTGTACCACTGATACAAGTGCAAGTTATTTAACTTTTCATGGGAAAGTCTTAACTAACATGTAGTCATTAAAAATGATAATTCAGCCAAAACCGGTTTGGCTCAGTGGATAGAGTGTCAGTCTTCGGACTGGAGGTTCCCGGGTTCAATTCCGGTCAAGGGCATGTACATTGGCTGCGGGCACATCCCCGGTAGGGGGTGTGCGGGAGGCGGCTGGTCGATGTTTCTCTCTCATTGGCGTTTCTGGCTCTCTAATCATGTTCCATTTTGAGTCATCCTAAACCCTTATCTTATTTCTAAATTTTTATGTGACTTTTTTCATTTTCAACAAGAGCTACAAGGCTCTTAGTACTCTTATTCTGAATAATTCTGGACTTAAAAAATTATTATCTAAAAATTACTAAAATAGCCGAAACCGGTTTGGCTCAGTGGTAGAGCGTTGGTCTGCGGACTGAGGGGTCCCAGATTCGATTCCTGTCAAGGGCATGTACACTGGTTGCGGGCACATCCCCGGTGGGGGATGTGCAGGAGGCGGCTGGTCGATGTTTCTCTCTCATTGATGTTTCTGGCTCTCTATCTCTCTCCCTTCCTCTCTGTAAAATATCAATAAAATATATTTTTAAAAATAAATAAATAAATAAAAATTACCAAAATAATGTGGCATAATGAGTTTTTAATAATTTATAGAATTAAAGGAAATTTTACTTTGAATGAAAACATCTTCAAATTAAAAACTGGTATGGCACCAAATTTACATTACCTCTCGAAATGGAATGATTACACTGCATAGATTGCCATCCTGGCTAGCAAAGCAGATATAGTTCTCTGAGATGCACATTTTGCCATGAGCATTGAAGTGGCTGAATGGCACCCATAAAAAACATTCATGCACTTCTTTCAAAGTCTCTTCTTTGGGCAGCCTAAAAAAAGCATTAAACTGCTCACTATGGGCTCGATCTTCTAGACCTCTGTAGGAAAGAAAAAAGGGAGACTTAAATAATGACTACTAAAGGGTACACATGTCTATACTGATTAATCCAAATGTACTGTAAAGCAGAAAGTTTAACTAAACGCTATATTTTTCAACAAATAATGAAATGGAAGAAACATACTGATTCCTAGCAGATTCTTTTTGTTTATTCTCTTTTCCAATTTTTTAAATTAGTGAATTAGAATGCACAAAAATTAGAGATAATGTAGGTCTTCAAACCATCTGTTAAGGAGTGATTTGCTGGAAGATTATTATTATACTATTATGTTGTCCTATTATATGATTACTAGAGGCCTGGTGCAACAAATTCATGCATGCGGAGGGGGGGGGTCCCTTAGCCCGACCTGCACCCTCTCCAATCCAGGAACCCTAGGGGGATATCCAACTGCCTCTCACAATCCAGGACCTCTGGCTACTAACTTCTCACCTGCCTGCCTGCCCTAACTACTCTGCCTGCCTGATCCCTCTAACTGCCTTCCCCTAACTGCCCTCCCCTGCCGGTATGGTAACCCCTATAACTTTTTTTTAATATTATCCCCTTTACACACAATTGTATTTGTCTTCCTTATTGGCTTCACCCTCTCACACAATTTTATGTAACACTTTTTCCTACTGACTCATCATTTATAAACTTTTCTTTCCTCCTTATTTCCTACTTCTATTCCATCATTTTTCTTCCCATCTTTCTTCTACCCTCCCTCCCTTTTTCCTTGCTTCCCACCTTAATTTTTTTCTTTACTTCCTCCCTCGGACTTGCTTTGCTCCCTTCCCCATTTCTTCCTTCTTCCTATTCTCATTTTAAGCTCTACCAGTTCCCTTTTAAAACTTTTCTTCCCTCACTCTTTTTCTCTCACCCAACCTTTCCCATACATTCTTCTCTACTTACTTCCACTATTTTAATATCTATCTATATACCTGCCTAATTATTCATTATAATTTATCTTTCTTTTCTGACTCCTACTTTTAAAATCTGCCCCAGTACACAACTATACTTGATTTTCATTACAGCTCCTACAGTGCACTCTTTCCTTTTTTTAACTCTACTCTCTACTGACTCCTTTATAAAGTTCTTCTTTCCCTCCCTTCTTTTTTTTTAAAAAAAATATATATTTTATTGATTTTTTACAGAGAGGAAGAGAGAGGGATAGAGAGTTAGAAACATCAATGAGAGCGAATCATCGATCAGCTGCCTCTTGCACACCCCCTACTGGGGATGTGCCCACAACCAAGGTACATGCCCTTGACTGGAATCAAACCTGGGACCTTTCAGTCTGCAGGCAACACTCTATCCACTGAGCCAAACCGGTTTCGGCCTCACTCCTTTCTTAAAGCTTCCATTTGGGGGAGTGTTAACTCCCAGCCCAGGGCTCAGCCCCAGCCAGATGTTCACCGCCCCCACTTCCCCGGTCTCCCCGCTGCTATCCTGCTCACATTCCCTACCTAGGATGCCCGGCCCAGTGAGGGTGGCCAAGGCCCACACAGCCCAGGCGCTGCTGCTGCCACAAAGCAGGAGTGCCTCTGCCCAGAAGGCCTCAGACAGTCCAGCACTCAATCCTGGACCCATGCTGGGGGCCACCAGCCTCCCTGCCTCTTAATGGGTGCACCTGCTCCCCCCTCCCATGTGTAGCCCTGCATTTCCATCCCTTTTCCATTCCTGTGTCTTTTTCTTGTTCCCTTTCTATATTTCTGTTTCTCCTCTTGTCCTGTCTAGATGCAGGCCTGCCTTCCTCTCCCTCTCCTTTCTTATCCCCTCTTCTTGTATCCTATCCTACCCAGGGCCTTGCAGCTGCCTGAGCAGAGGGTGGGGACACAGCCTGCTGATCTGGTCATGACATGACACTATAATGGATAATTTGCATATCTCTCTATTATTAGGATAGATGGCTAAAACCAATCTTGGTGACAGTAATAGTTATATCTGATTATCAGAAAATCATGTTACCCAGTTCAAATAAAATAATGAAAATTTATGGTATCCAAATTTAGAAAGTTAGTGCATAAAAAGTAATATTAAGACTAAAATATTGCATAAAAGATAATATTTATGTTTTAAAAAGTCCAAATTAGAAGATAAAACAACACTGCTTGCACAGTATTAGGCACCATTAGGTATCAATAAATACAGATTACTTGTTAAAGTTATACATACATATATAAATAAAAAACAATTGCTTAAAATAGAACAATTTTCTAAAGGCATTCAACACTTGAACTACGCAGCAATGTCATCTGGGGTAGTAAGTAAATTATGCAAGTTCTAACTCAGAGCCAACAAAATTAAAACTAAATTCATCATTCCAGCATACTGTTTGAATATGAGATACTTTATGTCTTTCAAAATAATTTTGATAAATATGAACAGAAAACCACATTAATTTTAACTCAAACTATAATTCAATGGGTTATTTCACCATTATTTTAAAGGATGAGGTCTATTCATACCAATGAAAAGAAGTTCTGGATATATTATTTTAAAGAGGAGAAGCAAATTATAGAATAATATGTGATAGCAAACCAAATACATATAGAGTCAAACAGCTTTCAGACATATACTTCTGATGCAGAAACTAATTAATTATTAATATTTATTTAGTGCTTTATATTTAACAAAGTGCTTTCACATAATACATTGCTCATTCCTTATAAGTGCTCTCTGAAAAAACAGAGGTCCTGAGTGATTATGACTTGTCTAAGAGTTCCTGAACTCTCCATCTAAGCACTATATTCTCCACTGACTCCACAAACTTGCCTCTTCATAAAAATAATGCCCCTTGCCCTAGCCAGTTGGGCTCAGTGGCTAGAGTGTTGGCCTGCGGACTGAAGGGCCCTAGGCTTGATTCTGATCAAGGGCACATACCTGGTTTGGGGGCTTGATCCCCTTTGTAGAGCGTGCAGGAGGCAGCCAATTAAAGATTCTCTCTCATCATTGATGTTTCTATCTCTCTCTCCCTTCCTCTCTGAAATCAATAAATTTATTTAAAAACATAAAACAAGAAAACAAGAAACAATGCTCTTTATAAATTGTTTAAAAATAATACATTTAATAATTTCAAACCTAAAAGTAGACTACTCATACAGAGTTAGATTAACCGTGCACATATAAATCTCTACATTTCTAAAAGCACTCCATGGCAAATCCTATTGGGATCTCAAGAAATAATTTTCAGACCTAACTTCAATTCTTCTTGGGGCTAAATTTCATGGAGAGAACACTATTTGCGAAATGCATATAAATAAACAAAATAAAAATCAATAATTACCCCCCCCAAAAAAAACACATCACATAATACAGAACAGTTCATTTTTAATGCTAATCAATGCTACCATTCTTTAGTCAAATAATATTTTTTAAAAGTAAGTATACCTTTTGGTGATTTGTCGAGGATCATCAAGAATTGGGTCATTATCAAATGTTTCCTTATCAAAAAGTCTCTTTACAGCATAGTTGGCTAGCTGTTCCATAAGAAGATATGTTTGGTTAATATGCAAAAACATTGAAAAATAGTGACTGTCCCCTTGGGAACACACATGAATACTCTCTGTCAGTATGACATTTGAAGTCTTTTCAAGTTTTGAGACCGAATCCCAGGAGATAATGAGTTTTACTGTAAATAAAAGTTATAAATAGATCAGATTAAATTTGTAAATGTTCAGTAATATTTATCAATCAGGTCTTTGGAAAGAATAGTAACATACTTGAAAAATGCTATGAACAACTAAAATATTTGCATCCAACATGGGTTATAATTTTGAATCATAACTACAAACATACAATAATTGGTGAGTCTAGGAATAGATATAAATTATTCTGTTACTTTACATAATTACAAAGTGGTACTATGGCTACTATATTTATATTGTATGTTTAAAACAAGGATTAAAGCATAGATTGAGGAAAGTAGGTAGCTTAGAACAATAGAAGAAAAGGAGTTATATGCTAGATCACCATAATTTCATATTCATTCACTTGCCACAATATGCAAGGCATTATGCAAACGGTCTATACACACTTTTTATGGTTCTATGTTAAATAACCAGCCTTAAAAGGATTCTTTTTCTAAATGAAGTGAACTTGTTTTATTTTTAGAGAGAGGGGAATGGAGAGGAAGAAAGAGGGGGAAAGGGGAAGAAAGAGAGAGAGAGAGATCATTAATCAGTTGCCTCCTACAAACACCCCCACCAAAGATTGAACCCCCAATATAGGAATGTGCCCTGACTGGGAAATGAACTAGCAACCTTTCAGTTGCACTAGACAATGCTACAACCAACTGAGCCACCCTGGCCAGGGGTAGATCAACTGAATTTTTATTGTATAGTTTAATTAACATTAATATCAATCCTATTACTTTATATACAACCTAATACCACTACAGAGTTGATAAGTCAGTCAGAAAGTTCAAAGTCATAGCAAGCAATAGAAACCACTTACTTTCTGATCCCAACAAAAAAGAATAGAAACTCAGGAAGTTGGTGCTAAGATAGAGCCAGCCCTGACAAGGAACCCGTCCTTTCCAATAGCTGCATGAGTAATAGGTCACTAATTTCTCCTGCTCTGGTAAACCAAAACATTTTTCAAATTTCAAGAGAGTTTCTCGAAATTTCTCAGGATCATCTTCTTTTGCAAAAGAATGTTTTCCTTCTTCAGCAATTAATCCCTAAGGGAAACAAAATATTTTCTGAAAATTAATCATTACCTAACAACAAAAATGTCATATATTTAAACAGTTCATTGAACACAACTGTGTATATTTACACAGGTACATATATCATATGCATATGACATACTTAAGACAGAGGTGAGATTTTCTTTAATTTTGTCATTAGGCTTTTTCTAATGCCTCACAAAGAATTACCACAAATACAGGTGCTAAATATTGTTTTGATTGAGTGAAGTGTTCACTCAAACTCCAAACTCAAGAGATATTAAAATGAAAATATCCCTAAGAGCACTCACAAGGGCACAAAAAACTAACCGACTGTAATTTTTCTTTAGCACTGATTCTGACATTAATATGTGTGCTTCTACCAATCCTGAAAGGTATCAATACAACATTGACCTTCCATGCAGCCTTTAATCCTTAAATAAGAGGGTCATGATTTTTGTATTCCATCTACAAATTATATCCAGGCCACTTACTCTTATCTTTCCTTGTACAAAATTAGTAATATCTTCACTTGAGTCAAACACAGATAAGGTTTTCATGATGTTTTGTTCCAACCAATCCCAATGCTTCATTATTTCTTCTCTGTTGGCTCCTGATTAATAATGGAAGATAATAAAAGACACAAGAAAAACTCCACAACAAAACTGCTCAATATTTACAAGCTTAGTTAAAAAGAAATAAAATTATATATGCTCTTTTCAAAAATGATATTCATAAAAAATGTATTATATTTATTCTCTACTTCATCTCTACATGTGGGCATGAACACTATTTATAATAATAAAAGCATAATATGCTAATTAGACCCAGACATCCTTCTGGATGGCCTTACCATGCATGTGACAACCCTAAACACACTGTATGAATGTAGATTTCAACTGTGGCAATTCAACTTATTTCAGAAGGTATGAGGCCTTTGCTCAGAGCCACCCTTTAAATTAAAAGGCCTGTCACTTAAAAGAAATTTCATGGAAGAGGTTAGAAACCCTGTAGCAAGATTAAATCCATGTTACCTGCTGATTCAGGGTTAGGTGGCTTTTTGGGGGTTAGCTTAAATAAATTAAATCTGCGTTAACCCATATATCTTTAAGATTTCTCAAGCAGTGTAGATTATACAAATCTCAATCAAAAGAAATACCCTGACTTCTTAGTATACTTTGTAATATAGAGAGAGTGACACTTAAAAATTTATTGAACCTGCAAAATGGCCTAATTCAGTTAGAATCATATTCATGCTATTAAAGTAACCATACCAAGTGCAATATCTTTCTTTAATGAACGACAAAATTCATGGTAAAATTTTAAGGCCTCTATTTTGGTCTTTTATATATAAGAAAACTTCATTAGTAAAGGGAAGAGATCAACCAAAGGACTTGTGTGCATGCACATGGGCCTAGCCAGTGGCCATGGACAACAGGGGGGTGGGGGAATATGTAGGGAGGGGTTTGGGATGGGAATGGGGGGATAAGGACAATTATGTGATACCATAATCAATAAAAATAATTAAAAAAAAGAAAACTTCATTAGTAGGTAACTACTATATTTCTGCATCAGTGCAATTTGGGGGTTAAGTTATATAATCATTCTTTTAAAAAAATAAAAATGGAAAAGACATTTTTTTCTACATAGTTTCGACCAACCAAGTTTAGAGTTGAGTTTATAGCCATCTCACAATATCAGCAGGTGTAGTGTCTTCTTCATTTAATTTAAATGATGTTTAAAATGAGGAAATGCTTGCCTCCAAAACTAAAAGAAATTTAGAGGGAGATGTGAGAAGCATGCCAAAAATCTTTTCTTTAAATTTTTTAATTGATTTCAGAGAGGAAGGGAGAGATAGAAACATCAATGCTGAATCATTGATCAGTTGCATACTGCACACACCTCCAAAGGGATTGAACCCCCAACATAGGCATGTGCCCTGACCAGGAATCAAACTGTGACCTCCTGTTTCATAGGTCAATGGCTCAAGCACTGAGCCATGCCAGCTGTGCAAGCCACACATCTTTAAAAATTAATTGTATGCTGTAGCTATATGTTAATGCATATGAACTATCCAAAAGTCACATGAATTTTTTTTAAGTATATCTACTTGAGAACAGAGTTGGAGAAAAGAAAGAGAAAGTACAGTATTTCAACATTTAAAAAGCTAAAAATCTGGGATTCTAATTTAGAACAACATTATAATAGCATCATTAAAAAAATAACATACTGTCATGGTGTTTTTTAAGATTTTGAGTAGCTTTATTAGGAAGAATCTAAACTGCTCCAGGAGAATTGTAGGACTGTAGGACTGCCTGAAAGATATCATTTCATATTTCAAGTACTTCAAGGACTTCAAGGACTGTAGGTGTGCAACTAAAAAGGATTCAATTTTTCAGACTTAGAAGTTTAGGGCTTGATTCTCTTCATGTGAGTTATTACAGATGAAACAGTATTTTATGGGGAAGTTCTCATCTTCCCTACAGTTGGGTGAATCAGGAAGAATAAGTTGAAGAAAGGAGATATATAACAGTAGCAATAATCAAAAGTTATTCAGAATTAGGACTGATGGAACACGTGCTTCAGGTCACTCAACTGATCAAAGTTTTATTTTTGTTTATTATATAACACTAGAGGTCTGGTGCACAAAATTCATGCACCAGGGAGGGGGTTACCCTCAGTCCAGCCTGCACCCTCCCATTTGGAACCCCTCGGGGGATGTCCGATTGCGAGTTTAGGCCCAATCCCTACAGTCAGACATCCCTCTCACTATCCAAAACCACTGGCTCTTAACAACTCGCCTGCCTGTCTGCCTGATTACTCCTAACCACTTTTGCCCACCAGTCTGATCACCCCCTAACTGCTTCCCTGCTGGCCTGATAGCCCCCAACTTCCCTCCCCTGCCAGCCTGATCATCTCCAACTGCCCTCCTCTTCTGGCTTGATCACACCCAATTGCCCTCTCCTGCAGGCCTGGTCACCCCCAACTGCCCTTCCCTGCTGGCCTGATCTCACCCCCAATTGCTCTCCTCTGCAGGCCTGGTCACCTTCAACTGCCCTCCCCTGCCAGCCTGATGGCCCACAACTGCCCTCCCCTGCCAAATTGGTGGTACCAGGATCGGGCCTAAAACGGCAGTCGAACATTCCCCAAGGTGTCTCGGATTTGAGAGGGTGCCAGCTGGGCTGAAGGGATCCTCCCCCACCCCACACCATGTGCATGAATTTCATGCACTGGGCCTCTAGTGTTGAATAAGCTTGGTGAAAGTGAACATCCTTATCTTGTTCCTATTCTAAAGGGAAACATTTTTCTGGGTTTTTCTGCATTGAGTATTATGTTGGTTGTAGGTGTGTCATATATGGACTTTATTATGTTTAGATATGATCTCTCTATTCCCACTTCACTGAGAGTTTTTATTTAAAAAAGGTACTGGATTTCATTGAAAGATTTTTCTGCATTCATGATAAGACCATGTGATTTTTGTTTTTCAATTTGTTTATGTGATATACCATGTTTATAAATTTGCAATTATTGTACCAGCCACACATCCTTGGAATAAGTCCCCCTTGGTCATGTGCGTATGATCTTTTTAATATATTGTTGGATCCAATTTACTAATATTTTGTTGAAGATTTCAGCATCTGTGTTAATCAGGGATATTGGCCTATAATTCTCTTTTTGTAGTGTCTTTGTTTTTAGAATTAGGATAATGCTGGCTTCGTAAAAAGAGTGTGGAAATATTCCTTCCTCTTGACTTTGAAATAACTTGAGGAAAGGTATGACAGTTCTGCTTTGAATGTTTGGTAAAACTATCCTATAATTCCATCTAGTCAAGGACTTTTATTTGCTGAAAGTTTTAAAATTACTGCTTTAATTTCATCAACTGTTATTGGTCTATTTAGGTTTTCTGATTCTTCCTGATTGAGATTGAGAAGATTGAATGTTTCTACAAATTTGTCAATTTTTTCCAGGTTGTCCAGTTTTTTGGAATACAGTTGTTCATAGTATTTGCTTACACTCCTTTTTCCCCCCTGTGGAGTCCATTGTTATATTGCCTCTTTCATTTCTATTCATATTTATTTATTTGGGTTCTCTGTTTCTTAATGAGTCTACCTACGGATTCAACAATATTGTTTATCTTTTCAAAGAGCCAGCTCTTGTATTCATTGATCTTTTGTACTGAATTTTAGTCTCTATGTCATTAATTTTCACTCTGATGTTTATTATTTCCTTCCTTCTACTTCCTCGGGCTTTTCTTGCTGTTCTCTAATTCCTTTAGTTGTGGGATTTTTCTTGTTTCTTGAGGTAGGCCTGAAATGGTATGAATTTTCCTCTTAGGACTGCTTTCACTGTGTCCCAGAGGTTTTGTGTTCATTTTCATTTCTTTCTAAAAGTTTTTAATTTATTCTTTGATCTCATTGGTAACCCATTCATTGTTGAGTAACATGCTATTTAGCATCCAATATTTGAGTGTTTTTGAGTTTTTTATTATAGTTGATTTTTAACTTCATGCTATTGTGATCCAAGAAGATGCTTGGTATGATATCAATCTTTTTGAATTTGTGTTATGTCCTAACATGTGGCCTATCTTTGAGAATATTCTATGTGAGCTTGAGAAGAATGTATATTCTGTTGCTTTTCGGTGAAATCTTCTGTAAATATCAGTTAGATTTATCTAATCTAGTATGTCACTTAAGGCCTCTGTTTCCTTGCTGATGTTTTGTCTTGACGATCTATCAACTGATATTAGTGGAGTGTTAAAGTCCCCTACTATGACTGTACTGCTCTCAATCAATCCCTTAAAGCCCATCAAGAGATTTTTTTTTTAATGTAGTTGGGTGCTTCTATATTAGGTCCACACATGTTTACAAGTGTTATTTATATTTTCTTGTTAAATCATTCCCTTTAGTGTTCTGTAGTGGTCTTCTTTGTCTATTGTTATGGCCTTTGCTTTGTAGTCTATATTGTCTGATATGAGTATTGCTATGCTAGATTTTTTTTTCCTTTCCACTTGAATGAAATATATTTTTCCCATACCTTCACTTTCATTCTGTGTGAGTTTTTGTTCTTAGGCAGTTCTTTTGTAGACAGCATATCCACTATAATAAAAGGTTAATAGGCCAATTGTCCCCATGGGCAGGAATTCGACCAACTGGGAGTTAGACATGTGCTGACCACCAGGGGGCGGTGTGGAACATGGCAGGAATCTGCAATGAGGCACTGGCAGCAGGAGGCAGTGGAAGTACTGCTGAGCCCCATGGGTCCAAATTAGACCAGGACCACAGTGGGATGATAGAGCAAGTGAGAAGGTGGTGCCAGGCCAAAAGTGGGTGCGAGAAGGGACTCCAAATTGTCCCAGTGATCACCATACAGACAGGGACAAGGGGAGAGGGGTGGGATGATAAGTGGGTGGTACCAGGCCAAGGCTGGTGTGAGCAGGGGCCCTGATGACCTCGCCGGTCACCCTGCAAATTGGCCTTGATTGCTGGCCAAGCCCAAGGACCCCACCTGTGCATGAATTTCATGAACGAAATTCGTGCACAGGGGATGTGTCCCTCAGCCCAGCCTGCACCCTCTCCAATCTGGGACCCCTTAAAGGAAGTCTGACTGCCCTCTCACAATCCAGGACCGCTGGCTGCCAACTACTTGCCTTCCTGCATTCCTGGTTGCCCCTAACCACTTCTGCCTGCCAGCCTGATCACCTCTTAATCACTCCCCTGCCAGCCTGATTGCCCCTAACTGCCCTCCTGCAAGCCTGGTCACCCCTAACTGCCATACCCTGCAGGCCTGGTCCCTCCCAACTGCCCTCCCCTGCTGGCCATCTTGTATCCACATGGGGCCATCCATCTTGTGTGTTAGAGTGATGGTCAATTTGCATAATACTCTTTCATTAAATAGGATATTACTTTTTTACTAGATATGTATACATATGGGTCATGTTTTCCTATTCATTCAGCTACCCTATATATTTTGACTAGAGCATTTAATCCATTAATATTTAAGATTATTATTGATAGGTATTTATTGCCATTTTTATGTTCTTTATCCTCTTTATCCTTTTCTTCTTCTTAAAGCAGTCCCTTTAACATTTCTTGCATTTCGGGTTTGGTGGTAATGTACTCCTTTAACCTCTTTTTATCTTTCTTCTTCTTCTTCTTTTTTATGTGTCTGAAAATCTCTTTATTTCACCTTCAATTTTGCTGGACACAGTAGTCTTGTATTTAGGCACTTGCTTTTCACTACTTTGAATACTCATGCCACACCCTTCAGGCTTGAAGTGTTTCTATTGAGATGTCAGCTAAAATTCTAATGGGAAATCCTTTGTAGGTAATTGTCTGTCTCTTTCTTGATGCATTTAAGATTCTTTGTCTTTAATTTTAATTACAATATGTCTAGATGTGGGTTTCTTTGGGTTCATGGTGATTGGGACTCTGTGCTTCATGAACTTGTGTGACATTTTCCTTCACCAAATTGGGGAAGGAAACTGTCTGTCATTATTTCTTTAAACAGGTTCTTTGGTTCTTGCTCACCTTCTTCCCCTTCTGGTATCACTATAATGGTGATGTTGTTCCATTTCACATCTATCTTCTTGCTTTTTAATTGTGGGTGTTTTGTTTTGTTTTTTTCATTTTGCTGCTCTAATTGAGTATTTATTTCTACCTTGTCTTCCAATTTGCTGATTTGATCCTCTGCTTCATCCAATCTACTTTTAATTACTTCCAACGTGTTCTTGATGTCAGATATGTTATTTTTCATTTCTGTCTGGTCCCAGTTCATGGTTTCTATTTCCTTTTTCATGTTGCTATAGTTTGGCATGGTCTCTGAACGAGAGTCATGTCCTGGGAGTGGCTGTGGCAGTAGCAGGGGCTCTTTGGCAAGAAAAGCTTGAACCACCAGCCCCCTACCCCAAGACTCCTGTGCAGTCCATCGGACTCTCACTCTCTCTCTTTCTCTCTCTCTCTCTCTCTCTCACACACACACACAAACACACACACACACACATACACACACGCGCACACACACTTCCACACATTCTACCTCTTACTCCCTCACTCAGGTCCTGCCAGCCACCATGTTGGAATCCCCTAGTGAGATCTGATCAATGTTTTATAAATTGTAATAATCTGTAATATTTCTTAAATAAATAATTAGATGTCTTCCTATTCTCTCAAAGTAGAATCTAATAAATTTAACTCTTCTAAATCAAAAAACTGGGAAATATAAATATAGTTATTCAATTTATTAGTGTCCTTATTTATTTGATGTATATGTTTTAAAAATCATACTTACCACATGCAATTGACAGGTAAACTTGAGAATCTGGTGTCTGGTGTAGAATACGAAATGGAGCTACTTTAGCAGTAGAGTCTAAGACTGAATCAAGAGTCCCAACCAGAAGCCCTGTTGTAATAAAGAAACTGATGAAATAAGAATTTTATAAGAGATGAAATCAATAGTACTTTAAATGACAAAAAATAATGGACTTACTTTTTTAAATTTCTAGCCCAAAGAATACTTATAGAGATCTTTCATATATATATTCTGGATGAAGATTTTATAGTGTTACAATGTGAGTAGTGTTTGAGAAAATGATCTTTCAATAAAATGTCATGTTTAATTGTCCAAATCTCAATATATATATTTCGGGCTCCAGCCTCATACCGAGGGAATCTGGGCTGTAAGGGGGAGGCTCAAGGGAGCGGTGAAAGGCAGAGCCCCCAAGTCGCGCACATTGCACGCACAGAGGACAGATGGTTGATTGGGCCAAGGGATTGCCCTAGCAGGAAGGAGACATAAGCTCCAGACTGTTCTTAACCCTACTTCCAACTGCTCTGAACCCCAGTTGTGGGCTTGTTGGGGGAGAGACTACACTGTCTGGTAGCGGGCAAAAGTCTAGGGTGCCTTTCTCTCAGAGGTGCTTGCAGCGAATACCAAAGGACACTGAGGTACACAGACTCAGGAACCTCAGAGGGCGGGGCTAACCGGAAGCCAAGGCTGTAGGCTCCACCCTGAAACTCTGCCCCATCCAAGCTGAACACAGAGGCTTTTGCAGGTTTCCAAGTCTAGTGGAATAAGGTTGTCTCCTGGCATAGACACAGCTGACCCTCCCAACCTACCAACTCAGGGAAGCAGCAAAAATACCAAAACGAGGAAACAGATCACAAACGAAAGAAATGGAGGACAAAAAGCGACTGGATATAGAGTTCAAAGCCACGCTTATAAGGTTGTTCAACAATTTCTTAGAAAAGGCCGATAAAATAAATGAGACCTATGAGGATATGAAAAGGGATCAACAAGAAATAATAAAGGGTCAACTAGAAATAAAGAATACATTCTCTGAAATAAAAAATATTATACAGAGTCCTAAAAACAGATTGGAAGACTGCAAGAATCAAGTCCAAGATTTGGAACACAAAGAGCCAGAGGACACTCCTCTGCAGAAGCAAGAAGACAAGAGAATCCAGAAAGTTGAAGATGGTGTAAGAAACCTCTGGGACAACTTCAAGCGAACCAACATCAGAATTATGGGCATCCCAGAAGATGACAGAGAACAAGATACCGAAAACATATTGAAAGAAATAGTGACAGAAAACTTCCCCCACCTGGTGAAAGAAATAGACTTACACGTCCAGGAAGCACACAGAACCCCAAACAAAAGGAATCCAAAGAGGACCACACCAAGACACATCATAATTAAAATTCCAAGAGCTAAAGACAAAGAGAGAATATTAAAAGCAGCAAGACAAAAGCAGGTAGTTACCTATAAAGGGGCGCCCATAGGACTGTCAGCTGATTTTTCAACAGAAACCATGCAGGCCAGACGGGAATGGCAAGAAATATTCAAGGTGATGAATAATAAGAACCTACAGCCAAAAATACTCTACCCAGCAAAGCTATCACTCAGAATCGAAGGCCAGATAAAGAACTTCACAAGTAAATTTAAGCTAAAGGAGTTCATCACTGCCAAGCCAGAATTATATGAATTGCTAAAAGGGGTTCTTTAGGAAGAGGAAGAAAATAAAGATAAAAATTATGAACAAACACGTAACTATCAACAAGTGAGTCTAAAAACCAAGAGAAGTAAAAATCATGATGAACAATATTAACTGGTGAATATAATAGAATCAGAGGTATGGAAGGGGAGTGGACTGATGATTCTCGGGGAAATAGGGAGTGGGGCGGGGTGGGAAGAGACTGAACATAAACTGCACCTATGGATGAGGATAATGGGGGATGGGGAAAGGGCAAAGAGTTGAATGGAAACTTGGTGGAGGGGAGCAATGAAGGGGCTGGGGGATGAGGAACATTTGTAATAATATGAACAATAAAGATTTATTTTTAAAAAAAACCAAAAAAATAAATAAAATGTGCCTTTTCTTATCAGAAGAAAGGATGGAAAATAAAAATCTTACACCTATGGATGAAGACAGTGGCAGGGGGTAAGGGCATGGGGTGGGGTGTGGAATCAGGTGGAGAGGAGCTATGGGAGGGAAGAGGAACACCTGTAATAATATGGACAATAACTATTTATTATATATAAAAAAATAAAAAATAAAAAACACTTAGAACAATGCTTACCATGTAGTAAAATACTCAATGTTATCTAATATTAATATATAAGAAAATTTTAGTTATTTAAACAAATAAAACCTTGATTTAATTAAAATGCTGAGGTAAAGTATTTTTTAAACAATTCTTATTTCATTTGTAATTCAAAGCTTTTGATTAGTTAGTTCCAATTTAATGAACTGATTATATTTCCTACTCCTCCATAGAACAATGTTTTCAGTTTTCTTAACCAACTAATTTCTCCCTTGGGGTCTTTGTTAAGCAATTCTGTTTTACTTAGAAAAGCTAACGCAAATCTTCTAGCCCAGTCCAGCTAATCCAAATTCTACATTTTCCCCATGAAATCTTCACTGGCAATCCCAAGCACTAATGACTTATCCTTTTCTCAGATTACTTATAGCACTTAAAGTCTATAAAACACAACCTATCATTCTGATAAATTAGGCTATCTGTTACTACAACTATTTGTTAAGTACTTGAGGTATATTAATCATATCTTTATCTATATTATTAGTTTGCTGAAGATAATAAACACACCTTCTACCTCTGGGTTTGCATCTTTAATTTTAAACATATTTCTGGACACAACAGGAGCTAAATTGTTGACTTCATTGTATCAATGGGATGACTGAAATACAAAAATCTACCTTCCTTTTTGGGAATTTGGTTGAGTGTTGGTTTTGCTTGATGAGGCATTTATCTTTAATTTAGATTACAGATATTTTAGAAAAACATTAAGTCAATTATAAAGCAGGGTTTGGGCTATTTTCCTTTCTTTTCCCACTTAAAAGGAGTTAAGATTACAAGCAAGGTTTGAATGAGAATATGTATTTGTTGGCAGATGTGAGGTAGGAAGTTATAAACTTAGAGGAATGCAAATTAGAATAGAAGATAGAACAGAGAGATAAAGAGAAATTTGGCTTAACTGAAAGAAAAAGGTGGAAGTGTAGATGTAGAAATTGATAGAAAATAAAAACAGAGGTCACAAAAGCAGCATAATATCAATTAGCAACCTGACAGTGGGTTGTTAATCACTTGACAAAACTGTCAAAATAAAGGCATTATACTTTCAAACAAAACCACTTATTAAACACAGCCCTGTTTGAGTTTCTAGATTTGCCTCCCAAGAATTTAAATTATAATAAAGATTTCAAAAAAGTATTTTCAAATTTGCAAGGAAAATAATTTATTTCACCTTTACCACATTTTCAATAAAACTAGCTCAAACCCAATTTCCTTATTTATAAACACCAGGGGGAAAAAAAAGTAGTATTAGAAAAATGGGAGAAAGAATAAAGAGGTAAAGAAAAGTTTGACTCAGTTGAAAGATAACAGTGGTAGTGTGGATGTGTAAGGGACCAGAGAGGAAAGGAAAGGCCATAGATAATCATTCCTGAGTAACATTATAACAATTAGTTCTCCCATAGAATGTTTTGAGACTGTGTACAAAGTGGTCAAAACCACTGTCAAGAAAGGTCATTTCTTTCTGCAGCAGAAATGTTTACAAGATAAGTACCTTGCACTATGTAGAAAGGAAATTGCTTAGTTTTTGTATGTGCATTAAATCAGGCAGTCCATATAAAACTATGCAACAGATAATTTGGAAGCTAGTTCTAAATACATTTGCAGTCGCTTGGGGAAACTCTTCCAGCTCATTAAGCTACAACAATCAAATTTCAGTAAGTCATTCAGGGATTAATATGTGCCAGTGTCTGGGTTTTAAAAGTACAAGGCAACAAGCTGACAACTTTGGGTTGCTTTCCCACATACATAAGAGGTTTATCATCTGACAGCCTGGACATCCAAGGTCATGAGTCAGCCTACATATGGGAAGTCCTTTAGCCATAGTAAATTGGGAAGAGAATAGATATTGTCTCTTAGCTGCATGAAAAAAGAATAGATTTAAAAATAATAAGAAATATCAGGAAATTCAAATCATCATTTGAATATCTATAACTAAGTAAGGCACCAATGTTCTAGAGCCTGGTAAAGCTCTTTGGGGTTTCAGTAGCATCCTGACATACAAGTAATACCAAACTTTTTAAAGAAATTCACCACCATGCCGAAACCGGTTTGGCTCAGTGGAAAGAGCGCCATTCTGCGGACTGAAAGGTCCCAGGTTTGATTCAGGTCAAGGGCATGTACATTAGTTGCGGGCACATCCCCAGTAGGGGGGTGTACAGGAGGCAGCTGGTCAATGGTTCTCTCATAGATGTTTCTAGCTATCTACCCCTTTTCCCTTCCTCTCTCTGAAAAATCAATAAAATATATATTTTTTAAAAGAAAAAGAAATTCACCACATAATTGATGTTAAATACTTTTTTTAATTAAATGGCATAGTAAAATAACAAAAGAAGTAAGGCTCCATAATTTAAGAAAATAGGCAATTTACAGGTGATGATTATTGTTCATGAACGCATTCTTTGTTTTATTTATTTATTTATTTATTTATTTATTTATTTATTAGAGGCCCAGTGCAAGAAAATTCATGCAATAGAGGGGATTCCCTGAGCCAGACCTGCCCCCTCTCACAGTCTGGGATCCTTCAGAGGTGGGAGGTGACCAGCGATCAGGGGAAGGCAACGTATCATTACACCTCTGCTGCTGCCACTGCTGGCAGCACAAGCCTCGGCCGGCCCTGGTTACCTGAGCCTCAGGCAGCCATGGGCTGTCGGCACCACCATCTTTGAGGGCAGGACAATTACCATATTCCCTCCTTATTGGCTGTGGCCGCCTCCATCTTTGAGGGCAGAGAAGTCAATTAGAATATTCCCTCCCTATTGGCTGTGGGCACCACCATCATTGAGAGAGGGGCAGTCAATTAGTATATTCCCTCTTTATTAGATAAGATTTATTTTAATCTAACATTTTATTTGGAAATACTTTCAAACTCACATAAAACTTGGAAGAAGAGTACAAAGTCATTTGTTTAGGAGAACAGCAATGACCTAAAGAAGGAGGAACACACAAGTAGACCCTGTGCTCCCAACTAAAATCAACTAGACTGTCCTTAGACACGAGGGTCCCTAGGATACCCCCTCGTCCTCTACATTGTCAGCTCTTGCTGGCTAGGCCCACACCTGCCTCGTGGAGGTGGTTGACAAACATTCCCAAAGGCTTGGGTCCATCAGTGCTCTGCCCAGGCCAAACACCTGCTGTACAGTGACAAGGTTGAGAGAGCCCCAAGGAGCATAAAGGTAAACTCTCCCACCCTCCCCAGCACTGATCACTGTCACTGAATGTCTTTATCCCAAAGTCTGGCCTGAAGAAGTTCCGCCATGTTTTATTTTTAATTTATTGATTTGAGAGAGAGAGGGAAACACCAATTTGTTGTTCCACTTATTAATGCATTCACTGGTCGATTCTTGTATGTGCCCTGACCAGGGATCAAACCCCCAACTTTGGCTTGTTGGGATGATGCTCTAACCAAATGAGCTACCCAGCCAGGTCTCAAACCAAATCTTTTTGGCTGAAGATATTGCACCACTGACTTTACAGATGAAAAATATACTAATAGGTCTTGTAGACCAACCTCCAGCATATTCATCTACACTATAGGATCCCTGATAGAAAGCCTAGCTTTGTCCTTTATAACCCCAGAGTTTATTTCTCTTAAGGCAGCCTATTGCATTTTATTAATTGGAAAGTCTTTTTACAACATGAAAGGAATTATATATATCCACATGGTATAGTCAGGGCTGGCTTCATGGGCTTGATGATTTGTCCATAGGGCCCCATTTAGCCTTACCTGGTTAAATGCTCTATTGTCACCATCTTGAAATTCTTAATTTTTAAACAAAGAGCCCTGCTTGTTCCTTTTGTACCGAACCCCACAAATTAGGTTATAGCGGTTATTACTATAGGGTAATAGGATAATGAGTAATTATTATTTTCCTTTTTTATACTTATACATATTGTCTGAAATTTTTACAATAAACATTTTTTAATGTTTAAGACAGAAAAATAAAGCTACTTCTTACACAGTTAAAAAAAAGGAAGGGCAGCCCTAGCAGGTTTGGCTTAGTGGATAGAGTGTGAGCCTGTGGACTGAAGGGACCTGGGTTCAATTCCAGTCAAGGGCATATGTCCAACTTGTGGGCTTGTTCCCCAGTAGGGAGCATGATTCCCTCTCATCATTGATGTTTCTCTCTCTCTCTCTCTCTCTCTCTCTCTCTCTCTCTCTGTCTGTCTCCATCTCCCTCTTTCCCTCTCTCCCTCTCCTTTCCCCTCTGAAATCAATGAAAACAAAATTTTTTTAAACGAAAGGGCACCCTGCCAGCCTGGCTCAGTGGTTGCACATTGACCTACACACCAGGAGATCACAATTCAATTCCTAGTCAGGGCATATGCCTGGGTTGTGGGCTCAATCCCCAATGTGGGGCATGTAAGGAGGCAGCTGATCAATGATTCTTCCATCATCAATGTTTCTATCTTTCTCTCCCTCTCCCTTCTTCTCTGAAATCAATAAAAATACATTTTTTTTAAAGAATGTCATTCTTGGGATAAATAAAAGGTTACTTTGCAATTTTGGGGGGAGGTGACACAAAATATATTATACTCTATTAAGCATGATGAGTCTTTACATATGATCATAGCTAATTTGTCTCCTCTTGCTTATTCTTCTCTTCTACTGGGTTAAAATATACCTAGTTCTTTCAACTATTTTATTAGATTGCCTGGGCCTCTTATTATTTATTCTACTATTCTCTTAACATATCTGTCAGGATCTCTTATAAAATGTGTCACACAAACCTGAATACCAGATATGGTCTGAAAAATTGCAGGTTTTTTTTTTTATATTGGGGCTTTGTGGCTCTATTAATATAATTTATTATCATACTAGCTTTTTTAGCTACTACATCATACTATCATACTAAGCTTATGATCAACTAAGCTACTTTGATCTTTTTCACAAATATAAGCACCAACCTAGGTATTCTGTCCTATACAATTAATTAAAAAACAAAACAAAACAAGAAAACCTAAAAGCAAAGGCAGGGAGGCGAGAGGAGGACTTGGAGAGCAGCAGTGAAGAGTCACACAGTGAGGAGGAGGCATCTGCAGCAACAACACCAGCCCAGGCAAAACCAGTTATGAAAACTCAGACCAAGGCCTCCCCAAGGAAGGGCACTCCCATTACCCCTGCATCTGCCATGGTCTCCCCATTGCGAGTGGGCACAGCGACTTGGCCAGCCTGCATATCCTCCCCAGCTGTGGCCAGCGGCACCCAGAGGAAGGGGAAGGATTCTTCAAGCAGGGAAGAATCAGAGAGTGAGACAGAGGCAGCTCCTGCCACAGCAGGGGCACAGACTAAGTCTATAGGAAAAAACCTCCCAGTGAAAGCTGCCTCAGGGCAAGGGACTGTTCTGGGATTCCCTGGGAAAGCAAGACCCATGTTGGCTCATGTCAAACCTAAGACACGAAGACTCACAGAGCAGTAAGGAAGAATCAGACAGTGACGAGGCTCCCTTGTTTCCAGCACAGGTGAAGGCCTCAGTAAAAACCCCTCAGAGTGAAGAAAAGAAAGATAAAAATTATGAACAAACACGTAACTATCAACAAGTGAGTCTAAAAACCAAGGGAAGTAAAAATCATGATGAACAATATTAACTGGTGAATATAATAGAATCAGAGGTATGGAAGGGGAGTGGACTGATGATTCTTGGGTAAATGGGGAGTGGGGCGGGGCGGAAAGAGACTAAACATAAACTGCACCTATGGATGAGGATAATGGGGGATGGGGAAAGGGCAGAGAGTTAAATGGAAACTTGGTGGAGGGGAGCAATGGAGGGGGGGGAATGAGGAACATTTGTAATAATATGAATAAATATTTATTTAAATTTAAAAAAAAACTCAGAGTAAAGCCCACCCCACTCCCACCACAGTGGCGTCAGCTAAAGAGGCAGCATCAGCTCCCAGGAAAGTGGTCACTTCAGGGGTCAAGGCAAACAGGGGTCCCCGGCCAAGGCAAAGCTGCCAGTGAGAACTCCGCAGTGCAGTGCCATCTCAGTGAGGGGCCAGGTGTCTGTGCCAGATGTAGGGAAGGCAGTGGCTCCCACAGCCCAGGCCCAAAGGCCACTCGAGGACAACTCAGAGAGCAGTGAGGAAGAGACCAACATCTAGGAGTAAAACAGTTAATTACCTACAAGGGAGCACCCATACAATTGTCAGCTGGTTTCTCAACAGAAACTATGCAGGCCACACGGGAGTGGCAAGAAATATTCAAAGTGATGAATAGCAAGAACCTACAACCAAGATTACTCTACCCAGCAAAGTTATCATTCAGAATAGAGGGCCAAATAAAGAGCTTCACAGATAAGAAAAAGTTAAAGGAGTTCATCACCACCAAACCAGTATTATATCAAATGCTGAAAGGTATTCTTCAAGAAGAGGAAGAAGAAAAAAGTAAAGATAAAAATTATGAACAACAAATATATATCTAACAACAAGTGAGCCTAAAAATCAAGTGAATTTAAAATCTGAGGAACAAAATAAACTGGTAAATATAATATAATTAGGGGAATAGAAAGGGAGTGGACTGGCCGAAACCGGTTTGGCTCAGTGGTAGAGCGTCGGTCTGCGGACTGAAGGGTCCTGGGTTCCATTCCGGTCAAGGGCATGTACATTGCTTGCGGGCACATCCCCGGTAGGGGGTGTGCAGGAGGCGGCTGGTCAATGTTTCTCTCTCGTTGATGTTTCTAGCTCTCTATCTCTCTCCCTTCCTCTCTATAAAAAATGTCAATAAAATATATTTTAAAAAAAGAAAAGAAAAAAGAAAGGGAGTGGACTGATAATTCTCAGAGAGGAAAGGGTATAGGGGGTGCAGGAAGATGCTACACAAAAATCATACACCTATGGATGAGGACAGTCAGGGGAGTTAAGGGAGGAGGGTGGTGGGGGGGGGGGCTGGGTGAAGGGGAGCTATGGGGGGAACAATTGTAATAATCTGAACAATAAATATTTATTAAATTAAAAAAGGATTTATTTCCATTCTAAATAAAATATTGAATTATAAATTTGGGCCATAAAAATGAAATTTTATAGTAGATTCTCTCATTAATTGCCATATTCACAAAGTCAAACAAGTACACCTTTACTGAGTTTTTTATAATCTCAACTTATTAAGTGTTAATGAACAAACTAGTAAACTGCCAACACACTTAGTAGGAAATATATTCAAATAGGAAAACATAGTGTTCTCAGTAGACATGTGGGATTTTCCGATTCTATTGCTTTTGCTACCAGATCTAAGTCCTTAAAACAGTATTATACATGCTTACTTTACAATAATCTAACAGCCACAGTTGGTATTCTGAAAGCTACCAACTTAAAGATCATTAAAAAACAGTTAATAGTAATTTTTCTTTTGTTCTGTTTTCCCTCTCCCTAGATTTTTATATTTTTTTATTATTTTTTAAAAAATTATTAAGGTGCCGAAACCGGTTTGGCTCAGTGGTAGAGCATCGGTCTGCGGACTGAAAGGTCCCGGGTTCGATTCCGGTCAAGGGCATGTACGTTGGTTGCAGGCACATCCCTGGCAGGGGGTGTGCAAGAGGCAGCTGGTCGATGTTTCTCTCTCATCGATGTTTCTAGCTCTCTATCTCTCTCCCTTCCTCTCTGTAGAAAATCAATAAAATATATATTAAAAAAATTATTAAGGTATTATATGTGTGCATAGTTTACCATTGACCCCCCCTCCCATACATGCCCTCCTTCCCCAGAGTTTTGTGTCCATTGGTTGTACTTATATGCATGCATACCAGTCCTTCGGTTAATCTCTTATCTCCCCCACATCTCCCTCCCCCTCCCCCCACTGTCATTTGACAGTCTGCTTGTTGTTTTACTCTATATCTATCTTTCTGTTCATTAGTTTATAATGTTCTTTATTATCCATAAATGAGTGAGGTCATGTGGTGTTTCTCTTTCATTGACTGGCTTATTTCACTCAGCATGATGATCTCCAATTCCATCCAGGTTACTGCAAATGATGAGAATTCCTTCCTTTTTATGCAGCATAGTATTCCATGCTATAGATGTACCATAGTTTTCTTATCTATTCATCTGCTGATGGGCACCTAGGCTGTTTCCAAATCCTAGCTATTGTAAATTGTGCTGCTATGAACATAGGGGTGCATATATCCTTTCTGATTGGTGTTTCTAGTTTCTTGGGGTATATTCCTAGTAGTGGGATTACTGGGTCAAATGGGAGTTCCATTTTCAGTTTTTTGAGGAAGCTCCATACTGTTCTCCACAGTGGTTGCACCAACCTGCAATCCCACCAGCAATGCACGAGGGTTCCTTTTTCTCCATAACCTTGCCAACATTTGTTGTTTGTTGTTTTGTTGATGTTGGCCATTCTGACAGGTGTGAGATGGTCCTGCATTGTTGTTTTGATTTGCATCTCTCCCTCTCCCTAGATTTTTAAAATACATTTGCTTGAAAACTGGAAATGTGTAAGCATTCATTTTCTTACCTAATTGAAATATTTACTCATTGAAGGATTTACAAAAATATTTTAGTGATGTAACTGATACCCAAAATTGCAGATTACATTAGAATGGGGGGAGGGATTGGGAAAGAATGCATGAATTATCAATCAAACCTAGTTATGTTTCTAAAGATTACGACAGATGAGTCCTGGAGGAAGAAAAATGGCGACGGAATAGACAGACGGGTCCTGGAGCCTTTTCCCGGAGCAGAAAGAAAGAACAGCTGAAGGTCACACGAGGAATATTTGTTGGTGAGTTAAGGGACAGGTATACTCCAGGAGAAGGTGGGGACTACTGGACAGGGTTCTCCTGACGGGGCAGCCCTCACTGCTGCTGGGTCCCCTCCTGGAGCTACAGGCTCAGCTGTGGAGACTGTGCCATCTTGAAAGGGAAAGTTGATGTTATCGAAAACTTGGAAGTCTACAACGATGGCAACCACTGAACAGCTGCCAGCTCCAGAACACCGGTCCCCCATTGGGACCAACACGTGGATTCAGAGAATATCTATACTCCACCACAGAAAGGAGAGAGAGAACTACATAACCCAATATCCGAAGGAAAGAGACCATGTGGAGACAAAGAAAAAACCCACATATGAAACAAAAGCAGGCATGACCAGAAAAGGAAGTAAACAAAATAGAGGCAAGCAACCTGTCAGAGGAAGAATTCAGAGACATGGTCATAAGGAGGCTGAAAATAATAGAAGACAAATTCGACAATATGTGTAAGAACCAAGAGGAAATGAAGAAAAACAAAACAAAACAAAAAAAAATGACATCGCTGCTGTAAAGAAATCAATAGAAAGCATCAAGAGTAGACTAGAAGAAGAAGAGGACCATATCAGTGAATTAGAAGACAAGGTAGAAAAAAATACTCAAGTAGAGCAGCTTCTAGAAGAATAAAAAAATTAAAAATCAGGAGAATCTAAGGGAACTTTGGGACAACACGAAATAAAACAGCATCCAAATAGGGATTCCAGGAGAGGAAACTGGGCAATGAATAGAAAACCTGTTTGAAGAAATAATGACAAAAAACTTCCTTGATTTAGGGAAGAAAAATCCCACACAAATCCAAGAAACTCACAGAGTCCCAAACAAAATGAACCCAAAAGACCAACACCAAGGCACATTTTAATTAAACTGGCAAACACCGATGACAAAGAAAGAACCTTAAAAGTGACCAGAGAGAGATAGAAAGTTACACACAAAGGACCCCCATCAGATTAGCAACTGATTTCTCAACAGAAACTCATGAGGCCAGAAGGGAATGGAATGAAATATACAAAGGCATACAAAGAAAGGGTCTGAATCCAAGAATACTCTACCCAGCAAGGCTATCAATCAAAATTGAAGGTGAAAAGGGACTAAGGGAATGTATTACAAACAAAAAAGGACTAAGGGAATGTATTACCACCAAACCAGCAATGCAAGAAATGCTGAAAGGTCTGCTGTGAAAAGAAAGAAGTGAAGGAGGAACACAGGGGTAAAGAATGAAAAATGGTGACAAATAAATACCTATCAATAATAACTGTAAATGTAAATTGATTAGAAGCCTCAATCAAGAGATAGGGTAACGAATTGGATAAGAAAACAAGACCCATATATCTGCTGTCTACAAGAAACCCACCTCAGTAAAAAAGACACACTCAGACTGAGGGTATAAGGATGGAAAAAGTTTTTCCTGGCAAATGAAAATGAAAAAAAAAAAAATCTGGGATAGCAATACTTATATTTGACAAATTAGATCTCAAAGTGAGGACATAACAAGAGATAAGGAAGGCCACTTCATAATACTAAAGGGAGGAATCCATCAAAAAGAAATAGCTCTGGTAAATAAATGTGCACCCAATACAGAAGCAACCAAATACATAAAAAAAAAAAAATTCTGAAGGAAATCAAGGTAGAGTTAAAAGCAATATAATCATACCCTGTTTCCCTGAAAATAAGACAGTGTCTTATATTAATTTTTGCTCCCAAAGACACACTAGGTCTTATTTTCAGGGGATGTCTTATTTCTCCATGAAGAAGGATACGGTACACATTTATTGTTAAATGAAAATAAAGGAAATTTATTACCTGTATATGGTACGGTAGTACAGTAGTTGTCAACACAAACCAGACAAACTGTGAATCCTACAGTATCAAGAATTTACTCATTTATTCAATGACAATCATGTCATCATCTTCTGGAACATCATCGTAACAATCCAATTCCTGGATTTCCTGGTGAATTTCTTGTGACTCCATTTCTTTCAGAATCAGTGGACCAAATCTCTCATGTTCAGCAATAGCACCGTCTTTAAATGAATATTTCTTGTCAAGGTAGCCTGCTCACAGTGCATTTGCAATGCAACTGTCAGTGATTTTCTCCCATGAATTCTTCACCCAAGTCGCAACTTCTTGCAGTTTAGATTTCACAAAGTTTCCACGCTGATTTCTCTCCATTCACACAGCAGTGACATCAGGACTCCCCGTAACATCACTGTTTGCTAGACGCCAGTCAGGGCAGCCCTAGTGACCAGTTTACGGTAAATTAATTTTCATTCTGAGACAGAGCCTGGGCCTTATTTTCGGGGGGGATGCCTTATATTTCACTCAGAAGGAAACCTGTAAGTAGGTCTTATTTTCGGAGAATGTCTTATTTTCGGGGAAACACGGTAGTAGGAGACTTTAAAACTCCACTATCACCATTGGACAAATCCTCTAAACAAAAAATCAGCAAAGAAATATCAATCCTAAATGACTCACTAGACCAGATGGAATTAATTGACATCTTCAGAGCATTATACCCCAAAGCTACAGAATATACATTCTTCTCAAGTGCACATGGGTCATTTTCAAACATAGAGCATATGTTGGGACATAGACAAAGTCTCTTCAAATTCAAGAAGATAGAAATCATATCAAGCATCTTCTAAGATCACAGTGGCATAAAATTGGAAAACAACTAAAATAAAAACAATCCAAAAAAATCACATGGAGACTAAACAGCAAGCTATTAAACAATGACTGGGTCACCAGAGAGATCAAGGAGGAAAAAAAAAAAAACATCATGGCAACAAATGACAATGAAAACACAACAATCCAAAATCCGTGGGACACAGCAAAAGCAGTCTTGAGAGGGAAGTTCATAGCTCTACAAGCCTACTGCAAAAAAACAAGAAACAATGGTAATAAATTTCCTAACCCTACAACTCAAAGAGTTACAAAGAGAGCAACAAGAAAAGCCTAGTTTAAGCAGAAGGAAGGAAATAATAAAGATCAGAACAGAGCTAAATGACATAGAGACAAAAGAAACAATACAAAAGATCAACAAAATCAAGAGCTGGTTCTTTGAAAGGATTAACAAGATTGATGAACCTCTCCCTAAGTTCACCAAGAAGCAAAGAGAGAGGACCCAAATAAACAAAATCAGAAATGAAAGAGGTGGAATAACAACAGACCCCACAGAAATACAAAAGATTGTTTAAAAAAATACTATGAACAACTCTATTACAACAAACTGGACAACCTGAAGGAAATGGACATACTCCTAGAAAAATGTAACCTTCCAAAACTCAATCAGGAAGAGTATAAACAGGTCAATAGTCCAATAACTATGGAAGAAACTGAAGCAGTCATCAAAAATCTTCCAGCAAACAAAAGCGTGGGGCCAGAGGGTTTCACAGGGGAGTTTTACCAAACATTCAAGGAAGAACTAAAATCTATCTTCCTAAGATTATTTCAAAAAATTCAAGAGTAAGGAAGACTTCAAAGCCCTTTCTATAAAGCAAGCATTACCATAATCCCAAAACCAGATTGAGACACTACAAAGAAAGAGAATTACAAGCCAATATCCCTGATGAACACAGATGCTAAAATACTCAACAAAATTCTAGCAAATCGGATCCAGCAGTACATCAGAAAGATCATACACCATGACCAAGTAGGATTTATCCCAGGAATGCAAGGATGATGCAATATCCACAAATCAATAAATGTGATGCATCACATAAACAAATTGAGAGATAGAAGCCACATAGTCATATCCATTGATGCGGAAAAAGCATTTGACAAAATCGAATACCCTTTTTGATAAAAAACACTCACCAAGGTGGAAATAGAAGGATCATACCTCAACTATTATGTTTTTTATTATAAAGCTATATATAATAAACCCACAGCTAACATCTTACTCAATAGGAAAAACTAAAACCATTTCCCTTAAGAACAGGAACAAGACAGGGATGCCTACTCTCACCACTCCTGTTTGACATAGCACTAGAAGTATTAGCCACTGCAATTAGACAAGAAGAAGAAATAAAAGGTATCTAAATTGGAAAATAATAAGCAAAGTTGTCCTTATTTGCAGATGACATGATATTGTACATAAAAAATCCAAGAGTCCATCAAAAACTAATAAACTAAATAAATGAATTTGGCAAGGTAGCAGGATACAAAATTAACACCAAGAAATCTATGGCCTTTCTATACACCAGTAGTGAACTTACAGAAACAGAGACTAAAAAACAATCCCATTTACCATCACACACACAAAAAATTAAGATACCTAGGAATAAATTTAACTAGGGAAGTAGAAGACCTATATGTGGAAAATTATAGGACTCTGAAAAAACAGATAGAGGAAGATATAAACAAATGGAAGAACATACCATGTTCATGGATTGGTAGAATCAACATCATCAAAATCTCCTTACTACCCAAATCAATCTATAGATTCAATGCACTCCCCATTAAAATGCCAACAGCATATTACATAGACCTAGAAAGAACTCTCCAAAAATTCATCTGGAATAAAAAAAGACCCCAAATAGCCACACCAATCCTGAGAAAGAAGAATAAAATAGGAGGGATCTCAAAACCAGATTTTAAGCTGTATTACAGCCACTGTTCTCAAAACAGCATGGTACTGGCACAAGAACAGACATATACATCAATGGAATAGAATAGAGAATCTAATTATCGACCCAAACTACTGTCCTCAATTAATATTTGACAAAGGAGGCATGAACATACAGTGGAGTCAAGACAGTCTCTTCAATAAATAGAGATGGGAAAATTGGACAGATAGATGCAAAAAAATGAAACTAGATCACCAACTTACACCATACACAAAAATAAACTCAAATTGGATACAAGACTTAAACATAAGACAGGAAACCATAAAATACTAGAGGAATCCACAGGCAGCAAAATCTCAGACATATGCCAGAAGAACTTCTTCACTGATACTGCTCCTAGGGCAATGGAAGCTAAAGAGAAAATAAATAAATGGGACTACATCAAAATAAAAGGCTTTTTTACAGCAAAAGAAATCATCAACAAAACAACAAGAAAGCCCACTCACTTCATGGGAGAACATATTTGCCAATGTTATCACAACTTAACAAAAGGAAGACAAACAACTCAATCAAAAAATGGGAAATGGACCTAAATAGATACTTTTCAAAAGAAGACATGAAGAAGGCCATGAGACCTATGAAAACATGCTCAATGTCACTAATCATTTAAAAGATGCAAATCAAAATGACAATGCAGTACCATCTCACTCTTGTCAGAATGGCTATCCTCAACAAATCAACAAAGGACAAGTGATTGTAAGGATGCAGAGAAAAAGGAACCCTTGTACCCATTGCTAGTAGGAATGCAGACTGGTGCAACCACTGTGGAGAACAGTATGGAGCTTCTTCAAAAAACTAAAAACAGAACTCCCATTTGACCCAGTAATCCCTCTCCTAGGAATATATCCTAAGAAACTAGAAACACCAATCAGAAAGGATATATGCACCCCTATGTTCATAGCAGCACAATTTACAATAGCTAAGATTTGGAAATAGCCTAGGTGCCCATCATGAGATGAGTGAATTAAAAAACGTTGGTACATCTACAGAATGGAATACAATTCTGCCATAAAAAAGAAGGAATCCTTACCATTTGCAGCAACGTGGATGGAATTGGAGAACATTATGCTAAGTGAAATAAGCCAGTCAATGAATGAGAAACACCACATGACCTCACTCATTGATGGATAATAAAAAACATTATAAACTGTTGAACCAAAAGATAGATACAGAGACAGTAAAGCAACAAGCAGACTGTCAAATTACAGCAGGGAGGTTAGGGAGAGGTGGCGGAGATAAGAGATTAACCGAAGGACTTGTATGTATGCATATATGTATAACCAATGGATGTAAAACATTAGGGGTGAGGACATGTATGGGAATAGGGTGGGGGTGGCAATGGTAAGATATGTACACATGTAATACCTTAATAAAAGATGGAAACAAGATAAATAAAGATTAAAACATAAGAAACTATTAGAATTGTTACCATCTTAATTTATAGCGTCTTCTTACATTGTAAGACTTGATGCATAATGTACAAAAAGAGCAGCCCCACAGACACTAAAGAAAATAACAGCATTTGAATTCCTAGGTGCAAAGCAATAAGTAAGTGTAGCCACAAATGAATAAATTCATATATGGTACAATACTTTAAAAACATTATTTAGAAAAACTAAAGCTGACCATTAGTTTGGTAAGTTTAATACAAGAGAACACTTATAAAAATCAACAAATGTGATTATCTCTTGTTTTAAAAAATCACTTCTTTTTACTGGAGTAAGGGAGAAAAATGAGACCACCTCAGCTGGAGTGGAAAGAGCAGCAGAACAAAAATAACAAAGGTTTCATTCTCAGGTCCCTTTTCTTTTATTTTTAATATTTTATTGGTTTTTCACAGAGAGGAAGAGAGAGAGAGAGATAGAAACATCGATGAGAGAGAATCACTGATCACCTGCCTCTTGCACACCTCCCACTGGGGATGTGCCCACAACCAAGGTACATGCCCTTGACAGAAATCGAACCTGGCACCCTTTAGTCTGCAAACAGACGCTCTATCCACTGAGCCAAACCAGTTTCGGCTCCCTTTGCTTTTCTATCTAGCTATCCACCTTCCATAGATGAGATCATTGCTCTTTAACCTTTTCTAATTGCTAAGGGCACTATCTATTGATTCTCATATTCTCAATCAGAAGTAAATGAATATGAAATAACTGCTAAATCCCCAACAACTGCTATTTTTGGCTTTTGTACTATAATGTTATTCCTCCCACTTAGAATGCCTTTCCCATCCCATCCCAGATACAGTTAGTGCTCATAGATGGCTGATTTAATTCAAAAACAAACCAATCTGGTTTTTGGCAAATTGTGCCACAGATGTCACACTGGAATTCTGCCAGCAGAATACCACCTACTGTTATAAACCACTATTTTTAGGAAATCTTTGTATAATTTAACAGAACATCTTATCAGCATACTTTACACCAGAGCTGGTCTTGGAAATTTGTTTTTGGAAATTCAAATACTCCTTATTTGTGACTATTTAGAAGCTACCCAAACCAGGCTGATATTATTGACAACCTTAGTAATTATATAGTTTGCTTACTTCTTTATTATCTGTCTGACCCACCAGATTATAAACTGTGTGAGGGTAGGAACACTTTCTGTTTTATTCAACACTGTATACCCAACATCCAGCACAGTAGCCAGCTACCACCCATTTCTCAGCTTTCCTTCACAGTAAAATTTCTTTAAAAATTATATATATATATATATATATATTATTTTTTTCACTCTGCTCCCAAAAACCTGCTTAGCTCATAGTCCCTCTGGTCTCTTCTCATATATTACTTTTTTTTCTTTCTTTAAATAGATTTTTATTGATTTTTCACAGAGAGGAAAGGAGAGACATAGAGAGCTAGAAACATCGATGAGAGAGATACATCGATCAGCTGCCTCCTGCACACCCCCCACCGGGGATGTGCCCGTTACCAATGTACATGCCCTTGACCGGAATCGAACCTGGGACCTTTCGGTCGGAAGGCCGACGCTCTATCCACTGAGCCAAACCGGTTTCGGCTGCTCATATATTACTTAATAAGCCTTCTCAGACCAAATTTTTCTAAAATACCTTCTCTATCCTTATACCTTACTTTATTTTCCCTCATATTGTTCATCACCACCAGCCATATAATACATTATTTTTTTATTTATTTTATTTTATTAAGGTATTATCTGTGTACATAGCTTACCATTGCCCCCCCCCCCACCTCCCCTTTATGCCCTCCCTCCCCAGAGTTCTGTGTTCCTTGGTTGTACTTATGTTCATGCATACCAGTCCCTCAGTTGTTCTCCTATCTCCCCCCAGGTCTCCTTCCCCTCCACGCTGTCATTTGACAATCTGCTTGTTTTATGGTGACCATCTTAGGACCCCATGAATAGAATCTGCTCCTCATTTGGCAGTCTGCTTGTTTTATGGTGACTATGTCAGGACCATATGAATAGAGTCCGCTCCTTCTCTGGTTTTCACCGCCCCTTCCCCTGGGTCCCACTGCTTCCCCTGGGACACACGGCTTGCCCGGGGCACACAGCCCCATGGGACACTCGGCTCACCCGGGGCACACGGCCCCCTGGGACACACGGCTCACCCGGGACACCCGTCCCCTTTGGGGGACACATGGCTCACCCGGGGCACTTGGCCCCCTGGGACACTCGGCTCACCCGGGGTACTCGGCCCCCTGGGACACTCGGCTCACCCGGGGCACTCGGCCCCCTGGGACACACGGCTCACCCGGGACACACTTCCCCTTTGGGGGGGTACGGCTCACCCGGGGCACACGGCCCCCTGGGACACTCGGCTCACCCGGGGCACACAGCCCCTCCAGGGCGCTGGGGACGCACATTGGAGGCGCCGCACTAGTTTCTTGCTAGCACGGCGGGCAGGCTGGGACAGTGCAGTTGGGCTGAGATGGTTGTAGGCAGGGGGACCACCTTCAAAGGTGTCTCGTTTGGTGTGGGAGCGGAGCAGCTGCAGACATGGAGGCTAAGTTCTGAGGTCGCCCACTCCCTGAGCCCAAGGCGTGGTGAGCTCTGTTCTTGGTGGATTTCCTTTATTCGTGGTGGCAGTGGCGGGTGGCGGTGCCAGGTGCAGCAGTGACGGTCGCTCCTGTGGTTCAATTACCACCGTAGTTTTAAAGTTCACATGGCGGTGGTGGTGAGAGCTTCGGCTCGGCCATGTGGCATCGGAGGAAGGGCTCGCCTGGGCGGCCAATGGAAGGCGCCGTGCCATTTCCTCACCAGCGCGCTCCATCTCCCTCCCAGCATGGTGGGTGTGCTGGGAAGATTGTGGGCGGGCTGTGATGGCTGCATGGGGAGAGTCCGCCCTCAATGGTGTCCTCTTTGGTGCGGATGTGGAGCTGCTGTGGATGCAGAGGCTAATTTCTGAAGCCACACTCTCTGTGAGCCCGGGTCGTAGTGAGCTCTGATTTCGGTGGATTCCCATTCTTGGGGGCGGCGGTGGGTGCAGCAGCGATGGTAGCTCCTGTGGCTCAATTTCCCCTGTAGTTTTAAAATCTGCATGGCGGTAGTGTCTGATGCTTTGGCCTGGCCATGTGGCAGCGGAGAGAGGACTCTCCGGGTCTGCCAACGGAAGGTGCAGCGCTAGCACAGCGCACGCGAAGGCCTGGCAGAGCAGGCCGCGGGGCGGTGGCAGCAGTGGAGGCCGCGGGATCCGCGGGCGTGGCGCAAAGGCAGGGCAGAGCTGGTCGCGGGCGGTGGCGGAGAGACCCCGCGATGTCTTAGTCTTTCAGACTTAGTGGAATGCCTCCCCTGAGCCAGGACAAGCACAAATATTGGCCAGCTCAGTGCTGCCCCTCTACAAGTGACAGTAGGGGCATCCTCACCTTGGTAGGCCTTTGCTCTTGGAGGTCTTAACCAGTGGAAGGCAGCATGGTACAGAACTGCCCCACCTTCTCAGTCCTCCGCAATACATTATTTTTTTATTTGCCTTCCTCAACTAGTATGTTAGCTCCATGAGAACAGGGATTTTGTTTAGCTCACTGTTGTTATTGCTAGCACTTAAAACAGTGTTTGTTTGGTTTTTAGAAGGCACCTGTACTTATCTGTTGAATGAATGTATCTTGTTCCATTACATTTCCTTTTGTGCTTATAGAGCAGAAGCAAGAGGTGGAAAACTGGGCAAATTTTCTAACACAAAGGTAATGTAAAATCCATGTCATAGTTATACACCATGGTAAACATTACAGTGCTCTTTATTTTGCTATTACTTTTTAACTTACTTTACAGCCATAGTCGTTCTACTACTGTACAACAGAAGTATGGGATTTCACCAGCTGAATTTTTATTTCTTCAATTATTATGTTTTTAAAAACATAAGATAACTAAAGTTATATGTACTCTTTAATACCACTCAGTAAGACAACAAGTGATATTTACATCTGTAAAAGTTCTATTTGAGAATTTCTATGTTTGGGGCAATTGTAGATCAAAAAATAATGCTACTGTGATATTTTATTCTAATTGTTGTACATTATTCTAATTATAAAGCATAAGTGCACATCATCATCATACCCAAATTCTTAAATTATTAACTAGCAGTGTTTTGCTTTTACAGTGATATCATTGCATATTGGACATAACCTTACTACTCCAAATCAATTTCTACGTACTACATGAAAAGAGTAATTACTAGGGAAAATGTTACTTAACATCTTACTCCTTCAATAGATAAATGACTATACAGTTGCTCACAGGTTTCAAAACTCTCGACTCACATCATAACAATGCTGTGAGGTACAAAAGATGAGGAAACAAAACTTTATAAAACAATTATAACTGAGTAGAGGCATAAAAATAATAAAGAATCAGGAAAGATAAAGGAAGAAGGGTTAATTCAGTAAGTGGAATTGTTGGACTAGGTGGTGTATTCATGTATTTGTGGATGTTGGTTTATCATTAACTTACTAAATAGAAACTCCCTAAGGTCGGGGTTGGCAAACTGCAACTCTCGAGCCACATGCAGCTCTTTGGCCCCTTGAGTGTGGCTCTTCCACAAAATACCATGGCCTGGGAGAGTCTATTTTGAAGAAATGGCGTTAGAAGTTTAAGTTTAAAAAATGTGTCTCTCAAAAGAAATTTCAATCATTGTACTGTTGATATTTGGCTCTGTTGACTATGAGTTTGCCCACCACTGCTCTAGGGTAACCCTTAGGGAGAGAAAAGCACTCTGTGCTCTTGTTTGTCAGATCTTCCTAAGTCCCATACACTAAAGTTCTGAATAGAATGCAGCACCATAATCCCACTCAGGTAGTAGCTCCCATTTGAAAAGCAGAGCAAATTCACTTGTGCTTAATAAGCTAGATATGCATAAATTATTTTTAATCACATAAAATGAGATGCTAAATTTAGATGCTATAGAAGAGAATTATCCTTAATCAAGCAGGAGGAACAAGGGATAATGTAAGGTAAATGCAAAAAATCCTGAAGGTGAATTACTTATCTAAATGAAAGAAAATCATTTTATATTAAACTAATCTTATGTATAACAAAAATTTCCACAAGATATTCCACTCTGCTGGGAACCAGGACAATTAAATAAGATAAAGTTAGACAAATGGTAAATAATCTATCAGATATCCACCAAAAGTGTTTCATAATTTTAAAAAGAACCTCAGAATTCTAACTTCCAAATTAGTCTCCTATTATAACCATACTAGGGTTCTCTATTGCTCCAATTCCATTATTAGAAAAAATAAAGTCACCATCCCCACAGTAAAAGTCATTACATTGCTGGTGGTTATTGCCAATTATTACAAGGCAAAGAAATGAAATCTTAAAGATAGTACAACTATTAACATTTTGAGATGGTCATTATCTTTTCTTCATTAAACAAAATGTATAAATGAATCTTTTAAAGGAGTAGAATATAACACTGGATTTCAGCAAACAAAATGGACAAAGGCAAGCTTATGCTGGCAATAGTCAAACTCCTGTGGGAGCTAATCCACATGTGGATTTGTAATAAAGCACAGCAAAGCTCTTGGCTCCACAATTTTAGTAAGAATAAGGTAATTGAGCAGCCATGAAAATCAGTACATACTTTATTTAGCTTCTAGACACCTCCCAAAAACAAACACCTCTTGCCCTAGTTGGTTTGGCTCAGTGGACAGAGCATGGGCCTGCAAAAGGCTCTGGTTGGGTTGCATGCAGGAGGCAACCAATTGATGGCACATCCCTGTTTCTCTCTCTCAGTCTCTCCTCCTCCCTTCTACTCTCTCTAAACATCAATGGAAAAATATTCTTACCCATTGTTTAATTTACATGAAATATAGTGGCAGCACTCACTTGGTAATTTCAAGCATCTTGACAATACCACAAGTAAAACAATCATGCAGAGATATAAACTGACCACAAAAATTTGGCTGTGGATATTCTCAACAGACATATGTGGTAGAAATCTTGGTTCATTTCTTCAGACAAATCTCTTATTCTAGAAATATGGGGAAGAGTAAATGAAAGTGGATGGGTCAGAGATAAGAAACTGGTGCAATTGGTCTATGCTTTAAGAAAGCATGTCAAATGAAAAATCAAACACAGAAATCAAGGAGTGATCATTTAAAGGAAATGTGCAACAAGTAAAAAACCATTTAATATATTACAGTGATAGGATTCTCAAGAATGACTTGCCTATTATTTTTTTAGGAATATGGTTATAAAAAGCAAAATACACTTCCTAATATGGGTAAATGTGGACAAGAACATCAGAAAAATTCTGGTCAAACAGAATGATTGGGAACCAAAATATTATGTTGTAACACAGGGTTATAAGGATCTATTTAAATATATTTTGACATGTTCTCAGTAGACTAAGAGGATAAATTATATCACTGGGTAATGATGAAGACTGATTCTCAAATTTTAATCTGGAAAATATATGTATTTGTTAAATGGAAAGATTCCTCTGAGAAATCACACTTGCAACTTTTAAAAACCAGAAAACTTTTTTAAAAATGTTAATCTAATGAGGCAATTTTCTTTGCCATATTTTCTAAAGAGCCTTTTTAGAAGCTGGATAAGATAGGTCTTGCAAGAATTTTTTTTTTAACGACCTTGTAGAAACTCAAAATTATTTCCACTCTGGGTGTGGCTTGAAAAAAGGACATAGCAGTACACATCTTAACAACATACATTGATTTGGCACCTATTAGCTTTCATTTTATCCTCTCAACTCTGTGCAATAAACACCATTTTGCAGAGAGGAAAAGCAATGTCATCTCCTCCAGGAATCTTTATTCAACCCTTCAGTTATTTGGTTCTAATTATAATTTAGCTGGTTTGCTAGTTACTGATTATAATTATAACTTGCCTGGATTACTGGTTACTTCCTTTTAGCCTGACCCTCGCCCACTTAGGAGGATTAGGCATTCCATGAGGCAGCTAGTAGGTACTTTTGGTTGAATAAATGAAAAAAAAAATTGATTTGCCAAATGCCATTTAACAAGAGATTCAAATGGGACTAAAAGGCAGTGGTTGGCAAACTGCAACTCTCAAGCCACAAAGCAGCTCTTTGGCCCCTTGAGTGTGGCTCTTCCACAAAATACCACGGCCTGGGAGAGTCTATTTTGTGCAAAGTGTGCAAAGAGTCCCTCTTTCTGCTAATCACACTGCCTAAATTAAGCCTGGTCAATCACTTCAAGGCCACAACATCAAACTAGAATGTGTCACAAAAAAAGAGCTCTGGTCTTAGCAATGTCCAAAACTTTGAATGCTCCTACCCCAGTAGAGGGGTCTGAAATTCAAATTCTTTGGTGGCTTTAAGCACTTGACCAATGAATAGTTCTTGATTTGTAAATCAAAGAATTGAAGGTAAGATGGATTAGGCAGGAAGAGTTAAAACTTCTGTTGGTTTAATTGGTTTGCTTATAATCATGGCTTTGAAAGAAAGGACAGCACCAAAGCACTCAAGACAGAAGTAAACTGCAATGGTTACTTAGAGAGGGGAGCCCAAGGATTGAAAGCCTTTGTAAGCAAAGTAAAAGATGCTAAATTGGGAAAGGTCAGCGATTTGGTAGACCTCTCCCTCGCCCTCCCATCACTTCTGACTCTCATTTGAAGCCAGTCCTTCAGAATGTGATGGGCTCCTTCCTTTCTCACCATCCTCCCTGCCTTCCCCTTTCCCCTGCCCCCCACACACTTACACTCCTCAGGGTAGTAATTATCAATAGGGATTTTGTGAACGTAGTTAAGTCCAAAACTGCGAATTGGCCCCACTCACCAGCCTAAACGCGATCCGTGCAGTTCTAACACTCATCAGCCCCCTCCCCCCATGCGAAGCGACAAGGAAGGTACTTTGCCTCAGAAATAACCCGTCCACCTTTTCGCTGTCCCATCCAAAGTGCACCTGCAGATCCAGGGATGCATTCTCGGGACTCGAGGAGAGCAACGCAAAGGTGGTGGAGGGGGGAAGAACCCCAGTCCTCCACCCAGGGTTTAGGATCCGGAGGTGGGTGGCGACGAGTAACTGTTCTCCTCACCATCTTCTAAGTATCAGCAACTACGGCCCAGAGGCGGGTGAGAGTGGCACCTTACCTGTGAATCCCCCTCCGCCGTCTTCTCCGTAGCCCCGACGCCGTTGCAGCACAAAGTAGTCATTGGACCTTTCCATCACCCACAGCTTCAGCGCATTTTTCAGGAGCACCTCCTCAGGCTTCAGCCACATCGTCAAGAACTTTGTGCCGACCGTGAGCAGCGACCTAAATCCCCACTTCACCTCACCTCCCCTCTTTTCCCTTCTACTTTCCTCCCACCAAATCTTCTTCAGGCAGCAGTGGCTCAGGTTCAGATTTTCCACACTTCCCCCAACCTCCTTCTCTCCCACGTAGGCAACGAGATCGCCAATTCCCTCCCACAGTGCTACCTCCAGACAGGGAAATAGTCCCGCTTCATTTCTGGGAATTGTAGTTTCCTACCCGCTTTTCTCTACTCATCCCACTGGAACGCAGAACTACACTTCCCATAATTCCCTGGAGTGAGAACTGAGTGGGGGTGCTTTCAAAGTGGGTCCCGCCACCAGTTAAGTGTTTTTTGCCTATCTAAAATTTAAAGCGGTGTTTGGTTGTTTGTTTGTCCAAATAAGTGAGTCAGATATAAAAGTGTTTATGCTTCTCATCCTTTACAACCAAGGGTGTTAAACTATAGAAAACAAAGTTTCTGGAATTGTGGAGTAAGGAACGGCCCATTCTCGGAAGCAGTAGTAGCACCAACTAACCTACCTTAAGTAACTCTTGCTAAGTACGGCGAGTTCTTGTACATTTCCTCATGCAATTCTTATAGAAGTGTTGCGAAGTAGATTTTATTTATCCTCACTTGGCACGTAAATAAACAAAGTGCAGATTGGTGAGGGGGCTTATCGAAGGACACCCAGTAAGCAGTCATACGATATCTTGTCTAATTCAAAACCTTCCTTAGAAAGCTCTTTCTACCCTTACAGGAAGAATATAAAATATCCAGAAGCCACCCATTTCTTCATTTCCTTCCCCCACTGCTGCCCCAATCAGTTTAACTACTGTAATCAGCCACAAAATGTCTTGGTAGATTTTCCTTTTCAGGATCTAAATAATTTATGAGTATAAAAGAATATATATACCGTATTTGCCGGCGTATAAGACGACTGGGCGTATAAGACGACCCCCTAAAATTTCCACTAAAAATACAGAGTTTGTTATATACTCGCCGTATAAGACTACCCCCTACTTGGAGGCATATATATATTCTTTTTTAAGCTCTTTAAGAAAAAAAAAATCCTTTTAGGACAACCTTCTCTTTTTACCATGGCCATAATACACAGCTGCTTAAACACTAAAGCGAATGAGTTCAGGGATTTGCATAACATTGCAGTGAGGAATTATTTGAGAGATCCTTTTATTTATTGTGATAACTAAGCCCACCAAAATTAGAGAGCACTAAAAGCGAGGACAGGTTTATAAGAAGGAAGGAGTTAGGAGAAAATGTACAAAATAACTATAGGAACTCTTGGTAAGCTATTTTGAGAAGAAGCCTCAAAACCATTTGGCTAAGAAAAGGGGGTGGGGCACACCCAAAGCCAAGTCAAGGAGCCAAAGAACTCTGCCTTGGAGCAGCATCTGTGGCTTACACTTCTCAAGATGTGGGGCAGCTCAAGGGAGACATACATGTACTTCAAGCAGATTTTTCTTGGGGGTGAGAAAATGGTCAATTTGCAATTCTCTTTTATGAAAAGGCAGTAAGAGGGGGCAGGAAGAGATTAATCAAAGAATCTATATGCATACTAGAGACCTGATGCATGAAATTCGTGCACTGGCAGGGCCGGGTGGCAGAGGGCTCAGCCCAGCCTGCACCTTCTCCCAGTTCAGGACCCCTGGGGGATGTCCGAAAGAGGGTCGTCAGACATTCCTTTTTGAGTCCAGGGTTCTCACAGTCCAGGACTCCTCCTCACTCCTTACCACCCACCTGCAACAGAGGTGGGAGAGGCTCTCACTGCTGCCACTGAGCTCACCATCCCTGAGCCCGGCTTCTGGCTGAGCGGAGCTCCCACTGTGGGAATGCATTCACCAGCAAGGGGCAGCTCCTACACTGAGCATCTGCCCCCTGGTAGTCAGTGCGTGTCATAACAACTGGTTGTTCTACTCTTCAATCAATTTGCATATTAGGGTTTTATTATATGGACTAGCACCTTGAACGGAACTGTGGGCCACGAGGCTGCAGTGGGCACAGGGGCAGGTCTTGGCCCATCCTCTGTGCCCTACCTAGCCCCTTCCGCCATGGCCCCTGGTCACCTGTCTGCTGGCAGCCTTGATCCCATCACCACTGCTCCCATATGCTGATGGCACTGGCCCCACTTGCTCCCGCTGACGGCAGCATGAAGCGATTGGGGCTGGTGCCAGGAGTGGGTACAAAAGCCCGCTGCTGCCCCATAGGAGCAGGGGGAGGTGAAGAAGCCCTAAAAGGCGACTGTGGCCAGCAGCTGCCACTCGCACCCACTGACGGTGCTAAGCAATTCAGGTGCTGGCAGCGGGTGTGAGCAGGACCAGCATCAGCAGCAGGTGTGATCACTGGGTGGGACCGCGGTGCACAGGAGCAAAGATTTTTCAGTAACCACCAGAGGCTTGCCCTGATGACAGCAACCAGCATCCAGCCTTGATCTGGTGCCCCCACTCACCTGCTCCACCATCCTGCTGCAGCTGACGCCTGCCATGTTCCACACTTGCCCCCTGGTGGTCAGCACACATAATAGTGACCGGTTATTTGGTTGTTCCGCTGTTCAGTCTATTTGTATATTAGCCTTTTATTATATAGAATATGCATAACCCATGGGCACAGACAATCTTGCAGTGTGGGGGTGGTGTGGGGTGCTAGGGTCAATGGGAGAGAAAAAGGGGACAATAAAGATGATTTTTTAAAAAAAGGTAGTAAGTAGTCCCATGGTAGCTTTCTGGAGAGGATGGGAAGAGGCAGTTTACCCAGATTCCAAACTGCAGTGTATCCCTGAGAAGAAGTATTTCCAATGTGTAGATGTATAGATGTGTACTAAGGAAAATAATTCCTGTTCCTGGTGAAAGATCAGTAAATGTAGCAAATGTAGAGATGTGAGGTGTCTTTCTTTCTTTCTTTTTAATATATTTTATTGATATTTTACAGAGAGGAAGGGAGAGAGATAGAGAGCTAGAAACGTCGATGAGAGAGACCAGCTGCTTCTTGCACACCTCCTACTGGGGATGTGCCCGTTACCAATGTAAATGCCCTTGGCCGGAATCGAACCCGGAACCTTTCAGTCCGCAGGCAGAAGCTCTGCCACTGAGCCAAACCAGCTTTGGCTTGCTTTCTTTCTTTCTTTCTTTCTTTCTTTCTTTCTTTCTTTCTTTCTTCTTTCTTTCCTTCTCTCTCTCTCTCTCTCTCTCTCTCTCTCTCTCTCTCTCTCTCTCCCTCCCTCCCTCCCTCCCTCCCTCCCTCCCTCCCTCCCTCCCTTTCTTTCTTTCTTTCTTTCTTTCTTTCTTTCTTTCTTTCTTTCTTATTTTTCCTTTCCTTCCCTTTTTCATTTCCTTTCTGATCATACCACATTCTTTCCTATTACCCTTAAAGGTTAGGGTTGCGGCAAGGGCTGTTTAGAACTGGATGGTTACTCTGTCTCTTTATTCTGCAACTCCACAAAATGTGCCCACATGTTCCCCACTTTTAGTTCAGTAGGGGCATTTAGAAAGTTCCTGCTTTAGTAACTATTTCACTGATTATGTAAAGAAATATTTTTTGAAATTAAATTACTCCTGTGATATAAATTTCGGCTTTATTATAAATTATATTTCAAGCCTTTGCGAATCAAAGTATTTTTCCTAAAATATCTTTAAAAAAACAGAGCATGCCACTTTATTTAATATTCAATTGTGTATATTAATGTAATTTGATTTAGGGATGAAGGACTGGAATTACAAATTGCTTTAGATATCATTGCTGATACCATAATAGAAATTTAAGAGAGAGAGAGAGAGAGAGAGAGAGAGAGATTTAATCCTCATTAATAAATACACATTTTTACCTCCTTACATTATAGATGAAGAACAGAAGGCTCAAAGAAGTTTAGTAACTAGCCTAAAATCATATCTAAACCAATAAAAGAGAAACATGCAAATTAACCATCACTCTGCTACATTCACCATCCAATCAGGAGCAAGTATTCAAATTCGCCCAACAAAGGTGGCAATGGCCACAGAGCTGGAGTGAGCAGAAGGCTTGAGCTGCCCCTGGTGATGGAGGAAGCCAAGCTTCCAGTCCGTCCTAGCTGGCCCTGGCCTCCACTCAAGGCTACGAAGTTTCAATTATGTAAAATAAATAAATCCCACAAACCTGCTTCCACTGGCCCTGGCCTCAGCTCAAGGAGGCCCTGGGGGTGGAGGGGAAGCCTCTTACTCAGGCTAGCCACACCCCCATGGGGTGAGGCTCCCCACTGGGGGGGTTAGCCAGCCTGCAAACAGCCATCAGCCCCTCACCCAAGCTAGCCAGGCACCCCAGTGAGGACCCCCACCTTGATGGGGGTGTGACCAGTCTGAAAATAGTCCTCAGCCCCTCAACCAGGCTAGCCACACCCCATGGGGTGAGGGTCCCTGCTGGGGGGCTTGGCAAGCCTGCAAACATCCATCAGCCCCTCACCCAGACTGGCCAGGCACCCCAGTGGGACCCCCCACACTGAAGGGGCTGTGGCCAGTTTGAAAATAGCCCTCAGCCCCTCACCCAGGCTGGCCATACACCCTCAGTGGGGACCCTCACTCCATGAGGGCATGGCTGGCCTGAAAACCACCACAGGCCCCTCACCTAGGCCGCCCCACGCCCCAAGGGAACTCCCACCCTGTCAGGACACCCTTCAGAGCAAACCAGCCAGCCCCCACTCATGCACCAGGCCTCTATCTATACTAATAAGAGATTAATATACTAATTAGACTGGGAGACCTTTCAGGAGACCTTCCGGACATTCTTCTGGACAAAGTCATGGTGGCAGGGCCAAGATAGAGGCGCTGAGAGGCCAAGAGTGGAGGGAAGTTGTGGGTGATCAGGATAGTGAGAGGGGGGCATTGGGGGTGATCAGGTAGGCAGGGGTGGCAGTTGGGGGTGAGCAGGCCATCAGTGGGGGTCAGTTTGGGTGATCAGAACAGCGGGGGGCAGTTTGGAGTGAGCAGGTCAACAGGGGGGCAGTTTGGGGCAAGCAGGACAGCGACAGGGGGGAAGTTGGGGGCGAGCAGGCTGGCAGGCAGAGTGGTTAAGAACAATCAGGCAGGCAGACAAGCAGGTGAGCTGTTAGTAGTCAGTAGTCCTAGATTGCAAGAGGGATGTCCGACTGCCAGTTTAGGTCCGATCCCTGTAAACTGGCAGTCAGACATCCTTCAAGGGGTCCCAGATTAGAGAGGGTGTAGGCCGGGCTGAGGGACACCCCCCACCCCCATGCATGAATTTCATGCACACACACACACACACACCCATGCACAAATTTCATGCACCAAGCCTTTAGTAGCTAAATAAATATTAGAACTGGAATTTGAATCTAGATTTGTCTGATGCAAACCATGACACTATTCAGTTGGTTATAAATACCTCAAATAGAACATGTTCAAAGCCAAAGTTTTTTCCTCCAATATCCCCCCTGCCCAAGATTGTTTCTCCTACTAGATCCTCATAGTTCAGAACACCACTGTTTACCAAGATGCTCAAGCTGTCCAGTTGGGATGGCTCTGTGGTTCAGTGTCGACCTATGAACCAGGAGGTCATGGTTCAATTCCCAGTCAGAGCATAAGTCCTGGTTCCAGGCTTGATCCCCAGTGTGAGGCATGCAGGAGGCAGCCAATCAATGATTCTCTTTCATCATTGATGTTTCTATCTATATTTTTATCTCCCTTCCTCTCTAAAATAAATAAAATTATAAAATTTTAAAAAGATGCTCAGGCTAACATATTTGGAATAATCTTAAACTTTTTACTCAAGCCACCTCCCACCTCCTCTCTCTCTCTCTCTCTCTCTCTCTCTCTCTCTCTCTCACACACACACACACACACACACACACACACACACACACACGTGTACTTCTTTTATATAAGTCCATCCCATTTTCCTATTATCACTTCAGATGAGCTCTACATCACTTTCTGGTTTTACTATTTTAATAGCTTCCCAACTCATCTGTTCGCTTCAATTATTATTTTCTGATCTAAGTCACAAAATTATGCTACAATAGTATACCATGCATAGATGGATAATACCACAATTATCTACAGGTCAGTCTTCCAGCAGATTCGGGCTTTTACTAGAAAATCATGGCCTCAATTACCTATGTAAAAAATGTATTAGGAAACCCCAGATAGCAATTCTAAGCCTTGTGCCATGGAAAAGCTAAGGTTGACACTCAAGATTCTACTGACTTATTTGAAATGAATTTCACAAGCTTAGTTGATATTTTTCAGTCTACAGCAGCTTTAGAAGCAGTAAGATTCAAAACAGGAGATACACTACTAGAGGAGAACCATTTAAGGCTTTGCTACACAAAACAGGGATCCCAGATTAACAACACCTACATCACCCAGCATCTTAATAGAAATTCATAATCTGAGACTCCTTTCCAGACTTGTAGAATCATAGTGTACATTTTAACAAGATTCACAGGTAATATGTGGCACATTGAAGTTTTAGATGCACTAATTTAAAGCAAATTGTATACTTGAAAATAAAATTGTACAACAAATTGGAAGTGATTAGCCACATTTTCATTAAGACATATATAGTCATCTTTTTATTATTTTGTTAACCCTCAGCCAAGGGTATTTTTCCATTGATTTTTTTTTTAGAGAATGTGGAAGGGGGAGGGAAAGACAGAGAGAAACATCAATGGGAGAGAGACACATTGATTGGTTGCCTCCTGCACACACCCCAAACAGGACTGGGGAACCTTCGGCCAAGGTGTGCACCCTTGACCAGAATAGAACTCAGGACCCTTCAGTATGTGGGCTTAAACTCTATCCACTGAGCTAAACTGTCTAGGGATAGGCATCTTTTTAAAAAATATGATCTGTTAATGAATTTTAGCTGACTAAATTGCTTTTTTAAAAAAATGGATTTTATCATGTAATAATGCCTATTAAAATGTTCTAACACAGTGGTTGAGAACTAAGATATCAGTTGGAAAAGAACTTGCCAATAACTACTTTTTTATTAATAAATCTTTATGGTTCAGATTATTAAAGTTGTTCCTCTTTATCTCCCCATAGCTCCTCTCAACCCGGTTTTCACCCTACTCTCTGCCCTTACCCTCCCCACACCGTCCTCATCCATAGGTATACAATTTTTGTCCAGTCTATTCAAACACCCCTCATACCCCTTCGCCTGAAAATTGTCAGTCCACTCCCTTTCTATGCCCCGATTCTATTATATTCACCAGTTTATTCTCTTCATCATATTTTTTATTCACTTGATTTTTAGATTCACTTGTTGATAGATAAATATTTGTTGACACTTTGTTGTTAAAAATTGCTATCTTTACCATTTTTTTCTTCCTCTTCTTAAAGAATACCCTCCAGAATTTCATATAATACTGGTTTGGTGGTGATGAGCTCCTTTAGTTTATTATTATCCTTGAAGCTCTTTCTCTGACCTTTAATTCTAAATGATAGCTTTGCTGGGTAGAGTATTCTTGGTTGTAGGTTCTTGCTATTCATCAATTTGAATATTTCTTGCCACTCCCTTCTGACCTGCATAGTTTCTGTTGAGAAATCAGCTGACAATCGTAGGGGTACAACCTTGTAGATAACTAACTGTTTTTCTTTTGCTGCTTTAAAAAAACATATATTTTATTGATTTTTTTTACAGAGAGGAAGGGAGAGAGAGGGATAGATCGTTAGAAACATTGATGAGAGAGAAACATTGATCAGCTGCCCCTTGCACACCCACTACTGGGGATGTTGCCCCAACAAAGGTACATACCCTTTACTGGAATCGAAACTGGGACCTCTCAGTCTGCAGGCAGATGCTCTGTCCACTGAGTCAAACTGGTTTCGGCTCTTTTGCTGCTTTTAATATTCTCTCTTTGTATTATGCACTTGGCATTTTGCTTATGATGTCTCTTGGTGTGGTCCTCCTTGTATTCCATTGTTTGGGGTTCTGTACTCTTTCTGAACTTGTAAGTCTATTTCTTTCACCAGGTAGGGGAAGTTTTCAGTCATTATTTCTTTTTTTTTCTTCCCCAATTTTTTTATTAAGGTATTATATGTGTACATATCTTACCATTGCCCCCCCCCCACCTCCCATTCATGCATACCAGTCCTTCGGTTGTTTTCTTATCTCCCCCCAGGTCTCCTTCCCCTCTCTGCTGTCATTTGACAATCTGCTTGTTTTATGGTGACTATCTCAGGATCACATGAATAGAATCCGCTCCTCATTTGGCAGTCTGCTTGTTTTATGGTGACTATCTCAAGACCACAGGAATAGAGTCCGCTCCTCCTCTGGTTCTCACCGCTCCTCCCCCTGGGTCCCACTGCTTCCCCTGGGACACACGGCCAGTCATTATTTCTTTAAATAGGTTTTCAATATCTTGTTCTCTCTCTTCTTCTGTCACTCCCATAATTCAGATGTTGGTATGCTTGAAGTTGTCCCAGAGGCTCCTTACACCATCTTTATATTTTTGGATTCTTTTTTCTTTTTGCTTTTCCAGTTGGGTGTTTTTCGCTTCTTCATATTTCAAATATTTGACCTGATTCTTGGGATCCTCTAGTCTGCTGTGGGAATCTATATATTATTCTTTTAATTTTTTTATTTTTAATGCATATTTTTAATTAAATTATTATATGTGTACATTTCTTCACATTGTCCGTCCCCCTCCCCCCCCCGCCACTCTCATACATGCCCACCTTCCCGCCACTCTCATACATGCCCACCCTCCCCAGAGCTTTGTGTCCATTGGTTATACTTATATGCATGCATAAATGTCCCTCGGTTGATCTCTTATCTCCCACATATCTACCTGCCCTCCAGGCTTTAATTTGACAGTCTGCTTGTTGCTTTACTGTCTCTATATCTATCTTTTGGTTCAACAGTTTATAATGTTTTTTATTATCCATCAATGAGTGAGGTCATGTGGTGTTTCTCATTCATTGACTGGCTTATTTCACTTAGCATGATGTTCTCCAATTCCATCCAGGTTGCTGCAAATGATAAGAATTCCTTCTTTTTTATGGCAGCATAGTATTCCATTGTATAGATGTAAAATAGTTTTTTCATCCAATCATCTGCTGACAGGCACGTAGGCTGTTTCCAAATCCTAGTTATTGTAAGTTGCGCTGCTTTGAAATTGAGGTGCATATATCCTTGCTGATTGGTGTTTCTAGTTTCTTGGGATATATTCCTAGGAGTGGGATTACTGGGTCAAATGGGAGTTCCATTTTGAGTTTTTTTGAGGAAGCTCCATACTGTTCTACACAGTGGTTGCACTAGTCTGCATTCCCACCAGCAGTAAACAAGTGTTCCTTTTTCTCGGCAACCTCGCCAACACTTGTCATTTGTTGATTTCTTGATGTTGGCCATTCTGATAGGTGTGGGATGATACCGCATTATCATTTTGATTTTCATCTCTCAGATAATTAGTGACTTTGAGCATGTTTTTATGTGCCTCTTGGCCTTCCTTCTGTCTTCTTTTGAAAAGATTCTATTTAGATACATTGCTCATGTTTTGAAATATATTTTATTGATATTTTACAGAGAGGAAGGGAGAGAGATAGAGAGCTAGAAACGTCGATGAGAGAGAAACATCGACCAGCTGCCTCCTGCACACCCCCTACCAGGGATGTGCCTGCAACCAATGGACATGCCCCAGACCGGAATCGAACCTGGGATCCCTCAGTCCCCAGACCAACGCTCTACCCCTGAGCCAAACCGGTTTCAGACATTGCTCATTTTTTAATTGGCTCATTTATCTTTCTTTTATTAAGTTGTATAAGCTGTCTGTAGGTGTTGGAGATTAAACCTTTATCAGTGATAACATTTTCAAATATGTTCTCCCATACAGTGGGCTTTCTTGTTTTGTTGGTGAGTTCTTTTGCTGTAAAAAAGCTTATTATTTTGATGTAGTCCCATTTGTTTATTTTCTCTTTAGCTTCCATTGCCTTAGGAGCAGTAACAGTAAAGAAGTTATTTAGGCATATGTCTGAGATTTTGCTGCCTGTGGATGCGTATAGTATTTTTATAGTTTCCCTTCTTATGTTTAAGTCCTGTATCCATTTTGAGTTTATTTTTGTGTATGGTGTAAGTTGCTGGTCTAGTTTCATTTTTTTGCATTTATCTGTCCAATTTTCCCAACACCATTTATTGAAAAGACTGTCTTGACTCCATTGTATGTTCATTCTTCCTTTGTCAAATATTAACTGAACATAGTGATTTGGGTTGATATCTGAATTGTCTATTCTATTCCATTGATCTATATGTCTGTTCTTGTGCCAGTACCAGGCTGTTTTCAGAATGGTGGCTTTGTAATACAGCTTGAAATCTGGTATTGAGATCCCTCCTACTTTACTCTTCTTTCTCAGGATTGCTGTAGCTATTTGGGATCTTTTTTTGTTCCAGATGAATTTTTGGAGAATTCTTACTAGGTCAGTGAAATGTGCCCTTAGTATTTTAATGGGGAGTGCTTTGAACCCATAAATTGCTTTGGAAAATATGGACATTTTGATCATGTTGATTCTAGCAATCCATGAACATGGTATATTCTTCCATCTGTTTACATCTTCCTCTACCTCTTTTTTCAGTGTTGTGTAGTTTTTTGCGTATAGCTCTTTTACCTCCTTAGATAAGTTTATTCCTAGGTATCTTAATTTTTTTTTGGTGTGATGGTAAATGGGATTGCTTTTTTAGTCTCTGTTTCTATAAGTTCACTATTGGTGTATGGAAATGCCATAGATTTCCTGGGATTAATTTTGTATCCTGCTACATTGCCAAATTCATTTATTTAGTTTATTAGTTTTTGATGGACTCTTTTGGATTTTTTATGTACAATATCATGTCATCTGCAAATAAGGACAACTTTACTTCTTTTCCAATTTGGATGCTTTTATTTCTTCTCTCTGTCTGATTGCAATGGCTAGTATTTGCAGTATTATGTCAAACAGGAGTGGTGAGAGTGGGTATCCCTGTCTTGTTCCTGTTCTTAGAGGGAATGATTTTAGTTTTTGCCCATTGAGTATGATGTTTGCTGTGGATTTATCATATATAGCTTTTATTATGTTGAGGTATGATCCTTGTACTCCCGCCTTGTTGAGAGTTTTTATCAGGAAAGGGTGTTGGATTTTATCAAATGCTGTTTCCTGCATCAATTGGTATGATTATGATTTTTATGTCTCAATTTCTTTATGTGATGTATCACACTTATTGATTTGCGGATATTTTACCATCCTTGCAATCCCAGAGTAAACCCTACTTGGTCATGGTGTATGATCTTTCTGATGTTCTGTGGAGCCGATTTGCTAGAATTTTGTTGAGGATTTTGGCATCTATGTTCATGAGTGATATTGGACTATAATTCTCTTTCATTGTGTTGTCTTTATCTGGTTTTGGTATTAGGGTGATGCTGGCTTCATAGAAGGAGTTTGGAAGTGTACCTTCCTCTTGAATTTTTTTGGAATAGTCTTAGGAGGAGAGGTTTAATTCTTCTTTAATACTTGGTAAAACTCTCCTGTGAAGCCATCTGGCCCTGGGCTTTTGTTTGCTGGAAGCTTTTTGATGACTGCTTCAATTTCTACCAAAGTTGCTGGTCTGTTGAGATTTTTAGATTCTTCCTCATTGAGTTTTGGAAGGTTGTATTTTTCTAGGAATATGTCCATTTTCTCTAGGTTGTCCAGTTTGTTGGTATAGAGTTGTTCGTAGTATTTTGTAACAATGCTTTGTTTTTCGACAGGGTCTGTTGTTATTTAAACCTCTTTCATTTCTGATTTTGTTTATTTGGGTCCTCTCTCTTTGTTTCTCGGTTAGCCTGTCTAGAGGTTCATCAATCTTGTTTATCCTTTCAAAGAACCAGCTCTTTGTTTTGTTGATCTTATGGATTGTTTCTTTGGTCTCTATGTCATTAATCTCTGCTCTGATTTTTATTATTTTCTTCTTTTGCTTACACTGGGCTTTTATTGTTGCTATTTTTCTAATTCTTTGAGTTTTAGCTTTAGATAGTTTATTACCATTTTTCCCTGTCTCTCCCCCCACCCCCCAGTAGGATTATAGAGCTATGAACGTCCATCTCAAGACTGCTTTTGCTATGTCCCATAGATTTTGGATTGATGTGTGTTCATTGTCATTTGTTGCCAATATGTTTTTCAGTTCTTCCTTGATTTCTCTGGTAACCTATTCATTGTTTAAAAGCATGCTGTTAAGTCTCCATGTGTTTGATTTCTTTGGATTATTTTTATTGTAATTGATTTCCAGTTTTATGCCACTCTGATCTGAGAAGATGCTTGATATGATTTCTATCTTCTTGAATTTGAAGAGACTTTGCTTATATCCCAACATGTGGGATTTCAAAACAACCCATGTGCACTTGAGAAGAATGTATATTCTGTGGCTTTGGGGTGAAATGTTCTGGAAATGACGATTAATTCCATCTGGTCTAGTGTGTCATTTAGGGTTGATGTTTCTTTGCTGATTTTTTGTTTAGATGATTTGTCCAAATGTGGCAGTGGGATATTAAAATCTTCTACTATGATTATATTGCTATTAATCTCTCCCTTAATGTCCCCTAGCAGTTTTTTTTTAATGTATTTGGGTGCTCCCATATTCGGTGTATATATGTTTACCAGGGTTATTTCTTCTTTTTGGATTGCTCCCTTTAGTATTATCAGGTGGCCTTTGTTATCCCTTGTAATTTCCTTCACTTTGAGATTTAATTTGTCAGATATAAGTATTGCTACCCCAGCTTTTTTTTTTCATTTCCATTCTCCCAGAAAACCTTTTTCCATCCCTTCACCCTCAGTCTCTGTGCATCTTTTTTTCTGAAGTGGGTTTCTTGTCGACAACAGATATATTGGTCTTGTTTTCTTATCCAATCTGTTTCCCTATATCTTTTGATTGGGGCATTTAATCCAGTTACATTTAAAGTTATTATTGATAGGTACTTATTTGTCACCATTTTTATTCTATATCCTTGTGTTCCTTCTTTGTTTATTATTTCTTTTTTATTTTTACAGTAGACCCTTTAGCATTTCTTGCATTGCTGGTTTGGTGGTGATCAATTCCCTTAAACTTTTTTTTTGTCTGTGAAGCTCCTGAGTACACCTTCCATTTTGATTGATAGCCTTGCTGGGTACAGTATTCTTGGATTCAGACCCTACCTTTGTATGACTTTGTATATTTCATTCCATTCCCTTCTGGCCTGATGAGTTTCTGTTGAGAAATCAGTTGCTAGTCTGATGGGGGTACCTTTATATGTAACTTTCTGTCTCTCTCTGGCTGATTTTAAGAATCTTACTTTGTCGTTCGTGTTTGCCAATTTAATTATAATGTGCTTTAGCGTTGATATTTTGGGATTCATTTTGCTTGAGACTCTGCGAGAATCTTGGATTTGTGTGGGTTTTTTCTTCTGTATCTCAGGAAATTTTTCTGTCATTATTTCTTGAAATATGTTTTCCATGTCTTCCTCAGTTTCCTTTCCTTCTTGGACCCCTATTATTCCAATACTGTTCTGTTTTGTATTGTCCGAAAGCTCCCATGGGCTCTCCTCCTGCTTTTTAATATTTTTCCTGGAACCTGCTATAATTGGGTATTTTTTTCCATCTTGTCTTCCAGCTCACTAATGTGGTCCTCTGTTTCTTTAAGTCTACTCTGGATGCTTTATATTGAGTTCTCCATAGTAGTGATGTCATTTTTCATTTCTTCTTGGTTCATCTTCCTTTCCTCTTGCTTCTTCTTCATTTCCTCTCGGTTCTTATTCATATTATCAAATTTGTCTTTCTTTCTTTTTAGCCATCACATGATCCTTTCTCTGAATTCTTGTTCTGATAGTTTGCTTGCCTCTAACTTGTTTACTTCCTTTTCTGGTGATGCCTGCTTTTCTTTCGTATGTGGACTGTTTCTTTGTCTCCCCATGGTCTCTGTTTTTAGGATGTCCGGTTATGTAGTTCTCTCTCTCCTGTGTTGATTTATAGTCACAAAATACAACACAACGATGTACAATACACAAGGCACTGAACAGAAATGTATTTGCGATATTAATAATCTCCAATAAAGGTGACCACTAGGGAAAGGCAAATTAGGGGTTAGGAGAGAAAGAAGAAGAATAAAAAGTGAAGAGGGAGGGAGAAAGAGTAAAAGAAAGGAAAGAAATAAATAAAGCAGTGTCAAAATGAAATTAGGAAACGGGGGGGGGGGATCACAAGAAAAAAAGAGAGAGAGACAAGAAAGAGACTAAGAGAGAGAAGGGGGAACAACCTATATATATGTGGAGAAAGTTTCAATAGATAAACCACTAACCCCAGCAAATGCTGGCAACATTACCTGGAGATTAATACAAACTACAACACCCACTAATATCCAGCAAAGCAAGGGAAAACAGAAGTGAAAAACAAACAAAAACAAAGCAAATAAAAAATACCAAGCAACAGCAACAATAAAATAATAAGCAAAATAATCTCACTGAAAATCATAAAAATTCAATATAATCAACATTCATGCAAACAGTATCAAAAGTACGGAGAGGAAAACATTTTTTTCCTCATTAATACAGCTAAGAGAGGGGTGTGTATGCACTTGGCACAGGGGATTGGAAATTAGATATATAAGTATGGTAAAAATTTTAGCAGGGGGTAGACAGAAAGAGTAAGGAAAATCTAAAACAGGAAAGGGTTAAGATAAACAGGACAGCAAAAGGGGAAAGGTTAGTTAGAGAATAATGGGGTAAAGTTCGTGTTGAGATAGGGTTAAACAATGCTAAAGGAGAATTGAAAATAGAATGAAGAACACTAATTCCAATATAAAATAAAGAGAAAATAAAATGGCACTTAAAAATGAAAAAAAAAGGAAAAAAGAAACAAAAAAGTTAAAATAGCAGTAGTAATAATGCTGATTGAACGTAAAAATGTAATAATTAAAAAGGTAAAATCAAGTGAGGAAAAAATTTGTTTCTAAAGTAAAAGATGCAAAAAATGAAAATAAAATAAAAAAATAGAAAAATTAGCTTAAAAATGTGCAGTAGTGAAGGCCATTCACTTCCTCCATTATTCTGTTTGGCACACCTGTTTTTCAGTCCAGACAACATTGCAGTACCCTGCATTCTGCTGCATTCAGTGTTGTAAGCTAGTCCTTAATTTTAAGTTGGCGATTTCTTAGTTTCTTGGTTTTTGATTAAATAAAACTAATAATAAATACAGTTTATACTTCAGCCCCTAGGTGGCAGTGTTTCTGGATTGATGGCTCTGTCTTTTTGGCTGCTCTAGGCTTCTTTATCTATGGCGCTCAATACCAGTTTGCTGAGGTGCCTGGGAGCTGGTTCCAGGATGGTCTCTTCCTGCTCTGTTTCTCAGCTTCCAGAAAAGTAGTTTTCCCCTGCAGTCTCTCAGGGCCAGCAATCTGGGTGGTCTCTTCTTTGTAATCAGAAGCTTAGGTTTGCAGGGGAACCAGCTTATGTGTGCGACGGCCCAGTCTGCGTGCAATTGCAAATAGACTGCATACCTTTCAAACTCCTATGTTCTCCCTCCATGTCAGATCATAATGGGTTGCTCTCTAGAGAACCCCACTATTAGCAACCTTGAGGACCCCCGTCCACTCTCATGGATCACGCCAGACCCAACAGCATGGGTCTTTTGTGGACACAGATTTCCGCTGTCCGTTGGGTCTTGCATCGTGTGAGCTTTGCCACGGTGGCTGAAGATTCTGCTGCCACAGCCTCTGCAGCTGCTGACTCTGCTGCCAGGACCCAGACACCCCACGTTATCCCTGGCAAAATCCAAACTTTCTGTGAAATCCATGTGTTCGCACCGACTGGGGCCCCACAGCTGCTCAGTGGTCTTCACTGTTGTGGTTTTTTCAGGTCTCAGATAAGACCTCCAGTAGTTTTGATGTGGATGTGAGAGGCAACAAGTACAGGTGTTTACTTATGCCACCATCTTGATGACTCTATCTCGTGTATATTATTCTTTATTTCAGTGTATGCTTCATTTCTAGTTGGTCCTTTTTTCATATCCTTGAGGGTCTCTCTAAATTTCTCAGAGGTTTCTACTACATTCTTGAGTAACCTTAGTTTGCTTTCCTCCATTTCTTTCATTTGTTACCTCTTTCTTTGTCTCCGCATTTTGGCTGCCTCCCTGTGTTGATAGAGTGGCTTTGTGTGCTAGATATCCTATAGGGCCCAGTGACTCAGCCTCCCTAATTACCTGAGGTGGACACTCTTGGTGTACCCCTTTGTGCTCTGTGTGCACAGTCTTGTTGTAGTTAAGCCTTGATTGCTGTTGGTATCATTGGGAGGAATTGACCTCCAGGCCAATTGGCTGTGAGGATCAGTTGTGTCTATGATGGGAGAACTGTGCTGGAGACACCCTCATGGGGCAAGACTTGCTTCAGTGGGGATTTGACACTCGCTGAGTCTGACCCCTGAGTGTGTCTCTCATGGATGTGAAGAGTTGTAATCTGGTATGGTCTCACTCTTACCAATGGGTACACTGGCTCTTGGAACTGCAAGGAGGTGCAAAGTCAGCTACTGCCTGAAGCCACCCAGCAGGAGCTACAGAGAGATCTTCAGATTCCTCCTTTGTTTGGGGTTTCCTGATGCTCATTTGAGGCCCAGCTGTGAAGCAATGCAAGCTGCTTTCCAGCCTTGGGCATTCTTTTGGAAGTTCTGGGGCTCTCTGAACCAGCTGCAGTTTGTTAGGTTTTAGATTGCAAAAGGCCAGGGCCTTCATATGCAAAAACCTCTGTGCACAGTTTGGGCGGGGTTGTAAATTGGGTGTGGTGGGGTCTCAGGGAATCATCAGGGTGGAGCAAAGAGCAATAGCTGCCCATTAGCCCTGCCAGCAGGGGAGAACAGTTGGGAGCCTTCAGGCCTGAGGTGGAGGGCAGTTGGTGTCAAGCAGGCTGGTAGGGGAAGGCAGTTTGGGGTGACCTGGCTGGCAGGGAAGGGCAGTTTGAGGAGATCAGGCCAATATGGGAGGGCACTTGGGGGTGAACTGGCTGGCAGGGGAGGGCAATTGGGGTGACGTGGATGGCAGCAGGGGAGGGCAGTTGGGGGGACCATGCCTGTAAGGGGCAGCAGTTGGGGGCACCCAGGCCTATAGGAGAGGGCAGTTGGGGGTTACCAGGCCAGCAGGGGAGGGAAGTTGGGGGCAATTTGGCTGGCAGGGGAGGAGCTAGGGGGTGATCAGGCTGGCAGGCAGGCAAGCGGTTTTGAGCCAGCAGTCCCGGATTATGAGAGGGATGTCTAACTCTGATGTCTAGGCCTGATTCCACAGTAGGACATCCTGAGGGGTCCCATTTTGGAGAGAGTTCAGGCTCAGCTAAGGGAAACTCCTCCCCTAGTGCACAAATTTTTGCACTAGGCCTCTAATATATATCATACACACACACACACACACGCACATACGCACATGCACACGCACACACACACACACACACACACACACACACACGTGTGTGCGCGCGCGCGCACACACACACACACACACACACACACACACTGAGTGGCCAGATTATTATGATCTCTGAATGCATAATAATCTGGCCACTCAGTGTGTATCCTATATAATAAAGGGCTAATATGAATATTTTCCCCTTGATCAGGAGTTCAACCAGCAGACAGGCTTGCCAACTGCACATGTCCCCTCCCCCTGGCCAGGCTGGCCGGATACTGCCCATGCACGAATTCATTCACTGGGCCTCTAATATATATACTGAGTGGCCAGATTATTATGTGTTCAGGTACCATAATAATCTGGCCACTCAGAGTGTGTGTACACACACACACACACACACACACACACACACACACACACATTACCTTTTGTTAACCTCTTCTTGCCCCCAACCACACCCCTTCCCTTGGAGATTCATCATTCTGTTCCATGTTTCCATGCCTCTAATTCTATTTTATTTATCAGCTTATTTTATTAATTAGATTCCTTGCTCATTTATTTTGATTTTTAGATTCAATTGTTGGTATATATGTATTAGTCATTTTATTGTTCATATTTTTTTATCTTCCTCCTCCTCCTCTTCCTCTTCCTTTTTATTCCTCTTCTTAAAGAATACCCTTTAACATTTCATGTAATACTGGTTTGATGGCGATGAACTCTTTTTCTTGTCTGTGAAGCTTTTTATTTAACCTTCAATTTTAGAAGATAGCTTTGCTGGGTAGAGTAATCTTGGTTGGAGGTCCTTGCTATTCATTACTTTGAGTATTTCTTGCTAATCCCTTCTGGCCTGCAGTTTCTTTTGAGAAATTAGCTGGCAGTCTTATGGGCACGTCTTTGTAGCTAACTAACTGCTTTTCTCCTGATGCTTTTAAGATTCTTACTTTGTCTTCAACCTTTGTCATTTCAATTATGATCTCTTGGTATGGGCCTCTTTGGGTTCCTCTTGTTTGGGACTCTGTGCTTTCTGGACTTGTAAGTCTATTTCTTTCATGAGGTAGGGGAAGGCTTCTATCATTATTTCTTCAAATAGCTATTAAATATCTTGCTCTTTCTCTTCTCCTTATGGCATCCCCATAATGCAGACATTGGTATGCTTGAAGTTGCCCCAGAGGGTCCTTACACTATCTTTATATTTTTGGATTATTTTTTCCCTTTTCACTTCTGATTGGGTGTTTTTTGCTTCCTTGTATTCCAACTCATAGATTTGATCTTTGAAATCCTGTACTCTACTGTTGAATCCCTGTAAATTATTCTTTATTTCAGTTAGTGTATGCTTAATTTCTGACTGGTCCCTTTTCATGTCTTTGAAATTATCACTAAGATCCTTGAAAATCTCACTAACTCCATTTAAACTCTCATTGAGTCCCTTGAGGCTCTCAGTGAGATCCTTGCATAACCTTGTAAACATACCTTTGAACTCTGTATCCAAAAGTTTGCTTGCTTCCATTTCTTTAATCTGTGACATGTTTCTTTGTCTCTGCATTTTGACTGCTTCCCTGTGTTTGTTTCATTGTATTAGGTAGAGCTGCTATGACTCCAGGAATTGGTAGTGTGGTCTTGTGTAATGGGTGTCCTATAGGGCCCAGTGTCTCAGCCTTTTCAGTTACCTGAGCTGAGCACTCTATGTGCACCACTGTGTGGGCTGTGTGTATAGTTTTATTATAGTTGAGAATTGATTGCTGTTGGCATCACTGGGAGGAATTTATCTCCACACTAATTGGATGTGAGTATCCACTGTCACTACAGTGGAAGAGCTGCTGTGCAGGAGATACCTCTATGGAACAGGACTTGCTTAAGTGGGGCTTTGGTGCTTACTGAGACTGTTCCTTGAGTGCATTGCTTCTGGATATGTAGAGTCATAATATGCTATGCTCTGAACTTGTCCACCAGGTGCATTGGTTCTGGGGTCTCCAGGGAGGTGCAAAGTCAGCCACTGCCTGGGGCCACCCAGCAGAAGCTACAGAGAGATATGCATATGGATGCTATTTGTATTGGGTTGGAAGTGCCCAGGCAAGGCCCAGATGTGAAGCAAGGCAGGCTAGCACTAGTACCCTGTCTTGATCCTTTTATTGATAGGTTTGGGACACACTGAAGACAGCTGCTGCTTGTTTAAGGGATTTTAAGCCTGAGCCACAATAGGCCATTCATATAGAAAAGCAGCTGCAAACAGCTTGGGTCGGGCTACAGCTTGGATGGCGTCTCTGGGAATCACAGGACACAGCAAACAATGTGGGCCATGCTGATGGAAACTCAGATATGGCTGCCAGTCAGCTCTGTGAGGTCCCAGCACCTGAACAATGACTCCTGCCAGCACACCCATTTGGGAGAAAGCTGCCTCCCAAGTTCCTGCCCAGATGCCAGAGAATCCAGTTCCTCCAAGTATTCCCCTGGCTCTTCCCGAGCCACTACCCCAGTGTTGGAGCTCAGAGGAAGAAGGTCATGTAAATTTGTGTGCCAACTTTTTTTTAAAAATATATTTTATTGATATTTTACATAGAGGAAGGGAGAGAGATAGAGAGCTAGAAACATCAATGAGAGAGAAACATCAACCAGCCGCCTCTTGCACACCCCCCACCGGGGATGTGCCGGCAATCAAGGTATATGCCCTTGACTGGAATCGAACCCGGGACCTTTCAGTCCGCAGACCAATGCTCTACCACTGAGCCAAACCGGTTTCGGCTGTGTGCCAAGCTTTAAAAAATATATTTTATTGATTTTTTTCAGAGAGGAAAGGAGAGGGATAGAGAGCTAGAAACATCAATGAGAGAGAAACATCAACAAGCTGCCTCCTGCACACCCCCTACTGGGGATGTGTCCGCAACCAAGGCACATGCCCTTGACTGGAATTGAACCTGGGACCCTTCAGTCCACAGGCCAAAGCTCTATCCACTGAGCCAAACCAGTTTGGGCTGTGTACCAGCCTTTTAAGAGGAACTGCATTGACTCCAGCAGCCTCCGTTTCACTCAGCCACAATCCCCACTGGTTTTTATATCCGGAAGTTATGGGAACTTTGATTTCCAGCTCTACAACCATGGGTTAGGGGTCTCATGTGGAGCGGGGTCCCTTTTCTTCTCATAGGAGGCCTCTGAGTGGAGATATCCCTCCTGATGAAAAAAAAAATGCCACATGTGGATGTTGGATCAGCCTGCCCTGTGCCTCTGCCCCTCCTACTAGTCTTGATGTACTTTCTTCTTTACTTTCCTAGTTGTAGGACTTCTATTCAGCCAGACTTCAGGTGCTTCTGAATTATGATTGGTTTGTATTTTAATTGTAATTTTGATTTGGTTGTGAGAATGCCACCATCTTAGTTTTCCATCTAAAATAGTTTAAAAATCCACTACAAACAGAAAGTCTGAGATAAATAACTCAAAATATGTATAGCCTAAGGTAATAAACTTTTTTCACATGTTATAGAACTGAATTAAAATATTTAGTAAGTGGCCTGGCCAATGTGGCTCAGTGGTTGAGCCTTGACACATGAACCACGAGGTCACAGGTTCAATTACTGGTCAGAGCACATGCTCTTGGTTTGATCTCCAGTAGGGGCCATGCAGGAGGGAGCTGATCAATTATTTTACTTTATCATTGATGTTTCTCTCTCCCCTCATCTCTTTTAAATCAGTAAAAATATATTGTATGTTTAAACCCATTTAGTAAATGAACCAAAACCAGATATAGTGGGGAAAGGGGAATATTCCCAGCATTTCAATTTTATCTTTAAATTCATTTTTACTGAGTTACCTGGGAACCATGTATATTCTTATTTACTAAATAATGCGGCCTTACTTCTGTTAAATTTACTAATGAATTTTCAGAAAACTCCTCTTTTTTAAGTTAGACTCCATATACTTACAAATATATCTACTGCCACCTAAGGGAATCAGCTTATATTTTGAATATTATGTGAGAATAATAAAGTCTGTTGCTCAAACTGTATTTTTTAAAAAATAAATTTTTATAGATTTCAGAGAAGGGAGAATGAGATTGAAACATCAATGATGAGACCCGCTTCTGGGGACTGAGCCTGCAACCCTGGCATGTGCTCGGACAGGGAATTGAACTGTGACCTCCTGGTTCATAGATAAACACTCAGCCTCTAAGCCACACTGGCCAGGCTCAAAGGATATATCCTACATAATAAAAGAGTTATATGCAAATTGACTGTCACTCCAACACACAAGATGGCTGCCCCATATGGTCAAATATGGCTGCCCTCATGTGGACACAAGATGGCCACCACAAGATGGCCATCAGGGGAGGTCAGTTGGGAAGGACCAGGACTGCAAGGGAGGGTAGTTGTGGGTGATCAGGCCAGAATTAGAGGGCAATTGGGAGGGACCAGGCCTGCAGGGGAGGGCAGTTGGGGGCAATCATGCTAGCAGGGGAGCAGTTAGGCATCAATCAGGCTGGCAGGGGAGTGGTTAGGGGGTAATCAGGCTGGCAGGCAGAAGCAGTTAGGGACAATCGAGCAGGCAGGCAAGCAGTTGGGAACCATTAGTCCTGGATTGTGAGAGGGCAGTTGGACATCCCTTGAGGGGCCCCAGATTGGAGAGGGTACAGGCTGGGCTGAGGACACACACTCCCATGCACAAATTTTGTGCACTGGGCCCTCTAGTTTTTTTTCTTTTTTTACAATATATTTTATTGATTTTTTACAGAGAGGAAGAGAGAGGGAGAGAGAATTAGAAACATTGATGAGAGAGAATCATCTATCAGCTGCCTCTTGCACACCCCCTACTGGGGCTGTGCCCATAACCAAGGTACATGGCCTTGACTGGAATCGAACCTGGGACCTTTCAGTCCACAAGCCAACACTCTATCCACTGAGGCAAACTGGTTTCGGCTAGGCCTCTAGTTTTATTATAAAAATACTAGAGGCCCAGTGCATGAATTCATACATGGGTGGGGTCCTTCAGCCTGGCCGGCTATTAGGGCCTATTGGGGCCATTTCACCCAGTCCCCATTGGGGCAATTGGGGCCAGCCGGCCAGGAGGAGGGACCATGAGAGGATGGCTGTGAGAGCACACTGACCACCAGGGGGCAGCTCCTGTGTTCAGCATCTGCTCCCTAGTGGTCAATATATAGCTGGAAGAAAATTCACAAGTTAAATGGAACTCCTCTCCCTTGTATACACCCAAGAATATAAAAAACATACACAAATACTTGTATGTGAATGGTCATAGAACCATTATCTATAATGGCTAAAAAGTGGGAACAACCCAAGTGTTCATTAACTCACGAATGAATAACTAATGTAGAATATCAGTGCAATGGGATATATTACATAGCAATGAATAGGGATGAAGTACTGACACACATTTCAAGAGAGATGAACTTTGAAAGTATGCTAAGTGGAAAAAGTCAGTCACAAAAGACCACTTGTATGATTATTCTATTTATATGAAATGTGCAGTATTGGCAAATCTGCAGAAATAGAAAGCAGATTAGTGGTTTCTTGGGGCTGAGAATGAGAGCAGAAATTGACTCCAAATAAATATGAGGGAACTTTTGGTGATAGATAAAATGTTCAAAAACTTGATTGTGGTAAAAGTTACACAATTTTATACATTTGCTAAACATTACAAAACTGAACATTTCAAATGAGTGCATTTTTAAAAATGTAAAATATACTTTAAGGTAGCTATTAAAATTCAAAATATTATAAATCACTCTTTCCTTAACTCTCTAAGGAGTTAGTCTAACTTTCTTATATGGTAACACACACCTGGCATACTGCCACATAAGACATATGTGTACTCTGGTTGGATAATCATGATTCTAAAGTGTTCCAAACATGCTTATTCTTAACACTAGAGGCCCAGTGCATGAAATTCATGCATGGAGGGTGTGTGTGTGTGTGTGTGTGTGTGTGTGTCTCAGTCCAGCCTGCACCCTCTCCAATCTGGGACTCCTCAAGGAATGTCCAACTGCCCATTTAGGCCCAATCCCATAGAGCCTAAATGGGCAGTTGGACATTCATCTCACAATCCAGGACTGCTGGCTCCCAACTGCTTACTTGCCTGCCTGCCTGATTGCCCCTAACTGCTACCACCTGTCAGCCTGATCACCCCCTAACCACTCTCCTGCCAGCCTGATTGATGCTTAACTGCCCTCCCCTGCTGGCCTGGTCATCCCCAACTGCCCTCCCCTGCAGGTCTAGTTCCCCGCAACTGCTCTCCCCTGCAGTCCTGGTTCCTCTCAACTGCCAGCCATCTTGTGGTGGCCATCTTGTGTCCATATGGGGGCAGCCATATTTGACCATATGGGAGAGGCCATTTTGAGTGTTGGAGTGATGGTCAATTTGCATATTAATCTATTATTAGATAGGATGTTTGACAAAAGAAAGTTATTTCCCAGCCAGTGTGGCTCAGTAGTTGAGCATCGACCTATGAACTAGGAGACCATGGTTTGATTCTTGGTAAGGGCATATGCCTGGGTTGTAGGCTTCATACCCAGTTTGGGGTGTACAGAGGCAGCTGGTTGATAATTGTCTCTCATTATTGATGTTTGTATCTCTCCCTCTCCCTTCCTCACTGAGATAAATAAAAAAAAATTAAAAAAGTATTTGTTGAAAAAAAAAAAGAGATGCATTTAACTCATTATTAGCATCCCAATAACCATACTGACAAAGAAAAGGCTGAAGGAAAAGAAAACTTTAAAGTAATGAAATGGCCTTAAGTTTTTAGTAGTATAAAGATGGACTGGCATCAACATCTTTTTCTTTTTTTTTTTTTTTAATAAATCTTTATTGTTCATATTATTACAAATGTTCCTCATCCCCCCCCCCATTGCTCCCCTCCAAGTTTCCATTCAACTTTCTGCCCTTTCCCCATCCCCCATTGTCCTCATCCATAGGTGCAGTTTATGTTCAGTCTCTTCCCACCCCGCCCCACTCCCCATTTCCCTGAGAATCATCAGTCCACTCCCCTTCCATACCTCTGATTCTATTATATTCACCAGTTAATATTGTTCATCATGATTTTTACTTCCCTTGGTTTTTAGACTCACTTGTTGATAGTTACGTGTTTGTTCATAATTTTTGTCTTTATTTTCTTCCTCTTCCTAAAGAACCCCTTTTAGCAATTCATATAATTCTGGCTTGGCAGTGATGAACTCCTTTAGCTTAAATTTACTTGTGAAGTTCTTTATCTGGCTTTCGATTCTGAGTGATAGCTTTGCTGGGTAGAGTATTTTTGGCTGTAGGTTCTTGTTATTCATCACCTTGAATATTTCTTGCCATTCCCGTCTGGCCTGCATGGTTTCTGTTGAGAAATCAGCTGACAGTCATATGGGCGCCCCTTTATAGGTAACTACCTGCTTTTGTCTTGCTGCTTTTAATATTCTCTCTTTGTCTTTAGCTCTTGGAATTTTAATTATGATGTGTCTTGGTGTGGTCCTCTTTGGATTCCTTTTGTTTGGGGTTCTGTGTGCTTCCTGGACGTGTAAGTCTATTTCTTTCACCAGGTGGGGGAAGTTTTCTGTCACTATTTCTTTCAATATGTTTTCGGTATCTTGCTCTCTGTCATCTTCTGGGATGCCCATAATTCTGATGTTGGTTCGCTTGAAGTTGTCCCAGAGGTTTCTTACACCATCTTCAACTTTCTGGATTCTCTTGTCTTCTTGCTTCTGCGGAGGAGTGTACTCTGGCTCTTTGTGTTCCAAATGTTGGACTTGATTCTTGCAATCTTCCAATCTGTTTTTAGGACTCTGTATAATATTTTTTATTTCAGAGAATGTATTCTTTATTTCTAGTTGACCCTTTATTATTTCTTGTTGACCCTTTAATTATTTCTTGTTGATCCCATTTCATATCCTCATAGGTCTCATTTATTTTATCGGCCTTTTCTAAGAGATTGTTGAACCTTATAAGCGTGGCTTTGAACTCTATATCCAGTCGCTTTTTGTCCTCCATTTCTTTCGTTTGTGATCTGTTTCCTCGTTTTGGTATTTTTGCTGCTTCCCTGAGTTGGTAGGTTGGGAGGGTCAGCTGTGTCTATGCCAGGAGACAACCTTATTCCACTAGACTTGGAAACCTGCAAAAGCCTCTGTGTTCAGCTTGGATGGGGCAGAGTTTCAGGGTGGAGCCTACAGCCTTGGCTTCCGGTTAGCCCCGCCCTCTGAGGTTCCTGAGTCTGTGTACCTCAGTGTCCTTTGGTATTCGCTGCAAGCACCTCTGAGAGAAAGGCACCCTAGACTTTTGCCCGCTACCAGACAGTGTAGTCTCTCTCCCAACAAGCCCACAACTGGGGTTCAGAGCAGTTGGAAGTAGGGTTAAGAACAGTCTGGAGCTTATGTCTCCTTCCTGCTAGGGCAATCCCATGGCCCAATCAACCATCTGTCCTCTGTGCGTGCAATGTGCGCGACTTGGGGGCTCTGCCTTTCACCGCTCCCTTGAGCCTCCACCTTACAGCCCAGATTCCCTTGGTATGAGGCTGGAGCCCGAGGGTCTTGCCCAGGAGTGGGGTTCAGTGCAGTCCGGAGCTTTTATCTCCTTCCCGCTAGGGAACACCAGCCAGGCACTCAGCCACCCCCTCCTCTCCAGCTTCGTTCTCTCCCCACGCGCGCAGTTTGTCTCCGTACCTTAGGCTTTTACAGCTCCTCTGGTTTTCCTTCTGGTTTTCTCTTTCCTTCTAGTTGTAGAATTCCCAGTCAGTCAACTTTCCTGTAGTTCTGGATAATGTCCACTTTATATTTTAGTTGTATTTTTTGAAATTGTTGAGTGCGGCTGCAGTTACGCGTTTACCTATGCCCAAATCTCCCCTCAGTTTTTCTCAACATCTTTTTCTCACCTTATATTATCATAAGGTTAATGTAACCTTATTATTTACCTTGCTGGTATTTTAAAATAAGTCATGGTAGGGTCAGATATTGTAATGGCAGAAGATTCTATGTAATGAAATTTGCAAATGTATATCATACTAAAATTTTAGTTTTTATTGATCAAATATATCAATTATCTTTCTTCCAAATCCAAGAATATATGAAAATTAATATATGATTGTTAAAGTAAACACCACACACAAAATTTTATTGGAATGTTTTATTTACATTTTATATTTAAAGAGAATCAATACAAATCAGGACATTTTTACTGCATTTCAAATCATTGTACAAGAATGCAATGGTTTCATCTGTTTTATATTTAGCAAACAAAAATAATTCATGTCCGTTTTGCTTTTTCCTAAATTTTGCTGAAAATTTGCACTGGAAACAAAATTCTAAAACCACAGATAAGCCACAAAATACAAATAAAGTGCATTTTTTACATAGCTCTATTAACTTTGGTGGATGAAGCTTCTAACACTATATTAAGGCACCTGGAATTCTCTCCCCTCCCTCAATTCTTTTTCAAACACCAAGAAATTGCATTCACAAAATTTATAGCTACATAGATAGAATTTTAGTTTACCTAATGTAATTTTAGCCCATTTAAGTAAAATGTAAACTCAATTTTTAAAGTCAACATTATTTGGAAAACATCTTCTGCAGACTATTTCTATAGAGTAATTCATATTCAAAGATCAATTACCAATTTTGTATGACTTGTCATTTTTAATTAGTATGATAATTTATATACTCTGCATTTGAAAATTTCATTAGTAAAGTCTTAGAAATAATTATATAGCAGTTTTGTAAGGAAACATTTTGTCTATAATTTTGTGCCAAATTAATGTCACTAATATACCAACTAATCCAGTCCAGTCCATATTCCCTGATAAACTATGCTCGACACTTAAATGAGTACATTTAGCCTAATTTAAAAAAAAAACCCACAAGAATAGTTAAAATAATTGTTTTGATTTAATCTTGTTCTATCAACTTAATGTAACTTATTTAGACATTTCATGAAGTATTAGCCTAAGTTTGCATTTTACAATACAACTCCAGATCAATATAAGCACCTGGAGAAAAACCCTGACACATATAGCCCAAGCTAAAGTAGATTTTTAATTAATATAACATCATAAAATAAAATAAAATAATTATAGCTACTTCACATTTTAAATCAACATGTTTTTATAAGAAAATTGTTATAAATGAAAAACATGACTACTTGAAGAGAGTTTTGAATGTTTAAAAATCTTGCTATAACTATTGGGAGGAAACTAGCCTATGGAAAACATTATAATGAGTTTATGAAAAAAAGTTAATAGGTTAAATATTTTAAGCTATTTAATTATAGCATAATATTAGTTATTTCAGCACTTTCAATATCATTCTTACTTTATTAAATTTATCCAGTTCATTAATAGCAAACTAGGCCCCGATTGGCAGTTTTGTTATTACTAAAGGTTCAAGTTTCCTATTGACACAGATTTTATGATTTAATTTCTCGAACAGCAGTCTCTTGATCAGGAGTTTCATCTTCTTCAAAGGTTGGGTTATCAACATGAGGAACAACATCCACTGCCACAGAACTTGCTTCATGGTTTACCAGCTGTAGATTTTCATCTTTAGAAAAAAATGACAATTTTAGGATTATTTTAACCCTCTCTTCTTTCAGACAAAAATCAACACTCATGTCTAAGAAGCTTTTCTTGTCTAATTTAATAATTCTCTAATCATTATACTTATTCTATGTTCCTTTAATAATTATATTATTTCTGCTATGTTTTACTTAAAGCACCTAGGGCATTATTATATTAATTTACAATTCTCTTTTTTAAAATTCACATGTGCTTACTTCTGCCTACATTACCCATTGAGAGCAAAAGTTATGTCTTCCATTTTTTGTCCTAAATATAACAGTTCTTAAACTGAGCTTTGCATTTCAATTACCTGGATTATTTATTTATTTATTTATTTATATAATTACAGTGATATTTTTATTTATTTTACTAGAGCCCCGGTGCACAAAATTTGTGCACTCAGGAGGGGGGAGGGTGTCTCTCAGTCCAGCCTGTGACCTCTTGCAGTCCAGGAGCCCTTGGGAGATGTACGACTGATAGCTTAGGCCTGCCAGAGGCGAGCCCAGCTTCTGGCTGAATGGTTCTCTCTGTGGGAGCGCACTGACCACCAGGTGGCAGCTCCTGCACTGAGAGTCTGCCCCTTGGTGGTCAGTGCGTGTGACAGCCACTAGTTATTCCATCATTCAGTCGATTTGCATATTAGCCTTTTATTATATAGGGTTTATTTTTTAAAATCTTTATTGTTGAAAGTATTACATATGTCCACCTTTTCCCCCATCTACCCCCTCCAGCCCACTCCAGGCTCTCACACCAGGCCCTCTCTTACCCCACTGTTTGTCCATGGGTTATGCATATATGCATACAAGATCTTTGATTGATTAACTCTAATCCACCTACCCACCCACCCACCCTCCCCTGCCTTCCCTCTGGGATTCCACACTGTCTTCCATGCTTCCATGTCTCTGGATCCACTCTATTCATCAGTTTATTTTGTTACTTAAATTCTACATATTAGTGAGATCATTTGATTCTTGTCTTTCTCTGACTTATTTCACTTAGCATGATACTCTCCATGTTGTCTCAAAGGGTAAGAAATTCTTCTCCTTTACTGCTGCATAGTATTCCACAGTATAAATGTACCACAGCTTTTTTTATCCACTCATCTACTAATGGGCATTTGGGCTGTTTCCAGATCTTAGCTATTGTAAACTCACCTGAACACTTTAAAAATTACCTATGCTTTTTCAAATGCATATATAGATAGACCAAAACAACAACAATCAAGAAGTTGGGGAGAGTGCCCAGAATGGAATGCAAATGGTAACAAATTAATATCTATCTATCTATATAAAACCCTAATATGCAAATAGACTGAACAGCAGAACAACTGATTTCCATGACGTATTCTGACCAGAAGGGGGTATGTGTGGAACATGGCAGACATAGGCAGCAGGCGTCAGAGCAGAACATGATGGGCATTATCTGCAGCAAGGATGGTGGAGCAGGTGAGTGAGGGCACCAGACCAAGGTGGGGCACTAGTTGCTGTCATCAGGGCAAGCCTCTGGTGGTTACTGAAAATTCTTTGCTCCCATGTGGTGCAGTCCTGCCTGGCACTCACACATGCTGCTGGTGCTGGTCCTGCTCACACCTATGCCAGTGTTTGGCACTGCCCCCAATTGTGCAGTGCCATCAGCAGGTGCAAGTGGCGGATGCTGGCCCTCATTTCCCCTCAGGGCTTCTCTATCTCCTTTTGCTCCTGAGGGGCAATTGGGGCAGCAGCTGCTGCTTGCACCCTCTGATGGCGCAGGCCCCACTCACACCCGCTGCTGGCACCAACAGTGCATAGGAGCGGCAGTGGGAGGAGCAGGGCTCCTGGCTGACAGGGGACCAGGGGCTGCAGTGGGAGGGGCCAATAGGGGGGGCAGAGGATGGGCCAAGACCCACCCCTGTGCTCACTGCAGCCTTGCAGCCCACAGTTCCTTTCAAGGTGCAAGAATTAGTGCACTGGACCCCTAGTAATTATATAACAGATGAAATACATAACCATTCTGAAGATAGTGAAGAAGAAAAGAATTAACTTAAGTAACATTGGAAAACAGTATTTTGACTAATCCTATAAGACTAGAAACAAAAATAACTACACATTAGTTAGTGAAAAAGTTTTTCACAGGATTGTAAATTAGCAATATTGAAACTATTTTTGTGTGTTCTAGGATTGAACAAATAAGTAAATATATTATAGATAATGAGAGCCAACTTTCTCACTGTAAGAGAAAGAAACTACAAATAGAGAAAGAGGAAGGCTAAAGTAAACTCTGGGGTGTTGGCTTGGATATATCATTATGAGCTCACTGTGTTTCAAATGGATAGATAGATGAATAGATGCATGAAATGTGTACATATATTTGCATGAGTACATATTTAACAGTTTTGTTCATTAAAAAGGTCAATATTAATGACAGCCCAGTAGCAATGAGCATAACTAGTGCCCAAATCTTGGTTTCAAATTATTGTTCTCCAATAAAAAGCCTCTGGAAGAAATGGCTGCTTCTAAGGCTAGGGCAAAGAGAGTATAAAATTAACCTAGATTTTAACCTAGTATTAGCAAATGGTCTGTGAGCCAAATCCATAGCTAAGAGTGGTTTCATATTTTTAAAAGGTTGTAAGACAAACAAAAATGCAACAGAGACTTATGGACTTCGAAGCCTAAACTATTTACTATCTAGCCCTTTACAGAAAAAGTTTGCCAATCCCTGGTGTAGAACATCTTGTAGTACCAGAAAGTAAGTGTTCAAAAACACACACAAAAAAATGGGGCATGTTGAAAGAAAACAGAAACCAACTGTAGAGAGTCCTTAATTACCAAATCTAAGCAATGAATAGATCTTGAGAATAATATTATAGGAGAAAAGAAATATCTACAAATCCCTGATATTATAAATAATTGAATAAGAAATGGAAAAGGGATAGATATTCCTTAAAATTGAAGCTTAATTAATGTAGGAAGAAGAATGAAAATAAAAAAAATCACCATTGGCATACACTTCAGTAATAGTTATTTCAAGAAGCACCAATTATTGCTAAAATTATTGGGTAAAAGTATGATGAGAAAGGATATTTTCAAGTGTCTCTCTATACAATAATTAATAATTACAAAGGCAAAACAGTAACTTTAAGATGAGAAGTTTCATAGACACCACCTTTAACCAATTGAGCAAAGTTCAAACTATCAGTAATAAGACATGGATATCATGTGACTCATTATATGATATAAGGCAGAAAGGGCACATCATTTTTGTGGTATTCTTGCCTAAAATAGAAAAGGACAATAAATTTAATAATTGGAAAACATTAGACAAGTCCAAATTGAGAGAAATTCTACAAAATAACTGACCAGTAGTCTTTAAAAGTGTCAAGGTCATGAAAGACAAAGACTAACGAATAGACACAGGTTGAAAATAAAACATTACAATTAAATACAAGGGCCTCTAAACAAATTAGGTATTGACAGAACATACCAAATGTAATAATGGTCATATATGACAAACCTACAGTTAATCGCTTTATCAACAATGAAAAACTGCAAGCTTTTCCTCTAAAATCAGAAACAAGACAAGTGTGCCGACTCTCACCACTTCTATTCAACATAGTATTGGAAGTCATAGCCAAAGCAATTAGTCAAGAAAATGAAAAAAGGCCCTTAAAATCAAAAAGGAAAAAATAAAGCTGTTTCCAGATGACATGATCTTATATAAAGAAAATACTAAAGATTCCACCAAAAGACTATTAGAATTAATTTTTTTCAGTATAGTTTCAGGATATAAAAGCAATATACAAATACCATTAGTACATTTCTAATATACTAACAATGAAATACCTGAAAAAGAATTAAAGAAAATCCCATTTACAATAGGATTATCAATTTATCAAAAACAATAAAATAGTTATGCAACAATTTTTTTTGCTATGACACCAAAGCACAAGCAACAAAAGCAAAAATCAATAAGTGGAAATATAGCAAACTAAAAAAGCTTCTGTACAGCAAAATAAACAATAGAATAAAGAGGCAACTTACAGAATGGAAGAAAATGTTTGCAAATTATATATTACATAAAGTGTTAATATTCAAATATATAAGGAATTCATTCAGCTCAATAGCAAAAACAAAGAAAACAACCACAACAAAAACAAACCAAAACCAAAACCAAAACCCCTCAAATCTAATTAAAACATGGACAGAGGAACTGAATAGATATTTTTCCAAATACATACATACAAATGGACAATAATTACATAAAAAGATGCTCCACATCACTAACCATCAGAGAAATGCCAATCAAAACAAAAATGAGGTATCATTTCACACTTGGTAGAATAGCTATTATCAAAATGACAGGAGATGAGTGTTGGTGAGGATATAGAAAAACGAAAACCTGCACTGATCTGGTGTCTTAGTTAGTTGGTGCATCATGCACCAGAGTTGTGGGTTTGATTCTCGGTCAGGGCACATACAATCAACCAATGAATGCATACTGGTAAATAAATGGAAAAACAAATCGAAGTATCTTCCTTTCAAAGAAGTTAATAAATTTAAAAAAAATATTTTTTAAAAAAGAAAGAAAACCTTAGTGCACTGTTTGTGGTAGTGTAAAGTCACTATGAAAAAAGAAACAGTTTTGGGTTTCCTCAAAATATTAAAAAGATAACTACCACATGATGTAGCAGTTCCACCTCTGGTTATATATCAGAAGGAAATTATATCACTATTTTGAAGAGATAGCTGCATTCCCATGTTCACTGCAGCATTATTCACAATCGCCAAGACATGAATACAACCTAAGTGTTCACTGACAGATGAATAAAGAAAATATGATTATATATAGAGTATTTATTATTCAACCATAAGCGATAAGGAAATCCTCACATTACATCAACATGGATGAACCTTGAGAACATTGTGCTAAATGAAGTAAGCCAGACAAAGAAAGACAAATACTACACGAACTCACTTATATATGGAATCTAAAGTAAAAAAAAAAGCCAAACTCATCGAAACAGAGTATGTTGGTAGTTGCCAGGGTGGGGAAATGCTGATCAAAGTGTAGAAACTTCCAGTTATAAAATGAATAAGTTCTGGGGATCGAATGTACAAAATGTTGACTATAGTTAACAATACTGTATTATACACTTAAAAGTTGCTAAGGGAGTAGATACTAAATGTTTTCACCATATGCAAAAAATTTATAATTATGTGAGATGGTTTTCTTAAGTAACATGAATGTGGAAATCATTTTGCAATGATACAGGTGTATCAAATCATTATGTTGCACACCTTAAACTTACACAATGTTATACAGTATATTAAATATGTATATTTATATCTCAATAAGGCTGGAGGGTGGGGAAAGAATAAAAGAAGGTAAGGCAATGTGTGATTCTTGGACAGTAAAAGAACATTGGGTCAATTGATGAAATTTGAATAACATCTACAGTTTAGTTAATGTTTTATCAGTTAATTGCCTGGTTTTAATCATTGCATATGGTTATATAAAATGTTAACATTTGGAAAAGTTGGGTGACATGTATATGGGCATTCTTTGTACTATTTAAATGTTTTTGGCAGCTTGAAATTATTTCAAATTAAAATTAATAAAATTAAAAAACCTGTATTGGTCCTCAGCCCTCATGGATTCTGATTTAACCATTCTGGGGTAGAGCCCAGTCATCAGTAATGTTTGAGGTTTCTTGGGTAATTCCAATGTATACTTAGGTTTAAGAACTATCACCTTTATTTAGTGGTTCTCAAAGTATGGTCCGTGGACCAGCAGTATCTGTAATACCTGGAAACTTACTAGGAATAAAAATTCTCAGGTCCCACCCAAGACCTACTCAGCCAGAAAATGGTGGTAGCTCCTCTTTCAGCAAGCCCTCCAGGTGACTTGATGCATTCTTAAGGTTGAAAACCAGTGCTCTCATAGAACTTAGCATATGGATCGGACATGCAGACATAAATTAATCAATTGCATATTTACAAGGTTATTTAAATCAACTATCAATATAATAATCAATGTTTAATAGGCGAGATACCCAAACTAGTAATACATAATCACATATAAAATTAAATCTAGGCTTGGCCAGTGTGGCTCAGTGGTTGAGTGTCAACCTATGAACCAAGAGGTCACAGTTTGATTCCTGGTCAGGTCACATGCCAGGGTTGTGGGCTCGATCCCCAGAAGGGGGTGTGCAGGAGGCAGCCGATCAATGATTCTCTCTCATCATTGATGTTTCTCTCTATCCCTCTCTCTTTCTCTCTGAAATAAAAAAAATATATTTTTAAAAATTAAATTAAATCTATTCTAGGTGATTATTGACTCAACATTTATTTGTTATGTGTCAGACTATTAGTTGTGGATATAAACCAGTGAATAATAAGATACTGTCCATCTCCAAAGGGACTTTTAAAATTTTAATACAATTCAGTGTAATAAATGCGATAGAACTTGTATGGAAGCAGACATAGGACCACACATCAACATGGATAGACCTTGATGGATAGAAGTCAAGGGAGGCTTCTCAAAGAGATGCATGTTTTAAAGGAGGAACAGGAGTTAGACGGGGCTTTTCTAAATTTGGGTGGAGGAAGAGGGAAGAAATGGGCAGAGAGAAGATAGTGACTCAAGCTATGACTGTGAAATTAATGTTGGAAATTAGGGAATTGGTTACAGAAAAAGGATAATGAGTCAATAGAACAGAGAAGAGGGAAGAATCAAGGATTTCCCTAGTTTCAGGTTTGAGGCACCTGGGTGGATGTTACTATCATTCATCCAGATGAAGAATAGAGGAGGCATATAGACCAATGGAATAGAATAGGGAACCCAGAAATTGGCCCAAACCACCAGGCTCAATTAATATTTGACAAAGGAGGCATGAACATACAATGGAGTCAAGACAGTCTCTTCAATAAATAGTGTTGGGAAAATTGGACAGATACATGCAAAAAAATGAAACTAGACTACCAGCTTATACCATACACAAAAATAAACTCAAAATGGATACAGGACTTAAACATAAGATGGGAAACCATAAAAAGATTAGAGGAATCCACAGGCAGCAAAATCTCAGACATATGTGGAAGCAATTTCTTCACCAATAAAGCTCACAGGGCAATAGAAACTAAGGAGAAAATTAACAAATGGGACTACATCAAAATAAAAAGCTTCTGCACAGCAAAAGAAACCATCAACAGAAAAACAAGAAAGCTCACTGCTGGGGAGAACATATTTGCCAATGTTATCACTGATAAGGTTTTCATCTCCAACACTTACAGTGAACTCATACAACTTAACAAAAGAAAGATAAACAACCCAATCAAAAATATGGGCAATGGACTTAAATAGATACTTTTTGAAAGAGGACATAAGGAAGGTCAAGAGACATGAAAACATGCTCGAAGTCACTAATTATGATTATGAAAGTCATCATTTCATAATTATGAAAGTCATCATTTCATTTGTTTCTCAAATTCCCTGCAAACACTGTTGTGCTTACCATCCTCTCCCACAAGAACAGAGCACACAAAAAAGGTTGGAACTTATAAAACAAGTCTACCAATAAATTGAGTTATCTTGTACACGCTCCTTTATCTTCACTGAATTCTATTACCACATAGTTATGGGGACAAAATGTCAATCTCATCTGGGGCAAATAAATAATGATTTCCTGTTAAAGGCCAAATAATCCAGAGATTATTAAGATTCTTATGATGACGTTATACTCTAGGATATGTCTAAAGATTAGATTACATGCAATAAAATGTTTACATTTGTATAATGTTCCTCCTGAGATCTTCAGAAATGGTATCTATGGCACTGATAAGACTACAGAGGACAAAGGTTTATGTCATAGGAAGCTGACATTTGGCATTTCACAAGTCATCCTGACATTTAGTTTTTCTTCTACTTCTATGCCAGAGTTAGTTTATCTCTAAACTAGAGACCCAAAATGCATGAAAATTAGTGTAAGAGTAGGCCTTCCTTCCCCTGGCTGCTGGCACCAGCTTCCCTCCGGCACCCGGGACCTGGGCTGGTTTCCCTCCACCCCGGCTTCATTAGGAAGGATCTTGAATGACGTCCGGAAGACATTGGTTTAATTAGCATATTACCCTTTAATTATTATAGATGAGGACTAAGTTAAAAAAATTCAAAAAAAAAAGAAAAAAATTTCAAATCATCAAAAACCATTGAAAAAGTTGGAAGTTAAAACCAGGGAAAATATTTTGTATAGAGGTTTTATAAGAAAAAAAAAGTCACTGAATTCCCTAAAATTTCTTTACTATGGTATTACTAAGCTGCAATACTGATTCACATGAATTTTTATGAATAATATACAGTACTTTCCCCTTATCAACAGGGAATATGTTCTAAGACCTCCCAGTGGATGCCTGAACCTGCAGATAGTACAGAATTCTATATCTATTATGTTTTTCCTATGCATATATACATATAATAAAGTTTAATTTATAAATTAGGCACAGTAAAAGATTAATAAATTAAAAGTCAAATGAATGTGCTTTATTAAAATATCTTATTGCACTGTACTCACCCTACTTGCAATGATGTGAGATGATACAATACTATGTGAGCAGATTAAGTGAGGTATTGTGACATGTAATTAGGCTATTTATAAGAATGGTTGAACACAAGCACTGTAATACAGGGACAATTGATTTGATAATTGAAGTGGCTACTAAGTGACTAATGTGCAGGAAGCTTATACAGTGTGTAAGATTTCATCACACTACTTAGAACGGCACACAGTGTAAAACTTATGAATTGCTTATTTCTAGAATTTTCCATTTAATAGTTTCAGACGGTAGTTGATTGTAGGCAACTGAAACCTTGTAAAGCAAAAACAGGGATAAGGGGGCACTATTGTATTCAATTTTACTTTCCAAGGTTTGTTCATTTCATTGTAAATAATCAACTGGTGGCAGCACATACTATTCTTAAATAAAGTTTCAATCTGTGCAAAAGATGGGTTCTTGAGAACTTGTATACAAATTGTATACAAGCTTTTGTAAATTGAATTCTATTTTTACCATTTAAGAACTCCTTTTTTAATTGCTGATTGGTCTGCAATAAACAATGGCTTATAAAATCTAAAGTTTTCCCCTAGCCTCTGTAAATTAACAAGTCAACACTTAAATGCATCAGAAAAAAGCTTTCAATAAATCTTTTTCTTCTGTAATTCCCATTCCTGAGGTATTTCATCTGCTTCAGGTTTATTTGAATATATGTATATTAAGCTAAGGAAGGAATGCATCCTGCAGTACATTGTTGTTCATAGAAAAATATCTGAAATGTATTAATGGATGAATGAAACAAATGCTAAGAACCACAAGGTATCATTTGTGGGCACTTGACCCTCAGCATGGTGCTTACTTGCTGACTGCACATGTTCCTCCAAAGGTGGTTCATCTGCTCCCTGAACTGAAGCATACCCAGATGATGCAGTCTCACTGCGATTATCCTCTTCATGAGGCGAGGCACTATTAGATGTTTCATTGGATACAGGGACTTGTAAAGACACTGATCCATCGTCAATATCCACCTTTGGAAAATATTTGAACAAATTAAAATACTCAGAGTACATGCTCTTCTTTGACATATCATACAAAGTTTATTTATACGTGACTTATTAGAGCAATGGTTTTTCTTTTAAATATATTTTTATTGATTTCAGAGAGGAATGAAGAGGGAGAGAGAATCAATAATCCTCTGATTCCTGCATACCCCATGCTGTGGATTGAGCCCACAACCCACGCATATGCCCTGACCTGGAATTGAACCTTGACCTCCTGGCTCAACTACTGAGCCATGCCGGCCAGGCTACAGCAATGATTTTAACCTTTAAAACCTATAATCCCTTTTAATAATCATAAAAATCTCTTGCTGGTCCCAGCCATAGCAGTTGGAGTAATTGGGTCCATCAATGGGGGAAAATATATTTCAAGCAGATTGTCATCACACCTGGCATATTCATCTGGATGATCCCAGTACTTCATAATACAATGCCTGGTACAAGGTAGGCAATAAAAAAAAATATGCTGTTTTTTGGGGAACTGAAAATTACTGTATTCTATATCTCCTTAAATCAGAAAGATTTTGTTGAGTTTGACTTACTGTTGTGTGTACTGTGGAAGAGGTAGTTTTTTTTTTCATTTACCAAATATAATTATAATTACTTACACTTTATGAAACTATACATGATCATTTATCTACAAGTTTGGTTGCTATGGAATAGTAAGACAGTAAAAATGAGAGAGGGGTACTAGAAGCCAGTTGGCAGTTAATTAGAACATTACTTCAAATTCTGACTAAAAAATAAGTACATTTGAACATGCATATAAGTATAACCAATGGACACAAAACTCTGGGGAGGGAGGGAATTTTTTTTGGGGGGGGGGCAATGGTAATATATGTACACAGATAATAATTTAATACAAAAAATAAAAAAATAAAAAATTAGTACATTTGAGAAAAGGGGGAAAGACAGAAAATGGAGGTAGTCCAACATGGCACCTCACTGTCACTGATATAAATAGGTTCAATTTTTGGTATACCCGTAAGTCTAGCACATTACATAGCTAAAAAAAAAAAGGATGTTATTCTCCTGAAGCCCAGATACATAAATAATACATTGCTTGAGTTACTTCATATAAGCAGTTTAGTAATGTTTACCTCAATTCCCAAAGCTTTGAGTATATCACATTTGCACATAGGGCAAGTCCTATGTTCTAACAGCCATGGATCAACACATGTCTTATGGAAAATATGGCTAATGAAGGAAAAAACAAATTATCAGTTGTGAAATAGCAACAACACTTTGCCTAATGTACTAACAGTTTACCCTGTAATTTCACTTAGTCTTTTAACAGATGCTATTTCCCCCCTCTTTTACACACACTATTACAGCAGCAATTTCCAACCTTTGTTTATTTCATGGCACACAGAAACTAGTTACTCAAATTTTATGGCACACCAAAATATATATGATGTTTTTTGCAATCTGACAAAAAAACTAGGTATAATTTTGATTCATTCATACCAGACAGCTGTTGTGTTGGATGTTGTCATTTTTCATTTGACAATTTAAGGGAAATCAGTGCCCCTGACTAAGTAGTTAGGTATTGCATGTTTTAAAAATTCTTGTGGCATGTAGGTTGAAAATAAATGTATTACAGCATAAATATTGAGAAGGAGCCACAGAAGCAAAATTTGGAGATTTCATAATATAGTATTTTTTAATATAAAAGCCCTATTATTCTAGCTTCAAAAGAAATAGTTTCAATATTCATTATTTGAAAAATGGCTAAGACACTGCTGTCCTAAGACTTTGTTCAGTATTTTAAATCTTAATTATTTGGTCATTTCCTAACTGTAAAATGGTACAGTTGGTCATTCCCAATAATATAGTGCAATACAGTATTGAATACAACTTGTGCTGATTCTTTAGGCAATGTGATACATGCTTAGAGCACCACTTTTTAGTAGCTTAAAGAAAGAGTGTTAAGAACAACTTTCAGGAGAGAGTTAATAAATAAAAAAGCCCACAAAAGAATGAATTCTTCCAAATAGGTACTACCCTGTTTCCCCCAAAATAAGACAGTGTCTTATATTAATTTTTGCTCCCAAAGATGCGCTAGGTCTTATTTTCAGGGGATGTCTTATTTTTCCATGAAGAAGAATATGGTACACATTTATTGTTAAATGAAAATAAAGGAAATTTATTACCTGTATACGGTACGGTAGTACGGTAGTTGTCAACACAAACCAGACAAACTGTGAATCCTGGGGGCCTTATTTTTGGGGGATGCCTTATATTTAACTCAGAAGGAAACCTGTAAGTAGGCCTTATTTTTGGAGGATGTCTTATTTTCGGGGAAACACGGTAATTAATTGATATTATGTTTTTTCCTTAATACTATTGGTAGCATGAATTTAAATAATATAATCATATATATATATATATATATATATATATATATATATATATAACATATGATATATAATATATATATTACTATATATATTATATATAATAATATATGTACCGTATTTGCCGGCGTATAAGACGACCCTTTGGCCCTGAAAAATATGCCTCCAAGTGGGGGGTAGTCTTATATGGCGAGTATATAACAAACTCTGTATTTTTAGTGGAAATGTTAGGGGGTCGTCTTATACGCCCAGTCGTTTTATACGCCGGCAAATACGTATTTTTCAGGGCCAAAAAATCGTCTTATACGCCGGCAAATACGGTATGTAATTGTGGTGCTGACTAGGTTTTCAGTTTTATATGAAACTAGAGGCCCAGTGCATGAAAATTCACACACTGGAGGGGGCATCCCTCAGCCTGGTCTAACCCCTCTCACAGTCCGGGAGCCCTCAGGGGCAGGAGGTGACCTGGCGATCAGGGGAAGGCAAAGTCCATCATACCTCCGCTGCTGCCATTGCCAGCAGCACAAGCCTTGGACAGCTCTGGTTACCTGAGCCTCAGGAGGCCCTGGGCAGCCACCATCCAAGGCTTGCCTGTGCCTTGGGCCAGCCCTGGGCAGCTGGTGGGTTGAGGGTACTTGGGGGATTCCGGAGGCAGGCTGCTCCACAAGTCTGACGCCCCAGTGGGGCTGAGGGAACAGGGTGCCGCCATCTTGTGGCTGTGGGCACTGCCATCTTTGAGGGCGTGACAGTCAGTTAGCATATTCCCTCCTTATTGGTTGTGGGTGCCATCATATTTGTGATGGCATGAGGGTCAATTAGCATATCCTCTCTTTATTGGATAGGATTATAGTATACACATTTTACCAAATTATGGAAACTTTATATAATTAGTCATATATCAATTTCAATAATATTAAAAATAAAGCATTCTCCTATATTTAAATGAAAATAACAAAATAAATACTTTAGTTACATCAATTTGGAAACATTCAAAATAGTTTTCTCCATTACAGTCATTTTTTTAAAATCAGTTATTCTTATTGATGATATAAATGAAAATCAAACTTACTTGCAGGTTAAGATGCGCACTAAATCATTTGGTTTATACAATTCAATACACACAGCACAACTATCTCCATCAAGACCAATTTCCTATGGGCAAATAGTTATTGTTACTCTAATGGATAAGAAACAATACATTAAACTACAGAGCAAGATCAGAATATACATGTCTTAAATTGCATAAATTCCTGTAGAAAGAGAATTTCATATCACTAAATGACTATGTTTAATAAGCAATTTAAAACTATTTATACTTATTCAGAATCTTTAAAAAATCAAAGTTATAGAAACAGAGAGTAGAAACGTGGTTGCCAGGGACTGGAGGTGGAGGAAATTGAAAGAAGTTGGTAAAAGGGTATGAACTTTCAGCTATAAAGTCTGAGGATCTATTATAAAACATGGTGATTACAGTTGATTACACTGCATTACATAATTAAAATGTAAAATTAAATTATTTAGACTTAAAAATATGAAATAATAAAGTTATCTAAAAGGGAAACAGCACAAAGAAAAACATGGAGCACTTATTTAAACATTTTTTCCTAGATTTCATTTACAAAATTCCATTTGTACAATTCTTTAGCTATGTTGTCCCATTTATTTATTTTTTATTATTAATTTTTAATCATCACCGGAGGATATTTTTCCATTGATTTTTTAGAGAGAATGGAAGCGAGAAAGACAAAGAAATATCGATGTAAGAGAAACAAATCAATTGGTTGCCTCCTGCATGAGCCCTGACCAGGGTCTGGGCTGGAGAGGAATCTGCAACTGAGTTTCCTGCCCTTGACCAGAATCGAACCTGCAACCCTTTTGTCTACAGGCCCACACTCTATCTACTGAGCCAAACCGGTCAAGGCGTTTTACAGAAAATTAAGATATAATTCATATACAGTAAGATTCACTCTTTTTAGTATGCAGTTTTGCAAGTTTACACAAACATGCCATTTAATCGCAACCAATCAAAATATAAAATAGTTTTATTACCTCAACAAATTCCTCTCTACCTCTTTGTAGTTACCTCTCCTTTTATCCCCACCCTCTGGCAATTACTGATCTGTTTTCAGTTCCTATACTTTTGGCTTTACTAGAATTTCATATAAATGGACTCCTGCATTTGAGTCTGATTTCTTTCACTTAACATAATGCATTTGCAATTCATCCATATTGTTGTGTGTGTTGGTAGGGTCCACTCCCTTTATATTGCTAAACAGTATTCTGGGATATCAATGTACAACAGTTATCCATTTGCCAATTGAAAGACATTTGGGTTCTTTCCCATTGTTGGTAATTATTAATAAAGCTGAACAATTGTGTACAAGTTTTTATGTGAACACATTTTTCCCTCTAGGGTAAATATTTAGTAGTGAAATTGCTGGGTTGTTTGCAAAGTGCTGGGTTGTTTGCAAAGTTTGATTTCATAAAGAACTGCCAAACTATTTTCCAAACTGGCTGTACATTGCATTCTTACCAGTAAATGCATGAGAGTTCCAGTTTTTCCACATCTTGGCCAGCTCTTGGTATTGTCAATTGTATTTGTTTTAGCCATTCTAATGAATGTGCTGTGTTATCTCATTATGGTTTGTATTTGCATTTCCCTGATGACTAATGATATTGCGCATCCTTTTATGTGCACAGAATATATTCTGTGGCAACATGTCTGTTTCACCTATTTTTTACTAGGTTGCTTGTTTTTTTACTGTTGAGTCTTGAGAGTTCTTCATAGATTCTGGATACAGCTCTTTATCTGATACTAGAGGCCTGGTGCATGAAATTCATGCATGGGGGTGGGGAGTCCCTCGGCCTGGCCTGCACCCTCTCCAATCTGGAACCACTTGGGGGATGTCTGACTGCAGGATAGGACCTAAACTGACAATCAGATATCCCTCTTGCAATCCGGGACCACCTCTGGCTCCTAACTGCTCCTCTGTCTGCCTGCCTGATTACCCCTAACTTCTCTGCCTGCCTGCATGATCACCCCAAACTGCCTCTGCCTGCCTCCCTGATTGCCCCTAACCACTCTCCCCTGGCGGCCTGATCGCCCCTAACAACCTCTGCCTCGGGAACCCCTGCCACTGTGGCTTTGTCCAGAAGGATGTCGGTCTATCTCGTACCCTTTTATTAGTATAAATGGGGTTTGCAGATATTCTCTCCCAGTCTGTTGCTTGTCTTTTCGTTCCCTTAACAGTGTCTTTCAAAGAGCAAAAATTCTTAATTTTGACAATTAAATTTCTCATTTTTTTCTTTAATGGGCATATTTTGGGTAACACATCTAAGTAATCTTTGCCTAACACAAGCTGTGAAGATATTTTTATCTGAAGTTTTCCTCTATAAATTTCATAGTTCTAGGTTTTATATTTAGGCCTGTGATCCATTTTGAGTTAATTTTCACTAAGGGTATAAAGTATGGATTGAGGTTCATTTTTTTGCATATGGATATTCAATAATTGCATATAGAGACTCAACAATTGGCTATTTTCTTCATTGAATTGCCTTTCTACTTTTGTCCAAATCAATTAACCATATATATGACAGTTTATTTATGGACTTTCTCTTCTATTCCATTGATTTAAATAAAGATCTCTCCTTTCTCCAATGCCACAATATCTTAAAAAATAATTCTGCAAATCAGGTAATGTAAGTCATCCAAATTTGTTCTTTATAAAAATTGCTTTGGTTATTATAGTTCTTTTGATTTTCCTTATAAGCATAGAATCAACTTGCCAATTTCCATAAAACTTCCAACTAGGATTTTGATTGAAACTGCATTGAATAAATAGATTAGTTGTTGGGGGATTTATATTTTGACAACAGTGAGTGTTCTGACCCATGCACATTTATTTAAGTCTTTCTTGATTTCTTTTTTCTCTCATGTTTTGCAGTTTTCAGCATATAGATCTTGTTCATATTTTGTAAGATTTATACCTAAGTGTTTAATGGTTTTGGTGCTATTATAAATGGTATTTTTAAAAATATATTTTATTGATTTTCCAAAGAGAGAAAGGGAGAGGGATAGAGAGCTAGCAACATCGATGAGAAAGATACATCAACCAGCTGCCTCCTGCATATCTCCCACTGGGCATGTGCCCACAACCAATGTATATGCCCTTGACGGGAATCGAACCAGGGACCCTTCAGTCTGCAGACCGCCGCTCTATACACTGAGCCAAACCGGTTTCGGCATAAATGGTATTTTTAATGTTTATCATTTCATTTACTAGAACATGCTGAAAATTTATGAAAATTTTAATGAAAATTTATTCAACTGTTCACATACCATATACAATTTTATAAGAGCCACATCCACACAGCAGCACAGATCTTACTGATTGTTGAGCTTAAATTTGTGACCATACTTGCTATCACTCTAACATTCTGATCTCACCAACCAACAAGTAACATATACACTTTTATACTGTAGCTGATTTAAAGTGAAGAGCAGCAGAAGCAACATAACATAACATGACATGGCATAGAGAAAACCCTAGAGATGATTAGTTCAATGTGTTCATTTTTCAAACTTGTGTTGTCCAATACAGTAGCCACTAAACACACATGTCTGTTGATCCCCTGGAATGTGGCTGATTTGAACTGAAATGTGCCATAAGTATAAAATATACACTACATGTTTAAGACTGAGTAAAATATAAATGTAAAATATTGCATTAATAATTATATATTGATTACATATTTAAACGATTATATTTTAGATATATTATATCAGGCATTAAAATTAATTTGTCTTTTAAAAACTTTTATAATGTGGCTACTAGAAAATTTATTTATTCATATTTTAATTTTATTGAATTGGTATTTTTTATTTCAATAAGTTCTATATTTTTGATACACATTTTACACATTGATGGTAGTTTTCAGCTGTCTTAATCTGAACCTAATTATTCAAGTAAAGCTATCTTGAAGCACTGTGTTAGTTTCCTATTATTGTTAAAACAATTTATTATTACTTCATGGTTTAAAGTAACAGATTTATTTTCTTATTGTCTTAGAAATCATAATTTAAAAAATCAAGGTGTTGGCAGTGCTGTGCTACTTCTGAAGACTTCAGGGATGAATCCCTTTCCTTACCTTTTCCAGATTCTAGAGGGTGTCTGCATTCCTTAACTCATGGTCCCTTTCTTGTGTCACCCAACCTATTGTTTCCATGTACTGTAGTCAAATCTGCCCCTTCCTCCCTCTAACAATGATACTGTGATTATATTTAGGATCTACCTGGATAATCCAGGATAATCTCTCCAGCTCAAGATCCTTCCTTAATTTAATCATACCTGCAAAATCCTTTTTGCCATATAAAGTAACATTTATAAGTAGAACCTAGATAGCTATGGGGGTCATTATTCAGCCTATCTTCAACATTGAATACATTTTTAAAAGTTAATAAGATTTATAAATTCCAATGAAAATACTACTTTGGAAGAACATTTAGCTTTACAATGGCTTGCTAAACATTGCTTTAAAAGAAAAGACATTTTTAAGTCACAAATGTACCTTGTCCCCTTGTTTCAGTGTACGTAGTTGAAGCCTTCCAATAGCTTTTTTAGCATCTGCCTTTAATTGTCTCTGTAATAAAAAAGAATAGGTATTACAAAAACTATTGAAAACACAATGATAAAGTTAGAGAGTATTAAAATATTCACTTAAATGGATTTTAAAAGATAAAAATTTTAAAGAGATAAGGTTTAATTAATTGTAATAATTATCCTACTTACCTGATACTGGGCAGAATTTTTTAAATTACTGAAACTTTTCACTTATTATGTTTCCCTAACTTCTTAAATAGCATCTTCGGGCTATAATAGTAAAAATTACATCTCCCCATTCCAAATGAATTCAAATATTATGAATTTTCAAAGCAAATTTCCTATTTTCAAGCTCAGAGAATCTTAAAGTACATATTTTCCTTTTTTTTTTTATCATTTCTCACTTGGTAGAAAGTACACAGGATTTGGATTTAAATGAACCTAGATGCAAAATCTAACTTTGTTACTTATTACATGAATAATCCTGAACAACTCGTTTAATTCTTTGGGCTTATTTACATATCTATAAAATAAGGATATTACCAACCCTTACAGTGTTATTTGGTATTAGGAAAAAAAATACTGTTTATAATCACTACTACCTTATAAGGAGAGTGGCTTCTGAGAGTGGTAGGCCTGTTTTTTTTTTCTACTGAGTACATACCTTAGATGAGTCTGGGCATGCAAAGACAAGCCCCAGGCTCACTTAAAGAATAAGTACTAAAATGTAGTACATAACTGAATCAGAAGTAAAATTGGGATATGGGGGAAATATGAGAGACTGGGAAAAGATAAGGAAGACAGTAATCAATGAGAAACTCTCCCTTTATGTGAGGTGAACTGTCCAAAGAAAAACTCCCCAGATGATATGATTTATTCAGTGTTAATCTAAAGTTATTTGTGATGCTGCAAAAAGAACTGTCCCTTTCATTAAAATCTACCTCATACATAAATATCTCAACTTGATATAATATATGTATACATTGAAGAAGAGGCCAGTTGTCACACCTGGATGGATACTCTGTGGAATAGAGACATAGCATGTGCGGCATGACAAGATAATTAACTAGAGCCGGCTCCAAAGCTTCCGCCACTACCGCCATGTGGATTTTAATACTACAGGGGAAATTGAGACACAGGAGCTAACGTCGCTGCCGCACCCGCAAATGGGAATCCACCAAAATCAGAGCTCACTATGCCCTGGGCTCAGAGAGAGTATGGCTTCAGAACTTAGCCTCTGGGTCCACAGCAGCTCCACTTCCGCACCAAAGGAGACACCATTAAGGGCAGATTCTCCGCCTGCAGCCATCTCAGCCCGCCCACAACCTTCCCAGCACACCCGCCGTGCTGGTGAGGAGCCGGCACAGCACCTTCCGTTAGCGGCCCCTGCGAGTCCTCCCTTAGCCGCTGCATGACTGAGCCAAAGCTCCCGCGACTGCCGCCCTGTGAACTTTAAAACTACAGTGGAAATTGAACCACAGGAGCGACCGTAGCTGCCGCACCGGCCACTGGAACCCGCCACCGCCGCCGCGAATAAAGGAAATCCACCGAGAACAGAGCTCACTACGCCCCGGGCTCAGGGAGTGGGCGGCCTCAGAACTTAGCCTCCGTGTCCGCAGCTGCTTCGCTTCCGCACCGAACGAGACACCTTTGAGGGTGGTCTACCCGCCTGCAGTGATCTCAGCCCGCCTGCAACCGTCCAAGCCTGCCCACCGTGCTAGCAAGGAGCTAGAGCGGCCCCTCCAATATGCGACCCCAGTGCCCCAGAGGGGCCGTGTGTCCTGAGTGAGCCATATGTCCCAGGGGGCCGTGTTCCCCGGGTGAGCTGTGTGTCCCAAGGGGCCATGTACCCCCGGTGAGCATAGTCACCATAAAACAAGCAGATTGTCAAATGACAGTGGGGAGGGGAAGGAGACCTGGGGGGAGATAAGAGAACAACCGAAGGACTGGTATGCATGAATATAAGTACAACCAACGAACACAGAACTCTAGGGAGGGAGGGCATGAATAGGAGGTGGGGGGGGCAATGGTAAGATATGTACACATATAATACCTGAATAAAAAAAATTTGGAGATATAAACTGGAATTTCCATGGGAGACTCCAGTCAGTGTTTTGGAGCTCAATGCTGATTGGCTTATAGTTTAGGCTGCATCAAAAAACACTCCCAAACTTAGGAAGTTTAAAACAACAGCTACTAGTCCCCCAAAATGGAAGGGAGTAAGACAGTGTAGTACTTTGGCTTACAAGCTGATGTTTCCTGAACAAGAAAAAAAGAATAAAATAAAATAAAAACCTGCGGAGGATCGCGCTAGGAGTGCTGGTCAACAAGCCAGGAGACTGGCAAACACCAGAGGAAACTTGGGGTCTGCTGATCAGGGTGCCCCCGACAGTTGAGCACCCACAGCTAGGTCCTTTAAGGGAGATACTTACCGGCGCGGATGGGGAAATCTCGGCATCTTGGAAGGGAAGAGGTTCGAGTTGGAGGCCTGAATATCCACAGCCCCAAGGACCACCAAGGAGCTGCTGTGAGACCCAGAACACTGATCATAGTCAGCGTGAGCACTTGGATTCAGAGGAGCGCTCAGATTTCGCGGCGATCCAGTGGGTGAGTCCCCCTCAGCCCGAGTCCCCCTCAGCACAGCAACCCTCGCACACCACCTCGCGAGTACCAGCTTGTGCGTGCCAGGCACACAGAGGCTGAAGGACTGGTCCAGGATTTGCAGGAAGCCCCAGGGTTTTGGACTGGAGGCGCCCCTGACTGTGGACCGGGCTCCTAAGAGGGGGGATATCTAAGGAGCAGCACATCTGGATCTGAATCCAAGAAATATCCACAGAATTACAGGGGAGTGCAGTCAGCTCGGGACCGCCCCACCGCCAGCCCTCCATAGATCAGGGACACAGAAAGGGGGAAAAAGATTGAAAGGCTTTAGAATCCTGGAAGTCATCCAGAAACACTGCCATCCAGAGGCTAAAGCACATATGGTCTCTAGATCTGCTTAAAAATCAGGCCTTGCAATCAACACCGAGGAAAGGTGAAACACAGGGAACTGCAACTACCGCCCAGACGGGGAACAGGCATGCCAGATAGAACAACACAGAAAGTGAATGACCTTCAGTATTGCAAATTTTAATTTTTAATTGTTTATTTTTTGTTTTTTACCTACATTAATTGCAAACTTTACTCAAGAAATTATTTTTTTCGTCTTCCCTCACTTGATTTTACCTTTTTAATTAATTCATTTTTATAGGTAACCATAAAAAGAAGTAAAGCTTTCACTATTTGCAGATGACATGATATTGTACATGAAAAACTCAAAAGACTCCATCAAAATGCTAATAGACTTAATTAACGAATTTGGCAATGTAGCAGGATACAAAATCAATGCCAAGAAATCAATGGCATTTCTTTACACCAATAGTGAACTTACAGAAACAGACTAAAAAAGCAATCCCGTTTACCATCACACCAAAAAATTAAGATATCTAGGAATAAACTTAAGCAAGGAGGTACAAGACCTATATGCAGAAAACTACATGACACTGAAAAAAGAAATAGAGGAAGATGTAAACAGATGGAAGAACATACCATGTTCATGGATTGGTAGAATCAACATAATCAAAATGTCCATATTTCCCAAAGCAATTTATAAGTTCAATGCACTCCCCATTAAAATACCATGGACATACTTCACAGACCTAGAAAGAACTCTCCAAAAATTCATTTGGAACAATAAAAGACCCCGAATAGCCTCAGCAATCTTGAGAAATAAGAGTAAAGTAGGAGGAATCTCAATACCAGATTTCAAGCTGTATTACAAAGCAACTGTTCTCAAAACAGCCTGGTCCTGGCACAAGAACAGACATATTGATAAATGGAATAGATTAGAGAATCCAGATATCAACCCAAATCAATATGCTCAATTAATATTTGACAAAGGAGGCACAAACATACAATGGAGTCAAGACAGTCTTTTCAATAAATGGTGTTGGGAAAATTGGACAGATACATGCAAAAGAATGAAACCAGATCACCAACTTACACCATACACAAAAATAAACTCAAAATGGATACCGGACTTAAACATAATATGGGAAACCATAAAAATACTAGAGGCATCCACAGGCAGCAAAATCTCAGACATATGCCTAAAGAACTTCTTCACTGATACTAACCCTAGGGCAATGGAAGCTAAAGAGAAAATAAACAAATGGGACTATATCAAAATCAAAAGCTTTTTTACATCAAAAGAAACCATCAACAAAACAACAAGAAAATCCACTGTATGGGAGAACATATTTGCAAATGATATCACTGATAAAGGTTTAATCTGCAACATCTACAGACAGCTTATACAACTCAATAAAAGGAAAATGAATGAGCCAATTAAAAAATTGGCAATGGACCTAAATAAAATCCTCTCAAAAGAAGACAGAAGGAAGGCCAAGAGGCACATGAAAACATGCTCCAAGTCACTAATTATCCGAGAGATGCAAATCAAAACAGCAATGCGGTACCATCTCACACCTGTCAGAATGGCCAACATCAACAAAACAACAAAGGACAAATGTTGGCGAGGTTGCGGAGAAAAAGGAACCCTCGTGCATTGCTGGTGGGAGTGCAGGTTGGTGCAACCACTGTGGAAAACAGTATGGAGCTTCCTCAAGAAACTGAAAATGGAACTCCCATTTGACCCAGTAATCCCACTACTAGGAATATACCCCAAGAAACTAGAAACACCAATCAGAAAGGATATATGCACCCCTATGTTCATAGCAGCCCAATTTACAATAGCTAGGATTTGGAAACAGCCTAGGTGCCCGTCAGCAGATGAATGGATCAGAAAAGTATGGTACATCTACACCATGGAATACTATGCTGCCATAAAAAGGAAGGAATTCTCATCATTTGCAGTAACCTGGATGGAACTGGAGAGCATCATGCTCAGTGAAACTAGTCACTCAATGATAGAGAAACACTACATGACCTCACTCATTTATGGATATTAAAGAACATTATAAACGAATGAACAGAAAGATAGATATAGTGACAGTAAAACAACAAGCAGAATGTCAAATGACAGTGGGGGCGGGGGTGGGGCGGAGGGTAGGGAGATCTGGGGGAGATAAGAGATCAACCGAAGGACTGGTATGCTTGCATATAAGAACAACCAATGTATACAAAACTCTGGGGAGGGAGGGCATCTATCGGAGGGGGGGCAATGGTAAGCTACATACACAGATAATACCTTAATAAATTAAAAAAATAAAATAAATTGGAAAAAAAGGAAAAAAGATAATAAACTATCTTCCTATTTTAAACTGTAAAATGAACAAATTTGGTAGAAATGCAATAAAAAGTAAGCACCTAAAACTAGAGGTTATTGTGAGAATGTAAACAGTTTCCTCATCCCTATATATGTATCTCCATCCCCAGTAGGGAGACCTAAATCTGATATTTATGTGTTTTTTAAAATTGTTATTTGTATTATTATTATTTTTTAAAATATATTTTATAGATTTTTTACAGAGTGGAAGGGAGAGGAGAGTGATAGAGAGCTAGAAACACTGATGAGAGAGAGACATTGACCAGCTGCCTCCTGCACACCCCACACCAGGGATGTGTCCGCAACCAATGTACATGCCCTTGACCAGAATCAAACCTGGGACTCTTCAGTCCGAAGACTGATGCTCTATCCACTGAGCCAAACCAGTTTCAGCTGATATTTATGTTATGTCAAAATTAGAGATAATTCAAGTATCTAGAATAATATCTGGTATATAGAAGACACTCATTAAAATGTTTATTAAGTGAAAATATAAAATACTATTCAAAATAAGCATAACAGGTTCTTGTAACATATTTATATGTTGGAAAGGAATAATTCATGAATGTATGTATGTAAGGAAATTCCTTAATGCTCAAACCTACCTCCTATATAAGATACCATTTTGTGAAAGGTATTTGGCTTAATGCCAAGAAGATTACTGTTAAAACTATTTCTTTGTTGCCATGGGAATAGCAGAAACATCTCAGATTGTTACCTGACCAGCAAATATAACTTAATAGGAATAATTAATAGGAAGGCCTAGTTCTCAGAAGGAAAGAGATGCTAACCACGGCCCCTTCACTCTCACTTAGGGACTTATGAGTTAACTCACAAGAAGAATTCTTTGATGGCACTTTATTTTGAGCACAAATATTTTCCCTTCAATTTTGTTACTTATATCATCCTATATAATAAAAGGCCAGTGACCATAATGGCATAAGACCAGAATGACTGATCAACCAGTTTCTATGAGGTGCATTGACCACCTCTCAGTCCCTCCTCTCAACCCACAGACTCTGATCGCTGAATGGCCAATGGGAAATCATGGGGAACCGGGGTGGGTGGTGGTGTGGCAAGACTGGGAACTGAGGAGCAGGCACAAGGCAGACCTCTTGGTCCCTCCCACCAGCCCGCAGCCTCTGATCACTGGATGGCCAACAGAGAATCACAGGGAACTGGGGTGGGTGGCGGGGGGGGGGGGGGGGGGAAGGACTGGGGCTTGATTGCAGGCTAGGCCTAGGGATCCCACCCATGCATGATTTTGTGCACTGGGACTCTAGTCTATATATATATAAAAGCCCAGCGACCAAACAGTGGAACAACCAGAACAAATGGTTGCTATGATGCACACAGTAGCGGCCAACTGGCCTGATCTGGGCCCTGATCGCTCCATGCCCCCCCCCATCCCCTGCAACCTCCTGTGGCCTATTCCCCTGGCCAGCCCCACCCCTGATCCCCTCGCCCACCCTGATTGGGGACAGGGCCACTGGCCAACTGCCAATGGGCTGCCCTCCTGGTCCCTCTCCCCTGCCAGTTAGCCCACCATATGCCCCGATAAGGGGGGCCAGCCAGCCAACCTCCCAGGGTCCCTCCCCCTGGCTGACTGGCCCCTCAATTGGCCTTGATCGCAGGCGAGGCTGAGGGACCCCACCCATGCATGAATTCATGCACTAGGCCTCTAGTAAGTATATAATAGAGTGACAGTAAAAGGAAGTATACTTAGGATCTTTAGACCTGGAAGAACTTTCAGAGTTCACTTAGCCTGATATCAAATCTGATTAGATAAGAAAACTGATGCCCAAGGAGGAGAAATGCCTTGCTCAACATCTCTGAGTTCACAGTTAGTCCTACTGAAGCCCAGAATTAGTGTTCCTTCCCAACATCAAGGTAACCATCTTTTTTTTTTTTTTTTTTTTTTTTTTTTTTTTTACTGTGCCTTGGAATAGGAAGTTGGTACTACTTCCTTATATTTATAAAATTATTTTATATTTAAAAATTATCTTTATATATATTACCTCATTTAATTATCACAGCAACCTCCTGAGGGAGATAATATTCTCATTTTAAAGATGAGCAAATGGAAGCTTGGAAAAGTAAAAAAAAATAAAAACAAAGACAAAATAAAACAAAAACTTGTCCAAAGGGGCATGCCACCTCTAAATGATAAAGCTGTTACTGGAACACTTCATATTCTAAGATTCCATTACAATACACCTATCTATGACTCAGCTACCTTTTGAAGTTTTTCCAAATCCTGAATTCTATGGTCTTACAAATTGTTGCCAGTCCTTAAAGTGAATAAGCAGTATGCCAACAGGACCCTGACCTTGGCCTAGACTTCCAAAAGTAACTACTTTTTTTGTATATAGATCACAAGCTATTTAGATACCAAGATTAGAAAAATGCAAATGATAAGTAAAAGAGCCAAGAAAAGAAATGGGAAAAGGAAAACATGTAGTTAAATCTTTGACAATCATTTTACACTTTATTGTTAGAGCACTTCTGAATTAGGCTTATGCAACAAACTTTACGACACAATTAGAGAGATGAACTCACAAGGATACAAATTGGGCATACAAAAATACAGAGCAAAACCCAAGATGCCAGAAGATTTTAACCAGCGGACTTGATTATGAATGATTTATAAAAGATTTGCAGCACAGTTGAAACCAATGTTTAACCAAGCAGCCCTGGAATTAAAAAAAATTAATAATTCAAAAGGAAATTTGAATATTTCCAGTAACTCCTCCGGAGCTTTTATAAAAACAAAAAACAAAAGTCATTTTCTTGCCGAAACCGGTTTGGCTCAGTGGTAGAGCGTCGGTCTGTGGACTGAAAGGTCCCGGGTTCAATTCCGGTCAAGGGCATGTACATTGGTTGGGGGCACATCCCCGGTAGGGGGTGTGCAGGAGGCAGCTGGTCGATGTTTCTCTCTCATCGATGTTTCTAGCTCTCTATCTCTCTCCCTTCCTCTCTGTAAAATATCAATAAAATATATATATTTTTAAAAAGTCATTTTCTTTAAATATGGATATGAGCCATGTAATTTTGGTAAGAAGAACAAACTATATTTTTGGAACTTGGATGAAATTCACTTGCAAAACTGCAATTAGTATTCAAAATATTTCACTGTCAACACTGATAGCAAAAGATTCCAAGACGCATTCATTCCTATAAAAACTGAAATATGAGAAGAACATTAAGACCAAGTAGTTTATATTACATACATATGCTTAGATAATATTATTTAAGTCAAACTTCTGAGTGCTCAAATATGTTTCAACATTTTAAGACAATATGCCCCAAAGCAAAATGTAATTTACCTATTATTCCTTAAAAATAATGTCAAGATTATATCTATTTTCTTAGACAACTTACATTAGACACCTTTTCAATGTCTCTCCACCATATCAGAATTCTCTTTTAACCTATAAATTCCAATAGGACATTGTTTCTACCTCTTACCATATTCTGTAATTGTACTATTTGTGTATTTTTCTCCCGCTAGATTGCTAGGACTGGGTATTTACCGTGAAAAAAATCCCATAGTGCTTAGTCAGTGCTCAAAGATTAGCTTCTGAATTTAGAAAATTAAAACAGATTTTCATTATTTTCTCATCCAAGTCACAGTTTTACTTATTAAAAGCCTCTACTTATTAAATTTAGGAATAGTTTAGGTAACATGTATTGGGCTCCTACCATGTGTCAGATTCAAGACTAAGCTTAGTATCATTTTGTTTAATCATTACCAATCTTATGGAATGGGTATTTTAATTTTTTAATATATTTTATTGACTTTTTACAGAGAAGAAGAGAGAGGGGTAGAGAGTTAGAAACATCGATGAAAGAGAATCATTGATCAGCTGCCTCTTGCACACCCCCCACTGGGGATGTGCCCGCAACCAAGATACATGCCCTTGACCGGAATCGAACCCAGGACCTTTCAGTCCGCAGGCCGATGCTCTGTCCACTGAGCCAAACCGGTTTCGGCTGGAATAGGTATTTTAATATCAAAGTTTTATAGACAAGAAAAGGTTAAGAAACTTGACTAAAGTCTAGGCAGCTGGTTAGCTGCAGAGCTGTGATTCAATTCCAGCTCAGGTTCCAACTGGCTTTAAAGCCCATGTTCTCTCCACTATAGTACACTGCCTCCATTGTGTCTTCAAAAGGCTTCATATTCCTTTTGAAAGGAATAAGAAAGAAAATAAATAAGAAAAAAGAAATCTCAAAGTCATTATCCAATCTTTAAATCCTTCCTAAATTGGCTACTTACTGAGATTTGGGGGAACTCTATTAAACAAGTATAACAACATACTCCCACCTCTTCCTCCTCCATCTTAAGAGATACCTGGTTGAAGAATATTTGGCAGTAGAGTTGTATGCTAATTCAAAGAGGCTTAGTTGTTGGCCAATTTTTTTAAAACATAAGCATAATGTCATTATTTAAGCTATTCAAAAGCTATGATTACCCTAGTCATTGAAGAATCTCAGTATATATTTTTGGTTCTGATTAGGGCTTTATTTAGACTGAAAATGATATTTTGGATAGTTCATTTGTGTATTTATATCCAATTAGGTAAAAATGTTTCAGTCTGGTGATTTTTTTAGACTGGTTTTGGTCACAAGGCTTTCAGATTTTAGCCTAACTGAAACCTACATGAATAACACTAGGCATGTAGTCAAACCTAATTACCTGATAGGGGGAAGGGCCTGCAAAAGCAAAAAAAGGAGGGTGTGCCTGGTCAATATGGCTTGGTGGTTGAGCACTGACCTATGAACCAGGAGGTCATGGGTCGATTCCCAGTCAGGGCATATGCCCAAATTGCAAACTCGTTTCCCAGTGTGGGGTGTGCAGGAGGCAATCAATCAATGATTTTTTCTCATCATTGATGTTTCTATTTTTCTATCTCCACCTCTCTCTCTGAAATCAATAAAAATATATTGTGTGTGTGTTTTTTTTTAAGAGAATAGGGTAGACAAAAGAAAACTAGATTTTCCTGCACTTAAGTCATGATTTTAAAAAAAAAAAAGATGATTTTCTTTTATTTTGAGAGATGAAGGGAGATGAGAGGGAGAGAGAGAGAGAGAGACACCTCGATGTAAGGGTGAAACATCAATCAGCTGCTTCCTGCACAACCCCTATTGAGGATCAAGCCCACAACCCAGGCATGTGCCCTGACTGGGAATTGAACTGGCAACATTTTGGTACATGAGAGGATGCCCAACCAACTGAACCAGGGCTAGTCACCACTTTTTAAAACAAATATTTTCATAACTCATTTGGCTTAGAATGTATAAAATAGAATTCTTAAAATCATGAATTATAGTAAGAGGATTTCCGCCCATATATTCTCATGAACAAAATAATTGTCTAAGTCATGTGGCTGTTTAGATCTGTAAGAACTGAAAAAAAATCTATCTTTTCCAATAAAAAAACCTATGCATAATATTTGAATGAAAGCATCCCTAAAGGAAAGAGGAAGTACAGACAATAAAATAGCTTCCCATAAGTCTAAAGAATTCCTGAGATGGAGGTAAAAAGGAGTGCAGACCACTCATATACAGGTGATCACTGCAAATAATATGAGGAAATGCACTGTCAGGAAAAGAAGTAAGGAAAAGGGGATTTCAACCCAGTAGATAGGTATGCTCAGATTATAGCATTTTTCAAAGAAAGACAAGCAAAACCTTTAGAATTAGTGATATAAATATAAAGTAAATATGTAAAACTCCTGAAGCCTATAGGAGCTTCATTTTATTCAGTGAGAAAATCAGAGAAAGACTATAAAACTTGGTCCAACTCACATGAGATTTTAATTTACTCTTATTACATAAGAGACAAAATAATGGTTTTATAAAATGCACTAATTAATCCTCAAATATATGCAGAAACAGAGACATGCATGCAAACACACCCACCACAAATGTGTATAGTATATTGATAGTGCATGCAGATAGCTGATAAATCTTCCAGTTAATTTCACATACTAGTAGAGAAAACTTAATGTAACTAGAAATACTTCAATTATTTTTTAGTCATGCTATAAATTCATGGATGACTTTTAAGATAGTACTGTAGCTTAGTTTTTCCTTGTCTGAGACCCCACAGGAGAGCTATTTCTTTGGCAGGAAACTACAAGGACATGTGTGGCACATCTCTGCTCAGTGACACAAATTGCATTTCAGGGTCTGAGGCTCAGATGGAGACTAGGCTCACTAGATAACTTTGGTAGCAACTGGCTATGCTGCCAAAAATCAGGACCTCAACAATGAAACCAAATGCATATCATCAATCTTGATTTTTGTGTCAAGTCACCTTGACAAGCTGGTACAACATGGTCCATTGCTCTAGGTGTCTATAAAAACCATTAATCATCATCATAATGATTACTTTGAGTACCACATTTCTGAGGTTGACCAAGGGCCAATCATTCATTCCTTGGCAATTTTCAAGGAGTAAGCAAATAGATCTACTCTGTTATCTCTTCTCAATCCATCCCCTTGTTCTTGGTCAAGGTGCTTTAAAAAACACAATAGTCATTGTTATTTGGGCTTTTACAGTTAGTAAGCATTTATATAAAAGGTAAAGTAAGAACAAGATAAGCATATATAATACTTCAGAACCAACAAAAGGTGAAAATAGTCCCAAAGAAATATTCTTTTCAATCTACAAGACCAATGCACATATATTGATACTGATGTACTAATTTAACATCTGTTTCCTCCCTTGATCTATGATCACTTGAACTTTGTGATAAACTGTACACAGCTATTTAATATAGTAATGAACTAAATCTATTTCTTCCTCAGGTCAATCACTCCATTATTATCATCCTAGGGAGGTTTTAATTTCTCAATAATTTGATTATCGTATGATTTATTTATATAAGGTAGTTGAATCTTACCAATAATACTAGTGTCATGCTATATTATTATATGATTATGATACAGTTTGGTTACAAAATAAATAAGGAAATATCACAGATTGTTTATTAAAACTTCCTAGAATTTTCCTTTGCTCACCTACCAGATATTATTATGTACAAATGTTACCACCAGTGAGGGAGGGAGGGAGGGAGGGAGAGGGGGGGGAGAGAGAGAGAGAGAGAGAGAGAGAGAGAGAGAGAGAGAGAGAGAAACATTGAGCACATTGAGCAGTTGCCTCCTGTATGTGCCTGGACGGGATAGAACCCACAATCTAGGTATGTGCCCTGACTCAGAATTGAACCTGAACCTGCAATCTTTCTGGTATATGGGATGATGCTCCAACAAACTTAGCCACTCTGTTAGGGAAAGTTCTCTACTTTTAAAAAATAAAAATAGGAAGTCATAAAAATTAAATAAGATGTCAATGACATTCTAGCACTCTCAAATATTTATAAGCAAAAGGGATTATTAGTCACATATTTAATCTTTTAATCACCAAGAGATAAACAGATATAGCCTGCTAAGTAGTAACAGAGTCCTTTTCAAAAGCCTTTTCTGAAAGGTAAGAAGTTTTAATGCTATTATCTGTCATTTATACAGAAGTGAATATTCATAACTATAAAATATGAAAATTATTTGAATGAACAATGAGACCAGAGTTAAATATCCAATGAAACTTGTGGAACACTGGACAGTTCTTTATAAACTGTATTACTCAGTGACAAAATTTAATGCCATGCTAATAAAGTTTTTATTACACTTAGAATATAGAAATACAGACTTCACAACAAACATAAGCAAACCAACTACTCTTATAATTATAACTATAACCTTTGAGTAGTTACTCATACATGACACATATTTCTTTCCAACCTTAAAGATAAAAACAGCCCAATATACAAATATCAAATGTTAACACTGTGAAATTATTGAATAGTCTGGCACAAGAATTTGAAACATCCTTTTGATTATAACTAATAACAAGCTGAACCTGCCACCAATGTGATAGATGCTTCTTTGAGAAGGACAGAAGTCAATTTTAAATACTGAAATAATCATCACTCATTAACATATACTGGTATCTAATAATTATGAATATTTTATAATAAGATTTCAATTCTAATTGTTCTGAAATTCAATGAACTTGCTTGCCATACAGAAACTCTCAGTCCCAAATAAATTGGGTTAATCTTCGCTTATTGGAGAAAAAGTGCATGAAGTGGCCAAAATTTCATGGCCTTTGGAGGAATTTCTCAGTTCACATAAAAATGTATTCTTTCCCCTAATATTTGAACAGCTGAAAGTATTAAATCTCTACTGAGCAGTCTGGAGACATAACTATGGTGTTTTCACTATGTTCACATGGTAAAAATACTTGAAATTTGGAGGAGGTGAGAGATGATAGTGACTTGGAACAAGGTGGAAGCAGTGGCAATGGTAAGAAGTAATCAGATTCTGGATATATAATGAAGGCAGAACCAATAGTATTTGCTTATGGAAGTTATATAGGAAGTGAGAGGGGGGGGAAAAAAGGAAAAAGAATAACTCCAAGGTTTCTGTCCTGAAGTCAAGAAAAGTTCTTTTGAAAATGGAAGTAAGCCGAAACTGTTTGGCTCAGCGGATAGAGCATCAGCCTGCGGACTGAAAGGTCCCAGGTTCGAATCCGATCAAGGGCATGTACCTTGGTTGCGGGCACATCCCCAGTGGGGGGTGTGCAAGAGGTAGCTGATCGATGTTTCTCATCGATGTTTCTCTCTATCCCTCTCTCTCTCTTCCTCTCTGTAAAAATCAATAAAATATATTTTTTTAAAAAGAAAATGGAAGCAATAATATCATGTTTGTGCATGCACATTAACAGAAGCCAAAGCAGAGGACATAGATGCAGATAGATGGGTAGGTGTGGAGGAGCTTGTGGAAGTACTCATTTGATTACTTCAACTTTTTTTCAGTGGAATAAGATCCAAAATACAAGTTGAGAGTAAAGTTGGAGTAGGTGTTGGAAGTGTAAGGAGTACAGAACATGTATGATTAGTCACCTAGGAAGGGAGAAGAAATGTCGAAGAAAACAGTATGATTGTTGGGCAGCATTAAGGGATCACTGAGTTTATGGTCAATATATATATATATATATATATATATATATATATATATATATATAGTTTTCCTGTTAGTTTAGCTATGCAAAGTGCAGGTACAGGGTAGGTGAGAAATAGGATTTGACCAGGGTTGGACTTTGACAGCAAGTATGACAAAGAGGGAGAAGGGCCAAGGGAACTGAAGATATATGCAAGGGAGTGACCATGGAAGTTAAGCTGGGTAAGGAGAGAAGTGAGGATGTCAGGGAAATGATAGACAGTTTAAAGGTAGTAGGATCAATGTCACACAACTGTGGGTACTTCTATGTTCAATGATGCTTTAGTATTTTTCCTCTATTATTTATATTCTTTGTACTTGTTTATATACCGGTTGTTAAAATATGGTGGAAATTATGAATATGTGACTCTGACTGGAGCTTAGCACTATATTATGCACAATTATATCTTCAAACTTGCCTTCTCATAACATTCAGCCTAGCCTCTTTTTCCAGCCCTGGCCCACATGCAAATACACATATGCTCAAGCACACATATACATGTAAAATAACAGTGGTTACTTTAAAAAATATATATTGGTTTCAGAGAGGAAGGGAGAGAGGGAGAGAGAGAGATACAAACATTAATGATGAGAAACAATCATTGCTTCCTGCACGCCCCCCTATTGGGGATCAAGCCCACATCCAAGGCATGTGCCCTTGACTAGAATCAAACCTGGGACCCTTCAGTCTGAAGGCTGATGCTCTATCCACTGAGTCAAACCAGCCAGGGCAACAGTAGTTATCTTTGTGTAGTGACTATTTTTTTGTTATTTGGGGTTTTGATGAAGATTTTTTTTCTCTCATGCTTTCTAATTTCTAAATTTTCTATACTGAGTATAAAATGCTTCTGTAATTTACAACAAAAAAGAACATATGTATTTATACCAATATATAATTAAAATCCTGGCTGTACTCCAAAGTGAGGTGTTAGAAGACAATCAGGCAGGATTAAAGCCATAGAAAATTTACAGAAATTAAAAGATTTGACATGATGAAAGCTGACATACTTTTAAAAACCTCACAGTTCATAAAACACATGCATGGATCATTGTCTAGCAAGTGCAATGTATTAAAATGCATGACACTAAAATTGAAATTAAAACAGTAAAATATTTTTAAATTGGAAAGAAAGACCATTACAAACCTGCTTTCTGTTTTGAGCTCTTGCATTCCGTAATCTTCTAGCAGAATAAAAGATAAAATAGCCCACAGTTGCTGCCGTTATAATAAAAAAGGACACAGAAACTAGGAAAATTGAATAGTGATTCACCCAAGGGCCATGTTTTTTCCCTACTTCGATGACCATTGTTACTTGTATGCCTCTTTGAATTGATTGCAGAATTTTTGTGCCTTTCAGATTGCCAATCATGATGGCAACAATGTCTCCTGCACCTATAAAAGAAAAGGAATTTAGTTTTAGTTTGGCAAATCATTCTTAATATAAAAATCCAAGAACTAAACTGATTTTAAATGATTCCCAATGAGACGAATGGAGGATACTTATTAATTCAATTAAGATTTTTTTTGGCAGGGCATCAAATATATATATATGTTATAGGGGATATAAACATATATAAGTTATAAGGGATATATATTGGTTACTGATCTTAAGTAACTCAGTTTAGTAAGGAAGCTGTGATATATAATAAATACTTCCCTATCCTCAGGCTAACCTCTTATAATTCAACCGTATTCAGTCTGTGCCCCAGTTTGCTCTTAAATTAAGGCTTTCTGAAAGACTAACAGTCTCGTGGATGGTACAAAAATATGGCTTCTATCCTAGAGAATCTGAGATTTGGGAAAGAGAAATATTTAACTATACAGATAGGTGATAAACTATCTTATGAGATCACTACTAAAAAGTATAAGAATTTATATATCCAGATTAGTAATTTGAGGCAAATAATGCTTACAAGCACAAATGTACAACATATTGATAGAAATGTATGTTACTATTCAACACCAACTAAAATCAAGCCTGAAAGTAAACTAAATTTATTACTTAGTCTTGTTGACCTGGAGAATGATGGTACCTACTAAGAAGCACTCCCAGTGGCTGATTGGGCTCAAATTTATACACAGAGCTCAGCAGCCATTACTCAACAGGGGTCTCTCATTCAAGTGGTGCTTCAGACAGAAGCCTGAACTAAACTTGTGACCTGCATTGAACTGTCTTTCTGCACTGTGTTCATGACATCTGAGCCAACTTTTATAAAGAAATTCCTGGAATTATATTTCAACCAATAGGAGTGAGACTTTCCTCAGCTAACTGAAGATGCATAGATATATCCTCATCAACATCTTCATCAACCAATCTGTGTGGCTCCATTCTAATAAATCAGGACAGAGTTTTTTGGACCAATCAAACTGTGAGGATTTGGACTCCTCATTTGCATAAGAAAAGACCAATCAGGGGCCATGGGTAGGGACTTCTCTATATAAGTAAGTTCCTCTCTGACTCTGGGAGCTACTTTTCCTTTTTACCCAAGACTGCATTTCCCTAGCTGGGGCTGTACAACCCAAGTTGTCTTGCTGGAGAAGAATGGGGCTGTCCTGTCTTGGTGGGAGGAAGTCAAATAGAGCAGAGCTGTATAGGCAGGCTGGAGTGGAGCAGACAAGTCTTCCCTCCTGAACTATATAAATCTTGTGAAAAAAAGGATGGGACAAATATTATCATTCCCAATGTTATGAGGATGTCAAATTACTCATGCCATTTCAGTGCTTATCAAAGTTTATAATCCTTCTAGTTTATATGACCTGAGACAGATAATCTGAAGAAAAAGAACAGAGGTCTTTGAATGTTAAGAAATTACCCACCAGAGAAACTCCCACTAATATTAGGTTAAGGGGAAAAACAAGGCCATACTTGCAAGAACACAAACACATACCCATAATTCTAAAAGGCCCTTCAGACTAGGATTTTAATTGCAAAAGTATAATATGAAAACAGAATTAACACTTAAAATAGTCAAATTAACAGTATAAACCTTAAATGGCAATACACATAGCAGAATTATTATCCAAGTAATCCTTTAAATTTATGATCCTCAGTGACCAAAATCTTCAAAAGATAAAGATCATCTCTTTACTTGAAATTACTAATTTAAAAATAAGGTATTTATAAGGTATTATTACAGATTTTTTAAAGTTCTAAAAGATCATTTTTACATAAGATAGCTATTTAATTAAACCCTTTTATAACTTTACTGACTCATTTTCAATCATTCAGTTTGGCAGACATCAACGACTTACTTTCTCATTTACATGAGGGAAAACCTCAAAAGCCATGGAAAGTAAAGGAGTCTTAAATTACTTTTGTTGTATATTTCTCTTCTATTAATATTTGAATCAGTATCCTTTATGTGTCTAAAGAATTGGTTATTTTGCAAGAAGGGTAGCTCATTTTTCTATTTATTGGGGGTTTCACATTTCTAGCTTTGGCACTAAAAGCATAGACTTTGTCTTTTCTCTATAAGACATCTATTAGGAAGGTTTCTTGTTATCAAGTTTTGATTAATTACATAACCTGTATAGACTTTGAAAGCATGGGTGATTCTAAAAAGCAGGTTTGGGAATATATTATAATTTTAAATATTTCTTTTTGATCACAGATATGTTTTTCTAAACCTTTTTGATTAATAGAAATAAGTTTTCATTCTTTTAAAACAGTGTTTCCCAAACTTTTGACATATGTGTACCCCTTCTGAAATTTTCGTAACGCTGAGTACCCCTCATCAAAGAAAAAGATGTATTTTAATAACAATAAAAATATATTTATTTTTTCTTTTATTGGTACATACTCAAAATAATAATAAACAAAAAATAAAATTATTCATAATAAAATATAAATAAAAGTTATATTATAAATAACATTTATTTGCACACTGGACCATCTGATGCCTCACAAGACTGTCTTGACTTGACTCATGAGAACGTAGAATTAGGCACAGCTAAGCACGGTGCAGTGCATATCCCCACCAAACTCCAGTGCAACGTGTACCCCCACCAAACTCTTCCCATACCCCTGGGGATATGCGTACCACATTTTGGGAAACACTGTTTTAGAATATATGAGGTGGGTGCTCAGGAACATACTGGCCATTGTGGTCAGATGGAGAAATACATTATTTATACATAACTAGAGGCCCGGTGCATGAAATTTGTGCACGGGGGCAGGGGGTGTCCCTCAGCCCAGCGTGCACCCTCTCCAATCTGGGACCCTTTGAGGGATGTCCGACCTCCCATTTAGGCCCGATCCTGGTGGGTGGTCGGATATCCTTCTCACAATTCAGGACTGTTGGCTCCCAACTATTTGTCTGCCTCTGCCTGATTACCTCTAACTGCTTCTCCCTGCCATCGTGATCTCCCCTAACCACTCCCCTGTCAACCTGATCAATGCATAACTGCTTCCTGGCCAGCCTGATTACTCCTAACTGCCCTCCTCTGTGGCCTGGTCCACCCAAACTGCCCTCCCCTACAGGCCTTGGTCCCTTCCAACAGCCCTCCCTTGCTGGCCTGGTCTTTCCCAACTGCCCTCCTCTGCTGGCCCAGTCACCCCTAACTGTCCTCCCTGCTAGCCTGATTAGCCACAACTTCCCTCCCCTGTAGGCCTGGTCCCCCCAACTGCTCTCCCCTATAGGTCTGGGTTCCCCCCAACTGTCCTGTACTGCAGGTCTAGTCCCCTGTAACTGCCCTTCCCTGCAGGCCTGGGTCTCTCCTCCAACTGCCTTCCCTTCCTGGCCTGGTCTCCCCCAACTGCCCTCCTCTGCTGGCCTGGTCCTCCCTAATTGCCCACAACTGCCCTCCCCTGCAGGCCATCTTGTGTTCACATGGGGGTGGCCATCTTGTGTCTTGGCCACAAGACACAAAATATGTCAATTTGCATATTACTCTTTTATTAGATAGGATGAACAATACTCTGCTTCAATTGTCCCAATTCATATTCATACATGCTATATACATAGTACAACTATCTATTGAATTAGCTTTCTAATGATATAAAAACCCTATTTCTAAGCATTATTATATATATCCTCTTGCCCACACCCCTACAACTATTTATTTTTATTGATTTCAGAGAGGAAGGAAGATAGAGAGACAGAAACATGTGATAAGAATCATTTGATTTGTTGCCTCCTGCATGCACCCCATTGGGGATGGAGCCCGCAATCTGGTCATGTGACCTGGCCCAGAGTTGACCAGTGACCTCCTGGTTCATAGGTCGACGGTCAACCACTGAGCAACGCTGGCCAGACTCCTGCTACTATTTAAAAATTTCTCCTCCTACAGAGTTCTCCATAACAGTTAATGGTGTCACAAACCTCTGTTCACTTGGTTTAAGGACCTCAGAATCAAGTTTGAATAATCACTGCTAACCTACTGAGCCCTGTAAAGGCTATTTCCTTTCTCTCATTATTAAATACTTCTTCCCACTCCTTAGTTTCTCTACTGTCAACTCTAAAAACTGAACCAAACTTGGTCTAAAGAAAGAAAAAAATAGGCTTCCAGAGAGAGAGAGCTTGAGGGCTTTAGTACCCTCTGATATTTATATTGGTTGCTCAGTGACATGTTGCTTACTTCCTGAATCTTGTCTTATGCTGTGGATAATTGAGGTTGCCAGGTAAGATTTATCTATAAACTAGACTCTGTTCCAATTGCTTTACATGCAGTAACATATTTCATCTTCACATCAACCCTATAAGGTAGGCATTGCTGTTATTCTATTAAAGATAGGGTTGACGAACTTGCCTAGAATAACACATGCTAGTAAGTGCACAACTGGTATCTACTCTTAACCACCATTCTACATCATTTCTCTATCTTTAAAGAAATCTAAAGCTATTATTTTATTGTAAAATGAAAATTAAATAGGCACATTTTGGAGGTGTAAATGTTAACAGCTGTCTCTTATGTTGGGGTAGGAAAGGAGGAATTCTTGATTTGTAGTAATTCTCAATTTTCATGATGTAAATGCTACCCCCATGGCCATATGAATGTGTAGTTGCAAAAAGATATGTACAATTGGCTAAGCCAGATGACTCTAGCATACCACTGTATATCACAGAGTCAAAATGTAAATACAAGACCCTAGCCGGTTTACTCAGTTGGTTAAAGTGTCATCCTAATATGCCAAGGTTGGTTGAGAGTTCGATCCCTGGTCAAGGCACATACAAATATCAATAAATGAGTGCATAAATAAGTGGAACAACAAAAATCAATTTCTCTCTCTCTCTTTTTCTCCCCCTTTCTTAAATTAATAAATACAAAATTTAAAAAGTTAAAATACAAATAGTATAAAATTCAAAATTTATAACAAAGTTACTTTGCTTTTTCATTTCACTTATTCATACCTACTTTGAAAAACCAAAGTTCATGTAAAATTCCAAGTTAAATTTGGTTTTCTAGTTGTTACTCTTGAAAACCATAAAATATGTACCATGAAATTTCAAAGAACAATCAGACCTATTTTTAAAAATAAAGATTTTTATTATTTTTTATTAATTTTGCTTTAGAGAGAGAGGGAGGGAGAGGGAGTGAAATAGAGAAACATCAATATGAGAGAGAAACATTTTTTCTCTTGCATATGTCCCAACCAGGGGTTCGAACCCACAACATGGGCACAACCCCTGACCAGGAATCTAACAGGTGACCTTTCAGTGCACTGGATAATGCTCAATCAACTGAGCCACACTAGCCAGGGCCAGACTTCTTTTTGTGGAACAGGAAAAGAAACCTTTTCTGATTGGGGTGTGTGTGTGTGTGTGTTTTGCTAACGCAGGCTTTGCTGAACCTTTTTCTCCCTCAAGCTTTCTCAGTCCTTAAAATATTAGAGACTCAAGGGACCATTACTATGTTTCAGCTAGTTTCAAACTTCTCACATGAAAATTAATGACTTTGTAATTTATTTTTAAAGAATCACAAGACATATTCTATATGTAAAGTTAGTCATTATTATAAGTACCGCATATGTCATCTTATTCAGAACTTATTCTGAATGTCTAATCTCTCTAATTTCTGGTGTATTGAGGAATAGAAAGTGAATACTGAAAACATATATACAAAAGCCAGAAGATTTTCTCATCTTAAACAAGAATTGGAAAATATAAATACTGGCATTTTTCAAAGAGATTAGTAAAATATAATCTATTGGCTATTTGGAAGGATGTAATACTGATATTCCCATTCCCTTCCTAGAGAAATTCAAAGCACCTCTCAAGTGTTTATTAGAACTGATCTTTAAAGGTAAGAGTTTTGGACCTCAAAAAATCAAATGCAATTAACAGATAATCAACCTATACATTGAATAAATATATGTTCTTCTTGTTGTTGTTCTTTTGTTAAAATATAAATTCTTTATTGTTTAAAGTATTACATATGTCTCCTTTTCCCCCCATTGCCCTCACCCCCCTACTGTCTGTGTCCATGTTTATACATAGGCATACAAGTTTTTTGGTTGATCTCTTACCATCTTGTCCTGCCTTCCCTCTGAGGTTAGATGGTGTGTTTGATGCTTATGTGTCTTTGGATCTATTTTTGTTCATCAGTTTATTTTGTTCATTATATTCCACAAACGAGTGAGATCATGTGACATTTATCTTTCATGGACTGGCTTATTTCACTTAGCATAATGCACTCTAGGTCCATCCATGCTGTTGCAAATGGTAAGAGTTCCTTATTTTTTTTTTTACAGCAACGTAGTATTCCATTGAGTAGATGTACCACAGTTTTTTAATCCACTTATCTACTGAATTTGGATTCTCAATTTATTCATAGTAATACAACATTAAATTAAAAGTTATATTACAATCTTTAAAATTATTGATATTTCTTCAAAGCATTCTTACATTCATCTTTAAACACACACAGACACCACACACTAGTGGCCTGGTGCATGAATTCATGCACATTGAAAGTAAATTAGAAGAATTATTTTAATATCATTAATAGTCCTTTATAATAGAAATTCACGATTGACAATGACAGATCAAACACATGCATTTGATTGGTGCCAGCGAGAGCTTTATATGTATCACACATGTTAAAAGTCAACTTAGCCTTTTAACAAACTTGCTTAATTAGGCCTGCTTTCTGATTTAGCTAAACTTTTTCCAGCCTAGTGAAACACTCCAAATTCCCTTTCAGGAAATTGTTAGCAACACAGCAGTAAATATCAACACGAAGCAGATTATTATTGTAGTTCGCACGGGGAGAACAAAGGGTAAAAATTTAACTGCAGCAGTGTTTGACTATATTCTGTGCTGTGAGAAAACTTAAAGTCATTTTCAAGGCCCACCATTTCTTACTTCTTTTCAGTCAGGTCAAGTTTCTAAGCTTTCTAAATCTTCATTTTCCATCTAGTGAAAAGAAAATTGGATTCCTGTGAGTCTCCTATCTACCTACTCTAGGATTTCTGTGAGAATCAAATGACATGAGGCATGAGAAAACATTTCACAGACATTTGGTTACAGTGTAAAGTATTTCCACCTGACTATAAAGCAAGTTATGTTCCTGGGCTGAAGAAACTGCAAGGAGGCTAGTCACTGCTAGGGAGAGGAAGCTGGGCATTGCTACGTGATGTCATTACCTGGATGGAGGGAAGGACACTTAGCATATTAACCTTTTATATATATATTAGAAGCCCAGTACACGAAATTCGTGCATGGAGGGGGCTCTCCTTAGCCCAGCCTATGCCCTCTCCAATCTGGGAACCCTCAGGGGATGTTCAACTGTTTAGGGCTGATCCTGGCCTCTCACAATCCAGGACCACTGGCTCCTAACTGCTCACCTGCCTGCCTGTCTGATTGCCTCTAACTGCCCCTGTGCTGGCCTGATCACCCTCAACTGCCCCCCCCCCCCCGCCAGCCTAGTTGCTCCCAACTGCCTCCCCTGCTGGCTTGATTTCCCCATGCAGCCTGCTTCTCGGTTGTTTGGTTGCCCCCCACTAACCCCCCTGCTGGCCTGGTCACCCCATATAGCCTGCTGCTCAGTTGTTATGTTGTCCCTCACTAACCCCCATGCTGGCCTACTCCCCCCAAGCAGCCTATTTGGTTGTCCATTATGTTGCAATGGTCGCTTAGGATTTTGTTATTATAGATGAGAGGCCTGATGTATGAAATTCGTGCAAGGGGCTCAGCCCTCACAGCCCCTTGCAGCCTCGGCCAGTACTTATAGCCCCTACTTCATCCAGAAGGTTGTCAGGACAGTCATCCTGCTGTTTAGTCTAATTAGCATATTAGCTCTTATTTTATATATATATATATATATATATATATATATATATATATATTTATATATATAAATAATTTCAGAGAGGAAGGGAGAGGGAGAGAGAGATAGAAACAGCAAGGATGAAAGTCATTGATTGGCTTTCTCCTGCACACCCCCTACTGGGGATCGAGCTCGCAACCTGGGCATGTGCCCTTGACCGAAATCAAATCCAGGACCCTTCAGCCTATAGACTGATGCTCCAAGCACTAAGCAAAACCAGCTAGGGCATTACAGTTGATCTTTAAAACCAATGTTGATATATCAATACATAGACTCTTGTACAAGCTGCCAAGTTTTCCACCTTTTAATCCAAAATTTCACCATATCAACTATCACCTTTGGAAAGTACCAGGCTTAAGAAGCAAAATATGGTTTGCACAGATCAGTTGATTAAGACACAGTACTAATAAAATCAAGGTATGGTTCAATTAACCTTCTTATAGGAGCAATTATAGAAAAGATAGTACCTCTAATTTCATTCATTAAGGGTTTTTTTTTTTTTTTTTTTTTTTTTGTATCTATATGTATGCCAGACACTGTGATAGGCCTTGGAGTTACAGAAAGGAATACAATATAGTCTCTTCCCTCTAGGGCCTAGAGGGGTGGGCAAACTTTTTGACTCGAGGACCACAATGGGTTCTTAAACTGGACCGGATGGCCGGAACAAAAGCATGGATGGAGTGTTTGTGTGAATTAATATAAATTCAAAGTAAACATCATTACATAAAAGGGTACGGTCATTTTGGTGTGTTTTTTTAATTCAATAGTTTTATTCAGCGGATCCAGCAGGCCGTAGTTTGTCCAGCCCTGGTAGACTCTAGGCACTTGCAAATGTTTCCTATATATAAGACATTCAATACTAAGAAGAATATGGACTAAGCCACTAAAACGAATTGTGTACATTTATTATCAACTCCAGTAGTAGATAAAAAATAATTTCCAAATCACATTTTGAACTGATACTGGTTTATTATAATTTCTTCCTATGTAAAAAAGAAAACTTAATTTCCTTCAGCATACAACAATTTGTAAAATAATAAATTGTATTTGTTTTGATATTTTTAATTCAATATGCTCTTTATTTAAAAATTGGTAACCAGAAATAGACTAGATTTTGAGCCCGGGAAGGGACATCATGCATCAACAATAACACTGAGGTGGGAATCAGAACACTGGTTTGCAGTTTTTGACTGAAGAAAGTAAGGCTGTAATAAATTTCTAAAATCAAGTCTGGCAAAAGAATATGACTACATTTATTTTTTTTATCCTTGTAGAATTTCCAAATCAACTATTAATTTAATGCTGTTTTTCAAAAAAGCATAGTACCCATTCTATCCTCCTCCTCTGCAGTGAAAAGGGAACTATGCTAAAAGTCTCTGATGATGAAAACTGACTATTAATTGGAAAAGAAACCTCTATGGCCTAAATCCTGATCACAGAACATCTGTCATTTCAGGATCTGAATCTCTCTAAATCTGTACTTTGCTTCAAAGGTGATTATGAGCCCATTTATATCCTTTTCCTTCCTGAACTGCTGGGCAAAATAATTAAGTAAATCATAAAAAGAATTAGTTAAATGCCTATCTAACTTGTAGAGATAAATTATGGATTTATTCACAAATTTTAATGCACTGTATCTGATAAATACATTTTCAATGTATTGAATATCAGGAAGAGCTGTCATTTTTTACAATTCTAGTGTTTTAAATTTTATTTTTCCCCATCATTTATCTCCTTTATGCCTTCATCCACCTCTACCTATCTCTCCCCCTGAAATCACCACAATGTTGTCCATGTCCATGAGTTCTCTCTACTTGTTTTTTTTTCTCAATCCCTCCACTTCCCTCAACAACCCCAGCATTTTTTTTACAATTCTAGTATTAATACCACTTCATATTTGACAATTTAATGGTCAAGAATAGCTCATCTGAACCCTAATTGCTTGAACATCAGTTCCTGGGTCCAGTATAATTTGAACCAGACTTACCTTGATACCATCACAAATATAGCAGTCACTCAATTATTTATTTATTTATTTATTTATTTATTTAATTTTTATTAAATTTATTGGGGGTGACTTTGGTTAATAAAATGATACAGGGTTCAAGTGAACAATTCTATAATACATCATCTGTATATTTTATTTTGTGTTCACCTCTAATTTCCTATTTAAGGGGCCATTAGGAGAGAACTTGGGGGTCAACAGAGGTGGGGCACAGACCCTTACCCCCACAACCTTGCAGAGGCCTGAACCCTCACCCCTTCTGAGGGAGGTCTCCTGCCCTCATGGCTGCTTTGCTTCCCGTGCCTAGCTCAGATTAGGACACAGATGACAGACAGAGACTTGGCCCAGCTCAGATCGGGTCCCAGGTAACAGATAGAGACTTCGCCGACAGCAGCTGCCCTATATCTAAATCCAGCCTAGCACCAGGAATGCTCAGGGCCTACTCAAGAAGGCAAATAATCCTTTTCACTAATGTTTACAGGGTAAACTTTGTTGGTAGAGTAATAAATTTGACAGTAAAATAGTGATCAAATTTTTAGATTAATTTAAGTAGGCTAATTGAAATAAGTGAATATTGAAGAAAATTTAATTGTACTGGACAAAAAGCTGTTCCTAAAGTAGTAGCTAAAATTTCTACTGGTAGTTCATCTCATGGTAAAATTCCTGAACATGCAATGAACCTAAAGTAGTCATATTTTGGGGCAAAAAATTAAAATTGAAAGTAATCAAGACTGCATTATAAAATTTACAAAAGCCTCCATTAATCAAAAAAGGGGTTAGGGTAGTATCATGTAAGGGAAATATCCTATAAGTAAATTATATCTAGAAAATTTTTACTTTACAAAGTTAATTTTTATTTGTAATGCTAACAGCAAGACACCCATGAAAAACACACATTGTCTAAATAAGACAAAGAAAAATCATTTGGGCAAAAATTAAAAGGAGCCCAAATCAATTATATAGAAAATATTGCTTTATTAACTTTTGGTCATGCATCGCTGCAGAATACCTAGGACCCAACCTGCATTGCCACCATGTGCCCACCATCCAGAACTGAAATATCATTGCTGACATGTACACATAAGGAACTGTTTGATATTGAAACTGAAACTCAGAACTGTTGAACATTGAAATTAGGACTCAAACATTTTTTTGTTATTTTATGTTTATTTCTAGATTGCAGAGGCAAGATATTTTAAAGGAAAGAAATGGGGGGGGGGGAACCAAGATGGCGGCCTAGGTAGTCTCCTAAACTGCCACCTCATCAACAATAAAAAAAAACCAACAACAACTAAAATAAAAAAGAACTTCACCAAAACCTCAGGAAAGCTGGCGGAGTAGAATATCTACAAGTAGAAAAAAGGAAAGCGGCTCACGGATGGGACTGGTAGCCACAAAGCGCTGAGTTAGGGAGATGCTCCCGCGCTGAGAGGAAGTGCGGCCGCCGAATGCCTGCCTAGTGGCGGGAGGGGAGGAATTCCCGATTGCACGGAACCCTTTCTGACTGTACTGAACCCCAACTCTGGCCAAAACCCTGTGGTCCCAGGCTCATACGGGTGGAGTCTGGACTGTAGAGAAAGGCACTCAGTAACTGGGAGACCAGGGACCCAGAGGCCGCAGCCAGCAGGGTCTACAGTGGCGCGCGCCAGTGAGTACACGCAGATGTCTGACTGAGGACGCTACCGCCTCTCCATAGCAGAAGGAGTCAGAAGCTCCAGGTCTGACAGCTGAGGCTGCCTGCCACAGCCTCTCCATACAAGGTGGCGGCCTCTCTGTAGTGGAAGGAGTCAGAAGCTCCAGACTACAGAGACCTGCCCAAGTCCGGGCGAGCCCCTGGGGCACCCACACTCTTGCACGGGGAACCTGGGATGGTCAGGGGGAAACTCAGGGAAGCTGCGGAAGGCAGAGGTTAACCGGAAACTCAGGCGAGTGCACAAAGGCAGGGCAGAAGCCAAGATTGTCAGTTCAACCCTGAGACTCCTCCCCTTCCAAGCTGAGCAGAGGCTTCTGCAGTTTTTCAAGTCTGATCCTGTAAGACTATTTCCAATACAGAAGTTATCCCAGAGTAGACACAGCTGATACCCACATCCAATTGGCCTGAAGGTCAATTCACAACAATAAAGACTTAACTACAACAAGGCTGTGCACACAGTCCACAAAGGGGAGCACCAAGAGTGTCTACCTCAGGTAGCTGAGGAGGCTGACCCACTGGGCCATATAGGACACCAAACACACAAAGCCATCCCACCAACTCTGAAAAACAGTGTAAATGCCGAGACAAGGAAACAGATCTCAAACGAAAGAGATGGAGGATATAGACAGAACTACGGTTCTAAGGTTATGTAAGAATATCCTAGAAAAGCTTGATAAACTTCATGAGACCCAACTAAAAAGTATACATAAACTGACTAAATTGGAAAACATTATGCAGAGATCCAACAGCAGAATGGAGGAACACAAGAATCATGTCAAAGAGCCGAAAGACACTCCTCTGGAGAAGCAAGAAGAAAAGAGAATCCAGAAAGTTGAAAATAGTGTAAGGAGCCTCTGGGACAACTTCAAGCGCACCAACATCAGAATTATGGGGGTGCCAGAAGAAGAGGGAGTGCAAAATACTGAAAACATACTTGAAGAAATAATATTAGAAAATTTCCCTCACCTGGTGAAAGAAATAGACTTACAAGTACAGGAAGCATACAGAACCCCAAACAAGAGGAATCCAAAGAAAAATACTCCGAGACACATCATCATCAATATGCCAAGGGCAAAAGACAAAAAGAAGATCTTACAAGCAACAAGAGAAAAGCAGTTGGTTACTTATAAGGGAACACCCATACAACTATCAGCTGATTTCTCAACAGAAACCATGCAGGCCAGAAGGGAGTGGCAAGAAATATTCAAAGTGATGAATAGCAAGAACCTACAACCAAGATTAATGTATCCAGCAAAGTTATCATTCAAAATTGAAGGGCAGATAAAGAGCTTACAGATAAGAAAAAGTTAAAGGAGTTCATCACCACCAAATCAGTATTATATGAAATGCTGAAAGGTATTACTTAAGAGGAAGAAGATCAAGTGAATTAAAAATCTGAGGAATAGAATAAACTGGTGAATATAATAGAATCAGGGGCAAAGAAAGGGAGTAGATTGATAATTATCAGGGTGAAAGGGTGTAGGGATGCAGAAAGAGACTGTATTAAAATTGTATAACCTATGGATGAGGACAATGGTGTGGGGAGAGGGTAAGGGCAGAGTGTGGGGTGGGAATCGGGTGGAAAAAGGAGAAACAATTGTAATAATCTGAGCAATAAAGATTTATTTAAAAAAAATAAAGAAGAGGAATCGTCCTCCCTTGCTTACCAACAGGGAAAAGGCAGCTCACTCTGGAAAGCGCTGAGTCACCACCTGCTAGTAAGCTGGGAGGGTCAGGTGATGGCCCTAAGAACTATGAAAAAGTAACTATACCAGCATGAGAGCTGAAGGAAGAGAAAGTGAAACTTGGGGAGGCCACCCCGCTCAGGACGTGATGCTTGGTAAGAATAAGGGGCATGGACTGGACAATAAGATCTGGCTGTGACCACCATTTGTCCACCAACCACATCTGAAATATCATGGCTGACATGTACACATAAGGAACTGTTTGACATTGAAATTTGGACTCAACAAAACTGTTGGCCCAGAAAGGAACTCACTACAGACTGATTCATTTGCCTCTCAGCCATAACCATTATGGCTTGTCTCATTTTTGGTTCTTATAAGTGTATTTCTTATATCACATGATCTCACACATCTAGGGGAAATAATGAACAACAGAAAATGATGAACAAAAACATGCCCGGAGACAGAGAAGCAGCGACCAGACTGTCAAACCTCAGAGGGAAGATAGGGGAGAGTGGGGGTAAGGGGGGAGAGATCACCCAAAGGACTTGTGTGCATGCATATAAGCCTAACCAGTGGTCATGGACAACAGCGGGTTGGGGTATACGTGGGGAGGGGTTTGGGATGGAAATCGGGGGATGAGGACAATTATGTGATACCATAATCAATAAAGAAATTAAAAAATAATAAAAAAAGAAATAGGGAAAACATAGATACAGAGGCAAAGAAGCATTGAACAGACTGTCAAACTACAGCTGGAAGGCAGGGGAGGTTGGGGGGGCACTGTAAGAGAACAATCAAAGGACTGGTACTCATACCTATAAGCATAACCAATAGATACAAGATTCTGGGGGGGGGGAGGCAAGTTAGGGCATGTACTGGGGGTAGGGGAGGCTGGGGGCAGGTCAATGGGGGGAAAAAGGAGACATATGTACTACTATTTATAATACTTCAAACAATAAAAACATAAATTAAAAAAACCAACCACCCCCCAAAAAACCATTAATAACACAATATGGCTTAAGTTTTTCACATTTTCACTCTGAAGTATTTGGGGAGAGGGACAGATTAGGAATGTGACAATTAAGCAACAGAAGTAATACAAGTTCCATTTCCAAATGTTCAACAATGAATAAAGGTTGGTACAAAGGTAATAAAATAGGGTGTAGCAACTCTTACTACTGTTAGTGAATATCATTAAATTTAAATGTTAATATAAATAAAGGGTGTCTCTTCTCAGACCTACTGGCAAAAAAACACTTTCTAGTTACTCATAATATATATAAATTTGATATTGGATACTGTTTGTTTGGTTCCAGGGCTCTTGTTTGCCACTCCACAACCCTCCAGCACCAGAATGAGCTTCTGCAAGGCATCAGAAGCTGGTGCTGGGGAGATGGTGAGTGTGCCTGCTGTGCGGTGGCTCCAGCCCTGGGCTGGGCAGGGTCAGGCAGCCGGTAGCAGGGTCTGCAAAAGCTGAGCCTCTGCTGGGGACCAGAGGGATGCCGGAGCAGCACTGTGCCAATTCCCTGCCTTGGGGCAGGGTGGGAGTGCAACAACCTTGACCCGGGATAGACTCTTATGGCAAAGGCTGTGCTTTGCTGCAGAGCTATGCGATTTGAATCCAAACATGTATTCAAGCTTTGGAGTTGGGTGTGAGGAGGGTGAGGTGGAAAACTCCAGGCCATCAGAATGGGCTGCCTGTGTTCTTCCAGAGAAAGGGCTTTGGGGTTTGAGTTTGGTCCGATGGGCACATTGTTTTTTTGGGTGAACTGAGACTCCCATGTAAAAGGACACGTTGAAGGGGGTGACAGGGGAGTCATCTGCCAGGCATGGTTTCCTTCTTATGCTTGCCTGAGCTGCCCTTGGTGATGCCTTTTCCCTAAATTCCCCACTACCCCGAGTAACGGGCATGAGATCACTAGGGACAAAACTGGGGCCTCATTGTATTGCATGCAGATTGTGCTCCATGGGAACCTGCCTGATCCAGGGAGGGTTGGGGCCATTTACTGAGGGGGGGGGAGGGAAAAGGAAAATACTTCACATCATCTCTAAATCACTTATAATACCTAATACAATATAAGTGCTATGTAAATATAGTTGTTATATCCTATTGTTCAGGGAATAATTACAAGAAGTCTATACATGTTCAATACAGATGCAACTATTGTAGACCTAACTACACCGTACACTGTAGCAACAATGTAACATTTTCACCTCAAATATTTTTTTCAAAGTATATTTTTATTGATTTCAGAGAAGAAGGAAGAGGGAGAAATAGAAACATCAAAGATGAGAATCACTGATCAGCTGCCACCAATAGGGATCAAACCAGAAACCCAGGCATGAGCCTTGACTGACAATCAAACCGTGACTTCTGGTTCATAGGTCAATGGTCAACCACTAAGACACACAGGCCACCCCAAATATTTCTGACCCATGTTTAGTTAAATCTGCAGATGAGGGCATGAGAAAATCACAACTATGGGGGTTGACTGTACTCTTATTACAAAATGGGTTACAGACTGGATATAGTACCAAAAACAAAAAATCTCTGAGAGATGGAGTCTTCAGGAAACAGTGTATTAAAGACACTAGGGAATTAGAAGTAATGCTATTCAAAAGGTCACATATGTGAGAGTCAAGATGGCAGCATAGGTAAAAGCCTTGTACTTGCTGCCTCTCACAAACATTCTCAAAGTTACAACTAAAATATGGGGGGAAAAAACATCATTCAGAACTGCCTAAAATCTGGCTGAATGAAAGTCCTACACCAAGAGAAGTAAAGAAAAAAACACACTGAGACTAGTAGGAGGGGTGGAGGGGTGGAACAGGCTGGTCTGGCACCCATGTGTGCTGCTTTTTTAATCGGGAGGGAGATCATCTCTCATTTCTGCGAAGGTTGCTTGAGAGGAGCAAGGGGTCCCAGATCCACACCAGATCCCCATCACAGGCTCCCAGAGCTGCGAAAAAAAGTCATTGTAACTTTGGACTGTAAAAACCAGTGGGAATTGGTGTTCAGTGACATGGAGAGTGCTGGAGCCCCAGCTGTTCCTTTGAAAGGGCTCATGAACTGAATTTATAAGGTCCCACTTCCTCTAAGCTCCAGTGCCAGGTAGAGGCTCTGGGGGACCCAGACATATATGGAGAGGAACTGGATTGTCTGGCATCAGGGCAGGAACTTGGGCAGCTTTTTCCCCAGAAAGGGGTACTTGCAGGGGTCATTGTTTCTGTTCTGGGACCTCCCTAGTCACAGGGCTGACTGGCAGCCATATTTTTGGCTCTGCTTTTTTAACAAACAAACAAACAAACAAACAAACAAAAACCCCCCACTATATTTTATTGATTTTTTTTTTTTTTGCAGAGAGGAAGAGAGAGGATAGAGAGTTAGAAATATCGATGAGAGAGAATCATTGATCAGCTGCCTCTTGCACACCCCCCTACTGGGGATGTGCCCACAACCAAGATACATGCCCTTGACTGGAATCGAACCTGGGACCTTTCAGTCCACAGGCTGATGCTCTATCCACTGAGCCAAACTGGTTTCGGCTGCTCTGCCTTTTGATTCTAAGAGACTCTGGTGATTCCCAGAAACCCTGCCCCATCCAATTTTCAGCTCCACCCAACCTATTTGCAGTGGCTTTTGCATATGAATGGCCTGTCCTGGCTCTGGCATTAGACTTTGCTAAAATCTAACAAGCATCTGGGTCATCATGCCCCAAACCTATCAATGGGAGTCCCAAGACCCTGCACTAGCATGAGCTTGCCTTGCTTCACAGCTTGGCCTTGCCTGGGCACCACCAAGCCCAATAAAAACAGCTCTTGCAGGGTAGCTCCAGGCAGTGGTTGACTTTGCACCTTCCTGGGGGCCCCAAAGCCAGTGCACCTGGTGGACAGCTTCAGATCATAGCAGATTACAACCCTAACAACCATAAGTGACACACTCAAAGGGCAGACTCAGTGAACACCAAAGCCCTGCTCCATAAGAGTCTCTCCTGCACAACAGTTCTCCCATTGTAGTCACAGCTGGTCCTCACAGACAACTGGTCTGGAGATCAAATCCTCCCAGTGATGCCAACAGTAATCAAGGCTCAACTACAAAACTGTGCACATAGCCCATAAAAGTACATACCTAGAGTGCCTGGCTCAGGTGACTGGGGACGATTAGCCACCAATAGGACACCTACTATACAAGACCATTCTACCAATTCCAGGAGACATAGCAACTCTACCTAATACAAACACAAGGAAGTAGCCAAAATGCAGAGACAAAGAAACATATCACAAATGAAAGAAATGGAAGCAAGCAAATTTTTGGATAGTGTTCAAAACTATGGTTATAAGGTTACTCAAGGATCTTCATGAGACTTTCAAGAATCTTAGTGAGAAAGTTGAAGAGATGAAAAAGGACCAGTCATAAATTAAGCATATACTAACTGAAATAATAATTTACAGGGATTCAATAGTAGAATAGAGGATTCCAAGAATCATATCAAAGAGTTGGAATATGAGGAAGCAAAAAACACCCAATTAGAAAAGTAAAAAGATAAAATAATAAAAAAATATATAAAGATAGTGTAAGGAACCTTGGGGACATCTTCAAGCATACCAACATTAGCATTATGGGGGTGCCAGAAGAAGAGAGAGAGAGAGCAAGATATTGAAAAGCTACTTGAAGAAATAATGACAGAAATGTTCCCCTACTTGGTGCAAGAAATAAACTTACATGTCAGGAAGTGCAGAGAGTTCCAAATATGAGGAACCCAAAGAGGTCCATACCAAGAAACATCATAATTAAAATGCAAGGATTAAAGACAAAAAGAGAATCTTAAAAGAAGCAAAAGAAAAGCAGTTAGTTACCTACAAGGGAGAGTCCATAAGACTGTCAGCTGGTTTCTCAATAGAAACTTTGCAGGGAAGAAGGGAGTGGCGAGATATATTTGAAGAGATGAAAAGCTAAGACCCACAACCAAGATTACTCTACCCAGCTAAGATCTCATTTAGAATTGAAGGTCAGAGAAAGAGCTTCACAGACAAGGAAAAGCTAAAGGAGTTCATCACCACCAAACCAGTATTATAAGAAATGTCAAAGGGTATTGAAGAAGAAGAAGAAGCAGGAGGAGGAGGAGGAAGAGGAGGAAGAGGGAAGAAGAAAGAAGAGGAGATAAAATATGATTAATAAAATGAAAACAAATACATATCTATCAACAATTAATCTGGAAATCAAAATAAGCAAATAAATCTAATGAACAAAATAAAATAGTGAATCAAATAGAATCAAGGGCAAGGAAGCAAGGAACAGACTGATGAATCTCAGAGGAAAGTGGGGAGAGGGAGGGAAAGGGGCAGGGTGATTAACCAAAGATCTTACCTCTGGACACAGACAGTAGACTGATGAAGTCCTGGGGTAGGTTAAGAACTGGGTGAAGGGGGGTCAATGGGGGAAAAATGGGGACATCTATAATACCTCAAACAATAATGAATTTTTTTTAAAAAAAAGGTCACAGATACATAATTTTTGAATGGCAGGTAATACTCAGGTAAACAATTCTTAGTATTATTAAAATATGGTTAGTCCTGCCTGGGCTATTCTAATTTCCAGTAGTGATATGTTTACTATATTTTTAAGAACCCAATGGCTAGATCAACATTTCTTCAATTCTTGATCTAAGGACCACCTTATACCAAAAAATGTTTGTTTATGTAGATTATTTCTTGGTGGTTTTTTTCTCCCAAATTGAATTTGTTGCAGTAGCATCCTACCTCATAAAAGAATAATATGAAAATTAACCACTGCTCTGCTACACCAACAAGCCACACCCACCAGCCAATCAGAGAGAGTATGTAAATAAGCCCAACCAAGATGGCTACAGCCATAGAGAGCAGGAAAGAGGCTTGGTTTCCCAGGCATTGGAGGAAGCCAAGCTTCCCACCTGCCCTTGCTGGCCTAGGCCTCCACTCAAGGCTACAAAGTTTTAATTATAGAAGGTAAAAAATCCAAACAGAAATGGCGGCAGCCATGGAGCGAGCAGGAGGCTTGGCTCTGCTCCAGGCTACAAAGTTTCAATTGTAGAAGGTAAATAAATTCCTGATACCAGGGCCTTCTCTTAGGTTTCCAGGGGGCGTGACTGGCCTGCAAACCATCACAGGCCCCTCGCCCAGGCTGCCCTACACCCCAAGGGAACCCCCACCCTGATCCAGGACACCCTTTAGGGCAAACCAGCTGGCTCCCATCCATGCACCAAGCCTCTATCCTATCTAATAAAAGAGTAATACGCAGATTGACCATCACTCCAACACACACAATAGCTTCCCCCATGTAGTCAAAGATGGCTGCCCCCATGTGGACACAAGATGGCCACCACAAGATGTCCAGCAGGGGAGGGCAGTTGAGAGGGACCAGGCCTGCAAGAGAGGGCAGTTGAGAGGGACCAGGCCTGCAAGGAAGGGCAGTTGGAGGCTAACATGCCTTCAGAGGAGGGCAGTTAGGGGTGACCAGGCCGGCAGAGGAGGGAAGTTGGGGGCAAACAGCTGGCAGGAGAGTAGTTAGAGATCAATCAGGCTGGCGTGGGAGTGGTTAGGGGGTGATCAGGCTGGCAGGAAGAAGCAGTTAGGGGCAATCAGGAAGGCAGGCAGGTGAGCAGTTTGGAGCCAGCAGTCCTGGATTGTGAGATGGACGTCCGACTGCCTGTTTAGGCCCGGTGGGGTTGGGCCTAAATGGGTAGTCAGACATCCCTCGAGGGGTCCCAGATTGGAGAGGGTGCAGGCTGCGCTGAGGGACATCCCCCCCCCCCCCGAGCCCCGTGCATGAATTTCATGCACCAGACCTCTAGTTGGTTAATAAAATTATATAGGTTTCTGGTGTATCATTCTATAATACATCATCTGTATACTTTATTGTGTGTTTACCATTCCAAGTCAAGTTTCCTTCCATCACCATTTAGCTACCCTTTCCCTTGGGTAATCACCATACTGTTGTCTGTGTGTATGCATGTTTGTCCTCATCCCCTACTTCCCCCACCCCCCACTTAATCTTTTCAACATTTTCACCTAGCACCTGGATTCCCCTCCCCTCTGAGAGTTGTCAATCTGTTCTCTGAGTCTGTTTCTATTTTGTTTGCTAGTTCATTTTATACCATATATGAGTGAAATCACATGGTATCTTTCTTTCTCTGACTAGTTTATTTCACTTAACATAATACTCTCCGGGTCTGTCCATGCTGTTGCATATGTAGATTACTTCTATTCATATTTATAATATTAGAAATTAACACCCAGTAATTTTAAAACTATTTCTTTATTCATTTAAAATAACAGTCACAAATACATGTTATTATAATTAACATATTTTAAATAAAAAATAACTACATTTCCCCCAAAATGGAATAAAAAATGGCCCTGTCATTTGTACAAAGGTCTTTAATGGCAGACTTAATAGAAAATAGCTGAATGTTATATCTGCTTCTGCATCAGATCTTTTGGGATCTGTATTTTGAAAGAAATATATGAAGGAAAACTGTAATCACACAGATATGCAATTAGAAAAAGGAAAATTTTAATAGCATTTTCAAATAATTTTCAATATTCTTCTTTGATACTATACTGAAACTTAACTATTGGTAGTTTCTTAAAGGTTAGATGCAAGGTAGAATTTGAAACCATACCAATGAACTCTGTACTTCCTTATATGAAAATACTTTGATTTATCTTGTATAATTAATGGATCCTTTATCTATACATGATTTTGTAATATCTTGCATTGGTCAGTGGAAAGTACTGGTTTATTGAGTTAATCAGCTCTCACAAATGGTGACTCATTTCAAGATACACAATACCAAAAATCATGGTTGCTTTTTTATGTTGTATAACCATCAATGACATCAGAAAAGTCTAAGTATTAGGAAATTGTCAAGCTCATGTGAAGGATAAAGTTTCTAAAGTTCTAATTTTTGCTATTCACTTAAATTTTATCATTAACAACAAATGCTATAATTTTTTTCTTGGCATAACAGACTCACTTCATTTTGGAGAAAAGGTCTTCTAAACATCCAAGTCTGGGCAACCACTGTTTGTCAGTCCTTCTTTTAAGTTAAAAAGGAGTTGTTTGAAGAAAGTGGCTAGTTCAGCTCACAAGCTTCTCCTTCAACCAACTATCATATTTTGGTCTGCTGCAGAAGCATTTTATGCCTAATTCCCATGTTAGCACACAGAATATACAAAAATTTGTGTGTGACAAGGTAGAACAAGTAACAGGATAATAAAATTAATGATTTTTATTGATTCATCAAGGACATTCTTAGGTAAAACTGACATTTTCTTTTTACTGTAAATGCATGGAAGTATAGTATACAATCCAGTTTGGTGTCTCTGTCTTAAATTGTGTTAAGAGGCCTGCAGTTTTGCTGATCACTGCTTGTATGCCCTCCATGTAAATGTCAACACAGTGAAACATGGAAAATAATTTCTACATATTATTATGAAAATAGTTTTGACCTCATGGACCTCTGAAACAGCCTCAGGGATTTGTGGTCCCAGATCATAATTTGAAAACTATTGGGCAGGATCAATGATCTTCAAACTTTAATATGCATGAGAATAACCCTGGAAACCTGCTAAAACACTGAACTCTCAGGTCCCCATTCTCTGATTCAGTATTGTCTGGAGAATATATAGTTTAACAAGTTCTGTGGATTTTTTGGTTGCACGTTATCTGTGGCCCATAGCTTTTTTTAAAAATTTAATTGTTTAGAGAAATGGTTTATTTAGTAACAAGGAGAAAAACAGGAATTGTTAATTCATTTTCTCTCTTCTGGTGAATGAATTGCAATAGTCAAATGGAGAGCAATGTGCAAGAATTTCATTGAAGTCCTGTCCTAGAAATGCAAAGATGCCTGAGTTATGTGACTTGCAGTTATTTTCTACACAGAAGTGTTAGCTGTTGTGCTTCCCAGTGTATTGGCAGTTACTATATTTTCTTTCTTGTCTTCAGGTTTCATGGGCATGAAATAGAAGTACTCCCTTGATGTTATTAGATTAGTCTATGAAAAACATGGTGACTTGGTTTATGCCCACACCCAGCCAGCTGTGGGGGGCAGCCCATATTCCAGGGTGGTGCAAAAGTGTTTATCTATGACATGGCAGCTTTGGCTTTGGCCTGTTCTTTGAAAAACTGCCACTTCCTCATGGAGTTATTCAGCTTGGTGTAGGCATTCCTATTTCTTTGTTCATGATAAAAATCTCAAGTGCTCAGTCAGACCCTCTTTAGAGCAAAAATCTTCGAGTGATTATAGATCAATGTAGGATTGGTACATCACTTCTAGGAACTCCCCAACAAGTTTATCAAGGAATCTGACTGGTACCAGGTGGAGGGCATTCAATAGCTTTTTGCCACATAGATATCATCAACAATTTTGTGAGTGAGTTTTTTTCAGTCGAAGAGGTTGATTTCTGTCACCTTCAACCTCTAGGCTTTCTCAAGCTCTTCTATCATACTGATTCTCCAGAAGGGTGAGGTGAAGTCAATCTCTCAGGCTTGGCCCTCGGGCCATCTGGATGGTAAGTGAACTTGTAACTGCCTGTAATAATCTTCACTTTTATCCCTGAAATAATCTTTTCTGTGATTTCCATGAAATCATGATAGTCTGCCTAGCCATGTAGAACTCACAGGTGGTGAACTCAGAATTGTGAATCAAATCAATTTCTTAATTCAGGAACTGGCATCCAATTTGTAAACCTGGTCAATGCCACCAACCACCAGCATGTAATGGTAGAGTTCTGGAGCAGTTTTCATATATGAATTCATGTCAAGCTCATTGTGGTAGGTGACAAAAGGCACAGCCACAGCTCCCCCTGGGATGTTGTTCATCATGGGACTTTCAATCTCTAAGCATTCCAATTCATCCAAGAAATTTCTTTATGTGATTACCTTAGAGCAGATGATAAATTTCTGCCTCACAGAGTCATTCAGGATTAAGCACAAGTGTCTCTGAAGATATCATGTTTCCTTGACTTTGAGGCCAAAGTAAAGATGAGGTAATATATGCAAACAAAGATATGGCAGTGTAATCTCTTAGGGAATGATGCTTAGCTCATCCTTCTTGGTTTTCCTAGGATTCCCCTGAATTCCAATTATGTTTCCATGAAATAGTTTGTGTTATTGATACAAATAAATTCTTCTTCTGATTTATAATTTCTGGAATTGGACATAACTTGCAATTTGACCCCCTGTCCTTGAAGGTCATAGAAGATGAGCTTTCTCCTAGAAGCTCCTTAGGCATGGACCCTACCTATCACCTTTAGGTAATGTCACTCAGGTGGTCCCCAAGCTACAGGTGACTATTCTTGAATGAAGTGAGTAAGATGTCTACATGGAACTTGTATGGGTATGGGTCTTACCCACTGACCTTTAGTTGGTGGACTGCTTGGCTATAGATCTTGTAGTATTTGTTTGGGTACAGGTTCTTCTCCTCGGTACACATATCATCAGTGGTGTGGTTGGTGGCAGCAGCACTGGCCTGGCTTAGTTGTTTCTTTTTAAAAAAAATATATTTTATTGATATTTCACAGAGAGGAAGGGAGAGAGATAGAGAGCTAGAAATGTCGATGAGAGAGAAACATCGACCAGCTGCCTCTTGCACACCCCCTACCGGGGATGTGCCTGCAACCAATGTACATGCCCTTAACCGGAATCGAACCTGGGACCTTTCTTTCAGTCCACAGACCAACGCTCTACCACTGAGCCAAACCAGTTTCGGCTGGCTTAGTTGTTTCTGACTGAGCTCTATGCTTGGTCTCCTTCTCCACTACCTTCTTCTCAGCTTTCAGGCATCTCTTTAGCTAACTTTTATTAGAAAGTAGCTTGTCCTTGTGAAAGGCTGTGAAGGGAGCAAGTTGACCCATTCACAGCTCCCTCCACCCCCACTGTGCCCAGAAGGTTGGTGCAGGGACCCCTTAACAAGCCTTACAGCAGCTTGTGTCAACATGTCAGAACACCCTGGAACTAATGATTACCACCATTTTTTGCTCAATTTTGGATTGCCACTGTCTATATTCACCTAAGGTCCCTGTACCACAGTTATGTCTCTGGAAGGTCAGATGTGAAAGTTAAGGCCCACATATTTAGAAATATTAGGCTGGAGCAGTGGTTGGCAAACTGCAGCTCGTGAGCCACATGTGGCTCTTTGGCCCCTTGAGTGTGGCTCTTCCACAAAATATCACGTGCAGGCACACATGTACAGTGCGATTGAAACTTTGTGGCCCACGCGCAGAAGTTGGTTTTCGGCTCTCAAAAGAAATAACAATGATTGTATTGTTTATATTTGGCTCTGTTGATTAATAAGTTTGCTGACCACTGGGCTGGAGGTTGATTATATGGTGTTTCCCCGAAAATAAGACATCCTCCGAAAATAAGACCTACTTACAGGTTTCCTTCTGAGTGAAATATAAGGCATCCCCCAAAAAATAAGGCCCCTAGGCTCTGTCTCAGAATGAAAATTAATTTACCGTAAACTGGTCACTAGGGCCGCCCCGACTGGCGTCTAGCAACCAGTGACGTTACGGGGAGTCCTGATGTCACTGCTGTGTGAATGGAGAGAAATCAGCGTGGAGACTTTGTGAAACCTAAACTGCAAGAAGTTGTGACTTGGGTGAAGAATTCATGGGAGAAAATCACTGACAGTTGCATTGCACATGTACTGTGAGCAGGCTCCCTTGACAAGAAGTACTCATTTAAAGACAGTGCTATTGCTAAACATGAGAGATTTGGTCTACTGATTCTAAAAGAAATGGAGTCACAAGAAATTCACCAGGAAATTCAGGAATTGGATTGTTATGATGATGTTCCAGAAGATGATGACATGATTGTCATTGAATAAATGAGTAAATTCTTGATACTGTAGGATTCACAGTTTGTCTGGTTTGTGTTGACAACTACCATACTACCGTACCGTATACAGGTAATAAATTTCCTTTATTTTCATTTAACAATAAATGTGTACCGTATTCTTCTCCATGGAAAAATAAGACATCCCCTGAAAATAAGACCTAGCACATTTTTGGGAGCAAAAATTAATATAAGACACTGTCTTATTTTCGGGGAAACAGGGTAGTTTGAGCTCCAATATAGTGGTCCAGTCACTCTGGCCAGATCAATATCAATCCTTTACCCTGCATAGAAAAAATGTCAATAGAATTATTTTATTTTTATTAGTAAGTGCTTCACCTAGAGAAATTTGAAAATTAGCCACATCAGATACAGGCCCATTCCTTTCATGTGTTAATTTTTAATATTGTAAATATGAATAAAAGTAATCTACATATGCAACAGTGTGCACAGACCTGGAGAGTGTTATGCCAAGTGAAATAAACTAATCAGATAAAGATACTATATCATTTAACTCATATATGAAATATAATGAACAAAATAAACTAGCAAACAAAATAGAAATAGACTCAGAGAACAGATTGGCAGCTCTCAGAGGGGAGGAGAGTTAAGGTGCTGGGAGAAAAAGTTGTCTCTCACCTTACTCTCTATAACAACCTGCTCATTGCTCTCCAAACCACCAGTCTTAGCCCTACAATCCTAAAAGCCTTCATCCCCTCACAGCTACCAGATACATTTTTTAAAGGAAAAAAAGTTACCTAGAGAGCATTATGCTAAGTGAAATAAGTCAGACAAAGACATGTACCATACGATTTCACTCATATGTAACAAAGTAACAAAATAAGAACAGACTCATAGCCTAGCTGGTATGGCTCAGTGGTTGAGTATTGACCTATGAACCAGAAGGTCACAGTTTGATTCCTGGTCAGGGCACTTGTCTGGGTTGGGCTCAATCTCCAGTGGGGGGCTTGCAGGAGGCAGCTGATCAATGGTTCTCTCTCATCATTGATGTTTCTACCTCTCCCTTCGAATCTCTTCCTCTCTGAAATCAATAAAAATATACACATAATTTTTAAAAAATACACTCATAGATAGAGAATAGACTGACAGCTGTCAGGGGAGGGAGGTTGCAGGGATGTGTAAAAAAAATGAAGGGATCAAATAAAACAAACATATAAACAAACTCATAGACACAGACAACATTATGGTGATTACCTGAGGGGGATATAGGAGTGAGTAATGGGGGGATAAATGGTGATAGAAAGAGACTTGATTCGTGGTGGTGAACACATAATACAATATACAGATGACCTATTATAAAATTCTACACCTGAAACCTAAATAATTTTATTAACCAATAGCACCCTAATAAATTCAATTAAAAAGGAAAATAAATAAAAATAATAAAAGGAAAAATGTTCACATTATTCCCTTGCTAAAGGCTCTTAAAATATCCATTTCAACCTCTTTTTATAAGATCCTGACCCATCTGGGTTAGATATTCAGTTTTTACACTGTCTAGTGCAGACTTCATTTGATGTTATCTGGTTTACTTGAGTTTCATTAATCTATTAATTCCTTCAAGTTAGGGGCTGGGTCTTTCATCACTGTATCTATAACATCTAGCAGAGTGCCTGGAATGTAACACATGTCAAATAAATGTTTGATGAATGCAATTTTAAGTATGCTATTTTTAGTGATAATCTGAATCAATTCAATCTGAAAACAAATTCACCCTTAAAGATAATTGTGGTGACCAGAGTCTAAGGTACACCTCTTTTCTACATTCAAAGATGGCATATCTTGACAGAACATGTTTGCCTACAGCAAGGACATGTCACATAAATACAGATAAAAAGTTGAACACTAATCCTTCTCTGTAGACCTTGGGTTTAATGCAATGCACACTGCCACAGTTCTGATCCCATTGAAATTGTCATACTGCCAGAGCAGAACTACTAATGTTGGCAAAATCCCTCTCCAAATGGAGTCTAAGTTTCTCATTTACATTTAGGAGCTAGAACAGATGCCATTTTAATCCCAAACTCAATTTAGAATCCAGTTATTTTTGTTCAATAGGAGATTAGTATTTTGGCCACTTATGAAGAGGGTCATAAAAGAGAAGTCTGAAGGTAGTTGGAACAGTTTGAGTGTCCATACGACTTTAAATTTGTGCTGATACTAAGGAAAGTAATAAGATAGGCTATTTCAAAGTCACGAAAAATTGTAGCAGAAATGTTATTTAATTAACTAGTGTACAAAATTTGTGTATGGGGGAGGGGAGTCCCCTCAGCCCAGCCTGCACTGTCTCCAATCCAGGATCCCTTTGGGGATGTCTGACAGCTGGTTTAGGACAGATCCCGGGATCGAGCCTAAACCGGCAGTAAGACATACCTCTCACAACCCTGGACCACTGTCTCCTAATCGCTCACCTTCCTGCCAGTCTGGTCAACCCTAACTGCCCCTCACTGGTGGCCAGGTTGCCCCCAACTGCCCCCTCCCTGCCAGCCTGGTCAGGCCTAACTTCTCCCCTCTGCTGGCCTGGTCATCCCTCATGGCCCCCTTGCCAGTCTGGTCACCCCACACAGCCTGCTTGTTCACTCGTTTGGTCATCCCTCACTACCTCCCCCCTGCTGGCCTGGTTGCCACTAACGCCCCCCTGCCAGTCTGGTCACCCCACACAGCCCGCCTGTTGTCATTTGGTTGTCCCTCACTAACTCCCCTACTGGCCTAGTTGCCCCATGCAGCCTGCTTGCTAAAGTTTTCTATTGTCATAGTTTTTGTTTGAGGGTTAGCAAGATTTCTATGAATCAAATTCAACATTTGCTGTTGCTATTTATTAATATTTTCTGAAATTCAACATTTGTTGTTGCTATTTATTAATATTTTCTGGAGGAATGCAACAGACCCTGAAAATATAAGCTTCCTAGAAGAAAAATGCCACATCATTGTTTATCCTGGGCTACTTACTCCCTGTTCACTCAGCTTCTTCTAGACTATTGTTGAAACTTTCCATTGTGTTCTTTATTATGGTTATGTAATCCTTTATTTCCTCTTGATTTTTACACATGTTGAATTTGTCTTCCATCCTTTTCAGTGTCCTTATGACATTGCTCTGAATTCTTTCTCTGACAATTGCTCACCTCCATTTTATTTATTTCCTTTTCTGGTGATTCTTCTTTTTTCTTTTGAATGTCTCCCCATTTTTGCTGTTCCTTTGTGATTGTTTCTACATATTAGATCAAACTGCCATGCCACCCAGATTTTTTGAATTTGTCTTATATAGATGTTTTGTAGGACCCAGTGGTGCAATCTCTCAGGTCTTCTAGGCTGGGGAATTTACGGATACCCACTACTTGAGTTATTTGGGTTCTTTTGGTATAGTTGGATCTTGAGTATTATTGTCCCATTCGTGGATGGAGTCTCCTCTCAAGGTGTCTGGTTATGTGGCTCCCTCTCTACCATGTTGACCAAACAGCACAAAATACAACTCAACAAGACATAACACAAAGGGAACAAAAGAGAAATGTACTCATGATACCAATAACCCCAATATAAGTGACCACCAGAGAAAAGAGAATTAGGGGAGATAAAAGAGAGCAGCCAAAACCGGTTTGGCTCAGTGGATAGAGCGTCGGTCTGCAGACTGAAAGGTCCCTGGTTCGATTCCTGTCAAGGGCATGTGCCTTGGTTGCGGGCACATCCCCAGTGGGGGGTGTGCAAGAGGCAGCTGGTCGATGATTCTCTCTCATTGATGTTTCTGACTCTCTATCCCTCTCTCTTCCTCTCTGTAAAAAATCAATAAAATATTTTTTTTTAAAAAAAGAGAAAAAAAATTATATCAAGGAAAGAAAAAGTGGTAAGAGAGAAAAGGAAAAGGAAGATAAAGAAAAAGAAATACATATATATATGGGAAGAACACACCACAGAACAAACAGATAAACTAAAAAACGAAAACAACAAATACCCAGAAAAGAGTGTGGGGGCAGAATCTGTAGAGGCTGAGTGTATATACAGAAAGTAAGGTTAAGGAATTTAATGAATATGGGGAGAACCTCAGAGGAGGTAGAAAGAGGATGAGTGGATAAGAATAAAAGAAAGAGAAGGAAAAAAATAAGATGAAATAAAATAACATTAAAAATGGAATAAAAAATAATGGAAAAAAATAAAAAAAAAGAAAAAAGAAAATAAAGAGGAAAAAATTAAAGATAAATAAAATAAAAATAGAAAAGTGAAGTGTCATTCATTTCAGTCAAGTTTTAATGCTCCATACGATCTGGTTTAAATTCCCTCTTCTGTACTGTCTGCCACTTCTCAGTTTCCTATTATGTAGTCAGCACCCTGTTGAAGTTCCAAGCAATTCATGCCTCCTCTGTTTGTGTCTATCTCCATTACCTTGACTGCCAGCAGGCCGGACCAATCTGCCCACTGTCAGTCTTAATATCTCAAGCAGCTGTTTCTGACAAGACTACAGTTAGGGAGGTTGCCATAATTGCTTTCTGGCCTCTCTTCAACTCAGTCCCTGAAGGCTCTTAGGAGCTATTCATATTTTTGTAACCTTTGTTCCACTCAGGGTGTAGTCTGGGTGTGGCTGTATTGGTTGTCTGGAGACTGCTGGGAGGGGCTGACTCTGCAGAAGAAAATGGCTGCTTAGATCCTGAGTGTCAGGAATGTTCCATTGCCGGATTCCTGGTTACCTCTCCCCAACCTGCTCTTCTGCACAGTCTCTCCCTAGACTCCACAAGTCCTCACCTCCACCTGCACCTCAGCCGCAGGTGATAGTTTGTATTTGAAAGGTCCTATCAACGGGGTTTAGCGAATAAAAGCAAAGACCCAAAAGAGGGAAAATGACTGTGTCACTTTGAGTTTCTTTCCCCCTGGAACCATTCAGCTTGGGTATTTCCTTCAGGCTGCCCATCTGGGCTCAGCCTCTCATGGCTGTGGAATTAGATCTAGAATTCCCTGCCACCAGCAACCCTCTGGACTCCTTTCCACAGTCAGTTGTTATTCCTCTCAAGGGACTTACTGACCCTCTGGGCTTGGAGGTCTCAAAACTCTTTCCAGCCCAGATCCCCAATCCTACTGTTCTTCAGACATCATATGCCCTTCCTGGCTGACAATTGTCTCACCAGCTGTGTTGACTTCACCAATTCCAGGTGGATGATATTCAATTTAGATGCCCTTCTATCTGCTCTGGAATAAGGTTTGGGACATGTCTGCCTATACAGCCACCATTTTATGTCTCCTACAGTTGACTCTTAAACAATGGGGGAGGGGAGTTAAGAGTTCTGAACCCATACAGTTGAAAATTAATATATAAATTTTGCCTCTCCCCAAACTTAACTATACTTGTCCCTTGGTACCTGCTGGGTATTGATTTTAGGACATCCCTTATATAAAATGGGTATGCTCAAGTCCCTTATGTAAAATGACATAGAATAATGCATATAGTCGGCCCTCACCCTCCACAGACTCCCAACTACAGGTCCAAAATATTGTTTTCTATTATGGTTGAGGTGAAACCCAGGGATGTGGAGAGTCAACTATTTATTTATTGAAATTTTTTATCGTTTAAAGTATTACATGAGTCTTCTCTTCCCCCCATTGACCTCCCCCTGACCAGTCTCACCACTCAACACATGCCTTCACCCCCCTACTGTCTATATCCATTGGTTATATTCATATGCATGCATACAAGTCCTTTGGTTGATCTCTTACTCCCTCATCCCTCACCTTTCCTCATAGGTTGGACAGTCTGTTCAATGCTTCTATGTCTTTGGTTCTATTTCTGTTCATCAGTTTATTTTGTTTATTATGTTCCATAAATGAGTGAGATCATGTGATATTTATCTTTCTCTGACTGGCTTATTTCACTTAGCATAATGCTCTCTAGTTCCATCCATGCTGTTGCAAATGGTAAGAATCCCTTCTTTTTTACAGCAGCATAGTATTCCATTGTGTAGATATACCACAGTTTCCTAACCCACTCATCTGCTGATGGGCATTTAGGCTGTTTCCAAATCTTAGCTATTGTAAATTGTGCTGCTATGAACATAGGGGTGCATATATCCTTTCTGATTGGTGTTTCTGTTTTCTTGGGATATACTATTATTCCTAAAAGTGGGATTTACTGGGTCAAATGGAAATTTCATTTATAATTTCTTTAGGAAACTCCATACTGTTTTTCACAGTGGCTACATCAGTCTGCATTCCCACCAGCAGTACAAGAGGGTTCCTTTTTCTCTGCATCCTCTCCAGCACTTGTCACTTGTTGATTATAGCCATTCTGACAGGTGTGAGATGGTTCCTCATTTTTGTTTTGATTAACTGTATATTTATTGAAAAAAATCCATGTATAAGTGAAGGACATTCACAGTCCAAATCTATGTTCTTCAAGGGTCAACTGTAATAAACTATATTTCATGGGCCTATTATTTTTTAAGTAATTCTTTACTGTTAAAAGAATTATATATGTCCCCTTTTCCCCCACATTGACTCCCTCCAGCTCACTCCCATTGTATGTGTCCATGAATTATGCATACAAGGCCTTTGGTTGGTTACCTTCCACCTACCCACCCTTTCACACCTTCCCTCTGAGATTCCATGCTCTGTTCCATGCTTCCATTCATCAGTTTATTTTGTTACTTAGATTCCACATAGAGTGAGATCATGTGATACTTGTCTTTCTATGACTGACTTATTTCACTTAGCATGATACTCTCCAGGTTGCTCCATGCTGTCTCAAAGAGTAAGATATTCTTCTTTTTTACTGCTGCATAGTATTCCATGGTATAAATGTGCCACAGCTTTTTTATCCACTCATCTACTGATGGGCACATGGGCTGTTTCCAGATCTTACCTAATGTAAATTGTGCTTCTTAGAACAGAGAGGTGCATACATTTGTTGTGATTGGTGCTTCAGGTTTCTTGGGATATATTCCTAGAAGTAGGATCACTGGGTCAAATGGCAGCTCCATATTTAATTTTTTCAAGAAATTCCATAATGGTTGCACCAGTCTGCATTCCCATAAACAATGTACAATGGTTCCCTTTTCTCTACATATTCACCAGCACTCGTCATTTGTTGATGATAGCCATTCTGACACGTGTGAGATGGTACCAAAAACCATTTTGATTTGCATATCTTGGATGATTCATGATTTCGAGTATCTTAATAGGGATTGCATTGACTCTGTAAGTTGCCTTTGGAAGTATGGACATTTTAATGATGTTGATTCTACCCATTCGTGAACACAGTAAATTATTCCACTTGTTTAGATCTTCTTCTATCTCTTTTTTCAAAGTTCTGTAGTTTTCTGAGTACAGGTATTTTGCATCTTTGGTTAAGTTTACTCCTAGGTATCTTAATTTTTTGTTGCAATGGTAAATGGGATTATTTGTTTAGTTTCTCTTTCTGATAAATCATTATTGGTGTATAATAAAGCCATTGATTTTTGGGTGTTGATTTTGTATCCTGCTACATTGCAAAATTCATTTATTAAATTAAATCTAGCAGTTTTTTTATGGGGAGTTTAGGGTTTTCTATGTACAATATCATGTCATCTGTTAATAATGACAGTTTTACTTCCTCCTTTTCAATTTGAATACTTTTTATTTCTTCTTCTTGTCCAATTACTATGGCTAGAACTTCCAGTACTATCCTATAAAATAAGAGAGGAATATGCTAATTATCTATTAAGACTTGAGGTGTACCAACCAACCATGTAAGGACCAGATCATGGATATGCAAACTACAAGCAGGAAGCGAAAAGCTACAGGAAGGGGCAGGGCAGCAAGCTATGAGGGGAGGAGGGGGAGAGGGGCGGGGGGAACTACAGAAGGGCAGGGAAGAAGGTAGAGAGCTACAGGAGGGCATTAGAGAGCTACTGGCATATCGTGCACAGGGCTACTAGTGTTGAATAAGAGTGGTGAAAGCAGAATTTCTGTCTTGTTCCTGTTCTTAGGGGAAATGCTTTTAGTTTTTGCCATGAGCCTATCACTATTAACAATAGAACACTAATTGGTTGTTGTTTGGAATTAAAGACAATACATTTTGCTATAGTAATGTTGCTAAATAGTGTTTCAGTTCCTAAATGAGTCCACAGATTAGTGCATGTGAAATGCTTTGAGGGCTAAAAACTGCAAAACATATGGAAATTATTATTTAACTGATATTTGTAACAAAACTTTTCAGGAAATAATATAACTGAAATACCTAAAACAAACAAAAGCATTTAAAATTTATATTAAATATTGGCACATAAAATACATATTTAATCAGAAGGATCACATTATTTATAAGTCTTTGTGGAGATTGTGAGAGTGTGTTATGGACACATTCAAGGTCCTTAGGTACTGAGAGCACTAATTTGTTATAATGCTTAATTTCATTTTAAAATAAGTGGAATCACATAAAAGGAAGTTCAAATACTTTGAAAAGGAAGATGGGGCTCCAAGAAAGTGTGTGTATGTGTGTGTGTGTGTGTGTGTGTAAAATTATATAAAGTAGAATTAATGCTATTAAAGGAAGAGAAGGGGGATAGAAAAGTAGGTCATGAAATGTGTCCCATGAAGAAAAGTAGGGTACAGAAGCTACCCTTGAATTAGACAATTCATTGTGCAAACCACCAACTGGTGGAGTTCTTTATAGCATAATATCATTTCAAGGGAGATGCTAATTTACAAAACAAGTACACTTGAAATCTATACAATTTTATTAACCAATGTCACCCCTATAATTGAATAAAATTTTAAAAAGTATCTCAATTTTAATGTATCCAATGCAATTTTGATTGAGCTCATATGCTCTGCATATCATTAATAAAGTGTAAAATAAGAACACCATGATTCCTTTCTGCCCTTATTCTAAAAATTCATCCTTTCTTATAGAATAACAAAAACTGTTGTCATCAGGTGAACCCAGTATGTCATGGGTTCAACTGCCAATATATTGGTTTCTTCATTGTAAGATGTTAAACTCTGCACTAATCTTAAAGGTATTGAAAAAATAGATATTGAAGGGGGCTAGTGAGAAGAAAATTACTACGTGAAAGAAAAATAAATACTAAGAAAGGTGAGTGGTGTGTGTGCGTGTGTGTAAGGGGGAAAGAAAAAAAATATAGTGATACAAAGGGTAAAGAGAAAAGAAATATTCCATATTAAAATAGAAAAAAGTCAGTTCTTCAGTGTTCAAGGTTCATTTTACATATTAAGAAACTAGTGTTAACAAGAAAAAGCCACCCTAACAATTATATGTGTTAGATATATTCAAAAGGCCAAACCAATTTTTTAAAAATTTCATAGTAGTCTGTAAATCATTTCTATAATCAAATACTAGAGGCCTGGCATATGAAATCACGCACAGATATGGTCCCTAGGCCAGGCCTGCAATTAGGGCCATCTTCCCTGGCTGCCGGCAGCCAATCCTGCTCCTCGCTGCCACCCACCCCCGGTTCCCCGATCGCCATTGGGTGATTGGAGCCTGATGGTAGGGGGGTGATGGGGAGAGGGACCAAGATGTGGTCAGTGAGCCATTGGGGTCAATTTGCATATTACCTTTTTATTATATAGGATTATTATATAGGATGCTTTGTTCCTATTGTTGTTATAATCACATTATTAATGCTTTCTTTAAGATTTATTAACACTATACGAGTATTTTTTTAAATAACTGTTTTTTTCTAATTATAAGTGTAAATGTTATTCATTATAAAAAGTTCAGAAAATACAGAAAAATAATCAGGGAAAAACAATCATCCATAATTCTGCCAACCAGAAATAATCAAGGGTAACATTTTGGTGTATTTTCGTTTTAAAAGATAAGACTTTTTAGTCGCATGCAGCATTTAACTAAGCTATTTTAACATGTTATCTGAAATGATTGTGATTAATATCTTGAGAAAAACATATACATATCAATGAGTTCTAGTACCATTGTCTTTCAAAAAAGATAAAAATAAATAGAGTAGATAGGGTTTTGAAAATCACTGATGTATATCTAACGAGCATTCAAGCATTAAACCCAAGTAAATCACAAGTAAAACCAAGTGAATCTAACAGCTTCCATCAAGTTAGGAATGAATCACAAAATTTTCTTTTTGAAAGAAATCAATATTGTAATAAGCCTATGGATAAATTAAAGCAGTAATTAACAATATACCACTATAATATAAAGACATATATAGAGCCAATAAAGAAAAAGACAGAACAGAAAATGAATTAATAACAAAGAGCCTTTGTGTTCTGCTTTGCCCAAAGGGCTTCAAAGTGGGTGTTAACAACAAAAGTGCACATACTCTATGGTTAGAAATAATTCCCTGTAGTATGTAGCTGAGAATTGTGATAGTTAAATAGCTTCAATGCAGTGAAGGAGACTGTTTCTGTGGGTGACTAGGCTCCTACCACATGCTGCAAGACATCATTCCCTCAGGAGGCAAAGTTGGCAATTGTGCTGCTTCAAAAATTCTTCATCTTGGTGTGTGTGGTAGTCTTCTGGGATTCTGGTACTGTTCTATTTCATTTTTTAAATGAATCTTTATTCAGATTATTACAATTTTTCCCTATTAGCTCCCCTCCACCTGGTTCCCACCTCAACCTTTGCCCTTAACCCCCCTACTGTCCTCATCCATAGGTGTACAATTTTTGCATATTTTCTGTTAAGAAATCAGCTGACAATCATATGGGTGCTACTTTGTAGGTAACTGTTTTTCTCTTGCTGCTTTTAATATTCTGTCTTTTGCTCTTGGCATTTTAATTATGATGTGTCTTGGTGTGGTCCTCTTTGGATTCCTTTTGTTTGGGGTTCTGTATGATTCCTGGACTTGTAAGTCTATTTTTTTTCACCAGGTGAGGGAAGTTTTTGGTCACTATTTCTTCAAATAGGTTTTCAATATGTTGTTCTCTCTCTTCTTCTGGCACCCCCATAATTCTGATGTTGGTAGTTGTCCCAGAGGCTCCTTACAATATCTTAATATTTTTGGAGTTTTTTTTTCCTTTCACTTTTCCGGTTCAGTGTTTTTTGCTTCTTTATATTCCAAATCTTTGACTTGATTCTTGTGATCCTCTAGTCTGCCTTTAGGTCTCTGTATAATATTTTTTTATATCAGTAGTGTATGCTTAATTTCCAGTTGATTCATTTTCATATCCTAGAGGGCCTCACTAAATTTATCAGCCTTTTCTAGGAAATTTTTGAAAAACCTTATAACTGTGGTTTTGAATTCTATATCCAGTTGTTTGCTTTCCTCCATTTCTTCTATTTGTGACCTGCCACTTTGTCTCCGCATTTTAGCTGTTTCCCTGATTTTCTGAAGTGGCTTTGTGTGCTAGGTGTTCTATAGGGCCCAGTGTCTCAGCCTTCCCAGTTACCTGAGGTGGACACTCTTGGTGTGCCCCTTTATGGACTGTGTGTGCAGTCTTGTTGTAGTTAAGCCTAGATTGTTTTTAGCATCACTGAAGTTGACCTCCAGGCCAATTGGCTGTCAGGACCAGCTGTGTGTATGCTGGGAGAGCTTCTGTGCTCGGTTTGGATGGGGTGCAGTCTCAAGGCTGAGCAGAAAGACTTGGTTTCCTGTCAGCCCTGCCCTAAGAGGCCCCTGGGTCTTGGTGTCCCATGAAAATGGCTGCATGTACCTCTGAGAAAAGGCTGCCCTTGAGTTTCTCCCGCTGCCAGACAGTCCATTTTCTCCCTGAATAAGTCTGGGTACCCAAAGTCTCACCCGGAACTGGAGTTCAGTGAAGTTGGGAGGTTTTGTTTCCCTTCTGAAAGAGCCATGCATTTGCTACACGCCCTCTCCATGTGCTGCGTCCCCACACCTCTGCCTTTTTGAGCTCCCCTGAGTCTCAGTGTGCTTTTTCCTGACATTCCAGTTTCACCCTGCATGAGACTGGGTTCCTAGATTCTCTACAGGAATTGGAGTTCAGTGCAGAAGGAAGCCTTGGTCTCCCTCCCATTTGAGTAAGCCAGCCATGTATTCAGCCACCCACCCTTTCTGCACTTTTGGGTCTCCGCACCTCTGTCCTCTGGAGCTTCTCTGAGTATCAGCGTCCTTTTCTTTCCTTCTAGTTGTAGAATTTCCACTCAACCAGCTTTCCAGTGGATCTAGACGATGTCCGCTCTGTCTTCCAGTTGCAGTTTTGAAATTGTTGTGTGAGGCAGCAGTATAGGTGTTTACCTATGCCACCATCTTGATTTCTCCTTGTTCTATTTCTTGATTGAGATGCTGGCTACACAAGTGTGTTCACTTTGTGAAAATTCACTGAGCTATGCACTAATGATTTCTGTACTTTGCTGGTATGTATTTATGCTTCAAATAAGTTTACATATACAAAAAAGTATTCATGGCTAAGCAATACCTGTGGTACACTATCAAATACCCTTTGGGAAAAACCCCAACAATAGTTTACAATTCAGTGACCATCATGAAAAAGAAAAGCCATTATAGTCAATGAGGTTCTACTTAATCAAGCAAAACAGAAACTGGGTGCAAACCTCATTTGTAAACTGTAGGAATTTCGTAGGAAAAAAGGAACTAAAGTAGAGTGGTAATCAAAACTTTCAAAAGACTGAGGCCACAATAGGCAATGCATGTGAGTTAGACCACATCACATTTATGGCTAGTAAGTATGTTTTCATGTAAACTCTGTGGTGCATATTTTTGTTTTAAATAGTCTAATTCACACCACTACCTGTCAACATTCCTGTGCTCCCTGTTACTTTTTGGAAGAGATGTTCAACCTGCCCCTAGTCAATTAAGAAGAGATGCTCAGCTTATAAGAGAACCCTCTTTCTATTTTTAATTACATAGAGAAATGCTTACAATAAACAAGCAGCATATAAAACTGTATTTATATAATAAGTTTGCAGAACAAAAAAAGAAAATGACAACAAAAACACTTCTAAATGCTAAAATGGTTATATCTATGAATTTTAAATTGTACCTATTTTCTTAATGGTACATTAATACTCATGAAATAAATAATCATTAAAATAAAAGTAGGACACATAGCTATACCTAGACATGGAAAAAAACACAGGAAGGAATATTAATGGTACTACCTCTGTGGAATTATGCCTAGTTTTTATTTTCATTTCTATTTTTATTTAATTTATTTATTTTTATTAAATTATTATATGTATACATATCTTACCGTCCCCCCCATTCCCATACATGCCCTTCCTCCTAAGAGTTTTGTGTCCATTGGTTATACTTATATGCATGCATACAAGTCCTTCAGTTGATCTCTTATCTCCCCCATATCTCCCGACCTTCCCCGCTGTAATTTGACAGTCTGCTTGTTGCCTTACTGTCTCTATGTCTATCTTTTGGTTCATCAGTGTATAATGTTCTTTATTATCCATAATTGAGAGAGGTTATGTGGTGTTTCACTTTCAATGACTGCCTTATTTCACTTAGCATGATGTTCTCCAATTCCATCCAGGTTGTGCAAATGATAATAATTACTTCTTTTTTATGGCAGCATAGTATTCCATTGTGTAGATATACCATGGTTTTTTGATTCAATCATCTGCTGACAGGCACCTAGGCTGTTTCCAAATCCTGGCTATTGTAAATTGTGCTGCTATGAACATAGGAGTGCATATATCGTTTCTGATTGGTGTTTCTAGTTTTTTGGGATATATTCCTAGGAGTGGGATTACTGGGTCAAATGGGAGTTCCATTTTCAGTTTCTTAAGGAAGCTCCATACTGTTCTCCACAGTGGTTGCACCAACCTGCATTCCCATCAGCAGTGCACGAGGGTTCCTTTTTCTCCACAACCTCGCCAACACTTGTCGTTTGTTGATTTCTTGATGTTGGCCATTCTGACAGGTGTGAGATAGTACTGCATTGTCATTTTGATTTGCATCTCTCAGATAATTAGTGACTTTGAGCATGTTTTCATGGGCCTCTTGGCCTTCCTTCTGTCTTCTTTTGAGAAGATTCTATTTAGGTCCATTGTCCATTTTTTAATTGGATCCTTTATCTTCCTTTTATTTAGTTGTATAAGCTGTCTGTAGATGTTTGAGATTAAACCTTTATCAGTGATAACATTTGCAAACATGTTCTCCCATACCATGGGCTTTATTGTTGTTTTGTTGATGGTTTCTTTTTCTGTAAAAAAAAAAAGCTTTTTATTTTGATGTAGTCCCATTTGTTTATTTTCTCTTCAGCTTCCATTGCCCTAGGGGCAGTATCAGTGAAGAAGTTCTTTTGGCATATGTCTGAGATTTTGCTGCCTGTGGATGTCTCTAGAATTTTTATGGTTTCCTGTCTTATGTTTAAGTCCTGTATCCATTTTGAGTTTATTTTTGTGTATGGTGTAAGTTGGTGATCTAGTTTCATTCTTTTGCATGTATCTGTCCAGTTTTCCCAACACCATTTATTGAAGAGCCTGTCTTGACTCCCTTGTATGCTTGTGCCTCCTTTGTCAAATATTAATTGAGCATACTGACTTGGATTGATATCTGGGTTGTCTATTCTGTTCCATTGATCTATATGTCTGTTTTTGTGCCAGTACTAGGCTCTTTTGAGAATGGTGGCTTTGTAATACAGCTTGAAATCTGATATTGAGATCCCTCCTACTTTACTCTTCTTTCTCAGGATTGCTGTGGCTATTCGGGATCTTTTTTTGTTCCAGATACATTTTTGGAGAGTTCTTTCTAGGTCAGTGAAATATGACATTGGTATTTTAATGGGTAGTGCATTGAACCTATAAATTACTTTGGGAAGTATGGACATTTTGATGATGTTGATTCTACCAATCATGAACATGGTATGTTCTTCCATCTGTTTACATCTTCCTCTATTTCTTTTTTCAGTGTCATGTATTTTTCCATGAATAGGTCTTTTGCCTTCTTAGTTAAGTTTATTCCTAGGTATCTTAATTTTTTTGGTGCAATGGTAAATGGGATTGCTTTCATAGTCTCTGTTTCTATGAGTTCACTATTGGTGTATAGAAATGCCATAGATTTCTTGGCCTTGATTTTATATCCTGCTACATTGCCAAATTCATTTATTAAGTCTATTAGTTTTTTGATGGAATCTTTTGGGGTTTTTATGTACAATATCATGTCATCTGCAAATAAGGATAACTTTACTTCTTCTTTCCCAATTTGGATGCCTTTTATTTCTTCTTCTTGTCTAACTGCAATGGCTTGTACTTCCAGTACTATGTCAAACAGGAGTGGTGAGAGTGGGCATCCCTTTCTTGCTCCTGTTCTTAGAGGGAATGGTTTTAGTTTTTGCCCATTGAGTATGATGTTTGCTGTGGGTTTATCATATATAGCTTTTATTATGTTGAGGTATGATCCTTGTACTCCCACCTTGTTGAGAGTTTTTATCAGGAAAGGATGTTGGATTTTATCAAATGCTTTTTCTGCATCAATTGATATGGCTATATGATTTTTATCTCTCAATTTATTTATATGATATATCACGTTTATTGATTTGCGAATATTGTACCATCCTTGCATTCACGGAATAAACCCTACTTGGTCATGGTGTATGGTCTTTATGATGTTCTGCTGGAGCCATTTGCTAGAATTTAATTGAGGATTTTGGCATCTACATTCATGAGGAATATTGGCCTGTAATTTTCTTTCATTGTGTTGTCTTTATCTGGTTTTGGTATTAGGGTGATGCTGGCTTCATAGAAGGAGTTTGGAAGTGTTCATTCTTGCCCAGTGTAAGCAGAAGGAAGGAAATGATAACAATCAGAGCGAAGATAAACCACATAAAAACCAAATAATACATAAGATCAACAAAGCCAAGAGCTGGTTCTTTGAAAGGATAAACAAGATTGATGAACCTATAGCCAGGCTAACCAAGAAACAAAGAGAGAGGACCCAAATAAACAAAATCAGAAATGAAAGAGGTGAAATAACAACAGATCCTGTCGAAATACAATGGATTGTTACAAAATGCTATGAACAACTCTATTCCATCAAACTGGACCACCTGGAGGAAATGGACATATTCCTAGAAAAATATAACCTTCCAAAATTCAATCAGGAAGATTCTAAAAATCTCAATAGACAAGTGACTTTGGAAGAAATTGAAGCAGTCATCCAAAAGCTTCCAGCAAACAATAGCCCAGGGCCAGATGGCTTTACAGGAGAGTTTTACCAAACATTCAAGGAAGAACTAAAACCTATCCTCCTCAGACTATTTTTATTTTTAAACTTTTTTTTTGTATTTTCTAAGTTTACTCCAAGAAGCATGATTAATTTTATAATAGAAAATAACTTAAAAAATGTATTTGGTACTTTACTATATTTCCTCCATAAGCCTGGGAACAGAGATTAAATATAGTATCCTGTACAATATAACAGATATTTTACAGGGACTGGGTGGAGGGAATAAAAGTTTTGTTATATGCTTAGAAAAACAATTTGCTCACCAAACTATGTATTTATTTAAGGTTTTTATGTAATAGAATTCCATATTCTTCTACATGTTCAATGGCAGCATTTTAATTGGAGACATTAATTGAATGCTGGTATAATCAAAATTTTAACACTTCCAAAATAAAATGGGAAAAGTTTAATATAAAACTCATTGCCATAATTTCTTTGTTACTCGGGTCATTTGTCATTTGAAACCCATAAACTGGCCCATGACATTGATCGCCATAAAAATTAGGAAACTAACATTCTTAAAATATTTGTATATTCTTATTTCTCCTACTTTACATTAATTATTTTGGATATTCAGGCAAGAAGCACAGTACCTAGCATATAATATGCACTTGATAAATGCTTAATTTAATTTCAATCCCTCCCATTAGATACTTTTCTAATGAATCTTATGACCCTCTGGCATTCTTGGGTATTTAAGTTAAAGGCACCCACATTACCAGAGCACTTACAATACAAATATTTCTGTTGGAAATATGAAAAGAAAATATTAAAATGATTATTATCTAGTAGGATATGATATTGACATATATAAATAAAATGCAGAAATTACTATAAGAGATGGAGTACTAAGGGAGAAAAGGAAAGAGATTCTTTTGGTTTTGATGTGGACTGTGGTGGGAAGAGGAAGAGAAGGAATTGAGAAATACTTCAAAGATAAGGAGGTATTTGTGTTGGATTTTGAAGGGTAAGTTTTGACCAGCAGAGCCGGGAAGAAAAGAATATATAGGCAAAAGAAAAAATACAGGCAAAAGAATGACAACGGAAAGAAGAGAGAACATGCAGGGATCAATATGAGAGAAGAGGTATATAAAACTTTAAAATTAGGTTGGGACTACATTAAGATTGTTCTGGGAAATGTAGTCCAAAATTTGTAAGTAATGAGCTTTTGAGCAATGGCATATATGAGTTGAAAGGTGTGGTCCACTGGCAATGTAGAAGAACTGGAGGGAAGTAACCACTGAAGGCAGGGAGACGGATTAAATTAGGAGACTAAGTATTTGTTCCCATGAGAAGACATAGGAACTGAAAGCACAACAGTATCAGTTGCAAAAGAGAAGGGAACATATGATAAAAGATTTAAAATGATAGAATCAACTGGCATGGCACTTATTTATTGGAGGGGGAATGTTGGGCCTAGTTTTGAATGCAAAGAAGAAGTGTTTTGTTTTGTTTTGTTTTTGAAATATATATTTTATTGGTTTTTCCACAGAGAGAAGGGAGAAGGATAGAGTGCTAGAAACGTCAATGAGAGAGAAACATCAACCAGCTGCTTCCTGCACACCCCCCACCACGGATGTGCCCGCAACCAATGTACATGCCCTTGATTGGAATCGAATCTGGGACCTTTCAGTCCACAGACCGATGCTCTATCCACTGAGCCAAACCGGTTTCGGCACAAAGAAGAAGAGGTGTTAAATGAATGAGTTAATCTACACTGAATGAGTTAATCTACCCTGAATGGCCATATTAGTATGATCTCTGAATGCATAATAATCTGGCCACTCAGAGTGTGTGTGTGTGTTTGCGTGTGCGCGTGCACACACGCTAAAATTAGAGGCTCTGTGCATGAATTCATGCATGGGTGGGGGTCCAGCCAGCCTGGCCAGGGGGAGGAGACATGGGCGGTTGGCTGGCCTGCCTGCTGGTCAAACTCCTGGTCTAAGGGACAATTTTCATATTACCCTTTTGTTATATAGGATGTACATTACGTTCAGAGATCATAATAATCTGGCCACTCAGTGTATATACATAAAAGGCTAAGTGACTGACGATACATCCATCTGACTGTTCGACTGGTAGTACATATGCCTCTCACTGGCAATTTAAAAATAAACATTGACTCATACATATGCGATACATATAAAGCTCTCACTGGTGCCAATTGCACATGTGTTTTAATTTTATAATACTACTAGAGACCTGGTGCACCAGCGGGGTCCCTCGGCCTGGCCTGTGTCCTCTCGCAATACGGGACCCTTCAGGGAATGTCAGATAGGCAGTTTCAGCCTGATCCCCACAGGCCTGATCCAGACAGGAGGGAGCCTGATCCTGTGTATTGAGTATCTGTACCCCCAGTGAGTGTCATAGCAACTGGTTGACTGGTCATTCAGTCCTTTGGTCACTTAGGCTCTTATGTATATAGACTAGAGGCCCATCATACAAATTTAAGCATGGTTGGGGTCTGGCCGGTCCATTGGGAGTAGGCCTGTTGGAGGGAGGAGATGGTGGGAGGTTGGCTGGCCAGCCTGCCTGGATCCAGGCCCCTGATCAGGGCCTGTCTACCTGGGGGATGGAGCCACAGGAGATTGGCTGGTGGGCCCTGCCCCTGATTGGGTTTGGGCAGCTGACAGGGGGCAGGATTGGACATGGGGAGGGGCTGTGGGCAGTGGGCTGGGTGGAGGGGTTCCAATTGGGGGCCAGCAGCCTGGGGGAGGGGCATGGTGGCTGGCCAGGCAGTGTTGCCCCTGATCAGGGTGGGGGCCATTCTTGCATTGGGCTGGGGGAGGGAGGGGCTGCAGGAGATTGGCCAGCCAGCTCCACCCTCTATTGGGGTAGGAGGGTGATCAGGGGTGGGGCTGGCCAAAAGAGGGGCTGTGGGCTGATCAGGATTGTAGGGGCCCAACGGAGGTGTGGCCAGCTGGGGGGAAGGGCTGCAGAGGTTGGCTGGCCAGCTCCACCCCCTATTGGGGTGGGGAGTGTGGTCAGGGGTGGAGCAGCCAGGCTGAGGGGCTGCAGGCTGATCAGAATAGTGGGGGCTCATTGGGGGTGTGGCCAGCTGGGGGGAGGGGATTCAAGAAGTTGGGATGGGGGTGTGATCAGGTGTGGGGCAGCCAGGGGGAGGGGCTACAGGAGGTTGGCTACCTAACCCTGCCCCCTATTGGGGTGGGGAGGTGTGATGAGGACAGGCGGGTTGAGGGTAGGGGCTATGGGGAGGGTGAGGACATTTGGCCAGCAGGCCCGGCTCTTTTTTTTTTTTTTTTTTTTTTGGCAATCCCAGCTCTCTCTCTCTTTTTAAAAAAATAAATCTTAATTGATCATATTATTACAAATGTTCCTCATTTCTCCCCCTCCATTGCTCCCCTCCATCAGGTTCCCATCCCACCCTCTGCCCTTTCCTCATCCCCATTGTCCTCATCCATAGGTGCACAGTTTATGTTCAGTCTCTTCCCGCACCCCCGACTCCCCCTTTCCACGAGAATCATCAGTCCACTCCCCTTCCATACCTCTGATTCTATTATATTCAACAGTTAATATTGTTCATTATGTTTTCTACTTCCCTTGGTTTTTAGATTCACTTGTTGATAGTTATGTATTTGTTGTTCATAATTTTTATCTTTATTTTCTTCCTCTTCCTAAAGAACCCCTTTCAGCAATTCATATAATTCTAGTTTGGCAGTAATGAACTCCTTTGGCTTTTTTATATTTGTGAAGCTCTTTATCTGGCCTTCAATTCTGAGTGATAGCTTTGCTGGGCAGAGCATTTTTGGTTGTATGTTCTTGCTATTCATCACCTTGAATATTTCTTGCCATTCCCATCTGGCCTGCATGGTTTCTGTTGAGAAATCAGCTGACAATCATATGGGTGCTCCATTATAGGTAACTACCTGCATTTGTCTTGCTGCTTTTAATATTCTCTCTTTGTCTTTTGCTCTTGGAATTTTAATGATGATGTGTCTTGGTGTGGTCCTCTTTGGATTCCTTTTGTTTGGGGTTCTCTGCTCTTCCTGGACTTGTAAGTCTATTTCTTTCACCAGGTGGGGGAAGTTTTCTGTCACTATTTCTTTCAATATGTTTTTGGTATCTTGCTCTCTGTCATCTTCTGGGACGCCCCATATTTCTGATGTTGGTTCGCTTGAAGTTGTCCCAGAGGTTTCTTACACTATCTTCAACTTTCTGGATTCTCTTGTCTTCTTGCTTCTACAGAGGAGTGTCCTCTGGCTCTTTGTGTTCCAAATCTTTGACTTGATTCTTGCAATCTTCCATTCTGTTTTTAGGACTCTGTATAGTATTTTTTATTTCAGACAATATATTCTTTATTTCTAGTTGATCCCTTTTTATTTCTAGTTGATCCCTTTTTATTTCTAGTTGATCCCTTTTCATATCTTGATAGGTCTTGTTTATTTTATCGGCTTTTTCTAGGAAATTCTTGAAAAACATTATAACCATTGTTTTGAATTCTATACCCAGTTGCTTTTTGTCCTCCATTTCTTTCCTTTGTGATATGTTTCCTTGTCTCGGCATTTTTGCTGTTTCTCTGAGTTGCTAGGGTGGCTTTGTGTTTTAAGGTGTCCTATATGGTTCAGTTGGTCAGCTACTCAGTTATCTGAGGTGAACCATCTTGGTGCACCCCTCTGTGGACTGTGTGCACAGCCTTATTGTAGTTAAATCTTGATTGTTGTTGGTATCACTGGGAGGAACTGACCTCCAGGCCAATTGGCTGTGAGGATCAGCTGTGTCTATGTCAGGAGATAGCCTTATTCCACTAGACTTGGAAAACTGCAAAAGCCTCTGTGCTCACTTGGATGGGGCGGAGTTTCACGGTGGAGCCTACAGCCTTGGCTTCCCGTTAGCCCAGCCCTATGAGGTTCCTGGGTCTCAGTGTTCCTCAGTGTCCTTTGGTACTCGCTGCAAGCACTCCTGAGAGAAAGGTGTCCTCGAGTTTCGCTCGCTACCAGACAGTCTAGTCTTTCCCCCAACGAGCCCACAACTGGGGTTTTGTGCAGTTAGAAGTGGGGTTAAGAGCAGTCTGGAGCTTATGTCTCCTTCCCGCTAGGGCAATCCAGCGGCTCAATCAACAGTCTGTCCTCTGTGTGCAATGTGCGCGACTTGGGGGCTCTGCCTTTTGTCGCTCCCCTGAGCTTCCGTCTTACAGCCCAGATTCCCTCTGTATGAGCCTGGGGCCCGAGGGTCTCACACAGAACTGGGGTTCAGTGCAGTTGGATCTGGGGCTCAGTACAGTCCGGAGCTTTTATCTCCTTCCCGCAAGGGCAACCTAGCAGCTCAATCAACAGTCTCTCCTCTGTGTGCAATGTGCGCCACTTGGGGGCTCTGCCTTTCGTAGCTCCCCTGAGACTCCCTCTGTATGAGCCTGGGGCCCAAGGGTCTCACCCAGAACTGGGGTTCAGTGCAGTTGGAACTGGGGTTTAGCACAGTCCAGAGCTTTTATTCCTTCCTACTAGGGAACACCAGCCAGGCACTTAGACACCCCTCCTCTTCGGCTCCATCCTCTCCCCACAAGCGCACGCACCATGTCTCAGTACCTTAGGCTTTTACAGCTCCTCTGATTGTCCTTCTGGTTTTCTCTATCCTTCTAGTTGTAGAATTTCAAGTCAGTCAACTTTCCTGTAGTTATGGATAATGTCCACTTTACATTTTAGTTTAATTTTTGAAATTGTTGTGTGAGGCTGCAGTTAGGTATTTACCTATGCCACCATCTTGGTTTCTCTGTTAGCAAGCCCAGCTCTTGATCAGGATGGGAGGGTCAGATCAGGGGCAGGCTGGCAAGGGGGAGGAGCCATGAGGTTGGTTGTTGGCCCCACCCCTTGATGGGACCTGTTTGCTGGCCACAGTGGACATTATAGCGACTGGTTGTTAGGTTTTTATGGCCAAGAGGTGCTCCATGCACCTTCTGGAGACCAGTCGTTTGGTCATTTTGGTCTTGATGCCTCTTGTTCTTTTATTTATTATGATATTATATATACTATTTTGACATGTAATTTTTGCAGTAACAATTACTGCACGAATCTTTCTTCTAATTAATTTCATTTCAATGTGCACAAATCCATGTACCAGGCCATTATTAAAGTAATAAAATGAAACAAATGTGAGGCATTAAGAGCCAGAGACTGCTTGGGAGAGTATTTTAAAGGATTAATCAATAGTATTAATACAATACTGCAGAGATATCAAAAAGGATGTATCTGGAACAGATTTAGGAATGGTACGTTACTTTGGTAAATTATCACACTCAATCCCCTCTCATCCTCTTTTGAATCTCTCACTCTACTAAAAAGGTTCTTTTCAAAGTCAACATCCTAGTAAAAAAATCCAGAAAACTAAATATCAAGTGGTTGAGAAGGGATTCGGTAGTGATGAATCAGAATAAAATACTATCTCAAAGTCTTTGTGAATAGAAAAAAGACAGGTCGAAGATAGAATGAGAAGCAGTTATTTAAGAAAACAATGACAAATAAAGGTGGGTCAAAAGATCATTTTCTTGTAAGGAATTCAGTCTACTCACCCTATTCCTAGAGTTAAATTTAGGCCCTTGCTGGTTTGCCCAGTGGTTAGAGTGTCAACCACAGAGTGAAGGGTCAGGTTTCACTTCCTGTCAAGGGCACATACCTCTGTTGCAGGCTCCCCACTCCACACCAATTGCCAATAGAAGTGTTTTTCTAACATCATCTCTCTCTCATTGATGTTTTTCTCTCTCCCCACCTCCCACTCTCTCTACGGAAAAAATCCTTGGATGAGGATTGTCAACAACAACAAAAAAGAGTTAAATTTAGGATTTCAGGTAATGTAGACTTTGAAGTACTCTTGGCCATTTGTTTTCAAATTGCGTACTACAAACATAATATTCTATTTTCATTTTCTAAATACATTTAACTATATTAACTGTGATAAAAAAATAATAGCAATTTCCTATATGCCAAGAACTTTCTCAAACACTTCATCTCTATTATTTCATTTAATCACAGCAACTTTATAATGCAAGTTTATTATTATGCCCATCTTACATAGGTGAAAATTGAGACTTAGAGAAGTAAAATAATGGTCTAAGATTTTAAGAATAGTAATTGACAGAGCCAACTTTTTAATATGCTCTACTGTCTTCCAATAATATATACTACCGTGTTTTCCCGAAAATAAGACATCCTCCAAAAATAAGACCTACTTCATGGAAACATAACACATCCTCCGAAAATAAGACCTAGCGCATCTTTGGGAGCAAAAATTAATATAAGACATTGTCTTATTTTCGGGGAAACAGAGTAGTAGAAGCAAATGTTTTTCACCCAGTAATTAGCTAACCTACTTAGTCCATTCACTTTCTTACAGTGCTCAGAAATAATGTTTCTCCTGCCATACCTTTGAATATGTTTCAAGGTCTTGTAAATGTGTTATGGGTTATGAAGGTGGTAGCTCTACACAAGTCTTTCAATAAACTTATGCCTGCACATGTTGATTCAAGGAAAATTGTACAAGCAAGTATCTACACAATTTGAACCTGTAGGATTTGCTAAATTAGACAGCATGCTAAGTTCAGACCCATATACATGGTGAAAGCAGAACAATTAGTTGCACAATAACAAAAAACATGTGTACCTTGTCTCATTGTGACATTCCTACATTTTAGAAGGCATTAGTGCTTAGTCTAAGTTTGGGCTGCTTCTTATCTTATTTTCATAGTTAAGACACAGAAATAGTAATTAAACTTTGAAAACAAAATGTTCTCTTAATTTCTTCCAGGTTCCTGGGTCAACTTAACTGGAAAGTATTCAGAGATAGCAAGACAAGCTGTCAATAAATGTATATCATTTACAATTATCTGTGTGAATCAGAATTTTCTGAATATTCTGCAACCCAAATAATACTATACAGAAATAAACTGCATGGGTTGATACAAAACTACAGCTTACCTTCTGTAAAATGTCAGTATGCATAAAAACAGCCTCATTTTTCTAATCAATTGCTCTTAATATAGTGGAATTTCTCTCTGGTAAACAACAGTTTTGAAGCAACAATTTAAAACAGTTGTAAAGCAGAACTAAACCAATTAGTTCTGTTGTCTTGGGATAAATGGGTCTTCATGGTCATAGATTTATAATAGGTAAGAGTGTGGATACTCAGCCTAAGCTCAAAGATAAAATAATTCAAGCACAGTCCCCTGTGAGAGTGAGTGAAGAGAGATTTTTGTGAACAAAGAAGACAACACTGGCTTTTCCATATTTGGTGACCCTTGTACAATTCACAGCAATTCATATCAACATTTAAACAAACCTCAGTCCTACCTCTCTGCCACTAAGATTCAACATAGGTCGTTTTTGACCAGCCAATACAATGAACCCTAGCATTTATCTCAGGAATGAGCAAAGCAAATGAGAAACAGCACTTTGCCAAATGTTCAATAATACACGTGAAAGAAATGCAAAGTGATTTTTCCCATGTTGAAAAGTATTTTCTGCCGGATTTCAAGAGAGAAATGTAACTCCATACTTCAAGGAAACAGCTAGCTTTTTTACAGCTAATTAGTCTAATGGTAAACTTTGCCATAGTCATAATCTCAGATAATAAGAAATCTTTAAAGTATTAAAATACCTTTATGAATGTAATTTAATTAAGTGATCAATATTTAGGGCTTTATTTCTATGTAGTATTCTGAAGCAATGTATTTTAAGCCATGATTAGATTCCCAGTGCTTTCATGTATTCAAACTAACAGTTGCATAATCATATATTTGTATGTTAATTTTTTACATCTTGTTAGCATCAACTTATTATCATAATTAACTTTAATTGAGCATTTATTATTTGCTAGGTAGTTCACACATGTTATCATTAATAATCACAGCAATGTAAATATTATCACCATCTTATGGTTGGGGAAACAGACTCAGTAAAGTTAAATAATCTGACCAAGGACACAAAACTATTGTATGGTAAATCCAGAATTTGATTCACATTCTTTTAAAAAAATATATTTTTATTGATTTCAGAGAGGAAGGGAGAGGGAGAGAGATAGAAACATTAATTATGAGAGAAAATCATAGATTGGTTGCTTCCTGCACACCCCACACTGGGGATTGAGCATTGCAGGCATATGCTGTGACCAGGAATCCAACCGTGACCTCCTAGTAAATAGGTTGAAGCTCAACCACTGAGCAACACTAGCTGGGCTCACATTGCTATTTCCTGTTCACATTTCCCCCACGGCTACTTCTTTTTGTCCTCCACCCTTTCTCTGCCAAAAGTCAACACTTCAGAAACCAAGGTGTATGCAGGGTGTCAGGCACATAGTGGGAGTACAACAAAATTAATTTTATTACCCTTAAAACTATCAGGATGAAAATAGTTTAAGTAGAAACTCTTTAATTAAAGACTACTCTTCAATTCCAAAAAATTTATGCAAGCAAATCTCATTTGGAGGGGGCAATGTCAAAACCTTGCATTTAAGCAGCCAATTAAAATGTAAGGACTTTAAAATTTACCAAGTTCTTATTCTTAATTTTTATTAGCTTTTAAGACGGGAGTAAGTAAAAAAAAAAAAATACAACACAAACTAACAAAACAAAACACCCAGAAAATACTCATAGACAACATTATGGTGGATTATCAGAGGGAAAAGGGGATGGGGTGGTAGAAGAGGGTAAAGGAGGGATAAATGGTGATGAAGGAGACTTGACTTCAGGTGATGAACACACAATACATTATATAGATAATGTATTATAGAACTGTATACTTGAAACCTTTATAATTTTATTAACCAACGTCACCCAATAAATTCAATGTGAAGGCCAAGGTGGGTAGGGGCTGGGTAGAGGGGGGAAATGGGGGACAACTGAAATAGTGTCAACAATAAAAAGTACAAGGGAAAAAAGAGAAAAAAAAGTAATTTCATTCTAATCAATGGATTATCAACCAAGAGAGATACAGTTGCTGCTTTAATAAATATAAAATCTAAGAATCACAGCAGGAAGGAATCACAGGAAGGAATCACATTAGAGTTCATCTAGTTCACGTTTGTCTCAGCACACTCTGCCAACTTGGCTTCCAACTACTACCTCTGTACTATCATTTGACTAAGTAACTAGTACAAGGTTATAAAGCTGGTAGAGGCAAAGAAGAGGCTAAAATCTCCAGAGTTCCAATTCAGTCTTCTTTCCATTAAGCCACCCAGGCACTTGCAAGTAATACAAGTGCTCTCTAGGCAGTGCTAGACAATGTTTTAGGGGGGAAATACACACAAAAATCCCTGTAAGTACTTAAATAAATTTCTCCAGTGTCTCCTAAAAAGCTAATCCTATTAACTAAACTTGACTGACAAAGGTGATGTGTCTTTATAGGCCTTATTTAATTTCATCCTTAAGCAAACCTATGGGAGTAGTTCTTAGTTCTTTCCCATTTAATTGATGAGGGAAATCAGACTCAAAGACTTCAAATAAGTTGTCCAAGGTCACAGAACTAGTAAGCAATGGAACCAGAATTCCAAGACCTGACTTGAGGCTCAGATCTCAACAGCTATGATATATTGCTGTTATGTCTCTTCCTTTTTCTTCCAAAAATGTTGGGCTAAGATCACTACATATATATAATGGATATCTAATTACAATTAAGGAAAAGGTTTCTGGAAGGATAACTACAGAGGGAAAAATCGTAACCCACATCATCTCCAGAAATTAAAGACCCACTTTTACTACTTTTCCCAAAGTCTAGGCTTTTGCTATCCTTATGCATAAACCTCTACTTTTTTCAATAACATTAATCACCTCTTTTGTCACTTTTCAAAGGCAAAGGAAAGCACTGATACCAACAAACACTTGGGCCCTGAGACCCCTGGGCAGAGAAGAGCCCAAGAGCAAAGCAAAGTAGCCACCAAAACTGCAATGAGGTTAACAGGACACTAACACAATCTTTGTACCTGATACTAGGAAACACGAAGAGAAAAACAGGGAGAGGCTAGGGGGAAATCTGCTGCAGGCCTGAGGTTGTTCAACAGGAAAAGAGTGAGGAAGGGATTTTCAGGAAGTCTTTTCCCAAGTCATTTCAAAGCCAATGCCCACCACCAATTAATCCAATGCAAGGCACCTTGTGAAACACCAGGTAAAGGCGACACAGAGTCCCAACACTTCTCCAGTTGCCAGCCTCCGCATTCTGCTTGTCTTACCCTTTTCTACCAGAGACAAATTCTAAAGGTTTTTTCTGCCCAACCCCCAACGCAGGGTAAATCTCCCAGAGAAGAGGCCCCACTTTATTTCGGCGGGGGCAGAACGGGCACTGGTTTTCTTTCGGAGCAAAGAAATAGGAGAGCATCGAGGAAAATAAGAGAAACTGGCCTTGGAAGGGGTTTAAAAAGACACAATTTAGTAGCCGCACTCACCCGGGTGAGACATGGGGATGACCTCATTGCGGGTCCCTGGGAAGTTAAAGATGACGGCTCCAGACGCCCCTCTCTCATGAGCCAGATGGATCTTGTCTGCGAAGGTGCAGCCCCCTCCGCGCTGGATGAGGGCCAACCAAGAGACTTGAACGGCGCGTCCCCAGACCCCGGGGACCGTGGGCACCGTGAAATTCGTGTGCGGGTTACAGGCATTGAGCGCCCCTGGCCCGTCGGGCGGTACGAGGACCCCAGCCACTGGCTGGAGCGGCGAATCCTGGCCATACACGCCCTCCTCGCTCAGCTCCCACACGGTGCGGTTCACCCCGGTGTGCGGGACCCGCCAGGACACGTTGAGGTACGCGGTCCACACGGCTTCGGCTCCCCGGGAGCCAGGAGCTTGGGGACTCAGGGCCAGCAGGAAGCACCACGCCAGCAGCCGGGAAAAGCCGTAGCCACCGCGGCAGGAGACCCCGGCCCCGGGCGGTGGCCTCATGGCGCGCGCTTTCTGCGGTTCCCTACGGCAGGGCCTGTGTCACGCGCCCTCCTAGCTGGCGGCGAGACCTTGGCCTCGACCAGGTGCGCGCCAGGTGGGGAGGGGGCGGGGAGACACTGGCCCGGGAGCGAGCTACGTTAGAGCCCGAGGCACTAATCCCCTGGGTAGACGTCGCCACCAGGAGCAGCCCGTCGCCGAGTAGCTACGGCCGCGCAGGGCTCCGGGGCTTTGGCACGAAGCTCCGCCCAGCCGGCTGGGGGTAGAGGTGGCTGGGAGGGAGGAAGGACACTGCAGGATCCGCCTCTTAAAAGGGTAACATGGATGGACAAAGTAGGATCTCAGGCTGTGTAGCCAGGTGTGTGTGGTTTTAGGGGGGGAAAAAAAGGACAGGTGAGGGGCTAGAATCTGCGAGCATAAAGAGAACTAGCTCTTTGTTTGTTTTGAATTTCAATAACACATTTTTCATCCTAACAGTTGCCTAAAAAGCGTTTCAGGCTTAAGGTGCCAGAATGTGAAAGTACTTCTAAAAAGCGCAGATCCGAAGGTTCTGAGTTCTAGTCAAGAAAATTTGGGTAGGGTGGGTGGTGCTGTGGACAGACCCTTTATTGAATCTCAAGAGGAAGGGAGAGGCAGGAAAAGCCCCTTAACATTTTATATATATAATACCTGTGTATTTCCCTCTTACCCTTACCACATTCGAAATATACTGCATTAGAGACCCCTTCTAAAAGTAATCTTAGTCTTCAAAAAGAGAATTTCGTTTTCACACATGTCAATTAAGACTCTTTGTCTTCCACAAACCAGGTTTATCCAAATGGATATATCTGTATAATTCATGACATTGACTACATAATCTTTACTTCCCACTAACTAAAAAAGAAGTGACTCACCTTAACAATTCACTCATGACACTATTGCATTATGATTTCTCCTAACTTTAAGTGTACAATTTTTATGCACTATGTTGGTTATTACATTTATTGGGTGTTCAATGAATATGCATCTGATTAAACCTAATTGATACCAGTACATTTGGTTTCAGATAACTTTTGACCTTGGGGAAATTATTTTTTCCGTGCCTCAGTGTCTTCATCATCTGTAAAATGGGGATAATAATAGTACCTACCTCTTAGAGTTGTTCAGATGATTAAATGAGTTTACATGTGCAAATCACTTGAGACAGTACTAAGCAGAATGTAAAAATTATATCTGTTAAATACTATTTTTAAGCAGGTTCAGGGAGACAATACTGTTAAAATAATCTTAAAGTTGTTACTATGAGGTAATAATCAGATAAAGTTATGTTTAGAATGTTCAGCTTTAGTAACTTTTTTAATCCAAAGAAATATAATTTACTTTATCCAGCCCAACATTTGTTAAATTCCTGATCAATCACTCCCCTCAGTCTTGGCCCAACATTTACTTACTCAATATTATTCCCCCAAATCAAGCATGTGACAATTTGCAGTTCATAATTTTTATAGCTTGAGATAAACCTAGTGGAAAGTTAGTATCATAATCAAATAGCACCTAGAATCCAAATAACCCTAGGAATTGAAATGGACTTTAGAGATCACAGGGGTACATATAGGGGGCCAATAGCATGGCACTCATATCTATTAATGATGTTAATCTCTAAAATAAAAATTATCGATGGGAAAAGAAAATGGTAGGATCAGCCACCTCTCAGAAATTGTCAAATTTTATTTTTATTTTTATTTTTTAATAAATCTTTATTGTTCATATTATTACAAATGTTCCTCATTTTCCCCCCACCATTGCAACCCCCCACCAAGTTTCCATTCAACTCTCTGCCCTTTCCCCATCGCCCATTGTCCTCATCAATAGGTGCACAGTTTATGTTCAGTCTCTTCCCAACCCACTCCCCATTTCCCCAAGAATCATCAGTCCACTCCCCTTCCATACCTCTGATTCTATTATATTCACCAGTTAATATTGTTCATCATGATTTTTACTTCCCTTGGTTTTTAGATTCATTTGTTGATAGTTACATATTTGTTGTTCATAATTTTTATCTTTATTTTCTTCCTCTTCCTAAAGAACCCCTTTAAGCAATTCATATAATTCTAGCTTGGCGGTGATGAACTTCTTTAGCTTAAATTTATTTGTGAAGCTCTTTATCTGGCCTTCGATTCTGAGTGATAGCTTTGCTGGGTAGAGTATTTTTGGCTATAGGTTCTTGTTATTCATCACCTTAAGTATTTCTTGCCATTCCCGTCTGGCCTGCATGCTTTCTGTTGAGAAATCAGCTGACAGTCGTATGGGTGCTCCTTTATAGGTAACTACCTGCTTTTGTCTTGCTGCTTTTAATATTCTCTCTTTGTCTTTTGCTCTTGGAATTTTAATTATGATGTGTCTTGGTGTAGTCCTCTTTGGATTCCTTTTGTTTGGGGTTCTCTGCTCTTCCTGGACTTGTAAGTCTATTTCTTTCACCAGGTGGGGGAAGTTTTCTGTCACTATTTCTTTCAATATGTTTTTGGTATCTTGCTCTCTGTCATCTTCTGGGACGCCCCATAATTCTGATGTTGGTTCACTTGAAGTTGTCCCAGAGGTTTCTTACACTATCTTCAACTTTTTGGATTCTCTTGACTTCTTGCTTCTGCAGAGGAGTGTCCTCTGGCTCTTTGTGTTCCAAATCTTTGACTTGATTCTTGCAATCTTCCGATCTGTTTTTAGGACTCTGTATAATTTTTTTTTGTATTTCAGTCAGTGTATGCTTTATTTCTAGTTGATCCCTTTTCATATCCTCATAGATCTCATTTATTTTATCGGCCTTTTCTAGGAGATTGTTGAAAAACCTTATAAGCGTGGTTTTGAACTCTATATCCAGTCGCTTTTTGTCCTCCATTTCTTTCGTTTGTGATCTGTTTCCTCGTCTCGGCATTTTCGCTGCTTCCCTGAGTTGGTAGGTTGGGAGGATCAGTTGTGTCTATGCTAGGAGACAGCCTTATTCCACTAGACTTGGAAACCTGCAAAAGCCTCTGTTTTTAGCTTGGATGGGGTGGAGTTTCAGGGTGGAACCTACAGCCTTGGCTTTTGGTTAGCCCCGCCCTCTGAAGTTTCTGAGTCTCAGTGTACCTCAGTGTCCTTTGGTATTAGTATTCGCTGCAAGCACCTCTGAGAGAAAGGCACCCTAGAGTTTCGCCCGCTACCAGACAGTGTAGTCTCTCCCCCAACAAGCCCACAACTGGGGTTCAGTGCAGTTGGAAGTGGGGTTAAGAGCAGTCTGGAGCTTAGGTCTCCTTCCCGCTAGGGCAATCCCGAGGCCCAATCAACCTTCTGTCCTGTGGGAGCAATGTGAGCGACTCCAGGGCTCTGCCTTTCCCAGCTCCCCTTAGCTTCAGCCTTACAGCCCAGATTCCCTCTGTATAAGCCTGGGGCCCGAGAGTCTTGCCCAGGACTGGGGTTCAGTGCAGTCAGAACTGGGGCTCAGCACAGTCCAGAGCTTTTGTCTCCTTCCCGCAAGGGCAATAAAGCAGCTCAGTGAACAGACTGTCCTTTGTGCACAATGTGTGTGACTCCGGGGCTCTGCCTTTTGCTGCTCCCCTTAGCTTCAGCCTTACAGCCCAGATTCCCTCTGTATGAACCTGGGACCCTAGGGTCTCGCCCAGAATTGGGGTTTAGTGCAGTCGGAGTTGGGGTTCAGCACAGTCCGGAGCTTTTATCTCCTTCCTGCTAGGGAACGCCAGCCAGTCACTCAGCCGTCCCTCCTCTCGGGCTCAGTCCTCTCCCCAGGTGCACACGGTGTCTCTCAGTACCTTAGGCTTTTACAGCTCCTCTGATTGTTCTTCTGGTTTTCTCTTTCCTTCTAGTTGTAGAATTTCCAGTCAGTCAACTTTCCTGTAGTTATGGATAATATCCACTTTATATTTTAGTTGTATTTTTTGAAATTGTTGAATGAGGCTGCAGTTAGGCATTTACCTATGCTGCCATCTTGTTGCCGATCTCCCTAAATTTTTTTTTGAAGAGCTCTCAAAATTCAATCAATATTACCTGTATGACAATCAACTATATTGTGCTTTGAAGAAACAATGTGTTCAAAAGAAAATAAATATTTTTCTAAAGTACCTACAAAATGAATTTGGAGAGACATTTGTTAACCTTTGTTCTTTCTGTTTAAAAATAATTATTTATTGCACATCTACTCTATACTTGCCATGGGCTAAGCATTGTGGTAAAAAATAAGACATGAATCTGTTTTCAAAAAGTTAATGAAGATTCATGTCTTATTTTTTTTACCCCAATGCTTAGCCCATGGCTGGTATACAGTAGGTGTGCAATAAACAACAATCAGACCATCAAATCTCAGAGGGCAGGTAGGGGAGGGTGGATGTAAGGGGGAGAGATCAACCAAAAGACACAGACAATAGGGGAGTGAGGGCATGAGTGGGGGGGAATGGAGGAGATAAGGACACATATGTAATACCTTAATCAATATTTTTTTTAAAGTTAATGAATTAACTTTGATGAAACCAACAAGCAAACTTGTGATTGCAATATAGAGTGCTATATGTATATAATGTAAATGCTCTAATAGAGGTATGCATAGGGCAATAGTGGGTAATAAAAGAGAAGAGAACCTAACCCACTGGAAAGTAAGGAAAAGCTCTCCAGAGGAGGTTATACGTATGCTGAGTTTGAGAAGGTTAGCCTTTTAAGGCATAGAACTATACAAGGGAAAGTATTGAGGCATAAAACTGAAAATTTTGGGTAGCAACAAGCACTACAAGCTCTATAAACAATATGGTTGGATACAACAAGAGATAAAGTTGTAGAGGTCCACGGGGGTCAGTTCTTGAGAGTTCTTTGGGTAAAGCTAGGGAATTTGGACTTTATCCAAAAGCAAGCAGTAATATAACAAGGATTTAAAAGGGGAGTAATATATAATTAGATTTGAATTTTAGAAATCATTATGGCTTCTCTGTGTACAATAGATTGGAAGGGAAAAAAGTAGAAACAGGGAGTCCAGATAGAAGGTTATTGGCAGTGCTCCAGGTAAGGGATGGAAATGGCCTGGATATACAGGTAGTGGGAATAAAGATATATAGATAAATTGGGGAAGTATTTTGGATGTGGAATCAATAGGATTTGTTTGGATTATAAAAGAGAGAGAAGAGTTAGGGATGTCTCTGAAGCTTTGGTTTGGAAGACTGGATGACAGTTGATTAATGAGGAAGAAGGTTTTAAATTTATAGAGTGGATAGGAGGTGGAGATGAGTCCAGTGTAGACAAATTGATTTTCAGGTATCTATGAAGTAACTAGGTAGAACTCTCTGGTAGGCAGTTGGATTTTATGATTACTGAACACCTGACACTGGAGAGGTATACAGGGACAAAAGAAATAATCCCTGCCCTCAATGAGTTCACAGTTTAGTAGGAAAGTCAGAGAGGTAAGCAGATAATAATGAACAGTGTCATAAATGTTATGACTGGAGAAAATATAAGATGCTATAGCAACATGGGTGTGGCTGAGTCTTTTAGAACAAAGTTAATCAAGCAAAGAGAGTAAGGAAATTCAGGCATAGGCAATAGTATATTATATAAGAACAACAGGAAACATCCAGGGAACTAACATAGTATGGCGGGCATATAAATTGCAAAAGGGAAACCAAGGAAAGTAAAACTGGCAAGTAGATTATGCCAGACTATGAAAAGTGTAGAAAACTATGTTAAAGAGTGTGAACTCAAAAAAAGTGTGAACTCAATACACATACAGACACATTGGAGCATGCATGAATGCACATGTACACACACACACACACACACATAAAGTAAACATGACAAAATTATTATTATTAAATCTAGATGATGAATCTATATAAGTGCTCAATGCATTATTTTTGAAATTTTCTCCATATTTTAAACTTTTTGTAATGATGAGTTTCAAGTTATGAATTTATATTAAAGTATGTGGAACAAATGAATATGATCAGATTTAGGACTAAATAGATAATCTGGATTATATTAAGGACAAGACAGGACACAGAGAGATTAGTGAAGAAGCTAATATCCTCAGTACTATTCTGGAGGTCTTTCCCAATTGTGGAGATGGAGTTATTAGATTATTAACCATTAAAATTACTCCATAAGCTCCCCTTGCTACAACTTAATCCTCACCAAGCAACCTTCTTATTAGTATTTAGCTCCTCATGTAAATATGCCTACAGGGAGATGCTGTACTGATGGGCAAACACTAGTATCTGGTACATTTGGAAGTTATACTTCTCATTATAAATTAATCAATTAGTATTCTTGCTTACATATTGGTATTTTATGAATTTACTTAACTGTGAGTCAGTCTCCAGGATCCCAGTCTCTGGTTATACTTCCAATCAAAGTTCAAAGTTTACAAAGCTAAGAACCAGACTCTGTCAATATCCTTCCATTCTATGGAGATTTATCTGGGTAACTCTCTGGCTTTACCCAGAGATTGGTAGCCAGCACCTAACCTCTGCTTGAACACTCCTGGTATGATAGATTACTACCTAACAAAGCATCACATCCTGAATAGTACTATACTTTTCTTGTTGGAAACTTCATGTAAGTATTGTTTGTCTTTGTTTTGGCCCTCCCTCTTCCTCCCACCCAACTTTTCCTACCGCAGGTCCCCAGAGTTTCCATGCTATTTCCTGGCTTTATCACCACCCCACAGGGTCTTTGCTTTGAGTAGTTTCTCAGTACCAGACGGACATCACCTGATTCCTGACCCTCAAACCAAATTTACTAGTCCTAGATGTATTCCCTTAGGATCCTTCTGTACCTAAGGCTAAGAACAGCTACTGCTCATTGAGTATTTCTTATGTGCTTTACATGCATCATCTCAGTTGATTCTCACAACCATTGGTCATTATCACAAATTTCAGAAGAGGGGATTAGAGAGAATTATCAAATTACCTAAGATCATATAGCTTGTAATCAAATTAGGATTCTAATGTACTTCTGACTGTAAGTATTAATAGCTGAATAGTGAGTGACTGAGTACCTTGCCTCTGGAGAGTGGCATTTGCACTTCAACATTGCCTTATACTAAAGAAACAAAGTTCAAGTGAAATGTTTCTTGTATGCATTTCAGGCACTGTGAACAGCGAGGGGCCAGGATCCTTTTTGAGTTCCTCAAATCCTACCACAATGGCTAGCCTTGCCAAACATTTGTATCAGCAATACTGAGCAGAAAGCTGTCCTGAGCAGGGAACTATCTAATGATGAACTGATACTAATGACGAACAGAGCAATATCATGCAGAAGTAACAGCAGGGCACCACTGTGGCTGATTAACTTTCCGGTCACATTGAGTTTCTGCAGAGGTACAGACACAGACCTCTGCAAGAAATGAGACATCACATCTGGATTCTTACTATTAAATAAATGGCAAAGCACCATCTGGGACAACTAGTGTACTGGAATCTAAGAAAAGCTGTGCTACACAGTTCTACAAAATATGTGCAGAGAATGTATGGAGAAGGGGTGACAATAAATTTTCACTCTAGGCAGGTGCTCTACAGATACGAAGAAGAAAATGATGAGAGCGTGCAATGGGAGAACAGCCAAAGAAAACAAAACAAAAAGTTAAATATGATGCTGCAACAAGCTTTCAAATAATATAACATCACTTGTAAATGCAAGTAAACCCCAGCCAGCTCAAATGGGTATATAACCATTAGAAAACAGAGGATTTTAAAAAAGAAACTTTCATACAAAGACAGAGTTTCAGAGAGTGGCTTTCAGAGAAGTATGCTATCTGTGAAATTAAGAAAAAAAATTATATCCATAATATTAATAGATAACATTGAGATTTACTATGAGTCAGGTACCTTATACCTAGGACATAAATATTATATGCTGCATCTTAGAGAAGAAGAAACTGAGGCTCCGGTTAAGAAACTTGTTGAGGTCACCCAAGGTAACCAAATGACAGAATTAGAATTTGACTCCATATCTTAGTACAAAACTACACTCTTCCCATTGTACTAGTAGATCTTTCCACTCTATATAACACTGTCTTCAAAAGTAGAGGTAAGGCCCGGCCTGTGTGGCTCAGTGGTTGAGTGTCGACCCATGAACCAGGAGGTCACAGTTGATTTTGTCAGGGCACATGCCTGGGTTCTTGGCTCAATCCCCAATATGGGTGTGCAGGAGGTAGCTGATAGATGATTCTCTCTCATTATTTAAAACATATATTTTATTGATTTTTTGTTACGGAGAGGAAGAGAGAGGGATAAAGAGTTAGAAACATTAATCAGCTGCCTCCTGCACACCCCCCACTGGGGATGTGCCCACAACCAAGGTATATGCCATTGACCAGAACTGAACCCAGGACCCTTCAGTCTGCAGGCGGACGCTCTATCCACTGAGCCAAACTGGTTTCGGCTCTCTCTCTCATTATTAATGTTTATATCTCTCCCTCCCTCTCCCTGTCTCTGAAATCAATAAAAACATATTTTATAAAAAGTAGAGGTAGGAAGAAAACATTTATTGATAACCTACTGCCTGTCAGGCACTTCACATGTATTAGTGATATCATTTGATGCTTACAACAAATAATAAAATTCTATTATATAATAATTCCCATTTCTCAGATGGGGAAAATGAGGCTCAGAAAGGTGAAGTATCTTGCCAAAGGTCACACAGTTAGTAAGTGACAGAAGTGAAATTCACAAGGGAGTATGACTCCAAATTCTACATCATTTTAATTCTGTTGTACTGCCTTCCACATGCATAGTGAGGATATTATTACAATATGGAAAGAATGGGTGTTTTTCAGCCACATCTAGTAACACATTTTAGCACACTAATAAACCCCTTACTAGAGGGCCCTGATTTTTTTTGCTGAGCAGCACCAAAAATCCTATATAACAAAGATTATGGGAGTATACTATTTAGTCAAGTGCTTCATTGTCATTTATATATGTCTACATCTTAGTTGTACACATTTACTCACATGAGAGTGTGCAGAGGAGTACCTAAAATCTGTGTTATGTGCAGAAAGTGTGTTTTTTGTCCACTGGTGAAAACTGGTACAGAAAGGACTTGTATTGATGGAGGACAATGAGCAATTTTGAGCTAAATTGTGTTGACTTGCTTGCAATTGGAGGATCAGGATAGCAATTTTGCATTTGGGAAAATTATTGAGTGGATCCCGGATGGCTAAAAATGGGATAAGAGTGGGGAAGGGCCCAGGGCATGAGAGCAGGAATGGCTTCAGGGAAAAGTTGGGCAAGGGAGTTGCTGAAGGGAACGATGGACATGAGTGGCTTTTACCTTCCATTGCATTATTAGGGCAATCTACTTGGGAAACTCATCTGGTCTCATGCTGTCTCCTCTCCTTCCTTTTCATATTTCTAGTAGGATTAAGATTTCAAAAGAATTAAATCTGTGAGCACAAGAGATTTATGTATATTCTTTTTTAAAAAAACAAAAACACAAAACAATTACTTAGGGAAACTGGGAGAAAAAAGGTGTTTCTAATGAATTGTGCCCTATAGATAAGACCACATATTTGAGGTTTTCTTCCAATCCATTCATACTACTCAGTAGATTAAATTCACATATCTCCTCCATTCCAATCTGTTATTTCTAACTGTGCTGTTGACTGGTGTGTGTCACTGAGGAAGTTACTCTTTCTTCTTCCTCGACTACAAAATAAGGATAATAATGAAATGTTGTATAGATATATTTTGAAGCACTTAATATTCCTTCAGATTAAAGCCTAACAAATCAAATCCTATATAATAAGAGGGAATATGCTAATTGACTGCCAAGCCCCCACAAGATGGCAGAGCCCACAGCCACAAAATGGTGGCACCCAGTCCCCTCAGCCCTGCCTCATGCAGCCTCAGTCCCCCAGTCCTCTCAGCCCTGCAGGGGAAGGCAGTTGGGGGTGAATCAGGCTGGCAGGGGAGGACAATTGGGGATGATCATGCTGGCAGGGGAGCAGTTAGGCATCAATCAGGCCAGCAGGGGAGTGGTTAGGGGCAACCAGGCAGGCAGGCAGGTGAGTGGTTAGGAGCCAGCAGTCCCAGATTGTGAAAGGGTTGTCCGAATGCTGATTTAGGCATGATCCCACATTGGAGAGGGTGCAGGTTGGGTTAAGGAACCCCCCCACCCCATGCACAAATTTCATGCACTGGACCTCTAGTAGTATCGATGTTATTGCCACTGACTAGGACAATTGACAAAAGAGCTTTAGAAGAGAGTGGGCCTGGTTATAATCAGTTTACTAAATTAGGGAGGAGTTAAGTTCTTAAAATTGCAAATGGGTACTGAGTTTATTTTAACCTACAGACAGAATGGGTTCTTTCTCAATAAGAATCAAATTTGATAATTTCTAATAAAGCTGTGTCTTCTGAAAAACAATTTAAGAATAAAAAGATTTACATTGTAATGCATAATCACAATCACCTACTGAGGCCAAGGCTTGCCCTTTAGAAGTTGAAGTCAGCCTGAACATGGGCAAAGGCAGCCTTTGTATTCCAAGGGGCAAAGTCACAAATTCACAGCTGCCAACTATATGCATTAGGATTAGCTGTAACTGGTCATGGCTCAAAATTGATCAATAACTCCAAATAAATAAGCATCTGGCAATAAGTGACAAAACACTAGTACATAGTTGAAACAACTAAAATCGGCTAGCTTACCACTCATGATTCACACAGTAATTAAGTTCTGTCACAACAGAATTAGGTAACTGTTATGGTTATATTGGTTGCAGGAAACAGGTAAGAGACAAGCAGGACCTCAAAAAAGGGTATTTTATGGCTATCAAAATTACTTTGGTTTGACTTCACCATAAATCATGCACTATATGGTATAGGAACTTTAACAAAGAAGAATACTAATGGGAACATCAAAAGAAAAAATGCCCAGGTTCATTGAACTATAGCACACTATGGAATCCATAAAATCACTCTTCCTTAGCTGACAATCTTCCAATTAGCAGGCGGTAAGTACACATTTTCCTAAGTTCTTTCTGTGTTACTTTGGGTGCAGATAGCATCAATATACTTCATGTTCTTCATAGAAAACTAGTTCAAGAGCAGAAGTCAATGACTGTTTAATATTCTGGAGGCTGTCAACTCTGGAGATACAGAAAGCCTTTCAGCAGAGGCAATGAGGTGGCTCAGCAATGTTTGCTTTTTGTGGTGGGGAAAAAACAGAAATTGAAGTACTGAATCTATTCTTTGTTTGAAGAAGAGGCTTGTCAAGTTTACCTTCAATGATCCTACCAGTTCATTAAATGTCTTCGTTTTTTCTTAGGTGGTGATGTTTGAGATATTTAGAGGCCTGATGAGAGCATGTATTTGGGCCCTATGATATATTTAGAGCCCAGCAACTCTCCTGGTTTTAGGACCCATTTTGTTGGATTCAAGGCAGAGTAAAAACTTCTCAGTACACACATTCCAGGAATCAGGCTATCTTATATCAGAGGATATCAAGGAAGTGATTGACAGCAATACAACCATAGTTGGGGACTTTAATATCCCATGAACACCATTGGACAAATCCTCTAAACAAAAACATCAGCAAAGAAACATCAATCCTAAATGACTCACTAGATCAGATGGAATTAATTGACATCATCAGAACATTTCACCCCAAAGCCACAGAATATACATTCTTCTCAAGTGTACATGGGTCATTTTCAAAGATAGACAATATATTGGGCCACAGGCAAAAGTCTATTCAAATTCAAGAAGACAGAAAACATATCAAGCATCTTCTCAGATCACAATGGCAGAAAACTGGAAATCAACTACAATAAAAATAATCCCAAAAAATTAAACACCTGGAGACTAAATAGGATGTATTAAACAATGACTGGGTTATCAAAGAAGAAATAAAAACTTAATGGTAACAAATGACAACGAAAACACAACAATCCAAATCTGTTTGACACAGCGAAAGTAGTCTTGAGAGGGAAGTTCATAGCTCTACAAGCCTCTTACAAAATCAAAAAACAATGGTAATAACTTACCTATACAACTCAAAGAGTTAGAAAGAGATCAACAAGAAAATCTCAGTGTAAGTAGAAGGGAGGAAATAATAAAGATCAAAGCAGAGATAAACAACATAGAGACCAAACAAAAAACAAACAAAAACAATACAAAAATCAATAAAATCAAGAGCTGGTTCTTTATATATATATATATATATATATATATATATATATATATATATATAATATTTACATATTTAAATAAATATATATATATTTACAGAGAGAGAGAGAGAGAGAGAGAGAGAGAGAGAGAGAGAGAGAGAAAGAGAGAGTTATAAACATGGATGAGAGACAATCATCGATCAGCTGCCTTTTGCACATCCCCTACTGATGATGTGCCCGCAACCAAGGTATATTCCCTTGACTGGAATCAAACCTGGGACCTTTTAGTCAGCAAGCCGATGCTCCATTCACTGAGCCAAACTGGTTTTGGCAAGAGCTGGTTCTTTAAAAGGATAAACAAGATTGATGAAACTGTAGCCAGACTCACCAAGAAGCAGAGAGGACCCAAATCAACAAAATGATAAATGAAAGAGGAGAAATAACAACAAACCCCCAGAAATACAAAGGATTGTTAACAAATACTATGAACAACTTTATTTCAACAAATTGGACAACCTGGAGGAAATTGACACAGTTCTAGAAAAATACATCCTTTCAAAACTCAATCAGGAAAAATCTAAAAAAAACCTCAATAGGCCAATAACTATGGAAGAAATTGAAGCAGTCATCAATAAGCTTCCAGCAAACAAAAGCCTGTGGCCAGACTGCTTCACAGAGGAGTTTACCAAACATTCAAGGGAGAACTAAAACATATCCTCCTCAGACTATTTCAAAAATTCCAAGAGGAAGGAACACTTCCAAACTCCTTCTATGAAGCCAGCATCACCCTAATACCAAAACCAGATAAAGACTACACAAAGAGAATTATAGGTCAATATCCCTCATGAACATAGATGCCAAAATCCTCAACAAAATTCTATCAAATCAGATCCAACAGTTCATCAGAAAGATCATACACCATGACCAAATAAGATTTATCCTAGGGATGCAAGGATGGTATAATATCTGCAAATCAATAAATGTGATATATCACATAAATAAATTGAGAGATAAAAACCACATAGTCATATCAATTGATGCAGAAAAAGCATTTGACAAAATCCAACACCCTTTATTGATAAAAACTCTTAGGTGAAAATAAAAGGATCATACCTCAACATAATAACAGCCATATATGATAAACCCACAGCCAACATCACACTCAATGGGCAAAAACTAAAACCCTTTTCCCCAAGAACAAGAACAAGAACAAGAACAAGAACAAGAACAAGAACAAGAACAAGACAAGGTTACCCAATCTTACCACTCCTCTTTGACATAGTACTGTAAGTATAAGCCATTGTAATTAGACAAGAAGAGGAAATAAAAGACATCCAAATTGGAAAATAAGAAGTAAAACTGTCCTTCTTTGCAGATGATATGATATTGTACATAAAACCCCCTAAAGACTCCATCAAAAATTTTAGACTTAATAAATGAATTTGGCAATGTAGCAGAATACAAAATTAATGCCAAGAAATCTATGGCATTTCTATACACCAATAGTGAACTTACAGAAAGAGAAACTAAAAAAATCAATTCCATTTACCATTGCACCAAAAAAATTAAGATACCTAGGAATAAACTTAACTAAGGAGGTAAAAGACCTATATGCAGAACCGACAAGGCACTAAATAAAGAGATAGAGGAAGACATAAAAAGATGGAAGACTATATCATATCCATGGATTGTTAGAATCAACATCATTAAAATGTCCATACTACCCAAAACAATCTATAGATTCAATACATGCCACATTAAAATACCACCAGCATGTTTCACAGACCTAGAAAGAACTCTCCAAAAATTTATGTGGAAACAAAACAAAACAAAACCAACAAAAAAATAGCTGCAGCAATCCTGAGAAAGATGAACAAAGTAGGTGGGATCTCAATACCAGATTTCAAGCTGTATTACAAAGTCACTGTTCTCAAAACAGCCTGGTACTAGCACTAAAACCGACATATAGATCAATGAAATAGAATAGAGGACCCAGAAATTGACCCAAACTTACTATGGTCAATTAATATTTGACAAAGGTGGCATGAACATACAATGGAGTCAAGACAGTCTCTTCAATAAATAGTGTTGGGAAAATTGGACAGATACATGCAAAAAAAAATGAAAGTAGACCACAAACTTACACCATATACAAAAATAAACTGAAAATAGTTAAAGAATTTAAATATAAGACAGGAAACCATAAAAATACTAGAGAAATCCATAGGCAGCAAAATTTCAAACATATGCCAAAGCAATTTCTTCACTGATACTGCTCCTAGGGCAATGGAAGCTAAAGAGAAAATAAACAAATGGGAGTACCTCAAAATAAAAAGCTTCTGCTCAGCAACAGAAACCATTAACAAAACAATAAGAATGCCCACTACATGGGAGAACCTATTCACCAATGTTATTACCAATAAAGGTTTACTCTCCAACATTTACAGGGAACTCATACAACTTAATAAAAGGAAGTTAAATGATCCAATAAAAACATGGGCAAGGGACCTAATTAGATACTTTTCAAAAGACAGAAGGAAAGCCAAGAGACATATGAAAACATGCTCAAAGTCACTAATTATCCGAGAGATGCAAATCAAAATGCCAATGCAGTAACATCTCACACCTGTCAGAATGGCTATCATCAGCAAATCAACAAGTGCTGGCGTGGATGCAGAGAAAAGGGAACCCTCATGCACTGCTGGTGCCAATGCAGACTGATGTAGCCACTGTGGAGAACAGTATGGATTTTTCTAAACAAACAAACAAACAAAAAACCCGAAAATGGAACTCCCATTTGACCCAGTAATCCCATTCCTAGGAATATATCCCAAAAACTAGAAACACCAATCAGAAAGGATATACGCACCCCTATGATCATAGCAGCACAATTTACAATAGCTAAGATTTGGAAGCAGACTGAATGCCCATCAGAAGATGAGTGGATTTGCAAACTATGATACATCTACACAATGGAATACTATGCTGCTGTCAAAAAGAAGGAATTCTTACAATTTGCAGCAGCATGGATGGAACTGGAGAGCATTATGCTAAGTGAAATAAGCCAGGTATTGAAAGAAAAATACCACATGATCTTACTCATTTGTGGAAAATAAAGAAAATTATAACCCGATGAACAAAAAGATAGATACAGAGACAGAGTAGCACTGAACAGACTCAAATTACAATGGGAAGGTTAGGGAATGTTGGGGATGGGGGAGAAAGAGATCAACCGAAGGACTTGTATGCATGCATATAAGCACAACCAATGGCACAGGATGAGGGCATGCGACAGTGGGTAGGGGAGGCTGGGGTAAGGTCAATGGGGAAAAAGAGGAGATATATGTACTACTATTTGTAATACTTTAAGCAATAAAATAAAATTTCAAAAAAAAATTTAAATTCAAATTTATTTGGCTGACCTTGGCTGAGTATCTTGGTATTCTCTTAATTGAAAGAGTAATATTATGGTGTCAGAAGACACTGGAAATTTTACTTCAGAAGCCAAAATAGCATGATATGGTTTAAATAGACTTAAGAGAATGCTAAGGCATTTGGATTAGCCATGAAATTGCTCAATGTGCCCTCTGCTGGACCTTTATTTTATAAGGTTGGAACAGAAAAATGCTGTGTCATCTGGTTGTACAGTGGGTTTAGAAAAGGAATTCCACTGTAACATGTGTTGAATAAATTCTAAATGCAAATTCACAAGTCTTTCTGGCACAAATATGTTTGGCTCATTTAGCTAGTTCCAATGCTAAAAGCAGGATTTAAAATGCTATCTAGACCCAAATGAACTAAAACTTTGTTATGTGCTTAGAAACTCCCCTATGTTTTGTGAAATAAAAAAGATTCACAAAATCTCCCCATAAATGTGTAAACCAACTAAATAATTCTACCATTATTATGTAATGATTATATTATTATCTAAGCCAACAAAATAATTCTGCCACAAGAAGATATGTGTGAAGAGGTGAATTTTAATTCAAGATTTTTGCAGGGTTTGCAAAGATATATTTACAGCCCCTGCTCCAATCCCATGTGTTTTATCTGAGGCCTAAGGCTATAAATGAGAACATATTCCTATAATTGTTGCTTATGGAGAGGAATGAGAAATTTAATTGTTTTTTTAATAAATCTTTATTGTTCAGATTATTACAGGTGTTCCTCTCCCCCGCTCCCTTAGCTCCCCTCCACCTGATTCCCAACCCCACCCCAAGCCCTTATCCTCGCCACTGTCTTCATCCATAGGTGTAAGATTTTTGTCCAATTTCTTCCTGCACCACTCAGACCTCTTTCCCCCTGTGAATTGTTAGTCCAATTCCTTTCTATGTCCCTGATTCTATTATATTCACCAGTCCATTTTGTTCTTCAGATTTTCTTTTATTCTCTTGATTTTTAGATTCGCTTGTCGGTAGGTATGTATTTGATGTCTTTTTGTTGTTCATAATTTTTTACCTTTACCTTTTTCTTCTTCCTCCTCTTCTTAAAGAATACCCTTCAACATTTCGTGTAATCCTGGTTTGGTGTTGATGAACTCCTTTAACTTTTTCTTGTCTGTAAATCTCTTTATCTGACCTTCAATTCTGAATGATAGCTTTGCTGAGTAGAGTAATCTTGGTTGTAGGTTCTTGTTGTTCATAATTTTTAATATTTCTTGCCACTCCTTTCTGGCCTGCATAGTTTCTGTTGAGAAATCAGCAGACAGTCGTATGGGTACTCCCGTGTAGGTAACTAGTTGTTTTTAATCTTGCTGCTTATGATATTTTCTCTTTGTCTTTTGCTCTTGGCATCTTAATTATGATGTGTCTTGGTTTGTTCCTCTTTGGGTTCCTCCTGTTTGGGGTCCTGTGCGCTTCCTGAACTTGTAGGTCTATTTCTTTCACCAGGTAGGGAAAGTTTTCTGTCATTATTTCTTCCATTAGGCCTTCAATTTTCAGCTTGCTCTCCTCTTTTGGCACCCCAAAAATCCGGGTGTTGGCTCCTTACACTCTCCTTACACTTTTGGATTCTTCTTTCTTTTTTTCTCTCTGGTTGGGTGATTTTTGCTTTCTTATATTCCAGATCTTTGGTTTGATTCTTGGAGTATGTTGATCTATAGTTGAGTTTCTGTATATTCTTTATTTCAGACTTTGTATGCTTAATTTCTGGCTGGTCCTTTTCCATTTTTTGGGTATTCTCATTAAGGTCCTTGAAGGTCTCACCAACCTTCTTGGAGGCCTCATCAAGTTTCTCAAAGGTTTTTAGAAGATTCTTGAGTAATCTTATAAATGTGATTCTGAACTGTGTGTCGTCCAGTAGTTTACTCTCCTCCATCTCTCCCATTTGTGTAATGCTTCTGTGTTTCCTCATTTTGGTTGCCTCCCTGTGTTGATGGAGTGGCTTTGTGTGATTAGTGACCTATAGGGGTCAGTAGCTCAGCTTCCCCAATCACCTGAGGTGGTCACTTTTGCTATATCCCTTTGTGGGCTTAGTGCAAAGTCTTGGTGTAATTAAGCCTTGATTGATGTTGGTACACTGGGAGGAATTGACCTCCAGGCCAAGTGTCTGTGAGGATTTGCTCTATCTATAAAGGAAGAGTTGCTGCACTGGAGACATACCTTGTTTTAGTGGGGCTTTGGTGCTCACTGAGACTGTCTCCCGAATGTGTCACTTATGGGTGTGAGGGATTGAAACTGAGCACTAGAACTCTGGTTTCTGGGTCTTAATGAGGTGCATTTCAGCTACTATCTGAGGCCAGTACTGTCACAGAAGCTACAGTGTGAACCACAGTCCTGTCCTGTCCTTGGATCTGTTTGCCCCAGGTTGCAATTTTACTAAACTGCAACAGAGAAGGCCATTCATATGCAGTCTGCTGCTTGGAGCTTGGATGTGTTGTGAGGGGCGGAGTCTCAGGGCATCACTAGGCTGGGGCATGGCCAACAGTGATGGCTGCCTGTCTACAGCCTCTCCAATGGTGTCCCCTCGTCTCCCAGCGTCTTGCACCACAGCACAACAAACAATCTCAGCTCTGAAAGCAAGCCAGCCTCACTTTCTGACCTGATGGCAGACAGTCCAGCCTCTCCCCAGAAACTGGATTTCAGAGAGATCGGATGCTTGTCTCTCATTGGGTTGAAGAAAGCACTGCCCTTTGCCAGCCTGGATCCACCGCCAGCCCTTATTGGGTCCTTGCCCCCCTACCTCAGTTTTTCAGCACTTGTGCCCTGGATTCTCCTCTTTATATTTCAGTCTGATTGTAGGGCTTCCTCTCAGCCAGCTTTAATTTAGTTTTGGGGAAATAGACATTTATTTTATAGTGTTATTTTTTAAACTTGTGCACGGCAGCTGTTTAAGAGTGTTTACCTACGCTGCCATCGTCATTCCTCTTAACCAGGTTTTTTACGTGCTGAGTTTGAACTGACAGCAGAGCATCAGTCACATATGGAATTGCTCCTGCAAGGGCCCCTCTGCCCCACCCGCAGAGGGAGGTGACATTCTTGGGGAGGGGGGCAGAGGGGTGACAGAGGGTGCCTCTCAGCCTTCCCACCCCAGCAGCCAGTGTCACCTTGCCTTTGGTTTATTCTTTTTTCCAGCCCCTAATTGTGTTTTCTTTAGCAAAATTATTTATATACTTTCCTTGGCTCAAAATATTTTTCAACATCCTCTGTGGTGAAGTAATAAATATCCAGCAATTATCTTTCCAACAGCTTCCTTCAAATGGAGCTGTATACAGTTCAGATGTAAAAAAATGCACACATAGCCACATTTTATTTGACCAGGTATTCTTGCCTATAGCTTCAGAGGAAGCAAATTATGAAATAACAGAATCTCAGAGCCTATTGTTTCTATGCTCCACAGTGTCTACTAGCACTCAAAACCCAAAATTTTCCAGAATATAGCTGGCTATTTTCTTTATGAGTTTTCTCCCTAAGGCACCAAGATCAACTTTTCATATTCCTTGGATAAAATAAAAGATTTTCATTTTATCAAACTAAAATTCTTCTGGACTCATTTAAGCCAATATCCTCCATTAAATCATTGTTCTTTGAGTTTTCTCATTGTCCTCAACTGCTTATACCATTAACAAAACAAATAGTAACAGGCACAAAAGCAATGCTTGGGCCACTAGAAATTTGCCTTTTGGTGTGTATTAATCTTCACTGTTTTCCTTTTGTTATGGATATTAGTGGTATGTCAAAGACATGGATGAATCTGACACAAGGACAGGAAAGCAAACATATTCATAATGGATTTTGGATTATCTACTTTTTTCATATTTCAGTAGAACATGGTACTTTTCTGTTTAGCTTCTCAGAAATCAGAATACAATCTATGTAGTAATTACATTTATCTGAAAGTAAATTTAGGGAAGTGGGTTTTTTGTTTTTGCCATTTTGTTTGGCTGAAGGCAAAGAAGTTGAATTACCATTCTAGTATAAGCAATATTTTCTTTCTTTTAGGTGATGGGTATTAATGGGGGAATAAGGACACATATGTAATACCTCAATCAATCAATCAACCAATAAAGTGATTTGAGAAGACATTAAAAAAAATCTCCCAGATCTCATCATAACAAAATGCAAATATTCCCATAAGAAGTTATAGTATAAAAATATCTCAGGTGAATGTCAAATAAAACCCACAAAACACCACAACTTCATGTTTTAAAAATGTAATTACAGATTAAGGGCATAGTTCAGTTAAATGGAAGCCTAAAGTAACAGATTTCTAAAGTATTAATGCTTGAATGAGACATTTTGTCAATATTTACTGCTGTACTAACATTTTAAGTATCCATAAAGTGAGGATCAATGGGCTGGCACATCTGTTTACTTCAGAGAAGTATCAATAGGATATCCAAAAGTTTAAACAATTTTCACAAATGAACAATATGGATATTCTTCCAGATTTAACATTGCCAGAATTACAGTCCAAACATACAGTATAAAGAAAATAGAATTCTACTTTCATTATGAAATTATTTTGCAAATAGAGTAAAACTTTACTAAATTCACTTGCTTAACACTGGCCAGTTTAATAATTGGGATTCTGGAATGTTGTAATATTTAATTACTAGAGGTCCAGTGCATGAAATTTGTACACTCGGGGGGGGGGGTCTCAGCCCGGTCTGTGCTCTCTTGCAGTCCAGGAACCACTCTCCACAGAGGCGGTAGAGGCTCCCACCACCACTGTTGCACTTGCTAGCCATGAGCCTGGCTTCTGCCTGAGCAACACTCCTCCTGTGGGAGCGCACTTACCACCAGGGGACAGCACCTGCATTTAGCATCTGTCCCCTGGTGGTCAGTGCACATCATAGTGACCAGTCGTTCCACTGTTGGGCCAAAACTGGCTTTCTGACATCCCCTGAGAGGTCCCAGATTACAAGAGGGCACAGGGCAGGTCAAGGGACACCACTGGTGCATGATCAGGGCCAGGGAGAGACATGGGAGGTTGGCCAGCCAGGGATGGGCCACAGAAGGGCTCTAAGGCGTGTCTGTCCTGTTTCACTCAGTCCTGATCAGCCAGACCCCAGCAGCAAGCTAACCTACTGGTTGGAGCATCTGCCCCCTGGTGGTTATTGTACATCATAGTGAGCATTTGAGTAGCTTAGCATATCATTAGTATATTATGCTTTGATTGGTTGAATGGCCCACCAGATGACTGGGCACTTAGCAAATTAGGCTTTTATTATATAGGATTTTAGAGAGATGCCGGGACTCATTCTATGATTAAAGGAAATTCATGGCATATGTAAATTCTGCTCTGGGATCAGTTACCTTGTAAAATGGAAAAAAAATTCTAGAGCCTTAGGAAATATTAATTTACATAAAAGTAATTGGACTATTAATTAAAATCATTTATATTGTTCTTTGTAGCAGATTTCTATGTTTAGTGAACTTTGCTTATATTACTGTATGTGTCTGAAATATTACTTTTAAAAATACTCTTCTATATTTCAGATATTTCCTGTCAGATAGGCTTTCCTCTTAAAGTTTTAACAAAATACAGCTTTAGTATTTTCAAGTACTGCAATAACAAGTGAATTGCTACTAAAATCATGCCAAAAAGAAGCAATGATGGTTATCTTTTAATGAATAGGCAAAGATTGTTTGCAGAAAAATAGTTGCTTTTATGTACTGCCTAAAAAATATTTTCTATTCTATGAAGGCAGTTAATCATTTCCCCACTCCTCTAAGTATCAACAACATCTTCAACTTAGATTAAACACTGATGAGAATTAAAGAGATTTTTATTGTACTTTACTTAAATTCACATAGTATAATGCAAATCACTACATCTACAATAGCTTATATAAATAAGTGAAAGAGTAATGTTAATTTCATAATATTGTGAATGGAAACAAAATATGAACTAGAATTTTATTCCTTCACTCCCTGACCCTGTGTGGGAGTAAGCACTCCGTGTAGGTGTATAAATCACAGCTGGAAATCTAGGCAGTTCCTATTGCCAGATCTTTATATAGAAGGATCCTAACAAAGAAGTCATGTCCCCATCTGCCAGCTGAAGGTAAGACACCAAATAGCTTCAGGGAGAGGTGATAGAGATTAAAAACAAACAAACAAAAAACCACACAGTTAATAGCCAGCAAGGCTGTCATTAAGCTGAGAAATCTTGGTATTTCTGATATTACCACACTTAATTGGCTATAGATAGAATTGTGAGGTAGGCGATACTGTTTGGGAGAGAATATTCTCCCCTTTCATGCACACTCATTAATTTATTCATCAATGAGGGCCTAGTGCTAGTCAGTCACTCAGCTAAGTGCTGTGTATACTAAGATGAATGAAATAAGGTCCCTGGATCTCTTGCAGTATAATACTGCTCCCAGGTTACAACTCATCCTAACTGCTAGTTTGTACTCAAGTCACTGCCAACAAATTAATTCCTGTTATGGTACCAGTTGTCAAAGTTAAGATGTTACCTTTCCCAGGACCATGTGCCTTTTAAACAGGGACTCAAAGATCCTATAGATTTTAAAACATGTTGCTTTAATGATGGATGAAATTTCAGATAATATATCAAAGGCATGAGGACATTGTTGGGCAGGGGAATTCCTGGGACACAGGTGACTGGCTTCCCAGTCCTTCTCTAAGACATAAAATGTAGCCATTCTTAGGGAGCTAAGGAAAAAAATAATATATTTTAGTGGCAAGAAACATTGAAATTAAAACTCTACCATTAGTAAAAAGCAAAAAAGTCAAGAACACCGATTGAAAATGGATGATATAAAGTAAAAAGAAGACAACTTCATGTAGTTAATAGTCTGATGTCCTATATTGTTTAAGAGGACACAGCTAGGAACAATGAATTTGAAAAATAAAAATTTAAAAGCAAGATATTCAGCAATGAACTGAATGGCTCTGTCACTGAAAGTACACAGTAAGTAAATTATGGCCTCCAGACAGTATTTTAGTTAAATTCCTGAAGTACATGGAAGATTTATATTTTTTAATGTTTAGTCTATGAATCTATTAGTCAATGATAATTAGGAATCCAGGAAAGACACAAATGTATACATAAGAATACACAAAAATAAGCAAATAAGCAAAGAGCAAATTAACATGACCTAAACTATGTTTATAAGTGAATAGGTGTCAAGTAAAGGAGAAAGCATGGTAAACTGTTAGCCAATAAAAGCTTCTAACAGGTAATAAATTTTGTCCAAGATTTTAAAGTGAGAAAAAGACATGGATAGGTGAAGAAGGAAAATAATCCAAGACAGGGGATGACTTCATTAGCATCTTCTTAATATTACCATTTTTAGTGTGCTATAGAATAGGCAACATGTACTATAGTATTTGTACTCTATAGAAGAGACAACTGAGATGAAAAGACTGGAATTCAGAAAGGTTAAATAACTTTTCTCCACGGTCATACAGGTAGAAAATAGATAGTAGACCTAGCATTCAAATTTAGGTCTGTCTCCCTATAAAACCCACACCTAAATCACTACTACAAACTACTACTTCTCATAGAACCCATATTGTATACTCAAAGGTTCAGAGAATTAGGAAATGTAAAACTTGGGGAGACAGGACAAATAATTGGGCCTCAGTAAATATTTATTGAATGAATAAGTAAACTCTTGCTTTTAGGATAAAAAACACACAAAACACACAACAACATATTTTTATGTATTATTTTGTTTTCATGTTAGAAAACCCACTTGTCAGCCAGAGTTTGCTCTCCCTAAGAACTTAACTCCTAGTCACAGACTGCACAATTTCCCTTGGCCCAGGTTATAGATATGTAAACAAGAGTAGTACTCCAGGGCTTTATCCTCTAGGGCAGTGTTTCCCAAACTTCTATCATGATGAGAATCACCTGGTGGAGTTGTTAAAATATAGATTCCTGGATCCTAACTAAGAAGTGCTAAACTAAAATTTTTGGGAACATATAGGTAAAATTGTATACTTAACTAGTGCTCTAAGCTTAGAGCCAAAAAACTGGCTCATGTATGCCCTGAATGAATGGACAAATGTGGGGCTGGATCCTGGGATGGTCACACAGACTATCCATCTGGACTAGTCTGGACAGGGGAGTCTGGAATCCTCTGGAATCCTCCTTTATCCTACGCTATAAATGCAGGAGACACAGGCCAACTCCAGGCCCATCCTGTGTTCTTGACTTTGAAATTCGTCTTAAGAGGGCAGGCTGTCTGGAATTTTTTAAAAAATAAATCTTTATTGCTCAGATTATTACAATTGTTTCTCCCCCCTCCCCCCCTCATAGCGCCCTACCACCTGGTTCCTGCCCCACCCTCTGTCCTTAGCTCCCCCCCCCATTGTCCTCATCCATAGATGTATGTTTTTAATCCAGTCTCTTCCTGCACCCCCACACCCATTTCCCCCTGATAATTATCAATCCACTTCCTTTCTTTGCCCCTGATTCTATTATCTTCACCAGTTTAATCTGTTCCTCAGATTTTTAATTCACTTGATTTTTAGATTCACTTGATATATATGTATTTGTTGATCAAAATTTTCATCTTTTTTGTTCTTCTCCCTCTTCTTAAAGAATACCTTTCAGCATTTCATATAATACTAGCTTGGTGGTGATGAACTCCTTTAGCTTTTTCTTATGTGTGAAGCTCTTTATCTGCCCTTCAATTCTGAATGATAGCTTTGCTAGATACAGTAATCTTGGTTGTAGGTTCTTGCTATTCATCACTTTGAATATTTCTTGCCTAATATACTGAAGATGGCGGCATAGATGCTGCCTCTAGCATCCACATCAGAGCAGCAACTGGGGATCGTAGCTGAGATCTGAAAAAGCCACAACTCTGGAGATCACTGAGCAGCTGTGGGCCCCTGATTGATGCGGACACTCGGATTCCGCAGAAAGGTTGGATTTTACCGGGAATAAGTGGGTGCCTGTGTTCCAGCAGCCGGAGTAGCAGACACAAAAGCTGCGCGCTGGGACTTCGCGCTGAGATCACACGCTGGGACCTCGGAAATCTGTGTCCACAAAAGCCCTCTGCTGTTGGGTCTGGTGTGACCCAAGAGAGTGGATGGGATCCTCAGGGTTGCCAATTGTAGGGTTCTCCAGAGAGAAACCCACTCTGATCTGACACAGAGGGAGAACATAGTTGCAAAGGTAAACAGTCTGTATGTAAGTGCACACAGACTGGCTCCCCTGCAACCCTTTGCTTCTGATTACAAAGGAGAGGCCACCCGGATTGGCTGGCCCTGAGAGGCTGCAGGGGGAAACTGCTTTTCTGGAAGCTGGGAAGCAGAGCCCCAGGAGAGACCAGCTGGGATTCAGCTCTGAGGCAAAATCAGTATTGAATCCCATAGAAAAAGGCTAGAATAGCCAAAAAAACGTGAACATAAATCCAGAAACACTGCCACCAAGGGGCTGGAGTACAAATTGACTGTGTTTATCACTAGTTTTATTTAATAAAAAAACCAAGAAACTAAGAAATCAACATCTTAAAATTAAGGACTAGCTTACAACACTGAGGTGCAGAGGAACGCAGGAAACTGTAATACTGTCTGGACTGAAACAGGCGCGCCAAACAGAATAACGGAGGAAGTGAATGGCCTTCACAACTGCACTTTTTTTTGCTATTTTTTTAAATTTTAATTGTAATTTTTTGCATCTTTTACTTAAGAAACGAATTGTGTCCTTTTTTCCTCTTTTGATTTTACCTTTTTAATTATTACATTTTTAGGTTCAAGCAGCATTATTACTATTGCTATTTTAACTTTTTTGTTTCCTTTTTATTTATTTCTTTTTTTTAAAGTGCCAATTTATTGTCTCTTTATTTTACATTGGAATTAGTGTTCTTCATTCTATATTCATTTTTCTTTTAACCCTATCTTAGCAAGACCTTTGCAACATCACTCTCTTCCAAACCTTCCCCCTTATGCTATCCTGTTTATCTTAACCCATTCCTGCTTTAGATTTCCCCTACTCCTTCTGTCTCCCCCTGCTAAAATTTCTACCCTACTTATATAGCTAATTTCCAGTCCACTGGGGCAGGTGCATACACACCCCTCTCTGAGCTGTATTAACTAGCAAAAAAAAAAGTGTTTTCCTCTGTCCTTTTGATGATGTTTGTGTGAATATTGATTATATTGTATTTTTATGCTTTTAGTGAGATTATTTTGCTTAATCTTTAATTGATGTTGTTGCTTGGTACTTTTGTATTTGCTTTGTTTTTGTTTGTTTGTTTGTTTGTTTTTTACTTTGCTGGATATTGTGGGTGTTGTAGTTTGTATTATTCGACAGGTACTGTTGCCAGCATTTGCTGGGGTTAGTGGTTGCTCAACTGAAATTATCTTCCCATATATACAGTTTGTTCCCCTTTTCTCTCTTAGTCTCTCTCTCTCTCTCTTACTTCATCTCTTTCTCTCTCTCTCTCTTTCTCTCCCTGCTTCCCAATTTCATCTTGACACTCCTTTTTTTTCTTCTTTCATTCTTTTTTCCTATCTTTTTCTTTTTCTCCTCCCCTCTTCACTCTTTACTCTTCTTCTTTCTCTCCTATCCCCTAAATTGCATTTCCCTAGTTGTCATCTTTATTGAAGGTTAAAACACTGCAAATACATTTCTGTTCAGTGCCTTGTGTGTTGTACCTGGTTGTGTTGTATTTTGAATATTTCTTGCCACTCCCTTCTGGCCTGCATAGTTTCTGTTGAGAAATCAGCTGACAATCGTATGGGTGCTCCTTTATAGATAACTACCTGCTTTTCCTACTTTTAATATTCTCTCTTTGTCTTTTGCTCTTGGCATTTAAATTATGATGTGTCTTGGTGTGGTGCTCTTTGGATTCCTTTTGTTTGGGGTTCTGTGCGCTTTCTGGACTTGTAAGTCTATTTCTTTCACCAGGTGGGGGAAGTTTTCTGTCACTATTTCTTCCAATAGGTTTTCAGTATTTTGCTCTCTCTCTTCTTCTGGAAACCCCATAATTCTGATGTTGGTTCGCATGAAGTTGTCCCAGAAGTTTCTTACACTATCTTCAACTTTTTGGATTCTCTTCTCTTCTTGCTTCTGTGGCGGAGTGTCCTCTGGTTCTTTGTGTTTCAAATCTTTGACTTGATTCTTGCAATCTTCCGATCTGTTTTTAGAACTCTGTATAATATTTTTTTATTTCAGTCAGTGTTTGCTTTATTTCTAGTTGATCCCCTTTTCATATCCTCATAGGTCTCATTTATTTTATCGGCCTTTTCAGGAAATTCTTGAAAAACCTTATAACCGTGGTCTTGAACTCTATATCCAGTCTTTTTTTCTTTTCCCTCTCTTTATTTTATTCTTTCTTTTTTAAAAAAAAAACATATATATTTTTATTGATTTTTTACAGAGAGGAAGAGAGAGGGATAGAGAGTTAGAAACATTGATGAGAGAGAATCATCGGTCAGCTGCCTCCTGCACACCCCCTACTGGGGATGTGCCTGCAACCAAGGTACATGCCCTTCACCGGAATTGAACCTGAGACCCTTCAGTCTGCAGGCTGACGCTCTATCCACTGAGCCAAACCAGCTTTGGCTCCTCCCTCTCTTTCGATTGAGATCTATTTCCTTGTCTCGGCATTTTTGCTGCTTCCCAGAGTTGGTAGGATCACTTTGTGTGTTTGGTGTCCTATATGGCCCAGTGGGTCAGCCTCCCCAGTTACCAGAGGTAGAAGTCAAGACCACAGGATGGGCCTGGAGTTGGCCTGTGTGTCCTGCATTTATAGGCTAGTAAAGTGAACCCAGAGGATTCCAGACTCCCTTGGCCAGACTAGTCCAGATGGACAGCCTGTGTCCCACATTTATCCATTCATTCAGGGCATACATGAGGCATTTTTTTGGCTCTAAGCTTAGAGCACTAGTTAAGTATACAATTTTACCTATATGTTCCCAAAAATTTTAGTTTAGCACTTCTTAGTTAGAATCCAGGAATCTGTAATTTAACAACTCCATCAGGTGATTCTCATCATGAGAGAAGTTTGGGAAACACTGCCCTAGGGTTTAACCTCACTTCTTGTATCCCAGGTGAGTGAGGTAATATGTGGTAATATGCAACACGATAGAGCCCTAGTGTTTCTATTTAGACCTTGTTTAAGCTTCCTTTATTGATCCAAAAAGCTGACCTTTTCAGGAGAGAAGGGATGCATTCTTTGTGAGATGGTCCGAGAAACCACTGTCTCCCTTTAGTGAAAATCCAACTTACCCCTCTCTCCATCTGAGTTCTGTTTCAAGAATTCTCTACAAAGCCCTCTGGCAAATATGGCCATTTTGATATATCCTGACTTTTTGATAAGACTAATTTTCTAAAAGCATTTGCCTGTATAGTTGGAATGATACTAAATTTCTTTTTTTAAAATATATATTTTATTGATATTTTACAGAGAGGAACGGAGAGAGATAGAGAGCTTGAAATGTCGATGAGAGAGAAACATCGACCAGCTGCCTCCTGCACACCTCCCACAGGGGATGTGCCAGCAACCAATGTACATGCCCTTGACCGGAATCGAACCCGGGACCCCCCAGTCTGCAGACCGACGCTCTACCACTGAGCCAAACTGGTTTCGGCTGGAATGATACTAAATTTCTAAGTATTAACTACTGTCAGTGACCTCTAACTGCAACTAATTCCACTGTACCTAAGTTACTGTGCATTAAGATGCTGGTTATATCCTATATGAGGCTACTACAAATAATCAGTGGAAAATTATTTTGATGAATGGTTATTTGGTCCATGTAGACACTTTTAGAGCTAAAATAATGTCAAACATCCCATTTGACTTGATTCTACACTCCTCTGCCTCCTCCTCTGCTGAAATGACAGCTTTGAGGAAAAGAACCCAATTTACATTTTTCATTTAAAAACTAAAAATATATACAAGTAAATGGAGATTTGATTTAATTCAATTCTGTAATTCAGGGCATCTAGGCATTTAGTGATTTTGATATCCTAAATTCTTGACTAAGTTTCTACCAGTTTTCACTAAAATTGGAATCTCCTTAATGCAGAGATAGATGATTAGCATTATTCATAAGAAACATTTATCAGAACACTTAATTAAAATGGCCCCAAATTTTTTATGTGCTTCCTTCATAATTTCATATTTTTATGCAACACGCTCCAGATGCATAGGTAGCACTCAACACAAGTTCCAACTTCCACCAAATTTAAGAATTTAAAGCAGCACCATTTGGAACCTAGGGCTGGTTTAGTTTTTCATTGAGGTTTTTCAGCACCAATTACCTTGTAGTGTACTTCCCCTACCTAATCAAAGATTATATGCCCCTTCTTCACTCTTATGCTCTAGGACCCCGCTGTTCTACATTATTTCATATTTTCATCTCTACCCTATTCAGTTCTGCCCTTCTCAGCTCATTTAAGGGTGCCTGTTCTTAGGAAGACAGTTCGTAAGGGTGGGGGGAGTGAAGGGGAGATATGCTGGGGGGTGGAGGCATTGAGCAAAAAAAGAAGAAAATGAACTCACAGATATGGACAACAGTGTGGTGATTACTGGGGGCAGAGAGGAGATAAATGGTGATGGAAAAAAATAAAAAAGAGTGCCTGCTCTTTTGTGAGCAATCCCTTAATGTTTTGAATGCACTTCAGTACTTGTCTGAGACAACTTTATTCCAGAATTTAGTTGGAAATATTGACATTAATGCTCCTTTGTTATGGCCCTAAAGGGAAGCTGATCTGGTTAATATTCACTCCTGTGTTCCTCTCTCCATATTTCTGCTTATTACTTTCTTCTTCCACTGATCCTCTCCCAAAAGTTTCCACTGTCTTCTAGCTCTCTGGTTACATGACACAATGCTTAACTGGTAAAATTCTCTCATCTTCAGTGAGGATTATACTAAGGCTTATGATATTTCTTTACCATTCCTGATCCATCCTACTCATGAGGACACCACTTACTCCTCAGTTATTTGCAACAGAGGCAGTTCATCCTTCTGCACACCATGTATTTTAAGTTTATAAGGGGTCTCCTCCTACATGATTGCTTCCAGACCACCTTTCCATCACCCTCGTGCAAAAACAATCCCTGCTTCTTGGAGACTCATGGCAGTCAAAAGACTTATGGCATTTGGGTTTACTACCTTCTATTTCTTATCTTCCTGTTTGGTGTTACACAACCCCCTACCGTGTTTCCCTGAAAATAAGACATCCTCCGAAAATAAGACCTACTTCATGGAAACATAATACATTCCCTGAAAATAAGACTTAGTGCATCTTTAGGAGCAAAAATTAATATAAGACACTGCCTTATTTTGGGGGAAAGAGAGTAGTTGCATATATATTGGTTTTTCCTGCTATACTTTCCTCCTTGAGGACCTTTATCATTTTAAAATCATTTTTGGACAGTACCTTGCATACCGTGTTTCCCTAAAAATAAGACATCCTCCAAAAATAAGACCCACTTACAGGTTTCCTTCTGAGTAAAATATAAGGCATCCCCCCAAAAATAAGGCCCCCAGGCTCTGTCTCAGAAGGAAAATTAATTTACCGTAAACTGGTCGCTAGGGCCTCCCCGACTGGCATCTAGCAACCAGTGACGTTACGGGGAGTCCTGATGTCACTGCTGTGTGAATGGAGAGAAATCAGCATGGAAACTTTGTGAAACCTAAACTGCAAGAAGTTGCGACTTGGGTGAAGAATTCATGGGAGAAAATCACTGACAGTTGCATTGCAAATGCACTGTGAGCAGGCTCCCTTGACAAGAAGTACTCATTTAAAGACAGTGCTATGGCTAAACATGAGAGATTTGGTCTACTGATTCTGAAAGAAATGGAGTCACAAGAAATTCACCAGGAAATTCAGGAATTGGATTGTTATGATGATGTTCCAGAAGATGATGACATGATTGTCATTGAATAAATGAGTAAATTCTTGATACTGTAGGATTCACAGTTTGTCTGGTTTGTGTTGACAACAACCATACTACCGTACCGTATACATGTAATAGATTTCCTTTATTTTCATTTAACAATAAATGTGTACCGTATTCTTCTTCATGGAGAAATAAGATAGCCCCTGAAAATAAGACCTAGTGTGTCTTTGGGAGCAAAAATTAATATAAGACACTGTCTTATTTTCGGGGAAACAGGGTAGTATATGCTCATTAGAGAGGTGGTGTCATGTGCTGATTAAGAGCACAAATTCTCAAGTCAGGATATTAGGATTTAAATTCTAGCTTTATAGCCTACTAGCTATATATCCATGGGAAGTTAATTAGCCTCTCTATGCCTCAGATCTCTTATATATAAACTAGAGGCCCGGTGCATGAAATTTGTGCCCTGAAAGAGGCCTCAGCTCAGCCTGTGCTCTCTCACAGTCTGGGAGCCCCCTGGGATGTCCAACTGCCAGCCAATGGGGAGTGGACTTAAGCCGGCAGTTGGACATCCTTAGCACTGTCGCAGAGGCAGGAGAGGCTCCTGCCACCACCACTGTGCTCACCAGCCGTGAGCCCAGCTTCTGGCTGAGCAGTGCTCCCCCTACGGGAGTGCACTGACCACCAGAGGACAGCTCCTGAGTTGAGCACCTGTCCCCTGGTGGTCAGTGTACATCATAGAGACCAGTTGTTCTGCCATAGGGCCGAAACTGACTCTCTGACATCCCCCGAGGGGGTCCTGGATTTTGAAAGGGTGCAGGACAGGCCGAGGGATCCCACTGGTGCATGATTGGGCTGGGGAGGGACTCAGGAGGTTGGCCAGCCAGGGAGGGACTGCGGGAAGGCTCCAGGGCATGTCTGACTCATCCTACTCAGTCACAATTGGCCAGACCTCAGCAGCAAGCTAACCTAGCAGTCAGAGTATCTGCTCCCTGGTGGTGAGTGCATGTCACAGCGAGCGGCTGAGCAGCCTTAGCATATCATTAGCATATTGCACTTTGATTGGTTGAATGACCGACTGGCTGACTGGACACTTAGCCTAGTAGGCTTTTATTATATAGGATGGGGGTATTAACACTATGTACCTTATGGAGTTGTCAAAATAATTATACTTAGAAGAATACCTGGCACATAGATAATAGAATGCTTACTAATAACAATCATATATAATAAAAGTCTAATATGCAAATCAACAGAATGGCAGAAAGACTGGTCGCTATGATGCCTACTGACCACCAGGGGGAAGACTCTCAATGCAGCTGGGCTCATGGCTGGCTAGACTCTCGTGCAGGCGGGCAGTAAAAAGCGAGGGGTCCCAGAATGTAAAAGGGTACAGGCCGGGCTGAGAAGAACCCCCCACCCCCAGTGCCTGAATCTCTCTAGTTACTTTCATAAAGGGCAAGGAAAATAAATTTTAATAGGAATTAGGTGCAATACTGAAAGAAAAATGGCTATGATCAGACTGATGGTTGCCAAAGAGGAGGGGGTTTGAGGTTGGGTGAAGATGGTGAAGGGATTAAGAACTACAAATTGGTAATTACATAATAGTCATGGAAACGTATGTACAGTGCCAGGTGGGTATTTGAAATATCAAGGGGTTATTTGTAAAGTATATGATTGTCTAACCGCTATTCTGTGCACCTGAAACCAATAAAAAATAATATTGAATGCAAACTGTAATTGAAAAATAAAATTTAAAAAAGAGCTCTGACTATTAAGAATAATGAAACTAAGAGACAGTCATTTTAAAATTGAAATTGAAAGCAAGTGAATTAGCAAATTTTCATTTTCTTCTATCTTTACTTTCCACTGAGTAGATGTCAATGTAATGATCATTGCCAGAGACTAGTTTATTTGTCCACTTTCATTGCATGATGACATCATTAGAAGGGCATACAGAGAATATGTATTAAAAATTTGGATAAAATATGATATACATCTAAAATCTAAAAGCTTTTAACTAATATTATATTGCTAAACATGTATGTGGTCATGGCAGGTTCTGAGCACAGGTGGAATAGATTGTTGCTTGATATGAAGAGTAATACTCTGAAATATCATTTCTCCAACTTCACTGTTCCACAGTTCTGTCAGAGTCCTGATAGTATTATTAGTTAGAATTTGGGTTTGTTCGAGTGTCATGTTGTTTCCAGGTGCAGCAAACAAAGTTGCATCTGGTACACTTTATCAGAGTAGTTCCTGCATGCCTAACAATTCCCTAAGTGAGCAGGACACGGGATTTGAAAGTTTAGATGTAAATGGATATAATTTATTTAAATGAAGTCCTTGCTGCCTAGGGAAGATAGGCTTGCATAATGAAGAGGGGTAGCTGGGGTAAGAGGACTTAGAAACCAATACTTGATATAAAGAATGGGAGAGTATTTAAGAGAAACTAGTCTGTTTTATACAATCCTGCTCAAGTATTAGAAACCAATCCTGCTCAGTATTAGAAACCAATACTTGATATAAAGAATGGAGAGTATTTAAGAGAAACTAGTCTGTTTTATACAACCCTGCTCAGGCATATTTTTGTATTTACGCACCTGTGTGCACACATATGAACACATGCATATTCCTTCCTGATAATTAACTAACAATAATTTTGGGGGAAATCAATGTCCTGGCAGCAAATCATAACATAATATATAAAACCTTAAAATTTTAGGAGGAAGAGGCCGAAAGTTAAGCAAAAAACATATTAATGAACAAAAAGCACGTGTTTGAACTCCCACAAAACATTTATTTCAATATGGAGAAAGTGAGCTAAAACGTACTTTAAAGAACTCAAACTATATGTACTGAGTTTGGTTTTTATGGAGACCGGCATCTAAAAGCACTATATCTTTGACTTTCTTATGAAAATATAAACTCTTATGCAAAGATGAATGTATGTGTCTGAATGGGGAGGGAGAGCAGAAAGAGAGCACTTGGAGGCTTATGTGAATATATGAGAATGGTACTAAAATATTATTGTACACAAAATTATATTAAAGGTTGTGATGTTTGTAGTTTCATAAATTTCAAGCATAGCTGATGTATTTTCCAGACCTAACATGTTATATACTTGTTAGTACATCTCACGATAATATCAGTTCTTTTAAAAAATATATTTTATTGACTTTTTACAGAGAGAGGGATAGAGATTTAGAAACATCGATGAGAGAGAATCATCAATCAGTTGCCTCTTGCACACCCCCTACCGGGGATGTGCCCGCAGCCAAGGTACATGCCCTTGACTGGAATCGAGCCTGGGACCTTTCAGTCCGCAGGCTGACGCTCTATCCACTGAGCCAAACCTGTTTCGGCTCATACCAGTTCTTAAAATAATTGTCATTTTTATTTACTTTGTGATATGATTGTTAAATATTTTGCTTATGAATATTTTTTCCTCAGGCAAGGAAAACAAAAGAAAATATAAACAAATAGGACTACATAAAACTAAAAAGATTTGCACAGCAAAACAAACAAAAAAAAACAGATAAACCAAAAAACCCCACACAAAACATCGACAAAATGAAAAGGTAATGCACTGAATGAGAGAACATATTCTCCAATGATACCTCCAGTAACGGGTTAATATAAAAAATTTATAAAGAACTCATACAACTCAACATCAAACAAACAATCCAATTTAAAAAATGGGCACAGGACCTGAATATATACTTCTTCAAAGAGAACATACAGATGACCAATAGACATATGAAAAGATGCTCAATGTCACTAATCACCAGAGAATTACAAATTAAAACCCCAATGAGATGTCGCCTCACATCTGTCAGAATGGCTACTATCAATAAATCCAGAAATTTATGTTGGTGAGGATGAATCCTCATTCACTGTGGTGGGAATGCAGATTGGTGCAGCCACTATGAAAAATGGAACTGCCTTGTGACACCAAAATTCCACTTCTGGATATATATCTGGATTTATATGCTCATGTTTATTGCAGCATTATTTACAATAGACAAGATATGGAAGCACCCCAAGTGTCCCATCAATAGATGAGTGGATAAAAATGGTGTGATATACATACAATGAAATATTACTTGGACATAAAAATAATAAAATCTTACCATTTATGACAGTACAGATAGATCTAGAGTGTATTATGTCAAGTGAAATAAGTCAATCAGAGAAAAATAAAAACCATATGATTTCACTAATGTGGATTCTAAGAACAATATAAATGAGCAAACAAAACAGAAACATAGACACAGAGAACAGACTGATGGTTCCCAGGGGCCTGGGTGAAAAAGGTAAATGGATTAAGTAGTACAACTTGGTAGTCCCAAAATAGTCACTGGGATGTAAAGTAGAACATAGGGCAATGGTGGGCAAACTCATTAGTCAACAGAGCCAAATATCAACAGTACAACGATTGAACTTTGTTTTGAGAGCCAAATTTTTAAAACTTAAACTTCTTCTAATGCCACTTATGCAAAATAGACTCGCCCAGGCCATGGTATCTTGTGGAAGAGCCACACTCAAGGGGCCAAAGAGCTGCATGTGGCTCCCGACCACGGACATAGGGAATATAGTCAATAATATTGTAATAACTATATCTGGTGCAAGGTGGGTACTGGAAATATTAAGGGGAACAGTTTGTAAAATATATGATTGCCTAACCACTGTGCTGTACACTTGAAACTAATACAAAATGATACTGAATGTAAACTATAATTGAAAAATAAAATTAACACATATTTTGCTTATAAATCTGTATTTTGCCCATGTTTTCTATTTTATATTTTTCTCTACATGTATTATTCCTTACTCTTTACTGTGGCACTTAATCTTGTTTTTATAATCAATTTTTAAAAAATTCTTTATTAGTATTACATGTCTCCACTTCCATTGATCTCTCCTCAGCCACTCCAATTTTTCTAATTTTTAAGATGCTTTTATTTATTTATTTATTTAAGATATATTTTATTGATTTTTTTTTACAGAGATAAAGAAAGAAGGATAGAGAGTTAGAAACATTGATGAGAGAGAAACATTGATTAGCTGCCTCTTGCACATCCCCTACTGGGGATGTGCCCGCAACCAGGGCACATGCCCTTAACCGGAATCGAACCTGGGACCTTTCAGTCTGCAGACCGACGCTCTATCCACTGAGCCAAACTGGTTTCAGCATCTAATTTTTAAGATGCTTTTAAATTTTGTTGGTATCTTACAACTTGACACTCAGCTTGAAATCATCCGTATAAGCAATTAATATATTTTTAATCCTTTTATTAGGGCAATAATAAAACTATATCTAAAAATGAACAAAAACTGTCCTTTTAAACTATTGTTTCTCTATTTCACTTTATTATTTCTCCTAAAATAACAATAAATCATTGGATTCCCCCTTTGGGTTATATACTGTATATGTATATAGTCATGTCTGTCAACTACAGACTGCATATACAATGGTGGTCCCAGCCTAAGAACAATAGGCTTAGGTGTATAATAGGCTATACCAGCTAGGTTTGTGTAAGTATACTCCATGATGCTTGCACAATGATGAAATTACCTAAGATGACATTTCTCAGAACATATTCTTGCTGTTATGCTGGAGATGACTGTATTTATATGTTGATCTACATACATACATATATACATATATACATTTATATTCTAGCTTGCTAGTAATAATAAGATTCCACATCCTTACTGAAGTCGTGAAATTTGATAAAGAGTACCTCCTAGGTAGACCCTTCTATCAAGCAACACACTAATGTAGACCAGTTGGAACATTTTTCTTAGTAAAGTCAGGAACACGTCAACAATGTACACTATTACACTACTGGAGCCCAAGGCATGAGAATAAAACCACTGGATAGAATTAACAGGTACAATTAATATAAAAAATGAAGTAAAACTTTGTAGAGAAAATTGTGATTTATCATGAAAATTCAGAGAATCAATGGACAAACAAAATTACAAGTTCAACAAGGTGGTCAGATGCAAAATTAATATCAACAATACAAGGTCAATATCAATAGCATCCTTAGTTATCAGCCATAATTATGTTCATTGAAATATTATGTACAAAAGAACGAAAATAAAAACAATCCAAATGTTCATTAATAGGGGAGTGGGTAAATAAGTTATGTGTGTATACACACTATGAAATATTATGCAGTAGTTAAAAGAACAAATTAGATCTAAATGTAAATTTATCAACATGGTGATAACTCAACAATTCCTACTGTTGAGTGGCAAAAGAAAGCTAGAGAATGTTTGTTAATGATAAAACACAAGTTGCTCTGGCACATGTGGTTCAGTTGGTTGAGCATCATTTTGTGCACCAAAAGGTCACCAGTTTGATTCCTGGTCAAGGCCCATGCCCAGGTAGCTGATTCAATACTTGGTTGGGGTGTGTATAGGAGGCAATCAATTGATGTTTCTCACATTGATGTTTCTTCCTCTCTCAAAAAGAAAATCAATAAAAATATTTAAAAATAATAAAATACAAGTTGATTATTATATATATATATATATATGTACATATACATACATATGCATGTGTATATATACTAGTACATACAAGTATATGCATACACACCCACACACAATTATATGGAGAGAGAGAGAGAGAGAGAGAGAGAGAGAGAGAGAGAGGAAGAGAGAGAGAGAGAGAGCTGAAAGGTTAGCTAACAAAATACATAGCAATGGTTAGTTATGTCTTGGGAGAGGACCAAGATTGGGGGTGATAGTTAAGGGGGACTTTAATTATATTTTTATTTTTTAAAAGGAGACAGTATTGTGAAAATAAAAACAATTTTAAAATACAATGGGTTGCCCTAGCCGGTTTGGCTCAGTGGATACAGTGTCGGCCTGTGAACTGAAAAGTCCCAGGTTCGATTCCAGTCAAGGTCAAGGGTACATGCCGGGTTGTGGGCTTGATCCCCAGTGGGGGACTTGCAGGAGGCAGCCAATCCATGATTCTCTCTCATCATGGATGTTTCTATCTCTCTCTCCCTCTTCCCTCCTCTCTGAAATATATATATATATATATATATATATATTTATATATATATATATATATATATATAAATAATATATATAAATATAAAATATAAATATAAATAATATAAATATATATATATAAAATACAACGGTTTGCTAAATTCACCTAATCAACCTCACTTAAACCTGTTCACCTTTTCATATATAAAAAGGGATTGTTTTCTAGTTTCATAATCTTTCATTTATTCACCAACTAGTGAAGACCATGCACTATGCTCAGTATAATGGATACAATGACAAGCAGGACAGACATATATTCTGTCAAGTGGGAGAGACGTATTACAAGAAAATATCAAAATAATTACAAATTATAAGAGATTTTAAATTGAAATAAGCAGTGGATTTTGATGGGAAATAATATGGGTTGAGGGAGACTTCTTAGAAGATACATTTAAACTGATTTGAAGGACCTGTTATGTGTGATAATGATGGTGGTGATAGAGAGAAAAGGAAGCAAAAATTCTCACAGAGAAAAAGCTTTGAGTGTTGGAGAAAATATATGAAGTTCAGAGAATTATGAAGGAGAAGGTTAGGTTAAAATGGTCGGCAGGGCCTGGCCAGCATTGCTCCGTGGTTGAACCTATGAACTGGGAGATCACGGTTTGATTCTCTGTTGGGTCAAATGCCCTGGTTGTGGGCTTGATCCCTAGTGTGGGGTGTGCAGGAGGGAGCTGATCTATGATTTTTTCTCAGCATTGGTGTTTCTATTTCTCTCTCCCTCTCCCTTCATCTCTGAAATCAATAAAAATATATGAAAAATAAGAATAAAATGGTCAGCAGGGGCCAAATTATGCAAATCTCCTTTAGGCTTGTAAAGTTTAGATTTCATTAGAACAATAGAAAGTCACTGGGGGCTTTGAATAGAGGAATGATGTGATCTAACCTATATTTCTAGAACATCACTCTTAATGCCAAGTAGAGAAAATATGAACCTCAGAAAGAATGTAAGCAGGAAGTGAGTTTGGAGGCCATTTGCAGTAGAGAGTATGAGAGATGAAAGTACCCTGAAATGTATTGTTCATATTGCACATGACTATATTTTTGGAGGGAACATTATGTGAAAATATGAAGGAGAAATTAATGACTTTGGTAGAGGGAACAGCAGGTGTAAAAGCTTGCTCATATTTCTCTATTGGTTTAGAAACAGAAGACTAGGCTGTCTGAATCATTGTAATGTGGGGGAGAGGGTCATGGAATAAGGTCTTGCAGGATGGCATGAAGCTTGGATTTTATTCTAATTGGGACTGAATCATATTATTCACAGGATCACTTTGGCTGCTATATGAAAAACTACACTCTGTCTATAGTGGGACAAGAATAGTAGGAAGATCTGTTGGGAGGCTATTGAAATAATTTAGGTGGGAGATGATATTGGCTTAGGCTTGGGTACAAGCAAGAAGAAGAGGAAGGTATCAAGTACTTTCAGACTCAAGGGCAGGAAGAGTTTAGGGGAATTTAGGGACTCAAATGAACCCAGTGTTGCTAATGTAGTAAGTGTAATGAGAAGCCACTGACATATTTTAGAGTGTGATTTATTACTTCTAAACAGCCACTTGGTTTCAGGGTAGAGTGGGCTTGGAAGGATATGAGAGAAATGGGGAGATCAATTAGGAAGTTACTGCAGTTTTCTGAGGATAAAGTCTTGGAGGTGAATACTTCTAGACAGATTTGCAATCATTCAAAGTAGAACAGATTGATTTCTTTGAATTAAGTTCTTCTTTATATGTATATTTGAGCCTAAGCCTTATTGAAGTTTTTAATCTTTTCACTTCATTTATATACTATTTTTTTAAAAAATTTCCCCTCTCATTTCTAGAAAAATTCCCCCTGAAAACATGTGAGCTTGGTTCTCTAATTAAACTCTTCCTTTCCATGTACTTAATTACTTTGGAATGATGACTTTTGGGGATCCTAAAATGCTACAAATCTCACTTCATTGGACATGGTTAAAATGATAATAATGTAAGAATCATTTTATCTCTCTAAAATTACTGACTTTGCTGAAGTAAACTACATTCAAATTTAAGTATTTCTTAAAGAAATTTACCTATTTAACTGCATATTTAACTTTCAAAACCTGTTTGCTCAGCAAGTACTAAACTTGCTCCAAATTTTCTGCTTTAATGAGTAGTCCTGACTTTTCTTGCATACCTGGGACAGAATTGGATGAATGTTTCTGAAGTATTTGAAAAGGATTGTTAAGTTACATGGCTACTTAAGGATACCATAAGCATATCCTTATATTTCAAACCCCATAAAAATGCTAAGTCAAAACACACTGAAAATTGGGAAATTTTGATTTAAAGGTTTACCTTCAAGTACCAGGCTATAGACTATTCCTTCTCAGTGGGAGCTCTTCTCTAATTGAACTCCCCCCACCCCCATTCAGAAAGAGAATACTCCTAATAGGGAAAATGTAACTAGACTGGGCAGATGAGTAAGGATAGTGTGTCTCCTCAACATGAAAGCATGAGATGAGAAATAAAGGGTGAAAAAACATTGCTTAGACTTGCTCGGGTCCTTTAAGGCAGCATACAGGTGATAGGGATGTACAGAAATATAAAGTCGGAGGATAGAATATATTTATACAACAGTAATGGCATGAGCACAATGCACTGTAAGTGATAAAGAGACATGCAGCCTCTAACATCTGAGACCTGGCCTGGCACTATCAATCTGGCCTTGGTATTTTCTTGTTGAACATAAACAATTTCACAGAACATCAACATGAGAAAAGGTCATTCCATGACCATGATAGATCAAGGCAAAAACAAAATCACTCCAATTATCATGTTTGAATACAGTCAAAATATGAACAGTGTCCAAACCACAAAAATGACCAACATCTGCCATCTGTGTTAACATGAGTGATTGTTGCTTCTTTATTAATTAATAGTGGCCTGGTGCACAAAATTTGTGCATGGGGGTTCCCCTCAACCAAGCCAGCACGCTCTCTAATCAGGGACACCTCTCTCGCAATCTGGGACCACTGGCTCCTAACTGCTCACCTGCCTGTCTGCATGATCACCACTAACCACTCTGCCTGCCTTCAGTGTCTTATATTAATTTTTGCTCCCAAAGACACACTAGGTCTTATTTTCAGGGGCTATCTTATTTCTCCATGAAGAAGAATACGGTACACATTTATTGTTAAATGAAAATAAAGGAAATCTATTACATGTATATGGTATGGTAGTACGGTAGTTGTCAACACAAACCAGACAAACTGTGAATCCTACAGTATCAAGAATTTACTCATTTATTCAATGACAATCATGTCATCATCTTCTGGAACATCATCATAACAATCCAATTCCTGAATTTCCTGGTGAATTTCTTGTGACTCCATTTCTTTCAGAATCAGTGGACCAAATCTCTCATGTTTAGCAATAGCACTGTCTTTAAATGAGTACTTCTTGTCAAAGGAGCCTGCTCACAGTACATTTTCAGACCAATTGGATACTCAACATCTTCTCATTGCAGAAAGCAGTAAGATCTTGGCCCCAAGAGTCTTCCATGATTCCTTTCTTGTACTCCACGGAGTAGCTTTTTCTTTTTGCGCTCATTTCTGGGGTTAAAAAAAAAAGGAATTGGGGTATCAAGGTGGGGGGAGGGGGATCACTTAAAATGACACAGGGGGATCAAAAGGGGGGAATCAAAATGGCACAGGAGAATCAGAGGGGGGATTACCATTTTAGTAACCCCTTTTGATCCTCCTGTGTCATTTTGATTGCCCCCTCTGATCCTCCTGTGTTATTATAAGTGATCCCCCGACCCCCACCCATGTGCCACTGAACACCTTCACCAGATACCCCCCTACCCCTTTATCAGACATTTACCCCCTGTGGCCTGCCTGGGGACTGTCACTGGGCTTGCTGGGGCCTGGATCTGGGCTGGAGCAGGGTCTGCAACTGACTGAGAACCTTCAGTCATCATGAAGGCAGCCGTGAGCATCAGGTAGTGTCACCAGAGAAAGACCAGCACTCACCACCTTCGCTGCATCCCATCCGCTCTAATCCTCCTTTTCTTCTACATGCATCTGCGAAAGTCTCCTCCTCTCTCCTGCCCCTTGCTCACTGCTCACTCCGACCTCTGTTCCGCCTCCACACAGCAGTGAGGTCAGGACTCTGTGTAAAGTCACTGGTTGCTAGATGCCAGTTGGGGCGGCCCTAGTGACCAGTTTACGGAAAATTAATTTTCATTCTGAGACAGAGCCTGGGGGCCTTGTTTTTTGGGGGATGCCTTATATTTCACTCAGAAGGAAACCTGTAAGTAGGTCTTATTTTTGGAGGATGTTTTATTTTCGGGGGGAAACAGTATGATTATACTATTTTTTTCAATGTGTTCATTTTAAAATGGGCAATTCCATAGTTAAAAAAAGGTTTTGATCACATATCCTTGATTATGTAGGAGGTATAATATATTGAATGATAAATGTAACTTCTTTGTTTTTTAAACTCAGCTCAGAGCCATGTATTCAAATGACTGTTTACATGCCTTTTGGCAAGATTTACTGTAAGCGACCTTTGGTAAATCTTTTAAATTCAGTTGCTGAGTACCTACATTCCACTAGATGTTGGCCCATACTGCATGTTGCAAAGCAAGTTTTGAAAACAGTACTACCTTTTAGTTTCATACTTTTTATACTTTAAAAATGTCCAGGGAGTGAACAAGCAGAATGTGATTGTCCATGGAAAGGGAAACCTAGAGTACTAAGAATCTTAAAAGTTGAAACATTAAGTAGGTTCCTTAGAACAGATTTAATTTTCCAATTTTCATCAGAAAGCTGCCTCATTTCTACAAAATAAAAGTCACATAAAAATGTAAGAACTCACAGGGAATATTTATGAAATGCTCTTAAAAATAAATGACTATCTGACTTTTGGCAATATCTAGGATGTGTTACAAAAGGTTGCAAGAAGAGTTTTGTACATTTACAATAATTTTGTACCACTGTAAGACCACTTCACTGGGTTTTTCTTTCTTTTTTTGACTTTTTAAAAAAATTATTAAGGTATTATATGTGTACATAGCTTACCATTGCCCCCCCTCCCATACATGCCCTCCCTCCCCAGAGTTTTGTGTCCACTGGTTGTACTTATATGCATGTATACCAGTCCTTCGGTTGATCTCTTATCTCCCCCAGATCTCCCTACGCCTCCCCCCACTGTCATTTGACAGTCTGCTTGTTGTTTTACTGTCTCTATATCTATCTTTCTGTTCATTAGTTTATAATGTTCTTTATTATCCATAAATGAGTGAGGTCATGTGGTGTTTCTCTTTCATTGACTGGCTTATTTCACTCAGCATGATGATCTCCAATTCCATCCAGGTTACTGCAAATGATGAGAATTCCTTCCTTTTTATGGCAGCATAGTATTCCATGGTGTAGATGTACCATACTTTTCTGATCCATTCATCTGCTGACGGGCACCTAGGCTGTTTCCAAATCCTAGCTATTGTAAATTGTGCTGCTATGAACATAGGGGTGCATATATCCTTTCTGATTGGTGTTTCTGGTTTCTTGGGGTATATTCCTAGTAGTGGGATTACTGGGTCAAATGGGAGTTCCATTTTCAGTTTTTTGAGGAAGCTCCATACTGTTCTCCACAGTGGTTGCACCAACCTGCAATCCCACCAGTGGTGCACGAGGGATCCTTTTTCTCTGCAACCTCGCCAACATTTGTCATTTGTTGTGTTGTTGATGTTGGCCATTCTGACAGGTGTGAGATGTTACCGCATTGTTGTTTTTATTTGCATCTCTCGGATGATTAGTGACTTTGAGCATGTTTTCATGTGCCTCTTGGCCTTCCTTCTGTCTTTTTTTGAGAGGATTCTATTTAGGTCCATTTCCCATTTTTTAATTGGGTCATTTATTTTCCTTTTATTGAGTTGTATAAGCTGTCTGTAGATGTTGGAGATTAAAACTTAATCAGTGATATCATTTGCAAATATGTTCTCCCATACCGTGGGACGTCTTGTTGTTTTGTTGATGGTTTCTTTTGCTGTAATAAAGCTTTTTATTTTGATGTAGTCCCGTTTGTTCATTTTCTCTTTAGCTTCCATTGCCCTAGGGTTAGTATCAGGGAAGAAGTTCTTTAGGCATATGTCTGAGATTTTGTTGCCTGTGGATGTCTCTAGTATTTTTATGGTTTCCTGTCTTATGTTTAAGTCCTGTATCCATTTTGAGTTTATTTTTGTGTATGGTGTAAGTTGGTGATCTAGTTTCATTCTTTTGCATGTATCTGTCGAATTTTCCCAACACCATTTCCTGAAGAGACTGTCTTGACTCCATTGTATGCTCGTGCCTCCTTTGTCAAATATTAATTGAGCATACTGATTTGGGTTGATATTTGGATTCTCTAATCTATTCCATTGGTCTATATGTCTGTTCTTGTGCCAGTCCCAGGCTCTTGAGAACAGTGGCTTTGTAATAAAACTTGAAATCTGGTATTGAGATCCCTCCTACTTTACTCCTCTTTCTTAAAATTGCAGTGGCTATTCGGGGTCTTTTATTGTTCCAAATGAAGTTTTGGAGAGTCCTTTCTAGGTGTTTGAAGTATGTCATTGGTATTTTAATAGGGAGTGTGTTGAACTTATGAATTGCTTTGGGAAGTATGGACATTTTGATGATGTTGATTCTACCAATCCATGAACATGGTATGTTCTTCCATCTGTTTACATCTTCCTCTATCTCTTTTTTCAGTGTCATGTAGTTTTCAGCATATAGGTCTTTTAACTCCTTAGTTAAGTTTATTCCTAGTTATCTTAATTTTTTTGGTGCGATGGTAAATGGGATTGCTTTTTTAGTCTCTGTTTCTATGAGTTCTCTATTGGTGTATAGAAATGCCATAGATTTCTTGGCGTTGATTTTGTATCCTGCTACATTGCCAAATTCATTTATTAAGTCTATTAGTTTTTTGATAGAGTCTTTTGGATTTGTTATGTACAATATCATGTCATCTGCAAATAGGGACAAATTCACTTCTTTCAAAGAACCAGCTTTTAGTTTTGTTGATCTTATGTATTGTTTCTTTGGTCTCTATGTCATTTATCTCTGCTCTGATTTTTGTTATTTCCTTCCTTCTGCTTACACTGGGCTTTTCTTGTTGCTCTTTTTCTAACTGTTTGAGTTGTAGAGTTAGATAATTTGTTACCATTTTTTCTTGTCTTTTACAATAGGCTTGCAGAGATATGAACTTCCCTCTCAAGATTGCTTTTGCTGTGTCCCATAGATTTTCGATTGTTGTGTTTTCATTGTCATTTGTTGCCATGATGTTTTTAATTTCTACCTTGATTTCCCTGGTTACCCAGTCCTTGTTCAATAGCATGCTATTCAGTTTCCATGTGTTTGATTTCCTTGGATTGTTTTTATTGTAGTTGATTTCCAATTTTATGTCACTATGATCTGAGAAGGTACTTGATATGGTTTCTATCTTCTTGAATTTGAAGAGTTTTCAAATTTGAATTTGAAGAGTTTGCCTTTGTCCCAACATGAGGTCTCTCTTTGAAAATGACCCATGTGCACTTGAGAAGAATGTGTATTCTGTGGCTTTGGGGTGAAGTGTTCTGAAGATGTCGATTAATTCCATCTGGTCTAGTGTGTCATTTAGCGTTGATGTTTCTTTGCTAATTTTTTGTTTAGATGATTTGTCCAAAGGTGACAGTGGGGTATTAAAATCTCCTACTATGATTGTATTGCTATTAATCTCTCCCTTAATGTCTTCCAGCAGTTTTTTCATGTATTTGGGTGCTCCTGTATTGGGTGCATATATGTTTACCAGGGTTATTTCTTCTTGTTGTATTGCTCCCCTTAGTATTATGAAGTGGCCTTCATTGTTTCTTGTTGTGTCCTTCACTTTGAGATCTAATTTGACAGACGTAAGTATTGCTACCCCAGCTTTTTTTTTTCATTTCCGTTCGCCTGGAAAACCTTTTTCCATCCCTTCACCTTCAGTCTGTGGGTGTCTTTTTTTCTGAGGTGGGTTTCTTGTAGACAGCAGATGTATGGGTTTTGCTTTCTTATCCAATCTGTTATCCTATGTCTTTTGATTGGAGCATTTAAACCATTTACATTTAAAGTAATTATTGATAGGTAGGTATTTGATGCCATTTTTATTCTATCTCCCTTTTTTCCTTCTTCGCTTCCTATTTCTTTATTTTTACAGTAGACCCTTTAGCATTTCTTGCATTGCTGGTTTGGTGGAGATAAATTCCTTTAGTCTGTTTTTGTCAGTGAAGCTCCTGATTACACCTTCAATTTTGATTGACAGCCTTGCAGGGTACAGTATTCTCGGGTTCAGACCCTTCTTTTGCATGAGTTTGTATACGTCATCCCATTCCCTTCTGGCCTGATGAGTTTCTGTTGAGAAATCAGTTGCTAGACTGATGGGGGGTCCTTTATATGTAACTTTCTGTCTCTCTCTGGATGCTTTTAAGATTCTGGTTTTGTCGATGGTTTTTGCCAATGTAATTATAATGCGTCTAGGTGTTGATCTTTGGGGGTTCATTTTGTTGGGGACTCTGTGAAGATCTTGGATTTGTGTGGTTTTTTTTCTTCTCTATCTCAGGAAAATTTTCTGTCATTATTTCTTGAAATACTTTTTCCATATCTATCTCAATTTTTTTTCCTTCTGGGACCCCTGTTATTCTAATATTGTTTTGTTTTGTATTGTCCCAAAGCTCCCGTAGGCTCTCCTCCTTTTTTTTATTTTTTTTTTCTAGAAACTCTCTAATTGGCTATTTTTTTTCCATCTTGTCTTCTAGCTCACTGATGCGGTCCTCTGCTTCTCCTAGTCTACTCTTGATGCTTTCTATTGAGTTCTTCATAGAGGCGATGTCATTTTTCATTTCTTCTTGGGTCACCTTCATTTCCTCTTTGTTCTTCTTCAGATCCTCTTGGTTCTTCTTCATTTCCTCTTTGGTCTTACTCATATTGTCAAATTTGTCTTCCATTCTTTTTAGTCATCTCATAATCATTACTTTGAATTCTTGCTCTGGTAGGTTGCTTGCCTCTAACTCGTTTACTTCCTTTTCTGGTGATGCCTGATTTTCTTTCATAGGTGGGTTGTTATTTAGCTTCCCCCATGGTCTCTCTTTTTAGGTTGCCTGGTTATGTAGTTCTCTCTCTCCTGCTTAGATTTAAAGGTACAAAATACAATACAACCAGGTACAACACACAAGGCACTGAACAGAAAAATGTTTGGAATATTAATATCCTCCAATAAAGGTGACTAGAACCCAGCTAACAAAATCATACAATCAAATAAAAAGAATAAGCAAACCAATCTTATAAAAAAGCATAAAACTTTGATGTAGTTAGCATTCAGCATACAACTTCAAAGGGGTAGAGAGAAGGATTTTTTATTATTATTATTATTTTTTAGGACAGCGACAAGGTAGGTGTGAATGGGCTTGGAGTAGGGGGTTGGGAGTTAGATATACACAGGAAGGGTCAAATTTTAGGAGGGGGTAAATAGAAAAAATAGGGAAAACCTAGAGCAGTTAAGAGTTAAGATAAGCAGGACACCAAAGGGAAAGGGTTAGGAAGAGAGTGATGGCATAAAGGTAGGGTTAAGTTAGAATAGAGCGTTGGAGAAGGAAAGGTATAAATAGTCTGTTGAATAGTAATCCCAAAGGCGGGGAAAAGAGAAAAGAAAGAAAAAGAAAGAAAAAAAAGGTATATAATATGGCACTTAAAAGATAATAATAAATATAAACAAAAGAAAATAAGTTAAAAAAGATAAAAGAGGTAAAATAGTAGTAGTAATAATATTGATTACATATAAAAATGAATTAATTAAAAAGGTAAAATCAAGTGAGGGAAGATGAAAAAAATAACTTCTTGAGTAAACTTTTCAACTAATGTAAATTAAAAAACAAATCAAAAACAAAAAATATTTAAACAATTAGAAAATCAAAATAAAAAAAATAAATAAAATTTGCAGTAATGAAGGTCATTCACTTCCTCTGTTGTTCTGTCTAGCTCACCAGTTCTCAGTCTGGGCGTTAATTGCAATTCCCAGTGTTTCTTCCGTGTTGTAATCAGGTCTTGATTTTTAAGCAGTTCTAGAGGCCATATGTACCACCTCTGGGTGGCAGTGATTCTTGGTGGCAGAGATCCAGGGTTCTGAAGCCTTTCTAGCTTTGTTCCCCTCTCTGTGTCCCTGATCTATGGAGGGGTGGGGGTTGGGCAGGACGAGCCGACTGCATTCCCCTGTAACTCTCTCGGAGTCAGATCCAAATATGCTGCTCCTTAGATACCCCCCCCCCCACTTAGGAGCCCTGACCACAGTCAGGGGTGCCTCCAGCCCAAAACCCTGGTGTTTCTTGTAAACATGGACCCCTCTGTGCGCCTGGTGCGAGCGAGCTGGTGCGAGCGGGCTGCTGCGCGGGGGATGCACGCTGCAGGGGGACTCACCCAATTTCCGCAAAATCTGACTTTTCGCCTTGGGGTGGAGCACTCCTTTGAGTCCAAGTGTTCGTGCTGATTGTGGTCAGCATTTAGGGGAGAACAGCTGTGGTCTTTAGGGCTGTGGATATTCAGTCCTCTAACCCAAACCTCTTCCCGTCAAGATGGCGAGATTTCCCCGTCCTCGCCCTTAGGTCACTCCGGGAAAGGACCCAGCTGTGGGGCTTAACTGTCAGGGGCACCCTGATCAGGTGTCCCTCAGTTTCCCCAGGTGTACACCTTTCTCTTGGCTTGCTAACAGGCACTCCCAGCGCGACCCTCAGCTGCTCTCTCCTTCCTCTTCGGGACCTGGGTCAGAACTTGCCTACCTATTCTTCTGCCATTTTCAAGAGTCTCTTCACTTGGTTTTTCAATACCCAAGAAAATAATCAGCTTGTTTTTCAAACATTAGTACTTAATTATATTATATCTATATAACCTGGAATGGTCCAACCCTTCTACTAGTTTTAACAGAAATTTTACTTTCTTTTTTATAATTCTAACACCTCTTTAATTTACATTATTTTTTTCAGAGGCCAAATTTGGCAGGGAGAATACCAGTTTTCCTCATACTATCTTTGGTCAACTCTTACCTTGATATTATTATAAGTCTGGGGTCAAAAATATCCATACCCACCCACGGTATTAAAAACTTGGGTCAGAAGTCTACTTCTTCAGTAGTTTAAAAATACATTTTTGGAATGTGGCTTTTTTTTTTTTTTTACAAAATAAAAAAAGTCATTCTCATTAGCAAATCCTTTTATAAAGTTAATAAATTGGTGATTATATATACTTAAAAAGTCATAGGTAAATATTTATAAGTGAAACCTATATTTTAGATGTGAATTATAGTTATCCTATTTCTGCCATACCCTTTTCAATGTATAATGTTTCTTATAGAGTAATTTTACATTTATTATTCACACAAATAGATTCCAGTCTCACTGTATACAGCAATCAAATTCGCATTTATGTAAACTTTTTTCACACTAACAATAAGCTATTTTTTAATTATAATAACGAGTCCATTTTGCAGCTATGGCATACCTAAATACATACAACCCTTTTTACATGAGAAACTGAGCCAAACTGAAAAGTACAAATTAACAAAGATAAAAATATTTGATTTCTTTAAGCTTTAGAGGTAAATGCACATATTATTAAAACACAATTATATAATACTCACTGAAAAAACTAATACTGCTTTAAAAATGGTGAAAGAAAGTAGGATCCACTTCATGAATTGCTTTTGTCCTTGGGCCAAATTAATTACAAATATCAAGTAATAGTTAATTTCAAGTAGTGCCAGGCAAGAAAAATGAAAGTAAAATTGTTTTAAACCCTTATTGCCAGATCAAGAGTAATTCTAAATGGAAATACCATTTTAAGATAAACAAAGACATTATCTCTTTTGCGGAACCTATGTATTATTTACTTACCGAAATTTGCCATCTGTATCGTCTGGTTGCCAGTTTCTGGAACGTTGTAAATCACAACAGCGTCAGCATTTCTTCTGTTTGCTGTTTGAATTTTTTCTGAAAATGTACAATTACCTCTTTCTATCAGTGCAATCCAAGGCTTCTCGGTACTGGTAAACTCAGTGTTGTAGTCACAAGCTTGGTAGTTATTGTTCTTAGGGATGCCCACCGTCCCCATCGCATTAGCTACTGGTGAGGCTAAGCCATAAACACCACATTCACATGTCTCTGTTGTAGTATAGTTGCTGGTTTCATTGTAATAATGCACAGTCACATAGGCATTCACTGGAAAGGATGCTGTAATTTTAAATAAAAAGGTAAAACTTACAAGCAACCGAAACCAACTGGACTTATTCTCCTGGTTCATTGCTTGTTCATTTGAGCATAAAATTTTAAGATGTCTGCTGATATTTTCAACTATCAGTCACCATTTGTTCACGCAGTTCCCCTGCTAAGCAGAAGTTTGAAATTTCAGTTGCAAGCAGGTAACTGATCTCACCTCAAGCAACATAAGCTCTGAATACATCAGCTCTATTTCACTTCACTTATCTACATTCCCTTTTGCCTGCCCCTCCTCCAACTGTACATACATGTAACCCTTCACCAAGACTACCTTAGTAATAAATAACACCATCAACTTTATTCTACATGTCAACTTATCAGGGTTGGATGACTTCCTGCACTAACATTCCCCACCCCCCTACAGTTCCAGCTAATGCACTTTCATAAACATGGAGTGGATTGGAACGAGGAACTGGACTCTTGGGAATCCCATGTGACAAGTCTGAAAGTCACCTCTCTCAGAATATCTAAAACACCAAACTGGTTTTCCAAGCCCTGCTGAAATATGCTATCAACCAGTTTAGCCAGAAGTTAAGATACACAATTTTAATTGCTATGACATTAGTGGAATTGATTTTACAAACCTTTCCCCTCTTATTTCTTTTTGGAATATTTGTAATAGGCTCCCCAAGGTGTATATTCTGCCACATTGTTTTTTCATTGAAAAGTAAACATATTTCAGTAGATTTCCTTTCATGTAAAGTGCCTTATCCATGCTAGGCACTCAAATATTTGTTGATTAACAGATACTTATGAGTTGCTACGTTTCATTAATTTTTATGTTCCATGTGTTATACTCAAACAAGGTCATTCAGTATTTAATTTTTGATATCTAGAATTTTAAATTCTATTTATTTTAAATGTATAGACATATTTATTTATTTCAGTGCTTCCTTTATTGTAAACTTTATTATTATTATTATTATTATTGTTATTATTATTATTATTTTTTTTAACCAGGAGTCATTGGACACTCGCAGCACTCAGACATTGCTATAGGGTCAACTGCTCTTGGCAAGTTTCTGGGGGCAGGGATATTTCAATGTGTGCCAAGGGCTGGTGAAGGAGTAGATAAATTAACAAGAAAACAAACAGAGATATCAGAAGTCTGATTGGGTCAAGAGTTAGCAAACTAGACAAGCAGGCATTAGGCTGTCACAGAAGCAGAAAGACAAAAGGAGGGCAGGCACAATGGTAGTCCAAGGAAAGTAGTCTGGACAGGGGGAAAAATAGGAAAATAGGAGACATTGTTGAAGGAGATGATCAGTGGGGCTATTTTTTCCTTTTGCTTCCAGTCTGTTCGTAGGCATCTGAGATACTAACTTTGGAGTGGATCCTGCAGTTGGAAACAAAAAAGTTAACACTACTCAGCAGCGAAGAGGAGTTCAAGGAATCTACACTTGAACCTAATGAATAAACCCCAACAGAAGCACAATACAAATATAAACCTTTCTAATATATAGCTGCCAATTATGTATCTGTGTATCTACTCCCCTACGGTACCTGGTATTAGTGGCACTTTTAAAATTAATTTTTTAATTTTTAATTTTATTTTTATTCTCTTAAAAATTGATTTCAGAGAAAGAGGAAGGGAGAATGAGAGAGATAGAAACATTGATGAGAAACATGGATCAGCTGCCTTCCTGCATGTCCCTACTGGGCATTGAGTCCCCAACCCTGGCATGTGCCCTTACTGGGAATCGAACTGGCAGCCTCCTGGTCCATGAGTCAATGCTTAACCACTGAGCCACAATGGACAGGGATAGTGGCACTTTGCACATAATAATCACTCAATAATCATTCATGAACTTGAACTATAAAGTTTAAAGGTCTTGTGTATTATTAGTCTATTTAAGAACAAATGTAGTTTATTATTTTGCTATTAGCATCACCATTTTGATGTTAAAACTCATAATATAGCCTGTATTCACTAGACAAAAAAAAACCTCACAAAAAACCCCACACAAAAACAAACAAAAAACCCTATAAAATGGAAAACAGAAGTGTTATTATTGTCGAAACCATTAATTTCCTGATTGCTAACAGACATCTGTGATAAATTCAACACCAGCATTCAAAATAGAAATAATTAGCAAAGTCCTACAAATTTAATTTAACCTGTTTCTACATTATTAAATTGTTTCTAAGAGACTTTTTTTCCTGGAATAGTTTAAAAACAGATAAGTGAGGAGTTAAGTTAAATCCATTAGACTTCAAATCTTCATATTAATGGAAACTAAGGAGAAAATAAACAAGTGAAACTACATTAAAATAAAAAGCTTCTGCATAGCAAAAGAAATCATCAACAAAACAACAAGAAAGCCAACTGCACTGGAGAACATATTTGCCAATGTCATCTCCAATAAAGGTTTAATCTCCAAAATTTACAGGGAACTGATACAATTTAAAAAAAAGGGAGATAAATCAATTAAAAAATGGGCAATGGATCTAAATAGATGCTTTTTTTAAAGAGGACATACAGAAGGCCAAGCAACATATGAAAACATGCTCAAAGTCACTAATCATCCAAGAGATGCAAATCAAAATGGCAACGAGGTACTATTTCACACCTGTCAGAATGGCTATCATCAACAAATCAACAAATGACAAGTGCTGGAAAGCATTCGGAGAAAAAGGTGCCCTCAAGCACTGCTCCTTAGAATGCAGATTGGTGCAGCCACTGAGGGAAACAGTATGGTGCTTCCTTAAACAACTAAAATGGAACTCCCATTTGACCCAGTGATCCCACTTCTAGGAATATATCTCAAGAAACCAGAAATGCCAGACAGAAAGGAAATATGCACCCCTATGTTCATAGCAGCACCATTTACAATAGCTAGCTAAGATTTGGAAACAGCCTAAATGCCCATCAGCAGATGAGTAGATTAGAAAACTGTAGTACATCTACACAGTGGAATACTATGCTCCTGTGAAAAAAGAAACTCTTACCATTTGCAACAGCATAGATGGATCTGGAGACCTGGAGAGCATTATGCTAAACAAAATAAGCCAGTCCAAGAAAGATAAATATCACATGATCTCACTAATTTTGATGGATTAGCTGTGCTGTCATTTTATTCAACCTCCTTATTCAACTTCCAAGCTATGAAGATTTGATGTTTATTTGTAATTTAGGTAGTACTCTGAACATTTTTTAAATATCTTAAAAACAAAAGGTTTTCACAGGTGCTGATTTTACAACAGCTAATAAATATATATCCCCAGGAAATAAAAAGCTCTCTGGAACTTTTTCTTCATTTTCACAATAAAAGAGGTTGGATTAAAAATTATCTATCAAGCCAAAACCGGTTTGGCTCAGTGGTAGAGCGTCGGTCTGCGGACTGAAATGTTCTGGGTTCGATTCCGGTCAAGGGCATGTACATTGGTTGCGGGCACATCCCCAGGAGGGGGTGTGCAAGAGGCAGCTGGTCGATGTTTCTCTCTCGTTGAAATTTCTAGCTCTCTATCCCTCTCCTTTCCTCTGTAAAATATCAATAAAATATATTTTTTAAAAAAGCATCTATCAAGTCTCTTCTAGATCTGACATGTTAGAACTCTCTGAAAATAAAAGTTGTTTAGAAAACATCAAATTTTAATTTTTCCTTCCTATTAGCACAATTCATGATGACACTGCACCTTGAGTAGATGAAACTGTATAGGAGGTAAGTTCAAAGTATTGGATAAAACTTGAGCTTTAATAAAACTAACATGTGCTTGAAATAGTACTATAAACTGTGCTGTGCCAACACAGCCAAGGGTTAGGTGAGCCTGAGGGAAGGGGGTGGCAAAGGATATAGAAAAGACAAAGAGAATAAACTGGTCTAGATGGATCTCCTGTGCCTAAGGCCACAGAGAGAGAGATCCAGATGCAAGCTAAGCCTTTATTTTATAGTAAACAATGTAGTGGTCACCATAGTTCTTATGAGTTTCACTTTTTTTAGCAGCACCTCCCACATCCCATTAGCTGCTCAAGAAGGATCTAGGGCAGGGGTGGGCAAACTTTTTGACTATTTACAGAGAGGAAGAGAGAGCGATAGAGAGTTAGAAACATCGATGAGAGAGAATCATCTACCAGCTGCCTCTTGCACCACCCCTACTGGGGATGTGCCCGCAACCAAGGTACATGCCCTTGACCGGAATCGAACCCGGGACCTTTCAGTCCACAGGCCAACGCTCTATCCACTGAGCCAAACCGGTCTCGGCTTGATTTCTCCTGATTGATTTTGGTTAGCATGTTATTCTCAAGATTCATCCATGTTTTTATAAGTAACAGTATTTCATCTTTACTTATGGGCTGAGTACTATTTCATTGTGTGTATGTACATTGTGTGTATATATCTTTTTGATCCAAACACCTATCAAGAGACATTTGGGGATTGTGAAACAAGATGGCGGCCTAGGTAGTCTCCTAAGCTGCCACCTCATCAACAATTTGGAAAAAAACAGCAGCTAAAATCGAAAGGGATCACATCAGATCCACAAGAGAGCTGGCGGAATGGGATGGCTACAACTAGAGACAAGGCAAAATACCGCTGCCGCCATGTGGAGTTTAAAGCCGCAGTGGAACCGGAGCCGCAGCCACCACCACTGCAGCCGCTGCCAGTGAGGGAGGCCCACCAAGAACAGAGCACACCCTGCCCCGGGCCCAGGGAGTGGGCCACCTCAGAGCCTGGCCTCTGCGCCCACAGACTTCCTGGCCCACCCACCTTCCTGGCGAGGGAGCCAGCACAGGGCCTTGGCCTCCCCTCCCACTCTCGGCCCGAGCGAGGCCTTCGCCCATCTGTCTCCCGCAGCCGGGCCTGGCCAGAGCCTCTGTGCAGCCCCCGAGAGCCAGCGCCAAGGCAGAGCATACTCATCGAGTGTGACAGAGGAGCGAGAGGTAGTACCCAAAACACTCTTTGCGGTCTGGGATTCTAAACAACTAAACCCGGGGGACTGAAAGCCTAAATGTGTGAAATCAGAGCTGCTGAGGTTGCTAGGGTGGAGTCGGCCGGAGCCTCCCCATTCTTCCCCATCATCGTCCTCCTGCTCGCCTGCAATTCAGGCCGTGGAGGATCCAGGATGAGAGGGCATCAATCTAAGGTCCCAGAGGGGTCATGTGGCCCGGGGGGGGCCCTTGTGACCCGGGGAGCCTTGTGACCCAGGGGAGCGGTGGAACCAGGGGGAGCCCTCTGTCCTGGGAGAGTCGTGTGCCCAGGGGGAGCGGTGGGACCCGGGGGACCCATGTGCCCTGGGGGAATGGTGGGACCAGGGGGAGTTGTCTGCCCCAGGAGAGCCTTGTGCCCTGGGGGACCGGTGGGACCAGGGGGAGCCATGTGATCTGGGGGAGAGGTGGGACCCGGGGGAGCCATGTGCCCTGGGAGAGCCTTGTGCCCCGGGGGAGTGGTGGAACCAGGGGGAGCCATGAGACCTGGGGGGTCTGTGGGACCCGGGGGAGCCCTGAGCCCCAGGGGAGCAGTGGGACCTGGGAGAGCCGTGTGCCCCAGGGGAACTGTGTGACCTGTGGGGGTGGTGGGACCCAGGGGAGCCCATATGTTCATAGCAGCACAATTTACAATATCTAGGATTTGGAAACAGCCTAGGTGCCCGTCAGCAGATGGATTGGATCAGAAAACTATGGTACATCTACACAATGGAATACCATGCTGCCATAAAAAGGAAGGAATTCTCATCATTAGCAGTAATCTGGATGGAATTGGAGAACATCATGCTGAGTGAAATAAGCCAGTCAATGAAAGAGAAACACCACATGTCCTCACTCATTTTTGGATAATAAAGAACATTATAAACTAATGAACAGAAAGATAGATATAGTGACAGTAAAGCAACAAGCAGACTGTCAAATGACAGCGGGGAGGGTAGGGTGATCTGGGGGAGATAAGAAATCAACCGAAGGACTGGTATGCATGAATATAAGTACAACCAATGGACACAAAACTCTGGGGAGGGAGGGCATGTATGGGAGGTGGGGGGTGGCAATGGTAAGCAATGTACACATATAATACCTTAATAAAAAAAGAGACATGTTTTTGTCTCCATGTCTTGGCCACTGTGAATAATGCTAATTTCAGTAATTTTAAAAACTCTACAGGAGATATCAATATGAAGCTAAGTATGAGAACCACTGCTATATAGAAACTGGATGGGACCCTTATTTTGCCAATTTTACAAATAAGTATGTTAAGGCCCAGCAATTCAAGTGGCTCCTTTGAAAGTTCCACAGGGATTTAGGGATAGATCTATGACTAGCTTTAAAATTCCCACCATCTAGTTTTTATTTCTTTATATAAAATAAAGCAAAAACATAGGGCTAGAAATGGTATTAACATAACAATGTAAAAATTAGGCATAATATAGTGAGTGGTATGATGTGGACCAAGAAAGATGTTCATATGTAACTAGAGGTCTGATGCACAAAATTCGTGCAAGGGGGTGAAGGGGGTGTCCCTCAGCCCAGTCTGCGCCCTCTCCAATCTGGGACATCCCTCTCACAATTCAGGACTGCTGGCTCCCAACTTCTCGCCTGCCTAACTTCCTGATTGCCCCTAACTGCTTCTGCCTCCCAGCCTGATCATCCCCTAACCACTCCCCTGCCAGCCTGTTTGCTCCTAACTACTGTCCCCTGCAGGCCTGTTCACCTATAACTGCCCTCCCCTGCAGATCTGGTCCCTCCCAACTGCTCTCCACTCAGGCCTGGGCCACCCCCCCCCCCAACTGCCCTTCTCTGCAAGTCCAGTTGTCCCAACTCGCCTCCTCTGCTGACCTGGTCACCCCTAATTGCCCTCTCCTACAGGCTTGATTGCCCCCAACTTCCCTCCCCTGCTGGCCTAATTGCCCACACCTGCCCTCCCTTGCAGGCCTGGTCCCTTCCAACTGCCCTTCCCTGCTGGCCATCTTGTGGCAGCCATCCTGTGTCCACATGGGGGCAGCCATCTTTAACCACATGAGGGCAGCCATCTTGTGTATTTTATTATATAGGATGTTCCTATTGTGGAAACTTAGCACAAATGTAATAAAACTAGAGGCCTGGTGCACAGAATCTGTGCACTGGTGGGGAGGGGTCCCTCAGCCTGGCCTGTACCTACTAATAGTCTGGGACCCCTCGGGGGAAGTCTGCCTGTGGGGAGTGGGCCTACACTGGCAGGTGGGAATCCCTCTCACAGTCCAGAAGCCCTCACTCTTTACCACTCATCTGCTTGCTGCTCCTTACTGCTCAGCTCACTACTTCTTAGCGCTGCTGCAGAGGTTGGAGAGGCTCCTGCCACGGCCACTGCATGCCCTCCCCCCCCAAACCACTATGACTGCCGCTGCCCCTGCTGTCTCCACCTCCCAGGCCATGACTGCCACTGCTGTGCACCTTGCCCCACCCTGCCCTGTACGCTCTGCCAGTGCTTTCCCTCCAGCAGTCGCAGACGCTTTGCTTTCCACTTTCCCTCTCTCATCCTTCTATGCTGTCTTCAGTCTTCACTCCTCCCTCCCTCTGAGTATTCAAATCAGCCTCCATCTTTGTTGGATTAATTTGCATACTCACTCTGATTGGCTGGTAGGCATGGTGGTTAATTTGCATATTACTCTATTATTAGGTAGGACTAGAGGCCAGGTGCACATAATTTGTGCATGGGGGGTGGTGTCCCTCAGCCCAGCCTGCACCTTCTCCAATCTGGGACTCCTTGAGGGATGTCCAGTGTTATCGGGCCTAAATGGGAATCCATCTCACAATCACTCCCTAGCCACGCCCCTGACAGCCTGATTGATGCCTAACTGCTCCCCTGCCAGGCAGTTTGCCCCCAACTTTCCTCCTCTGCAGGCCTGGTCACCTCCAACTGCCCTCCCTTGCAGGCCTGGTCCCTCCCAACTGCATTTCCCTGCTGGTCATCTTGTGGTGGCCATCTTGTGTACACATGGAGGCAGGATCTTTGACCACATGGGGGAAGGCATCTTATGTGTTGGAGTGATGGTCAATCTGCATATTACTCTTTTATTAGATAGGATATGACTTTATTCAAATAAATGGAATCATAAGATAGTCCTCAAATCTTCTTTTATTTACTAAATTTAAATCTTTTTCCTACTGAAAAACAGTTTCATACTGAAATAAGCAGGACTAATACATATTTCACCTCCCATTAATTTACCTGCTAATTCTTGGGTAGCAATGCTTAAAAGAGAAAAAAAATGTAAGAAAATGTAACTGAAAAGATAACTAGTGAAATAGCAATAAGCTCAATTACAAAACATGTAAATAACTTAATCCTATCTAATAAAATAGTAATATGCAAATTGACTGTCACTCCAACACACAAGATGGCTGCCCCCATGTGAACACAAGATGGCTGCCAGAAGATGGCTGGCAGGAGAAGGCACTTTTGGGCGATCAGGCCAGCAGGGGAGGGCAGTTGAGAGGGATCAGGCCTGCATGGGTGGACATTTGGGGGTGATCAGGCCTGCAGGAGAGGGCAGTTAGGGGTGACCAGGCTGGCAAGGGAGGGCAGTTAGGGGCAACCAGGCCTGCAGAGGAGGGCAGTTGGGGGAACCACACCTGTAAGGGAGGGCAAATAAGGGGGACCAGGCATGCAGGGGAGGGCAGTTGAGAGGGACCAGGCCTATAGAGGAGGGTAGTTGGGGGCAACCAGGCCTATAGGGGAGGGCAGTTTGGGGGAATCAGGCCTGTAGAGGAGGGCAGTTGGGGGGGGACCAGGCCTGCAGGGGAGGGCAGTTAGGGGCCATCAGGCTGGTAGTGGAGCAATCAATCAGGCTGTCAGGGGAGTGGTTAGAGGGTGATCAGGCTGGCCAGCAGAAGCAGTTAGGGTCAATCAGGCAGACAGGCAGGCGAGTGGTTGGGAGCCAGCAGTCCTGGATTGTGAGAGGGATGTATGACTGCCTGTTTAGGCCTGATCTCACCCAGATTAGGCCTAACCGGGCAGTTGGACATCCCTTGTAGTGTCCCAGATTGGAGAGGATGCAGGCTGGGATGAGGGACACTCTCCAACCCAGGCAAGAATTTTGTGCACTAGGCCCCTAGTAATAATATAATTGGTTATAATCTATAGTCCATATTACCACATAGTTTCTAGATAAAAACATCAAATATTATTAGTGTCACCAAATAAGGTTTTCACATTTCTTAAAATCCCTTTTCTTAAAATGAATGCAATATATTTCTAACAAAGATGTAAGAATGGCCGAGGGGACATATGCTAAGTTTCTTCTTTCAATAATTTGCCAAAAGATTTCAATGTGTATATCTCATGTGCCATATAACATTAGAAACTTCAGTGAGAGATTGTGGTCCCTGGTAGACTATACAATATTTCATAATTTGCTCATTGGCTTCTTAATATGAATGTGATGTCACAGTAGTATATTTGTGTTGACTTTGGAATTAATGAACACATTGTCACTTGAAGATAAGTTCTTCTGTGGATAGTCTGCTATTCTTCTTAGGAAACTGCCACAGGAGTGATCTAATTTTGCAACATCCAGACTTAATGACACATATGTTTAACTCCAGATTTGGATAGAAATATCACTAGAATATAAAATAAACTGCTAAAGGATTTGCTTTTAAAAATTCTAAATTTTCCCCGGGTAAGCCAAATGTCCCAGGGGGCCATGTGCCCTGGGGGAGCCGAGTGTCCCAGGGGGCCATGTGCCCCAGGTGAGTCGAGTGTCCCAGGGGGCTGAGTGTCTCATTGGGCCGAGTGCCCCGGGTGAGCCGAGTGTCCCAGGGGGCCGAGTGCCCCGGGCGAGCCGTGTGTCCCAGGGGAAGCAGTGGGACCCAGGGGAAGGGGCGGTGTAAACCAGAGGAGGAGCGGACTCTATTCATATGGTCCTGAGATAGTCACCATAAAACAAGCAGAATGCCAAATGAGGAGCGGATTCTATACATGTGGTCCTGAGATAGTCACCATAAAACAAGCAGATTGTCAAATGACAGTGGGGAGGGGAAGGAGACCTGGGGGGAGATAAGAGAACAACCGAAGGACTGGTATGCATGCATATAAGTACAACCAACGAACACAGAACTCTGGGGAGGGAGGCCATGAATTGGCGGTGGGGAGTGGGAGGCAATGCTAAGCTATGTACACAGATAATACCTTAATAAAAAAAAATAAATTCTAAATTTTAAAAAAAGTTCATATTTCTCATTCAATATGAGAACAGAAATTATATCTGTTAAAATGTGTGGTTTTGAAATCTTGGCCTGAGGTTTTTAGTCAATAACTTCTTAAGTATTATTTTTCCCTTCCTCGAAATTTATGTGGCACTAAAATTAAATTTCCTTATATTTGTATTTATTATAACTAAATACAAAAACCCAGTTTTTGTTTGACAAAACAACAATCTTCAACCCATATGGAAGAATCATATTGGCTCATTTAGTAAGTACATATAGATCTCTCATGACCAAAAATATATATGGAAGAAAGAAATTAAATCCATTCAAAATAAGATGGGTGACCAAAAAAGTTATTGTTTTTTAACTTCTTTAATAACACACTCAGAATTTTATCACAAGAAGGATTCGCAATTCTAATTAACATTTAAACACAATTATAAAGAACAAAAAACCTTACACATTTATGGACAAACTGCAGTATCTGTCTTTAGGTTTATGAGCCGCCCAATACATTTTAAATGTATAGTATATGAAGTCACAGACCATTAGGGCTTCAAGGAAACCCCACAAATTAATAGCTTAACTATAACCAGATTCAACTTGATACAGAATAATTTTAACTTATGTGTTGGTCATAGATACACATAGATGTCAACCAAAGGGCCTTGCAAATGTGGAAGGCCATTCACTAGTACATTTAAGATGAAGTATAATAGACTACCAGAATAAAATCAATGTCCTTAGTTACTGTTTTATAGTTTGAATATGAGCACTTAAAATGTTAATATGAGATAAAAAAATTCACTATTTAAGCTCACATTACATGTATCCAAACTACAACTGAATACAGCAAAAATCTAGGCATACTGTAGCCTCTGGCTTTAAAATAACATACTGGTGAACACATTTAGAAATTCAAATGATATGAAGTCACAATAGGGAGTCGAAAACCTTAAGACAATTTAATTCATGCACACTTACAGCTGACTAAACTAAAGAACAGGGCAACTAGACCATAACAATTATTGTGTGCTTTTGAAAATAACATAAGCTACCTTGGTTGTAAGAAATTCAGATTGACCATTTTAAAAACATTTAATCTTCAAATTAGCAACTCAAAATTTCCCATTAAAGGTGAATAAAAGTTGCAGGATGTTAAATGGTTATAAAGTTACTCTTCTGAAATCAAGATGCCATATGCTGAGGCTTTATAATAAATGTACACTTCACAAATAAGACATTGAACATAAATTATTAAAAGTCAAGATAATAATCATATCGATGTAAAGTAAATTTTCTTGATACACATAAATTCTTCTGATAACTGGTTCAATAATGAACTTAAAATGAAGTCTGCTAACTGCAAATACAAAATGAACATTAAACTACTTAACTTGGGAGCTTATGTAATATTCTTGCAGAAAAATAGTTATCAAAATTATCAACAAAATGATAGAATATAATTAAGGTATTGCCCTATTTAACAATATATAATAATTCCACTTGCCAATTTTAAGGAGCATTATCTGGTCTATAAATTTTATGCAAATAAACTTCTACTTTGTTGTTACCCAAATTACAGATATCCAAGATACAGATGACATGCACTCTATCCATTTCAGTTACTGCTTTTATAATATCACCTAAAAATAAAAAGCAGATTGTAAGTATTTTAAAATAATTAAATATTTACTATTATTTAATATCACATAAGTTGATGTGTTTTTCTTATATTAACCCTGTCCTTCATCTTCCTCTTCCCTCTAATTCATCACACACATTCATTAAAGGTATGATGTAATAACTTCCACAGATAACAGTGAGTACATACAACAGATGCTGCCAATAATGTCAAGATATGGGCTGGTACTTTAAAGCCATATTTAGTTATTTTTAATGTTTCTAATGGAACAATGCAAATCTACATATTTTCAAGACAACAAAAAGAAACTTGTTCATAAAAATGTTTAAAAATATGACACCAATGCTATACTATAAGGTGCTGCATTACATTATTCTGTACTTATTTTTACCTTTAGGATTGACCATTTTTACCTTTTAGGTTGAGCTTCCACTTTGGAATTATGGAAGGAATGAAAAAATTTTAAATCAGACAGATCTGAGTTCAAGTCTTAACTGTTACCCGTGCTAGCAAATCTGATTTTCAGTCTAATTATCTTTAAATATAGGAAAATAATGTTCACATTACAAGGTTCTTATTATTAGGGTTAGTCATAACTTATACAAAAGTTCAGGCACAGTGCATGGCACAAAGCTAAATTGACATGATATTGTCAATAATTTTTTATCTTAATCCTCACCTGAGGATATGCTTTTATTGATTGAGAGAGAAAGGACGGAAGGAAAGAAGGGAGAGAGAAACATCAATTGGTTGCCTCCCGAAGGCACCACAACTGGGGATTGAACCTGCAACCTAGGTATATGCACTGACCAGGAATTGAACCCAAAACCTTTCAGTATGTGAGACGATGTTCCAACCAACTGAGCCACTTGGCCATGGCATATTATTAACAATCTTATGTGATGAAAACCAAAATAAATCACCTCAGTTTAGATTACCCTATCACTTTTCTAGTGATATTTGCCCTTCATCTCCCAAATATTAACCAGATAATCTCATGTGACCCTGTTAGTGACTATTGGAAGAATATTGACACTAGAAACTAGTAGGTAGCTGAGAATTTTGCCTTGATATTCTTCAATAATAACATATACATATAACAGAAAACATGTGACAGAAATGGATATTGTATGAAGAAAATAAGTGTACAAATATTTAAAGTGCATAGTAGGGCACTAATTAAGGAATCTGGAATTTTTGGAAGCTTAAGGAGTTGCAATGTAGGAAGTAATACTGCAAGTCAACTAATAATCATCTCTAAAATAGACTGTGGGAAAATAAAACAGCCTCACCACATAAAATTAGCTATTCATGTTCAGTTTATAGTAAGTGTTAATACCAAAAGTTACTTAATCATCAGGCACAGCTCATAAGATTTGTTTAAAAATAACGTACACTCAAGAGTTTCATCAGCATAGAAAGACCATAGATAATAAAGGCTTTCTTAAAATATATTTTAAATGTAATATCCTTATAAGCTCAATGAAACCTTCTAAAAACTTTACCACATGCTTAGGTAATAGAAATGACAAAGAAAGTAAATAAGGTAACCATGGGCACATAATTTTATAGGTATATATAAATTTTATTGGTATATAGAAATGTTTGGCATATTATGTAGCAGCCTAAACATTTGGTTGAAGGGTTTCACTATTGGAAGTACATACACTCCTATCACTCCTCAAGGAGTTTATTGCATAGCACTTGAATAACTAAACATTTATAAGAGAAAACAATTGTACTATGCTATACTATGAAGGCATTAAAATTTCAGGCAATTATAAGGTGAGAGGATAAATTGTCTCATCTGAGTTAAAAAGAGAGAAGATTAGAAATTTGCATTGCTTCCATGTGCATATACCACTTACTAGTAAGTCAAATACTTACATTCAGAGTTGTATTATAAGAGAAAATTCTTGAGTTAAAAAACTTTTTTTTAGGGAGAGAGGAAGGGAGAGCGATGGAGAGAAGGAAACATTGTTCAGGTGCTCCTGCATGTCCCCTACTGGGGATCGAGCCTGAAACCTAGATTTGTGCCATGACCTCTTGATTTATAGGTGGACACCCAACCACTGAGCAACACTGGAAAGGTTGTAAGAGAACATGGTTAATGCCTGCCTGGAATAAAAACCATTAATCCATTTTATTTTATTTTATTAAAAATATATATATATATATATATATATATTTGATTTTTTTACAGAGAGGGATAGAGAGTTAGAAACATCGATGAGAGAGAAACATCAATTCAGCTGCCTCTTGCACACTCCCTACTGGGGATGTGCCCGCGAACCAACGTATTTGCCCTTGACTGGAATTGAACCTGGGACCCTTGAGTCCACAGGCCGACGCTCTATCCACTGAGCCAAACCGGCTAGGGCTATTCTATTTTATTTTAAATATATATTTTCACTTAGAATCTTGGGATACATTTATAAAATAATTCTTCAAATTATATTAAACTAGAGGCCTGGTGCATGAAAATTCATGCACTGGAGGGGGGAGTCCCTCAGCCCAGCCTGCTCCCTCTCACAGTCCGGGAGCCCTCAGGGGAAGGAGGAAATCTGGCGATCTGGGGAAGGCAATGGCCCTGTCACACTTTTGTTGCTGCCACTGATGGCAGTGCAAGCCATGGCCAGCCCAGGTTACCTGAGCCTCGGGTGTCCCTGGGTGGCTGGGCAGTTGCCATTCAAGGCTTGCCTGCACCTCAGGCTGGCCCTAGGTGATTGGGCAGCCACCATCTGATCCTTGCCTGTGCCTTGGGCCAGCCCTGGGTGGCTGGGCAGCCAATATCTGAGGCTTGCCTATGCCATGGGCTGGTGCAGAGAAGCTTGGGGGCTGAGGGGACTGGGCACCGCCATCTTGTGGCTGTGGGTGCCGCCATCTTTGAGGGTATATAGTCAATTAGCATATTCCCTCCTTATTGGCTGTGGGTGCTGCCATATTTGAGGGTGGGGCAGGCAATTAGCAGATTCCCTCCTATTGGCTGTGGGCACTATCATCTTTGTGATGGCATGAGGGTCAATTAGCATATTCCCTCTTTATTAGGTAGGATGTTAAGGCTATAACTGTTTATATCAGGGGTGGGAAACCTTTTTTTCTGCCAAAGGCCACTTGGATATTTATGACTTTATTTATAGGACATACAAAGTGATTAATTTAAAATTTTTATTGCTATGAAGAAAGCTTCTAGGTTTATTGAATTTTGTGTCTCACCTGTGGTTGCCTTGGCAGGGCCAGACCAAATGATACACCTGGCAGGCCAGATGGTCCCCACCTCTGGTTTATATAAAACATCTTAAGGTTAAGACTGCTTACATTATACAATATTTTTTTCCTTTTTATTGAACATATTGGGGTGACACAGGTTAACAAAATTATACAGGTTTCAGGTACACATTCCACAAAACATGACTATTTATAATACTAATTTTATTTTCTGAATGAGAAGAACACTGAGATGGTAATACCTGAAAGGGCTCTTGGACATGGCATCTCAGAATCAGTTACTTTCTGTGGATACACACAGCTGTAATTCATACAGGCTAATAATGTGTCTATTTGAGATGTTTGGATATCTTCTGGACGGTACAGAGGTAGAAATGCAACATCAATTGCTCTCTCATGGTTCAGACCTGTTAAAGAAAAATTACATTTTACTAAAATTTAGTGGGTTAGTATATGGTGCTAATGAAGTCAAGTTGCTGATTTGATCCTAACATATGCCAAATAGCTTCGTCCCTATAAAAGACAGTTTGATCCCTGGCCAGTGTGTTCAGTGGTTGGAGCATCAGTCTACACACTGAAGGGTCGAGGGTTTGATTCCCAGCCAAGGGCATGTGCTTGGGTTGCAGGTTCATTCCCTGGTTGAGTCTAGGCATGTGCGGGAGGCAGCCAATTGATGTGTCTCTCTCATATTGATGATCTCTCTCTTCTCTTCTCCCTCTCCCTCCCTTCTGTTCTCCCTCTTTTCCATGCTATTATCAGGTGAGGATAAAAAAAAGACACTGAAAACTGTGGCCTAAATTCTTAGCTGTGCAAACATTTATGAATACATGCTATTGGTTGAAAAAGGAGATGGTTCAGTGCAGTCTTTCACCATTGCTGGAAATAACATTACAAAAAAATTTCCCTATTGATGAAAGCTTGAAGGTTAAAATCTTAATATGCAGAGAATGGCCTACTCACATAAATGAAGACTTGTATAGTGCTTTTTTCATCATTCATAAGAAGACTATTGGAAGGAAGGAATTCTCATCATTTGCAGTAACCTGGATGGAATTGGAGAGCATCATGCTGAGTGAAATAAGCCAGTCAATGAAAGAGAAACACTACATGACCTCACTCATTTATGGATATTAAAGAACATTATAAACGAATGAACAGAAAGATAGATATAGTGACAGTAAAACAACAGGCAGACTGCCAAATGACAGCGGGGGGGGGGAGGGTAGGGAGATCTGGGGGAGATAAGAGATCAATCGAAGGACTGGTATGCTTGCATATAAGAACAACCAATGGACACAAAACTCTGGGGAGGGAGGGCACCTACGGGGGGGGGGCAATGATAAGCTATGTACACAGATAATACCTTAATAAAAAATATTAAAAAAAAAAAAAAAAGAAGACTATTGGCTCCCTTATTGCATTTGGACTTAAGGATATATGGTATATTATGGTATGGTATGGTATGGTATGGTATGGTATGGTATGGTATGGTATGATATGGTTTGCACCATAATAACTAAGTCTAATCTATCCTCAAATATATAAATGTCAATAATTCTTAGGGCTATAAGAGGCTGCAATAAAAAAGAGGCTATAGGACACCAACCAAACTGAATCCTGACCTATTACTGTCATCTTTTGACATGGGCCAATGTCATTTAGGGTGGACAAAAGACTCCCTAGAGGCAAGGGTCTCAAGGATGAATAGCTTTTAAGTAAACAGGAGAGTATGGAATGGAGTAGCAAAAAGTATAGGCCACAGTAAAGAGCCCATTGTGGTTGAAGCAAGGGTAGACACACAGAGCAAAACTGTATGAATTCTATCTAGTTACCCAAACCAGAAACCTGGGAACTATCCATAACTCCTTCTTTTCATTATTCAATGATATTTGTCACAGAGTCCTATAGATTCTATGACCTTAATATCTCTCCTATTCATCCTTACAATGATTCTTTTTTTAAGAAATAATTTTTTAAATTAAATTATTATCTGTGTACATATCTTACCATTGCCCCCCATACATTTCCTCCCTCCCCAGAGTTTTGTGTCCATTGGTTGTGCTTATATGCATGTATACAAGTCCTTTGGTTGATCTCTTATCTCCCCCAGATCTCCCTACCCTCCCCACTGTCATTTGACAGTCTGCTTGTTGCTTTACTATCACTATATCTATCTTTCTGTTCATTAGTTTATAATATTCTTTATTACTCATAAATGAGTGAGGTCATGTGATGTTTCCCTTTCATTGACTGGCTTATTTCACTCAGCATGATGCTCTCCAATTCCATCCAGGTTGCTGCAAATGATAAGAATTCCTTCTTTTTTATGGCAGCATAGTATTCCATAGTGTAGATATACCATAGTTTTTTGACCCAATCATCTGCTGACGGGCACCTAGGCTGCTTTCAAATCCTAGCTATTGTAAATTGGCTGCTATGAACATAGGGGTGCATATATCCTTTCTGATTGGTGTTTCTAGTTTCTAGGGATATATTCCTAGGAGTGGGATTACTGGGTCAAATTGGAGTTCCAATGATTCTTAACTCCTTTACTATGACACAATTATGTGTAAACAAAGTCCTTCCTGTTGAGCTGTAAATTAATCCAGAAATGCAAGTCCATTATTTGTTTTTTATGTGCAAATGACACAAAATGCCATAGTTTTAATGTAACATATGACCAAGGACTAAAGATGTGCAAGGAATTACTAAAATTTGGTTTTCATAAACTAAAATAACCATGTTATCTAGAATTTACTGAGTATTCAAACTCAGTATTACAAGTATAGCTACCTCATGAATCTTAGCAATGTTGCAAAACCCTTGTAAATGTGCACATTCTGCTGTCTTATTTCTTTGATGCTAAGATTAAATTTAACTCTCAGATGTACCTTCAATTTAATAAGTATTTTATCTTATTTACTTAGTTTCTTAAATATATTTTTATTGACTTCAAAGAGGAAGGAAGAGGAGAGATAGAAACATCAGTGATGAGAGAATAATTGATTGGCTGCCTTCTGCACATACCCTATTGGGGATTGAGCCTGCAACCAAGACATGGGCCCTTGACCAGAATCGAACCTAGGACCCTTCAGTCCACAGGCTGATTCTCTATCCACTGAGCCAAACTGCTGGAGGCTAATAAATGTCATCCTGCTTAATAAAAGAGACATATGCAAATTAACCACCACTCCGCTACATCCACTAGCCACGCCCACCAGCCAATCAGAGTGAGTATGCAAATAAACCCAACCAAGATGGCTACAGCCACAGAGAGCAGGAGGGAGGCTTGGGTTTCCCAGGCAACGGTGGAAGCCAAGCTTTCCACCTGCCCAAGCTGGCCTAGGCCTCCACTCAAGGCTACAAAGTTTCATTTATAGAAGGTAAACAAATTCAAACAGAAATGGCGGCAGCCATGGAGCAAGCAGAAGGCTTGGCTCCACTCCAGGCTACAAAGTTTCAATTGTGGAAGATACATAAATTCCAGATACCAGGGCCTCCACTTGGGTCACCAGGGGGCGTGGCCAGCCTGCAAACCACCATAGGCCCCTCACTCAGGCCACCCCATGCCCCAAGAGAACCTCCACCCTGATCCAAGATAACCTTGTTGGCAAACCAGCTGGCCCCTACCCATGCACCAGACCTCTATCCTATCTAATAAAAGAGTAATATGCAAATTGACCATCACTCCAACACACAAGCTGGCTGCCCCCATGTGGTCAAAGATCCTTCCCCCATGTGGACACAAGATGGCCACCACAGGATGTCCAGCAGGGAGGGCAGTTAGGAGGGACCAGGCCTGCAAGGAAGGGCAGTTGAGAGGGACTGTGACCAGGCCTGTAGGAGAAGGCAGTTAGGGGTGATCAGGCCAGCAGATGAGGGAAGTTGGGGGCAAACGGGCTGGCAGGGGAGCAGTTAGACATCAATCAGGCTGGAAGTCGAGTGGTTAGGGGGTGATCAGACTGGCAGGCAGAAGCAGTTAGGGGCAATCAGGAAGGCAGGCAGGTGAGCAGTTGGGAGCCAGCAGTCCTGGATTGTGAGAGGGATGTCTAAATGTGCAGTTGGACATCCCTCGAGGGGTCCCAGATTGGAGAGGGTGCAGGCTGGGCTGAGGGACACCCCACAACCCCTGAGCACGAGTTTTGTGCACCAGGCTTCTAGTACCTAATAATAGACAAACAAGTAAATTAACTGTACCTCTGCTATGCTCACAGACAATCAGAGTGAGTATGCAAATTAACCCAAGAAAGATGGTGGTTAATTTGCATATGTAGGTGCCCAGCAGTCTGGGTCCTGGAAACTTTATTGGTACCCAGGTCACTCCGAGGTAGGCCCCGGGTGAGTCCTGAGCAACCTTGGAAGGGCCTGAGCCAGGGGGCTCCTGGGCAGGGGTGGAGTCAGCGATGGTAGGGAGCTGGGGGTTCCCTGCCCATGCCCCCAGGCTTTAGGCCTTGACAGGGGCGGAGCTGGTGATTAGAGGTGATCAAAGGCGATTGGAATGAATTACAGAGGAAACGTCTTTTCTGAGTGCTCATTGGCTAAGCTCCCTGTATGCCACTGGTAATATTCTTAGTAACTTGGGTATAAGAATCCAAAAAGTTGATCTAGAGTTTTCCACCACACTTCTGGAGAAAAAAACGAAGGTCCACTGCTGGAGAGCTAAGAAATGTCATATCCTGCCCTAGCCAGTTTGGCTCAGTGGATAATGCCTCGGCCTGCCAACTGCAAGGTCTGGGTTTGATTCTGATTAAGGGCATGTACCTAGGTTGCAGGATCCTCCTTGGCTTGGGCCCAGGTCAGGGATCCTGCATGAGGCAACCAATCAAAGTATCCTTCTCATTTTGATGTTTCTCTCTATATTTCCCTCTTTCACATTCTCTAAAAATCAATGGAAACATAACCTCAGGTGAGGATAAAAGAAAAGAAAGAAATGTCATATCCTATGAAAGACACATCTTAAAAATGCCTAAAGAAAGTTGTCATTTTTTCATGGTGAAGGGACTGGAGTTTGTGTTGATGAAAACACCTTGGTGGCTGTGGTGACTGGCAGTGGCTGGAGCAGCAGGGTGATGGGGCTGGTGCCTTCCCCTGATCAGCCAGGTCGCCTCTCACAAAGGAGGCCAGACTGCAGCTTAGGCCGCTCCCATGGGTAGGATATCCTCTAAGGGCTCCAAGTTCCCAGTATGTGAGAAGGGGCAGGGTGGACTGAGGGAACCCCCCCACCCCAGTGCACAAATTTTGTGCACTGGGCCCCTAGTTTTAAATAAAAAGCAAACACTGCATTCAGTGCATCCATTGACTATAAGATGCAGTCTAACTTGCAAATTTGAAAGAAAGAAAATATGCTTTGAAATTGGGAAAATATCTGAAGTTGGAAATCCTAATATTTTCAGGAAGGTAGCTTTATTATCAGCATGTCATTGATACTACTTTTAGTTGACTCTTAAACTGTAAATTAAGGTGATTTAGATTATATATTAATAACACTAGAGACCTGGTGCACTAAAATGTGTGCCCTTGGGATTGGGGGAGGGGTGTCCCTCAGCCTGGCCTGCACCCTCTCACAGTCCAGGACCCTTCAGGGGATGTCCATCAGGGATTGGGCCTAAGCTGGCAGCCAGACATCCCTCTGGAAGCCCAGGAACCGCAGTTGGGCATTCTTAGTGCTGCCAAGGAGGCTGGAGAGGCTCCCACCACTGACACTGCGCTCACAGCCTTCAGCCTGGCTTGTGGGTGAGTGGAACACCCCAGTGGGAGCACACTGATCACCAGGGGCCAGCTCCTGCATTGAGTGTCTGCCCCCTGGTGATCAGTGCACATCATAGCAACCAGTCATTCCTGTTTGTTCCCCTTTTAGGGTCAATTTGGACATTACCCTTTTATTATATAGGATTTGTGAGTTCTTTGGTTAAAACTAGAATTCAGAATTTTGTTAGAGAAATAAACAGGTTTCCTACATTTTTTTGTTTGTTTTCTCCGTAATAGAAAACTAAAGATACATAATTTCCATGGCCTGATTTCAACCTAGCCAGAAAGTAGGACTAGAAGATATCCAAATTTCTTTGAAGTCTAAAATATCTCATCATGAAAAAAATTCCTTTTTTCCCTTCTTGCCAGAAAGAAGACATAAAATTGCTACCAAATGATAGAATTTTGGTTATTTTCAAGTACCCAGTAATACCTACTTTTTGTTTTATTTTAAATATTCTGTTTTGTTTTAGCCATATATGGCTTATTTTTCACTGTCTTTTATTCCTGTTAAACACCTTAAATCACTGAAAACAGGCAAGATATAAAACAGTATAATTCTAATATGGATTAGAAGTGTTTGGGAAGAATGATAAGCTTGCCTTCTTCATGTTTGATTCTTGCTTTTATGTGGTGCATAGCAAAAGCCTCAAAGTTTTACAATTATTTGACATGTTTAATGAATCAGTAACATGTTAAAAAGAAGAAAAATATTCAATTTGTGTGTTTCCAGATGAACTCATTATTTCCATAGCTTTTTGTGATATAAGGGAAATTGTTGCTACAATATTTGTTTCCTAGATATAAAACTAAGACTGATAAACTTGACCCCAAAAGACCAAGAATGCACTCAGTGAAAAGAAGCATCTGAAATTTAGATGTAAGACTCTCTAACAGTGTGAATAGAAATTCACACATTTCGTAGATTAAACACATGTATGTACATATTTATGTGTAAGAAGGTAGGGAAGTGGGAGTAGGAGAGAGTAAAGGAGAAAAAGAAATCTTAATAAAAGTCAAGGTAATTTATTCCAGTAGTCCAAATGTAAAAATCTATGAATTGCAATTTCTTTTAGGCATTTAATTCATTTGCCAATGATGTTTCCTTATTCTTTAATTTTAAGGTAACAAGATCTTTCTTTAAAACACAAATTCAAATAAAATGTTTTCCTTGACTTTGAAATTAGTTCATTTTGGCTAAAATTTTATATTAGAAATATTTTATGTAGATTTTCACTAATTAAAAAGAAACTTAAAATAAATATATAAAAATGTATTGATTCCTTTATAATTCTATAAATTCTGTAACTACTTCTCAATTTTAAACAACCTGAGGAAATTAGCTTATTTTCCTTATTAGACATGGGATGTTTATTCAGCAGTTTCTTTCTGTTCAACCTGAGTTACTTGAGAATTTTATTTTCTTCAGGGCTAAACAGACTCCTGTTTATAGGAGCATCTATTGATTGGTACCCTTTTCTCTTTAACCTACATTTTAGCTTGTATGGTTCAGATGCTCTGAATAAGACAGAGACTATGGGCAAGAAAGTGGTGGCTAACAGAGAACAGAATCAGTTTTAGAAGTAGTCAGTCTGGGATTAGGAAAGCTCCCTAGGTTCCCAATCTTCCTCCCCCCCCCCCCGCCCCCAAATACTTTCCAAGGACTTGCCAATGTTTAAAAGCCCACAGTTAGAGCTTAATGTATTCCAGAACTAGTGCTCTATTCCTTTGTTTGAACCAAACAAAAGCGCTCCTTGGGCTTAATTTTTTTGTGAGGGTACTTCATTTTTTGTTTTGTTTTTTGAAGCAAAATACTATCATCTGTATTTAAAATATATCAAATGAATAATATCTAAAGATAAAAACAGTTGACTTACCTAGGATGGTTATTTCAAAATGTCCAAGACTTTGGGCACTCTTAAAATCACTAAGTTTTGGGGGCCTTTTTTCTGGTGCTATGTATTTTGCAGGCTGACAATTATATGCTGAATAAGAAAATTTTTGTGTTCGAAAACAAATTTCCGTGGAATACTTTCAGGATAAACAAAGCTGTAACGTAGGTGATCTCTTAAGCCAAATTTTTTCTCTCTCCACAGTTGACTTTCCCATCTATGAGTTAGAGTTTTTTTGGCTTTCCATTTAATACTAGTGCTTGCATTTTCTCTACCTGTTAAAGACATAGTAAGATAAATAAAATTGACCTATAAATTAAGCAAATCAAGCCATTTTCTACAAAAAGAGACCACAGATTAAAGAGGAATTGTTTAAGGAACTTTAAAAAATCGAACAAACACCTACAAAATGTAGATTGAATATCTAAAAGATAATTCTTATTAAAGTGAGGAAAGAACTAAATTTACTTTCAAAATAAACTTTTATTCTAAAGTATTAAAAAGTAATATTGTTTTCTCTGCTAATGGCTTTATGGATATTTGTTAATTATCTTCTTTATATTTTTTCTGTATTTTCTAAATGTTCTTAAATAAACATATATTCCTTTTATATTCAGTGACAAGTTCAAGGTAAAACAAATTCATGAAAATAATACCTTTAGAGATGGAACCACCACTCATTATTGGTGGAATTTAAGATTAAAACAATACTTTGTTCATCTTTGCTAAAAGTAGTCTGAACAAACACAAGACAGTCTTTTCCTTGCATATAACTCACCTTCAAAAGGACCTTTTATTTATATGATACCTCTTTCACATATAAATGACATGGAAAACAAAGAAGGAACTAAATTGAGATGAAAGACTGCTTCAATTCTAGATTGTTCTCTAACATCAAGTTAATTTATCATTTATGTAGTTTATCAAACATGGTTTCTAAGGCAGAATATAATCTCTCCCCCACACATTATGACATTCATTCATTCAGCAAATAATTATTAAGCACCTATTATGTACTAGACCCTGTGCTAAGAAATTTTGTGAAATATGATTTTAATTGAATACTGAAGATATATGGTAGAATAAGAGAAAAAATAGATTTTGGAACAAGACTCTCATGTTGTCAGTTCTACTAGCTGAGGAAAGCTGACAGCAACTCTATTTCAAAGTTTACCATGGCTGCTGAATTGCTTCCATGCAGGCTGCTTATACCTTGCTGTTTATTTTTACTCCAGCATTTTTTAAAAAACCCAAACAAACTCAACAACTTTGATGAGACAGAAAGGAGCATCAATAGTAAGGTTTCAGTTTGATTAATATACTATTTCTGCTTTCCTAACTTTATTCCATATTCTTAGACTACTTTTTGGGTACTTTTTAAAAAATATATTATTATTCATTTAAGAGCGGAAGGGAGAGGGAGAGAGAGAGATAGAAACATTAATAATGAGAGAGAATCATTGATCGGCTGCCTCCTGCACGCCCCTGAATGGGGATCCAGCCTGCAACCAGGGCATGTGCCCTTGACCAGAATCGAACCTAGGACCCTTCACTCTGCAGACTGATGCTCTATCCACTGAGCCAAATCAGCTACATTTTGATTTTCTAAACCTCACAAGAGACTTACTAAAATTTTATTACAAGGTAAAATACTAGATTAAACTATAAGAAAAGATAAAGAAGATGATCACACACTTCTTACCAGGAATTTGAAATACTGCAATATTACAAGACTCTTTAACTTCAAAATTCAGTTGATGAATTCATTTAACATCTCATAAAATGCTTGACAACAAAAACAATAAAATATTTACTCACACACAAAAAGAAAAGGAATCAATCAATGCCAACAGAAAAACTCAAAGCTAATAGTATTAGACTAAACTGAGTATTGGGCAATGCTTTAATATTCTTAATTTCTAGAAATAAATCTTCCCTTCTTAAACTAATAAAAGTACATAATTAGAGCAGCAATAAGTAGCTATGGCAATGACCCAAGTTATATTGTGTGTTCATGATTGACTTGTTAAAAAAATATAGCATGCAAAGAACAAGTTATAGGCTATTCTAATTTTTAAAAATTAAGTAATTACATTTACCTTATAAACCTATGGTTGATCCTGGCAGGAATAAGTCAGAATATTTTATATGCCTCTTTTCTTTTTTTCAGTGTTAATATTAAGGATTGGCAAGGTATAAATATAGTAAAAATTCCTCTGAAAAATCATGCTTTTTAATTCTTTAATTTAGTAACTTGGGACTGTAATTACCTATTCCAATTATATGTTCGTAATCAACACAAATGTGTATGAATTTAATAAAAGAGGTATTTTTAGACACTGGTTATCAACAGCAATATTTTAAAGGTAACAATTAGGAAGCAGACCAAATACATCTAGAGTTCAGGTTTTTCTAAAAATAAGAATATTATGAACTAGAATTATTTTATTTTTAGCTTGAATATTGTTAAAATTGCCATAAGAAACACATTATCTTTTTAAAAATGTTTTTATTGATTTTAGAGAGAGGGATAGATAGGTAGACAGAAACATCTATCAGTTGCCTCCCACATGCCTTCTACTGGGGATCGAGCCTGCCTAACTGAGAATCAAACAGGTGACCTCTTGGTTCATGGACTGACACTCAACCATTGAGCAACATAGACTGGGCCACATTATGTTTTTAAGCCTAAAGCATGATTATGATACAGGTTAATTATCTAGAAAATTATTCTTTTGTTTAAATATATATGATTATATAATGTAATTATAATGGTCACTATTATTTTAATGATTCATTTTACCCTTCTTTCTGTTGAGAGCAGATTTATAGTTAAGTGAGAAAAATATTCAGGGGAAGACCACATTTAAGTTGTGAGGTAAAAAAGGACACAGTATAAATGCTTGCATGTAGCAATAGTGATTTTTTTTTCTTCACAAAACCTACTCTGAGCATGCCATTATGTAGGTAAGAGTTATAGGCAGGGGTGTATGGAGGTATGGGAGAGGGAGAGGAACTATTTTCATTTTCTCTTCCTCTCTTGGTTCCACTGACCCCCACCTTGGAACAAGATCTATAAGACTAGAAAAGAATAGGATAGTCCAATCAGTGATAAGTTCTATAATTAGTACCAAGCATAAAACAGACTTTTTATTTATTTATTTAAAAATATATTTTATTGATTTTTTACAGAGAGGAAGAAAGGAGAGAGTTAGAAACATCGATGGGAAAGAATCATCGCTCAGTTGCCTCTTGCACACCCCTACTAGGGATGTGCCTGCAACCAAGGTATATGCCCTTGACCAGAATCAAACCCGGGACCTTTCAGTCTACAGGCTGACACTTTATCCACTGAGCCAAACCAGTTTTGGCATAACAGACTTTTTAAAGAGTTGTGTAAGTCAGAGGTTACCTGCAATGTCTTATATTTCAGTAGCACTGTCACTGTTTATTGTTAACATTCAATGTATGTTTTATCTATTTATCTAAGTTATCAGATATAAATGATAAAATGTTCAACTTTGTAACCTTAAAAAAACCCAGCCCTATAAGTCCACACTCACAGATTAATTATATATTCACAAATGAGTCTCTTTTGGATAATAATTTTCAAAACTATTATGAAACATAGCTGGGAATATATCAGTAACCATGTTAACACACATAAAACTAATTCATTCATTAAAATTGCAATATAATAAACAAATAGGACTATATCAAACTAAAAAACTTCTGCACAGAAAAGGAAACCATCAATAAGATGAAAAATAAAGCTACTGAATAGAAGAAAATAACTGCAAATCATATTAGTGGTTAACATACAAAATATCTAAATAACTTATTCAACTTAATAGCAAACCATACCCCCAAAAAAATCTGATTTAAAAATGGGCAGAGGATCTGAATAGTCATTTTTCCAATGAAAACATACATATGGCCAACAGGTACATGGAAAGGGTCTCAATATCACTAATCATCAAAGAAATGCACATCAAAAACATAATGAGATATCACCTCACATTTAGAATGGCTATTATTAAAAATACAAGAAATTACAAGTGTTGGTGAGGATATAGAGAAAAGTGAATCCTTGTGCACTATTGGTGGGAATGTAAATTGGTGCAGCCACTATAGAAAACAGTATGGAGTTTCTTCAAAAAAGTAAAAACACAACTACTGTATGATTCAGCAAATCCACTTCTGGATATTAATCCAAAGAAAACAAAACACTAACTTGAAAAGACAGATGCAGCCCCATGTCTATTTTAGAATTATTTACAACTAGAGTCCTGGTGCAGAAATTTGTGCACGGGTAGGATCCCTAGGCCTGGCCAGCCATCAGGGCTGATGGGGCCTTCCAGCCTTCCTTCCCCTGCTGCTGGCTGCTGGCTGCTGGCTGCTGGCTGAGGCCTTCCTTTATTCTGTGCCGCCCCCTGGTGGTCAGTGCACATAATAATGAGCAATCAAATTCCCAGTCTCCTGTTTGAACTCCAGAGGGGGACACTTTGCATATTATCCTTTTATATAGATAGATAGCCAAGATATAGAAAAAACTTAAGAGTCCATTAATGGATGAATGGATAATGAAATGTGAATGTGTGTGTGTGTATATATATATATATATATATATATATATATATAAAATATTATTCAACCATAAAATATAACAAAATCTTGCATTTTCAAAAACATGAATGGACCTTGAAGGCATTATGCTAAGTGAAATAAATCAGGCACAGAAAGAAAAACACTATTTGCGGAGGACTGAGAAGGTGGGACAGTTCTGTACCGTGCTGCCTTCCACTGATTAAGACCTCCAAGAGCAAAGGCCTACCGAGGTGAGGATGCCCCTACTGTCACCTGTAGAGGGGCAGCACTGAGCTGGCCAATATTTGTGGTGGTGCTGCTTGTCCTGTCTCAGGGGAAGGGTTCCACTAAGTCTGAAAGACTAAGACATCGCTGGGACTCTCCGCCACCGCCCAAGACCGGCTCGGCCCTGCCTTAGCGCGCGCCAGTGGGACTCTCCGCCACCGCCCGCAGCCTGCTCTGCCAGGCCTTCGCGAGTGCTGTGTGGGCGCTGCGCCTTCCATTGGTAGACCCGGAGAGTCCTCTCTCCGCTGCCACATGGCCAGGCCAAAGCATCAGACACTGCCACCATGCGGATTTTGAAACTACAGGGGAAATTGAGCCACAGGAGCTACCATCGCTGCCGCACCCACCGCCGCCCCCAAGAATGGGAATCCACCGAAATCAGAGCTCACTACGCACCGGGCTCATAGAGAGTGTGGCTTCAGAAATTAGCCTCTGCATCCACAGCAGCTCCACATCCACAACAAAGAGGACACCATTGAGGGCGGACTCTCCCCAAGCAGCCATCACAACCCGCCCACAATCTTCCCAGCACACCCACCATGCTGGGAGGGAGATGGAGCGCGCTGGTGAGGAAATGGCACGGCGCCTTCCATTAGCCGCCCAGGCGAGCCCATTCTCCGATGCCACATGGCCAAGCTGAAGCTCTCGCCACCACCGCCATGTGAACTTTAAAACTACAGTGGTAATTGAACCACAGGAGCGACCGTCAATGTTGCACCTGGCACCGCCACCCGCCACTGCCGCCGGGAATAAAGGAAATCCACCAAGAACAGAGCTCACCACGCCTTGGGCTCAGGGAGTGGGTGACCTCAGAACTTGGCCTCCATGTCTGCAGCTGCTCCGCTCCCGCACCGAACGAGACACATTTGAGGGTGGTCCCCCCGCCTGCAACCATCTCAGCCCAACTGCGGCTGTCCCAGCCTGCCCGCCGTGCTAGCAAGGAGCTAGCGCGGCGCCTCCAATATGCGACCCCAGCACCCTAGAGGGGCCGTATGCCCCGGGTGAGCCGAGTGTCCCAGGGGGCCGAGTGCCCCGGGTGAGCCGTGTGTCCCAGGGGGCTGAGTGCCCTGGGTGAGCCGAGTGTCCCATTGGGCCGAGTGCCCCGGGGGAGCCGAGTGTCCCAGGGGGCTGAGTGCCCCGGGTGAGCCGAGTGTCCCAGGGGGCCGAGTGCCCCGGGTGAGCCGAGTGTCCCAGGGGGCCGAGTGCCCCGGGTGAGTCGAGTGTCCCAGGGGGCCGAGTGCCCCGGGTGAGCCGAATGTCCCAGGGGGCCGAGTGCCCCGGGCGAGCCGTGTGTCCCAGGGGAAGCAATGGGACCCAGGGGAAGGGGCGGTGTAAACCAGAGGAGGAGCGGACTCTATTCATATGGTCCTGAGATAGTCACCATAAAACAAGCAGACTGCCAAATGAGGAGCAGATTCTATTCATGGGGTCCTGAGATGGTCACCATAAAACAAGCAGATTGTCAAATGACAGTGGGGAGGGGAAGGAGACCTGGGGGGAGATAGGAGAACAACCGAGGGAATGGTATGCATGAACATAAGTACAACCAATGAACACGGAACTCTGGGGAGGGAGGGCATGAATGGGAGGTGTGTGTGTGGGGGGGCAATGGTAAGCTATGTACACAGATAATACCTTAATAAAATAAAATTTAAAAATAAATAAATAAATAAATAAATAAAATAAAATTGTGATCAACCCCAGGGGGCCGTGTGCTCCGGGTGAGCCATATGCCCCAGAGGGACCGTGTGCCCCAGGGGAGACATGCGCCCCTGGAGAGCCGTGTGCCCGGGGAAGCAGTGGGACCTGGGGGGTAGGGGACGGGGTGAACCAGAGGAGGAGCGGATTCTATTCCTGTGGTCCTGAGATAGTCACCATAAAACAAGCAGACTGTCAAATGACAGTGGGGAGGGGAAGGAGACCTGGGGGAGATAAGAGAGCAACCGAAGGACTGGTATGCATGCATATAAGTACAACCAAGGAACACGAACTCGGGATGGAAGGCATGAATGGGAGGTGGGGGGGGGGGAGCAATGGTAAGCTATGTACACATATAATACCTTAATAAATTTTTTTTAATGGGAGGGGGGAAAAAAGAAAGTTAGTATTTCCACATGGTCAAAACATAATTTAAGTAATTTTCTTAATGATTTGTATTAAAAGCCATACTGAAATAAAGGAAGTATTAAGGAGGGGAAAAAAATAAAATTGTGATCAAAATGGAAAAAAAAAAGAAAAGAAAAAAGAAAAACACTATTATGATCTCACTTAGATGTGAAATTTAAAAAAAAATACAAGGAAAAAAACCCTGAGTTTATAGATATGGAGAACAGATTAGTGAATGCCAGAGGTGAGAAATGAAATGGGTAAAAAGGGTGAAAGTGGTCAAAAGGTGTAAATTTCCAGTCATAAAATAAGTCATCGGAATAAAATGTACACAGGGTGACCATAGTTAATAATACTCTGTTGCATATTTGAAAGTTACTGGGAAGATAGATCTTAAAATTTCTTATCACAAAAAAAATAAATAGGTATGGAGACAGATGTTGACTTATTGTAATGCACACTTCACAATATATACACATATATAATCATGTTGCACACTTGAAACTAATGTTATATGCCAATTATAATCAATTTTAAAAATATAAAAAATAACTAATGTAAAAGAGCTTTGTAGTTTAGAAAGAAACTTCATTAGCCACTTCTTGAGAAACTATCTTGTAACAGAAATGCCTTTGGAGGCTTGGCACACTAACTTTTTGTTGTTGTTGTTGTTGTTGTTGTTGTTGTTGTTGTTGTTAATCCTCACCTGAGGATATTTTTTCATTGATTTCTAGGGAGAATGGAACAGAGGGAAAGACAGAGAGAAACATCAATATTAGAGAAACACATTAATTGATTGTCTCCTGTAGGCTCCCTGGCCAGGGCCGGGGCCATGGAGGAGCCTGCAACCAAGGTACATGCCCTTGACAGGAATAAAACCTGGGACCCTTTGGTCTGCAGGCTGACACTCTACCCACTGAGTCAAGCCAGCTAGGGATGGCACACTAACTTAATAAGGTCTGGTGTCTAGCCATGAATGGGGATGTTCTGTTTTAAATAATTATGACCATTTAATTATCAGTTTATTTGAGATTTGTATGAAATAACTAAAATTTATCAGTAATGTTTTTTATATTTTTAATAGTCAAGAAAGAAATGTAGAAAAAGAGAAATGAAATATAAAGGCAATTATCCACACTGGGACCCTTCAGTTCACAGGCCAATGCTCTATCTATCCACTGAACCAAACTGGCTAGGGCATATAAATATAAATTGCTTATCTCCTATTACTATTGCTACATTACCTTTGCTTTGTTTAATATATGAATGGTATATCCTTGGTCTTTTATTTATATTCAAATTTTTATATAAATTTGCTTAGGTGTGTCTTTTATATGCAGCATATAACTAGGTAAATTTTTAAAGCTCATCTTTGAAAGTTTAACATGTTTATATTTATTTTAATTGTTAATGTATTTATAATTACATCAGTCATGTTATTTTGTATTTTAAACATAGTTTTTTTCTCTGCTCCCCTCCCCTTTTCTGCCTTCTACTATCTCTATCAAATTATCATAATTCTCCTTATTTTCTTGTTGCTTTGGAAGTTATACCTTCTATGCATGTTCTTTCTACATGCCGTTAAAATTTTAACTTTTTTAAAAAAATTAAATCTTTATTGTTCAGATTACTACAATAGTTTCTCTCCTTTTCCCCCCTATAGCTCTCCTCCACCCAGTTCCCACCCCACTTTCTGCTCTTACCTCCCCAAAACTGTCCTCATCCATAAGTGTACAATTTTTGTCCAGTCTCTTCCTGTAACCCCTTACCCCTTTCCCTCTGAGAATTATCAGTCCACTCCCTTTCTATGCCCCTGATTCTATTATATTCACCAGTTTATTCTGTTCATCAGATTTTTAATTCACTTGATTTTTAGATTTACTTGTTGATAGATACATATTTGTTGTTCATGATTTTTATCTTTACTTTTTTCTTCTTCTTCCTCTTCTTAAAGAATACCTTTCAGCATTTCATATAATACTGGTTTGGTGGTGGTGAATTCATTTAGCTTTTTCTTATCTCTGACCTTCATTCTGAAAGATAACTTTATTGGGTAATCTTGGTTGTAGGTTCTTGCCATTCATCACTTTGAATATTTCTTGCCACTCCCATCTGGCCTGCATAGTTTCTGTTGTGAAATCAGATGACAATAGTATGGGTGCTACCTTGTAGGTAATTGACTATTTTTCTCTCGCTGCTTTTAATATCTTATCTTTATCTTTTGCTCTTGGCATTTTAATTAGTGTGTCTCCGTGTGGTCCTCTTTGGATTCCTTTTGTTTGGGGTTCTGTGTGCTTCCTGGACTTGTAAGTCTATTTCTTTCACCAGGTGGGGGAAGTTTTCAGTTATTATTTCTTCAAATAGGTTTTCAGTATGTTGCTCTCTCTATTCTTATGGCACCCCCATAATTCATATATTGGTTCTCCTGAAGTTGTCCTAGAGGCTTCTTACACTATCTTAAACTTTTTGAATTTTTTTTCTTTTTTCTTTTCTAGTTGAGTGTTTTTTGCTTCTTTGAATTTCTAATGTTTGACTTGATTCTTACATTCCTCTAGTCTGCTATTGGGTCTCTGTATAATATTTTTTATTTCGGTCAGTGACTGTTTAATTTCTAGTTGGTCCTTTTTCATATCCTCAAGGGTCTGGCTAAATTTATCGGCCTTTTCTAGGAAATTCTTGAAAAACCTTATAACTGTGGATTTGAATTCTATATCCAGACATTTGTTTTCCTCCATTTCTTTTGTTTGTGATCTGTTACTTTGTCTCCATATTTTTGCTGCTCCCCTGAGTTGGTAGGGTAGCTTTGTGTGGTAGGTTTCCTGTAAGGTGTTATGCCCAGATTTCATGATCCCCAAGGACCACCAGGAAGCTGAGTCCGATGCAATAAACAAAAGAGCCTCTTCCATGCTAGCATGGGCTCTGTCCCACTCACACCGACAGCATGGTGGAAGAGAGGCCGAACTTCGACAAGTCCAGGGGTTTTATAAGGGTGGTGATGTCACTGCTTTGGCTGACACTGATTGGTTGGGTGAGGGCTAGGATCGTTACACAAAATGGAGGATAGCTCTGCCCTGTTCTGCCCTGCCCCACAATACAAAATGGAGTCAGGAGTTAGCCTCGCCCTGCCCTCTCATTAGGGACAATGGATCAGCCTCCCCAATTACCTGAGGTGGACACTCTTGGTGCACCCGTTTGTGGTCTGTGTGTACAACCTTGTTATAGTTACGTCTTGATTGTTGTTGGTATCACTGGGAGGAATTGTCCTCCAGGCCAATTGGCTGTATCAGCTGTGTCTATGACCGATGGGAGAACTTTTGTGCTGGAGATAGCCTTATAGGACCAAACTTGCAAAATTGCAAAAACTTGGATGGGGTTGAGTCTCAGGGCTAAGCAGAGTCTTGGCTTCCAGTCAGCCCTACCCTTGCATGTGCACCTTTAAACCTCTGCCTTCTGTGGCTCCCCTGAGTTTCTGCCTGACAGTCCAGATTCCCCCAGGCTTGCCAGGAACTGGGGTTCAGTGCAGTCAGAACTTGGGTTCAGTGCAGTCAGGAGCTTCTGACTCCCTTCCACTAGGGAGAGCTAGAAGCTATCTCGGCAGTCAGTCATCTCTGCACACTCGTGTGGAAGCCTCCAGACCCCTGCCTGCCACAGCTTCCCCGAGTCTCTGAGTGCCTTTCTCTCTATCTCACAGTCCAGCCTCCCCCCATATGAACCTGGGTCCATGGGGTTTCGCCCAGAACTGGGGTTTAGTGCAGTCGGAACTGGGGTTCACTGTGGTCGGGGGCTTCCTTCCCTCTCCCATCAGAGAATGCCAGCCAGGTATTCAGCCACCCTTCCTCTCTGCGTGCATGTCTCCATACCTCACTTCTTTGCAGCTCATCTGATTCTCCATGTGCTTTCCTCTTTCCTTCTAATTGTAGAATTTCCACTCAGCCAGCTTTCCTATGGTTCTGGATGATCTCCATTCTGTCTTTTAGTTGTATTTTTGAAATTGTTGTGCGAGGCAGCATTTTAGGCATTTACCTGTGCTAACACCTTGGTTTATCCTAAAATTTTAACTTTTACTTCTAAATTTACTATGTCTATAGTTTATCTTCCCACCTATTTTATTTTAAATTGTATTTTATTTTCACTTTGTTTTAAATCTCAAGAACTATTACTGTAGTTGTTTTTTTTTATAAATTTTATTTTATTGTTTAAATTTATTACAAATATTAGTACATATATCTCCTTTTTCCCCCATTGACTTTCCCCCAGCCTCTCCTACCCCCTACCCCCTGGCACATGCCCGGACCACACCTCCCCAGTGTCTTTTGTCCATTAGTTGTGCTTATATGCATGGATACAAGGCCTTCGGTTGATCTCTTTCTCCTCCTCCTCAACACTCCCCAGCCTGCCCGCTGTAATTTGACAGTCTGTTCAATGCTTCACTGCCTCTGTATCTATCATTTTGTTCATCAGGTTGTAATGTTCTTTATTATTCATGAATGAGTGAGATCATGTGATATTTTTCTTTCAATGCCTGGCTTATTTCACTTAGCATAATGCTCTCCAGTTCAATCCATGCTGCTGCAAATGATAAGAATTCTTTATTTTTTATACCAGCTTAGTAGTCCATTGTGTAGATATACCATAGTTTCTAATCCACTCATTTGCTGATGGGCATTTTAGGCTGTCTCCAAATATTAGCTATTGTAAATTGTGCTGCTATGAACATAGGGGTGCATATATCCTTTCTGATTGGTGCTTCTAGTTTCTTTTTTAAAAATTTCTTTGTTGGTTAAGGTATTACATAACTGTCCTTATTCTCCTTATTACATAAGTGTCCTTATTACCCCACCTCCCATTCATGTACTCACACCCTGTTGTCTGTTTCCATTGATTAGGCTTATATGCATGTATATAAGTCCTTTGGTTGATCTCTCCCTCTTACCCCCTACCTTCCCTGAGGTTTTACATTCTGATTGATGTTTCTCTGTCTCTAGACCTATTTTTGTTCATCAGTCTATGCTGTTTATTATATTCCACAAATGAGTGAGATGATATTGTATTTATCTCTCTCTGCCTGGATTATTTCACTTAGTGTAATGCATTCCATCTCCATCACATTGTTGCAAATGGTAGGAACTTCTTTTTTACCATAGCCTAGTACACCATTGTGCAGATGTACCACAATTTTTTTAATCCACTCATCTGCTGATGGGCACTTAGACTCTTTCAAATCTTAGATATGATGAATTGTGCTGCTATGACATAGGGGTGTATACATTCTTTCTATTTCGTATTTCTAGTTTCTTGGGATATACTCATAGAAGTGAGATTATGGATGAAATGGAAGTTCCACTTTTATTTTTTTGAGGAAACTCTATACTGTTCTCCACAGAGGATGCACCAGTCTGCATTCCCACCAGCAGTGAAAAAGGGTTCCTTTTATCCCCATCCTCACCAACACTTGTCCTTTGTTGATTTGTTGGTGATAGCCATTCTGGCAGGTGTGAGATGGTACCACGTTGTCATTTAGATTTGCATCTCTCGGATAATTAGTGACTTTGAGCATGTTTTCATATATCTCTTGGCCTTAACTTCTGTCTTCTTTTGAAAAGTATCTATTTAGGTCCATTGCCCATTTTTTTATGGATCATTTATCTTCCTTTGTTATATTGTATGACTTTCCAGTAAATGTTGAAGATTAAAGCTTTATCAATGATAACATTGGAAAATGTGTTCTCCGATAGAGTGGGCTTTCTTATTGTTTTGTTGATTTTTTTTAAAATGAATATTTTTTTTAACTTTATTTTATTAAGGTATTTTCTGTGTACATAGTTTACCATTGCCACTCCCCCTCCCATTTATGCCCTCCCTCCCCAGAGTTCTGTGTTCATTGGTTGTACTTATGTTCATGCACACCAGTCCCTCGGTTGTTCTCCTATCTCCCCCCACGTCTCATTCCCCTCCCCGCTGTCATTTGGCAGTCTGCTTGTTTTATGGTGACTATCTCAGGACCATATGAATAGAGTCCGCTCCTCCTCTGGTTTTCACAGCCCCTTCCCCTGGGTCCCACTGCTTCCCCTGGGACACACGGCTCGCCCAGGGCACACTGCATCCTGGGACACTCGGCTCACCCAGAGCACTCGGCCCCATGGGACTCACAGCTCACCCGGGGCACTCGGCCCCCTGGGACACTCGGCTCACCTGGGGCACTCGGCCCCCTGGGACACTCGGCTCACCCAGGGCACTCAGCCCCCTGGGACTCACAGCTCACCCGGGGCACTCGGCCCCCTGGGACACTCGGCTCACCTGGGGCACTCGGCCCAATGGTACACTCGGCTCACCCGGGGCACTCGGCCCCGTGGGACATTCGGCTCACCCAGGGCACTTGGCCCACTGGGACACACGGCTCACCCGGGGCACTCAGCCCAATGGGACACTCGGTTCACCCGGGGCACTGGCCCCCTGGGACACTCGGCTCACCCGGGGCACTCGGCCCCCTGGGACACTCGGCTCACCCAGAGCACTCGGCCCCATGGGACTCACAGCTCACCCGGGGCACTGGGCCCCCTGGGACACTCGGCTCACCCGGGGCACTCGGCCCCCTGGGACACTCGGCTCACCCGGGGCACTCGGCCCCCTGGGACACTCGGCTCCCCTGGGGCACTCGGCCCCCTGGGACACTCGGCCCCCTGGGACACTCGGCTCACCCGGGGCACACGGCCCCCTGGGACACTCGGCTCACCCGGAACACCCTTCCCCTTTGGGGAATACGGCTTACCCGGGGCACATGGCCCCCTGGGACACTCGACTCACCCAGGGCACTCGGCCCCCTGGGACACTCGGCTCACCCGGGGCACTCGGCCCCCTGGGACACTCGGCTCACCCGGGACACCCTTCCCCTTTGGGGAATATGGCTTACCCGGGGCACATGGCCCCCTGGGACACTCGGCTCACCCGGGGCACTCGGCCTCCTGGGACACTCAGCTCACCCGGGGCACTAGGCCCCCTGGGACACTCGGCTCACCCGGGACCCCCTTCCCCTTTGGGGAATATGGCTTACCCGGGGCACATGGCCCCCTGGGACCCTCGGCTCACCCGGGGCACTTGGCCCCCTGGGACACTCGGCTCACCCGGGGCACTCGGCCCCATGGGACACTCGGCTCACCCGGGACACCCTTCCCCTTTGGGGAATACGGCTTACCCGGGGCACATGGCCCCCTGGGACACTCGGCTCACCCGGGGCACTCGGCCCCATGGGACACTCGGCTCACCCGGGGCACTCGGACCCCTGGGACACTCGGCTCACCCGGGGCACTCAGCCCCCTGTGACACTCGGCTCACCTGGGGCACTCGGCCTCCTGGGATACTCAGCTCACCCGGGGCACTCGGACCCCTGGGACACACGGCTCACCCAGAGCACTCGGCCCCATGGGACTCACAGCTCACCCGGGGCACTCGGCCCCCTGGGACACACGGCTCACCAGGGGCACTCGGCCCCATGGGACACTCGGCTCACCCGGGGCACTCGGCCCCATGGGACACACGGCTCACCCGGGACACCCTTCCCCTTTGGGGAATACGGCTTACCCGGGGCACATGGCCCCCTGGGACCCTCGGCTCACCCGGGGCACTTGGCCCCCTGGGACACTCGGCTCACCCGGGGCACTCGGCCCCATGGGACACTCGGCTCACCCGGGACACCCTTCCCCTTTGGGGAATACGGCTTACCCGGGGCACATGGCCCCCTGGGACACTCGGCTCACCTGGGGCACTCGGCCCCATGGGACACTCGGCTCACCCGGGGCACTCGGACCCCTGGGACACTCGGCTCACCCGGGGCACTCAGCCCCCTGGGACACTCGGCTCACCCGGGACACCCTTCCTTATTGGGGAATACGGCTTACCAGGGGCACATGGCCCCCTGGGACCCTCGGCTCACCTGGGGCACTCGGCCCCCTGGGACACTCGGCTCACCCGGGGCACTCGGCCCCATGGGACACTAGGCTCACCCGGGGCACTCGGCCCCCTGGGACACACGGCTCACCCGGGACACCCTTCCCCTTTGGGGAATATGGCTTACCCGGGGCACATGGCCCCCTGGGACACTCGGCTCACCCGGGGCACTCGGCCTCCTGGGACACTCAGCTCACCCGGGGCACTAGGCCCCCTGGGACACTCGGCTCACCCGGGACACCCTTCCCCTTTGGGGAATATGGCTTACCCGGGGCACATGGCCCCCTGGGACACTCGGCTCATCCGGGGCACTCGGCCTCCTGGGACACTCAACTCACCCGGGACACTCGGCCCCATGGGACACTCGGCTCACCCGGGACACTCGGACCCCTGGGACACACGGCTCACCCGGGGCACTCAGCCCCCTGGGACACTCGGCTCACCCAGGACACCCTTCCCCTTTGGGGAATACGGCTTACCCGGGGCACATGGCCCCCTGGGACCCTCGGCTCACCCGGGGCACTTGGCCCCCTGGGACACTCGGCTCACCCGGGGCACTCGGCCCCATGGGACACTCGGCTCACCCGGGACACCCTTCCCCTTTGGGGAATACGGCTTACCCGGGGCACATGGCCCCCTGGGACACTCGGCTCACCCGGGGCACTCGGCCCCATGGGACACTCGGCTCACCCGGGGCACTCGGACCCCTGGGACACTCGGCTCACCCGGGGCACTCAGCCCCCTGTGACACTCGGCTCACCTGGGGCACTCGGCCTCCTGGGATACTCAGCTCACCCGGGGCACTCGGACCCCTGGGACACACGGCTCACCCAGAGCACTCGGCCCCATGGGACTCACAGCTCACCCGGGGCACTCGGCCCCCTGGGACACACGGCTCACCAGGGGCACTCGGCCCCATGGGACACTCGGCTCACCCGGGGCACTCGGCCCCATGGGACACACGGCTCACCCGGGACACCCTTCCCCTTTGGGGAATATGGCTTACCCGGGGCACATGGCACCCTGGGACACTCGGCTCACCCGGGGCACTCGGCCTCCTGGGACACTCAGCTCACCCGGGGCACTCGGCTCACCCGGGACACCCTTCCCCTTTGGGGAATATGGCTTACCCGGGGCACATGGCCCCCTGGGACACTCGGCTCACCCGGGGCACTCGGCCTCCTGGGACACTCAGCTCACCCGGGGCACTCGGCCCCATGGGACACTCGGCTCACCCGGGACACTCGGACCCCTGGGACACACGGCTCACACAGAGCACTCGGCCCCATGGGACTCACAGCTCACCCGGGGCACTCGGCCCCCTGGGACACTCGGCTCACCCGGGGCACTCGGCCCCATGGGACACTCGGCTCACCCGGGGCACTCAGCACCCTGGGACACACGGCTCACCCGGGGCACTCGGCCCCATGGGATACTCGGCTCACCCGGGGCACTCGGCCCCCTGGGACACACGGCTCACCCGGGACACCCTTCCCCTTTGGGGAATACGGCTTACCCGGGGCACATGGCCCCCTGGGACACTCGGCTCACCCAGGGCACTCGGCCCCCTGGGACACTCGGCTCACCCGGGGCACTCGGCCCCCTGGGACACTCGGCTCACCCGGGACACCCTTCCCCTTTGGGGAATATGGCTTACCCGGGGCACATGGCCCCCTGGGACACTCGGCTCACCCGGGGCACTCGGCCTCCTGGGACACTCGCTCACCCGGGGCACTCGGCCCCATGGGACACTCGGCTCACCCGGGGCACTCGGACCCCTGGGACACACGGCTCACCCAGAGCACTCGGCCCCATGGGACTCACAGCTCACCCGGGGCACTCGGCCCCCTGGGACACTCGGCTCACCCGGGGCACTCGGCCCCCTGGGACACTCGGCCCCCTGGGACACTCGGCTCACCCGGGGCACCCTTCCCCTTTGGGGAATATGGCTTACCCGGGGCACATGGCCCCCTGGGACACTCGGCTCACCCGGGGCACTCGGCCTCCTGGGACACTCGGCTCACCCGGGGCACTCGGACCCCTGGGACACCCGGCTCACCCAGAGCACTCGGCCCCATGGGACTCACAGCTCACCCGGGGCACTCGGCCCCCTGGGACACTCGGCTCACCCGGGGCACTCGGCCCCCTGGGACACTCGGCTCCCCTGGGGCACTCGGCCCCCTGGGACACTCGGCTCACCCCGGGCACACGGGCCCCTGGGACACTCGGCTCACCCGGGGCACACGGCCCCTCTAGGGTGTTGGGGTCGCATATTGGAGGTGCCACGCTAGCTTCTTGCTAGCATGGCGGGCAGGCTGGGACAGCTGCAGTTGGGCTGAGATGGTTGCAGGCGGGGGGACCACCTTCAAAGGTGTCTCGTTCGGTGTGGGGGCGGAGCAGCTGCAGACATGGAGGCTAAGTTCTGAGGTCGCCCACTCCCTGAGCCCAAGGCGTGGTGAGCTCTGTTCTTGGTGGATTTCCTTTATTCTCGGTGGCAGTGGCGGGTGGCGGTGCCAGGTGCAATATTGACAGTCGCTCCTTCAATTACCACTGTAGTTTTAAAGTTCACATGGCGGTGGTGATGAGAGCTTCGGCTTGGCCATGTGGATGGGCTCGCCTGGGTGGGCAATGGAAGGCACCGTGCCATTTCCTCACCAGCGCGCTCCTTTTCCCTCCCAGCATGGTGGGTGTGCTGGGAAGATTGTGGGCGGGCTGTGATGGCTGCATAGGGAGAGTCCACCCTCAATGGTGTCCTCTTTGTTGCGGATGTGGAGCTGCTGTGGATGCAGAGGGTAACCTCTGAAGCCACACTCTCTATGAGCCCGGTGTGTAGTGAGCTCTGATTTTGGTGGATTCCCATTCTTGGGGGCGGCGGTGGGTGCGGCAGCAATGGTAGCTCCTGTGGGTCAATTTCCCCTGTAGTTTTAAAATCCGCGTGGTGGTAGTGTCTGATGCTTTGGCCTGGCCATGTACAGCGGAGAGAGGATTCTCTGAGTCTGCCAATGGAAGGCGCAGCGCCAGCACAGCGCGCGCGAAGGCCTGGCAGAGCAGGCCGCTGGCGGTGATTGAGAGTCCCCGCGATGTCTTAGTCTTTCAGACTTAGTGGAACGCTTCCCCTGAGCCAGGACAAGCAGTACCACCACAAATATTGGCCAGCTCAGTGCTGCCCCTCTACAGGTGACAGTAGGGGCATCCTCACCTTGGTAGGCCTTTGCTCTTGGAGGTCTTAATCAGTGGAAGGCAGCACGGTACAGAACTGCCCCACCTTCTCAGTCCTCCGCTGTTTTGTTGATTTTTTTATCAAAAGCTTTTTTTTTATTTAGATGTAGTCCCATTTGTTTATTTTCTCTTTAGTTTCCATTGCCCTAGGAGCAGTATCAGTGAAAAAATTGCTTTGGAATATGTCTGAGATTTTGCTACCTATGGATTGCTCTAGTATTTTTATGGTTCCTGTCTTATGGTTAAGTCCTTTATCCATTTTGAATTTATTTTTGTGTATGGTGTAAGTTGGTGGTCTAGTTTCATTTTTTTTTTGCATGTATCTGTCCAATTTTCCCAACACCATTTATTGAAGAGACTGTCTTGACTCCATTGTATGTTCGTACCTCCTTTGCCAAATATTAATTGACCATAGTAGTTTGGGTCTATTTATGGGTTCTCTACTCTATTCTATTAGTCTATATGTCTGTTCTTGTGCCAGTACCAGGCTGTTTTGAGAACAGTGGCTTTGTAATACAGCTTGAAATCTGGTATTGAGATCCCACCTACTTTTCTTTCTCAGGATTGCTGCATCTATTTGGGGTCTTTTTTTTTTTTTAATTCCAGATGAATTTTTGGAGAGTTCTTTCTAGGTCTGTGAAATACATTGTTGGTATTTTAATGGGGAGTGCATTGAATGTATAGATTGCTTTGGGTATTATGGACATTTTAATGATGTTGTTTCTACCAATCAATGAACATGGTATGTTCTTCCATCTGTTTATATCTTCCTTTATTTCTTTTTTTTCATTGTCGTACAGTTTTCCAAGTATAGGTCTTTTACCTCCTTAGTTAAGTTTATTCCAAGTATCTAAATTTTTTTAGGTGAATGGTAAATGGGATTGCTTTCTTGGTCGCTCTTTCTGTAAGTTCACTATTGGTTTATAGAAATGGCATAGATTTCTTGGCATTAACTTTGTATCCTGCTACATTGATGAATTCATTTATTACGTCTAATGATATTTTGATGGAATCTTTAGGAATTTTTATGTAAAATATCATGTTGTCTGCAAATAAAGACAGTTTTATTTCTTCTTTTCCAATTTGGATGCTTTTTGTTTGTTTGTGTTTTTTTTTTTTTAATATATCTATTTTATTGATATTTTACAGAGAGGAAGGGAGAGAGATAGAGAGCCAGAAATGTCAATGAGAGAGAAACATCGACCAGCTGCCTCTTGCACACCCCCTACTGGGGATGTGCCCGTAACCAATGTACATGCCCTTGACCGGAATCGAACCTGGGACATTTCAGTCCACAGACCGATGCTTTACCACTGAGCCGAACCGGTTTCGGCTTGGATGCTTTTTTTTCTTCTTCTTGTCTAATCACAATGGCTAATATTTCCAGTACTATGTTGAACAGGAGTTGTGAGAGTGGACATTCCTGCCTTATCTCTGTCCTTATGGGAAATGTTCCATTTTGTATCTTAGGCTCTCCTCCTGGTTTTAGATTTTGTCCATTAAGTATGATGTTGGCTATGGATTTGTCATATATGGATTTTATTATGTTGAGGTATGATCTTTCTTTTCCCACTCTGCTGAGAGTTTTTGTCAAGAAAGGGTGTTGGATTTTGTCAAATGCTTTTTTTAAATCAACTGATATGATTATGTAGCTTTTATGTCTCTTATACCATCCTTGCATCCCTGGGATAAATCCTACTTGGTCATGGTGTATGACCTTTCTGATGCACTGTTGGAGCCAATATGCTAGAATTTTGTTGAGGATTTTGGCATCTATGTTCATGGGGGATATTGTTCTTTAACTCTCTTTCATTGTATTGTCTTTATCTGGTTTTGGTAAGCAGCTTGGAAGTGTTCCTTTCTCTTGAATTTTTTTTGGAATAGTCTGAGGAGGATAGGTTTCAGTTCTTCCTTGAATGCTTGGTAAAACTCCCCTGTGAAGCTGTCTGGATCCGGGCTTTTGTTTGCTGGAAGCTTTTTGATGACTGCTTCAATTTCTCCCATAGTTATTGGCCTATTGAGATATTAAGATTCTTCTTGATTGAGTTTTGGAAAGTTGTATTTTTCTAGGAATATGTCCACTTCCTCCAGGTTGCCCAGTTTTTTGGAATAGAGTTGTTCACAGAATTTTTTTAAAACAATTCTTTGTATTTCTGTGGAGGTCTGTTATTTTTCCTCTTTCATTTCTGATTTTGTTTATTTGTGTCTTCTCTCTTTGATTCTTGTAAGCCTGGCTAGAGGTTCATCAAACTTGTTTATACTTTCAAAGAACCAGCTCTTGGTTTTGTTCATCTTATATATTGTTTTTGTTTGTGTGTTATTTTTTGGCTCTATTTTATTTATATCTGCTCTGATTTTATTATTTCCTTCTTTCTACTTAAGATGGGCTTTTCTTATTGCTCTATTACTAATACTTTGAGTTGTAGGGTTAGATTATTTGTTACAATTGTTTTATGCTTTTTTGCAGTAGGCTTGTAGAGCTATGAACTTCCATCTCAAGACTGCTTTCACTGTGTCCCATAGTTTTGGATTGTTGTGTTTTCGTTGTCGTTTGATGCCATGATTTTTTTTTTATTTCTTCTTTGATCTCTCTGGTATCTCAGTCATTGTTTAATAGCATCTTATTTAGTCCCCGGGTATTTGATTTTTTTTTAGATTGTTTTTATTATAGTTGATTTCCAGTTTTATGCCATTGTGATCTGAGAAGATGCTTGATATGATTTCTATCTTCTTGAATTTAAAGAGACTTTGCCTGTGACCCAATATATGGTCTATCTTTAAAAATGATGCATATGCACTTGAGAAGAATGTATATTCTATGGCTTTGGGGTGAAATGTTCTGAAGATGTCAAATAATTCCATCTGGTCTGGTGAGTCTTTTAGGATTGATGTTTCTTTGCTGGTTTTTTGTTTAGAGAATTTGTCAAATGATGATAGTGGGATAGTAAAATCCCCTGCTATGATTGTATTGCTGTAAATTCCTCTCTTTATATCTTTCAGAAGTTTTCTTATTTTTTGTTGCTCCTGTATTGGGTGCGTATATGTTTTTCAGAGTTATTTCTTTATTTTGATTGCTCTCTTTAGTATTAAGAAGTGGCCTTCCTTATCTCTTTTTATGTCTTTCACCTTGAGATCTAATTTGTCAGATATAAGTATTGCTACTCCAGAATTTTTTTTCCATTTCCATGAAAAAACTTTTTCTATCCTTTCATCATGTCTGTGTGCATCTTTTTTTCTGAGGTGGGTTTCCTGTAGACAGCAGATATATATATGGGTCATGTTTTCTTATCCACTGAGTTACCCTATGTCTTTTGATCCGGGCATTTAATCCATTTACATTCAAAGTTATTATTGATACTTGTTTGTCACCTTTTACAGCAGACACTTTAGCATTTCTTACAGTGCTGGCTTGGTGGTAATAAACTCCTTTAGTCCTTTTTTTTTTTTTTTTTTTTTTGTCTGTGAAACTCCTGATTTCCCCATCAATTTTGATTGATAGCCTTGCTGGGTACAGTATTTTTGGATTCAGACCCTTCCTTTGTATGACTTTGTGTATTTCATTCCATTCCCTTCTGACCTGATGTGTTTCTGTTGAGAAATCAGTTGCTACTCTGATAGGGGATCCTTTGTAGGTAAATTTCTGTCTCTGGTTGCTTTTTTAAAAAATTTTTTATTAAGGTATTATATGTGTACATAGCTTACCATTGCTCCTCCCCACCTCCCATTTATGCCCTCCCTCCCCAGAGTTCTGTGTTTGTTGGTTGTACTTATATTCATGCATACCAGTCCTTCGGTTGTTCTCTTATCTCCCCCCAGGTCTCCTTCCCCTCCCTGCTGTCATTTGACAATCTGCTTGTTTTATGGTGACTATCTCAAGACCACACGAATAGAGTCCGCTCCTCCTCTGGTTCTCACCACCCCTCCCCCTGGGTCCCACTGCTTTCCCTGGGACACACGGCTCATCCGGGGCACACGGCCCCCTGGGACACACGGCTCATCCGGGACACCCGGCCCCTTTGGGGGACACAGCTCACCTGGGGCACATGGCCCCCTGGGACACAGGGCTCACCCAGGGCACACGGCCTCTGGCAGCTTTTAAGACTCTTACTTTGTCATTGGTGTTTTACAGTTTAATTATAATGTGCTTTGGCATTGGTCTTTTGGGTTTCATTTTGTTTGGGACTCTGTGAGCTTCTTGGATTTGTGTGAGTTCTTTCTTCCCTATATCAAGGAAGTTTTCTGGAAGTGTTTATTCAAACAGGTTTTCTATTCCTTGCTCAGTTTCCACTCCTTCTGGCACTTCTATTATGCGGATGTTTTTCCGTTTTGTGTTGTCCCAAATTTCCCTTAGGCACTCTTCCTGTTTTTAAAGTTTTTTTTCCCTAGATATTCCCCTGCTTGTGTATTTTTCCCTACATTGTCTTCTAGCTCAATGATGCAGTTCTCTGCTTCTTGTAGTCTATAATTGATTCTTCCTATTGAGTTCTTTATAATAGTGATGTGATTTTTCATTTCTTCTTGGTTATTTTTAATTTCCTTTTGGTTCTTACACATATCATTGAATTTGTCTTCCATTCTTCTCAGCCACCTTATATCCATTCCTCTGAATTCTTTCTCTGACATAATGCTTGCCTCTATTTTGTTTACTTCCTTTTCTAGTGATTTCTCCTTTTCTTTCATATAAGGGATATTTCTTTTTCTCCCCATGATCTTTCTTCTCTGGGTGTTTTGTTATATATTTCTCTCTCTATCTTGCATTGGTTTAAAGGCATAAAAACAACACAACAAGGCACTATGCACAAGGCACTGAACTCAAATGTATTAACGATACTAATATCCCCCAAATAAAGGTTACCACCAGAGAAAAGAGAATTAGGGGATAAGAAAGAAAGGAAGAAAGAAGAAAAATGGAGTGTCAAAATGAAATTGAGAAAATGAAAAAAAATAGGAGAGAAAAGGAATGAAATAAAAAAGAAAAGAGGAAAACTATTTATATGGGGAGAAAACTCCAATATAATAGGCACTAATCCCAACAAATGCAAGTAACAAATACCTAGAGATGAATGTAAACTATAAACAACAACTAATATCAAGTGAGGTGAGGAAAATCAGAAGCAAAAAAAAACAAGAAGAAAAAGTGAAATAATCTAAAAAGCAAGCATAAAACCCCCAATATAATCAATTATATAAACAACAACAAAAAGATAGAAAGAAAAAATTTTTGATAGTAAGCAAGAGAAGAGAGGGGTGTGTATAGACTTACAGCAGAGGATTGGAAATTAGATATATAAGTAGGATGAATTTATAACAGGGGATAAAAAGAAGGAATAGGGAAAATCTAAAGCAGGAATAGGGTAAGAGAAACAGGACAACAATAGGGGAAAAGTTAGGAAGGGACTGATGGCATAAAGGTAAAGTTGAGATAGAGTAAAATGATGCTAAAGGAAAGATGAAAATAGAATGTAGGAAACTAATCCCAAGTAAAATAAAGGGAAAATAAAATGACACTTAAAAAAGTATAAAATAGTAGTAGTAATAATACTGATTAAAAATAAAAAATGTAATAATTAAACAGGTAAAATCTAGTGAGGAAAAAAGAAAAAAAATTACTTTCTTAGTAAAAGATAAAAATAAATAAAAATGTACAATAGTAAAGGTCATTCACTTCCTCTATTCTTCTGTTTGGCATGCCTGTTTCCTAGTCAGGACAGTATTGAAGTCCGCTGTGTTCCACTGCTCTTCAGTGTTTTAAGCCACAGACCTGATTTTCAAGCAGGCATTACTTTTTTGTTTCTTATACTCCTTTGTGTTTACACAAGAGTCAATTTGTGATTTAACCCCTGGGTGACAGTGTTTTTTGATTGACCTTCAAGTCTATAAGTCCTCTCTAGCTAGTTTTTAGATTTTGTTTCCCCTGTCACACTTAATACTGGTTTTGGGGAATGGGCTGCCCCAGAGCAGGTTCTCTGATCATTATTTCCCACTGTGATCCCCAGGTTCCAGAGAAACAACTTCCCCCTGCAATATCTTAGAGTGTCCGAAATTGGGTGATCCTATGTATTGGGTTTAGTAATCCAAAGCAAGGATTTAAAGAGAGAAAAAAAAGAAAATGAACCAGAATAAGTGTGTGAACTCACGACTTTTATCCTCTGGCGCTGCATGCAAGTCTGTGCAATCTTTTTTCCCCCATGACTCTAAGCAGCTGGCACACTGTTAACATTTTTAGGCTGCCCTTTTGAGCCCAGTTCAGCTATGGGTTGTTTAGAGTTCCTTTCTGTTAGCAGCCCTGCAGATACCCTTCCGCATTCATAGATCATGCTAGCCCCAATGGCCATGGATTTTTTTGGGCACAGACTTCCCCAGTTCCTCTTGCTCCCATTGTATACTTTTTCTCTCTCCTGCTTGTATCACAGACCTGATGTTTTCTAAGGTGAAATCTGACCTTTCCATGAGAAGGTGCAGAGTTCCTCTGTATCTGCGTATTTGAGCTGTTTGGGGTCCAGTGCTCCTGGGTTTGCAGCTGTTCCCTGGGTGTTGTTGTTGTAGATTATTGGGATTTTTAGACATCTGATTACAGCCACTCTTCCTTTCAAGATGGCGTGGTCTCCATGTCAGAGCCAGTTGTTCCAGGAAAATTTTCAGCAGCAGTGGAGGCTGCCAGGTCAGGGGAACCCTGACTGGCAATCCCCAACAGTCCCTTGGAGTATAACTTTCCCTCAGTTCACAAATAAACACTCCCCATGTGACCACATACTCTCCTTTTGTTCTCTCACTCATGCACTATCTTGTAGTCTGCCTTCCTGTCCATAGCCATCTTCCCCTTCTTCTATTACCATAGTTGTTAAATTTTACTGCCCATGTTTATTTATATTTAACAATATTTCATGAAATTCTTATGTTCTACATGTATCCATTTTTATTAAAATATACTTTTTAATTTAAGGATAGCTGGTATACAATCTTATATTAGTTGTGTTAATTTCAGATGTACAGCATAGTGACTTGACATTTTTATACCTTACAGTGTGATCAAACAACCAATCTTTGCTCACCATTTCTTCTTAAATTCTGCTACTTCATTTTTTGTTTCATTTTACCTCTTTTAGAATTCTTTTTTTTTTTAGTTACTAATTCATTGAGACTCTATTAGTAAAATCTCAGTCTTAGAACATCTAGAAATATATCTATTTTACCCTCACTTTTACAGTTTTAGTTAAATATAGAATTCTAGGTTGGAAAATACTTCCTTTTAAAAATTGAAGTCATTATTCTATTGTCTAAGGCATCTATTATTGCTGGTAAGAACGCTTCCAATCTAATTATATTTCATTTGGAAAATATGTAGTTTCTTTCTGACAGCTTCTAAGATATTTACTATCTTTGATTCTTTGCACTTTACCATTATATGTCTGGGTACAGATTTATTTAAAATTTCTGCTCAGAATTCACTGTGATCTTCAATCTAATGATTTATATGTATCTTTAATTTTGAAAAAGTACCTCTCCAAATATTGCTTCTTCCTGATTATCCATATTCTGTCCTCCTGGAAATTTTGTTTGATATAAATTCGACCTTCTCACCCTATGCACTAGGTCTCTCAACTTCTCTCTTACCTTCCCAGTCTCTTGTATGATTTCCTCTGTATTTATCTTCCAAATGCATCAATTATCTTTTCATCTGCATTTAGTTACTCTTCAACCCATCCTATATAATAAAAGCCTAATATGTTAAGTCTCCAGTTCAACCAATCAAAGCATGATATGCTAATTATATGCTAAGGCCACTCAACTGCTTGCTATGATGTGCACTGCCCACCAGGGGCGAGAAAGATGACCAGTTGAGCAGTTGCTGTGACGTGCACTGACCAGCAGGGGGTAGATGCTCCAACCAGTAGGTTAGCTTGCTGCTGGAGTTCAGCCAATTGGGATGAGTGATATGGGCCAGACATGCCCTAGAGTCCTCCTGCAGTCCCTCCCTGGCTGGCCAACCTCCCACATACCTCCCTGGCTCTAATGGTGCACTGGTGGGGTCTCTCAGCCTGGCCTGCACTCTCTTGCAATCTGGGACTGCTTAGAGGATATTAGAGAGCCAGTTTCAGCCCAATCCCCCAGGCCAGGCCGAGGGACCCCACTGATGCATGAATTCTTACATAGGGAGATATATATATATATATATATATATATATATATATATATATATATATATAGTTATCTTGGGATTCCAATATGCCAGTTGTTTTTCATATTGATCTATTCGTGACTTATGATTTATATTTATTTAACCTTTTAAACACATTTATTTAAAGTCCCTTTCTCATTAATCTAGTATTTGTAGTTTTTGAGGTATAAAATTTTCCACATATTACATCTAATCACATTGTCTCAAAGTAGTTCATTTCCTTGGGAGGTCTGTAATTTTTTAAAGTATGAATTCATTTCCTATAGATGTTTTCCAAATGAATCCCAAATGCTATCCTATATAATAAAAGCCTAATACATTAAGTGTCCGACAGTTCGACCAGTCATTGTGACCTGTACTGACTACCAGGGGGGAGATACTTTGACTAGTATGTTAGTTTGCTGTTGGGGCTGACCAATTGGGACTTGGTGAGATAGGTTGGACACACCCTGGAGCCCTCATGTGGTCCCTCCCCACCATGATTGTGAACCGATGGGGTCCCTTGGCCTGGCCTGTACCCTCTCGCAATCCAGAACCCCTCAGGGGATGTCAGAGAGCCAGTTTCAGCCCAATCCACACAGACCAGGCTGAGGGAATGCACCGGTTCATGAATCTATGCATTGGAGCTCTAGTAGGTCATAAAAAGCTTCTCTTTAAGACAGTTTCACACTCACCATTGGGTTTCATTGATTTCGGATCAGATATTAATGTTAATTTTTTAGCACATTTTCTTCACCATTTCAGTCATCTGAACTATGACCATACTTCCACTACTACAGAGTCCTGGGATTCCAAATTTTTCCCACCCATTGTCCAGGGGATACAGGTAGCTTTTTAATACTTTCCCACATTAAAGGGAATAATTTCATTGGTCATCCACAACCTTCCAACTTTATTTTAGTTCTACTTCACATAAACTACTGGACTTTCCATGTTGTTATTATACTTCAATCTATAATCATTTAGGCCTTTATCTAGTTTTGAAATGCCCATTAGCAGTTTTAGTTTTAGTTCTTACTCACTACTAATTTTAAATTTCTTTGTTTCTGGCACATAGGTGTTTTTCATTATTGTTTGAGGCTTGGTTACATATTTATATTATGATGATTTCCCCTTTATTTTCTATGTTTATTGCGGGGTACATACTTCAGATATATTTGTGCATTCTTTGTGTATTGTTGATATCATTACAGATGTCCCCTTCTTGTCCCCCACCTTTACTCATCTCCACCCAACCCTCATCCCTCCACCTCTAGCTATAACCACACTGTTGTATGTGTTCATTGGCTATGTATATCTTTTGTGCATTCTTAATCTGCCAGAAGGACTACGGGTCAATCCCAAAATAAGAATGATTCAAAATGCAAGAAGGACATAAAATGATAAAAAGTCTAGTCCAGAAAGATGGCCCCATATAAAATCTGACTTAAAATAAATCACTCTAAGTATATCTTTCCAAAACTAAATTACTTTACTAAATTACTTCAGAAATGAACTCAAAATTCAAAACAGTTAATGCAATAGCTAAGAAAGAAACTATAACAATATTTTAAGCTTTACCTGTATTTATTGTAAAATTAAAATTTCTACTTATTCTTCTGATAATTAAAAATAGTACATTTGAAGGGCTATGCTACTAAAGAAGCAAATTGATAAGTATAAGTTTGTTTATATTTACTTTCACTTTGGTGATACCACAATATTGTTCTAAATTGGGACCAGTATTTTTGACAAGGACCTATGCTAGTATAAATGAAAACCAGCAACAAAAGTAACTGGCTATAAATGTTTTTAGAATACTTATATTATGTTAGTGGCAGATGACACAAAAATGCAGAATTAAACAGTGACCTTTATATAATAGTGCACCATAAATGTTTCATTAATACTACTAGTAATAATAAAGCAACATACATTGGAAGATGCATGGCGTGTCTGGTATATTTTCTCTTGTTAGTGGAGAGATTTCTGGCTGAGGTACAGGAATTCTACAAAAGATGAAATGAGAATAACCAATAGTTACAAAGAGACTTAAATAAAAATATTAATTGGTGCCATTCAGAATTTTTTTCTACTTCAATAAATTTAGAAAATATGTAGGTTTATTTTCTTAAAATGATGCATTAAAAATGTAAGGAAAATACATTCAAATGTTGAACAAAGATCCATATATTGCATAATGATTCAAATACTGCAATAGATTAAAATATTCTTTTAAGGATTATTCCACAAAAGAAAGTATTCAGTTTTATTAAATATCAACTAAAGATAGATATATACTTCATATGATAGGAATTTAAAAATTAGTTCTTTGGCCTATTTTCATGTTTGCTTTGTTCAAATATTCTAGAAAACTATATGGCCTAACTCTCCTATATTTATGCTTTTCTTTCTGCTTCTTTTCCTTTGCTTGATTAACTCTTATCCTTCAAAATTTACCTCAGGAATTATCCTACATAATAAAAGCCTAATATGCTGGTGACTGATCGACTGTCAAACCATTCAAAGCATAATATGCTAATGATGTGCTGATTGCTCAACCTCTTGCTATGACATGCACTGACTGACCACCAGGGGGAAGATGCTCTGACTATTAGGTTAGCTTGCTGTTAGGATCCAGCTGATCAGGACTGAGAGATGGGCTGTATATGCCCTAGATCACTCAAAGGGTCCCTCCCCAGCCCTGACTGTGCACTGGTGGGGTCCCTAGGCCTGGCCTTTGCCCTCTCACAATCCAGGACCCCTAGAGGGATGTCAGAGAGCCAGTTTCAACCAGATCTCGCAGGCCACTCCCCTTGGAAGGGAGCCAGATGCAGGGCTCACAGCTGGTGAGTGCTGCCGTGGTGATGCCAGCCTCTCCCAATCTGCATGGATTGGGCACAAGCCTGCAGCAGGTGCAGTGGAGCTGGGATGAGCAGGATTGGCAGATAAGCTGCAGGCAGTGTTGGACTGTGAGTTTTGATCCGATCCCCACAGGCCACCCTGAGGAACCCCATGCACTGGGCCTCTAGTTTTCTATAAGAAGCTATGCTTGATCTCTAGTCAAGGCTCACTGCTCCTTGTGTATGCTTTTATAGCACCATGAAAAAAAACTTCTATTATAGCATTTATCACACTATATTAAAATTAGTTTATAGGTCTGTCTCTTCCATCTGATTATCTTATAAGTTCTGCTAGAAGTATTACAAAAGTATAAACTTCATTTTATCTATTTTTTGAGTCTCCACATATTATCTTCTCATTAACTGTTTATTGAACTGAAATGAATGGAGGAAAGGGGAAGCATTTTATTTCACAGCTGAGGTGAAGCCTGCTTTTATAAGGAAATATGTCCACCTTATGGATTTTTAGCATATTTCTGTGATCAAATTTTTCTATTGTATTTCCAAAACTAAAAGTATGAAAATCAGAATTGTCATGTAGAATGCCACATAATCAACTAAAGATGGATATATACTTCATATGATAGGAATTTAAAAATTAGTTCTATGGCTTCTTTTATGTCAGGTTATTAATGAACTAAATGAAGTCATTTTCATGAAAGAAGAATGCATCTATTTAACTATAAAACTCTAGCACATAAAATTTGTAATTTTTCAATTTTTATAGTTGTAATTTTTCAATTTTTGAAACATGGTATTTCCAGAAATTAGAAAACTGAAAATATCAATTTAGAGAGAAATGTAAATATCTAAAAATAGTTAAATTACACATACTCTGAAATCCATAAACAGCATGTATATACTTTTAATACATGTGATTAAAAAGAATATATTAATCTGAAATAAATTGGAAGAAAGAGTTCCCAATCTGAAACATCACAATGATACTGTACAGAATTTTATAAAGTGGCTTAGGAGATTTTTACTGGAATATGTAGTCATTTGTTTGTATGACTTAAATGTCTTAAAGATGCTAAATGACAGAATGGAGTATAAAATGCTTATGGATATCAACTGGGGAAATTGTAGAAAGATAAAAATGAAAAGATAAGAAATATTTAAGGATAACTGAGCACAGATAAGAAGGAAAAAGAAGAGAAGATATGATGGGTGGTGGCAAAATATAAAAATTATCTCAAAAGCTCTAAGTTGTACTATAATCTTGCTCTTTCACTAACATATTGATCTTAGATAAAAGTTATGTAGATTCTATTATAGATCATCCCCTAATTTATATAACAGGAATATAATTAACCTATACTAATAATAGAGGAATATGCAAATTGCTGGGATGCCATCACATAATGACCAATCAGGATGGGGGCAGGGCCATGGAGGAAAGCTCTCAGCATGCCTGCGCTGGTGGTCTGAAGGGCATGGAGAGAAAGAGAGAGCAGATAGGCAGTTAGGGGGATCAGGTCAGGAGGGGAGAGCAGATATGCAATTTGGGGGATCAGGCCAGCAGCAGAGAGCAGATAGGCAGTTAGGGGGATCAAGCTGGCAGGGAGTAGCAGTTAGGCAGTAAGGGCAATCAGGCCAGGAGGGGAGAGCAGTTAGGGGGATCAGACTGGCAGAAGCGAGCAGTTAGGGTCATCAGGCAGGCAGGCAGGTGAGCAGCGAGGAGCCAGTGGTTCAGGATTGTGAGAGTGATTCTGGATTAGAAAGGGTGCAGGCCGGGCTGAGGAACTGCCCTGCCCCCATGCATGAATATCATGCACCAGGCCTCTAGTATTATTATAGTCTTATAAACTATCTTTCAAGCAAAAAATTAAAAGTTCTTAATATACATACATGCATGCTTAATTACCATTTTTATCCTTTCTGAATCTCAGATTCCTCATTTACAAAATTGAGATAATTATCTTGTGCCTCCCTCACAGGGATATTGAGTATCAAATGAGGCAATGGAAATAATCTTATCAGTAGGATGAAATAAAGAAATTTTATTGTCCCATTTATTATATTTTATTTCTCAGGGCTAACTTTTTGAATGAGTTGATGGATTTTTACACATTTTATCTAAAAGAGAGTACCATGATTTACTACCATCCTAAATAATAAAAGGGTAATATGCAAATTCACCCTGATGGCAGAACAACCAGGAATGACCTGTTGCTATGACACATACTGACCGCCACGGGGCAGATACTTAATGCAGGAGCTGCCCTCTGGTGGTCAGTGCATTTCCACAGGGAAAGTGCCACTTAGCCAGAAGCCAGCTCATAGCTGGCCAGCGCAGTGGTGGTGGCAGGAGACTCTCCCGCCTCTGTGGAAGCATTAAGGATGTCCAACTAATGGCTTAGGCCCGCTCCTGCACTGCCAGAGGGTGTGGGCTGGGCTGAGGGACCCTCCCACCCCCCCTGAGTGCACAAATTTTTATTCATTGGGCCTTTAGTTTGGAATAAAATGGTGGTTGATACAAGCTCTTAAATGGTCATATTCACTATTAGAGGCCGAGTGGACAATTTCATGCATGTCCTAGCCGGTGATGAAGGCCAATCAGGTTCCCCACCTCTCAGCCTCCTTGCATCCCTCTTCCCTTGCTCCTCAGTGCCCTGATACCACTGCTGGTCACCGGCCATGTTCTGCACTGTCCCCTGCTGGTCAGCGCATGTCATACCAAGTGATCAAACTCCTGGACTCATGGTCAAACTCCTGAGAGGACACTTTGCATACACACACACACACACACACACACACACACACACACACTAGATGCCTATTGCAGAAAGATTTCTGCAATAGGGCTTCCTGCTGTGGTGGCTGCCCTGCCTGCTTCCCTCCCTTCTCCCCCAGCCCACCTGCTTTCTTCCTTTCTCCTTGTCCCACCTGCTTTCCTCCCTTCTCCCTGCCCCACTTGCTTCCCTCCCTTTTCCCCTGCTCCGCCTGCTTCCATTCCTTATCCACCTCCCCGCTTGCTTGCTTGCTTGCTTCTCCACAGCTTCACTCCCTTCTGCAGCGCTTGGCTTATTTCTACACTGTCTTCAGTCTTCACTCTGGCCTAGACATGCAAATTAACCACCTTCTTGGTTGGGTTAATTTGCATACTTGCCCTCATTGGCTGGTGGGCAAAGTTTGTGAGCATAGGGAAGGTGCTGTCAATTTGCATGTTTCTCTTTTATTAGGTAGGATTAGAGGCAAGGTGCACAAAATTCATGCATGGGGGAAGAGGGGGTGTCTCTCAGCCCAGCCTGCACCCTCTCCAATCTGGGATCCTTTGAGGGATGTCCTACTACACATTTAGGCCCAATCCTGGTAGGATCGAGCCTCAATGGGTAGTTAGACATCCCTCTCACAATCCAGGATTGCTGGCTCACAGTTGCTCGCCTGCCTGCCTTCCTGATTTCCTCTAACCATTTCTGCCTGCCAGCCTGATCACTCCCTAACCATTCCCCTGCCAACCTGATTGATGCCTACCTGCTCCCCTGCCAGCCTGATTGCTCCTAACTGCCCTTCCCTGCTGGCCTGGTCACCCCTAACTGCTCTCCTCTGCAGGCCTGGTTCTTCCCTTCAGGCCTGGGTTCCCCCCAACTTCCCTTTCCTGCAGGTCCAGTTGCCCCCAACTTGCCTCCTCTGCCATCCTGGTCACCCCCAACTGCCCTCCCTTGCAGGCCTGATCCCTCCCAACTGCCCTCCCCTGCTGGCCATCTTGTGTGCACATGGGGGCAGCCATCTTGTGTGTTGGAGTAATGGTCAATTTGCATATAACTCTTATTAGACAGGATAGAGGCCTGATGCACAGATGGGGGCCAGCTAGTTTGCCCTGAAGAGTATCCTGGATCAGGGTAGGGGTTCCCTTGGAGCGTGGGGTGGCCTGGGCGAGGAGTCTATGGTGGTTTACAGGCCGGCCATGCTCCCCGGCAACCCAAGTGGAGGCCCTGGTATCTGGGATTTATTTATCTTCTATAATTGAAACTTTGAAGCCTTTAGTGAAGGTCAGGACAGGCCAAGAACTTGGCTTCCTCCATTGCCTGGAAAATCCAAGCCTTCTGCTTGCTCTGTGGCTTCAGCCATTTTTATTGGGATTTATTTATCTTATATAATTGAAACTTTGTAGCTTGGGCCGGCCAGGGTGTGCAGGAAGCTTGGCTTCCTCCATTGCCAGGGAAACCCAAGCTTGTGGCTGCAGCCATCTTGGTTGGGTTAATTTGCATACTTGCTCCTGATTAGATGGTGGGCGTGGCTTGTGGGTGTAGCAGATATATGGTCAATTTGCATATTATTCTTTTATTAGGATAGATTATTGTACCAACAGAAGCAAACTAACAGGTGACCCAGAAATTGGAGTTAGCAGGCCAGGATTTATTATTTTTTTAAAAATATGTCCATTGATTTGAGAGAGGAAAATAGAGGGAGAGAGAGATAGAAGCATCCATGATGAGAGATAACCATTGATTGGCCAACTCCTGCATGCCTCACACTAGGGATTGAGCCCACAACCTGGGCTTGTGCCCTGACTGGGAATTGAACCATGACGTCTGGCTGGGAAGCAGACCAAGATTTACAATACAATGATTAATAAATATGTCAAAGAAACAGAGGGAAAGATGGACAAAACAGATACAGTCTCAAAAGAGAGGGGTGAGGAGAGAAAGAAACATCAATTAGTTGCCTCTTGCACTGGCCCCAAACAGGGTTGGGGAGCAAACCCACAACCCAGGTATGTGACCTTGACTGGAAATCTAATCCATGACCTTTACATGCTTGGCCAATGCTCTAAAGACTGAACCACACTGATCAGGGCTCTTTTTTCATTAATATTGCTTCTTTTCCACAAAATTATTTTTTCAATTTTATATTTTAATAGTAATTCACATTGCTGCATATAGCTGTAGTTCATTCTTATTTTTGAAAATGTTTTCATTGATTTTTGAGGGAGAGAGAGAGAGAAACAGTGATGTGAAAGAGAAACATCTATCATTTATTTGCCTCCTGCAAAAACACTGATTTGTATCAAACCCACAACCTGAGCATGTGCTCTGACTGGGAATCGAACTGGTGACCTTTCAGTACATGGGATGACAACTAACTGAGCCACAGTGGCCAGGGCAAGTTTATTAATTTTAATTGCATTTTAGTGTTCTCTTGTATGAATATACCACAATTAATTTATACATTTCACTGTTGATGGATAATGGATGGATTCCAATAAATAGCTGTTAAGGATCTATATATAAAATACCCTAGTATGCAAATAGACCGAACAGCAGAACAACCAACCAGTTGCTAAGATATGCGTTGACCATTAGGGGGCATGCACACGGAACATGGTGGGCATCAGACTTGTTGGGATGGTGGAGCAAGGGTGCCAGAGTAAGATAGCTGTCATCAAGGAAAGCCTCTGGTGGCTACTGAAAATTCTCTGCGCCCGCACACCACAGTCTTGCCTAGTGCTGGCACCTGCGGCCAATGCTAGTGTAGCTTGCACCTGCTGATAGCAGGGAGTGATTGGGGCTGTGGCCATTAGCATGTGGGAGCAGTGATGGTGGGTGTGGGACTACTGGCAAATAGGGAAACAGAGCTGTGGTGGGAGGGACTGGAGGGGGTGTGCGGAGGATGGGCTGAGACCTGCCCATGTACCCACCATAGCCCCGTGCCCATGGCCCACAGTTCTTTTAAAGGTGCATGAATTTGTGCATTGTGCCTCTAGTTTATATATATAAAAGCCTTCAACTGGTCAACAGTTTGACCATTCACTATAATGTACACTGGCCACCAGGGGGCAGACACTCAACACAGAATCTGCCCCCTTGTGATCAGTATGTTTCCACAGCAGGAGCACCATTCAGCTGACCTATGGGCACCAGACACATGGCTCATGGCTGGTCATCACAGCCCGGAGACTGCAGTGAGAACAACCAAACAGTGGCGGTGGCAGGCACAGCCGGGCCAGGATGAGCAGGAGCTGCTGGCAGGAGAGCAAGTGGCGTTAGAATGCTGTTATTGGTCCAATACCCACATGCCACGCTGTGGGATCTAGTAACATTATATTTTTTCTCTTCTTTTTTTTAAAAAAATATATTTTATTGATTATTTACAGAGAGGAAGGGAGAGGGATAGAAAGCTAGAAACATCGATGACAGAAAAACATCGACCAGCTGTCTCTTGCACACCCCCTACTGGGGATGTGCCCGCAACCAAGGTACATGCCCTTGACCAGAATCAAACCTGGGACCTTTCAGTCCGCAGGCCGATGCTCTATCCACTGAGCCAAACCGGTTTCAGCTAGTAACGTAATATTTTCATGAATATGGTGCATATGGACAAGAGTTTATCAAGGATGTACTTAATTTTTATTTTTACTTTCCTTAGCTGTCAAATTGGCTGTTTTTTTGTTTTTTGTTTTGGCATGAAAATATCACTGAAATACATGTCTTTGCTACATGCCATATAATATAATGTCTGACATTTAAAATGTAGAAATTGAGAGGTAGGGATGTTTTCAGACAAAGAAAAATGAAATATATGATCAATAAGCTACATTGAAATAAATTCTGAGAGGAAATTATTTGAAAAATATATATGTTATTGATATTTTACAGAGAGGAAGAGAGAGAGATAGAGATGTAGAAGCATCGATGAGAGAGAAACATCGACCAGCTGCCTCTTGCACACCCCCCACTGGGGATGTTCCCACAACCAAGGTACATGCCCTTGACCAGAATCGAACCCGGGACCTTTCAGTCCTCAGACCGACGCTCTACCACTGAACCAAACCGGTTTTGGTGAGAGGAAATTTTTAGTCAAAAAGAAAATGATCCCAGAATGAAGCATGGAAATATAGGTAGGAATGAAAAGAACATAAAAAAGAAGATGTGGGCAAATATAAATAAATGCCGACCATACAAGAAAGACAATACTAATAATGTATTATGGAATTTTAAATATATGTACAATTAAAATGTAAGACAAAAATAAAAAAAATGGGGATAAATTGAGTTGACATATTCTAGCATTATCAGGAAAATAGTAAAATAATATTTTTAATCCTCACTGGAGGATATTTTTCCATTGATTTATAGAGAGAGTGGAAGGGAAGGGAGAGGGATAGGCAGAGAGAAACACTGATTTGAGAGAGACAGATAGATTGGTTGCATTCCACATGCCCAGCCCAGGGCTGGGAGCCTGAAACTGAGGTAATGTGCCCTTGACTAGAATCAAACCTGGGACTCTTTAGTCCACAGGCCAATACACTATCCTCTGAGCCAAACTGGCTAAGGCTGTATTTAACTATAATAAGTTAAGTGTTCAGGTTAAAATTTATAGAGTAACCACTAAATAATATACAACTATCAAAAAGGGAGAAATTAAATAATTAAAACCTTTTGATTAAGCAAAGTGTATGAAGATTGATAGACAGAGACCGGGGAAAATGGCGGAAGAATAGGTAGGCAAGTTCTGACCCGGGTCCCTAAGAGGAAGAAGAGAGCACCCGAGGGTCGCGCTGGGAGTGCCGGTAAAAAAGCCAAGAGAAAGGCGAACACCTGGGGAAATTGGGGGGCATCTGGTCAGGGTGTCCCTGACATTTAAGCTCCCACAGCTCGATCCTTTCCTGGAGCGACCTAAGGGCGAAGACGGGGAAATCTCGCCATCTTGACAGGAAGAGATTTGGATTAGAGGAAGACCACCAAGTAGCTGTTCGCCCCTATACGCTGACCACAATCAGCGTGAACGCTTGGATTCAAAGGAGAGCTCCACCCCAGGGTGAAAAATCAGATTTTGCGGAGATCGGGTGAGTTCCCACCACTGCGCTTCCCAACGCAGAGCGCGCATCCCCTGCACAGCACCTCGCGCACAGCAGCCCGCACGCACCACCCCGTGCGCAACAGCTCGCGTGCACCAGGTGCACAGAGGGGTCTGTGTTTATAAGAAACCAGAGCTGGGCTGGAGGCACCCCTGACTGTGGTCAGGACTCCCAAGTGGGGGGATATCTAAGGAGCAGTACGTCTGGATCTGACTCAGAGAGAGTTACAGGTGAGTGTGGTCGGCTCCTCCTGCCCAACCCCCACCCCTCCATAGATCAGGGACACAGAGAGGGGAAAAAAGCTAGAAAGGCCTCAGAACCCTGGCTCTCTGCCACCAAGAAACACCGCCACCTAGAGGCTACAGTACATATGGACTCTAGAGCTGCTTTAAAAATCAAGACCCAATTACAACACGGAAGAAACACTGGGAATTGCAATTAACGCCCAGACTGGGAACTGGTGAGCTAGACAGAACAACAGAGGAAGTGAATGACCTTCATTACTGCATATTTTATTTAATTTTTGATTTTGCTTTTCTAATTGTTTAATTTTTTCTGTTTTTGTTTTGATTTTTAAGTTACATTAGTTGCAAAGTTTACTTAAGAAGATTTTTTTCGTCTTTCGTCACTTGATTTTACCTTTTTAATTAATTCACTTTTATATGTAATCAATATTATTACTACTACTATTTTGCCCTTTTTATCTTTTTTATCTTATTTTCTTTTGTTTATTTTTATCATTATCTTTTATACTTTTTTTCCTTTCTTTTTTTTTTTTCTTTTCTCTTTTTTTCCCCTTTGGGATTACTATTCAACAGACTATTTATACCTTTCCTTCTCCAACGCTCTATTCTAACTCAACACTACCTTTATGGCATCACTCTCTTCCTAACCCTTTCCCTTTGGTGTCCTGCTTATCTTAACTCTTTACTGCTCTAGATTTTCCCTATTTTTTCTATTTACCCCCTCCTAAAATTTCACCCTTCCTGTGTATATCTAACTCCCAAACCCCTACTCCAAGCCCATTCACACCTACCTTGTCACTGTCCTAAAAAAAAAAATCCTTCTATCTACCCCTTTGTAGTTGTATGCTAAATGATAACTATATCAAAGTTTTATGCTTTTTTATAAGATTGGTTTGCTTATTCTTTTTATTTGCCTGTATGATTTTGTTAGCTGGGTTCTAGTCACCTTTATTGGAGGATATTAATATTGCAAACGCTATTCTGTTTAGTGCCTTGTGTGTTGTACCTGGTTGTGCTGTATTTTGTACCTTTAAATCTAAGCAGGAGACAGAGAACTACATAAACAGGCATCCTAAAAAGATCATGGAGAGGCTAAGAAACAACCCACCTATGAAAGAAAACCAGCCATCACCAGAAAAGGAAGTAAACGATTTAGAGGCAAGCAACCTACCAGAGCAAGAATTCAAAGTAATGATTATGAGATGACTAAAAAGAATGGAAGACAAATTTGACAATATGAGTAAGACCAAAGAGGAAATGAAGAAGAACCAAGAGGATCTGAAGAAGAACAAAGAGGAAATGAAGGTGACCCAAGAAGAAATGAAAAATGACATCGCTTCTATGAAGAACTCAATAGAAAGCATCAAGAGTAGACTAGAAGAAGCAGAGGACCGCATCAGTGAGCTAGAAGACAAGATGGAAAAAAAATAGCCAATTAGAGAGTTTCTAGAAAAAAAAAATAAAAAATCAGGAGGAGAGCCTACAGGAGCTTTGGGACAATACAAAACAAAACAATATTAGAATAACAGGGGTCCCAGAAGGAAAAAAAATTGAGATAGATATGGAAAAAGTATTTCAAGAAATAATGACAGAAAATTTTCCTGAGATAGAGAAGAAAAAAAAACCACACAAATCCAAGATCCTCACAGAGTCCCCAACAAAATGAACCCCCAAAGATCAACACACAGACACATCATAATTAAACTGGCAAAAAACATTGACAAAACCAGAATCGTAAAAGCAGCCAGAGAGAGACAGAAAGTTACATACAAAGGAACCCCCATCAATCTAGCAACTGATTTCTCAACAGAAACTCATCAGGCCAGAAGGGAATAGGATGACATATACAAAGTCATGCAAAGGAAGGGTCTGAACCCAAGAATACTGTACCCTGCAAGGCTGTCAATCAAAATTGAAGGTATAATCAGGAGCTTCACTGACAAAAACAGACTAAAGGAATTTATCTCCACCAAACCAGCAATGCAAGAAATGCTAAAGGGTCTACTGTAAAAATAAAAACATAGGAAGCGAAGAAGGAACACAGGGGGATAGAATAAAAATGGCATCAAATACCTACCTATCAATAATTACTTTAAATGTAAATGGTTTAAATGCTCCAATCAAAAGACATAGGGTAACAGATTGGATAAGAAAGCAAAACCCATACATCTGCTGTCTACAAGAAACCCACCTCAGAAAAAAGACGCCCACAGGTTGAAGGTGAAAGGATGGAAAACGGTTTTCCAGGCAAACGGAAATGAAAAAAAAAGCTTGGGTAGCAATACTTATATCTGACAAATTAGATCTCAAAGTGAAGGACATAACAATAGACAATGAAGGCCACTTCAAAATACTAAGGGGAGCAATTCAACAAGAAGAAATAACCCTGGTAAACATATATGCACCCAATACAGGAGCACCCAAATACATAAAAAAAACTGCTGGAAGACATTAAGGGAGAGATTAATAGAAATACAATCATAGTAGGAGATTTTAATACCCCACTGTCAGGTTTGGACAAATCATCTAAACAAAAAATCAGCAAAGAAACGTCAACACATCAACGCTAAATGACACACTTGACCAGATGGAATTAATCAACATCTTCAGAACATTTCACCCCAATGCCACAGAATACACATTCTTCTCAAGTGCACATGGGTCATTTTCAAAGATAGATCATATGCTGGGACATAGGCAAAGTCTCTTCAAATTCAAGAAGATAGAAATCATAGCAAGCATCTTCTCAGATCATCGTGGCATAAAATTGGAAATCAACTACAATAAAAATAATCCAAGGAAATCAAACACATGGAAACTGAATAGCATGCTATTGAACATGGAATGGGTTACCAGGAAAATCAAGGAAGAAATTAAAAACATCATGGCAACAAATGACAATGAAAACACAACAATCGAAAATCTATGGGACACAGCAAAAGCAATCTTGAGAGGGAAGTTCATATCTCTGCAAGCCTATTCTAAAAGACTAGAAAAAACGGTAACAAACTAACTCTACAACTCAAACAGTTAGAAAAAGAGCAACAAGAACAGCCCAGTGTAAGCTGAAGGAAGGAAATAAACAAAAATCAGAGCGGAGATAAATGACATAGAGACCAAAGAAACAATACATAAAATCAAGAAAACCAAGAGCTGGTTCTTTGAAAGAATGAACTAGATTGATGAACCTCTAGCCAGGCTAACCAAGAAACAAAGAGAGAGGACCCAAATAAACAAAATCAGAAATGAAAGAGGTGAAATAACAACAGACCCCGCCGAAATACAAGGGATTGTTACAAAATACTACAAACAACTCTATTCCAACAAACTGGATAACCTGGAGGAAATGGACATATTCCTAGAAAAATATAACCTGCCAACACTCAATCAGGAAGAATCTAAAAATCTCAATGGACCAGTTACTTGGGAAGAAATTGAAACAGTCATCAAAAAGCTTCCAGCAAACAAAAGCCCAGGGCCAGATAGCTTTACAGGAGAATTTTACCAAACATTGAAGGAAGAACTAAAACCTATCCTCCTCAGATTATTCCAAAAAATTCAAGAGGGTGGAACACTTCCAAATTCCTTCTATGAAGCCAGCATCACCCTAATACCAAAACCAGATAAAGATAACACAATGAAAGAGAATTACAGGCAAATATCCCTCATGAACATAGATGCCAAAATCCTCAACAAAATTCTAGGAAATAGGCTCCAACAGAACATCAGAAAGATCATACACCATGACCAAGTAGAATTTATTCCCGAAATGCAAGGATGGTACAATATCCACAAATCAATAAACGTGATACATCACATAAACAAACTGAAAGTTAAAAATCATATAGTCATATCAATTGATGCAGAAAAGGCATTTGACAAAATCCAACATCTTTTCCTGATAAAAACTCTCAACAAGATGGGAGTACAAGGACCATACCTCAACATAATAAAAGCTATATAGGATAAACCCATGGCAAACATCATACTCAATGGGCAAAAACTAAAACCATTCCCCCTAAAAACAGGAACAAGACAGGGATGCCCACTCTCACCACTTCTGTTTGACATAGTACTGGAAGTACTAGCCATTGCAATTAGAGAAGAAGAGGAAATAAAAGGCATCAAAATTGGAAAAGAAGAAGTGAAGTTGTCCCTATTTGCAGATGACATGATATTGTACATAGAACTCTCAAAAGACTCCATCAAAAAACTAATAGACTTAATAAATGAATTTGGCAATGTAGCAGGATACAAAATCAACGCCAAGAAATCTATGGTATTTCTATACAACAATATTGAACTCATAGAAACAGAGACTAAAAAAGCAATCCCATTTACCATCGCACCAAAAAAAATTGAGATACCTAGGAATAAACTTAACTAAGGAGGTAAAAGACCTATATGCTGAAAACTACATGACACTGAAAAAAGAGATAGAGGAAGATGTAAACAGATGGAAGAACATACCATGTTCATGGATTGGTAGAATCAACATCATCAAAATGTCCATACTTCCCAAAGCAATTTATAAGTTCAACGCACTCCCTATTAAAATATCAACAACATTCTTCACAGACCTAGAAAGGACTCTCCAAAAGTTTATTTGGAACAATAAAAGACCCCGAATAGCCACAGCAATTCTGAGAAAGAAGAGTAAAGTAGGAGGTATCTCAATACCAGATCTCAAGTTGTATTACAAAGCCACTGTTCTCAAAACAGCCTGGTACTGGCAGAAGAACAGACATATAGATCAATGGAATAGATTAGAGAATCCAGATATCAATCCAAATCAATATGCTCAATTAATATTTGACAAAGGAGGCACGAGCATACAATGGAGTCAAGACAGTTTCTTCAGTAAATGGTGTTGGGAAAATTGGACAGATACTTGCAAAAGAATGAAACTAGAGCACCAACTTACTCCATACACAAAAATAAATTCGAAATGGTTACAGGACTTAAACATAAACAGGAAACCATAAAAATACTTGAGGCATCCACAGGCAGCAAAATCTCAGATATATGCCAAAAGAACTTCTTCACTGATACTGCCCCTAGGGCAATGGAAGCTAAAGAGAAAATGAACAAATGGGACTACATAAAAATAAAAAGCTTTATTACAGCAAAAGAAACCATCAACAAAACAACAAGAAGTCCCACGGTATGGGAGAACATATTTGCAAAAGATATCACTGATAAAGGTTTAATCTCCAACATCTACAGACAGCTTACACAACTCAATAAAAGGAAAATAAATGATCCAATTAAAAAATGGGAAACAGACCTGAATAGAATCCTCTCAAAAGAGGACAGAAGGAAGGCCAAGAGGCACATGAAAACATGCTCAAAGTCACTAATCATCCAAGAGATGTGTGGAAACCCTTACCACGACCAGCGTGGTTCAGGGCCCACACTCAGGGTCCGGTTTCTGGAGGAGGCCGTTCACTAAAAATGAAGAGACTGGAAAAGAGTTAATTTGGGAAAAATGCAGGCCAGGCGGGGAGTCAAGCCTCTATTAGGAAGACTCCCCGCCGGCCCCATCTAGCCTTTTGCCATTCCCTTTTATTGAGATTCTCAGACAAAGACATTGCCTAGGCAGAAAAGTTCCAGCAGCAGAAAATTAACAAGAATTTACATACGATTAACAAACTAAAGTTGCCTCAAGCTCTACTATTGCTCTGACCTTTCAGAGCCATTGAGGTTGGCCATCTCTTTTTGCATATTAACAATAGTGACAATGTTTGGTTTCCTTAGACAGTTCTTTTTACATTTTATTACTAGTGACTCAACCTAGAGTCAATGAGTTAGTAGCTCTGACCATTCAGAGCCATCAAGGTTGGCCAGTTCCCTTTACATTTTATCACCAGTGATAATGTTAGGTTTCGGTTCCCAGCAGAGATGCAAATCAAAACAACAATGCCATACCATCTCACACCTGTCAGAATGGCCAACATCAACAAAACAACAAAGACAAATGTTGGCGAGGTTGTGGAGAAAAAGGAACCCTCGTGCACTGCTGGTGGGTTTGCAGGTTGGTGCAACCACTGTGGAAAACTGTGGAGCTTCCTCTAAAAACTGAAAATGGAACTCCCATTTGACCCAGTAATCTCACTACTAGGAATATACCCTAAGAAACCAGAAACACCAATCAGAAAGGATATATGCACCCCTATGTTCATAGCAGCACAATTTACAATAGCTAGGATTTGGAAACAGCCTAGGTGCCCGTCAGCAGATGAATGGATCAGAAAAATATGGTACATCTACACCATGGAATACTATGCGGCCATAAAAAGGAAGGAATTTTCATCATTTGCAGTAACCTGGATGGAATTGGAAAGCATCATGCTGAGTGAAATAAGCCAGTCAATGAAAGAGAAACACCACATGACTTCATTCATTTATGGATATTAAAGATCATTATAAACTAATGAATAGAAAGATAGATATAGAGACAGTAAAGCAACAAGCAGACTGTCAAATGACAGCGGGGGAGGGGGGTAGGGAGATCGGGGGGAGATAGGGGATCAACCGAAGGACTGGTATGCATACATAAAAGTACAACCAATGGACATAGAACTCTGGGGAGGGAGGGCATATATGGGGGGGAGGCAATGGTAAGCTATGTACACATAATACCTTAATAAATTTTTTAAAAAGAAAAAAAAATAACAGGAGAATTACAATATACAGCACAGATTTAAATATGACAACCAGTTTCCTTTCTGGGTTTGTTTTCATTCAAATGTTTAAAGAATATGTGCAGCCTTCAGTTGTATCACAGGATATACTAATTGCTATACCACTTAAAATAAAGCATTTGAGCAAATAATAAAAAAGATTGATATACAAATATATCATTAATTCCAGTAAAAGTGAATAGAAAATATACTCTAAGTAAAAGACTAAGATTCTCACATTAGTTAAAAACAAACAAACAACTATATGCTGTTTAAAAGTGACAACCTTGCCCTGCCTGGGTGGGTAAGTTGGTTGGAGTGTCATCCCATATACCAAAAGGGTGTAGGTTCAATTCCTGATCAGAGCACATGTCTATATTGCAGGTTCAATCCCCAGTTGCGGTGCATATGGGAAACAACTGATTGATGTTTCTCTCACATAGATCTCTCTCTCTCTCTCTCTCTCTCTCTCTCTCTCTCTCTCTCGGAAGCAACTGATTGATGTTTCTCTCACATAGATCTCTCTCTCTCTCTCTCTCTCTCTCTCTCTCTCTCTCTCTCTCTCTGTGCCATCCCTTATACCAAAAGGCTGTGGGTTCAATTCCTGGTCAGAGCACATGTCTATATTGCAGGTTCAATCCCCGGTTGCGGTGCATATGGGAAGCAATTGATTGATGCTTCTCTCACATTTCTCTCTCTCTCTCTCTCTCTCTCTCTCTCTCTCTCTCTCTCTCTCTCTCTCTCTCTCTCTCCTTCTTCTTTCTCTAAAAAAAATCATTAAACATACCCTTGGGTGAGGAATAAAAAAGAAAAAGTGACAACATCAAATATGAGGGCATAGAAAGGTCCAAAGTAATGTGGATAGAATGTACATACTGTATAAGGCTTCAACAAAAGAAAATTGGTATAAGTAATTTAGTACTACACAAAGTAGACTTTAAGGTAGAAAGCACTGGAAAAGATTTAAAAAAAATCATAGTAATGAAGGAGTCAATCTATCAGAAAGGCATCACAATCCTAAATCTATATGTATCCAGTCATAGTACTTCAACATATTTGTAGCAAAAAATTGACAGAACTAAAAGGAGAAATAAATCACCAGTCATGTTAAAAGATGTTAACAGTGTTACCTCTCTCAAATAGCTGATAGAAAAGGCAGAGGATATAAAATATACAATCAGAGAGGGAACCAAGATGGCAGTGTAGGTAAATGCAGGTACTTACATCCTCCTACAACCACATCAAAATTACAACTAGAATACAGAACAACCATCATTAAGATCCACCTGGAATCTGGATGAATGGAAGTACTACAAGTAGAGAATTAAAGAAGAAAGCAAATTGAAACTGGACTGGTAGAAGGGGTGAAGGAGCAGAATGGGCTGGTCTGACACCTATGTGTGGCGTGTTTTTAATTGGGAGGGATATTGTGGCTTAGGAGGACTCCCAGGTAGAGAAAGCGGTTCCAGTCTCACACCAGGCCCCTAGTCAAGGATACCAGTGTTGGGAAGAGAAGTCCCTATAACTTTTGGCTGTTAAAACCAGTGGGGATTGTGGCTCAGTGACATGGAGGCTACTGGAGTTCCAGGCAGTTCCTCTTAAAGGACCCATGCAAGGACTTACTCAAACTCACTCCCTCTGAACTCCAGTGCTAGAGCATCAGCTTGAAAGGATCTGGGACATACAAGGAGGAACTATATTGTCTGGCATCAGGGAAAGAACTCTGGGGCAGCTTTCTCCCAGACAAAAGTTCTAGGACATTACCTCCACAGAGCAGACTGGCAGGCATCATATCTGAGTCTCCATCAACCTGTCCAACACTTTTCACTCCACCATGGTGATTCCCTGAGATCCTGCCCCAGGCAGTTTGCAGCTCCACCCAAGCAGTTTGCAGTGAATTTTTCTATATGAATGGTTTGTTCTGGCTCAGGCTTCAGACTTTCCTAAAATCTCTCAAACATACAGAAGCTGGTGTCACATGCCCCATTTCTCTCAGTAAGAGGCCTCAGGCCCAGAATTAGCAGCAGCTTGACAAGGTTCACAGCCTGGCCTTTTCTGGGAACTTCCTGGCCCAACAAAAGTAGAAGTTATCTGCAGATTGCTCTTTAGCTTGTGCTGGGTAGCCCCAGGCAGCGTACAGGCAGTGGCTGACTTTTCACCTCCCAAAGGCCCCAGAGTCAGTGCACTTGATGGACAGCTTCAGACCACACCAGATTACAACTCTACAACATCCATGAGTGACAAGCTCAAGGGGCAGATTCAGTGAGCACCAAAGCCCCACTAAAGCAAGTTCTGCTCCAAAGGAGTATTTTGCACAGCAGCTCTTCCACTGTAGTCACAGCAGGTCCTCATAGCCAATTGGCCTGGAGAGATCAATTCCTCCAAGTGATGCCCACAGCAATCAAGGCTCAACAACAAGACTGTGAACACAGCCCACACAGGGTCACATATAGATTCTCAGTTCAGGTGACTCGGGAGGCTGGGCCACTGGGCCCTACAGGACACCTACCGTGTTTCCCCAAAAATAAGACATCCTCTGAAAATAAGACCTACTTACAGGTTTCCTTCTGAGTGAAATATAAGGCATCCCCCACCCCGAAAATAAGGCCCCCAGGATTCACAGTTTGTCTGGTTTGTGTTGCAACTATCGCACTACCATACCATATACAGGTAATAAATTTCCTTTATTTTCATATAACAATAAATGTGTACCAAATTCTTCTTCATGGAAAAATAAAACATCCCCTGAAAATAAGACCTAGTGCATCTTTGGGAGCAAAAATTAATATAAGACACTGTCTTATTTTCAAGGAAACAGGGTACTATACAAAGCTACTCTACCAATTCTAGGAGACATAGCAGCTCTACCTAATGCATAGAAAATAATACAGGGAAGCAGCCAAAATGCAGAAACAAAGAAACATGTCACAAATGAAAGACTAGAAGAAATCTCCCAAAAAAGAAATAAATGAAATGGAAACAAGCAAACTTCTAGATACAGAGTTCAAAACAATGGTTATAAGGATGCTCAAGGAACTTAGTGAGAATTTCAAGGAAATTAGTGAAAACATAAAAAATATGAAAAAGGACCAGTCAGAAATAAAGGATATACTAACTGAAATAAAGAATAACTTATAAGGGATGAACAGTAGAGGAAACCAATAATCAAATCAACAATTAAAAAAAAAACACTCCCAATCAAAAGGGCAAAATAAATAAATAAATAAAAAATATGGCCCTACCTGGTTTGGCTCAGTGGCTAGAGTGTCAGCCTGCTAACTGAAGGGTCCTGGGTTCGAATCTGTTCAAGGGCATATGGTAGGGTTGCAGACACATGCCAGGGTTGCATGCTCAATCGCAAGTTGAGGGCATGCAGGAGGCAGCCTATCAGTGGTTCTCTCTCATCACTGATGTTTGTATCTCTCTATCCCTCTCCCTTCCTCTCTGAAATCAATAAAAACATATTTTTAAAAAGAATAAAATGTGACGGAGGAGGGAAAATGGCGGAAGAACAGGTAGGCAGGTTCTGAGCCTTGTCCCAAAGAAGAAAGAGAGAGCAGCCAAGGGTTGCGCTGGGAGTGCTTGTCAGCAAGCCAAGAGGCAGGTGAACACCAGGGGAAACTGGGGTCTGCTGATCAGGGTGCCCCTGACAGTTAAGCACCCACAGCTGGGTCCCTTCCCGGAGCTACCTAAGGGCACATACAGGGAAATCTTGCCATTTTGAAAGGAAGAGGTTTGTGTCAGAGGCCTGAATATCCACAGCCGCAACGACCACCAAGCAGCTGATAGCCCCAGAACAGTGATCACAGTCAGCGTGAGCACTTGGACTCCAAAGAGCGCTCCCCTCCAAGATGAAAAGTCAGATTTTGTGGAGATCCGGTGAGTCCCCCGCGGCATGGCAGTAGAAGATAGGCCCATGCACACCTGCCGCAGGGAGGCTGGAGGACTGGGACTGGGTTTAAAAGAAACCCCCGGGTTATGGGCTGGTGGCGCCTCTGTGGACAGGGCTCCTAATTGGGGGGATATCTAAGGAGCAACACCATCTGACTCCCAGGCATATCTCAAGAGTTACAGGGGAGTGCAGTTGGCTTGGTCCTGCCCCCCACCCTACCCCTGTATAGATCAGGGACACAGAGAAGGGGAAAAACTACAAAGGCTTCAGAGCCCTGGAAGTTAACCCAGAAACACTACCACCCACAGGCTAAAGCACATATGGATGCTAGACCTGCTTAAAAATCAGGACCAGATTACAACACTGAGGAGCAGTGAAACACAGGGAACTGCAATTACCGCCCAGACTGGGTACAGGCATGCCAGAAAGAACAACAGAGGAAGTGAATGACCCTCATTACCGCAAATTTTATTTAATTTTTGATTTTGATTTTTTAATTGTTTAATTTTTGTTTTTTATTTACATTAGTTGCAACATTTACTCAAGAAATTATTTTTTTTGTCTTCCCTCATTTGATTTTACCCTTTTAATTAATTCATTTTTATATGTAATCAACATTACTACTACTATTTTACCTTTTTTATCTTATTGTCTTTTGTTTATTATTATTATTATTTTTTTTTAAGTTTCATATTATTTACCTCCCTCCACCTTGGGATTACTATTCTACAGACTATTAATACCTTCCCTTCTCCAACGGTTTATCTATCTCAACCCTACCTTTATGGCATCACTCTCTTCCTAACCCTTTCCCTTTGGTGTCCTGCTTATCTTAACCCTTTACTCCTCTAGATTTTCGCAACTCTTTCTGTTTACCACCCCCCTAAAATTTCACCCTACCTGTGTATATCTAATTTCCAAACCCCTGCTCCAAGCCCATTCCCACCTACCTTGTCGCTGTCTTAACAAAAAACAACACAAAAAAACTAAACACACACACACACGCACAAACACACACACACCAAAAAAAATCTTTCTCTCTACCCCTTTGTAGTTGTATGTTGAATGTTAACTATATAGAAGTGTTATGCTTTTTTGTAAGATTGGTTTGATTATTCTTTTTGTTTCATTCTATGTTTTGGTTAGATGGGTTCTAGTCACCTTTATTGGAGGTTATTAATATCTCAAACACATTTCGGTTCAGTGCCTTGTGTGTTGTACCTGGTTGTGTTGTATTTTGTGCCTTTAAACCAAAGCAGGAGAGAGAGAGAGAGAACTACATAACCAGACATCCTAAAAAGAGAGAGCACAGGGAGGCAAAGACATAGCCCGCATATGAAAGAAAATCAGGGATCACCAGAAAATGAAGTAAACGAGTTAGAGGCAAGCAACCTACCAGAGAAAGAATTCAGAGTAATGATCATAAGATGGCTAAAAAGAATGGAAGACAAATTTGACAATATGAATAAGAACCAAGAGGAAATGAAGAAAAACAAAGAGGATCTGAAGAAGAGCCAAGAGGATCTGAAGAAGAGCCAAGAGGATCTGAAGAAGAACCAAGGGGATTTGAAGAAGAGCCAAGAGGATCTGACGAAGAACCATGAGGAAATGAAGATGAAAAATGACATCACTACTATGAAGAACTCAATACAAAAAATCAAGAGTAGACTAAAAGAAGCGGAGGACTGCATCAGTGAGCTAGAAAATACGATGGAAAGAAATTCCCAATTAGAGCAGCTGCTAGGAAAAAGAAAAGAAAAAAAAAAAACAGGTTGATAACCTACGGGAGCTTTGGGACAATACAAAACAAAACAATATTAGAATAATATGGGTTCCAGCAGGAAAGGAAACTGAGGAATATATGGAAAAAGTATTCCACGAAATAATGACAGAAAACTTTCCTGAGATAGAGAAGAAAAAACCCACACAAATCCAAGATGCTTGCGAAGTCTCAAGCAAAATGAATCCCAAAAGACCAACACCAAGGCACAATATAATTAAATTGGCAAACACCAACAACAAAGCCAGAATCATAAAAGCAGCCAGAGAGAGACAGAAAGTTACATATAAAGGAACCCCCAACAGACTAGCAACTGATTTCTCACCAGAAACTCATCAGGCGAGAAGGGAATGGGATGAAATATACAAAGTCATGCAAAGGAAGTGTCGGAATCCAATAATACTGTACCCAGCAAGGCTATCAATCAAAATTGAAGGTGAAATCAGGAGCTTCACTGACAAAAACAGACTAAAGGAATTTATCTCCACCAAACCAGCAATGCAAGAAATGCTAAAGGGTCTACTGTAAAAATAAAGAAATAGGAAGCAAAGAAGGAACATAGGGGTATAGAATAAAAAGGGCATAAAAAATCTACCTATCAACAATAACTTTAAATGTAAATGGATTAAATGCTCCAATCAAAAGACATAGGGTAACAGATTGGATAAGAAAGCAAGACCAATATATCTGCTATCCACAAGAAAACCACTTCAGAAAAAAAAGACGCACACAGACTGAGGGTGAAGGAATGGAAAAAGGTTTTCCAGGCGAACGGAAGTGAAAAAAAAAGCTGGGGTGGCAATATTTATATCTGACAAATTAGATCTCAAAGTGAAGGACATAACAAGAGATAATGAAGGCCACTTCACAATACTAAAGGGAGCAATCCAACAAGAAGAAATAACCCTGCTAAAACATATATGCACCCAATATGGGAGCACCCAAATACATTAAAAAAAAACCTGCTGAAAGACATTAAGGGAGAGATTAATAGCAATACAATCATAGTAGGAGATTTTAATACACCATTGCCACATTTGGACAAATTATCTAAATAAAAAATCAGCAAAGAAACATCAACCCTAAATGACACACTAGACCAGATGGAATTAATCGACATCTTCAGAACATTTCACCCCAAAGCCACAGAATATGCATTCTTCTCAAGTGCACATGGGTCATTTTCAAAGACAGACCACAAGTTGGGACATAGGCAAAGTCTCTTCAAATTCAAGAAGATAGAAATCATATCAAGCATTTTCTCAGATCATAGTGGTATAAAGTTGGAAATAAACTACAATAAAAATAATCCAAATAAATCAAACACATGGAGACTAAATAGCATGCTATTGAACAAAGATTGGGTTACTAGAGAATTCAAGAAAGAAATTAAAAATATCATGGCAACAAATTACAATAAAAACACAACAATCCAAAATCTACGGGACACAGCAAAAGCAGTTTTGAGAGTGAAGTTCTTATCTCTACATGCCCATTTCCAAAAACAAGAAAGAATGGTAACAAATTATCTAACCCTAAAACTCAAAAAGTTAGAAAAAAGAGCAGCAAGAAAAGCCCAGTGTAAGCTGAAGGAAGGAAATAATAAAAATCAGAGCGGAGATAAACGACATAGAGACCAAAGAAACAATACATAAGATCAACAAAACCAAGAGCTGGTTCTTTGAAAGGATAACAAGATTGATGAACCTCTAGCCAGGCTAACCAAGAAACAAAGAGAGAGGACGCAAATAAACAAAATCAGTAATGAAAGAGGTGAAATAACAACAGACCCCGCCAAAAAACAAAGGATTGTTACAAAATACCACGAACAACTCTATTCCAACAAACTGGACAACCTGGAGGAAATGGACATATTCCTAGAAAAATACAACCTTCCAAAACTCAATCAGGAAGAATCTAAAAATCTCAATAGCCCAGTGACTTGGGAAGAAATTGAAGCAGTCATCAAAAAGCTTCCAGCAAACAAAAGCCCAGAGCCAGATGGCTTCACAGGAGAGTTTTACCAAACATTCAAGGAAGAACTAAAACCTATCCTCCTCAGACTATTCCAAAAAATTCAAGAGGAAGGAACACTTCCAAACTCCTTTTATGAAGTCAGCATCACTCTAATACCAAAACCAGATAAAGACAATACAATGAAAGAGAATTACAGGCCAATATCCCTCATGAACATAGATGCTTAAATCTTCAACAAAATTCTAGCAAATCAGCTCCAGCAGTACATCAGAAAGATCATACACCATGACCAAGTAGGATTTAATCCAGGAATGCAAGGATCATACAATATCAGCAAATCAGTAAACATGATGAGTTATATAAACAAATTGAGAGATAAAAATCATATAGTCATATCAATCAATGCAGAAAAGTCATTTGATAAAATCCAACACCCTTTCCTGATAAAAACTCTCAACAAGGTGGTAGTACAAGGATTATACCTCAACATAATAAAAGGTATATATGATAAACCCACAGCCAACATCATGCTCAATGGGCAAAAACTAAAGCCATTCCCTCTAAGAACAGGAACAAGACAGGGATGCCCACTCTCACCACTCATGTTTGACATAGTAGTGGAAGTACTAGCCATTGCAATTACACAAGAAGAGGAATAAAAGGCATCCAAATTGAGAAAGAAGAAGTGAACTTATCCCTATTTGCAGATGACATGATAATAAGAAGGGAAACCATAAAAATACTAGAGACATCCACAGGCAGCAAAATCTCAGACATATGCCTAAAGAACTTCTTCACTGATACTGCCCCTAGGGCAATGGGAGCTAAAGAGAAAATAAACAAATGGGACTACATCAAAATAATAAGCTTTTTCGCAGCAAAAGAAACCATCAGCAAAACAACAAGAAAACACACTGTATGGGAGAATATATTTGCAAATGATATTACTGACAAAGATTTAATCTCCAAAATCTACAGACAGCTTATACAACTCAATAAAAGGAAAATAAATGAGCCAATTAAAAAATGGGCGATGGACCTAAATAGAATCCACTCAAAAGAAGACAGAAGGAAGCTTAAGGGGCACATGAAAACATGCTCAAAGTCACTAATTATCCGAGATATGCAAATCAGAACAACAAATTGGTACCATCTCACACCAGTCAGAATGGCTAACATCAACAAAACAACAAACAACAAGTGTTGGCCAGGTTGCGGAGAAAAAGGAACCCTTGTGCACTGCTGGTGGGAATGCAGGTTGGTGCAACCACTGTGGAGAACAGTATGGAGCTTCCTCAAAAATTGAAAATGGAACTCCCATTTGACCCAGTAATCCCACTACTAGGAATATACCCCAAGAAACTAGAAACACCAATCAGAAAGGGTATATGCACCTCTATGTTCATCAGCATCACAATTTACAATAGCTAGGATTTGGAATTAGCCTTGGTGCCTGTTACCAGATGAATGGATCAAAAAACTATGGTACATATACACAATGGAATACTATGCTGGCATAAAAAAGAAGGAATTCTCATCATTTGCAGTAACCTGGATGGAATTGGAGAGCATCATGCTGATTGAAATAAGCCAGTCAATGAAAGAGAAACACCACATGCCCTCACTCATTTATGGATAATATATAACATTATAAACTAATGATCAGAAAGATAGATATAGTGACATTAAAACAACAAGCATACTGTCAAATGACAGCCAGGAGGGTAGGGAGATCTGGGGGAGATAAGAGATCAATCAAAGGACTGGTATGCATGTATATAAATACAACCAATGGACATAAAACTCTGGGGAGGGAGGGCATGTATGGGAGGTGGGGGGGTAATGGTAAGCTATGTACACATATAATACCTTAATAAAGTGTTTTTAAAAATTAATAAAATATATGTTTTTTTAAAAAGAATAAAATGTGAAGATAGTGTAAGGAGCCTCTGGGACAACTTCCAGCATACCAACATTTGTATCATGAGGGTGCTGGAAGGAGAAGAGAAAGAGCAAGAAACTGAAAACATATTTGAGGATATAAGGACAGAAAACTTCCCCCACCTGGTGAAAGAAATAGACATACAAGTATAGGAAGTCTACAGAATCCTAAACAAGATGAACTCAAAGAGGCCCACACCAAGAAACATCATAATTAAAATGCCAAAGGTTAAAAACCAAGGGAGAATCTTAAAAATAGCAAGAGAAAAGAAGTTAACTAAAAGGCAGATCCCATATGGCTGAATCATCCACAGAAGCTTTGCAGGGCAGAAGGGAGTAGCAAGAAATATTCAAAGCAATGAAAAGCAAGGACCTACAACTAATATTACTTTACCCATCAAAGCTGTCATTGAGATTTGAAAGTCAGATAAAGAGCTTCACAGACAAGAAAAAGTTAAAGGTTTTCTTTACTGCTAAATCAGCATTATGTGAAATGTTGAAGCATGTTCTTTAAAAAGAGGAGGAAGAAGAAGAATAAATCAGAAATATGAACAATAAAATGGCAATAAATACATATCTATGAACAATTAAATCTACAAATCAAAATAAATGAACAAAGAATTAAATGAACAAAATAAACGGATGAATAAAATAACACCAGAGGCATGGAAACATGGAACAGACTAATGAATCTCAGAGGGAGACAGGAAGATATTAACCAAAGAACTTAAATGCATACTAGAGGCCCAGTACATGAATTTGTGCACAGGGGAGGGATGGAGGGAGAGACTGTGGTAGGTTGGCCTCTGGTCTCAAAGAGGGAGCCGTCCTTCAGCCCCCCTGGGAAAGAGGCCATGTCTGCTGCTACCCCCCAATTCCCTAACCCAGCCCTGGGTTCAAAGGTCCTGCGGGGTCGGCAAAGGAGGTGATGGTTTCTGAGCTGGTTGTGGAAGGAATAGATGGACACCTGATGCCAGTATTGCCATCAGCACCCCGCTACCTTGCAGTTCCCTCCCTCCTCCTTCCTCCTTCCCTCACCACCACTGTGCCACCACAGCAGCTGGCAGGTGGCACCTGGGGAAGAGAGAGGATGGGAGCAAGACAAAACCTTGTATTGAGGACTGACTTCCAATAGATCACAGCGAGGGAGCTGCTCTGCTACATATGAAACCCCGACCCAGAGTGAAGATAAGCTGAAATTTAAAAAATGCACCTAGACATTTCCAAGTGATTGGAAATTAAATGATTTGAGTCTGAAAAGAATAACACTGAAAGCCAAAAAATGTTTGAACTAACTGGGAATGAATTAGGAGGTAGCTAAAGCAGTGCATGGAGAAAAATGTACAGAACATATGCATATATTAGAAAGAAAGAACCCAACATCAATGATTTAATTTTCTAGCTCAAGTCACCAGATACAAGCTCAGTATACAACCCCAAACTGAGCTTGATTGGACATAGCTATTATAAAAGATTAGTGTTAATTAAAAAAATCTAAATGATTCTGTACTTCACCTTCATTATTTGTTTCTCAGTTTGGCTGCTACTGCAAAGAAACCAAAACTGTTTATCATATACAATTCATAATGGAGAAGTTTATGTAGAACAGATCCATGATTAAACAGCCAATGAACAAAATATTTTAAATTAAATACATCTATAGTAACTACAGGAAAGTTGACTGACTGGGAATTCTACAACTAGAAGGAAAGAGAAAACCAGAAGGAAAACCAGAGGAGCTGTAAAAGCCTAAGGTACGGAGGCACAGTGAGCGCATGGGGAGAGGACGGAGTGGAGAGGAGGGGCGGCTGAGTGCCTGACTGGCGTTCCCCAGCCGGAAGGAGATAAAAGCTCCGGACTGTGCTGAACCCCAACTCCAACTGCACTGAACCCCAGTTCTTGGCGAGACCCTGGGGTCCAGGCTCATACAGAGGGAAACTGGGCTGTAAGGCGGAAGCTCAGCAGAGCGGTGGTGAAAGGCAGAGCCCCGGAGTCGCGCACATTGCGCGCAGAGGAGGGCCTGTTCCCTGAGCTGCTGAATTGCCCCAGCAGGAAGGACTCAAAAGCTCAGGAATGTACTGAGCCCCAGTTCTTACTGCACTGAACCCCAGTCCTGGGCAAAACCCTCGGGCTCCAGCCTCATACAGAGGGAATCTGGGCTGTAAGACAGAAGCTCAGGGGAGCAGCGAAAAGCAGAGCCCCGGAGTCGCGCACATTGCGCGCACAGAGGACAGACTGTTGTTTGGGCCGTGAGATCGCCCTAGCGGGAAGGAGACATAAGCTCCGGACTGTGCTTAACCCCACTTCCAACTGCTCTGAACCCCAGTTGTGGGCTCGTTGGGGGAGAGACTACACTGTCTGGTAGCGGGCGAAGCTCTAGGGCGCCTTTCTCTCAGAGGTGCTTGCAGTACCAAAGGACACTGAGGAACACTGAGACTCAGGAACCTCAGAGTGCCGGGCTAACCGGAAGCCAAGGCTGTAGGCTCCACCCTGAAACTCCGCCCCTTCCAAGCTGAAATCAGAGAGGCTTTTGCAGGTTTCCAAGTCTTGTGGAATAAGGTTGTCTCCTGGCACAGACACAGCTGATCCTCCCAACCTACCAACTCAGGGAAGCAGCGAAAATGCCAAAACGAGGAAACAGATCACAAACGAAAGAAATGGAGGACAAAAAGCGACTGGATATAGAGTTCAAAGCCACGCTTATAAGGTTGTTCAACAATCTCTTAGAAAAGGCGGATAAAATAAATGAGACCTATGAGGATATGAAAAGGGATCAACTAGAAGTAAAGAATACATTCTCTGAAATAAAAAATATTATACAGAGTCCTAAAAACAGATTGGAAGATTGCAAGAATCAAATCCAATATTTGGAACACAAAGAGCCAGAGGACACTCCTCCGCAGAAGCAAGAAGACAAGAGAACAAGAGAATCCAGAAAGTTGAAGATGGTGTGAGAAACCTCTGGGACAACTTCAAGCGAACCAACATCAGAATTATGGGCATCCCAGAAGATGACAGAGAGCAAGATACCGAAAACATATTGAAAGAAATAGTGGCAGAAAACTTCCCCCACCTGGGGAAAGAAATAGACTTACACGTACAGGAAGCACACAGAACCCCAAACAAAAGGAATCCAAAGAGGACCACACCAAGACACATCATAATTAAAATCCCAAGAGCTAAAGACAAAGAGAGAATATTAAAAGCAGCAAGACAAAAGCAGGTAGTTACCTATAAAGGGGCACCCATACGACTGTCAGCTGATTTCTCAACAGAAACCATGCAGGCCAGACAGGAATGGCAAGAAATATTCAAGGTGATGAATAACAAGAACCTACAGCCAAAAATACTCTACCCAGCAAAGCTATCACTCAGAATTGAAGGCCAGATAAAGAGCTTCACAAATAAATCTAAGCTAAAGGAATTCATCACTGCCAAGCCAGAATTATATGAATTGCTGAAAGGGGTTCTTTAGGAAGAGGAAGAAAATAAAGATAAAAATATGAACAAACACGTAACTATCAACAAGTGAGTCTAAAAACCAAGGGAAGTAAAAATCATGATGAACAATATTAACTGGTGAATATAATAGAATCAGAGGTATGGAAGGGGAGTGGACTAATGATTCTCTGGGAAATGGGGAGTGGAGCGGGGCGGGAAGAGACTGAACATAAACTGCACCTATGGATGAGGACAATGGGGGATGGGGAAAGGGCAGAGAATTGAATGGCAACTTGGTGTAGGGGAGCAATTGGGGCGGGGGGGAATGAGGAACATTTGTAATAATATGAACAATAAAGATTTAGTTTAAAAAAAAAGAAAAGAAAAGAAAATTTATGGCGAAACTAAGATTTCATGTCATTATATGTAACAACAACAATCTCTTTTGAACACAAATAAAAATTAATAAGCTAAAATAAATAAATAAATAAATAAAATACATCTATAGTATTTTAAGTTAAAATATAATGCATAATGATAGATCCTTCCTTCGCCCAGTTGATTTACTGATGTAAACCCCACCTGTGGCCAGACATACCTGAACTCTGAACCACCAATCAGCACCTGCCAAATATCCTAAGCCCCCCATTCCTAAGCCCCTAAGTCCCTAACCACCAATCAGCGTGTGCTGAGTACCCTAAGCCCCGTCCCCTATCTTCCCCTTAAAAGCAGACCCCCGGGTGTTTTAAGGTCTCTTCCAGCCTCTTCCAGTCTCTTCCACTCTTTCCCTCTGGAAGCAGCTGGCGGGGGGTACCCATCCCCAATAAAAGCCTGTGTCCTGGCCTCCCAGTCTCAGCTACCTTCTTTAATTAATCTATCACATACATAAATTAAAATGTTTATTTTGGAGTTACTTCCTATTTTAAATTAATTTTCAATTAGTCCATGCTGAGCAAGGCAGATGTGAACTTATTTGGAGACAGAGTCACTGAAGATGTAATTAGTTAAGATGAAGTCATACTGGAATAGGGTGGGCCCCTAATCTAATATAAGAGATGTTCTTATAAAAAAGGGATATTTGAACACAGATCAAGATTGGGGTGAGGTTTCTACAAGCCCAGGAATGCTAAAGATTGCCAGCAGACCACCAGATGCTAGAGGAGAGGCATGGGGCAGATTCTTCCTTACAGCCCTCAGAAGGAACCAACCCTACTGACACCTTGATCTTAGAGTTGTAGTTTAAATAACTGTGGGATAATGATTTTCTGTTGTTTAAGCCATACAATTTGTGGTACTTTGTCATAGCAGCCCTAGAAAAATAATACAAATTTTAGTACCAGGAAGTAGGGTGCTACTGTAACAAATAATTAAAAATGTGGAGGTGGCTTTGGAATTAGGTATTAAGTAGAGGCTGAAAGAATTTTGAGATGCATTAACAGAATAAGCTTCGACTGCTTTGAAGAGAATGTTGCTAGAAATATGGATTTTGAAGGAGAATCTGTTGAAGGCTCAGAAAGAAAAGAAGAAAGCTGTAAAAAAAAAGCTTCTGTTTCTTAGGAAAAACACATTGTCATGAACAGAATGTTGCTAGAAATATGAATGTAAATGGTGCTTCTGGCAAGTTCTCAGAAAGAAAGAATGTCTTATTTAAAACTGGATGAAAGGTGATCCTTGTTATAAAATAGCAGAGGACTTGGCTGAATTGTGTTTTGTTAGATGGAAAGTGAAACTTGTATGCAATGAACTTGCATATTTAGCTGAAGGCACAGTTTGGTTTTTCCTTGCTGCTTATGGTAAAATACGAGAGGGTAGAGACATTTTAAAAGAGAATTGTTAAGAAAAAAGAAACCACACTTCAATACTTGGGAAATTCTCAGCCTACTCAATTTCAAAACATGGGAAAATTTGCTCTGGATAGAACACCAAGGGTATTGTTGGCTAACCGTTTGCCCAACACATTAGGTTTGTGACCTGTGGGCCCAATCAACTATCTCAGCTAGCATGCTGTTAGCTTAGACTGAAGGGATTTTGGAATTCTAAAGTCAGGAAATGACCTGATAGAGATATCCAGCTGTGATCATGTGTTATTCTTTTTTAAAAAGGGAAGAATAACCATGAGGGTAAGGCCTTTTCTTTTTGAAGACAGAGCTATCATCACCTCAGTTCCAGAGTACAGAGCCAGCTACCACTCAGGCTGCCATCTGGTGAGCCCAGAGGACATAGTATCATGCCAGACAGGATAATTCTGGAGCCTTAAAATCAAGTGAAACTGATCCTGCTAGGTTTCAAACTTACTTGTGACCCATGATCCTTTTCTTCCTTCCAATTTCTTCCTTTTGGAATGCTTATCCCACCAATTGTAATTTGGACATATAATGTGTAGTTTCACATAGGAAATAATTTTGCCCAAGGATGAATCACCCTGCATCTCATCCACACATGATTTAGATGACATTTCGATGAGATTTTGAACTTAGAGTTGATGTTGGTATGGGGTAAGACATTTGGGGATGTTGTGATGAGGTGAATGTATTTTGCATTGTGAGAACATAAATTTTTAGGGGCCAGAGGACAGACTACTGATATGTAACTGATTACATCTTCAAGGACATGAGAACGTGACATTTGGAAATAGGGTCATTGAAGATGGAGTTGGTTAAGATAATGTAATATTGGAGTAGACCAGTACCCCAGAGAGGATCCGTAATCCAATGTGGATGGTGTTCTGATAAAAAGTGGAAATCTGGACATAAATTTACACATAGGGCGAATGCCAGGTGAAGATCAAGGCACAGCTTGAGGTGATTCTTCTATAAGCTAAGCAATACCAAATATTGCCAGTAAACTACCAGAAGCTAGGTGAGACTCATGGAACAGATTCTACCTTATATCTCTCATAAGGAATTCACCCCACCAATACCTTTATCTTGTACTTTGTCAGCCCTAGAAAACTAATACTAAAACTAAAACTAAAGCTTCTAGTACAATTATTCATTTTACAGGATAGGAAGAAATCCTCTCCTCAAAAAAGAACCACCTAATATGCTATGTGTATACTTAATACAAATGACTTACAGTTTGGCAAATGGCCCTTGAAGAATCCTTTTTTTCTTGGGAGGGCTCAAACTTGTACATGTAGTTTGAGCACTCACAGAACCATCATCTTGTTTACCATCTAGTTCCTGATTTTCTTTTATTGCTGTTTGGGATGTTGAGGGTTGGTTAACTTTCTGAAACCAAAAGTTCAAAGAAAACATTTAAAACTAATTCATTGGAATTATTTATCTTAAAAGTCTACAATTTTAGTTTACCCATTTTTCATAATCTTAAGAGTTGTGACAAAATGTTGAAAACATATTAGTGCTTTTATAAAGATTATTTATCCTAATCCATCTTCTATTAAAATATTTTAAAAGGAAAATAAACAGAAGTCCCTCTTATATTAGTATAGCTGAAAAGTTAGATTAGATGTGTGTTTCGGTAAGAATAGTAACCCTAGCCAGTTTGGCTCAGTGGATAGAGCGTAGGCCTGCAGACTGAAGGGTCCCAGGTTCAATTCTGGTCAAGGGCACATGCCCAGGCTATGGTCTCAATCCCCAGTAGGGTGTATGCAGGAGGCAGCTGATCAATAATTCTCTCTCATCATTGATGTTTCTATCTCTCCCTCTCCCTTCATCTCTGAAATAAAAAAAAATATATTTAAATTTTAAAAAGTAGTCAAAGACAAATATGTAAACAAATAACTGCAGTTGTGTTCCAATAAAACTTAAAAAAAAGAATAGCAATCATAAGAATAATTTTTAAAAGACAAACTCATGGGAAAATTAACTTTTTGTCTTGATTATGCCTAGATTTCAGAACTGGTGTCTTATACAACCTGGCTAAGACTGACATTCCAGATACAGAGGTAAAAACTTCCTGTGGAAGTGTTCCTAAAGTTCTGGTCTTGACAAAAAGTAAGAAAACAATATAGACATATCTCATTTTATTGTGCTTTGCAGATATTGTGTTTTTTACATATTAAATGTTTGAGGCAACCCTGTGTGGAGCAAATCTACTGACATTCAGTAGGCTCAGATGATGGTTAATATTTTCAGCAATAAAGTATTTTATGAATTAAGGTATGTAAATTGTTTTTTAGATATAATGCTATTACACACTTAATAGACTATAGTAGAGTGTAAAAATAACTTTTATATGCACCGAGAAAACGAAAAATTCATGTGACTTGTTTAATTGCAATATTTGTTTTATTGCGGTGATCTGAAACTGAACCCATAATATATCCAAGGATGTCTGTAATCATATATACCACTTGAGGATTTAAATAACAACAATCTAGATAGGCTTAAATTGTTTGAAAGAAAAATCAAGATACCAAATTTGAGGGTCTTCTGCCCAGCCTGATCCAAAATAAATAAATGACAGAAAAAGGAAAGAAAAAACAACAATGATTTTTTCCCCCTCTTAGTTTTATACCATTAAGAATTTTTTTTTTAGCTGAAACCGGTTTGGATCAGTGGATAGAGCTTCAATCTGTGGACTGAAAGGTCCCAGGTTCGATTCCAGTCAAGGGCATGTACATTGGTTGTGGGCACATACCCAGTAGGGGGTGTGCAGGAGGCAGCTGGTCGATGTTTCTCTCTCATGGGCGTCTCTAACTCTCTATCCCTCTCCCTTTCTCTCTGTGGAAAATCAATAAAATATATATATTTTTAAAGATTTTTTTTAAAAAAAGAACCAATGCATGTGAGTTCTGAATAAAATGAACAAAGTACCAACTGTAATTATGATCACAGTGTTTTCAGCAATATACAATTAATTCTCTGGTGCCATACCCGAAGTGTTGCTGATACTGAGGAACTCCCAGTTGCACTGCTATGGGGTATATACTTTATAATAGCAACTATCCCCTGAATTGCAATGCGTTTTTGTTCCCTATATTGCAAGTTTTCAATCTCCTTCCTCACTTCTCTCATAGCTGTCAGGAGCGACTGAACTGCAAAAGAGTAATTCCAAGGAAATTGTAAGTTTTTAAAGAGCTGAGATGATAAAAGTAAAAATCAGATTTGCAATCTAAATACAACATGAAATTACAAATTTGCCACATAATTTAAATTTGTGAGGCTTTGTATTTATATTTGGCATCCCCTTATGTAATTTTTGTAAACTAGGCAAAATATATTAATCAGTTAAATCATGATACTGTCTTCTAATCTGGAGTTTTAATTTGAGACAAAAATTTTGTATATTGAATATAATTTGTAGATTATATTTCAGACTATAAAGTGTTGCCTAGCCACTGCATAGACACAGACATTTTAATATTTCTAAATATATACCACAAATTGACGGTATTCTAAAGTGCAAAATGATCCCAATACAGAGCGGGGCAAGAGTAGGTTTACAGTTGTTCATATGGAAAATAATGTAATAATTAATAAATAATAATATAAGAATAAAGCGTTTTGCATACTCACAAATGTAACTACTTTTGCACACCCCTGTATATTGTACATAACACAATCGAGCACTATCTTTAAATAAAAATGACACCAAAACAAATGAGATGCAAAGTAAGTACTGATAGAGAGGCCTAATGTTAATTAATTTTATTACAATTAAGATACGACAGTTGAAAAATTTAATGCTTACGTATATTGGTTTTTTTTTTTAATTATGGGATAAATTAATGGTTTGGGGGGAAAAGAGAAACTTTGAAATAGTGACCTGTCGTCATCAAATACTATACTATTTCATAAGAGTAACATAATGCAGTTTTCAATATCTTGATATCAAATTTCCCAGTGTTCCCTTTGATATCTTAGTTTCTCTATGTAATGTCATAGGAGTTGAAATCTACTAAGGTCAGATTATATATCAATAACATTAAATTGAAATATTATCTCTATTTAGCCATCATCTATGTTCCTTCTCTCCTTCCAGTCAAGTAAAATGAAAATATTAACCTTAGGACACATGACATCTTTAAATCTTCAGAAAGACAGTACTATTATCAGGGACTGTTACTACATTTTGGCTCATCCCCATATAATAAAAGAATAAAAAAGACTAACTGATATATCATACACCATACTTGTAGCATATAAAAATATTATTGAAAAAACAGCAATTCTATTAGTACCTTTTACAGAAGTCCTATACTTGGAAAATGTCTCTGGCACTGGTGGATAGGGGTAATATCCACCAATAACAGTATTCTTCATTTCCTCAGAGTCAGTCTTTGTTTTAATCCAGTGAATAAAATTTTTTTATTTTGGTATTGTTGACATATGGCTGGACTCTATGACCTATTTGTAAGAAGGGTAAAGAGAAAAATAAGGAGGGTGTAAACTGCATGGACTTTTTTTGTATAAATACAGTTTTAAATTAAAATTTTCTTATGTCACCAAGAAAACAAGTCATGTTCACTGATTCTCTATGTAGAGGGTAATTGTACTCAATATGCATACCAGAGTTTTAATGGACTAAACTGTAGCTGTCTACAGGATACTAAAAAGCCATATGAAAAAGAAATAATAACTGGGATTTTTCTAACTATCCAAGTGGTTGGCATTTTTTAAAATTGATTTTAAAATCATGTGTTGTCTTGAATATATGGCATCATGTATGAACTAAATTGCCTATAAGTGTAGCTTAGCATTTTTTAAAATTAAATTTTATTGGGGTGATATTGATTTTAGAGAGAGGAAAGGAGAGATATAGATAGAAACATCAATGATGAGAATCATCTATTAGCTGCCTCCTGCATATCCCCTACTAGGGATTAAACCCGCAATACAGGCATGTGCCCAGAGTAGGAATCTAACAGTGACCTCTTGGTTCATGAGTTGATGTTCAACCATTAAGCCATACTGGCCAGGTAGTATAGCATAATGTTCAAATTCATTTTCTTAAAGCACCCTTAAAAGTGTTTACATTTGATGTTATTAGTTTTTATAAATTGAGGTATTGACAAAGATGTGTGCTATACACTTCCTAGGACTCTTCTTTTGACAAATTTCCTAATCACCAATATGGTAGCATTCTAGTAAGCACACCATTCCACAGTACTCCCTCACTAATCTGTAACTTTTTATCTTTATTATGTTGACTATTATCAAAGGGAACAGAGAAAAATAATGTACTTATAGACAAGTAGTGAGACTCTTCTTGCTATATAATTAAATTATGAGATCCTGAGGCCAAAAGTTGATGTATATTTTTGTTTTACTCAGTATTTTAAAATATTGATAATTGAATCCATATTGTGATGTAGGGCCTAACAGTCTCCAATGTATCAAATAATTTATGATTATCTACCTTATACAAACAGGAATGAAAGTTAGCCAAAGGATATAAACACAATTCTCCAGTGAGTCATAAAATCATTGCTTCAATCATAAATAACCTAGAAGGGATATATTCCATAGGCTAAGTATTTTTTAAAACATTCTTAGAGATAAAGAAGATGAAAATAGAACTATCTTGTGGTTGAATGTTGTCATATAAAAGTTAATTTAATGAAGAGAAAATATATTACATTTCCAATAGAGCATATACAAAGACATTGCTCACCGATAATAAACATTCGACTCTCATTTGTAGTGGTGAGGTAAAGCAGTTTAGGTACTTGATTGTTATTTCTGACAACTTTCAACTGTGTACACATGAAATATGTCACTGTTGAAAATGAAAACACTTATGAAAGCACTTCTGCATTTCAAAGAGGACATAACAAGATCAAGATTTAACAGTGCTTCTCAAACTTTAATAAATATAGAAATCACCTTGGACAATTATTAAAATGCAAATCAAGATTTAGTAGTTTTAGTGTAGGGTTTAAGATTCTCCATTTCTAATAAGTTCCTAGGTGGTATTAGTGCTGCCAATCCCTTGACCACACTTGGAGCAACAAGGATCTAACACTTACCTTTTCCTTTAGATAAAGGACTTAACACTTACTTTTCCTTTAGAATGTACAACAGCTGCACCTAACTGAAGTCACTACTTGCTGCATAGTCGAAGAGTATAAGAGTCTTTCTAATGGGGCACACAATACAATGTGAACAATTATTTCCTAAAGAGAAAAAAGGCTTAGTTTCTCCATGATGTTTTCACTGATTAACTCAATTTAACATTGATCCCTAAAGTACTTTGACTCCTTCCACTAGAGAGGGCTATAGAGTATTTTAATTTGCTTAGAAAAAGTATTTTACATGTGTTGACCTTTAGACTTTAAGCCTCAATGACAAGGCTTGTTACCTATTATTTTTGTTCACCTTGCTAACAAACTTAATAGGCTAAAAAGAATAACTGAAAATAAGATTATGTCTTCAGACTTAAATTACTTTCAAGAGCTATCAATTGTTTTTAAATATCTATCAGTTTATTTGGGAAAATTTCATTACTCCAACAGTTTTTAAAAATTTTAACTCCTTACATGGTAAAATTGATATAGTCTTGCACACCAGGAAATAAAGAAATAAATGTAAATACTTTTAATCTCATAATAACTGTAAGTTCTCACTTGAGAATAAATATTTTCCTAGAGCATGATATATAAATTCATTTTCTACATCTTATATTTACTAGATATTTATTTTATAGCAATAAAAATAAAATCTCTCCAAGTGATTAAGAATAGTTCGCTTTATATTGTGTTTCTTTTACTTCAAAAAACTGTACAAATATGTGAGTATTCATGGTTAAAGATGTTAATATAGTAGCATTAACAAAATATCTTATTCTAATTTCATGGCTGTTAAAAATCAGACATGGCCTGTTTTTCTCAGTGGTTATAGCATCAGCCTGTGGACCCAAGGGTCGTGGGTTTGATTCCTGTCCAAGGGCATGTACCTTGATTGCAGGTTCACCCTAGCAGTCTCTCTCATATTGATGCGTTTGTTTTTCCCCCTCTCTCTCCTCATTCTTTCCCTCCCTTCCCCTCTCTTTGAAAAATCAATGGAAAAAAATGTCCTTGGGTAAAGATTAAAAAATAATCAGACATTCTAACACTTAATAGCTGTTTGACATCCAGGAGATTACTTAACCCTGTGGACCTTTGTTTCCTTACCTATAAATTTATAAAAAATGTCAGTTCTTTAAAAGATAATGGGGAGTACACAATGGGATAACATCTATGAGCATTTGATACATAGTAAACATTCAAGTTTCCCCGTGGTTCTTCACTTTCCTAAAAATTAAAAAAGATACCCTGTTACCAAAGAATTTGGGTAATTCTACAGAAGACCCTTAGTCATGTTCCCCTTCATAGGCCTAAAACCCGCTTACTACTCACCATTCATTAAATGATTTTTTCCACCTTCACTCTTGGTCAAAAGATGAAGATAAACTGATGGTTGTCAACTACTATATTAGAGAAAATCTCACCAAACTCCATAGAAACCTTTCTTTTAAAAAATATATATATTTTACATTCTCTCAAGAAATAGAACATGCATGCTTGGCAACATTTCTGTGAAAAAGTCTTATGCAAAACTTGGGTCAGTTTGTTGTTTAAAGTGGCTACAAAGAGAGAGAAACATGGCAATAAAACTTATCTAAAATGAGGTAATAGAATTGTCATCAGAGGTCATCACTACCAATCATTTATGCCTTTAGAGAAGCTATATAGCCCTGCTCACCTTGGAAGACCAGGCCTTGGTTTTCGCTAAAACTGTCTTTTTGCCTTCTCCCCCAGTAGTTGGGGTGAGATTTGGTTATATTAAGTTATGTTTAAAAAATAATCTCACAAACACAGGGTGGAATTTAATGAGATAATATTTACATAGTGTATAATACTGTTTTGCAATAGAGAACAAAGGGATAGCAGAACAGCCCTGTACAAGGTCTCGAAGACTCCTGATCTACAACTTCTACCATGTTGTTGATTTTATTTTTATTATTTTAAACATATTTTTAAATGATTTCAGAGAGAAAGGGAGAGGGAGAGAGAAATAGAAACCTTAATAATGAGAGAGAATCATCTATCAGTTGCTTCCTGCATGCGCCACACTGGGGATCACGCCCTCAACCCAGGCACGTGCCCTGAGAAGGAATCAAACCATGACCCTCTAGGTTCACAGGTCAGTGCTCAACCACTGAGCCATGCCAGCTGGGCATGTTGCTGATTTTTTTTTTAAAAATTGCATGTAGCCAAGATTGAGAGCTTTCCTAATGTTAATAAACATTTAACACTCGATATTTAATTCGTATAATCATTTAGAAAATAGTAAAATAGCACATCATATTTAAAATAGCTTGATACTATAAAATCAAAAAAGGAAAAATTCACTGAAGTTATTAAAAAGTATTATGCATACTTTTTTTTTACTTTTTTCTTATATTAGATATAAAAACTAACTTGTTATATAAAATGTATAATAGGGTACTTTTAAAATGTTTTCAAATAAATAAAATTAGTGGGGGGAAAACACCTATATATCTAAATGAGTGCAAGGAGAAAAGGTCAATGACAAAGTAAATAAAATATTAACCAGCTGTTATAATGCCACCAACCTAATACTAACTTAATACTCAAATAGAATCATATTTATCATTGTTAGTATTTAATTACACAGTCTGCCAAACTCTTACCAATTAATTCAACATTAGGAAAGTCTTCATTGTCTTTTTAAGTGTATTGACAAAGGTAATTGACTACCTGTGTTTTAGTTTCACCGAATCTTGTGCTTTTATGTCTGAAATGCTAACAATGAGAACAGAAGCACCTATTTTCTGAAAAACTAGTTCAATCCTAAATTAATTCTGAATAAAAAATGTAATACCAAATAAAATATTAATATAGAAAAAAATTAAACATGATATCCGATAGCTTGAATTTGCTAATTCAGTATCATGACCCTCTATAATTAAGTTTAACATTTTTTTAAGTTAATGCCCCCCACTTGCAGAAATAAAAAGAAAAAAATATTGGAGCTGATTACTTGGGCAAATATTTTCAAAGATTTCTGGCTGAGATGTGGAAAACAGTTCCACTATGAATGGTTGCTCTGAAGTCCCGTCAGCAATATGAATCCAGCGATATGTCCAAAAATCTTCACTGTTTTCTATATGGATATAATATTAGAATAAATGAAGGTAGCTGGTTATGCACATATAAACATAGAACTATTCACTGAAAAACTTTTTATTACTTTCAATTTCAAAAGCTTACCTTTCTTTTTTAACCTCTGGACCCTTCCTACAAAAACTAAAATGCCAACAACATCACAGATTTGCTTTTCTGGCATATCATCCAGTTCTGATCTAAAAAAACAAATAAACAAATATTGTATCTTTAAACAGTGAAAAAGTATTTTATAACTATGGCTGTGAACATGTACATTTACATAATTACTATAGCAAAATTTTGGGTAGATTTTTAATCAAATTATAATATACTAGAGATATGGTGCACAAAATTCATGCATGGGAGGGGTTCCCTCAGCCCAGCCTGCTCCCTCTCCAATCTGGGACTCCTCGGGGAATGTCCAACTGCTGGTTTAGGCCAGATCCAGGGTTTCTGCTGGGACTGCTTGCTCCTAACAATCTTGGTCTGCTGGCTCCTAACTGCTCACCTGCCTGCCTGCCTGATCATACCTAACTGTCCTTGCCTTCCGGCCTGATTGCCCCTAATCCCTCTGCCTGCCTGCCTGCCAGATTGCCCCTAATCCCTCTGCCTGCCTATCAACTTGATCGCCCCTTCCTGCCTCTGCCTGAATGATAGCCCCTAACTGCCCTCCCCTGCTGGCCTGATCTTGCCCCTAACTGCTCTCCCCTGCTGGCCTGATTGCCCCTAACTTCCCTCCCCTGCAGGCCTGATCTCACCCCCAACTTCCCCACTGCCAGCCTGGTTGCCCCCAACTTCCCTTCCTTGCAGGCCTGATCTCGCCCCCAACTGCTCTCTCCTACTGGCCTGATCACCCCTAATGGCCTCTGCCTTGGCCCCCACCACGATGGCTTTGTTTAGAAGGAAGCCAAAAGTCTGGAAGATGGCTGGTCCACCCTCCTAATAAGCATATTACCCTTTCAGTAGTATAGATAGATTATATAGGACAGGATTGCTTAAATGAGGAGAGGGGAAACCTTTTTCAGTGAAGGCAGGATTGCTTAAATGAGGGGAGGGGAAACCTTTTTCAGTGAAGGAAATGCTTTTGGCAGACAAAAATACATAATCCCTATATCTGGACTGATATGCACTATATTTCCAAACCAGTCATTAGAAAATTGAACCACTTTCTTACACATTATACCAAACAGCTATTGCCCTTAAAACCCCTACTCAGCCCCCACATTAGGTTCTGTCTTCACAGTTCACCAGATCAGGTTCTGATGGTTGGTTTCTATGCCAGTCATCATCTAAAGCTCTGCCTCCTAGGCAGCCATTGGATCCTTGCAGTTCACCAAGATTTGGTTCTGATTAGTTGGTTTCTATGCCAGTCACCATTTCCAGGCCTATGTCCAGGCCTGATCAGAGATGTGGGAATGATCAGCAGCTCCTGTGCTGCTAGTGAGGCCTGAGAAAAAGAGAGGCAAGGGCTGATCAACAGCTGCCACAGAGGCTGCGGATCAGATCCTGCTTCTCTCTCTCCACCTCTCTCCAGGCCTGATCTGCAGCACTGACTGCAGGACTGACTTCCAGTGTTTGGTCATCCGTTTGGTCATTTTGGATGTTATGGACCCTGGCTCTTTATGTATAGAGATTATTTCAGTGACTAACACTAAAAATTATTTAAGATTAGGGGCCCAGTGCATGAATTTGTGCACCTTAAAAGGAATTGTAGGCCGTGAGGCTACCGTAGGCACAGGAGCAGGTCTCGGTCCATTCTCTGTACACCCACCTGGCCCCTCCCACTGTGGGCTCTAGTCCTCTGTCTGCTGGCAGCCCCGCTCTGGCTGCCACCACTCCTATGCACTGACGGTACCAGCCCTGCTCATTCCTCGCTGACTGGGGGGGGGGGGGGTGATTGGGGCCAGTGCCAGCAGTGGGTGGAAGAGGGGCAGGCATCATCAGTGGTGGCCCTATTACCCCTCAGGAGCAAGGGGAGGTGGAGAAGCCCTCAGGGACGATCAGGGCTGGTAGCCACCACTGGCACCTGCTGATGGCACTGAGTGATTGGGACCTGTGCCGGGCACCAGAATCAGGTGTAAGCAGCAGCTCCAGCGTTGGCTGCAGGTGCAAGTGGGGCCATCACTGGCAGTGGGTGCAAGCAGGGCCAGCACTGGCAGCAGGTGCATGGGGGCAAAGAATTTTCAGTAACCACCAGAGGCTCACCTCAATGACAGCAGCAACTGGTGCCCTGCCTTTGTCTGGTGCCCCCCGCTCACCAGCCCCACCATCCCACCGAGGCCAATGCCCACCATGTTCTGCACATGCCCCCTGGTGGTCAGAGTACGTCATAGCGAGCAGTTGTTCGGTTGTTCCACCGTTTAGTCTATTTGCATATTACCCTTTATTATATAGGATATTTTATAAGAAATTATTTTACCTAGTGATAAAGCGATGATTTAACTTTGGCAATCTCCATTCTGATTTCACCTGCCTTTCTGGAATGATAGTTATATTACTTGGAGGATCTTGAAGGTTCAGGCAGACCTCTGAAAAACAAATATATTACTTCAATATTATATTTAATGCATATAAAAGAATATATATGTGTACAAATTGCATAGGAAAAAAATAGACTGAACACTTTTGAGCTCAATGGTAAACTTAAGAACAAGGCCATTATCAAAAGCTTTCTTTACCTACTGTTACATTGTCACATCCACTTATCTTCCCACCAAAGGTTAAACATACCTTAAATTTTATGTTTTATCATCACCTTACCTTAAAAAAATATATTTTTATTGATTTTTTACAGAGAGGAAGGGAGAGGGATAGAGAGCCAGAAACATCGATGAGAGAGACACATTGATTAGCTGCCTCCTGCACACTCCCCACTGGGTATGTGCCCGCAATCCAGATACATGCCCTTGACCAGAATTGAATCCGGGAACACTCTATCCACTGAGGCAAACCAGTGAGGGATCATCACTTTACTTTTTTTTAAAAAAGAATATTTAGTCACTTATGTGTTTTTTGTCCTAACAAAATAGTGTTTGGATTTCTTTGTTTTTGAACTCTAATGGATGGAATAATATTATATACAGTATTCTAGGGCTACTTTTTTTCCTTTAACATTATGGTCCTAAAATTCATTCATGCAGTTGCACATAGTAGTTTTTTCCCCTCTCATAATCATTGCTGAATAATGTTCCAGGATATTGGCATACTTCAATTTTATTTAACCATTATCGTGTTGACAGAATCTGGATTATTTTCAGTTTTTGCTATTATAAAGAGGGCCACTATGAGCTTTTTGTACTATCTCCCTGTATACACAGGCAATAGTTTTCTAACATATTATACCTAGGAGGGAAATCTTAAATTGTAAAATATGCAAATATTTCACTTGGCAGGATAATTATAAACTATTTTAAAGTAAAGAACTCTTTATAGTTTTATCAACACTGTGTAAGATTTCACGTTGATCCACATCCTCTCCAAATTTTGGTATCATTAAATTTCTTATTATTTGTCAGTCTAGTGACACAAAATGGTAATTTGTTGGGATCTTATTTTACAGTTTCCTTATTAGTAATTATTTTGAAAAACATTTCATATATATTATGGTTCATCCAGGCATGTCCTTATATTGTTAATTATCTGAGGTTTTCCAAAATAGAAATATATTTAAGGAAACAATGAATAAAGGCTACATTGGCTGAACATTCTCTAAGTAATTAAACTTAACAGATTAGCTAGGAAATTTAGAATATATAGAACTACAGGTCCTGTATAAAGCAATAGTTAAACTTTTTGAGCAATGTAATCCACAATTTTGAAAAATTGAATTGCAAGAAAATATCATATTCAACTCTTAAAGCAATCACTTAATATATTAATTCTAATGCTCCCAAAATATTTAGGGTGATGCCAAGATATCACAATTTTAAATTTTCTGATTTTGATAACTGTATGGTGATTATGTACTAGAGTGTTCTTGTTCTTAGGAAATATATACTGAAATATTAATGATGTGTTTAAAGGTAAAGAGATGTATAATGGTTGCTACTTACTCTAAAATGGTTCAGATTATATATATCTGAACCATTATATATAATCTGAACCATTTAATCTGAACCATTATATATATATATATATATATATATATATATATATATATATATTAGAGAGAGAGAGAGAGAGAGAGAGAGAGAGAGAGAGAGAGAATGATAAAGGAAAGGTAAATATTAACAGTGGTTCAATCTGTGTAAAGTGTATGTAGGATTTTTTATCCTATTCTTCTAATTTTTAAAAATATATATACATTTTATTGATTTTTTACAGAAAGGAAGAGAGAGGGATAGAGAGTCAGAAACATCGATGAGAGAGAAACATCGATTAGCTGCCTCTTGCACCACCCCTACTGGGGATGTGCCCACCCCTACTGGGGATGTGCCCACAACACGGTACATGCCCTTGACCGGAATCGAACCTGGGACCCTTCAGTCTGCAGGCCGACACTCTATCCACTGAGCCAAACCGGTTTCGGCCTATTCTTCAAATTTTTATGTAACTTTGAAATTACTTCAAATTAAGCTTTCTGAAATTATTTCAAAAAGCCCTTTTGAATAGCAGCTCGTAGTAACAGAAAATTACCTTCTAGTCATTAACTTAATATTATAATGAAAAATAATAGATAATAAGAATAAGTAATCCCAAGTGGAGCTTGTTAATAAACAATTAATGCTCAGATAATTTTTCTTAATAAATGCAATAATAAATAAATATACTCATTAAATGATTGTTTGGAAATTTTATAGATTCAGGAATTTAAAGATTTGTCAGATTCTAACAGATTTAGTAATTTTTAAGAGTCTTTGGCTGGTATGGTACTTAGTAAATTTATAAAAAAATATGTAGTCATAAAAGAAACAAAATGCAATCAATACTTAACCCATAGTAGAAATTAGTTTGATCTGTGAATCCACAGGGAGAGGCTGCAGCCTGAATGGAAAACTCTTTTTAACAGAATAATCTTGAAGCAGAAGAACTAAACCAACCCGCAAACATTTATACCACTCAGGACACAGGGCATTCCACATGATCACTGATACAGTGCCTGAACTGTCAGCAACTTCCAAAAAGGTCTGAAAAGATGAGTAAAAGTAAACACATATTTGTTACTTTTATCTACAGGATATTAAAATTTTAAGACTGAAGAAGTAAAACTGTAGGGGAATGACTAAATAATTTATGATATATGGAAGAATCTATAAGTATGAAAAGCCATAATAAAGAAATTTTAGTGATATTAGAAAATACTTCAGAAAAGGTTGACTAATATAACATTTTATGTGCTATATAATTGCCAGTTTGTAAGCTAATTTAATATTATATGAGATATATAGTCATATGAAATATAAGACATGCATGCATACATATACAAATAGATATGAAATATACACATGATATCACAGATATGTGCACATATAGAATATATTTGTGTGTGGATATATGATACGTACACACAAAAAGGAATAAAACTACAATGCAAACAGTGATAATGGTATGATTTGGGGTGATATTTATCAGTCTAACTTATATAGATTGCTACATTTTCCAAATTCTCTAAAAGAATATACAACTTTTATTTTAAAAGTTTAATGAAATACCCAAAATAATTCTTGATAACAGAGAAAATAAAGTAAAATGTTAAGTTATAAAGGACAGAAACCAAGAAAGTATTCTCATCAGCATTATATGGCATAGACAGCCAAGATAGCAAAAACGTCAGATAGATTTGACAATTAGGTCTCTAGTAAGTGACCAGTTGAAGAAAAATGCCAAACTAATGATGTTGAGAAGTAAATGAGAGGCAAGTAAGTGAAAACATCTAATATAGACTACTTCTTCAAGGAGCTTGTCTGAAGAGGAGAGAGGGAATAGAGGAATCTGAGGTCAAACGATAATTGTTTTCCTTTTTTTAAAATGGAAGACTAAAGTATATTTATATTCTATTATAGAAAGCACAGTAGAGAGGAAAACGTTGAAGATATAGTATCAAAAGATGTGAAGGAGACTGGCTGGATCAAGGAATTAAAGGTTGCCAATACAAAAATAATTCATTTTTGTAAGAAATTACATTAGAAAAATACCTTGAACTATATATCCATGTACATTTTCAAAAGCATTAAATTTAAGTTATAAATTTTATTTAAACATAAATTATTCTAATATGGAGTCAGCTCTGTAAGTTATAATCTATAACTGTTAAATTAACATGTACTCTCTTATCTTATTTATACCTGGTATGGCTCAATCATCTTTTTATTGGGTTTTCCATAGTACCTCAGTCTTGATTTATGCATGATTCTCACAAGCAAAGCAGGATAATTCCTTCTGTTAGTCCAGCTCATTTCAAGGTGAGCAAGAGAAATTATTTTGGTTTCTAGAATACAAAAAAGAAAAAATCCTCCTTAACATCTCATGGTAATTTCAAAATTATATTTTAGTGGTTAAAATATCAGATATAAGTGAACAAAAAGAAAGCAACCATAGCAAAATGGTACCATACAAAGAGAATGTAAAGGAAAAAAAGTATATTTGAAAAGTTCTTAGGCTGATATTTTATAATTGTAAAGAGAAATGTTTATTTATTTTTTAGATATATTTTTATTGATTTCAGAGAGGAAGGGAGAGAGAGAGAGAGAGAGAGAGAGAGAGAGAGAGAGAGAGAGATCAATGATGAGAGAGAGTCATTGATCAGCTGCCTCCTGCACACCCCCTATTGGGGATAGAGCCTGCAACCATGCACCCTTGACCTGAATTGAAACCTGAACCCTTCAGTCCACAGGCACTCTATCCACTAAGTCAGTGGTTGTCAAACTCATTAGTCAACAGAGCCAAATATCAACAGTACAACGATTGAAATTTCTTCTGAGAGCCAAATTTTTTAAACTTAAACTTCTAACGCCACTTCTTCAAAATAGACTCGCCCAGGCCATGGTATTTTGTGGAACAGCCATACTCAAGAAGTCAAAGAGCTACATGTGGCTCTCGAGCCACAGTTTGCGGACCACAGCACTAAGCCAAACCAGCTAGGACCAAATATTATTTAATTTTACTTTAAGCAATTTTACTTTAGGAATCCATCTATTCAACAGAAATAATTAAACATAGTGAACACATATGTATATATCTTAATGCTGCTCAGCCTTGGATCTAAAATTGAAAAAAAATACACCAACTTCCTAAAATTACAAATTACCCATTTACATGGGAATCCTATATATTAAAGAGCTAATATGCTAATTAGATCTAACAGTTGAATGACCTTCCAGAAGACCTTCTGGATGAAGCTGGAACTGCCAGGACCTGCCAAAGCTGCAAGGGGCTGAGAGGGCCGAGCCCCTTGCAAGAATTTCGTGCATCAGGCCTCTAGTGATTATATATTAATTAGTAAATCATCATACATTCATATCATGGAAGAGTGTATGAACAGATGTCATTAAAAACAAATCATGTGACACCAAATAATTATTTTTTTTCAAAATCACACACCAAATGGCTGACAGTTTGGAGTTTTGAAATGAAAGCTGAAGGCATAGAAGGAGGTAAAAGGGGCCTTTAATTCCACCCCAACATTTTATTAAAAATTCCAAACATATAGTAATCCTGAAAGAACACCAATATACCTACTTCTAGATTTTTGTCATCAAAATTTCACTGTACATGGGTCTTACATTTTAATACAATATACCTTTTTAAACCTTTGGATTTTTAGTACATGGACATTGCCTTTTGTAATAAAAATATGGTTTCAATAATGAACAGATATTTCATAATCAGAAAAGTGAAATATAATTTTTACAAATTATTATTGCCCTAAATTCTTCCACAGTACCATTTTTTCATTTACAGATTAAATTCTAAAAATAAAAATGATAAACTCCTAGAATAGTAATGCACCACTGAGATAAAAAGTAGTTCCATTAGTTCATCTATGAAACTACAATCTTGCTTTAAAACTTAAGTTATTTAAATTATCATTGGCTACCCATTTCTATAACATCTTTTTTCCCCTTATAACTGGATATCACATTAATTGCATATTTTTGATGCAGTTATCTTTTCACTTTCTAGTTTGTTGCTGTTACACATCATAGTAAGATTATCTATGGTCTAGCTGCATTATGAGGCCAATGTAAAACAATAACACAAAAACAAAAACAAAAACAAAACCCCAACACCTGAAAAGCAGTAATGTAGAAATTATCATCTTTCTCCCTCTAGCACTTTTGCTTTTATTTTTTCATTTTATTTCTTCCTCATTCCATACATGTACATGCCTATAATATAATTATTCCCTTTACTTCATTTTTTTTAAAGATAAAACATATTTTAGAGCAGTTGCTGATGATCAGCTGGCATTTTCAAGTTAACTTCCTATTTCTGACCCAGAAGAATTGAACTTCTCAGATCAGCATTACCCATAGTCTTAAGAAATATAAGCATGAGAATTTCAAGTCTTCCCACAAAAATCCCACCTTCAGAAGGCTATTATTTACATAACTGCTACACTCAAAGACATAAAATGGCATTTCATTAATGTAAATTATTAAGGAATAAACCATAGAACATCCTTTTTTGAATGAAGGTTAAAACACACAAAACCACAAATATTTACAACTTTTTATTTCTAATTCTAATCAATTGATACTCCAACCAGCATAGTACTATTTCCACAAGTGGAATGGGAATGACGTTAAGATCAATTCCTCTGGTCAACCGTACAATGAACACTTAGGACTACCGATTGCAACACCACTATGTTTGACAGATAAATTTAAGATGTAATTTTTAAAAATTAAGATTATTCAGACACTTTCTGAACAGCCACTTATAAAATCGAAGCAAGACAAGGGCTGTGCAAATTTCCCTAAGCGAGCGTCTTTCCATCACTCAGGAAAAATTGTATATCACTCCCAATAAACAATACCGAAACATTTCTGCCTTTCCAGTTAAAGTAAGCACCGCAAAACTATTTTTACACCACAGCCCGTCGTTCCCTCGCATTACTTACTGTTAAAATTGTATTCCTCAGGTTGCTTGTTGGTTAACCAGATATCGCCATATGGATCTTCGTTATTCCACAGGGCCAGGTAATGGCTTTTCCCGCCCCTTAAAGGCCTCTCTGGTATCTCCTCGTGGGCACTATTTCTGAAGGGAGTTGCTGAAGAAATAGTGTCCAAGGTCTCCTCCCCACAGTGGATGTTAATCACTCACTCAGAAGAGGAAATCTAGGCCCAATGCACAGGATCCCCTGGCCTAACCTTTTCTCGTTGTAAAGACATGAGACTCTGAAAATTTTCATTTCTATGCCAACTTTAAGAATATTTTTATACACGAGAAAGTTCAGTCTGGGATCGAGGAAGCACTTCTCCTGGTACACCCCGTCCGAGATCGTCACGTCATAGCAATAACGGGGCGGTTTGGGAACTATGTCTCCAGGCTCATCTTCTAACAGGTACCTTTGGATGGCCAGCACAGCGACAGGCACCACCTCCGAGGGAGTGACCCAATGGAGAGGTGAGTCTGCTATTTGCTCAAGAACCTTTTGGATCCAGGACCTAGGCCCTAGGGCACCGGCCCTTCGGATCACTCCTCCCGGGACCCAAGTCCGATTTACCTCAGGATTCTGCAGGTCCGCCCCAGCATGTGAGGAGCCGGCCTGAGGCTCGTCTAACTCACTAGGCATGATGAGAAACTGCTATCCTCTTCACTCCCAAACCCTAATGTGCCCAGTCCAAAGCTGAGAGACTAAAAAGACGCGCCCGCGCTAGCGAGGAGTGGAGAGAGCTACTTTGCCCCCTCAGACTGGCTAAAGCTCCCGCTCGGTCACTTTCTGCGCGCGCACACATCAGCCTTTTAGCCCCGCCCCCTAGTAGGCGCGCTCTCGAGGTAAAGGTCAGATCACTAGGCTTAGCCGACCTGTGGCAGGCTACATTACCTGCAGAGGACCCGCGAGGAGAGGCGGGGGGGGGGGGGGGGGGGGCGGGGGGGGTGGGACGGGGGACGGGACACATTGGTTGCCATGGTTGCCAAAGCTTAACAAAGAGGGGGAGCCAAACCAGTTTGGCTCAGTGGATAGAGCGTCAGCCTGAGGACTGGAAGGTCCCAGATTCGATTCCAGTTAAGGGCATGTACCTTGGTTGCTGGCACATCCCCAGTGGGGGGTGTGCAAGAGGCAGCTGATCGATGTTTCTAACTCTCTATCCCTCTCTCTTCCTCTCTGTAAAAAATCAATTAAAAATATTTAAAAAAAAGGAGGGGGAGGAGTACTCAGTGACTCTTCAAGAAAGGATGGAGCCAGATGTAAGGTAAAAGAGAAGGTGGCTGGAAGCGGGTTGCAAGTAATCATATCTCAGTGTTTTGGGGTTTTGGCCTTGGACCAGGAACAGAAAGTAAATTAGAGTTGGTTAATATACATAAATGTGATAACATGGGTTTACTGTATTATGCTTGAAACCAGATAATATATTCACAGCCTTCAGGACAGTCTCTAACACAAAAAGTCCATAATTGTTAGTTATGATTGCTATTTTCATTAGTATAATTGTAGAGTGCAGGGTGGGTCAATTAGTGATTAAGTGATTAAGTGCAAATGAAGACAGAAAGTTATAAAGAGCTGGTAAAGAGCTGCCAAGTGGGGAGGAGGGGCAGGAAGAGATGAACCAAAGAATTTATATGCCAGGACACAGATAATACTGCAGTGAAGGCTTGGGGGAGGGGGGGGGGTGAGAGTGGGTTGAAAGGGGTAGATAGGGGGAAAATGGGGATATCTGTAATACTTTCAACAATAAAGTTAATTTAATTTAATTTAATTTTAAAAATATATTTTACTGATTTTTTTTTACAGAGAGGAATTGAGAAAGATAGAGAGTTAGAAACATCGATGAGATAGAAACATTGATCAGCTGCTTCCTGCACACCTCCCACTGGGGATGTGCCCGCAACCAAGGTATGTGCCCTTGACGGGAATTGAACCTGGGACCTTTCAGTCTGCAGGCTGATGCTCTATCCACTGAGTCAAACCAGTTCCAGCTAAAGTTAAATTTTATAAATGTATTTATGTTTTATATAATACCTGGCTTAACATACAGCTAGGATATAGAATTTCAGAGACTTATTTCTAAACTACAAAGAATATACTGTATATGTAATGAATGTAAAGGGAGAAAGCTGGTAAGAATAGCCAGAATTGAAAATAAAACATGTTTTATTTACCCAGATGTATTAGTACACAAAGAATGTAGTAATTGCCTTAAGAATTTTTTCAAAGATAATTATAGGCTTCTTTTAATTGTGTTAGTCTCCCTTTGCTCTCTATTTCATCATTATTTATTTACTACTAGAGGCCCAGTGCATGAAATTTGTGCACAGGTGGGGTCCCTAGGCCTGGACGATCAGGGCTGATTGGGGCCTTCCAGCTGCCAGCCAGGGTCTCCCTTCCTTGGCTGCCAGCCAGGGTCTTTTGCCACCCCATGGTGGTTAGTGCATGCCATAGCAAATGATAGAATTCCCGGTCTCTCAGTTGAACTCCCATGGGGACACTATGTATATTAGCCTTTCATATATATAGATTTATGAGTCCCTACTATGAGGCAGGCACTATTCTAGGCCACTGAGGATAACAGTACTCATGCTCCTTTAGTCAAGCTTTTTCTCATTGCTTGGGATGGGAGAATCTGTCATCATTAGTAATATTTAACTAATTAATTTATTCTCACATATTTCTTGAGTATCCGCTCAAAACACATAAGGGAAAAGGGAGTGGATGCAGCATGAATTAATATTTTATATAGACTATGATTGGGGAAGGGCTCTAGATATTAAGAAATTGAACAGAACAGAGACCTATAGGAAGTGAATATATAGATATTTTAGGAAAGGATGCTTGAATCACAGGGAGCAGTAAAAGCAGATTTTATGAGACAGGAAAATACTTGATGTTTTCAAGAAAATGAAAAAGTCATTGGAGGGGTAAGGGGACAGTGCTAGGAGGTGAAATCAGAAAAGTAGCAAAGCTCTGTAGACTTTCCTCTGATTTGAGAAGAGTGACATATTTCAGCTTGAGCCCCACTTCTTTCATGAAGCCTCCCATACCAATTCATTCTAGAATGACCTTTCTTTTTTGAATTTTTAAAAATCAATTTTTTGGGGGGTGATATTGGTTAATACAATTATATAAGTTTCAAATGTACATTTCTATAACACATCATCTGTTTAGTGCATTGTGCATTCACCACCCAAAGTCAAATCTCCTGTCACCACATATATGAACCCTTTTACCTTTAATTACCCCCACATCTCCTTCCCTCTGGTAACCACCATACTATTGTCTGTGTCTATGAGTTTTTGTTTGTCTTTCTTGTTTGTTCATTTGTAGTTTTCAATTTTCTATCCCACATTAGAGGGCCTGGTGCATGGATTTGTGCACATTGAAATTAAATTAATTAGAAGGTGGCTGGTAGGGTGAGACTGGGCAAGATGGCCAGACATATCCTGGAACCAACCTCCCGCGGTCCCTCCCCAACCAGCTGCAACTGGAGTGGAGCTGGGGCTTAAAGGGCATCTGTGGAGTAAGCGGTCCCTCCAGCAGGTGGGGTCCCTTGGCCTGGCCTACAGTGATAGGGCCGAAACCTGCAGTCCGACATCCCCCAAGGGGTCTTGGAGTGCAAGAGGGCACTCTGCAAAGTTGCTATCACTCAGCAGATCCTTCATTGAGCACCTGCCCCCTGTTGGTCAGTGTGTGTCATACTTACTGACTGATTGGCTGGTCAGCTGGTCACTTAGCCTGAATATTTACTAGAGGCCCAGTGCACAAAATTCATGCTCTCAGGGACGGGGGGTCCACTCAGCCTGGCCTGTACCCTCTCATAGTCCAGAAGCTCTCAAGGGATGTCCGACTGTGGCTTAGGCCCACTCCCTGGGGGCAGTGGGCCTAAGCCATCAGTCAGATATCCTTAGTGCTTACACTGTTGCACTCGCTGGCTATGAGCCTGGCTTTTGGCTGAGCAACACTCCCCTGGTGGGATCAGGCTGAAACTGGCTCCTGACATCCCCTGAGGGGTTCTATATTGCAAGAAGGTTCAGGCCAGGCCTAGGGACCCTACCAGTGCACGATCAGGGCTGGGGAGAGATGCAGGAGTTTGGCCAGGTTGGGAGGGACCGCCAGAGGGCTCCAGAATGTGTCCATCCCGTGTCACTCAGTTGGCCCATCTGGCTCATCTGGCTGGACCCTAGCAGTAAGCTAACCTACCGGTTGGAGCATCTACCCCCAGTAGTCAATGCATATCATAGTGAGCAGTTAAGCTGCCTTAGCGTATCATTAACATATTACACTTTTATTGCTATTTTATTCTCACATGTGAGAATAAACAGTTGACCTGTTGACCAGACACTTAGCATATTAGGCTTTTATTATATAGGACTAGTGACCTGGTGCACAAAATTCATGCAGGGAGTTGGGTCCCTCAGCCTGGCCTGCACCCTCTCCAATCTGGAATCCCTCTCACAATCCAGAACGCCTGACTCCTAAGCATTCACCTACCTGCCTGCCTGATGCCCTTAACTGCTCTCCTGCCTGCCTGATGCCCCTAAATGCTCTCTCCTCCTGGCCTAAACCCCATTAGTGCCTATGTGCTCTCCCTTCTTCTCTTCACCTTCAGAGCCTGGCCCAGAAGTTCTGAGAGCTCTCCACCAAGGCCTTCCCCATCCTGAAGCCCCCTTCCAGACCTGGTGGTACCACAGGCCTGCGTGCACTTCTGTGGGATTGAGGGCTACTGAAGCATGTCCTGATGCCCCCCTCCAGGTCAGTTGGTATAGCAGGCCTGCATGTGCCTTAGCCAGGGGGCTGCCCCCCGTGGCAGCCTCATGTCCTGGTGGCACAAGTCCCCACCCCCGTCCCCGCCCAACAGCTCCTGCCTGCATGTGCCTCCATCAGGAGTGGCCTCAGCCTCCGAGTCAGCATGACATTAGTGCTGGGCAGGCCTGTGTGCACCTGCACTGGGGGTGGAAGGCCCTGCCCCCATCTCCGCCCACCAGCTACTGCCTGTTGACGGGTCATGACTGGGACACCGTTAGGACAAATTAGCATATTACCTCTTTATATATATAGTTATGAGTGAAATCATATGGATTTTGACTTTTTCTCTGAAGCTTATTTCACTTAGCCTGATATTCTCAAGATCTGTACACTTGTTGCAAATTCTAGTATTTTCTTTTCTTATGGTTGAGTAGTATTCCATTATGTATATATTATTCACATCTTCTTTATCCAATCATCTATCAAAGGACACTCTGGTTATTTCCATATCTTAGTCACTGTGAATAATATTGAAATGAACATAAGGTATAAACATCTCTATGAGTAAATGTTTTCAAGTTATTTGGGTAGATACTCAAAAGGGAGGTACATATATCTTTATCAATAAACTAGGGGCCTGGTGCACGAAATTTGTGCACTGGGTGTGGGGGTGTCCCTCAGTCCAGTTTGTACCCTCTCCAATCTGGGACACCTCGAGGGATGTTAAACTACCTGTTTAGACCCGATCCCAGTGGGATCAGGTCTAAATGGGCAGTCAGACATCCTCTCACAATCCAGGACTGCTGGTTCCCAACTGCTTGCCTGCCTGCCTTCCTGATTGCCCCTAACCGCTTCTGCCTGCCAGCCTGATCACCCCCTATCCACTCCCATGCCAGCCTGAATGATGTCTAACTGCTCCTCTGCCAGCCAATTGGCCTCCAACTTCCCTCCTCTGCTGGCCTGGCCACCCCTAACTGCCCTCCCTTGCAGGGTTGATCACCTACATCTGCCCTCCCTTGCAGACCTGGTCTCTCCCAACTATCCTCCCCTGCTGGCCATCTTGTGGTGGCCATCTTGTGTCCACATAGGGGCAGTATCTTTGACCACATGGGGGCAGCCATCTTGATAATGTGTGTTGGAGTGATGGTCAATCTGCATATTACTCTTTTATTAGATAGGATAGAGGCCTGGTGCATGGGTGGGGGCCAGCTGGTTTGCCCTGAAGGGTGTCCCAGATCAGGGTGGGGGTTCTCTTGGGGCGTGGGGTGGCCTGGGCGAGGGGCCTGTGGTAGTTTGCAGGCCAACCACACCCCCTGGCGACCCAAGTGGAGGCCCTGGTATCTGGAATTTATTTACCTTCTACAATTGAAACTTTGTAGCCTGGAGCAGAACCAAGCCCCCTGCTCACTCTGTGACTACGCCATTTCTGTTGGGGTTAATGTATCTTCTATAAATGAAACTTTGTAGCCTTGAGTGGAGGCCTAGGCTGGCCAGGGTGTGTGGAAAGCTTGGCTTCTGTTGCCAGGGAAATCCAAATCTCACTCAACTGCTCTCTGTGGCAGCAGCCATCTTGGCTGGGGTTAATTTACATACTCACTCTGAACGGCTGATGGGTGTGGCTGGTGGGCGTGGCTTGAGTGGACTGATGGTTAATTTGCATTTACTCTTTTATAAGGTAGGATGTTTTTAATTTTCTCTATTCTTAACTTTTTAGGAACCTCCATACTGTTTTCCATAGTGGCTGTACCAGTTTACATTTCCACCAATAGTGTATGAGGGATCATTTTTCTCCCCAACCTCCCCAACCATTATTATTACTTCTCTTATTGATAACAGCCGTTCTAGCAGGTGTGAAGTGGTATCTCATTGTAGTTTTGATTTGCATTTTCCTATTAGCTAGTGAAGTTGAATATCTTTTCATATATCTGTTGGCCATTTGTATATCTTCATGGGAGAAATGTCTGTCAAAGTCCTCTGCCTATTTTTTAATTGGATTGTTTGTTTGTTTGTTTGCTGTCATTGTTGTTGATTTGTATAAGTTCTTCATATATTTTGGATATTAACCCCTTTTCAGAAGCGTTGCTTGCAAATATCTTTACCCATTTGGTGGGTTGCCTTTTTGTTTTGTCAACAGTTTTCTTCTATGTTTTTTATTGCTTCTGGTCTTAATTTGTGTCTTTGATCCATTCTGAGTTAATTTTTATGTAGGGTGATAAATATCATTCTAGGTTCATTCTTTTACATGTGGCTTTCCAATTTTCCCAGCACTATTTATTGAAGAGGCTTTCTTATTCCAATTGTTTAATTTTGGCCCCTTTTTGAAAATATTTACCCATATGCAAGTGGGTATATTTCTGGGCTCTCAGTTCTGTTCTATTAGTCTGAGTCTGTTTTTCCTGCCAATACCATGCTGATTTCATTATTATTGTTTGAAGTATAATTTGAAGTACAATGACCTTTCTTTTATTTGTATCATCTTATATATATCACACATTTAACTGTTGTCACCTAATATCTACACTAATAAAAGGGAAAGATGCAAATTGACCATACCTTCACTACACCCACCAGCCAATTAGGAGCGACTATGCAAATTAACCCAACAAAGATGGCAGGCACCAAACAGCCAGGAGCAGGACACTTTCATCATTGCCATGGTGATGATGCAGGTATTCTGCACCACCCCAGCCACTCCAGGCGTCTAGGCCAGGGGTGGGCAAACTTTTTGACTGGAGGGTACACTATGGGTTCTTAAACTAGACTGGAGGGCCAGAACAAAAGCAACCTGACCATGTTGGCACTCTCATCTTGGGTTGCTGGTGAAGGAGGGGAGGGGAGAGCAAGAGAACCCTCCGCTCTTTCGGCTCTGTGGGCCAGATAGAACAGCTGAACAGGCTGGGTCTAGCCCGAGGGCCATAGATTGCCCACGGCTGTTCTAGGCAGTGTGGGAAGGTAGAAAGGCAGCTTTGGCTGGAGTGAAGGTGATTCTGACTGCCAGGGGAAGGAGGGCCCATTCTTGTCTGAATCTTCATGCATAGGGCCTCTAGTCCTACAATAAAAAACAACAATATAAAAACTTCTAATGTATGTAGCATGTAGCTTGTCTTTCTAATTCAGGGTTTCTCAATCTGGACACTCTTGACATTTTGGGCCAGAAAATTATTTGTTGTGGGCATACCTTGTGTACTGGAGGATGTTTAGCAGTATTCCTGGCCTCTACCCACTCGATGCCTGTGGCACCAACCCCACTCTTCAGTTGTGACATTTCAAAATATTTCCAGACATTGACAAATGTCTCCTGGGGGGGGGTGTTTGCCCTTGTTTAGGAACCACTCATTTACTGTAAGCATTTTGAAAGCAGGATCTGACTTATTATTTACTAGAGGCCTGGTGCATTAATTCATGCACATTGAAAGGAAATTAATTAGAAGAAGTATTTTAATATTTTCCCTTTCTTTATAATAGAAGTGTTAACCAAATTCATGAACAACAATGACAGATGGAAACACACATGTGCAATTGGCACCAGTGAGAACTTTATGTGTGTGTGTGTGTGTGTGTGTGTGTGTGTGTGTGTGTGATTGTTTGGCCTCTTGACTGTTCAACTGGTTGACTGGTCACTATGACGCACACTGACCATCACGAGTTACCCCCTGGTGTTCAGTGTGCTCCCACAGCAGGAGCACCACTTAGCTGACTGATGGGCATCAGATGCAGGGCCCACAGCTGGTTGTCATAGCCCAGAGACCATAGCAGAGCAGCAACGAGCCTACTGAGCAGCAGTGGTGGCAAGTGCAGTGGGGCCAAGATGAGCAAGAGCAGCAGGCAGGCATGGAAGGCACCATTGGACTACCAGTTTTGGCCCAGGAAAGGGGACCAACATGTCCAAGATCAGAGAGCATTAAGTGACATGGTATAAGAACTACTGATTACTAAGCCAAAGTTCTTTTCATGAGATGAAGTTGGACAGAACCTAGACTATCCCCCAAATATATAAATTGTTTTTATTTGAATAACCTTCTGGTTATTTTTATATTTTTCATTGGATATGCCTATTTGATATTCTCATTTATTTAACTATCCTTTCTTTGATTTTTGCTTGGATATGAAAATCATTGTCATTTTTTTGGCCTTGGATATTGGGCATTTGAGGTACACTTGTAGGTTCATTGAATTAATAAGTTTATGACAGTGTGGATAGAAATGTGGGGGAGGAGGAAATGGAAGTGGCATGACTATGTGGTGCTAAAAGGATTTTGAGAGTTCAGATGCTATCTGAAAGAGTATTTTGGTAAGCTCTCCAATATTACCACGGTAACAAAAGAGGATCTGAGGGTGGCTGCCTGGCAACCAGAGCACTAAGACTTCCAGCTCAGTGCTGCCTTTTTCCAGCATCCTTCTCTTTTTAAGGCTGCTCTTGATTATTTTATTAACTAAATTGCCTCAAAATACAAGGATGGATCTGAACAGTTTATAATACCCTCATATCATTGGAATCAAGGATATTCATATATTTCCTTACTTATCAGGTACCAAATATTTTAAAAAATATTTTTATTGATTTCAAAGAGAGCAGGGGGGAGGGTTAGAAACATTAATTTGAGAGAGAATTATCAATTGGCTGCCTCCTGCATGCCCCCTACTGGTAATTGAGCCTACAATCCAAGCATGTGCTCCTCCTGGTTCACTGAGCCACATCTGCTGGGCCTTGAATATGTTTTGATTGATTTTTTGGATATGCATAAACAAAAGTTTCTAACACATGCTCACCATCAAATGGTTCTGGACTCATCAGTATCTCAGGCAAATGCTTATATTTGTCCCCATGCCTTTGCTTATCCTAAACACATATTAGATTTATAAATGGTTGTTTGATGCTGTTTCCTCCTTCTGTTCTGTCCATTTAAATACCACCATTTTCCTAAAGGTCCCAGTGCCATAGTTTCTTTTTGAGTTTAAATGTTATATATCATTATTAGAATGGATTTGGGGATACTGATTTTATCATTTTAAATTTATCAGATCTTTCTTTCCCTGATTGTTAGAAATAAAGGTGACTGCCAAAAAATTCCCAGAATTCTACAGATTAATTTGTTTCCACTTATTCTAATTTGTCATACTAATATGATTTATTTAGCATGCTTCAATAATTTTATTCCTCTCCTTAAGAATTTCTGTTTATTAAAATGTATGGTGAAAATTTGATGAATTTTATAAATATGAAAATCATATTTACAAAATCATATTTTTGTAATATATGATTACAAAAAACATATATATGTGTGTGTGTGTGTGTGTGTGTGTGTGTGATTGTTTGGCCTCTTGACTGTTCAACTGGTTGACTGGTCACTATGATGCACACTGACCATCAGGAGTTACCCCCTGGTGTTCAGTGTGCTCCCACAGCAGGAGCGCCACTTAGCTGACTGGGTTACTTTACCTGAAATAAACCTGGGCCAGAAATTTTGTTCTCAATGGGCTATTTATCTAAAGATGATTATGTTTATTTATGTTTATTTTATTTTTTTAAATCGTGGTTTTTTCTTTGTTTGTTTTTAATATATCTTATTGATTTTTTTACAGAGAGGGAGAGAGAGGGACAGAGAGTTAGAAACATCGATGAGAGAGAATCATCGATCAACTGCCTCTTGCACACTCCCTACAGGGGATATGCCCACAACCAAGGCACATGCCCTTGACCGGAATCGAACCTGGGACCTTTCAGTTTGCAGGCTGACGCTCTATCCACTGAGCCAAACCGGTTTCTGTGATTATGTTTATTTTTTAAATAACATCTTGATTGTATTATAATTCACAGAATATAGTTCACTCATTTAAGGTGTCACTTATTCAAGTGTTTTTAGAATAATCAAAGAGTTGTGTGGAAGAACCAATATGGTGGCCTAGGTAGTCTCCTAAGCTGCCAACTCATGAACAATTAAAAAAAAAACCCACTAAAATCAAAGAAGAGTTAATCAAAACCTCAGGAAAGCTGGTGGAGTGGGATAGCTATAACTAGAAAGAAGGAGGGAGGCTCACGGATCAGAGTCGGAGCTGCAAAGCGCTGAGGTAGGGAGACGCTGGTGGGCAGAGAGGAGGTGTGGCCGCCAAATGCTTGCCTGGTGGTGGGAGGGGAGGAATTCCAGATTGCACGGAACCCTTTCTGACTGTACTGAACCCTAACCTTGGCCGAAAACCCATGGTCCCAGGCTCATACAGGTGGAGTCTGGACTGTAGAGAAAGGCACCCCGAGACTCAGAGACTGGGAGACTGGGGACCTGGGAGCCGCAGTTGGCAGGGTCTACAGTTACGCGCTAGTGAGTACAAGTAGAGGTCTGACCTCGGAGGCTGCCGCCGCCTCTCTGTAGCTAAAGGAGTCAGAAACTCCAGACTACAGAGTCCTGCCCAAATCTGGGAGAGCCCCTGGGGGACCCACACTCTTGTGCAGGGAACCTGGGACGGTCAGGCGGAAACTCAAGCGAGTGCACAAGGGCAAGGCAGAAGCCAAGACTGTCAGTTCAGCCCTGAGACCCCACCCCATCCAAGCTGAGCAGAGGCTTCTGCAGTTTTTCAAGTCTGATCCTATAAGACTGTCTCCAATTCAGAAGTTATCCCAGAGTAGACACAACTGATACCCACATACAATTGGCCTCAAGGTCAATTCACAACAATAAATACTTAGCTACAACATGGCTGTGCACACAGTCCACAAAGGGGAGCACCAAGAGTGTCTACCTCAGGTAACTGAGGAGGCTGACCCACTGGGCCATTTAGGACACCAAACACACAAAGCCATCCTACCAACTCTGAAAAACAGCGAAAATGCCGAGACAAGGAAATAGATCTCAAACGAAAGAGATGGAGGATATAGAGTTCAGAACTACGGTTCTAAGGTTATGCAAGTATATCCTAGAAAAGGTTGATAAACTTCATGAGACTCAACTAAAAAGTATACATAAACTGACTAAATTGGAAAATATTATGCAAAGATCCAACAGCAGAATGGAAGAACACAAGAATCAGGTCAAAGAGCCAAAAGACACTCCTCTGGAAAGCAAGGAGAAAAGAGGATCCAGAAAGTTGAAGATAGTGTAAGAAGCCTTTGGGACAACTTCAAGCGCACCAACATCAGAATTATTGGGGTGCCAGAAGAAGAGGGAGTACAAAATACTGAAAACATATCTGAAGAAATAATACCAGAAAACTTCCCTCACCTGGTGAAAGAAATAGACTTACAAGTACAGGAAGCATACAGAACCCCAAACAAGAGGAATCCAAAGAAAAATACTCCGAGACACATCATCATCAATATGCCAAGGGCAAAAGACAAAAAGAAGATCTTACAAGCAACAAGAGAAAAGCAGTTGATTACCTATAAGGGAGCACCCATACAACTATCAGCTGATTTCTCAACAGAAACCATGCAGGCCAGAAGGGAGTGGCAAGAAATATTCAAAGTGATGAATAGCAAGAACCTACAACCAAGATTACTGTATCCAGCAATGTTATCATTCAGAATTGAAGGGCAGATAAAGAGCTTCACAGATAAGAAAAAGTTAAAGGAGTTCATCACCACCAAACCAGTATTATATGAAATGCTGAAAGGTATTACTTAAGAAGAGGAAGAAGTCAAGTGAATTAAAAATCTGAGGAATAGAATAAACTAATGAATATAACAGAATCAGGGGAAATGAAAGGCAGTGGATTGATAATTATCAGGGTGAAAGGGGTGTGGGCGTGCACAGAGATTGGATTAAAATCGTATAACCTATGGATGAAGACAATGGGGGGGTGTAAGGGAAGAGGGTGGGGATGGAATTGGGTGGAAGGGAGTTATGGGGGAGGAAAAGGAGAAACAATTGTAATAATCTGAGCAATAAATATTTTTTTTTAAAAAGAGTTGTGCAATCATCACCAGAATCTAATTTTAGAACATTTTATCATCCCTTAAAGAAATCCTCTACATATTAGCAGCCAGTACCAATTCTAAATCCCAGCCTAAAACACTAGCAAGCACTAGTCTAATTTTGGTCACTAAGGATTTGCTTATTCTAGGCATTTCATAGGAGTAGAAGCCCACATTGTGTCTGGCTTCTTTCACTTGGCATAATGGTTTTAGGGTTCATCCATGTTGCAGCATACTTCATTATTTGTTTTTGCTGAATAACATTTCATTTAATGGATATATTATATTATGCTCATCACTCATCAGCAGATGCACATTTCTTTCCATTTGCTATTATGAACAAAGCTGTTATGAATATTAGTGTATGAGTTTTGTGTGGACATGTTTCAAATATCTACTTGTGTAGTTATCTAGGACAGCAATTGCTGGCTCCATGGCAATTAAATGTTTAATAGCCTTAAATTTTATATATATATATATATATATATATATATATATATATATATATATTGATTTTAGAGAGGAAGGGAGAGGGAGAGAGAGGTAGAAACATCAATGACAAGAGATAATCATTGATTGGCTCCATCCAGCACAACCCTTACTGGGGATTAAGCCTGCAATTCTGGCATACACCTTACCCAGGAATTGAACTATGACCTCCTTGTTCATACGTCAATGCTCAACTACTGAGCGATACTGGCCAGACTCAAAGATTAACTTTTTGAGGAACTGGAAAATTGTATTCAAAAGTGTTATAGCATTTTGCATTCCCACTAACAATGTACAAGTTTCCATTTTTCCACATCATAGACAACATTTGCTATTGTATGACTTTGCTTATTTTTTAAAATATATTTTATTGATATTTTACAGAGAGGAAGAGAGAGAGATAGGGAGCTAGAAACGTGGATGAGAGAGAAACATCGACCAGCTGCCTCTTGCACACCCCCTACCAGGGATGTGCCCGCAACCAATGTACATGCCTTTGACCGGAATCGAACCCAGGACCTTTCAGTCTGTAGACGGATGCTCTAACATTGAGCCAAACCAGTTTTGGCCATGACTTTGTTTATTGAAGTCATCTTACTTGATATGAAGTGGTTAACATTTTGATTTGCATTTTGTTAGGACTAATAATTTGAGCACCATTTTATGTACTTATTGGCCATTTTTATATCATCGAAGTAATGTCCATTCAGATCCTTTGCCTCTTTTTAAATTGATTTATGTCTATAATTGAATCTTAACAAGACTTTATATAATTTATGTATCCTAGCTATAAATCTCTTATTAGACATATGCTTTGCAAACATTTTCTTTGATCATGTGTATTGTCTTTTCACTTTCTTGATGGTGTCCTTCAAACAATTTTTTTTTGTTTTTTTAAATTAAATTATTATCTGTGTATATATCTTTCCATTGCCCCCACCCCACACCTGCCATACATGCCCTTCCTCCCCAGGGTTTTTTTTTTTTTTTTAATATACTTTATTGATGTTACACAGAGAGGAATTGAGAGGGATAAAGAGCTAGAAATCTCGATGAGAGAGAAACATTGACCAGCTGTCGCTTGCACACCCCCTACCAGGGATGTGCCCGCAACCAATGTAAATGCCCTTGACTGAAATCGAACCCGGGACCTTTCAGTACGCAGACCAACGCTCCACCACTGAGCCAAACCAGTTTCGGCCCTCCCCAGAGTTTTGTTTCCATTGGTTGTACTTACATGCATGCATATAAGTCCTTCAGTTGATCTCTTATCTCCCCCAGATCTCCCTCCCCTCCCTGTTGTAATTTGACAGTGTGCTTGTTGCTTTACTATCTCTATCTATCTGTTGGTTCATAAGATTAGAATGTTCTTTATTATGCATAAATGAGTGAGGTCATGTGGAGTTTCTCTTTCATTGACTGGCTTATTTCACTCAGCATGATGTTCTCCAGTTCCATCCAGGTTACTGCAGATGATAAGAACTCCTTATTTTTTATGGCAGCATAGTATTCCATTGTGTAGATGTACCATAGTTTTCTGATCCAATCATCTACTGACTGGCACCTAGGCTGATTCCAAATCCTACCGTGTTTCCCCGAAAATAAGACACCCTCCGAAAATAAGACCTACTTCGTGGAAACATAATACATCCCCTGAAAATAAGACCTAGCGCATCTTTGGGAGCAAAAATTAAAATAAGACACTGTCTTATTTTCGGGGAAACAGGGTAGCTATTGTAAATTGTGCTGATATGAACATAGGGGTGCATATGTCCTTTCTGATTGGTGTTTCTAGTTTCTTAGGGTATATTCCTAGGAGTGGGATCACTGGGTCAAATGGGAGTTCCATTTTTAGGTTTTGAGGAAGCTCCATACTGTTCACCACAGTGGTTGCACCAGCCTGCATTCCCACCAGCAGTGCACAAGGGTTCCTTTTTCTCTGCAACCTGGCCAACACTTGTTGTTTGTTGATGTTGGCCATTCTGACAGGTGTGAGATGGTACTGCATTGTTGTTTTGAATTGCATCTCTCAAATAATTAGTGACTTTGATCATGTTTTCATGTGCCTCTTGGCCTTCCTTCTGTCTTCTTTTGAGAAGATTCTATTTAGGTCCATTGCCCATTTTTTTATTGGCTCATTTATCTTCCTTTTATTAAGTTGTATAGGCTGTCTGAAGATGTTGGAGATTAAACCTTTATCAGTGATAACATTTGCGAATATGTTCTCCCATACAGTGGGCTTTCTTGTTGTTTTGTTGATGGTTTCTTTTGCAAATAAAAAGATTTTTATTTTGACGTAGTCCCATTTGTTTATTTTCTCTATAGCTTCCATTGCCCTAGGGGCAGTATCAGTGAAGAAGTTCTTTTGGCATATGTCTGAGATTTTGCTGCCTGTGGATGCGACTATTATTTTTATGGTTTTTCTTCTTATGTTTAAGTCCTGCATCCATTTTGAGTTTATTTTTGTGTATGGTGTAATTTGGTGATCTTGTTTCATTCTTTTGCATGTATCTGTCCAATTTTCTCAACACAATTATTGAAGAGACTATCTTGACTCCATTGTATGCTCATGCCTCCTTTGTCAAATATTAACTGAGCATGGTGAACTGGGTTGATATCTGGATTCTCTATTCTATTCCATTGATCTATATGTCTGTTCTTGTGCCAGTACCAGGCTGTTTTGAGAACAGATGCTTTGAAATACAGCTTGAAATCTGGTATTGAGGTCCCTCCTACTTTACTCTTCTTTCTCAGGATGGCTATGGCTATTCCAGATGTTTTATTGTTCCAAATGAATTTTTGGAGAGTTCTTTCTAGGTCTGTGAAGTATGTCATTGGTATTTTAATGGGGAATGCATTGAACCTATAAATTGTTTTGGGAAATATGGACATTTTGATGATGTTGATTTTACCAATCCATGAACATGATATATATTGCCATCTGTTTACATCTTCCTGTATATCTTTTTCCAGTCTCATGTTGTTTTCACCATATAGGTCTTTTACCTCCTTAGTTAAGTTTATTCCTAGGTATCTTAATTTTTTTTGGTGCGATGGAAAATAGGATTGCTTTTTTAGTCTCTGTTTCTGTAAGTTCGCTATTGGTGTATAGAAATGCCATAGATTTCTTGGCGTTGATTTTGTATCCTGCTATATTGCCAAATTCATTTATGAAGTCTATTATTTTTTTGATGGAGTCTTTTGTGTGTTTTTTTAATTTAAAATATCATGTCATCTGGAAACAAGGACAACTTTACTTCTTCTTTTGGAATTTGGATGCCTTTTATTTCCTCTGCTTCTCTACTTGCACTGGCTAGTACTTCCACTACTGTGTCAAACAGGAGTGGTGAGAGTGGGCATCCCTGTCTTGTTCCTGTTCTTAGAGGGAATGGTTTTAATTTTTTCCATTGAGTATGATGTTGGCTGTGGATTTATCACATATAGCTTTTATTATGTTGAGGTATGATGCTTGTGCTCCCACCGTATTGAGAGTTTTTTTCAGGAAAGAGTGTTGGATTTTATTAAATGCTATTTCTGCATCAATTGATATGACTATATGATTTTTGACTTTCAATTTGTTTATGTGATGTATCACGTTTAGTGATTTGCTGATATTGTACCATCCTTGCATTCCTGGAATAAATCCTACTTGGTAATGGTGTATGATCTTTCTGATTTTCTGCTGCAGCCGATTTGCTAGAATATTGTTGAGTATTTTGGAATCTATGTTCATGAGGAATATTGGCCTGTAATTCTCTTTCATTGTATTGTCTTTATCTGGATTTGGTATTAGGGTGATGCTGGCTTCATAGAAGGAGTTTGGAAGTATTCATTCCTCTTGAATTTTTTGGAGTAGTTTGAGGAGGATATGTTTTAGTTCTTCCTTGAATGTTTGGTAAAACTCTCCTGTGAAGCAATCTGGACCTAGGCTTTTGTTTGATGGAAGCTTTTTATGACTGCTTCAATTTCTTCCCAAGTCACTGATATTTTCAGATTTTTAGATTCTTCCTGCTTGAGTTTTGGAAGGTTGTATTTTTCTAGGAATACGTCCATTTCCTCCTGATTGTCCAGTTTGTTGGAATAGAGTTGTTCGTAGTATTTTGTAACAATCCTTTGTATTTCAGCAGAGTCTGCTGTTATTTCACCTCTTTCATTGCTGATTTTGTTTATTTGAGTCATCTCTCTTTGTTTCTTGGTTAGCCTGGGAAGAGGTTGATTAATCTTGTTTATCCTTTCAAAGAACGAGCTCCTGGTTTTGTTGATCTTATGGATTGTTTTTTTGGTCTCTATGTCATTTATCTCTGCTCTGATTTTTGTTATTTCCTTCCTCCTTCTTACACTGGGATTTTCATGTTGCTCTTTTTCTAACTCTGTGAGTTGTAGAGTTAAATAATTTGTTACCATTTTTTCTTGTTTCTTGCAATAGGCTGGTAGACATGTGAACTTCCCTCTCAAAACTGCTTTTGTTGTTTCCCATAGACTTTGGATTGTTGTGTTTTCATTGTTATTTGTTGCCATGATGTTTTTAATTTCTTCTTTGATTTCTCTGGTAACCCAGTCCTTGTTAATAGCATGCTATTTAGTGTCCACGTGTTTAATTTCTTTGGATTATTTTTATTGTAGTTGATTTCCAATTTGATGCCACTATGATTTGAGAAAATGCTTGATATGATTTCTATCTTCTTGAATTTGTAGAGACTCTGCATATGTCCCAATATGTGGTCTATATTTGAAAATGACCCATGTGTACTTGATAAGAAATTATTATCTGTGGCTTTCGGGTGAAATGTTCTGAAGATGTCAATTAATTCCACTTGGTCTAGTGCATAATTTAGGGTTGATGTTTCTTTGCTGATTTTTTGTTTAGATGATTTGTCCAGAGGTGGCAGTAGGTATTAAAATCTGCTACTATGATTGTATTGCTATTAATCTTTCCCTTAATATCCTCCAGCAGTTGTCTTATGTATTTGGGTGCTCCCATATTGGGTGCATATATGTTTACCAGGGTTATTTCTTCTTGTTGGAATGCTCCCTTTAGTATTATTAAGTGGCCTTCATTTTCTCTTGTTATGTCCTTCACTTTGAGATCTAAGTTGTTAGATATAAGTATTGCTACCCCAGCTTTTTTTTTCATTTCCATTCACCTGTAAAACCTTTTTCCATCCCTTCACCCTCTGTCTGTGTGCGTCTTTTTTCTGCAATGTGTTTCTTGTCGACAGCAGATATATGGGTCTTGTTTTCTTATCTAATCTGTTACCCTATGTCTTTTGATTGGAGCATTTAATCCACTTACATTTAAAGTTATTATTGATAGGTACTTATTTGACATCATTTTTATTCTATACTCGTGTTCCCTCTTAGCTTCCTATTTCTTTATTTTTACAGTAGACCCTTTAGCATTTCTTGCATTGCTGGTTTGGTGGGGATAAATTCCTTTAGTCTTTTTTTGTCTGTGAAGCTCCTGATTTCTCCTTCAATTTTGATTGAAAACCTTGCTGGGTATAGTATTCTTGGATTCAGACATTCCTTTGAATGACTTTGTATATTTCATCCCATTCCCTTCTGGCCTGATGAGTTTCTGTTGAGAAATCAGTTGCTAGTCTGATGGGGGTTTCTTTATATGTAACTTTCTGTCTCTCTCTGGCTTCTTTTATGATTCTAGCTTTATTGTTGGTGTTTGCCAATTTAATTATAATGTGCCTTGGTGTTGGTCTTTTGGGGTTCATTTTGCTTTGGACTCTGGGAGCATCTTGGATTTGTGTGGGTTCTTGCTTCTCTATCTCAGGAAAGTTTTCTGTCATTATTTCTTGAAATACATTTTCCATGTCTTCCTCAGTTTTCTTTATTTCTGGAACCCTTATTATTCTAATATTGTTTTGTTTTGTATTGTCCCAAAGCTCCCATATGGTCTCCTCCTGCTTTTTAAATTTTTTTCTTGCAGCTGCTCTCATTGGGTGTTTTTCCCCCATCTTATCTTCTAGCTCACTGATGCGGTCCTCTGCTTCTTCTAGTCTACTTTTGATTTCTTTCTATTGAGTTCTTCATAGTAGCAATGTCATTTTTCATTTCTTCTTGGTTCATCTTCATTTCCTCTTGGTTCTTACTCATATTGTCAAATTTGTCTTCCATTCTTTTTAGCCATATTATGATCATTGCTCTGAATTCTTACCCTAGTAGGTTGCTTGCCTCTAACTCGTTTACTTCCTTTTCTGGTGATGCCTGCTTTTCTTTCATATGCTGTTACTTCTTTTTCTCCCCATGATGTCTCTTTTCAGGATGTCTGGTTATGTATTTCTCTCTCTCCTGTGTTGATTTAAAGGCACAAAATACAACACAACCAGGTACAGCACACAAGGCACTGAATAGAAATGTGTTTGCAATATTAATAACCTCCAATAAATGTGACCATTAGAGAAAGGCAAATTAGGGTGTAGGAGAGATAGAAGAAAAAAAAAAGAAATAAAAGGAGTGGCAAAATCCAATTGGGAGGAGAGAAAGAGAGAGAAAGAGAAAGAGAGAGAGAGAGAGAGAGAGAGAGAGAGAGAGAGAGAGAGAGAGAAACTAGAACAATACTAAGAAGAGAAATGAGGGACTAACTATATATATGTAGAGGAAACTGCAATAGAACAACCCCTAATCACAGAGAATGCCAGCAAGAAGTATATGGAGATTAATACAGCTTACTTCATCAACCAATATCAAGCTAGGAAAGTGCAAGCAGAAGTAATAACTAACTAAAACACAGCTAACAAAAATATACAACCAAACAACAAGAATAAGCAAAACATTCTCAAAAATGCATAAAACTTTGATATACTTGACATTCAACATATAATTTCAAGGGGGTAGAGAGAAAGACTGGTTTTTTTGTTTGTTTGTTTTTTTAGGATAGTGGAAAGGGAGGTTTGTATGGGCTTGGAGCAGGGGATTGGAATGTAGATATACAGAAGTAGGGTGAAATTTTAGGAGTTGGTAAACTGAAAGAATAGGGAGAATCTTAAGCAGGAAAGGGCTAAGATAAACAGGACACCACAGAAGGAAAGGTTAGGAAGAGAATTAAGGCATCAAGGTAGGGCTGAGATAGAATAAAGCGTTGGTGAAGGAAAGGTAAAAATAGTCTGTTGAATACTGATCTTGGAGTAAAATAAAGAGCAAATAATATAACACTTAAAAAATAATAAAAATAGACAAAAGCAAATGAGATAAAAAATGTGAAATAGTAGTAGTAATAATGCTGGCTACAAATAAAAATGTATTAATTAAAAAGGTAAAATCAAGTGAGGAAAAAAAGAAAAAATAGTTTCTTGAGTAAATGTTGCAAATAATGAAAATAAAAAACAAAAATTAAAATTTAAAAAAAAATTAAATAAAATTTGTAGTAGTGGAGGTAGTTCACTTTCTCTATCATTCTTTTTGGCATGCCTGTTTCCCCGTCTGGACAGTATTGCAGTTCCCTGTGTTTCACTGCTCCTCAGTTGTTATCTGGTCCTGATTTTGAAGAGGTCCTTGTTTTGATTTTTTATTACACTATGGTCAATTTGTGATTTAGCCTCTGGGTGGCAGTGTTTCTGGGTTGACTTCTAGGGCTCTAAAGCCTCTCTAGATTTTTTTTCCTCTCTTGACTCTGATCTCAGGGTAGAGGGGGTGCATGTCCGAGCCCACTGCACTCCCCTGTAATTCTCTGGATGTGCCTCTGAGTTGGATCAAAACGTGTTTTTCTTTAGATATCTCCCCTATTAGGAGCCCGTTCCACAAAAATGTGGATACACTGGCCCAACAGCCTGGGGCTTCTTCTTGTTAACCCTGCTCCAGTTCTCCAGCTTTCACGCTCTGTGAAATCTGACCATGTGAAATCTGGGGCACTCTGAGTCCAAGTGTTCGCGCTGTCTGGGACCAGCATTCTGGGGCTCACAGTTGCTCTGCAGCTGTTGGTATTCAGGCCTCTGACAAGATCCTCTCTTCTGTTAAAGATGGCGAGATTTCCTTGTCCAAGCCCGTAGGTAGCTCCGGAAGGTGACCCAGCCCCTCCATGGGTGCTTCCCTGTCAGGGGCACCCTGATCAGCAGACCTCCACTTTCTCCTGGAATTTGCCTGTCTCTTAGCTTGCTAATAAACACTCCACTGCTCTCTCTTTCTGCTTCGGGACAAGGCTCAGAACTCGTCCATCTAGTCTTCTGCCATTTTGTCTCCCAAGCAAAATTTTTTAAAAATGTTATGTAGTACTGCATATATACTTTTTATTTTTATTTATTTATTAAATTTATTGGGATGACATTGAGTAATATGACCATTCAGGTTTCTAGTGCGGGTTTCTATGTTACAAGATCTGTATATTGCACTGTGTGCCTACCACCAAAGTAAAATCTTCTCCTGTCACCATATATTAGAACCCCCTCCTCACCCAACCTCCTTTCTCTCTGGCAAGCACAATACTGCTATTTGTGTTCATGAGTTTCAGTTTTCTGTTCCACGTATAAATGAAATAATATGATTCTTAGCTTTTTCTGACTAATTTCACTTAGCATAATGTTCTCAAAGCCCATACATATTGCTGAAAATGGCTGAGTAGTATTCCTTTGTGTATATGTACCACATCTTCTTTATGTAGTCCTCTATTGCATGACACTTTGGTTGTTTCAATGTCTTGGCCACCATGAATAATGCTTCAATGAACATAGGGTTGGATATATCTGCAAGTACATTATTTTAAGTTTTTCAGGTATATATCCAGGAGATTGCTGGGTCATAGGGTGGCTTTATTCTTAATTATTTGAGAAATCGCCAGATGCTTTCCATATTAGTTGTACCAGTCTACATTACCACCAGCAGTGAATGAGGGTTCCCTTTTCACCACAACCTCTCCAACACTTGTTATTGCTTGTCTTGTTGATAATGGCCACTCTAACTATATATTTTCTTGATGTGTTTTTAGTGTTATATCAAAGAAACCATTTCCTAATCTAATATCACTAGGATTTACTACTATGTTTTTTGTTTTAATTAATTTTAAAATATTTTGTGAAATTAATTTTATTTTTTTAATTTGTTGGGGTTTTATTGGTTAACCAAACTATATAGCTTTCAGGTGTACAATTCTATAATACATCAACTACATTTATATTATATGTTCACCAACCAAGTCTAGTCTCCTTTCATCATCATTTATCCTGTTTACCCTCTTCTACATGCCCCACCCACTTTCCCTCCAGTTATCACAATACTGTGGTCTGTGTCTATGAGTTTTATTTTTTGCTTAATTCAAGTATTTCACCCTGCTCTCCAGGTCCCTTCCTCTCTGACATCTGTCAGTCTGTTCTCTGAGATTATTTCCATTTTATTTATTAGATTCCACTTATAAGTGAAATCCTGTGGTATTTGTCTTTCTCTGACTGGCTTATTTCACTTAGTATAATTCACTCTAGGTCCATCTATGCTGTTAAAAAATGTAAGATTTCCTTCTTTTTTATGGTCAAGGAGTATTTCATAGCTTTTCATCCACTCATCTACTGATGGCCACTTGGGCTACTTTCAAATTTTGGCTACTGTAAATAGTGTTTCAGTGAACATAGGGGTGCATATGTATAATATTTTGATTCCGTATTTCAGCTTTCCTCAGATATATTCCCAAACAGCAGCTTCATTTTTAATTTCTTGAGGTAAATCCAAATTGTTTTCCACAGTGGTGGCACCAATTTGCATTCCCAGAAATAATGCATGAAGGTTTCCTTTTCTCCATATTCACATTGTTTGTTGATTTATTGATGATAGCCATTCTGACAGGTATGAGATGATATCTCATTGTGGCTTTCATTGGCATTTCTCTGATGATTAGTGATGTGGAGCATCTTTTCACATGACTATTGGCCAATTTATTAATTGGATTATTTGTTTGTTTTTGGTGTTGTATTGTATAAATTCTTTATAAATTTTGGATATATATCCCTTATGAAATATATCACTGGAGAATATGTGGGTTGTCTTTTTATTCTGTTGATTGCTTTTTTTCCTGTGAAAGAACTTTTTAATTTGATTTAGTTCCATTTGTTTATTTTTCTTTTATTACCCTTGACCAGGGAGATAAAATGAAAAAAATTATTGCTATGAGAAATGTCTAAGATTTTAATGCCTATGTTTTCTCCTAGGATTTTATGATCTCAAGTCTTAGATTTAAGTCTTTAATCCATTTTGAGTTTATTCTTGTTTGTGGTATAAAAAGATGGTTTAATTTCATTTTTTGCATGAATCTGATCAACTTTCTCAATGTCATTTATTGAATAGACATTCTTTACTCCATTGTATGTTCTTGACTCCTTTGCAAAATTTTAATTTATTATAAAGGAATAGGCTTATTTTGAGCTCTCTATTTTGTCTCATTGATCTCTGTCTGTTTTCATGCAAGTACCATGCTGTTTTGATTACTATGGCCCTGTAGTATAGTTTGATATCAGGTAGCATGATACCTCTAACTTTGTTCGTGTTTTTCAAGATTGATCAGGCTATTTGGCTTTTTTGTGGTTCTGTATACATTTTTTGAAATATTCCTTATACTTTCCTAAAATCTCCCAAATAAGCATCAATAGGCATCAGTGTACCCCATGCCTATGAATAAGTGGCCCAAGACATGGCACTAGCACCAGCTGGCCTTGCTTCACAGTTTGGCCTTGCCTGGGCACTTCCAAGCTGAATGCAAGTAGCATCCATCTGTAGATCACTCTGTAGCTCCTTCCAGGTGTCCCTAGGCAATGGCTGACTTTGCACCTCTTAGGAGGCCTCAGAGCCAGTGCTCCCAGTGGACAGCTTCAGACAGACCATACCAGATTACAACTCTATACATTCACAAAGAGACACATTCAAGGAGCAGACTCAATGAGCACCATAGCCCCACTGAATCAAATCCTGCTCCATAGGGGTGTCTCACAGATGGTCCTCATAGCCAATTTGACAGGGAGTCAATTCTTCCAAGTGAAACAAACAGGAATCAAGATTCAACTATAAAAAGTCCACACAGGGTCATACCTAGAATGCCAGCTCAGGTAACTAGGGATGCTGAGCCACTGGGACCCACAGGACTACAAAAAACCACTCTACCAATTCCAAGAGACATAGAAGCTCTACCTAATACATAGAAAAAACACAGGAAAGCAGCCAAAATGTAGAGACAAAAAAGTCACAAATGAAAGAAAAGAAGAAATCTCTAGAAAAAGAACTAAATGAAATGGAAACAACCAAACTACTTGATACAGAGTTCAACACAATGGTTATGAGGATGCTCAAGGATCATAATGAGAGCTTCAAGGGACTTAGTGAGACTTTCAAGGATCTTAGTGAGAATTTCAAGAACCTTAGGGACAATGTCAAAGAAATTAAAAAGGACCAATCAGAAATTAAGCATACACTAACTAAAATAAATAATAATTTACAGGGATTGAACAGTAGAATCGAGGAATCCAAGAATCAAATCAATGATGTGGAATATGAGGAAGCATAAAACACCCAATCAGAATAGCAAAAAGAAAAAAGAATAAAAACTATGAAGATAGTGTAAGGAGCCTCTGGGACAGCTTCAAGTGTACCAACATTTGCATTATGGGGTTGACAGAAGGAGAAGAGAGAGAACTAAATATTGAAAACATATTTGAAGAAATGATAGAAAACTTTCCCACCTGGTGAACGAAATAGACTTAAAAGTCTAGGGAGCCCAGAGAGTCCCAAACAAGAGGAACCCCAAAAGGCCCACAACCAAGACACATCATAATTTAAATGCCAAGGGCTAAAGACAAAGAGATAATCTTAAAAGCAGCAAGAGAAAAGCAACCAGAAACTTTTTAGGCTAGAAGGAAGTGGCAAGAATATTCAAGGGCTCACAACCAAGAGCCCACAACCAAGATTACCCAGAAAAGTTATCATTTAGAACTGAAGAGCAGATAAAGGGCTTTCTAGACAAGAGACAGCTAAAGGAGTTCATCACCTTCAGAGCAGTATTACAAGAAATGTTAAAGGGTCTTCTATAAGATGATGATGAGGAAGAGGAAGAGGAAGAAGATAGAGAAGGAGGAGAAAGAACTGCCAAAAATATGAGCAATAAAATGGCAATAAATACATGTTTATCAACAATTAAATCTAAAAAGTCAAATTAAATGAACAAAGAATCTAATGAACAAAATAAACTGATGAATAAAATAGAACTAGAGGCATGGAAACATGGAACAGACTGACATACCTCAGAGGGAAGGGGGGGATAGGAAGAGATTAATCAAAGAACATACATGTATATATGCATTACCTATGGAAACAGATGATAAGGTGCTCAAAACCTGGGTTGAGGCAGGAACTGGATGGAGGAAGGCAATGGGGGTGGGATAAAGAGAGACATGCATAATACTGTTAACAATAAATGTTTTAAAAAAAGAAATGATTAAAAAAAGACAATGGTATGATATTTTCAAACTGATGAAAATAAAATGTTCTAATAACATAAAAGTTCTTTGAAAATGAAGGTGAATCAGAAATTTTTTCTCAAAGATGTTTAAGAAAAACAAAAATTGAGACAAATCCTAATTATCAGACATGCAGTAAAACAAATTATAAAGGGAATTATTTAGATGAAAAGAAAATCATTACCAATGAGAAAAAGTAATTCAAGAAGGAATGAAGAAAACTACAAGCGTTTATATGAATAAATCTACATGAATATTGGTTATTTCAAACAAGAACATCATTTTTTTGGAGTTTTAAATATATGTGTAATTAAAATACATACCATCACAAAAATATTTTCAGACTAGATGTAAATACTAATTATAATTATGTGTGCTTATAATAAATACTAGAGGCCTGGTGCATGAAAATTTTTGCACTTGGGGAGGCACGTCCCTCAGCCTGACCTGTGCCTTCTTGCAGTTGGGGACCCCTCGGGGGATGTCTGCCTGTCTGTGCAGGGAACAGGCTAGCTCTGATATCCCTCTTGCAGTCTGGGGAGCCCTTGCTCCTTACCCACCTGCTCGCTACTCCTTAGCACTGCCTCAGAGGTAGGAAAGGTTCCTGACACTGTGGCTGTGCTTGCATGGCTTCTGGCTGAGTGGTGCTCCCCCTGTGGGAGCACACTGACCAACAGGGGGCAGTTCCTGCTTTGAGCATCTGCCCCCTGGTGGTCAGTGAATATCATAGCAGCTGATCATTCCACCATTTGGGTGATTTGCATATTACCCTTATCTAGAATGTTGATTTGCAGATTACCCTTTTATTATATAGGATACTTAGACATAGAATGTTTGAAAGTAATAATATATGCCTAGGTGACTGAACAACCATTTAACTGACCTTTTGACCAGTAGCTATGATGTGCACTGACCACTAGGGGAAGATGCTCAATGCACAGGGATGGAAACATGGAACAGACTGATGAATCTCAGAGGGAAGGGGGGAGGGGGAGAGTGGAAAGAGATTAACTAAAAATCTTACACACATACTAGAGGCCTGGTGCACGGATTCATGTGCCAATGGTGTCCTTCAGCCTGGCCTGCAGAGATTAGGCCAAAACCAGAAGTCTGAAATCCCCTGAGTGGTTCCAGATTGCAAGAGGGTGCAGGCCTGGCCAAGAAATCCCATCAGTGCATGAATCCATGCACCAGGTCAGTATACCATAGAAACATGAACTAAAATAAAGCTTCTCCATTTGTGCTAATTAGTATAAGAACAATTGGACTTTAAGGCAGGAAGCATTATGGGAGATATTAGACATTTCACAATGATTACATGGTCAATTCAAAAAGATTTTAGAAAACCTTAATTGGTATGCATAAAATAAAATAGATCCAAAATGCATTAAGTGAAAACTGCCAGAACTCTAAACATCCTGTATAATAAAGAGGGGATATGAAAATTGACCATATCTCCACCACAAAGATGGCGGTGCCCACAGTGGAGGGGAGGTTTCTGTAACACAAGATGGCTGCACTCACGAGGCTGAGTTCCCTTAATGAGCAATCACTAGGGACTTTAGGCTGCATCCCCCCTACCTCACCCCTGTGGAGCTTGACAGAGGACCTCAGGTTGTGCCCTTCACCCAGCAGGACTTAATGGGGGACCTCAGGGCATGCCCCACACCCTGGTTCCAGGCTGGGGAACCTCAGGCCATACCCTCTGCCCAGCAGAGCTTGATGGGAGACCTCAAGGTGCACCCCCTTCCCCAGTGCTGGGCCGAGAGACCTCAGGCTGCATCCCCTGCCCATTGGTTGAGACTGGCCAGGCTTGGATCTAGCCCAATTGTGGGGGGTGGGGGGAGGAAGGGGGCAGCTGAGTCTGGGTCTTGTGCAAATTTTAGGTGCATGTGAGTGGGTGGAGACTTGACTCTGGGTCCCATGGTGCACCCCAGACTCTGACAAGAGAAAGATTTTCATATACATTTTACTAATTTTATTTCATCTCTGACACTTCTATTATAGAGAAAGGGCAAATAGCAATATTAAAATATTTCCTCTAATTAATCCCCTTTTAATGTGCATGAATTTTATGCACTGGGCCACTAGTAAATAGATAACTTTACAAACATGCTTTACAATAGCTGATTAAATAAGCAGACAAAAAGGTCTGGATATAGAAGAACAATTAGACTAACTAATATATCTTAACATATAAACATTGTATGCAATAAATGTTGAGCACACATTTTTTTCAAATGTGCATGGACTATTGATCAAAATTGACCATATGCTGGGCCACAAAGCAAGTCTCAACTTTAAATGGCTGAAATCAGAATATGTTCTGACCTCAGTGGAGTTAAAATAGAAATTAATAACAAAGCTATTGGAAATCTTCAAATATTAGAAAGTTAAGCAATATATTTTTAAATAGCTAAAGTACAAAGGACTCAAAATGGAAAGTTTAAAGTAGTTTGAACTAAGTTATTATAAAAATGTGCCATCACAACGTGTCCAATGCATTTAAAGCAGTGCTTAGAACTTAAAGCATTTTATATACATACTAGAGGCCCAGTGTATGAATTCATGCATGGGTGTGGTCTGGCTGGCCTGGCCACAATGGGCGGATTGGGGCTGGGCCAGTCAAAAGGAGAAGATGGTGGGAGGTTGGCCTGCCAGTCCACCCCGATCGGGGACAATCAGGGCCAGGCTGGTTGGGGGGAGGGACTGTGGAAGCTTGGTCGGCTGGTTCCACTTTCCCATTTGGCCAGTTCGCTGACCTTAGTGGGTGTCATAGTGACCAGTCATTCTGGTCTTTCTGGTGTTCCTGGTTGCTAGCTTTTTAAATATAGAGATTAGAAAAGAAGAAAGGCTATAAATATCATATGCTTTCACTCATTTGTGGAATATAATGAACAATATAAACAAAAATAGATCCAGGGAGATAGAAGCATTGAACAGACTATACAACCTCAGAGGAAAGGTAGGAGGGGGAGGGATAAGAGATCAACCAAAGGACTTGTATGCATGCATACAAGCAAAACCCATTGACATATAGACAGTGGGGAGCAAGGGCATGTGCTGGCGGGTGTGGGAACAGCTGGGGAGGGGTCAAAGGGGGGAAAAGGAAACATATATAATACTTGAAACAATAAAGAATTAAAAATAGAAATAGGTTAGTACATTTGGGAAGAAAAATATATATAATTTAAGGACTGGAGACTTTACCTATGAGAAACTGGATTGCTGTTTAAACTGCAAGTTAGAAAGGTAGAATGAAGGCCTAGATAATGAGTAGGATCCTTAGAAAGTCTTCACAACTGAGTAAAAAAAGTTGAATAAGTCAATGAAGAAAAAAAAGAGTCAGTTATGTTTTGGAAAAAAAGAGAAAAGTACTTTTAACCAAAGTACAAGAAGGAATGGTATGACATGTTATGTGTGTTCACAAGTTGTAAGAAAACTAGCTGTTGTTTAGTGGAAATGTGGGTGAATTTTTCAAAGCAGCTTTTCAGACTGAGTATGACCTCAGGAGGGCTTTAGATTTCATTTTCCTGCTTAGACACAAAATGACTCAGTTTGATGCAATTTACTAAGGAAAGATTGAAATATATATATTTAATATTTTAAAAATCCCAAACTTATGAAATACCAGAGACCCAGTGCACAAAATTCATGCACAGGTAGGGTCCCTAGGCCTGGCTGGCTATCAGGTCCTTCCAGCTGCTGGCTGGGCCTCCCTTCATTCCACACCGGACCTGGTGGTAAGCACACGTCATAGTGAGTGATCAAACTCCTGGTCTCCTGGTTGAACTTCTGAGGGGACACTGCATATTAGTTTTATATATATGTGAATAGCATTAATTGACAATTTGTTATGAAAATGCATTTTCTAGTATGCAACGATAAACCAAATTTGAATTAAAAAAAAGGAGAAGGGCTAAAAATCCATGATATAAACACCTACCTCAAGAAAGTTAAAAAAAAAAGCAAATAAATTACAAGAAAGGAGATAGAGAGAAGCAAAAACAGGAATGATGAACAGGCAATTGAGAAGACCAGTAAAGCCAAAAGTTGAGTCTTTGAAAAGAATGAAATTGATAAATCTACAAGCAAAATGATAATATAAACAGAGAGAATGCATAAATTATAAGTATCAGTAACAAAAAGGAACATCAGTACAGAATTTATAAGTATTAAAAAGATAATGACAGGATATTAATAAAATTGATAATTCATATGAAATGAAAAAATAAGTAAAAATACAACTTATTAAAACCAATTTCAAGAAAATACACAAAATCCCAATATTCTTATGAATAATAAAGAAATTATAATTTATTAATATCTCCCAATTCTTCACAATGAATTATTCCTAATACTTAAGGAAAAATAACACACTGATCTTACTTGAACTCTTCCAGGAATTATAAAGAAAGGAATGACACATTTCCCTACTTGTTTTCTGAGGCCATTGTAAACTTTATACTAAAACCGTCAAAAGACATTATAAGAAAGGACTGCCATAGACTAGAACTCTTGTGAATTTTGCAAAAATCTGATGGAAAATATTAATGATATAAATCCAGAGTTTATAAGGAAAATATATCAGAACAAATTTGGGTTTATCATAGGAATGAAGAGTATTAAAATCTCCTATTATGATTGCATTGCTATTAATCTCTCCCTTAATGTCCTCCAGCAGTTTCTTTATGTATTTGGGTGCTCCCGTATTGGGTGCATATATGTTTACCAGGGTTATTTCTTCTTGTTGGATTGCTCCCTTTAGTATAATGAAGTGGCCTTCAATATCTCTTTTTATGTCCTTCACTTTGAGATCTAATTTGTCAGATATAAGTATTGCTACCCCAGCCTTTTTTTCATTTCCGTTCGCCTGGAAAATCTTTTTCCATCCCTTCACCCTCAGCCTGTGTGCATCTTTTTTCCTGAAGTGTGTTTCTTGTAGACAGCAGATATATGGGTCTTGCTTTCTTATCCATTCTGTTACCCTATGTCTTTTGATTGGAGCATTTAAACCATTTACATTTAAAGTTATTATTGATAAGTAGGTATTTGATGCCATTTTTATTCTATACCCCTGTGTTCCTTCTTTGCTTCCTATTTCTTCATTTTTACAGTAAACCCTTTAGCATTTCTTGCATTGCTGGTTTGGTGGAGATAAATTCCTTTAGTCTTTTTTGTCTGTGAAGCTCTTGATTTCATTTTCAATCTTGATTGATAGCCTTGCTGGGTACAGTATTCTTGGATTCAGACCCTTCCTTTGCATGACTTTGTATATTTCATCCCATTCCCTTCTGGCCTGATGAGTTTCTGTGGAGAAATCAGTTGCTAGTCTGATGGGGGTTCCTTTATATGTAACCTTCTGTCTCTCTCTAGCTGCTTTTAAGATTCTTGCTTTGTCGTTGTTGTTTTGCACTTTAATTATAATGTGCCTAGCTGTTGGTCTTTGGGGATTCATTTTGCTTGGGACTCTACGAGCTTCTTGTATTTGTATGGTTTTTTTCTTCTCTATCTCAGGAAAGTTTTCTGTCATTATATCTTGAAACAGTTTTTCTATGCCTTCCTCTGTTTCCTTTCCTTCTGGAACCCCTATTATTCTAATATTGTTTTGCTTTGTAATGTCCCAAAGTTCCCGTAGGCTCTCTTCCTGCTTTTTAATTTTTTTTTCTAAAAGCTGCTCTAATTGGGTATTTTTTTCCATCTTGTCTTCAAGCTCACTGATCCGGTCCTCTGCTTCATCTAGCCTACTTTTGATGCTTTCTATTGAGTTCTTTACAGTAGCTATGTCATTTTTCATTTCTTCTTGGGTCACCTTCATTTCCTCTTGGGTCTTCTTCATTTCCTCTTGGGTCTTACTCATATTGTCAAATTTGTCTTCCATTCTTTTTAGCCATCCCATGATCATTACTCTGAATTCTTGCTCTGGTAGGTTGCTTGCCTCTAAATCGTTTACTTCATTTTCTGGTGATGGCTGATTTTCTTTCATAGGCGGGTTGTTTCTTAGCCTCCCCATGATCTATCTTTTTAGGACACCTGTTTATGTAGTTCTCTCTCTCCTGCTTAGATTTAAAGGTACAAAATACAACACAACCAGGTACAACACACAAGGCACTGAACAGAAAAGCATTTGCAATATTAATATCCTCCAATAAAGGTGACTAGAACCCAGCTAACAAAATCATACAGGCAAATAAACAGAATAAGCAAACCAATCTTACAAAAAAGCATAAAACTTTGATATAGTTAGCATTTAGCATACAACTACAAAGGGGTAGAGAGAAGGATTTTTTTTTTTTTTTAAGGACAGTGACAAGGTAGGTGCGAATGGACTTGGAGTAGGGGGTTGGGGGTTAGATATACACTGGAAGGGTGAAATTTAGGAGGGGATAAATAGAAAAAAATAGGGAAAATCTAGAGCAGTAAAGAGTTAAGATAAGCAGGGCACCAAAGGGAAAGGGTTAGGAAGAGAGTGAAGGCATAAAGGTAGGGTTGAGTTAGAATAGAGCGTTGGAGAAGGAAAGGTATAAATAGTCTTTTGAATAGTAATCCCAAAGGGGAAAAAAGAGAAAAGAAAGAAAAAGAAGAAAAAGAGAAATAAAAAAAAAGAAATAAAAAAAGGATTATAATATGTCACTTAAAAAGTAGTAATAAAAATAAACAAAAGAAAATAAGATAAAAAACATAAAAAGGTAAAATAGTAGTAGTAATAATGTTGATTACCTATAAAAAATGAATTAATTAAAAAGGTAAAATCAAGTGAGGGCAGATGAAAAAATTTCTTGAGTAAACTTTGCAATTAAAGTAGGTAAAAAACAAAAATTAAACAGTTAAAAAGTAAAAATTGAAAATTAAACAAAATTTGCTGTAATGAAAGTCATTCAGTTTCTGTGTTGTTCTGTCTGGCACGCCTGTTCCCCGTCTGGGCGGTAGTTGCAGATCCCTGTGTTTCACTGTTCCTCCGTGTTGATTACAAGTCCTGATTTTTAGGCCGATCTAGAGACCATATGTGCTTTAGCCTCTGGGTGGCAGTGTTTCTGGATGACTTCCAGGACTCTAAAGCCTTTCTATCTTTTTCCACCCCCTCTCTCTGTGTCTCTGGTCTATGGAGGGCTGGGGGTGGGGCGGTCCCGAGCTGGCTGCACTCCCCTGTATCTCTGTGGACACTTCTTGGATTCAGATCCAGATGTGCTGCTCCCCAGATATCCCCCCTCCTAGGAGCCCAGTCCACAGACAGGCTCGCCTCCAACCGAAAACCCTGGGGCTTCCTGCAAATCCAGGCCTAGTCCTTCAGCCTCGGTGCGCCTGGCGCCGCGTGCGCGCGAGCTGGTGCGCGAGAACTGGTGGGCGGGGGTTGCTGCGCCGAGTGGAACTCAGTCAGAACTACTGGGCCGAGGGGAACTCACCCACCGGATCGCTGTGAAATCTGAGCTCCTCTGAGATCAAGGGTTCGCGCAGACTATGATCAGTTGGTGTTCCTTGGGGCTGTGGATAATCAGGCCTCCGACTCGAACCTCCTCCCTTCCAAGATGGCGAGATCTCCCCGTGCGCGCCGGCAAGTATCTCTGGTAAGGGACCCAGCCGTGGGTGGTCAGCTGTTGGGGGCTCCCTGATCAGCATACCCCAAATATCCTCTGGTGTTTGCCCGTCTCCTGGCTTGTTGACCAGCACTCCTAGCGCGATCCTCAGTTGCTCTCTCTCTCTTCCTCGGGACAAGACTCACAAACCGCCCATCTGCTCTTCCGCCATTTTCTCTCTCCCCCTTTCCTGATATTTTTTAATCTGGGCCATTCATGGTGTGTCTATCCTGGGCCCCCTGGGAGGTTCTCTAGTGCAGATCAATATGAGTCACTGTTCCTTTCTGGCCTTGGACAACCTGATTGGAGTCCTCTGGGCTAAGGAGGCCCCACCCACTGGACTACTAGATAATTCAGAAAGTTGAAGATAGTGTAAGAAGCCTCTGGGACAACTTCAAGCATACCAACATCAGAATTATGGGAGTTCCAGAAGAAGAGAGAGAGCAAGACACTGAAAACCTATTTGAAGAAATAATGGCTGAAAACGTCCCCCACCTGATGAAAGAAATAGACTTACAAGTCCAGGAAGTGCATAGAACCCCAAACAAAAGGAATCCAAAGCCGAACACACCAACACACATCATAATTATAATGCCAAGAGCAAAAGACAAAGAGAGAATCTTACAAGCAGCAAGAGAAAAACAGTTAGTTACCTATAAGGGAGCACCCATATGATTATCAGCTGATTTTTCAACAGAAACTATGAAGGCCAGGTGGGAGTGGCAAGAAATATCCAAAGTGATGAATAGCAAGTGAACAGCCGGGACCAGCACATATGTGCCAGGCCCCAGCGGACACCTCTGTGTACTCATTCTCTGCGGGGGGGAGGGGGGAGCCAGCCCCCGACTACCCTATCCCCTATCCCTAACCCAACCAATCAGGGGTCCATATCCCCTATTCCCTATCCCTAACCCAACCAATCATCCCCCATCCCTAGCCCAACCAATCCCTTATCCCCTATCCCTAACCCAACCAATCAGGGTGATATGCCCCCGGGTATAAAACCCATGGAAATGGGACTTTCGCCCTCTTTCTCGCCTCGCTGTTACCGGCGTTGGTGGGACTGAGCTCGGGCTGGTCCGAAATAAATCCAGACTTCCTGCAGTTACCTCGGATGCGGCTCCCTGATGGTCTTTGGTAGGGGCACAACAGCAAGAACCTACAACCAAGATTACTCTATCCAGCAAAGTTATTCAGAATTGAAGGGCAGATAAAAAGCTTCATGGATCAGAAAAAGCTGAAGGAGTACATGACCACCAAACCAGTATGCTAAAAGGTGTTCTTTAAAAAGAGGAAAAAGAAGAAAAAAGTAAAGATAAAAATTATGAACAACAAATATATATCTATTAACAAGTGAATCTGAAATTCAACTGAATTAAAAATATGAGGAACATAATAAACTGGTGAATATAATAGAATCAGGGGCATAGAATGGGAGGGGGTTGATAATTCTCAGGGGGAAAGTGGTGTCTGTGTGGGGGGTACAGGAAGAGACTGAACAAAAATCATATACCTATGGATGAGGACAGCGGGGGGGGGGGGGAGGTAAGGGCAGAAGGTGGAGTTGGGACCAGGTGGAGGGGAGCTATGGGGAGAGGGGGAGAAACAATTGTAATAATATGAACAATAAAGATTTATTTTTAAAAAAAGAAATAGAAGCCCCCCCAGATTCAATGTTAAGTGTGTCCTTCAGATGCCTCCAGTGTAGGCTGGTCCTGATGCCCACCACATGGCTCTTCCCACTGCACAATGGAGGAGTGCTAGTACTACTCTATCCAGAGACTTTACCTCCAGGCTTCCACTATTATACCCACTCCGCAGTCTCTACAGCCGGTTCCCTCATGGCCACCTCTCTCAGTCTCAGGCGCTCCTGTCTCACCTAAAAATCTACAGCCTCTTTAATCTCCTCAGGCCCTCAATTCAATAGGTCCAGGTCAGGGTAAGCTATATACACCTTTAGGCCTTCAGCACAGTTCCGGCTCCTGAGTCCCAGTGATGGAGCCCAACAACTGAGCTCTAGAGTAGAAGAAGCATCACAGTAGCAGTAGCAGTGGGTGACTATATGGCAGGAACAAAATCCCTGACAGTTTAGTGGTGGTCGCATGACCGTGGTACAGTGTCCAGGCTGAGTCTTTTTGGGCACACAATTCAAGCACGCAGAGGACCCATGGTGTCTGACACAGGTGTGCGGGTCTGGGTTGTGACCTCTGTGGGAACACAGGGAGCAGGGGGGAGTGCATGTGGGTTTGGGCACAGCCTGCAGTGTATTTGGGAAGTGGCAAGGCTTGGTGCCTAGCCACTGCTGCTCCCCATAGCCTTAGGAGGACCTTATAAACCCTTCAAGATGGTGGGTTCTCCAAGCTGGAGCTGCACCTAGGGAATGGCTGGGGCAATAACAGTGGCTCTTTGTGGTGGTATGGAAGGGTTCCACAGCTGTCAGCTGTAGGTGTGTGGGAACCTGCCACTGTTCTTTTAGGTTTGCCGACTGAGCATTGTCTATGGCAGGCAAGTGTGTAGGCTCTGGGGAGAGATGCCCTCAGTTATGGCTAGTCTGGGTGATGGCAAAGCTGGGTGCCTAGCTGCTGCTGCTGGCCACAACCTCCTTCTAAAAAGGACCTTGTAAACCCTTCCAAGAAGTGGTTTATAATAGTGAATTGACTTTACATTATTATGAAAATGGGTAAAATAATCTTAGTTCAGCTGTTTTTAAAAATATATATTTTATTGATTTTTACAGAGAGGAAGAGAGGGATAGAGAGTTAGAAACATCGATGAGAGAGACATTGATCAGCTGCCTCTTGCACACCCCCACTGGGGAATGTGCCCGCAACCAAGGTGCATGCCCTTGACCGGAATCGAACCCAGGACCTTTCAGTTCACAGGCCAACGCTCTATCCACTGAGACAAATCAGTTTCAGCAGCTGTTTGTTTTGTTTTGTTTTGTTTGTTTGTTTGTTTGCCTTCTGATGCTGATTTTTAACTCATGGGATACTTGGTCAGGAAGGAAGAATAAATATGAACCATGAAAATGTAGAAAAAATGGCTATGTGAAAACAATATGGAAGGTGTTGCTTTCTTTTTTCTTATTGGAAACTATGTTAAAATTTGTCTCTCTTCAAGCATCAAAATTTGCTGCTATGAATGACCTGTGGGGGAAGTAGATCACTTCCTACAAAGTCCCTACTGAACCTGGCCTGGGAATTATAGAAGTTGGAAATATATGACTCCAGTAGCTGGATCTATGAGCCTGGCTACTGCCATTGCCAATAAGGGAAACAAGCGGATGCACAAAAATTGTGTGATCCATAACAAGGCTCTTGACCAACACCATTCTTCCAAGACTGAAACGTGGTCACTATTTCATCCCTGATTTGCAAATCTCAGGGAAATTTTTATGGGCCCCATTCTAATTGGAGGCATCCAAAGAATTCTGGGAAATATATCTTTTCTTAGCCAATTTGACATGGGACAGAGCTTTCATGGTCCAGCCTTTGGCAACTTGGCACACATTTACAATTTCAACTAACGAAAAGAGCAAAGTCTTGTTTCCACCTATCATGCTGCAACTATCCCACGTACACTGAGAACATGCTCACCCTCTTCATAAAATGAGATACAAATCCCTTTACCCATTTTGGATGACATTCATATGTCCTAAGTCCTCTTTAACATCTGTAACATGTACAGTGAAATAAAAGTGAACATAATTAATATATTTTATGCAACTAGAAAGGAATAAAGGGAAAGGAAGGTAAAAAAAAACTGGTTAATGAAAGCTAAGATAGATTGATATGAAAGTAAAGAAGATATACTGGTGACTATTATAGTCCTGTGTTTTGTAACTGGTATGGTAGTCGTAATTGGTGTTTTCCAGTATCTTTATCCACTACCCAGTCAATATACTCACTGTCCGCAGCAAGCCACTTAGCTGGACTCATTTATTTGAAAACTAAGGCGTTTGAAGCAAGGGAATCTCATTCATTGGAATAGGAAGAAAGAATTGGGCATGTGCATTAGTAGAGGAATCATTAGAGTATCCACACACACTTTCACTTCTTGATTCCTGAACCTTTGAATCTAAGCTATGGGAGAAAGAGTGTCATATCTTGGATGCTGATTTAGAGCACATACCACAAGACAGAGGTCATTATCCTTCTCTAAATAGATTATGTCATCTAGCTGGCTTCATTTGTTATTGTTGTTAATCTTCACTCAAGGGTATTTTTTTCCATTGATTTTTAGACAGTGGATGGGAAGGAGGGCAAGGAAGAGAGAGAGAGAGGAGAGACATGGTTGTCTGCTGCATGTGCCCTAACTGGGCCAGGGATCGAACCTGAAACCCAGGTATGTGCCCTTGACTGGGAATCAAATCCACAACCTATTAGGTGTGTGAGCCAATGCTCTAACCACTGAGCGACACTGACCACCAAAAGGCCATTCTACTCTGCATTAGGCCAGCTGCTTCATAGTGATGGCAAAAATATTCGTAACTGTTAATTTTATGAGTATCAGCCCATTGCTATACTTTGGTGTGAAATATATTTTTTTTTTGGTCAGGAGGGAGGCTATGTAGAAGAGTATGGTGGTAGGTATGACGATTCATAACTCCTTGAAGGGCAGCTTTGGCAAAAGCAGTTCAGGAAAGAAAAGTGAAGCTCTATTTAGAGTCTGCTTTTATTCCTGTGATAATAAAACAATTTCCCTTCCATGACAGAAGCAGTCCATAGTAATCAAACTAAAACCATTTACTTCACTAGACCCCCTCATAAATGGTGCCATATTGTGTTGATATCCAACATAGCTATAGTAAGATCAGCAACATTAAGTAAAGATACATGTTTTGAGAACAAGCATAACCTCCATCTCAGCTGGCATGGATACCTTTTCATGAACTCATCAAGCAAAGATGGGTATTGGGGGTGAGGATACCCACTGACTTCCACAGAATGCATCATCTTATCCACCTAAGAATAAACATTTACTCTGCTGATGTTTCTCCTTGGCAAACATTTCATGGAACACAAATACTTTTACATGTTGTTTGCACTTGCACAGGAGTAAACATACTTCTTCCCTAGATCTTTTTATTGCCTGTTTTACAATTATGTTGCGTCCAATAAACATTCAGATAAACCATTAGATATCCATGAACAAGGCTAGATTTATAACTTTGTCCCCGCTGCTTTTTCTATACAAAGTGAGCAAGATTCCCTGGCATTCCTGTTAATTTTGCATATATTCATGTTCTAAGATAAATGCACTTTCTGTTAAGGTCATCCAATGGCAGTTACTGTTGTTTAGAGCTATAATCTCTGACTAATACTTATATTGATATGAGAAATTTGCTTTTACACGATAAAATTTAAAGAAATTAAGAACCTTTGAAGTTGATTATCTGGTCTAGAAGGGGTAAAGGCAGTTGAAAACCACATTTGTATTCTAGAGGGGTAATATTAAATGAAATAATCAAATAAAGCTCATTAAATTAAATTAAATGGCAAATAAACTAATTAAGTGGGTCCTCTGAAATATAGAGCCTTTTGAAGGCATAGCTTTGGAGGACCTCATTGCTGCCATGGAGAGAAGTCTGAAGCTTTCAAGGAATTCAGAGTTTGTGCCATGAGTTGAAAGCTTGTGATAACATTAGAATACTTAAGGAAAATAATGCTATGATGATAACCCTAAATTTCTGGCTCAGGTGCTCAAAGGCTATACTGAAGTCAGTCAACATGCAGATAGAAATACTGATCTAATGCAGCTAGAGGATTACATTAGCTAAATCTATACTCACGACTTGATCCTGTCAATTACCAAATTTCAGAATTAATTTCCCATCATTGACTGATCACTTTTGTCAAAATTAGTCACTGTAATAACAAAGTGAAATCTTAAGAATAGCAAAATTGGGATAATGAAAGGCACCTCAAGCCCAGAATACCTACTGAGCATTCCTTGCTGACAGAATGGTTCTTCTCTTTGTTCAATTAGGATGTTTCTCTCTTGCTTAAAAAGCCAGAATTACGCCGAAACTGGTTTGGCTCAGTGGTAGAGCCGCGGACTGGAAGGTCCTGGGTTCGATTCCGGTTAAGGACATGTACCGTATTTGCCGGTGTATAAGACGATTTTTTGGCCCTGAAAAATACCATATTTGCCGGCGTATAAGAGACTGGGCGTATAAGACGACCCCCTAACATTTCCACTCAAAATACAGTTTGTTATATACTCGCCGTATAAGACTACCCCCCACTTGGAGGCATATTTTTCAGGGCCAAAAAATGGTCTTATACGCCGGCAAATACGGTACATTGATTGCGGCACATCCCTGGTAGGGGGTGTGCAAGAGGCAGCTGGTCGATGTTTCTCTCTCATCAACGTTTCTAGCTCTCTATCTCTCTCCCTTCCTCTCTGTAAAATATCAATAAATATATATATATTTTTAAAAGCCAGAATTTCCATTCTTGTGAAACCCAAATATCGATAAGAAGCCATCTTTGCTAATGTCACCATTCCTCACCCAATAATGTTTTCAAATGTGTAATTAGACTCAGTTCCCATCATTAACACCAAGACTAGGATGGAGAATCAAATAGCATGTCAAAAGTAGTAGAAAACTACTCTGAAACTGTGGAACTTTGAACTATGGAATTTCTAAAACAAAATTATGATGAATATGTGTGGGGACAGATTATAGTGTTGTTCATCCCAAGAAGTAGACATAATTTTAGATCTTATTGGAAGTACTGATATGGTTACACTTTCTAGAGATTCTATAGTCAATGTGATAACTCCAGCAGCTTTATACAAGACAGAAAGTAGTATTTTTAATATGTTTTAAAGAAAATTTTATACATTAACAGTCAATTAATCTATTTAATCTTAGGGAGAAAGCATTTCCAGAAAGCAGAACTAAAGAGCAGTCAGGAATGGAGATGGGGGTGGAGTATAGGGATTGTGGAGCCGTGGGGTGGGGAAGATGTTAACGGCAAAAAAAAACATTGAAACCTGTAAAGGAATTTTTTGTGAGTTTATTTGAGCCAAACTGTCGACAATTGCCTGGAAGCAGAACCTCAACGGATTGAGATAATGCTCCGAAGAATGGCGGGTTACATTTCTGTATTTATACATAGAAATCAAAGGAGGGACATAGGTGGGTTACATGAAATTCATTGGTGATGGAGTAAGGAGGCGGGAGAAAGCAAGCTGGTGGGAAAGCCCTGAGATTGGATAAAAAGTAAAATGATGGACGCTTACTTAGGTGAGTGCAGGAACAATTAACATGATAACGAAGGAATTTGAGGCATCTGTCCTGGCGCCCAACACATTTGGTTATACCCCAGGGGCTCCAGAGAAAAGGGAAGTTACAAGTAACTCAGACATATCACAGATAGGTTATCTTAGAGGCAGGAAGGCAGATGGGCTCAGTAAAGATCAAGCTGATCTTTGTCTGGGAAACATTGGCCTAGAAAATGACTGCCCACTATAACCTGTTGGAAGTAAGATATTTAATTTTCAAACCATCCTTTGTGGTTACTTCAGGTCTCTGAGTCTGCAAGACTACCATGCAGGCCTTCCCTGAGCTCATCAGGTCAGCAAGTGGCTCTTTTCGTTCACAAAGAGAATCAAGATTGAAATTTAAGGGGAATAGAATCCCAGGTGCTGGATTTCTGCTATGTGCAAGGCACTACATAGGAGCTTCCAGACACCACCTCGAAATATCACTTAATATACCCAATAACCACAACATGAATTGGGGATTGTTGTCATTTCACTATAGACTTGAGGAAACTGAGGTTCATGGATATTAAGTAACTTGCCCCTGATTACACAGGTACTAGGTAGAAAGATATGACAGGTGCACAGGACTCCAGAACTGACAGATGCCCTTCTGATATGTCAGCAACAGATCCCTGCAGTTACTACTGGCTAGCAAAGCTCTGCTGAATCAGATGCAGCAGGAAACATGCTGTGCCATTGTCTGACTATGCCACCAGAGGGTTTGGAAGATTGCTTTCCAAACTGTCTGCCTGCTTCTCCTGCAGCAACTGCCTACAGCTGAGAGAGCATGTGGTAAACCAAGAGTGAGCATGAACTGATTCAGTGTTGGGAGATCTGAGCTTTCCACTGCTGTGCTGTGGGATATGCTCCAGTGACCATCACATAAGCAAATTGTGCCCGTTGCTATGCATTTTGCACAGTGGGTGTCAAATAGTTAGAATGTTCCCTTGGGCTCGGGGATGATATTTAACATCACTTTTGAAATTGCAGTCCTGAGTGTGATACTTTCCACATAGTAGGAACGCTATGTTTCTCTGAGAAGATGTAATGTCATAACACAATCAACCTCTGTCTAGTTACTGACCTGACAAACTCCCTCAGTGGCTTTCTAATGCCCTCATGGTAAAGTTGCACTATTTAATCTGGCTTACAAATCCCACCATAGAATGCAGTCTAGGCTTCTCTCCAAACAGCCTAAACTCTTAAGCCCCTTCCCCTCACTTAACATATACACATCCTGAAGGAGTCAGTGTCTGGAATTAGATTCTTCACATCGTGCCCATCACATCATACTTAATTAGCAGGAATTGCTGTTACTACTACTACTGCTACTGCTACTATTGGCATAAGCAATGTTGAACTGAGGTGTCCTATCTGAGTCCAGTGCTCTTTGCTCCCATAGCTTCTTTGCAGCACACAGCTCAGTACTGTGAATACTGGCAGTGAAACGATGATTTTATCCCACTGTCCTTGTCTCCTCCTGCATTCCCTTCTGGAGTTCTGCAACCCAGGAGATAGCACAGGGGATTTTAGTAACCAGAGAGAAAGACTGGTTTCCCCCTTAGCAGACATAAATGTGTGCAGGTCAGAAGTCTAGGACTGCCAGCTACTTTGACATCATCCCTCCAAGCCAATGCATACATAATATGTACAGCACTTGTTAGAGAGGCTCACCCAGCCTCTGCCTATGTGCCCCATTCCACCAAACTGCTGATGATGCCGACACTGTTTGGCTCTGATAGAGAGAACAATCTTTGTCCTTCTGCCTCTTGGCCCTTTGCTCCTGGTCTTTATTCTTCCTGCTGAAAACACACATTTCCTAGCTCAAACTTGTGTCCTTCCAACTCTGAAAATCCTTTCTCTTTTGTTATAGATGAAGGATCTGGAAGCCAAAGCAATCATTTAAAGTTCCATTCATATCATTTTTTACTTTTTTCCTTTGGCCTCAGTTTAGTGTATCGGCTTTGAAAAATATCCCAGGGTTGATGCTGGGATTAATGAATAACTAAGATTGGTCTACTTTTGCAATACAGAACACTTTATAAAGGTGGAAATATTTTGCTTTCTGAGACATGCAAGACAGAGGCTTCTTTGCTATGTGCTGTATTTTTTTCTCTTTGGAAACTTTGGCCATTTCCATTAACAAATCAGAATTCCAGATAAGCATGGGCTCCAAATTCATAGTTGCAGAAGTGAAGGTCTTAAAGTGGTCATCTGATAATTACTTCTTACAAGCTTGTGTTACCTTTAAGGAAAGATGACTCTGGTGACAATATGGAGATTGAATAGTAAAATTGAATAAGGAGGGTTCAGGCTAAGAACTGAGGCAGTGACAGTAGAAAGGGAGAGAAGAGTTTTGATTGCATATTACTATTTTATTAGGTAGGATATATGTATTCGACTTTAGAGGCCGGGTGCAGAAAGATTCCTGTAAGAACAGGGCTTCCAGTGGGCTTCCCTCGCACCACTGCCACTTCTCTCATCCCCCAGCACTTTCCTTTCCACCTCTGCCCCCCACCCCCACCCCATGCTTTCCCTCCTGCTGTTGCCTTGCTTTCTGCTTTCCCTCCCTCTTCCTTCTATGCTGTCTTCAGTCTTAACTCCTCCCTCCCTCAGCATATGCAAATTATCTGCCATCTTTGTTGGGTTAATTTGCATACTCTTATTGGCTGTGGGCATAGTGAAAGTATGGTCAATTAGCATTTTCTCTTTTATGTAGATATATATTGAGTGGCCAGATTATTATGCGTTCATAAATCATAATAATCTGGTCACTCAGTGTACATACACAGTATTATTAATGTTCCTGTTATACAGATGAGAAAAAAAACAGATGTGCAGGGTTTCAGTACCTTATCCAATGTCTCAGAACAGTATAAGTAGAAAATCCTTCATTCTAATATAACTTCAGTAAAGCCAAACTCTATGTTAACAATGAATTTTCTGTGTCATAAGTTGCTTTCTTTCTTTGGGCTTGTAATTTCTTACCCATAAAACGAAAGGGTGAACTGTACCAGGGGTAAACAAACCGAGATATAAATGGGTCTAATGAGAAAAAAAACAAAAACTAGAAATGGTTGTGGGTCACATATTTTTTCTAAACAGTGTTTGTTTGCCAGGAACCAGGAAGAACCAGGAACCAGGAACCAGGAACCAGGAAGAACCAGGAACCAGGAACCAGGAAGAACCAGGAACCAGGAACCAGGAAGAACCAGGAACCAGGAACTAAAACCTAATGTAAATGGAGCTGGCCAATCTTGATGGCTCTGAAAGGTCAGAGCTATTAACTCATTGACTCTAGGTTGGGTCACTATTGTTAATATGCAAAAAGAGATGGCCATCCTCAATGGCTCTGAAAGGTCAGAGCAATTAACTCATTGTCTAGTTGAGATAGTAGAGCTTGAGGCAACTTTAATTTGTTAATCGTATGTAAATTCTTGTTAATTTTCTGTTGCTGGAACTTTTCCCGCCTAAGCGATGTCTTTGTCTCAGAATCTCTATAAAAGGAATGGCAAAAGGCCAGATTGGTGGTGAGTCTTCCCACTAGAGGCTTGACTCCCCGCCTGGCCCCCATTTTCCCAAATTAACTCTTTTCTGAGAGGGCAGGGCGAGGCTAACTCCTGACTCCATTTTGTGTTGTGGGGCAGGGCAGAACAGGCGGAGCTATCCTCCATTTTGTGTAACGATCCTAGCCCTCACCCAACCAATCAGGGTCAGCCAAAGCAGTGACATCACCACCCTTATAAAACCCCTGGACTTGTCGAAGTTCGGCCTCTCTTCCACCATGCTGTCGGTGTGAGTGGGACAGAGCCCATGCTAGCATGGAAGAGGCTCTTTTGTTTATTGCATCGGACTTGGCTCCCTGGTGGTCCTTGGGGATCACGAAGTCTGGGCATAACATTTGGGGGCTCGTCCGGGATCCCCAAGACCCTGAGGGACTCCAATCCGGAGAGCCTCACTGGCCGCGGTAAGTGTGTGTGTGTCTGTGTGCTTGTGTTAGAGCTCTGAAGGGATGAGGAAACCCCTTGTGTTGGTAGTGCCTGAAGAGGTCTAGATGGACGCATTGCTGTAAGACTACGGGCCGGAGGATTCGGAAGACGTTCCGACCTCCCGGGAGGGCCCCTCACAGGCAGGAGAGACATGAAAGCCTCTCCTAGAGGGCCCCTCACATGCGGGAGAGGGATGGAAACCTTTCCCAGGACGAGGCGAGCGGTGTGAGCCGGCATCTCACAGGCAGGAGAGAAGTGGATCTCTCCTTGAGGGCCGCTCACAGGCTGGAGAGATGTGGAATTCTCTCCTAGAGCCCTCACATGCGGGAGAGGGATGGAAACCTTTCTCAGGACGAGGCGAGCGGTGTGAGCCGACGTCTCACAGGTGGGAGAGAAGTGGATCTCTCCTAGGTTTGTTTTTAAGTTGAAACATTGATGTTGGGCGCCTTCTTGTTGGTTGTTGTGATTTTCTGTGCTGTGGAGGTTCGGAAGGGCCCATGGCAGACTTGTTGTTCTAGTGAGTGGCCAGCTTTCAATGCTGGAGGGCTACCGGTTGGCGTGAGGTTGGTTTTGCTTCCATGGAGTTGGAAGACTGTTCTCAGGAGCCCTCTGTATGTTTCTGTGTTCTTTGTATATTTGTGTAAGTAAGGGTTTCAGTTTGCTCTTGTTTGTAATTTGTTGACTTCCCCAGAGCAGGCAGGAGGTAGAGGGGGGAGACATATGGAGATCCAATATGGAAGCTAAATTAAAGCTTGTTTCCCAAGGCATTTTAAACAGCTTTTGAAAGTCCTTCCCTGAGGCAGTAACCAGAAGGAAGTAGACAACAGGTTTATCGAATCAATATGGGGAACTTGCCTCAGTTGCCATTGTCTCAATTAGATAGGGTGTGGTTGGCTCTGACCTTTCAGAGCTTCAAGGTTGACCAGCCTATTTCTATTAGTGAGACAATAATTCGTTTCTGGCACATGAAGTCTAGAAAATTGCTTTTAAAATGTAAAAGTATTATTGGTTTGGGAAATGCTAAGTATTTGATTTGCTACCTGAAAATTTTAAAGTACTCTTGCCATGAAGAGGTTTTTAAGCTACACCTTATTTTTAATGGAGGAAGGGGTGAACCGCCCTTCCCACCCAGAACAGGTAATCCCAACCCAGCCAGCAGCTATCTTTAAAGAATGTTCATTTGCATATAAATGGCTACGCCTTTTGATAGCCCAAGGGCAAGTTTACTTGTGGACAAGTTCACTTCTCAGTTTCCCCAGGCAAAAAAAAAACAAAAAAAAACAAAACAAACAAACAAACAAACAAACAAAAAACACGTTAAAGTTAATTGCTGGATTTTGGAATTTGTTCTTAAAAATATAAAGGTTTATTAATGGGAAGCTGCAGGATGTTTGACTTGTGAGCTCTGAAGATTTTGAGATTTGGATACGCTTAAAGAATGTGGTTTCTTGTTCAAATTAAAAAAATTGTAATAAGAAGTGAAACACCACTGCTGAAAATCTGGAATCCAAAGGTGGCAGGAGAGGACGAATCTATCTGCTCTCCTGCAATGAGATTACTCAATTTATTAAGCATGGAAAAAAAAAAATGTGTGACCAAATATGTTGCTGAAACTTCTCCCAAAGTAAGCAGGATGTGGGGGGAGGGAGTAACACTTGGCAATCCAAGTTTAAATTTGCCTCATTAAAGTTAAGGAAACCTTTAATTAGTTTAAGGCTGAGTGCTCTGACACATAGCAAACCCCCAAGTGGCCACTGGGATTTCTTTTTTCCAGGGGTGCTTGCTCTCTGTCAGAGGGGAATTGGCCCGCCTAACAAAATATCTGTATTTGAAAGTATGAAGTTGTAACAATTGTGGTAAAAAAAAAAGAGTTAAAAGCAGGGACCTAATTCTAAAGTTGACTACCGTTTATCTCAATTGGCCATTTAAGGTTGATGTGATTAATGATTACAGTACATTGTAAAATCTTTAGAAGAAATACCCTCAAGCAGAGGGGATTTTTAGAAAATTCAGGGAGTTTGAATGCAATGTAGGGGTCATGGCTCCCCCTACTAGCAGAAGGCAAGTGCCTTTACCAGTGGAAACAGAGTGGACTGTCGGATGAAAATGCCTTGGTGGAAGTACCTCCTCCGTCTGGGACCTGTGCCATGCTCCCTGCCTCTGCCCACCAGGCATCCATCCCCCTCCAGGGGTTGTTTTGAGTAACAGTGGCAGCAACAAGGATAAAAATTCCATTGTGACCCTCTACCCCCCCATGAGACTGTTATAGTTAATAATTATTTGTGTGATTTAACCCCTAGAAACTGCTTGGACACTTTTCACCAATGTTCTGTTAGGGGGCTTAGAGGTGTGGCTAGATCTGTATCTGTAGGAAAATGTGGCATTTTAAATTTCAAGAGGCTGGAGGCCTGGGAACAGGGTACTGGATATGCTCCCTCCTCCCTTGACTTTTCTATAAAATTTGAGGCATGGTTTTATATTTTTGAAGGATATAGGAAGAAGGTTTAAAAGTTAATTTGATAAAAAATTTTGTAAAGGTTGAAAAGAGAATGTCCTGACAGGTTAGCTAGGAGAGGCAAGCCTGTTAGTTTCCTGGTGGACACTGGAGCAGCCCATTCAGTCTTGACAGAGCCGATGGGACCCACACATCAGTCCAGGGAGCCTCCTTGGACATGAAAGAAGGACTGTGGACCTTGGAAGGAACACAAACTGGGGGAATGCAGCTGCTGAACTGGACCAAAGTGGAACAATGGGCCTTTGAGAAGGCTCTCATCTCAGCACCTGCACTAGCCTTGCCAGATGTCGCGAAGCCCTTCCACGTCTATGTGAGTAAGTTAAGGGGCATTGCCAAAGGGATTTTTACTGAGACTCTAGGTCCCTGGAAGAGACTTGTTGCCTAAGAGACTGGACCCTGTGGCAGCAGGGTGGCCAGAGTGCCACCGGGCAGTGGCCACCACAGCATTGCTGGTGAAGGAGGCAGATAAGCAGACTCTGGACCAGGAGCTACACTGGCTGTCAGCCCTGCTGGCCTGCTTCTGGATGATGGTCCAGAGGATCCCATTCATGGCTGCATGGAGGTGATGCAGTGCTGCCATCATCACCAGACGAGGGACATTGTGCCATCCACAGAGAAAGAGGGTTACCAACTGCAGCTGGAAGGAATTGGATGAACAGAAGCAAGCCACTGAAGGACCAGATGATTGGTGGACCCCCAAGATGACAGACTGTTGGTCCCAGAGGCTCTAGGTCAGACGTTAGTTGCCCAGTGGCACCAGGTTACCCACTTAGGTATCACCAAGACTTCTGAGCTGTGAGGCAGAGTTGCTAGAAGTACTGTCTGAGCAAAGGTAAATGCTAAACAAGGTAAGGGGGTCCCCCTGGAAATTCAGGTTCCAGGAAACTTGCCCAGGAGAGCATTGGTAGGTGGATTTCAGAGATTAAACCACCAGCATTAAAGTCTAGTTTTGGTAGAGACTTCAGATTAGACAGAAACTGCCTCTATAGTAGTCAAGGGATTACTCCAGGAGATTCGGGCTGCCAGTATAGCAGCCCAACCTTTGTGGCAAAGGTATCTCAAAGTATAGCTCAAGCCTTAGGACAGGCATGAGCAGGACTCTGAGAAGGAGTTTAACTAAATGTGTCCTAGAATCGGTGAAAATTGGACCAACCCCCTGTCCTTTGCCCTCTTGTGGGCTAGGTGTAACCCTATTGGGATGGTTTCCCCCCTTTTTGAGATCATGTAACCATTCCCTTGCTCAAGTCCTTACAGGCTCTGCAGTTTGCTTGTTCCAGATGCACTGCCAGTGCTCACCGCAGACCCTGTACCCCAGGAACTCAGTGTGGGTAAAGAAATTCACTGCCCAAGGACTCAAAGGGACACTACCCACGGCTGTTGAAGTAGACAGCACCCAGACTTGACTATATGACTCCCAGCTTCTGCATGGCCTGGATCCTGGCAACTAGCCGCCTCACCTGTGAGATCCCCAGCCTGGGCTCCACGCAGGACAGGAGGACAATTGATGCCCGCAGGAGGGGAACTGGACTTCATTGAGGACAATAATGATGGGAACTGTGGTACTGGGGTCTCATTAACTGTATTTGTTGTTTATCCTAATTCTTACTCATGTTGTCAAGAATGTTTTTACTAGCCAGTGAGAAAGTCCAGGGCTAAGTAAGGCTAGATAACAGAACAACGAATGGCCTAAAGTAGGTTGAGTCAATGATTTGACTTATGTACATAAGACAAGGGGGGAATGAGAGGGCAGGGCGAGGCTAACTCCTGACTCCATTTTGTGTTGTGGGGCAGGGCAGAACAGGCGGAGCTATCCTCCATTTTGTGTAACGATCCTAGCCCTCACCCAACCAATCAGGGTCAGCCAAAGCAGTGACATCACCACCCTTATAAAACCCCTGGACTTGTCGAAGTTCGGCCTCTCTTCCACCATGCTGTCGGTGTGAGTGGGACAGAGCCCATGCTAGCATGGAAGAGGCTCTTTTGTTTATTGCATCGGACTCAGCTCCCTGGTGGTCCTTGGGGATCACGAAGTCTGGGCATAACATTTTCCAGTCTCTTCATTTTAAGTGTGCGGGCCTTCTCCAGAAACAGGACCCTGAGCCTGGGCCCTGAACCACGCTAGTCGTGTTAAGGGATCCCACATTTGTTTATTTGTTTATTTGTTTGTTTTAAATGAAAAGTACAATATCTACAATAGCACTTATGTATTTTTTATTATTTCCCTTTTTCTAAAGGGTTTCTCTCTCTCTTATTTTTTAGCCAGAATTATAGACACTTCATCATTAATACTCAATGTACTCTTTATGTTTACTAAGTTCTGATACTGGACTTTGAATATTAATTGCCTGAGGTAAACTCTACTTGAGTGGTTGGGTATAGAATAGCATGCATAGGCAGAAGGAGGTTGCTAAGGATAGGGAAGTATTAAATTTTGGTGAGAGTAGAGACAAAAACACAGACCAACCAAGACATTCATATGTGAACAATTGGGACAGGGGTACTACATTTGGAAAGAAGTCAAACTTGGATACAGACTAGGAAGAATAAGAGATATAATGTGAAGGAATGATTTTCTTTCTCTATTCCCAGCTTTTTAAGTAGCAATGAGGAAATTTTTGTGGAGCAAGGAGAGTTGAACATTTACAGGCATTATCATCACTTTCCATTGTTATTTTGTCCCATGTTTGTTAGGTCACAAAAGCCACAGGCTTAGCAGTAACTACCAGTCTGTGATCAGCTCTGTGGTAAAAATACCCTTTTATAACCCATGAATGACAGTTCTGGCAAGTACACAAAGAACCATTCTGATAGGATTGAGAATACATATAAGCAACTGTATTATATAATTTTATGTTAATTGATCTTCTTACTAGAATACTTGTAATTATGAATTGCCTTGGTGTAGGTCTCTTTGAGTTCATCTTTTGTTTTGGAATCTGTGGTTGTGTGTCTTTTCTCTTCCCCAAGTCAGCAAAGTTTTCTGTCATTTTATCTTCAAACAGATTTTCTATTCCTTTCTCAGTTTATTCTATTTCTGATAACCCTATTATACAGATGTTGCTTCATTTCATGTTGTCCCAAAGTTCCCTTAAAACCTTCTATTGCTTTTTAAAAATTTTCCCCATTGCTGTTCATTTTTTGTTTGTTTTTGTTTTGTTTTTTACTACCTTGTCTTCTAACTCACGATTCAGTCCTCAGCTTCTAGTCTATTGTTGTTCCATTGTGTTCTTCATTGCAACTATGTCATTCTTTATTTCCTTCTTGATTCTTATACATGTTGGTGAATTTTCTATCCATATGGTTGAGCATCCTTATAATCATTACTTTGAATTATTTCTCTGAGAAATTGTTTGCCTCCATTTTATTTACTTTCTTTTCTGATGATTCCTCATTTTCTTTCATTTGGGGATTATTTCTTTTTCTCCCCATTTTTGCAGTCCCTTTGTATTTGTTTCTATGTAATGTGAATTGTCTCTTTCTGTCCCAGGGCAACCGGATTGATGTACAAGAGATTGAAGCCCCTAGTCCTACAATGGTCTGGAACTCCTTAGCCCAGAGGCTGGTCTGCCCTGAGTGTCACACCTTTATTGCCTCTTCTCTGAGTTATAATCCCTTCCCCCACAGATTTGGTCCCTCGGTTGTCCACTGCAGGTACCTGGGTTCAGCAAGGGTGCATTCACAGTTTCTCTGGTATGTGACTTCCTGTGAGGACCCATGCCTTCTGGTATGCAACTCACTGTGTTTCCCTGGTGCCCCTGGCAGGGTGGCATCATAGGTACCTCTGGCATGCACTTGCAGCTCGGTTCCGGGGGCCTGGTAAGGTTGCCATGCCTGGTGCCTCTGTCTCACACTATCAGCATGTCCTGGGGCCTGGGCGGTTTGGGGTGTGTAGTTCCTCCAGCATTGACTCACACTGCGGTCCTGGGGCTTGTGTGTAGTGCCATGTCAGGTGCCTCTATCTTACACTGTCAGTGCAGTCCTGGGGCCTGGGCAGGGTGGGACACAGGGTCTCTCTGGCATGCACTCAAAGTGCGGGGTCCTGGAGTGCAGGGTCCTGGAGCCTACAGGGAGGCACAGGAGGTCTCTCTGGGTGGTGGTCACTGTGGACATCTGGGAACCTGCAGCAAGGTGGTGCACCACTCACTGCATGGATATGGCTGTGGTCCCTTACAAGTTATGGCTGTCAAGTGTCTTACTGTGCAACTTCAGGATGGTGTCAGAAGCCAATCTGGGTGTTGGTGTGGCTGCACTCCTGACTTCCACTGCTCCTCCTTACAAGATGGCATGGTCTCCATGCCAGAGCCATACCTAACCTGGGAGTTCCTGTGATGATAACAGTGACTGCCTGTCCCAGATAGCCTGATCACCAGTCCATGAGATTCTTGTGAGATATTATTATTCCTCACTCACCTCCCCCAACACACCACACAAGTCCACACTTTCTCTTCTCATTCCTCTACTTATTCATGCTCTCTCTCTCACTGCCATCCTGTTGGCCACTATATTGGGATTTTTTTTTCAATAACTTTGTCTTAAGAAGAAACATCTTTTCAGTGTGTGTGTTTTATAATGGATGACATATTTTTTTACTTATCTTTGTAACTTTATTTTATTTTATTATTTTCTCTGTTAGTACATTTAAATTGACTTCATCTTTATAATAGACTAGAGGCCAGGTGCACGAAATTCATGCATGATGGGGTGTGTGTGTCCCTCAGCCCAGCCTGCACCCTCTCTAATCTTGGACCCCTTGAGGGATGTTCAATTGCCCATTTAGGTCCGATGCCAATAGGATCAGGCCTAAACAGGCAGTCAGATATCCCTCTCACAAGTCAGGACTGCTGGCTCCCAACTACTCACCTGCCTGCCTTCCTTATTGCCCCTAACCGCTTCTGCCTTCCAGCCTGATCACCCCTAATCACTCCCTGCCAGCCTTATATATGCCTAATTACTCTCCTGCCAGCTTAGTCACCCATAACTGCCCTCCCCTGCAGGCTTGATTGTGCTCAACTTCCCTCCCCTGCAGGCCTGGTCCCCCCCAAATGCTCTCCACTGCAAGCCTGGTCCCCCCTCCCAACTGCTCTCCCCTGCTGGCCTAGTCACGCCCTAATTTCCCTCCCCTGCAGGCTTGATTGCCCCCAACCACTATCCCTTGCAGGCCTGGTCCCTTCCAACTGCCCTCCCCTGCTAGCCGTCTTGTGGTGGCCATCTTGTGTCCATATGGGGGCAGTCATCTTGTGTGTTGGAGTGACAATTTGTATATTACTATTTTATTAGATTGACTAGAAGGCTGGTGCATGGGTGAGGGCTGGCTGATTTGCCCTGAAAGGTGTCCCAGATCAGTGTGGGTGTTCCCTTGGTGTGTGGGGTGCCCTGAGTGAGGGGCCTGTGTTGGTTTGCAGGCTGGCGATGCCCCCTGGCAACCCAAGTGGAGGCCCTGGTATCTGGGATTTATTTATCTCCTATAATTAAAATTTTGTGTTTCCCTAACTGGTTTGGCTCAGTGGATAGAGCATCTGCCTGTGGAGTGAAAGGTCCCAAGTTTGATTCTGGTCAAGGGCATGTACCTTGGTTGTGGGCACATCCCCAGTAGGAGGTGTGCATGAGGCAGCTGATCTATGTTTCTCTCCCATCGATGTTTCTAACTCTCTATCCCTCTCCCTTCATCTCTGTAAAAATCAATAAAATATATTTAAAAACAAACAAATAAAAACTTTGTGGCCTTGAGCAAAGGCCTGGGTCTGCCTAGAAACTTGGCTTCCACCATCACCGGGAAACCCAAGCCTCCTGTTCCCTCCGTGGCTGCAGCCATTTTTGTTGGGATGTATTTATCTTCTATAATTGAAACTTTGTAGCATTTAATGGAGGCCAAGGCTGGCCAAGGTGTGTGGGAAGCTTGGCTTCCTCCATCACAGGGGATACCCAAGCCTCCTGCTTGCTCCATGGCTGTAGCCATCTTGGTTGGGTTAATTTGTATATTTGCTCTTGAGTGGCTGTTGGGTGTGACTTGTGGGTGTAGTAGAGGTAAGGTAAATTCATGTTTCTCTTTTATTAGTGTAGATACATAGAATTTAATTTCTGAATACACCATTGCTTATTTTGTTATTTCTCCATTTGTGTTACCTTTGATTTTTTCAGGGTTTTTTTGGTCATGATACAGTTTAATATAATAACAAATTCTGTAAGCATTTCCTTTCAGTAAGAATATGGGCATTTTAAATGACAGGGTTGTGGTTCCAGGCTTTGGTTCTAAAATTAATTTTAGGGTGACATAGAATGAATTAATATTATGTCTTACATGACAATATAATGCACTACATATTCCACAGAGACAGATTTTCAGCAAAGACGTGCACTGACAGGAATATCTGAAAACCAGCTTCTGGTATTTGGAATTTCATGTGACCATTGTCTGAGTGTTTATGAATGAGGGTTTTAGTTGCAGGCAGACAGAAGGGTCCTGGCCCCTCTGTCATGTGATTCACATTTGAGGCACTTACAGCAGAAACATGAAAAGGTCTTAGATATGCTTCTACTTGCATAGAATACCAATGTAAAACACAAAAACATAATGTACTTTTAATTTCTATGACAACTGAATCATATCATCTTAACCTGGGAAGAGACATATTTAACTTGGATGTTTCCAGGCAGAAAGTATGTGATATGTTAAAAAAAAATCATTTGGGCTGAAACCGGTTTGGCTCAGTGGGTAGAGCGTCAGCCTGTGGACTGAAAGGTCCCAGGTTCGATTCAGGTCAAGGGCATGTACTTTGGTTGGGGGAACATCCCCGGTGGGGGTGTGCAGGAGGCAGTTGATCGATGTTTCTCTCTCATTGATGTTTCTAACTCTCTGTCCCTCTCTCTTCCTCTCTGTAAAAATATCAATAAAAATATATTTAAAAATCATTTGGACATCTACTATCACTATAAATGTGAGGGGTGTTGGGTGAGGGAAGTAATTCAACATCTGATTGCAAAAGCAAGGGCTGATAAATTCTGTTGTGGGGGGAGCCTGGAATGCACTTTTGAGAGCATACTGAAGAGGCTGAGTCACTAGTTATTTCATTTCCTCCCTCATTTCTGTGTCCTCAGATGACACCTCAGAGGGTGAGGGCTTTGTGGTCTTAATTTATGTAAAGCTACATTTGTAAACGTTTTTGACTGTGCACCAGTCTCCAAGAAGTATTTTTGCAGTAAGCTTAAACTATATATCTTCATTTATAAAACATCTAAATATGCTATGGAAATTTGGGTAAACTGTGAATGCACAAATTTGGAAGCAAATAAATTATGAGATATAATGAATATAATAGAAACACTAATACATATTTTTCAGGGCTCTGGTGGATCATTTGTGTACCTCCTATGTATCTGAACAATACTTTGGAAATGACTACTCTAAAAAACTTTTAGCTATTAGATCAACAATTAAAATTTGTAAATGGTTCCCCATTACTCTGTGTAAAAAGCACAAACTTCTTAATAAAGCTTCTGGTCTCAGGGTTGAATTTTTATTGTAATTTTTGTTGATGTAACAGGTTTTTTTCCATTTATTGTATTTTAAAAGAAAAGCAGATTATTTAAAAGACTTATTGTTTCATCCTTCAGATGAAACATGCTTTAGTAAGCAGTTGGTATAAAGCACATTCAATTCTCTCAGCTTCTCCTTCCGAAGTCTGCTCTATGACACTGAGGCATGGTCTCTGCTAACCCTGTTTCAAATTTACTACCTAGTTGACTGTAGGCAGTGCTCATAGGAGATGTATATCTAGAAGAGAAGTAAGTAAGCACACTTCTGATCCTGGGATTAACTGTACTTTATCACAATCCATTATTCTTGCTATACACTGCTGATTTAATATGTTAAAATTTGTTTAAATTAATGACGCATATCAGACTGTAGTTTTTATTTCATGTCATGACTTTCATTTTTTATTTTAATGGTTTTATTAATTTTTAAAATTTTACTTTATTGTTGCAAGTATTACATATATCCCTGTTTTTCCCCATTGACTCATTTTAGCCCACATCTGCCTCAAGACCCAGGCCTTCACCACCCTACTGCTGTGACCATTCATTATACATATATGCATATAAGTTCTCTGGTTAATCTTTTTCCACCTACCCTCCCATCCACCCCCATCTTCCCTCTGAGATTCAACAGTTTGTTCCATGCCTCTATGTCTCTGGATCTATTTTGTTCATTAGTTTATTTTGTTCTTTAGAGTCTACATATGAGTGAGATCTTTTGATATTTGTGTTTTCCTAACCGGCTTTATTATTCTTTTTTTTAAAGTTAAAAATATTTATTATATGCACTGAATAACTGTAATCCATACACTGCCAGATAATTACATTTCAAGAAAGGACGAAATAAATAATAGTGAAAGCCAACCCCCACTTGGGGGGAGTGTGCAAATTTGGCAGACCTGCTAGCAAGGCAAACCAAAACCTTAAAAACCCAACTCGGATTATTTTCGTCTTCCTTTAACAAAATGCATTCCTTTTAGAAAGTTTGTGGTTCACAGTTTAGTGAAATATATCCTTATGTTTCTGTAAGGAAAGGAAACACAACATCAACCTCTACAGGATGTTTTTAGAAGGCAAACCTTATTTTCCCTGAGGAGACACACACAAACTTCCCTGGAGGACATACTACTTCAACATCTAGAAAAGCCCTTTTAATAAATGACAGTGTTCTCCTAGTACTTGTAGTACAGGTACAAATCCAAAGTTATTAGTATATTATTGCTACATTTTCATTTTTGAGCTGTCATCTTTATATTCAGAAGTTATTTCTATATTTGAAAAGTTAAAATTATACCCTCATTAATGAAAAAGAAGTATGATGAACAATAATTTCCAACTGTGTACTGTTTTTTAAGGTTTTAGATAGCAATAGTATTTAAGTGGGAGAGCATACTGAATATTTAAAGATATATTCCAATAGAAACATGTTTAACATGTAAACTAAAGAGTTAAATTCACATTTACAAAGTTATACAATTTAGTTAATTCTTAAAAAAATATTTTTACAGCCTTCTATTTTTTAATTGGAAAATCTGTTTAGATGTATACCACCCATAGCCAACTTCCAAAAGGGATGAATACAAGTTCAATTTTCAAACTTGTCTACGTATTTCTTTTTGGTGGGTTGGGGCTGAACTCTTAGATCTTTATTCCTATTCACTTTAAATGCTGCCAAAGATCAGTATTTGCCATTCAGGAATTTGCTGTTTAGCCTATATGTAGTTTCCTGAAGATTGGAAATTATGTAGACTGATATTTAAAAATATATTTTTCTAAGTGTGAAGAAGATTATGATGCCCTATTGGTCCTATGAATTTTTATTTTAATGTGTTATCTTTGTAGCATAATAGGCCCCTTCAGGTGTCTGGGAATCTTAGTTTTGTATGTCCAACGCCTTGTAAATACTAAGAACAGAAATGGTCAGATTACATCACAAGGAAGCCTAAAAGTGATTAAAGCTGGTCAGTTTTAAAGCTTGGAATACCTGTGTCGGAAAGGACTGATTAAAGGTGTTTAAGAAACTTGAGACATAAGATCATATTCTTTCATTATTTATATCAATATAGTCTCCTAAATAGAGGCAAATCTTAGAATACACTAATATTACATTTCTATTCATGTATATTATAAAGGAGCAGTCAACAAATTAAAGGGGAAAAAAATCCCCTGAACCCCTCTCTCCCTCCATTTTTGAGACTTTTGGCAGTCACATTTGCAAGGTTTTGGCTAAAGAGATATTCTATTTCCATCACAATGCAGACAGAAACTCTACTCACCTTAAGCAAGTAGGATAAAATTTCTTCCATTGCATTTTCTTCCTTCCAAATGGCCAACTTGATAAGCCAACCTTAATCACTGTTGTCAGTTCATGACTGAAGGTCATGCTGAATTTAAGGAGTCATCCCACAAGTATCTTGCTCTTTTGCTTCCACCTGCCATCAAACTAAGGGAAGGTGAAGAACCACCACAGACCCTGGAGATTCTGCTGTTCATTTTTTTTTTTAACCCAGAGAGATTTATGTGTGTGCAGTACCTGACTATGCACTTGCATTTGTAAGCTGAGGCTTCTGGAACCTTTAGCCCTGTTTCTGTATATAAACACATGCCAAAGCACACTGCACCCTGTGCCTTGCACTGTTTACCATGAGCCACACCCGTTCCCTTCCGTTTTTTGTGATCCTTTTGGTTGATGACGGTTCATTTTAGACCAAGTTATCCAACAAATGTTTTAGACCAACCTTAGCTCTCCCATAAAACCACAGCTACTGAAAGATAAGATTAAAGTCTTAAATATGTTTCCAGGCAATGTCTATTAAGTAGCAAGAAACAATTCAATCTTAGCATGTTATTTCCTTGTAAAATGGCTGAACTAAACCACTCCAGCCCTTGTTTCTGGCATGTCTTTTATAGTGGAATTTTTTAAAAAAATTATTAAAAAACATTTATAAACGATGATACTAATAACCTGTTTAAATTTCTGGAAGTACAATTTAAAACTAATTTCTTCGGCAGAGATGTGAACAGCATCTCAAGTACTAACACTGGAATGAACATATGTCTTAAATTCAATGGAGCCACTTTTTAGAAGAGGAATGGTCACGTCCGTCACTCATGCCTCGTTGGCAATTCTGTGCTCTCCTGTGTTCTGTCTTTACTTTGGAATCAGCACAGCAAAGTGCAACTTAAAAAATGGTCAATAACAGTTATCTTTCCTCTCCCAATGGAAAAGCAGTGGCCACAAAACAACAGACTGCTGGTTTCAGGCCCTTAAACATGAGTTGACATGTGTGGTTTCTTTCACTCTTGGGGATGTGATTGAAGAAGTCACAGAACTTTTTTATAGTTACATTTAATTTGTTGTCAGACGTTTGAATCTTTATTGTCCCTTTTGCATTAATTCGCTTTTTTCTAACCAACTTTTAGCTTTACTTTTTAAAAAACTGTACATCAAGTCTTTACAATCAGTGATACGTTTAATTCTAAATTTTTTGACACTTCTTGCCTTAACAATTTAAAAAATCACACATAACTATTTTATTTTTATTTATTTATTAAGATATTATATGTGTACATAGCTTAACATTGCCCATCCTCCCATATATGCCCTCCCTCCCCAGAGTTTTGTGTCCATTGGTTGTACTTATATGCATGTATACCAGTCCTTCCGTTGATCTCTTATCTCCCCCAGATCTCCCTAACCCCCCACTGTCATTTGACAGTCTGCTTGTTGTTTTACTGTCTCTATATATATCTTTCTGTTCATTAGTTTATAATGTTCTTTAATATCCATAAATGAGTGAAGTCATGTGGTGTTTCTCTTTCATTGACTGGCTTATTTCACTCAGCATGATGCTCTCCAATTCCATCCAGGTTACTGCAAATGATGAGAATGCCTCCCTTTTTATGGCAGCAGAGTATTCCATTGTTTAGATGTACCATAGTTTTCTGATCCATTCATCTGCTGACGGGAACCTAGGCTGTTTCCAAATCCTAGCTATTGTAAATTGTGCTGCTATGAACATAGGGGTGCATGTGTCCTTTCTGATTGGTGTTTCTAGTTTCCTGGGGTATATTCCTAGTAGTGGGATTACTGGGTCAAATGGGAGATCCATTTTCAGTTTTTTGAGGAAGCTCCATACTGTTCTCCACAGTGGTTGCATCAACCTGCAATCCCACCAACAGTGCACGAGGGTTCCTTTTTATCTGCAACCTCGCCAACATTTGTCGTTTGTTGTGTTGTTGATGTTGGCCATTCTGACAGGTGTGAGATGGTACCGCATTGTTGTTTTGATTTGCATCTCTTGGATGATTAGTTACTTTGAGCATATTTTCATGTGCCTCTTGGCCTTCCTTCTGTCTTCTTATGAAAGGATTCTATTTAGGTCCATTTCCCATTTTTTAATTGGCTCATTTATTTTCCTTTTATTGAGTTGTATAAGCTGTCTGTAGATGTTGGAGATTAAACCTTTATCAGTGATATCATTTGCAAATATGTTCTCCCATACAGTGGGTTTTCTTGTTGTTTTGTTGATGGTTTCTTTTGCTGTAATAAAGCTATTTATTTTGATGTAGTCCCATTTGTTCATTTTCTCTTTAGCTTCCATTGCCCTAGGGTTAGTATCAGTGAAGAAGTTCTTTAGGCATATGTCTGAGATTTTGCTGCCTGTGGATGCGACTATTATTTTTATGGTTTTTCTTCTTATGTTTAAGTCCTGCATCCATTTTGAGTTTATTTTTGTGTATGGTGTAAGTTGGTGATCTAGTTTCATTATTTTGCATGTATCTGTCCAATTTTCCCAACACCATTTACTGAAGAGACTGTCTTGATGCATTGTATGCTTGTGCCTCCTTTGTCAAATATTAATTGAGCATACTGATTTGGGTTGATATCTGGATTCTCTAATCTATTCCATTGAACTATATGTCTGTTCTTGTGCCAGTACCAGGCTCTTTTGAGAACAGTGGCTTTGTAATACAACTTGAAATCTGGTATTGAGATCCCTCCTACTTTACTCTTCTTTCTCAATATTGCTGAAGCTATTCGGGGTCTTTTATTGTTCCAAATGAACTTTTGGAGAGTCCTTTCTAGGTCTGTGAAGTATATCATTGGTATTTTAATAGGGAGTGCGTTGAACTTATAAATTGCTTTGGGAAGTATGGACATTTTGATGATGTTGATTCTACCAATCCATGAACATGGTATGTTCTTCCATCTGTTTACATCTTCCTCTATCTCTTTTTTCAGTGTCGTGTAGTTTTCAGCATATAGGTCTTTTACCTCCTTAGTTAAGTTTATTCCTAGGTATCTTAATTTTTTTGGTGCGATGGTAAATGGGATTGCTTTTTTAGTCTCTGTTTTCATGAGTTCACTATTGGTGTATAGAAATGCCATAGATTTCTTGGCAATGATTTTGTATCCTGCTACATTGCCAAATTCGTTTATTAAGTCTATTAGTTTTTTGATGGAGTCTTTTGGATTTTTTATGTACAATATCATGTCATCTGCATATAGGGACAACTTCACTTCTTTTCCAATTTTGATGCCTTTTATTTCCTCTTCTTCTCTAATTGCAATGGCTAGTACTTCCAGTACTATGTCAAACAGAAGTGGTGAGACTGGGCATCCATGTCTTGTTCCTGTTATTAGGGGGAATGGTTTTAGTTTTTGCCCATTGAGTATGATGTTTGCTGTGGGTTTATCATATATAGCTTTTATTATGCTGGGGTATGATCCTTGTACTCCCATCTTGTTGAGAATTTTTATCAGAAAAGGGTGTTGGATTTTATCAAATGCTATTTCTGCATCAATTGATATGATTATATGATTTTTAACTTTTAGTTTGTTTATGTTATGTATCACGTTTATTGATTTGCGGATATTGTACCATCCTTGCACTCCAGGAATAAATCCTACTTGGTCATGGTGTATGATCTTTCTGATGTTCTGTTGGAGCCTATTTCCTAGAATTTTGTTGAGGATTTTGGTATCTATGTTCATGAGGGATATTGGCCTGTAATTCTCTTTCATTGTGTTATCTTTATCTGGTTTTGGTATTAGGGTGATGCTGGCTTCATAGAAGGAGTTTGGAAGTGTTCCTTCCTCTTGAATTTTTTGGAATAGTCTGAGGAGGATAGGTTTTAGTTCTTCCTTGAATGTTTGGTAAAATTCTCCTGTGAAGCCATCTGGCCCTGGGCTTTTGTTTGCTGGAAGCTTTTTGATGACTGCTTCAATTCATTCCAAAGTCACTGGTCTATTGAGATTTTTAGATTCTTCCTGATTGAGTTTTGGCAGGTTATATTTTTCTAGGAATATGTCCATTTCCTCCAGGTTGTCCAATTTGTTGGAATAGAGTTGTTCGTAGTATTTTATAACAATCCTTTGTATTTCGGCGGGGTCTGTTGTTATTTCACCTCTTTCATTTCTGATTTTGTTTATTTGGGTCCTCTCTCTTTGTTTCTTGGTTAGCCTGGCTAGAGGCTCATCAATCTTGTTTATCCTTTCAAAGAACCAGCTCTTGGTTTTCTTGATCTTATGTATTGTGTCTTTGGTTTCTATGTAGTTAATCTCTGCTCTGATTTTTATTATTTCCTTCCTTCTGCTTATACTGGGCCTTTCTTGCTGTTCTTTTTCTAACTGTTTGAGTTATAGGGTTAGATAATTTGTTACCATTCTTTCTTGTTCTTTGCAATAGGCTTGTAGAGATATGAACTTTCCTCTCAAAACAGCTTTTGCTGTGTCCCATACATTTTGGATTGTTGTGTTTTCATTGTCATTAGTTGCTATATAGTTTTTGATTTCTTCCTTGATTTCTCTGGTAATCCAGTCTTTGTTCAATAGCATGCTATTTAGTCTCCATGTGTTTGATTTCTTTGGATTCTTATTATTGTAGTTGATTTCCAATTTTATGGCACTATGACCTAAGAAAATGCTTGATAAGATTTCTATCTTCTTGAATTTGAAGAGACTTTGCCAATGTCCCATGATGTGGTTTATCTTTGAAAATGACCCATGTGCACTAGAGAAGAATGCATATTCTGTGGCTTTGGGGTGAAATGTTCTGAAGATGTCGATTAATTCCATCTGGTCTAGTGTGTCATTTAGCGTTGATGTTTCTTTGCTGATTTTTTGTTTAAATGATTTGTCCAAAGGTGACAATGGGTTACTAAAATCTCCTAGTATGATTGTATTGCTATTAATCTCTCCCTTAATTTCTTCCAGCAGATTTTTTATGTATTTGGGTGCTCCTCTATTGGGTGTATATATGTTTACCAGGGTTATTTCTTCTTGTTGTATTGCTCCCCTTAGTATCATGAAGTGCCCTTCATTGTTTCTTGTTGTGTCCTTCACTTTGAGATCTAATTTGTCAGATATAAGTATTGCTACCCCAGCTTTTTTTTTTTTTCATTTTCGTTCCCCTGGAAAACCTTTTTCCATCCCTTCACCCTCAGCCTGTGTGCATCTTTTTTTCTGAGGTGGGTTTCTTGTAGACAGTAGATATATGGGTTTTGCTTTCTTATCCAATCTGTTACCATATGTCTTTTGATTGGAGCATTTAAACCATTTACATTTAAAGTAATTATTGATAGGTAGGTATTTGATGCCATTTTTATTCTATCCCCCTGTGTTCCTTCTTCGCTTCCTATGTTTTTATTTTTACAGTAGACCCTTTAGCATTTCTTGCATTGCTGGTTTGGTGGAGATAAATTCCTTTAGTCTGTTTTTGTCAGTGAAGCTCCTGATTACACCTTCAATTTTGATTGACAGCCTTGCAGGGTACAGTATTCTTGGGTTCAGACCCTTCCTTTGCATGACTTTGTATATGTCATCCCATTCCCTTCTGGCCTGATGAGTTTCTGTTGAGAAATCAGTTGCTAGTCTGATGGGGGTTCTTTTATATGTAACTTTCTGTCTCTCTCTGGCTGCTTTTAAGATTCTGTTTTTATCGATGGTTTTTGCCAATTTAATTATAATGTGTCTATGTGTTGATCTTTGGGGGTTCATTTTGTTTAGGACTCTGCGAGCATCTTGGATTTGTGTCGGTTTTTTCTTCTCTATCTCAGGAAAGTCTTCTCTCATTATTTCTTGAAATACTTTTTCCATATCTTGCTCAGTTTCCTTTCCTTTTGGAACACCTATTATTCTAATATTGTTTTGTTTCGTATTGTCCCAAAGCTGCCATAGGCTCTCCTCCTGTTTTTTAATTTTTTTTCTAGAAGCTGCTCTAATTGGGTATTTTTTTCCATCTTGTCTTCTAGCTCACTGATGCGGTACTCTGCTTCTTCTAGTCTACTCTTGTTGCTTTCTATTGAGTTCTTCATAGAAGCAATGTCATTTTTCCTTTCTTCTTGAGTCACCTTTATTTCCTCTTGGTTCTTCTTCAGATCCTCTTGGTTCTTCTTCATTTCCTCTTGGGTCTTACTCATATTGTCAAATTTGTCTTCCATTCTTTTTAGCCATCTCACGATCATTACTATGAATTATTGCTCTGGTAGGTTGCTTGCCTCTAACTCATTTACTTCCTTTTCTGGTGATGCCTGATTTTCTTTCATAGGTGTGTTGTTTCTTAGCCTCCCCATGATTTCTCTTTTTAGGATGCCTGGTTATGTAGTCCTCTCTCCCCTGCTTAGATTTAAAGGTACAAAATACAACACAACCAGGTACAACACATAAGGCACTGAACAGAAAAGTGTTTGCAATATTAATATCCTCCAATAAAGGTGACTAGAACCCAGCTAACAAAATCATACAATCAAATAAAAAGAATAAGCAAACCAATCTTACAAAAAAGCATGAAACTTTGATATAGTTAGCATTCAACATACAACTACAAAGGGGTAGAGAGAAGGGTTTTTTTTTTTTTTTTTTTAGGACAGCGACAAGGTAGGTGTGAATGGGTTTGGAGTAGGGGGTTGGGAGTTATATATACACAGGAAGGGTTAAATTTTAGGAGGGGGTAAATTGAAAGAGTAGGGAAAATCTAGAGGAGTAAAGGGTTAAGATAAGCAGGACACCAAAGGGAAAGGGTTAGGAAGAGAGTGATGGCATAAAGGTAGGGTTGAGTTAGAATAGAGCTTTGGAGAAGGAAAGGTATAAATAGTCTGTTGAATAGTAATTCCCAAGGGGGTAAAAAGAGAAAAGAAAAAAAAAAGGTCTATAAAAAGGTATATAATACTTAAAAGATAATAATAAAGATAAACAAAAGAAAATAAGATAAAAAGATAAAAAGGTAAAATAGTAGTAGTAATAATATTGATTACATATAAAAATGAATTAATTGAAAAGGTAAAATCAAGTGAGGGAAGATGAAAAAATAACTTCTTGAGTAAACTTTGCAACTAATGTAAACTTAAAAACAAAAAAAATTAAACAATTAGAAAATCAAAATTAAAAAAATAAATAAAATTTGCAGTAATGAAGGTCATTCACTTCCTCTGTTGTTCTGTCTAGCTTACCAGTTCCCTGTCTGGGCGGTCATTGCAGTTCCCTGTGTTTCTTCCGTGTTGTAATCAGGTCTTGATTTTTATCTGGGTGGCACTGTTTCTTGGTGTCAGATTTTCAGGGTTCTGAAGCCTTTCTAGCTTTTGTCCCCTCTCTGTGTCCCTGATCTATGGAGGGGTGGGTGTTGGGCAGGACGAGCTGACTGCACTCCTCTGTAACTCTCTCGGAGTTAGATCCAAATGTGCTGCTCCTTAGATATACCCCCACTTAGGAGCCCTGTCAACAGTCAGGGGTGCCTCCAGCCCAAAACCCTGGGGTTTCTTGTAAACACAGACCCCTCTGTGCACCTGGTGCGCACAGGCTGCTGTGCGGGGATGTGAGTTACGGGGGACTCACCCGATCTCCGCAAAATCTGACTTTTCGCCTTGGGGTGGAGCGCTCCTTTGAGTCCAAGTGTTCACACTGATTGTGGTCAGCGTTTAGGGGTGAACAGCTGCTTGGTGGTCTTTGCGGCTGTGGATATTCAGGCCTCTGACCCAAACCTCTTCCCGTCAAGATGGTGAGATTTCCCCGTCCTTGCCCTTAGGTCGCTCCGGGAAAGGACCCAGCTGTGGGGCTTAACTGTCAGGGGCACCCTGATCAGCCACCCCCCAGTTTCCCCAGGTGTTCGCCTTTCTCTTGGCTTGCTGACAAGCACTCCCAGTGCGACCCTTGGCTGCTCTCTCCTTCCTCTTCGGGACCCGGGTCAGAACTTGCCTACCTATTCTTCCGCCATTTTCCTCTCCACATAACTATTTTAATTCAGTAGTTCAAAAGTTTAGTCCTACTTTGCAGTTTATGCATCTGATCTCTGTAATTATATAGTCTGCCATTTAAAATATACTATTGAAATATAATTTTTACATTTAAAAATTATCTTCAGTAACTATATTTTCTGGAGTTATTTCTGAGAATGTTTTTCAGAATGGGATAATGTATAAGTATATCTATATAATCTTGTGAATTTTAAGTCTGTTCTCTGATACCTATGTATGTATACTTGTAAAAACTTTTGTATAATTTTGTGATAATGTAATTCTTGAAAATATTTATTTTAAAAGTATATGTTAAATGAAAACATTTTAAGTAATTGTTCTTTTTATTTTTGCCATTGGCATTCCAGCTGTTTTCACTCTACATGCCCACCTCAATCATCCTTACCAGAAGGCAAAGACTAGCTATGTGGGAACCATTTGCCAAACCTCAGCACACAACCTAAGAAGCCAAACTTAATAACTTAAAATTAAAAAGTAGGATGGACTATTTAAACTACCTCAACACTTTTGGCCACTCTTTTTAGTGGATCTTGAACCCTGAAAAAAATGAAAGTAGCAATACAACTTTTGGAATAGGGATTTCCCACTCACTATATTTCTCTGTATACATAGGCTCACATGCACACACACGCGCACACACACACTCACAGCAACATATAGCCCCAAACTAGATTATCCATACTGACAATATCACCAGGTTGTACATGCTGATACTCTAAACAGCAGTGTACAAACACTCCAGGTTTTTTAATAGAATGCAGTTTTTCCTTAAACTGTCTTTCCATAGTGAAAACAAGGCAAACAACAAAAACACCAAATGTTAAAACCACTTAATAAACTTACAAACTTGAAAAATTAGGTACTTCAGATAGGCAATAATTTCATATTATGAAAGCAATATATTCCAAGTTTCAAAGATTTGACAAGTTCTACACAATCTTTTTCATCAGTAGATGGAAACTTTCAAACTTCATGATCTTCTGCCAGGTAGGACTGGGTGTTATTCACTGGTTTGAGGCCGAATCTATTTCAAGGTATGTTGTGGCGGCACAGTAATGGTGGGATGATAAAACGTGCAGTCAGGTCTTGTATACTGAGTGTTAAATCTACAGTGTTTTGGATGATAGAAGGGACATTCCATTTTCTTACAAGCAGGGAAGTAACGGCAGAGCTGACTACTAGAAGATGGTGTTGCTGTTATAAGTGGTTTTGGAGGCAGTATTGAAATTCTTCTACTCATATGAGTGAAGGGACAATCTGGCTTAGTACATTTTGCATCATATTTACAATTTGAATGGACAAACAAACATTTTTCAGCAAATTTACAATTGGGGAAAGCCTTGCACGGTGAAATCAGGTGGTGGTAAGCACATTCATCCCCATTTTTGCAGGTAGGTCAGTACTTGCAGCTCTCCAAAAGTTTTTCTGGCTTCTGTGCCAGACCCAGTTCACTCATCTCAGCTGGGATGATCTGCAGAATTTCCGCCATGACTGGATCAATTTGCAGCCAGGACAGTAATGGCCTCTGCTGAGTTCCTTGACATTTTTCTATATTATCTCCTTTTGCTTCATCTTCTTTAATGGGGGGACTTATTCTAGAGGTCCTGCTTTGTCCCTGGACCATTTCTTCCAGCAATTCTTCCTGAGAAGTTCAAGTTCTGGGAGCAACTGGAAGCGTCTGTTTCTGTGAGACTGCAGAATAGTTAGTTGTTTTTGTTACAGATTCTTGAGCTTCAGATATTGCCTTCAAAATTAGATTCTTATTAGCTTGTTTAGAAGGAGGAAGTGAGGGTCTCTGTTCGGGCTTTGCAGGCACGGACACACTGCTGGAGATGCTTCCTGTACGGGACCCACAATCATCATCTTCCTCCTCCTCTTCCCCGTTGTGATTAAACTTTTTTACTTTAACAACTGAACTTACCACAGGCAACTTTCTCTTTCGAAAGTTTTCTTCCTCAATACTCATTTTTTCTGCGTTGTTTCTGAAGAAAGGACTGTAAGTCTCTTCTAAGATGTTAAGCACTTCCGGTTCACACAAACGTCCTGTTTCATATACCCGGCTGTTCTGTTCATCGAGTTGCTTGGCAGCATGAATACTGTTTTGCTGCTGTTGAAATTGCAACCTGTTTAAATGAACACCACCATCTGCAGTTCGACTTGCAGGTGGTCGATAAATTTCAATAGAAAGGTGAGAAGAACCGTATGTGAGTGTCACTGATGGTTTTTTGGAGATAGGGGATTCTCCTGTACAAAATTGAGGTCTTCATCAATGAGGTCATCTGGTTCTGGCTTAATATCAATCACATCTTCAGAGGGTGCTGGCTCCCTCAGAGGTTTCACTGTTGACATTAATCGGGTTGCAGCTCCATCATCATAACTCTGCCTGACGTTAGTGGATTTCTGCTCCTGTGAACTCGAATAAACTCTGGAATCTCTTTTCTCAGATCTGGTGCTAGAAACTGCAAGGGGTGGCACTGCAGCTTCGTGGCTTCTCTCATCGCCCCTACCGAAGCTGCTCTTGTTGGAAGGCACGTTACTATCGAATATGTTGGTATCAGAAGACTTCAGACTAGAGGGGTCTGTTGCAACAGAATGAAATTTATCTAATACACCATGAAACCATACGGTGAATCTAATTGTGTTGTTCCCTAGAAACAGGACAGGTCCTCTGTCATTTGGTCCTGACTTTTCTTGTTGGCCACCATCACCATAATGTAATCAGGAAGTTCTTCATCAACATAAGCTCCTAATTCTTGCAATTTACCCTTAATGGCACTCCGAATCTTGCAGCTGATCTCGGTGCCAATCTCCATGGCTCCGCGGGGGGCGGGGAGGTCAGCATGGCGTGGCGCTTCGCTTGGCCAGAGCCCAGAGTTGGGTCCAGCACGCAGCCCCCTGGGCCACAGCCACCTCTGCTTTGGGGTGCTCGGTCTGCGAGACCCCGCCCCCCACCATCCCCGGCTTTATTATTCTTAACATAATACTCTCCAGGTCCCTCCATGCTGTCTCAAATGGTAAGATATCCTTCTTTTTCACTGCTGTATAGTATTCCCTGGTGTAAATGTACCACAGCTTTTCTATCCACTCTTACTGATGAGCATCTGGGCTGTTTTCAGATCTTAGCAATTGTAAATTGTGTTACTATGAACATAGGGGTGAATATATCCTTTCTGATTGGTGTTTCAGGTTTCTTAGAATATATTTTTAGAAGTGGGATCACTGGATCAAATGGCAGTTCCACATTTAATATTTTAAGGAAATGGTATACTGTTTTCCATAGTCTGCACCAATCTACATTCTCATCAGCAGTGTACTAGGGCTCTCTTTTCTCTTTGCACATCCTCAACAGCATTTGTTATTGATGGTAACCATTATGATAGGTGAGAGGTGATATCGCATTGTCATTTTAATTTGCATCTCTTTGATTATTAGTGACTTTGGGCATCCTATCCAATAAAAGAGCAATATGCAAATTGACCATTACTCCAAGATACAACATGGCCACTCCCATGTGGTCAAAGATGGCTGTCCCCATGTGGACACAAGATGGCCACCATAAGATGGCTAGCAGTTAGGGGTGACCAAGCCTGCAGGAGAGGGAAGTTGGGGGGACCAGGCCTGCAGTGGAGGACAGTTGGGGGGGACCCAAGACATAAGGGGAGATCAGTTGGGGGGACCAGGCCTGCAGGGGAGGGCATTTGGGGGCAGGGACCAGCCTTGTAGTGGAGGAAAGTTGGGGAGACCCAGGCCTGAGGAGGAGGGAAGTTGGGGGGGTGGTGGACCAGGACTGCAGAGAAGGCAGTTGTGGAGGACCAGGCCTGCAGAAGAGGGCAGTGGGGAGGACCAGACCTTTAGGGGAGGGCAGTTGTGGGAAATCAGGCCAGCAGGGAGGGCAGTTAAGGGTGACTGGGCCAGCAGAGGAGGGCAGTTGGTGGAGACCAGGCCAGCAGGAGAGGGCAATTGGGAGTGACCAGGCCTGCAGGTGAGGGCAGTTGGGGGTGACCAGGCTCACAAGGGTAGGCAGTTAGGAGCGACCAGGCCAGCAGGGAGGGCAGTTGGGGGTGACCAGGCCTGCAGAGAAGGACAGTTAGGGGCGACCAGACTGGCAAGGGAGGGCAGTTAGGGGCAATCAGGCTGGCTGGGGAGTGGTTAATGGGTGATCAGGCTGGCAGGCAGAAGAAGTTAGGGGAAATCAGGCAGAGGTAGGAGAGCAGTTGGGAGCCAGCATTCCTGGATTGTGAGAGGGTGGTCAGACATCCCTCATGGGGTCCCAGATTGGAGAGGGTGCAGGCTGGGCTAAAGGACACCCCTGTGCACTAACTTTGAGCACCTGGCCTCTTGTTTTTTTCATGTCTCTTGGCTATCTGTATGTATACTTTGGAGAAGTGTCTATTTAGATCCTTTGCCCAATTTTCAATTGGATTGTTCGTGTTCCTTTCATTAAGTTGTATGATTTCTTTATATATTTTGCAGATTAACCCCTTATCAGATGTATCATTGGCAAATATGTTCTCCCATATAGTTAGCTTTCTTTATATTTTATCGATGGTTTCTTGTGCTGTGCAGAAGCTTTTTATTTTGATGTAGTTCCATTTTTTTTCTCATTTTCCTTTGCCTTAGGAGATGTATAGTCAAAAGTATTGCTATGACAGATGTCTGAAATTTTGCTGCCTATTGTTTCTTCTAAGATTTTTTTTATTGTTTCATGAATTACATTTAAGTATTTTATTCATTTTGATTTTATTCTTATATATGATCGAAGTTGGTGGACTAGTTTCATCTTTTTGCTTGTTTCTGTCCATTTTTCCTAATACCATTTATTGAAGAGACTATCTTTACTCAATTGTATGTTGTTGAGTCTTTTGTCAAATATTAATTGAGTATAATGGATTGGGACAATTTCTGGGTTCTTTGTTCTGTTCCATTGATCTATATGCTTGTTCTTGTGCCAGTACCAGTCTGCTTTAATTACAGTGGCATTGTAGGATAATTTGATATCGGGTATTGTGGTTCATCCAACTTTATTCTTCTTTTTCAAAGTTGTTGTGGCTATTGGGGTCTTTTTGGTTCCATAGGAATTTTTTGTTCTACATAGGTGAATTATGTCTTTAGCATTTTAATAGAGATTGCATTGAATCTATAGATTGCTTTGAGTAATATAGACATTTTAATTATGTTATTGTTCCATAAAGATGGCATATATACTTTCAGTTATTTGTATGCTCCTCATTCCTTTCTCCAATGTTCCATAGTTTTCCAAGTACAGGTATTTTGCCTCCTTTGTTAAATTTATTCCCAAGTATCTTTTTGTTGTTGTTCTAATAATAAATTGGATTATTTTCTTAGAGTTTCTCTTTCTGATAGTTCATTATTGGTGTATAAAAATACCACCAATGTCTGAATATTAATTTTGTATCCTGCTACATTGCTGAGTTCATTTATTAAATCTAGTAGATTTTCATGGAGACTTTAGGTCTTTCTATGACAATATCTTGACATCTGCAAATAATGACAGTTTTACTCCCCCCTTTCTGATTCAGATGCCTTTTACTTATTCTTCTTTTTTGATCCCTGTGACTAAGACTTCAAGTGCTATGTTGAATAAGAATGGTGAAAATGAACATCCCTGTCTTATTCCTGTTTTTAGAAAAAATGGCTTGTTTTTGTCCACTGAATATTATGTTGGCTGTAGGTTTGTCATATATGGACTTTATCATCTTGAGATATGAACCCTCTATTGCCACTTTGCTGAGAGTTTTTATCAAAATGGGTGTTGAATTTTGTTGATTCTTTTTCTGTGTCTATTGACACCATTTTGTCTTTTAATTTGTTTATGTGATGTATCACATTTATTGTTTTGTGAATATTGTACCAGCCTTGCGTCCCTGGAATAAATCCCACTTGGTCAAGGTGTATGATTTTTAAAAATATATTGCTGGATCTGATTTGCTAACATTTGGTCAAGGATTTTAGCAACTATATTTATCAGGGATAATTTTTCTTTCTTTGTACTGTATCTGGTTTTGGAAATAGGATAATTCTTACCTTATAAAAAGTATTTGGTAGTGTTTCATCCAGTTGGATTTTTTTTTGGAATAATTTGAGGAGAATGGGTGTTAGTTCTTCTTTGAGTGTTTGATAAAACTCTCCTGTGAAGAGGTCTAAACCAGAGCTTTGGTTTTATGGGAATCTTTTTTAAAATTATTAATTCTACAATTTCATCAGTTGGTATTGCCCTATCCAGGTTTTCATGACTTTTGCTTGGGAATGCAGGGTAATACTGGATTTATTTATTTATTTATTTATTTATTTATTTATTTATTTATATTGATTTCAGAGAGGAAGGGAGGGGGAGATAGAGGTAGAAAGATCAATGATGAGAGAAAATAACCATACTGGGAATTGTGCATGCATCTGGGCATGTGCCCTATCTGGGAATAGAACTATGATCTCCCAGTTCATAGTTTGATGCTCAACCACAGAACCATGCTGTATGGGCCTCATTTAATAAGTTGGGTACTGTTCCCACCTCTTCTTTTTCCTTAGTATAATTTATATAGAATGCACATTAATTGCCTTATTTTTCACCAAATGGTAGAGGAACAGAAACAAAATTTATTTTCTATATTAGTGTCCTTTAATTGTTGTAACAAATTGCCACAATTTCGTAGTTTATAAAAATACACAGGTGTCTGACAATTCTAGTGGCCAGAAGTCTGAATTGGTTTCACCAGGATGAAATCAGGGTATTGGCAGGGTCATGCTCCTCCAGAGGCTGTAGAGGAGAATCTGTTGTCTTTTCTAGTTTCTAGAGCAGGGGTGGGCAAACTTTTTGACTCGAGGGCCACATGGGTTCTTAAACTGGACCGGAGGGCTGGGACAAAAGCAACCTGACCATGCTGGTGAAGGACTCTCATCTTGGCTGCTGGTGAGGAAGTGGAGGGGAGAGCAAGAGAACCCTCCACTCTTTTGGCTCCTTGGGCCGGATAGAACAGCCAAATGGGCCGGATCCGGCCCACGGGCCATAGTTTGCCCACAGCTGTTCTAGAGCTTCATTTATTGCCTCCCTTACCTTATAGCTTCTTCTTCTATCTTTAAAGCCAGCAGGGTGGCATCTTCAAGTAGTTATATACTTCCTTCTTCATAACACCTTCTCTCTTACAAGGACACTGTGATCATATTAGGTCAACCCACATATTATATGATGAACTCCACATCCAAGATCCTTAACTTAATCATATCTATAAAGTCTATTTGCAGTATAAGGTAAAGTATTAACAGATTGTGGAGATCAGGACATGGAGATCTTTGGAAGTCCATAATTAAATCTACAACATGTTCCTGAGATATAACCAAAATGATCAGAAAAAATATAAAACAATGATTTTCAACATACTGTACAAAATCAACAAAGGACATTGATAAACAAAAGACTGGAAACTAGACACAGCTAGAATCATACTGATGAAAGACTGAAAGCTTTCCTCTTAAGATCAAGAAAAGACAATGATTCCTGCTTTAGCTACTTCTATTTATCAGATAAATAAAAGACAAATGTCTGTCTCTGTAATACTTCTAACTGGTAATCAAGTAGCATTAATCTGTTTTCTCAGAAGATAGAAAATATATTAAATGTATTTTTATACCAGGTGGATAAACAGTATATGGCATGATATATAGAAACATACATAAGAATATTAAATAAAATAATACAACTGGTTAAAATAATTAGATAGAATTCCATATATACACACATACACACAGATAAAATGTATCTAGATGAATAAACACTATGGCATTGGCAGTGATGTCTCTGGATGAATTTGGGTTATTCACTTTTTAAAATTTGTATTATTATTTTAAGAGTTTTTTCTAGCCCTAACCAATTTGGCTCAATGGATAGAGCGTCAGCCTGCAGACTGAAAGGTCCCAGGTTCGATTCCAGTCAAGGGCATGTACATTGGTTGTGTACACATCTCCAGTAGGAAGTGTGCAGGAGGCAGCTGATCGATGTTTCTCTCTCATCGATGTTTCTAACTCTTTATCCCTTTCCCTTCCTCTCTTCAAAAAAAAAAGCAATAAATATATTAAAAAGAGAGTTTTTTCTATAATGGTGATGCACTATATTAATATGATAATAATCAAATAAAATTAAAAGAATAATAAACATCCCAAGTAGGTTGAACTCTATAATGTGATTTGCAATGCTGTCATGATATGTGAAAGTTTTCAAACTCTAGAAATGTATATATTGTATGAATGTTTTGAGAAAAATTATGACTATAATGTGATATCAACCATTAATTTAAATACATACTACTCTTTAGATAAAACTGATGGAATTTTCTGTACACTCATGAAGGTTTGCATACAGGCATGGTGGCTATAGCTGAGTGATGATCTAGGGTCTAATTTCTTGTCAAATAGCATTGTGGGCTGCAGTTCTACCTTGAATTCATGGTTATATTTTCTCCTTTTTTTGGAGGGAAATTGTGTGTGTGTGTGTGTGTGTGTGTGTGTGTGTGTGTGTGTGTGTGTGAAAGAGAGAGAGAGAGAGAGAGAGAGAGAAAGAGAGAGAGAGAGAGAGAGAGAGAGAGGTTTAATGTTGAAAATGTTTCTCACTGGGCAGTATGGGGCATGGTTAAGACAACCTACCTGTGTTTTCAAGAAGAAAGACCAGATTTCAAGTTCATGAGGCAGTAGTAGAGAGATTATTAGTAGAGAGAGTATGATTACCTATTGTGAATACAGGCAAACCTGGGTTCTGACGTTGGTTTTACAACTTCCAGTCATGTGACTCATTTTATCATATACTGGTTAAGCTTTTTTCATACTGTATCTCTGTTCTATGACTTTATTAATCTGAGTGTACAATAGAGTGATGTGGTTGAAAGGTCTTTATTACCCTAGATAAAAATTCATTTTCTCTACACCCCTATGACTGTTTTGTAACTACTAATCTTACATCTCAATCACTTCACCAATATCATAAAATGATTGTGTGTATATAATCATGCATGTACAGTCATCTGATTCATGACAAGACAAATGTGAGATTGACATAGAGGAAGAAAACAATATTTTTTAGTCAATTGGATATCCACATGAAAATAACTGAATCTTGACTCTTTATTGAGCTATAAAAAATCAAGTGGAGCCGAGGTCGGTTTGGCTCAGTGGTAGAGCGTAGGTCTGCGGACTGAAAGGTCCAGGGTTCGATTCCGGCCAAGGGCATGTACATTGGTTGCGGGCACATCCCCTGTGGGGGGTGTGCAGGAGGCAGCTGGTCAATGTTTCTCTCTCATTGACATTTCTGGCTCTCTATCTCTCTCCCTTCCTCTCTGTAAAATATAAATAAAATATATTTTAAAAAATCAAGTGGATATGGTTTGTAGATATAAATGTGAAAGGTAGAAATAATTTAAAGAAAACAAAGGACATACCTTTATGATATTTTTAGTAGGCAACAATATCTTTAACAGGGAAAGCCAGAAAAAAGTACTAACAATAAAGATTTAAAGGCTATATGAAACTTAAGAACATCTGTTCATCAAAAGACCTTATTATGAAAAAGAAAATGCAGTTCATGGAATAGAAGTATTTATTTGCAATACATGCATCCAACAAAGAAATTTTATCTAGAATATATAAAGAATTCCTAAAACTCTGGAAGAAAAGGCAGACAACCTAATAGGAAAATAGAAAAAGATAAATAGGTACTTTAGAAAAAAAATGGCTAACCAAAATGACAAATAGACAAATGAAAACATTATCAAACTCATTATTCCTGAGGATCAGGAAATTAAAATTAAAACTATATGAGATGCTTTTAATCTCAAACTCACACAGGTAAAATGAAATATGTTATTTTCTTTGCTGTGCAAAAGCTTTTTTATTTTATTTTTTCATTTTTATTAAGGTATTATATGTGTACATATATTACCATTGCCCCCTCCCCCATTTCCATACATACCATTCCCCCAGTGTTTTGGATCCATTGGTTATGCTTAAATGCATGGCTACAGTCCTTCAGTTGATCTCTTATCTCTTATCTCCCCCACCTAAACTTCACGCTGTAATTTGACAGTTTGTTTGATGCTTTATTATCTCTATCTTTTTGTTCATCAGTTCATAATGTCCTTTATTATCTATAAATGAGTGAGATCATGTGGTATTTTTTCTTCATTGACTGGCTTATTTGACTTAGCATAATGTTCTCCAGTTCCATTCAGGTTGCTACAAATGGTAAGAATTCCTTCTTTTTATGGCAGCATAGTATTCCATTGTGTAGATGTACCATAGTTTTCTGATCCAGTCATCTGCTGACAGACACCTAGGCTGTTTACAAATTTTAGCTATTGTAAATTGTGCTGCTATGAACATAGGGGTGTATATATCCTTTTTGATTGGTGTTTCTTCTAGTTTCTTAGGATATATTCCTAGGAGTGGGATTACTGGGTCTAATGGGAGTTCCATTTTCAGTTTTTTGAGGAAACTCCATACTGTTCTTCACAGTGGCTGCACCAGTCTGCATTCCCACCAGCAGTGCAGGAGGGTTCCTTTTTCTCCACATCCTCGCCAACACTTGCCCTTTGTTGATTTTTTGATAATAGCCATTCTGACAGGTGTGAGGTGATACCTCATTATAATTTTGATTTGCTTCTCTTGGATAATTAGTGACTTTGAGCATATTTTCATGTGTCTCTTGGCCTTCCTTCAGTTTTCTTTTGAAAAGATTCTATTTAGGACCGTTTGCCCAATTTTTTTTTTATTGGATCATTTATCATTCTTTGGTTAAATTGTATAAATTGCCTGTAGATTTTGGAGATTAAACCTTTATCAGTAATAACATTTGCAAATATGTTTCCCCATACAGTCGGCCTTCTTATTGTTTTGTTGATGGTTTCTTTTGCTGTGCAAAAGCTTTTTATCTTGATGTAGTGCCATTTGTTAATTTTCTCTGTAGCTTCCATTGCCCTAGGATCAGTATCAGTGAATAATTTTTTGGCATATCTCTGAGATTTTGCTGCCTGTGGATTCTTCTAGTATTTTTATGGTTTCCAAACTTATGTTTAAGTTCTGTTTCCATTTTGAGTTTATTTTTGTGTATGGTTTAAGTTGGTGATCTAGTTTCATTTTTTTTTTGCATGTATCTGTCCAATTTTTCCAACACCACTTATTGAAGAGACTGTCTTGGCTCCATTGTATGTTCATGCCTCCTTTGTCAAATATTAATTGAGGATAGTGGTTTGGGTCAATATCTGGATTCTCTATTCTATTCCATTGGTATATATGTCTATTCTTGTGCCAATACCAGGCTGTTTCGAGAACAGTTGCTTTGTAATATAGCTTGAAATCTGTTATTGAGATTCCTCCTACTTTATTCTTCTTTCTCTGGATTGCTGTGGCTCTTCGTTTTTTTTTTTTGTTTGTTTTTTTTTATTCCAGATGAATTTTTGTAAAGTTCTTTATAGGTCTGTGAAATATGTCATTGGTATTTTAATGGGGAGTGCATTGAATCTGTAGATTGCTTTGGGAAATACGGGCATTTTAATGATGTTGATTCTACCAATCAATGAACATGGTATGGTTTTACATCTGTTTATGTCTTTCTCTCTTTTTTTCAGTGTTGTGTAGTTTTACCTCCTTGGTTAGTTTATTCCTAAGTATCTTAATTTTTTTTGATGTGATGGTAAATGGGATTGCTTTTTAATTCTCTCTTTCTGTAAGTTCACTATTAGTGTATAGAAATGTCATAGATTTCTTGACATTAATTTTGTATCCTGCTACATTGCTGAATTCATTTATTAAGTATGTTAGTATTTTTATGGAGTCTTTCTTTTTTATGTACAATATCATGTCATCTGCAAATAAGGACAGCTTTACTTCTTCTTTTCCAATTTGGATGCTTTTATTTATTCTTCTTGATTGATGGCAATGGTTAATACTTCCAGTACTATGTCAAACGGAGTGGTGATAGTGGGCCTTACTTTATTGTTCCTATTTTAGGGAAAATGGTTTTAGTTTTTGCCCATTGAGTATGATGTTAGCTATGTATTCATTATATATAGCTTTTATTATGTTGAAGTATGATCCTTTTATTCCCACCTTGTTGAGAGTTTTTACCAAGAAAGGATGCTGGATTTTGTCAAATGCTTTTTCTGCATCAATTGATATGACTATATGATTTTTAACTTTCAGTTTGTTTATGTGATGCATCACGTTTATTGATTTGCAGATATTGTACCATCCTTGCATTCCGGGAATAAATCCTACTTGGTCATGGTGTATGATCTTTCTGATGTTCTGTTGGAGCCGATTTGCTAGAATTTTGTTGAGGATTTTGGCATCTATGTTCATGAGGGATATTGGCCTGTAATTCTCTTTCATTGTGTTGATTTATTTCAAATGCTTTTTCTGCATCAATTGTTATGACTATATGATTTTTATCTCTCAAATTGTTTATGTGATGTATCATGTTTATTGATTTGCAGATATTGTTCCATACTTGCAGTCCTAGGATAAATCCTACTTGGTGATGCTGCATGATCTTTCTGATGAACTGTTAGATACCATTTGCTAGAATATTGTTGAGGATTTTGGCATTTCTGTTCATGAGAGATATTGGCCTGTAATTCTCTTTCATTGTGTTATCTTTTTCTGATTTTGGTATTAGGGTGATGCTGGCTTCATAGAAGAAGTTTGGAATTGTTCCTTCTTCTTGAATTTTTTGGAATAGTCTGAGGACAATAGGTTTTAGTTCTTCCTTGAATGATTGGTAAAACTTCCATGTGAAGCTGTCTGGATCCGGGCTTTTGTTTGCTGGAAGATTTTTGATGACTGTTTTAATTTCTTCTATAGTTACTGGCCTATTGAGCTATTTAGATTCTTCCTGATTGAGTTTTGGAAGGTTATATTTTTCTATGAATATGTCCATTTCTTCCAGAATGCCTAGTTTGTTGGAATAATGTTGTTCATAGTATTTTTCAACAATCGTTTATATTTCTGTGGGGTCTGTTGTTATTTCACCTCTTTCATTTCTGATTTTGTTTATTTGGGTCCTCTCTTTTTGCTTCTTGGTGAGCCTGGCTAGTGGTTCATCAATCTTGTTTATCCTTTCATAGAACCAGCTCTTGGTTTTGTTTTACTTTTGTAATGTTTCTATGGTCTCTATGTCATTTATCTCCACTCTGATCTTTATTATTTCCTTCTTTATGCTTACCCTGGGCTTTTCATGTTGCTCTCTTTCTAATTCTCTGAATTGTAGGATTAGGTAATTTATTACCATTGTTTCCTGTTTTTTTGCAGTAGCCTTGTAGAGCTATGAACTTCCCTTTCAAGATTGCTTTCATTGTGTCCCATAGATTTTCGATTTTAGTGTTTTCATTGTCATGATTATTTTTTATTTACTCTTTGATCTCTCTGGTAACCCAGTCATTGTTTAATAGCATGCTGTTTAGTTTCCATGTATTTGATTTTTTTAGATTGTTTTTATTGTAGTAGATTTCAAGTTTTATGCCACTGTGATCTGAGAAGATGGTTGATATAATTTCTATCTTCTTGAATGCGAAGAGACTTTGCTTCTGTCTCAGCATATAGTCTATCTTTGAAAATGACCCATGTGCACTTGTGAAGAATGTATATTCTGTGGCTTCGGGGTGAAATGTTCTGAAGATGTCAATTAATTCCCTCTGGTCTAGTAAGTCATTTAGGATTGATGTTTCTTTGCTGATTTTTTGTTTTGTGGATTTGTCCAATGTTGATTGTGGGGTATTAAAGTCTCCTACTATGAGTGTATTGCTGCTAATCTCTCCCTTGTTAACCTTCATGTTTTTTTTTTTTCCCCAATGTATTTTGGTGCTCCTGTATTGGGTGCATATATGTTTATCAGAGTTGTTTCTTCTTGCTGGATTGCTCCCTTTAGTATTTGAAGTGGCCTTCCTTATGTCTTATTATGTCCTTCACTTTGATATCTAATTTGTCAGATGTAAGTGTTGTTATCCCAGCTTTTTTTTTTTTTTCATTTCCATTTGCCTAGAAAAACTTTTTCCATCTCTTCACCTTCAGTCTGTGTGCATCTTTTTTTGAGGTTGGTTTCTTGTAGACAGCAGATATATGGGCCATGTTTTCTTATCCAATCCATTACCCTATGTCTTTTGATTGGAGCATTTAATCCATTTACATTTAAAGTTATTATTGATAGGTATTTATTTTCACCATTTTTATTCTTTACCCATCTGTTACTTCTCCTCTTCTATTTTCTTTCTTTCTTTCTTTCTTTCTTTTCTTTCTTTCTTTCTTTCTTTCTTTCTTTCTTTCTTTCTCTCTCTCTCTCTCTCTCTCTCTCTCTCTCTCTCTCTCTCTCTCTCCCTCTCCCTCTCCCTCTCCCTCTCCCTCTCCCTCTCCCTCTCCCTCTCCCTCTCCCTCTCCCTCTCCCTCTCCCTCTCCCTCTCCTTCTCCTTCTCCTTCTCCTTCTCCTTCTCCTTCTCCTTCTCCTTCTCCTTCTCCTTCTCCTTCTCCTCCTCCTTTCTTTTTACAGAAGACCCTTTAGCATTTTTTTTGCATTGCTGGTTTGGTGGTAATAAATTCCCTTAGTTCTTTTTTTGTCTGTGAAGCTCCTGATTTCACCTTCAATTTTGATTGATAGCCTTGCTGGGTTCAGTATTCTTGGATTCAGAGCCTTCCTTTGCATGACTGTATATGTCATTCCATTCCATTGTAGCCTGGTGAGTTTCTGTTGAGAAATCAGTTGCTAGTTTTATGGGGATTCCTTTGTATGTAACTTTCTGTTTCTCTCTGGCTGCTTTTAAGATTCTTAATTTGTCATTGGTGTTTTCCAATTTAATTATTATTTGCCTAGCCATTGGTCTTTTGGGGTTCATTTTGCTTGGGACTCTGTAAGCTTCTTGGATTTGTGTGGGTTTTTTCTTCCCTGTATCAGAGACGTTTTCTGTCATTATTTCTTCAAACATGTTTTCTATTCCTTAGTTTCCTGTTCTTCTTGTACCCCTATTATGTATATGTTGTTTTGTTTCACATTGTCCCAAAGTTCCCTTAGTCACTCCTCCTGCTTTTTAATGTTTTTTTTCTAGAAGCTGCTCCACTTTGGTATTTCTTCCCACATTATCTTCTAGCTCACTGATGTGGTCTATGTTTCTTCTAGTCTACTTTTGATGCTTTCTATTGAGTTCTTTATAACAGCCATGTAATTTTTCTTTTTTTCTTGGTTCTTCTTCATTTCCTCTTGGTTGTTACTCATATTGTGCAATTTGTCTTCCATTATTTTCAGCCACCTTATGACCATTTCTCTGAATTCTTTCTCTGACAGGTTGCTTGCATTTATTTCATTTACTTCCTTTTCTGGTGGTGCCTGCTTTTCCTTCCCATGTGGGCTGGGCTATTTCTTTGTCTCCCCATGGTCTCTCTTCTTTGGATATTATGCAGTTCTCTCTCTCCTTTATGGGGTGGATTGTAGAGCTCCTTTGAATCCATGTGTTTGTGCCAAATGGGGACCAGTGTTCAGGGGCTTGCAGCTGTTCAGTAGTTGCCACAGTTTCAGATTTTTAGGTTTCTGATAACATCCACTTTCCCCTTCAAGATGGCATGGTCTCTGCATCTAAGCCCATAGCTCTAAGCTTGTAGTCAGGGAGGGGACTCAGCAGCATTGTGGGCTTCCTGGTCATGGGAATGTTGTTCATCAGTCCCCCACCTTCACCTGTAGAATAGCTGTCCCTTAACTGGCCAACAAATACTCCCTGTGTGATCCTCAGCTGTTCTTCCTTCTCAGAGACAAGGCTTGGGACCCGTCTGTCTATTCTGCCACCATTTTTTTGTTCTGAGTTTATTATTCTAATATGTGGTTTATCCTAGAAACTATTTCATACTCATGTGCAAATAATGTATATTATGCTGCTTTGGGGGTGAAGTGCTCTGAAGATAACAAGTTAATCCACCCGACTTATTGTGTTATTGGAGGACACTGTTGAATACATTTTAGATATAGTCAGGCACTCTTACTTTTGGGGCATATCCTCCTGTTGGATTGATCATTTTATCATTATGTAGTGCCATTCTTTGTCTTTCATTACAGCTTTTGTTTTAAAGTTTATTTTGTGTAAGTATTGCTACTCTGTGGGGGCCTGATGTGGCGGGGATCTCCCTTTTCTGTGTCCCGCATGGAAAGGGAGATGAACGAACTGGTTCTAAGTGGAAGTGGCCAGGGATTGAGAAATATTAGAAATAAAGAGAGAAGACACAGAGATAGATTTTTAAGCTGGGAGCTGGGAGGGCCGCTGACCTTCTCTGCTGGAGAGGCAGACAATGACCTCCTGAGCCACGCAGCACATCTATTTATACTTCCATCCACCAAGGGGGTCTCACAGGAAAACAAGGAGCCTGGGAGGGCCCAGTTCCCACCCACTCCTTCCTCCTGGACAAGCACAAGCCAGGAATTAAGAACATTTCGGCACTCCCAGGGCGTGAGTGCAACTGACATGATTCTGCTAATATCCCAGGACCAGTCAGCAACAATCTAAAGAATGTCCAGGTATCTTCCCAGGTGGCCATGTACACTACTCCAGTGGTTTTTCATTTTCATTTGCATAAAATACATTTTTCAATCCTCTTACTTTCAGTCTGTGTGGGTCTTTGGTTCTGAGGTAGGTCTTTTGTAGACAGTACATATATGATTTTTTTTTCTGATCCAATCATCTACCCTGTTTTTTTTTTTTTTATGGGAACTTTGAACGGTTTACCTTTAAAATGACTGTTGATAGGTATGTATTTATTACAATTTGTGTCTTTATAACTATGCTCACTTTTTCTGTCTTCTTTTAATTTTTAAATTAAATTTATTGGGATGACTTTAGTTAATATGGTCATACAGGTTTCATGTGTATTTTCTCTGATACATGATCTAACATTTCTTATAAAACTGGTTTGGTGGTAATGAATGCCTTTAGCACTTCAATGTCTGGATGCTCATTATTTCTCCTTCAATTTTAAATTATACCATTGCTGGGTAAAGTGCTTTTGGTTGTATGTCCTTTGCATCACTTTGAATGTTTCCTGCAAATACCTTCTGGCCTGAAATGTGTCTGTTGAGAAACCAGCTAACAGTCTTTTGGAAGTTCCCTTGTAGGTAAAATAATTGTCTTTCTCTTGATGCTTTTAAGATTATTTTTGTCTTTAACCTTTGCCACTTTAAATATGATGTGTCATAGTGTGGGCCTGTTTGGTTCATCTTGTTTGGGACTATCTGTCCTTTCTGGAATTGTGTGTCTTTTTCCTTCACCAGATTAGGATAATTTTTAGTCATTTCTTTACATGGATTCTCTCTCTCTCTCTCTCCCTCCCTCCCTCCCCCTTTCTCGCTCCTTAATCTTAATATTGTCTGACAGATCCCTGAAACTATCCTAATTATTTCTTTTCTTTTTGCTGCTATGATTTGGTGTTTTTTGCTACATTGTCTTCCAAATCATTGATTCCATCTTCTGCTTTATATTACCTATTCCTTCTAGTGTATTTTTCATTTATGATATTGTATTCCTAATTTCAGACAGTTTTTAAATGGTTTCTATGTCCCTTTGCATGCTGTTGAAGTTCTCACTAAGTTCCTTGAACATCCTTAGAAACATTGTTTTGAATTATATATTTGGTAGATAGCTTGCCTCCATTTCATTCAGTTCTTTTTCTGGAGATTCCTCCTGTTCTTTCATTTGGGCCATGATTTTTTATGTTTTTCCATTTTGGTTGCATCTTTGTGTTTGTTTCTGTGTATTAGGTAGATCTGCTGTATCTCCCAGTCTTGGTAGATTAGCTTTATGTACTAGGTTTCCTGTGGATCCCAGTTGCCACAGTTTTCCTGATCACCTGAACTGGGTGTTCCAGAAATGTTCCTTGTGTGTGTTCTATGTGCCCTCCTGCTAAGTTTAGTCTTAATGCTGTTGGCTTATTTATGTGTGGGGTTGACCATCAGGCTGGCTAATTGTGAGTATTGACCTTAACCACAATGTAGTAGCTGCTCTGCTGGTGCTAACCACACAAAGCAGAATTCACCTTAGCAGGATCTTGTGCCTGCTGAAATCTTCCGTTGGATATGCCACTGTGGAGCTAATTAGATCCCATTCTGATGTTGCCTGACACCCACCACTGGGTGTGTTGATTCTTCGGCCTCTTGGGAGGATTTCTGGTGCAGGTCAGTATCAGATGCTGCCTGTAACTGGCCTTGGCTCCCTTGTTTGAAGCCACAAAGTGATCCACAGTTTGTGGATCCCTCTGCTGGGCTTGGATGTGCTTGGAAAATGACAAACTACATATCAAGCCAGCTTCTACCATCACTAAGCCTGGAGGCACATCAGCAAAAGACCCAAGGTACCCCAACATTCTTTTCCACCTGTTGAAGTCTGCTGGCTCCCAGTTAGACTCAGTTACTGAAAGAACCTCTAGTGATATGCAAGTTGTGTGAAGCTGTTTTTCAGTGAGTCATCAGGTGGGGCAAGTAGTGTTCATCAAATTGACACAGGTTCAATATCATGTGGGTTTGAGGCCACTCAACAAAGTTCCCCGTGTATACTGAGTCTAGCTGCTACCAGATGAGTACTTGAATACTTTTGTTGTGGGGCAGGGTCTCAGGATCCATCAGGATGCATCCAGCAGAGTTTATAAGGTCCAAAAACAACAATAACAACAAGGTTTGGCTGTGTGAAGGGAAGGCTCTGAACTGGGTGGGCATGTAAGGAAAAATTGTCCTCCATCATAGAGCCACACAGCTGTCTGGCCCTGATTTCCTGGAGATCCTGTACTCAACAAGGTGGGTCTGCTAAAGTTAGGAGGGCTTGGCTAGTGGAGGTCTTGTGTCCTGGGGTGGCTCTGGTTAGGCTCTTGAGAAGGTAGGGGGGGATGTCCCTTGTATCAGATCTGTACAATTTAGTCACTGATATACCTAGAGACTATCTATACCTCTATACTCCAGGCCAAGACAGCTTACTCCTTTCTGGACATGAGTTTTGGGGCTACATGGAATTAGGATGTTAGGGCTATTGCGTTCCCTCAGGCTGATGCCATAAGGAGGGAAGTGTTCAACCCAAGAAAAAATGGCTTCTCTGGTGTGAGAGGATTCTTCACAAGGATACCAGTGGCTGTGCTTTCAGTTCTCTTCTCAGAGCCACAAACCCCAGTGACTACTCACACAACTCTAGTCTACTCTTCCCTCTCTCCACTAGAGCACAGGGTGACTTCAAATGAGATTTTGTGCATTGGCCCTTTAAGAGAGCACATGGGTTTTTATCATGCTGCCATTGCTCCCTGGTAGACAGAAGCTATGCTGATTTTCACAGCCAGATGGTATGTGGGATCCTCTTCCCAGTTCAGAATCTCTAGGCTTAGATGCCTGGCATGGGATTCAGACCCCACATGCCACAAGATTCTCAACCACTGTACATGGATCTGGGTTCAGCCATTCTCATCTCTCTGACCTTTCTACCAGTTTTAATGTTGCTTTTTCTGTAAATCTTTGGTTATAAGACTTATGTTAAGCTAATATTCAGTTGGTTATTAAATTTTATATTTCTGTGTTTCAGTTGTAAGTCTAGTTTGGTTCTGGGAGGAAGTGAGTGTAACATCTACCTACTACCTGCCATTTTGGAGAAGCAGAGTTTGTCCTTAAAACAAAGGAATATTTTCCAGCAAAGTTCTACCAAAAATATACAGAATTCTATCAGAACTAAATGATTCTGATCATTTGTTCTACAAATAGCTAAAACAAGCAGTAGAACAGGGTAGGTTGTGAGGTCTGTTGGAAAGAAGAGAAAAATATCATAGTGAAAAACTATTAAGCAGTGGAAATGTGAGGGCAATGGAAGTGTATCAACCAGCTGTTCTTTATTTAATTATTTTTTTCAATAGCAGCAAACACTTATTTTGTATTAGTTTCAGGTGTACAGCATAGTAGTTAAAACATTATATGTTTTCAAAAGCATTCCCCATTTTTATTTTTTTATTTTACAATTTTTTTATTAAGGTATTATATGTGTACATAGCTTACCATTGCCTCCCTCCCCTCCTAATCATGCCCTCCCTCCCCAGAGTTCTGTGTTCGTTGGTTGTACTTATATTCATGCATACCAGTTCTTTGGTTGTTCTCTTATCTCCCCCCAGGTCTCCTTCCCCTCCCCGCTGTCATTTGACAATCTGCTTGTTTTATGGTGACTATCTCATGATCACATGAATAGAATCCGCTCCTCATTTGCAGTCTGCTTGTTTTATGGTGACTATTTCAGGACCACATGAATAGAGTCTGCTCCTCCTCTGGTTCACACCGCCCCTCCCCCCAGGTCCCACTGCTTCTCTTAGGACACACGGCTCGCCCAGGGCACACGGCCCCCTGGGACACACGGCTCACCCAGGGCACAAGGCCTCTTGGGACACACAGCTCACCCGGGGCACATGGCCTCTCTGGGATGCTGGGGTCGCGAATTGGAGGCACCATGCTAGCTCCTCACTAGCACGGCGGGCAACTCCCTGAGCCCGGGGCATAGTAAGCTCTGTTCTCGGTGGATTTCCCTTATTCGTAGTGGCGGTGGCGGGTGCGGCAGGGATGGTCGCTCCTGTGGTTCAATTTCCACTGTAGTTTTAAAGTTCACATGGCAGCAGTGGCGGAAGCTTCGTCCCGGCCATGTAGCGGTGGTGGAAGTACTTGCTGGGGCCAGGAATGGAAAGTACCGTGCACCAGCATGGAGGTTGTGCTGGGAAGGTTGTGGGCGGGCTGAGATGGCTTCGGGTGGAGAGACAGCTTTTAATGGTGTCTCCTTTGGTGCGGAAGCAGAGCTGCTGTGGATGCAGAGGCTAAGTTCTGAAGCTGCACTCTCCCTGAGCCCGGGGCAGAGTGAGCTCTGTTTTCAGTGGATTTCCATTATTTGAGGCAGCGGTGGGTGCGGCAGCAACGGTAGCTCCTGTGGCTCAATTTCCCCTGTAGTTTTAAAATCCACATGGTGGTAGTAGCGGAAACTTCAGCCCAGCCATGCAGTGGCGGAGGAAGGACTCGCCAGGGCCGTGAACGGAAGGCGCCGTGCCAGCTCCGCACCAGCACATGCACGGAGGCCGGGATGAGCTGGCTGAGGGCAGGGAGACGTTGCGCCATCTCCTCACCAGCACGGCGGGCGGGCTGGGACAGCTGCGGGCTGGGATGGTTGCGGGCAGGGAGGCTGCGCTCAAAGGCTTCTCATCTTGGCAGGAGCCGAAGGCGCGGCGGAGGCCCCGCATCAGCTCCCTGGCTCCCACAGCGGCCGGCTGGGCTGGCCCACTCCCTGGGCCCCAGGGCGGAGCGAGGTCTGGCTTCCCTTATTGCTGGTGGCAGCAGCTCCGGCAGGTCCGGTTTCGTGTAGTTTTAAACTCCACATGGCAGCAGTGGCACTCTGCTTTGTGTCTAGTTGTAGCCTTCCCATTTCGCCAGCTTTCCTGTGTGTCTGGTGCGATCCCTTTTGATTTTAGCTGTTGTTTTTTTCCAAATCGTTGATGAGATGGCAGCTTAGGAGACTACCTAGGTCACCATCTTGTTTCTGTCTCCAGCATTCCCCAATTTGGAAGTGCATTCCCCCTTTTGAAAGTATTCCACCTTTTGAAAGTATATGATGTTTTAACTACTATGCTGTACACACAAGACTAATACAAAATAATGAGTGTTAGCTACAATTGAAAAAAAATAATAATTTAAAAACTAAGAAAAGAACAGATGGTTAATACAACACTTCCATGGCCCTCACATTTCCACTGCTTAGTAGTTTTTCACTGTGTCATTTTTCTCTTCTTTAATCTCACCAGAACTCTGTGAAATGATGGGTCAGGTCTTAATGCCATATTTTGTAGACAGAGAAACTGATACCACACTGTGAATGATGTGTCCAAAGTCACAAATAAGTCAACAGCTAAACCTGAGCTAGAACCACCTCTCTAAGTTGTACAGTACTTTGGCTAGAATAAAGTTCTAACCAGAACTGGAGAAAACATTTAGCTTTTAAACATAATTAAGTAAAGCAGTATTTTCTCCTCCTCTCTATTTGGCCAATTGTATACCCTCCTTCAAATTTACTTAATTAAATGTTCTTTCCTTCAAAAACACTTTTATAATTTATTTTACCTGGTTAAGCCAAGGACTGACCTGTTGGCAAAGCCACAAACAAGTCCCAGCTTAGGGGGCACAACCCTCTTAGCATAATTAATTTTGACCTTATGATGCCCCCTAGATCCTATCTGGGTAGGTAATGGGCTTTGAGAGATGCAGCAAGTGCTGCCAAAACAAGTGAAACTCATAAGAACATTGTAACTATGGTGACCACTACATTGTTTACCTCTGGCTATAAAATAAAGTCTCAGTTTCCTATCTGGATCTTTCTCTGTGGCCTTAGCCAGGCACAAGAGATCCACCTAGACACCCTCCCCACCACAAAAAAGTATTCCCCCCTGATTTTTATTTTAGCTTATTTCTATTCTCCAGGTTCTCATAATAGCAGTTTACTGGATTTGAAGTTGGGATATTTTTTTTCTACCATCTTCTGGTCTTGAAGTTTTTATCATCATTCAATAAAGAGACAACTGAATATAAGTATTAAACTCTATTGAAAAGGTCCAAGAAGCTGGAGGTGAGGAAAATGAAAGAGATGAAAATGAAGAACCAGAAAGAGAACTCAAAATGGATGTGGACTTAGCAGAGGTCAGTCCTGGATTACCCAGGTATTAATGTATATGGCCTTGACTATTAACTACCTATTCCTGACATACACTTGTTACTGAAAGTTTTATGTATTTAATTTTTTTCTGTAAACTAAATATTTTTTAAATGTTTAAATTTAGTTTAGAAAGTATTTTTTTAGATGTTGAAATTCAGTTCAATGTTAGGAATGTTCTCCCATACTACATATTATAGAAGGCAATGTGTTCTTAAATGTACTTCATTCACAACTATAGTTCTTTTTCCTGGAGCTTTAAGACTATATAGCATATGGGAAATTTATCAGACCTGAGAGCAATACTTTTTAAGAGAATGGTCACCAGAAGAAAGCAGCTAAAGCAGCTAGGTCATGCACTAGCTGTGACTTCATCACTTGGCCATAGCAATATAGTCTCTTGTAATAACAATGACTTTGAAAAGGTGACTCCTTACAAAGTAGTAAAAAATTAAGGATTTCAAGTAAGGCCACATTTTAGGATTAATTTAAAAATAATATTTCAACTTATAGTTTTATGTTTCATATGGCATTTAAAAAAGAAAATTGGTCATAATAAGCTTATTGGTTATCATTGAATTGGTAATTAAATATTAACTTATATTTCCTCTATCTATCCATCCCTCCCTTTCTTTACCTTTTTCTATCTTTCTTTATCTCTCTCTCTTTCTGAATTTTCAGAGTTGTGGATATCTGATAACAGCCTTATTTTCATTTTACAGAAACTGAAATTCTAAAAGTATAAGTGTTTTCAAATTAGTGTAAAAAGCATAAGAAATATAAGGACTTGTATGCATGCATATAAGCCCAACCAATGGACACAGATAACAGGGGAGTGAGGGCATGAGTGGGGGGTGGTTTGGGGAGGTTAATGGGGTGATGAGGACACATATGTAACACCTTAATCAATAAAATTAAAGGTTGAAAACAAAAAAACATAGGCTTTTAAGATGGTGAGATTTATTTAAATCAAAGAGTAACTTCTCCACAAAACTCTCACCCCAGCGTTTATAGTGGTGGGCAAGAGGCAGACAGTTGGTGTGATCAAATGATTGAAGCATGTGCATTCTGGTATCCAAAGGTCTGAGTTACAAGAAGAAAGCATTTTATTTTCTCCTTGTTGAGACAACAGACGTGCATAGAATTTACTTTTATTCAATTACTGGTGCATGTTAATGGTATAAAATTATTAATTGACCCTTTTATATTCCACAGTTGGAAAACATAGAACAAAATGGATGGCAGAAGAAAAGTTGAATTTGTTCTTCATGTGTATTCTAGTTTTCAGTAGACCAAATAAATAGTTTTGTGTCAAAATTCATCACCCCAAACTGATATTAACTGACATATGACTTCATTCTTACCTTTTACATATATTTCTGACAGCATTTGTTCATATTAACAATAAAAGCTTCTTTGAAGTGTATAAGCCAAATTTATTTTTTAACATAAATAACACTGACTTACATCTATCTTTGTATCTTTTTTTGTTTGTTTTGACTCACTTTACTGTCATTGAAAGAAACCTATCTCAACTATTTTGTAAGCCTGTTTACAATTCTTTCACTGCAGCCCCAAATAAATTAAAATATAAAGTTATAAACAATTTGCTTAATGGCAGAGATGGCAGTCTAGCCTCAAGTTCATTTTATTGAAAGAAACCAATGGATAGCCTAGCTTACCTGGAGAACAGATGGTGCTATTGGGCTGCTATGGGCCAGCAGTATTAATAGTACCATCACCTGAGAACTTGTTAGAAATGGAAATCTCTAACCTCACTGCAGACCCACTGAATAAGAAATTCGGAAGGCACATTGCTAGCTATTAGGGTTTTATAAGTCCTCCAAGAACTTCTGAAGCACACTAAAGTTTTAGAGCTACTGGTTTAGAACGATGAGGTAAAATGCTAAACTTCTTCTTCAGTGAGATCAGCCTTAATTCACTGTCTTGGTACTATTGCAGGTAAACTGAACAGGTGGTAAGATCTGGACTGAGGAAGAGATTAGAATTCTCATGAGCCTGACACACAAAGATTTCCTGGAAACGTGTAGTTTCCTAGGCTTGCCTTAAGAAATTACCACAAAGCAGGTGGATTAAACAACAAATGTATTCTTTCATAGTTCTGAAGACAAGATGTCTGAAATCAAGGTGTTAACAGGGTTGGTTCTTTCTAGAGGCTCCAAGGACAATACGTTCACTGCTTCTCTTCTAGATTCTGGTGGCTGTCATAAATCCTTGGCAACCTTGGCTTATAAATGCCTGACTACAATCTCTTTATCACCAACACATAGTATTTTCCCCTGTGTCTCTTTCTGCATCTCTTGTCTTCTCATAATGACATCAGGCATGTTGTATTAATGGGCCTACCCTAATCCGGTATGACACTATCTTAACTTGATTACACACACAAATACTTTATTTCCAAATAAGGTCACATGTATAAGTTCTGGGGGTTATGGCTTCAACACATACTTTTGGAGTACACAATTTAAATTGTAACTAGGGGCAAAGATTGGGTGGTGAACGTGACAAATGGATAAAGGAAAAAGCCAGTTTTAGAAGGATAAAAACATGATATCATCAATATATGAAGTTAAGAAACATACAAAATCATTATACTGATTATAAATACATACATTTGTAGTAAGAGGCATGCATAGGAGTGATGTACACAATAGTAGCATGCAGAAAGATACGTATGAGAATGATAAACTTCATATTTAGGGTGGTGGTTAAATCTCACGAAGAGAAAAGCATAATTCAATTGGAAAGGCATACATAGTGACTTTCAACTTTTTTATAATTTATGTTTTAATGTTGGATAATGGGATATTGATGTAGTATCCTATGTATTTTGTGTAGGTCTAAAATATTTCCTTTAAAAAAAGTTAACAAAATTTAGGACTAAATTCTGGAAATTGTTTAAGGAAAAAAAGTGAAATACTTGACCAGAGTGTAGGATAAAAGAAGGGGAGCATTAGGAGTTTGAGGGTAGAAGGCCTTGTTTAGTTAAGACTCCTTGCGTGCTTGCTAATTTGGCATCAATATATTTTTCTATTTTCTATGGTAGCACATCTCAGAGTGTATTAACATTATTTATATTATCTCCCTTCCTCTCTACAGTGTGATCTTCTGTATAACTGGGACCTTAAAGGACTTTATGTCTCCAAAAGCACCTAACACTGTGTTTTCTTCTTGGTAGGTGCTTGATAAAGTTCTGTTAAATTAAATTAGCATACTATGTTTGCAACCCTTTTCGGTCACTGGTGTTGACTTTTTAAAATGTATTATCATGTAGTTACACGGTAGTCCTTATGGCCAGAACATAAAAGGTACAAGGCCTTTTGTCATAGTTGCTTAATGAAAGAATATTCCAAGTAGAGATTTATACAGGTAATGCCACTTTAAAAGCCTCAAATAGGTTCTTTTTGGTTCATACCATGCTGGCTGTATGTATATATATGGTACATGGATATGTAGCACACATAAAGCTATGAATTCTCAAACATAGCTTTATGTATGCTACATATGCAATCATCATATGTGTGTGTGTATACATATATGAATATATAAGTATTTTTGTTTCATATAGTTAATATTAAGGGCCCTTCTGTGCACTCAAAAATCTTATGGGGTTCATATCAGACAACAGATGAATATACAACTCTGAGATAAGCCCTTTTGCCACATATTTAGGATCCATGCCCCTCCTCCTAACCATACTGCAGGTATTTGGGACCCTGAATTTGCTCCCCAAGTGGTTCTACCGTGTTTTCCCCCAAACAAGACCTACTTACAGGTTTCCTTCTGAGTGAAATATAAGGCATCCCCCGAAAATAAGGCTCCCAGACTCTGTCTCAGAATGAAAATTAATTTACCGTAAACTGGTCACTAGGGCCGCCCCGACTGGCGTCCAGCAGTGATGTTATGGGGAGTCCTGACGTCACTGCTGTGTGAATGGAGAGAAATCAGCTTGGAAACTTTGTGAAACCTAAACTGCAAGAAGTTGTGACTTGGGTGAAGAATTCATGGGAGAAAATCACTGACAATTGCATTGCAAATGCACTGGGAGCAGGCTACCTTGACAAGAAGTACTCATTTAAAGACAGTGCTATTGCTAAACATGAGAGATTTGGTCCACTGATTCTGAAAGAAATGGAGTCACAAGAAATTCACCAGGAAATTTAGGAATTGGATTGTTATGATGATGTTCCAGAAGATGATGACATGATTGTCATTGAATAAATGAGTAAATTCTTGATATTGTAGGATTCACAGTTTGTCTGGTTTGTGTTGACAACTACCGTACTACCGTCCCATATACAGGTAATACATTTCCTTCATTTTCATTTAACAATAAATGTGTACCTTATTCTTCTTCATGGAAAAATAAGACATTCCCTGAAAATAAGACCTAGCACATCTTTGGGAGCAAAAATTAATATAAGACACTGTCTTATTTTCGGGGAAACAGGGTATGTCCTAAACCACAAGAGGCCTACATTCTCCTCTTCACTAAGTCTGTGTTTCTGAGGGTCGAGTGGCACTATCATTGTTATACTCTCAGGAATAAAAGGTAATCAAGAAGTAATGTCTGTATGCAGGTAGTGGGACAAGTGGACTATATTATCCAAATATATACATCTGAAGTCTTTCATGATATGGGAAGAAGGTCAGGTTATACACTGGTACAGCAGAGGAAGTTGGAATTTAGGGAATGGGATGTGAACCGGGGGTCTGAGGTGACCCACTCTCCTCATATTACTGGAATAGAACTTTGCGGAATTTAAATATGGAATACAGACCCTAATCTGACTCCCAATAATCCCAACCTTCTGGAATTCACATTTTTGTATAGCCAGTCACCTGCTCTTGAAATGCTCTTGAATACAGTAAGTATAGTACAGGGCAGCATTGGACAATCCAAGGCATCCCTATGTGTAGTGAACTTCACCCAAGCAAGGATTCCAGACTTATACCAGTTACTGACAGATTTGTATTTTAAAATATTCTTGATAAACTAAATAAGAAAAAATATTTCTAAGTATTACCTAATATTCTAAATATGATATGGTCTTTCAGGTTGTTATGAATTTAACTTTTCACATTATTAGATATACTTTATTTAAGAGTATTAGTTGATTTAAACCTTCCAAACATTAGCAACCTGTATTTCCACTTGGAAGTGATATTTCAATATATCTTAGAACTCTAAATCCCAAGAAAATTCATCAAGGAAGACTGCTCTGAATTTCTGTGGGGGTTCATTTCCCACTCTCTGGCATGTATGCATCCTACCATGGTGTCTAGGTCAGTTACATCCTTTTTAAAAAAAAATAAATCTTTATTGCTCAGATTATTACAATTGTTTCTCATTTTCTTTACCCACTCACCCCATTGTCCTCATCCATAGGTTATACGATTTTAATCCAATCTCTTTCTGGACCCCCATACCCCTTTCACCCTGATAATTATCAACTCACTCCCTTTCTTTGCCCCTGATTCTATTATATTCACCAGTTTATTCCTCAGATTTTTAATTCACTTGATCTTCTTCCTCTTCTTAAGTAATACCTTTCAGCATTTCATATAATACTGGTTTGGTGGTGATGAACTCCTTTAACTTTTTCTTATTTGTGAAGCTCTTTATCTGCCCTTCAATTCTGAATGATAACTTTGCTGGATACAGTAATCTTGGTTGTAGGTTCTTGCTATTCATCACTTTGAATATTTCTTGCCACTCCCTTCTGGCCTGCATGGTTTCTGTTGAGAAATCAGCTGATAGTCGTATGGGTGCTCCCTTATAGGTAACCAACTGCTTTTCTCTTGCTGCTTGTAAGATCTTCTTTTTGTCTTTTGCCCTTGGCATATTGATAATGATGTGTCTCAGAGTATTTTTCTTTGGATTCCTCTTGTTTGGGGTTCTGTATGCTTCCTGTACTTGTAAGTCTATTTCTTTCACCAGGTGAGGGAAGTTTTCTGATATTATTTCTTCATATATGTTTTCAGTATTTTGTACTCCCTCTTCTTCTGGCACCCCCATGATTCTGATGTTGGTGCGCTTGAAGTTGCCTCAGAGGCTCCTTACACTATCTTCATCTTTCTGGATTCTCTTTTCTTCTTGCTTCTCCAGAGGAGTGTCTTTTGGCTCTTTGACCTGATTCTTGTGTTCTTCCATTCTGCTGTTGGATCTTTGAATAATATTTTCCAATTTAGTCAGTTTATGTATACTTTTTAGTTGGGTCTCATGAAGTTTATCAACCTTTTCTAGGATATTCTTGCATAACCTTAGAACCGTAGTTCTGAACTCTATATCCTCCATCTCTTTCGTTTGAGATCTATTTCCTTGTCTCGGCATTTTCGCTGTTTTTCAGAGTTGGTAGGATGGCTTTGTGTGTTTGGTGTCCTAAATGGCCCAGTGGGTCAGCCTCCTCAGTTACCTGAGGTAGACACTCTTGGTGCTCCCCTTTGTGGACTGTGTGCACAGCCTTGTTGTAGCTAAGTCTTTATTGTTGTGAATTGACCTTGAGGCCAATTGGATGTGGGTATCAGTTGTGTCTACTCTGGGATAACTTCTGAATTGGAGACAGTCTTATAGGATCAGACTTGAAAAACTGCAGAAGCCTCTGCTCAGCTTGGATGGGGAGGAGTCTCAGGGCTGAACTGACAGTCTTGGCTTCTGCCCTGCTCTTGTGCACTCGCCTGAGTTTCTGCCTGACCATCCCAGGTTCCCTGTGCAAGAGCCTGGGTCCTCCAGGGGCTCGCCTGGACTTGGGCTGGTCTCTGTAGTCTGGAGCTTCTGACTCCTTCCGCTATGGAGTGGCCTCCACCTGGGTTAGGACTCCTCCTACTGAGAGGCCACGGCAGCCTCTGAGGTCAGACCTCTGTGCATACTCACTCGCGTGAGACTGTAGATCCTGCTGGCTGTGGCTCCAGGGTCCCTGGTCTCCCAGTCTCTGAGTCTCTGGGTGCCTTTCTCTACAGTGCACACTCCACCCATATGAGCCTGGGACCTCGGGGTTTCGGCCGGGGTTGGGGTTCAGTACAGTTGGAAAGGGTTCTGTGCAATCGGGAATTCCTCCCCTCCCACCACCAGGCAGGCATTAGGTGGCTACACTTCTTCTCCACGCGCAAGAGTCTCCCTACCTCAGTGCTTTGTGACTCCCAGTCTGATCCGTGCACCTCTCTCCTTTCTAGTTGTAGATAACGCCAGCTTTCCTGAGGTTTTGATGAAGTCCTTTTTGATTTTAGTTGAGTTTTTTTTTTTTTTTATTGTTGATGAGGAGGCATCTTAGGAGACTACCTAGGCCGCCATCTTGGTTCTTCTCCAACATCCTTTTCATTAGATCAAATTAGCATGGTATCATCAATATAATAGGTCAATATTCTGTAGAATGACATGATGTCATTTGGAAGAAAAAGATAACCAAGCTCACTTTTAGAGGAGTAGATTATGACATAGGGCTAGAGCACTGAAATATCCATTTATATTGTGTCTGTGGGTAAGATGTTTCAGATTATTGCTTCAGTTCTGTTCCTTATAGTACTTTCACCCATCTTGTCTTTGTTGATTAAATATTGACATTTAGTCTCTGTCACCCAAAATCACAATCTCTATATTGAGTTCAGTAAGTCCAATTCAATGTTAGTAATTCTGCCTGCCGCATCATTTGTATTTGTTTCTATTGGGGTGACATAGGTTAATAAGATTGTATAGGTTTCAATATACAATTCTATGACATATCATCTGTATATTGTATTGTGTACCCACCACCCAAAGTCAAACATTCTGTCACCATTTATTTAGCCTCTGGTAACTACCTTCCTGCTGTCTATGTCTATGAGTTTTTGTTTGTTTTGTTTTTCTTGGTTTTTTGTTGTTGTTGTTGCTTTCAGTTTTATATTTGATATCTCACATATGGTGACAGCATATGTGATGCCACTTTAAAAGCCTCAAATAGGTTCTTTTTGGTTCATACCATGTGCATTGCATTGAATCATATGGCTCTTAACTTTTTCTGACTTATTTTGCTTAGCATGATAATCAAAGATCCAGCCATGTTGTCACAAATGGTAGTATTTCATCTTTTCTTATGGCTGAGTAGCATTCCATTGTGTATAAGTATCATATTTATTTTATCCAATCATCTAGCAAAGGATACTTCAGTTGTTTCTATGTCTTTGCCACCTTAAATAATGCTGCAATGAACATTGGGATGAATATATATCTTTGTGAATAAATGTTTTCAAAAATTTCAGGTAGATACCCAGAAGAAGGTTTGCTAGGTCATATGTTAGCCCTAGTTTTTTTGAGGAGCCTTCATACTGTTTTTCATAGTGAATGTACCAGTTTATATTCCTACCAGCAGTGAATAAGGGCTCCTTTTTCTCCATAACTTCACTAGGACTTGTTATTAATTGATAAATGCTATTCTAACAGGTGTGATGATGTATTTGCATTGATTTTCATTTCCCTAATAACTAGTGAAATTGAGCATCTTTCTTCCATATATCTGTTAGTCATTTGTATTCTTCTTGGGACTAGGGAGAAGTGTCTGTTCAAGTCCTCTGCCCATTCTGTAATTGGATTGTTTTTTGTTGTTGAATTGTAAGAGTTTTTAAAAAATATATTTTGGGTATTAAACCCTTGTCAGAATTGTTGTTTGCAAATATCTTGTCCTGTTCAGTGTGTGATTTTTTGTTTTGTTGGCGGTGTCTTTTGTTGTGCAGAAGCTTTTCAGTTTGATATAGTCCTGATTATTCATTTTTGTCTTTATTTACCTTTTCCTTTGGGGACAGACTAATTTAAATCTTCTCTAAAACCAAGGTCTATAAGTTTAATACCTAGTTTTATTCTAAGTAATTTATATTTCCAGGTCATATATTTTGCCATTTAATCCATTTTTATTTTATTTTTTATATGGGGACAAACAGTAGTCCAGTTTCATTTTTTTGCATATGGCTTTCAAATTTCCCCAGCACTACTTATCAAAGAGGCTTTCTTTTATCCATTGTATCTTTTTGGCTCCTATACCAGTATGTAAAATTATTTTCCTGTGTACAGAACAATAACTTAACAGGGGAGAAGTAAATGGCTAAATTGGCAAAGGGACATGGAAATTAGATGCATTCAGAAATAAAAGGACTGCTGTATATATGAAACTTTATTTTAAATAAACCTAATGGTAACCACATTAAAAAAAAACTTAGACACATAACTTAAAAAAAGAGAAACAGAAGAAAAAAGTATAGAATGCCACCAAACAAACAAACAAACAAACAAACAATAAAAAACATACAGAAACCCAAATGATAATAAAAAACAATGGAGACATAGAGCTACCAGAAAACAAAAGATAAAAATGGCTATAAGAAATCCTTATACATCAATAATTATCTTAAATGTAATTGTGTTAAATTCACCAATAAAAATGTACAGAATAGCAGATTGGATTAAAAACCCAATTTTATTAATCAATTTTACCCCAATAAACTCATTATAAAAGTAAACAACAACAATCATGTGCTGCCTTCAGGAGACACATCTAAGCTACAAAGATAGATCTAGACTCAGTGAAATGTTAACAAAACAATTCTCCAAACAAATAACTTCCAAAGAAAAGAAGGTTTAGCCATACTTATATCTGACAAAATAGATTTCAAGATAAAAAATGTAACCAAGAGAAAAATGTGAACATTTTATAATGATAGAAGGGACACTACATCAAGAAGACATAACACTTTTCAATAAATATATACCCAATCAGAGAGCACTGAAATATAGAAGGTAACTACTAGCAGAACTAAAAGGAGAAACTGATAAAAACACAATCATAGTAGGGGACCTAAATGCCCTAATGACAGCTATAGATATATCATCCAAACAAAATAATTAATAAAGAAATGTCATCTTAAATAACACATTAGACCAACTAGACAAAATTGACATTTACAGAGTCTTCCATCCCTGGATATCAGATAATGCATATTTCTCTAGTGCACATATAACACTCTCAAGGACACAAAATTAGTCTCAAAAAATTCAAGAAGATTGAAATTATATCAAGCACATTCTATGACCACAATGCTTTGAAGTTAGACATCAACTGCAAAAAGGATACACCTCCCCCCCCCCCCACACAAATATATGGAGAATAAACACATGCTACAAAACTGGGTCAAAGAATAAATAAAAAGTGATATCAAAAGACATATAGATCTCTGGTCTGTTTGGCTCAGTGGATGGAGCATCAGTCTGCATACTAAAGGGTGATCCCGTCCCTGGTAGAGGTGCATGCAGGTGTCAACCAGGAAAGACAAATGAGAATGACAATATGGCTGCCTCTTTGTACAAAGGAGGTTATCCATCACAGAATACTGGATGAATAACATCAACATATATCTCAACATCTGGTATGATATTTCTGTGCTGGTGATTTTTTTTTTCTTTATCTGGTAGTAAAGACTATATGAAGCAGTAATAGATTACAAGAGTAAAGAGGACATTCCATTACTGTTACAACATATTGTAGGGATATAAACAAGTGATAAAATGTTTAGTATTAGAGTAAGTGTGTAGTAAAAGGTAGCATTCATATGAAAGATAAGTAAATATGCTAAATAAATTAAGGGAAAGATGTGAGGGAGTTCACAATCGAGGGTATCTTTGGGAAGAATGATCCAGAAAGAGACACTATTTCGTGACAAGGCCCCTATACTGAGCAAGCCTGCCACATGTGAGAAATATCAAGGAGACCATATTGACTGGAACTATGTGAGCAAGAAGTAGAGTAGTGGGAGATGAAGTCAGAGAAGTGATGAGGAGGCTAGACTATATATGACCTTACAATGTCATTGGAAGAATTTTGGCTTTTCTAGTTGACCCCTGAACAATGTGTTAAGGGCACTGAGCCATGCAGTCGAATATCCCCGCATTAATTTTTGATTCCCCAGAAACTTAACTCTAGACCAGAAACCTTAAGAGTAACATAAACAATTGATTAACAGAAAATTTGTGTTATATATAGGTTGTCCCAAAACATGTATACACACTTTAACAGCTGATAAATCACTTAATTTTCATGCCTTTTCAGGTTTAACTGATAATAATGGGTGAAACCAGACTAATCTTTTAAAAATATATATTTTTACTAGAGGCCCAGTGCACAAAATTCATGCATGGGAGGGTGGTCCCCTCAGCCCAGCCAGCACCCTCTCCATCCAGGACCCCTCAGGAGATGTCCAACTACCGGTTTAGGCCAGATCCTGGGGATTGAGCCTAAACTGGCAGTCGGACATCCTTCTCACAATCTTGGACCACTGGCTCCTAATTGCTCACCTGCCTGCCTGCCTGGTCACCTCTAAAAGCCCCCTTATGGCCTGATGGCCCCATCACAGCCCCCCCTCCGTTGGCCTAGTAACCCCATGCAGCCTGCTGTTCAGTTGTTTGGTCATCCCTCACTAACCCCCTTGCCGACCTGGTCACCCCACTCAGTCTGCTTATTCAGTTGTTTGGTTGTCCTTCACTAACTCCCCTGCAGGCCTGGTCATAGGCAGCCATCTTGTGAGGGCATGAGGGTTAATTTGAATATTGCTTCTTTATTATACAGGGTTGATTTAAGAGAGAAAGAGAGAAGGGAGAGAGCGAGAAGCATCAATGATTAGAGAAAATCATTGATTGGTTGACTCCTGCACATTCAACACTGGGGATCAAGCCTTCAACCCAGGCATGTGCCCTGACTAGGAATTGAACTGTGACTTCCTGGTTCATAGGTTGAAATTCAACCACTGAGCCATGCCAGCTGAGCCAGCCAAAGATTTGAACAAAGAAAATTTCTTCTATTCCACCATACCCTTTTTCAAATGGGGGTACATAAAATATAAAGTTTACAGTTCAAACCAGCAACAGTGGATGAATTGAGGGCACACAAATACCAAACAAAATGATTCTTGGACAAGAATGTCACCAATTTTAAAACAGGCACTGACAAAAAATCATTTCTGTAGATTATTTTAAATTTTGAAAATGAACTGTATTTTAATAAACACTGACTTTATAACCATTCAAAATGGGTATACATTTTTTGGGACTCCCTGTATTATATAATCTTTTTAAATTTTTATTTTATTTTTCTTTATTTTATTTTTTCCATCACTGTTTATCCTCCCTATACCCTCCACCTCAACCCATTGCTTCCTCTGACATTTACCACTACTCTTACAAGGTAATCCAGAGAAAAAAAATGTTTTTTAAAAAATTATAAGGAAGAGAACATACATTTGCTGTTATTTATTGAAAAAAAATCTACATATAAGTGGACTCATGCAATTCAAACCTATGTTATTCAAGGATCAACTCTACTTTGAGAAAAAAGATGTGAAATAGTTGCATAGTTTGAAGTGAGAAGTAACAACAGTAATAGCAAACACACATACAGATTTTATCTATGTTAGATTGTTAAAAATTTTACAGGTATTAATTCATGTAATCCTTATAAAATTCCTCTAGCAGGTAGGAGCTATTACTATCCACATTGTTCAAATGAGTAAACTGAAGCAAGAGAAGTTCGGAATGTTGTCCAATCCTGCACAGCTAGTACATGGGAGAGTCAGACTGCAAAACTAGGCAAGCTACTACAAGAGAGATGCTTCTCCCAATGTGGCTTTAGTTTTAAAAGGCTCACAATGGTGCCATTAACTAGCATACTCAGGCATCAGTTAAGTCTATTACCATCAGATTGCTCCCAGTGCTGCAATAGATTACTATGTCAGGTCAAACAGCAAATGAAGTCTGTGGCTTGAGTTCAGGAGGCATAGCTATACTGTTTGCAAAATATCTATTTTTGCTTATTAAAAATGGGAGATGTGTCCCACCACAGAAACATGAATAAAATGAGGAAAACTGGCAGGATCAACTATTTCAGACCTCTGGAGTATCATCAAAGGATTACAGTAATCAAGTAAATTTTGAATCCAGAATAAAGGGGAAAAATTCTGTAGGGGAGCTTTGTGGCATTTAAATTAACCTTGTCCCACTCTCCTTCCCAGTGTGATGACAGTTTTAAGATGTCAGCCTGGCCTGGATGGGATTGCTTAGTGGTTGTGTGTCGACCTATGAACCAGGAGGTAATGGTTCCAGTTCCAGTCAGGACACATGCCTGGGTTTCAGGCTCAACCCCACTGTGGGGCATGCAGGAGGCAACTGATCAATGATTTGCTCTCATCATTGATCTTTCTCTCTCTCTCAAATCAATAAAAATATGTTTTTAAAAAAGATGGCAGCCTGTATTCCCCCATATAGGTACCTAGTTCCAGAAGGAGTATAGTGGAATTTGATCCCAAGAAGTTGTGTTTGTTTAAATCAGTCTAGAAGTTACCTGATGGACTGGAAACTCTCTTAGGTCAGACAATGGCTAAGCAGAGAGTGCTCATAGAAAATATTGAAAGGCAAATGAACAAGCCATTGGTACCAGGGGCAAAAGATTACAGTTTGAGTAAATAGTAAACACATGAAAAAACTGGGAAGAAAAGCCAAAGATAGTTACTTAGGGGAATGAAGGCTTCGAAAAGCTCTCACTTACAATGAAAACCACATGATTTCACCTCTGGCTGACTTTAGGTCACAGCACAAGCAGATAATGAAGCTAAGATAGTGTTATAAATGGGTTTGCTCAGCACTGAAAGAGTGCTCAGAACTGAGCCAGTCTGCAAAGAAAAGAAGGGTATTTTTTTCTATTATCATTGTGGACGCCAAGAATTTAAGAAAACTTCTGCCACACCACTAGCTGACCACAAACTAAAAGAAAAGAGATTTTAGAGACCACACATGACAAAGTATTCTTTAAAATCCTATATAATAAAGAGCTAATATGGAAATTGACCATCATACCCTCACAAGATGGCTGCTTACGACCAGGCCAGCAGGGGAGTTAGTGAGGGATGACCAAACGACTGAACAAGCAGGCTGCGTGGGGCGACCAGGCCAGCAGGGGGGCAGTTGGGGGTGACCTGGCTGGCAGGGGTGGGGCAGTTAGTTGCAATCAGGCTGGCATGTAGAGGCAGTGAAGGGTGATCAGGCTGGCGGGGGTGGGGGGCAGTAAGGGGTGACCAGGCAGGCAGGCAGGCAGGTGTGTGATTAGGAGCCAATAGTCCAGGATTGTGTGAGGTATGTTCCACTGCTGGTTTAGGCCCAGTTCCTGGGGTCAGGCCTAAACTGGCAGTTGCACATACCCCAAGGGGTTCCATATTAAAGAGGGTACAGGTTGGGTTGAGGGGACTGCCCCTGCCCCTGTGCACAAATTTTGTGCACTAGGCCTCTAGTTTATTTATAAAAGTCATGAAATTGGCAACTACAATGCACAGCAAGCAACAACAAATCCTAAGGAGAAAAATACAATTTACAGAGTTACTATACTATTATATTCAAAATGTCCAGTCTTTATTTAAAATCAGGAGGCAAACTGGCACAAAAACAAGAACATACTCACAGGAATAAATATTAGCATTGAATGTGCCTTAGACATAAACACACAAAAAGATGCTGAATATCAGTCATAAGGGAAAAGCAACCAAACCACAATGGGATACCACTTGCCACATGGTATATTGGCTATAATAAAAAGACTGCCACAAACAAGTATTGGTAGGGAGGATATAGATACTGAAATCATAGTTCATGCTGAAGGCCTGTTGCCTAGGCTACACATGAAGGACTAGGTTCCTCATTTGCGCCTAGGGAAAAGCCCCAAACCAAGGGCAGAGAGTGCTATATGTGCACACATGTAGACCTACCCTGCTTATCATTGTCAAACTGCCAAGAAGCGAAGAGATACTGAAATTCTCATACATAGCTGGTGGTAATGTAAAGTGGTGCAGCCTTAGTAGATAATGTATTAACAAAAAGTTAAACATCTAGTTTTATATAACTCAGCCATTCTACCATTATTTTTTATTGTTTAAAGTATTACATATAGTTGTACACATCTCTTCTTCATTTTCCCCATTGAACTTCCCTCAGCTTCCCCCACCCCCTGTCACATACCCTCATCCCACACTCCACCGAGTATCTTGTGTCCATTGGTTGTGCTTATATGGAAGCATACATGTCCTTTGGTTGATCTCTTCCCCCCTCCCCAACACTCCCCAGCCTTCCCGCTATAATTTGACAGGCTGTTTGGTGCTTTACTGCATCTGTATAAATTTTTTTGTTAATCAGGATATAATGTTCTTTATTTTCCATAAATGAGTAAGATCATGTGGTATTTTTCTTTGATTGCCTGGCTTGTTTCACTTAAAATAATGCTCTCCAGGTCCATCCATGCTGTTGCAAATGGTAAGAATTCTTTCTTTTTTATAGCAGTGTAGTAATCCCTTGTGTAGATATACTATAGTTTTCTAACCAACTCATCTGCCGATGGACATTTAGGTTGTTTCCAAATTTAAGCTATGGTGAACTGTGCTGCTATGAACATAAGGATGCATATATCCTTTCTGATTGGTGTTTCTAGTTTCCTGGGATATATTCCTAGAAGTGGGATTACTGGGCCAAATGGGAGTTCCATTTTTATTTTTTTGAGGAAACTCCATACTGTTCTCCACAGTGTCTGCACCCCACCAGCAGTGCAGGAGGGTTCCTTTTTCTCCACATCCTCGCCAACACTTGTCCTTTGTTGATTTAAAAATATATATATTTTATTGATATTTTACAGAGAGGAAGGGAGAAAGATAGAGAGCCAGAAACGTCAATGAGAGAGAAACATCGACCAGCTGCCTCCTGCACACCCCCTACTGGGGAATGTGCCCGCAACCAAGGTACATGCCCTTGACCGGAATCGAACCCGGGACCCGTCAGTCCGCAGACCGATGCTCTACCGCTGAGCCAAACCGGTTTTGGCCTTTGTTGATTTTTTTGATGATACCCTATCTGACAGGTGTGAGATGGCACCACATTGTCATTTTGATTTGCATCTCTCAGATGATTAGTTACTTTGAGCAAATTTTTATGTCTCTTGGCCTTTCTTCTGTCTTCTTTCGAAAAGACTCTATTAAGGTCCATTGTTCATTTTTTGATTGGATCATTTATCTTCCTTTTATTAAGTTGTATAAGTTCCTTGTAGATGTTGGAGATTAAACCTTTATCAGTAATAACATTTTCAAATATGTTCTCCCATACAGTGGGCTTTCTTCTTGTTTTGTTGATGGTTTCTTTTGCTGTGCAAAAGCTTTTTATTTCGATGTAGTCCCATTTGTTAATTTTCTCTTTAGCTTCCATTGCCTAGGAGTGGTATCAATGAAGAAATTGCTTCTGCATATGTCTGAGATTCCTTCTCCTGTGGACTCCTCTAGTATTTCCTCTAGTATTATTATAGTTTTCCATCTTATGTTTAAGTCCCTTATCCATTTTGAGTTTATTTTTGTGTATGGTGTAAGTTGGTGATCTAGTTTCATTTTTTTTTTTCATGTATGTGTCCAATTTTCCCAGAACCATTTACTGAAGAGACTGTATTGGCTTCATTGTATGTTCATGCCTCCTTTGTCAAATATTGATTGAGGATATTGGTTTGGGTCGATATATGGGTTCTCTATTCTATTCCATTGGTCTATATGTCTGTTCTTGTGGCATACCAGGGTGTTTTGAGAACAGTGCTTTGTAATACATCTTGAAATCTGGTATTGAGATCCCACTTACTTTGTTCTTCTTTCTCAGGATTGCTGTGGATATTTGGGGTCTTTTTTACTCCAGATGAATTTTTGGAGAGTTCTTTGTAGGTCTGTGAAATATGCGGTTGATATTTTAATGAGGAGTGCATTGAATTTATAGATTGTTTTGGGTAGTATGGACATTTTAATGATGTTGATTCTACTAATCCATGACCATGGTATGTTTTTTCATCTGTCTACATGTTCCTCTGTCTCTTTTTTCAGTGTTGTGTAATTTTCCACGTATAGGTCTTTTACCTCCTTGGTTAAGTTTATTCCTAGGTATCTTAATTTTTTCTTTTTTTTTTTGGTGCTATGATAATGGAATTGTGTTTTTAGTCTCTCTTTCTGTAAGTTCACTATTGGTGTGTGGAAATGCCATACATTTCTTGGCATTAATTTTGTATTCTGCTACATTGCTGAATTAATTTATTAAGTATATTAGTTGTTGTTTTTTATGGAGTCTTTTGGGGTTTTTTTATGTACAATACCATTTCATCTGCAAAAAAAGGACAGCTTTACTTCTTCTCTTCCACTTTGGATGGATGCCTTTTATTTTTTCTTCTTCTTGTCTGATTGCAATGGCTAATACTTCCAATAATATATCGAACAGGAGTGGTGAGAGTGGGCATTCCTGTCTTGTTCCTGTTCTTAGGGGAAATGGTTTTAGATTTTGCCCATTGAGTATAATGTTGGTTGTGGTTTTTTCATATATGGCTTTTATAATGGTGAGGCATGATCCTTATATTAACACATTGTTGGCAGTTTTTATTAAGAATGGGTGTTGGATTTTGTAGAATGCTTTTTTGCATCAATTGATATGATTATGTGATTTTTATCTCTCAATTTGTTTATGTGATGTATCACGTTTATTGATTTGTGGGTATTGTACCATCCTTGCATCCCTAAGATAAATCCTACTTGGTGATGATGTATGATCTTTCTGATGTACTAATGGATCCTAGTTGCTAGAATTTTCTTGAGGAATTTGGCATTTTTGTTCATGGGGGATATTGGCCTGTAATTTTCTTTCATTGTGTTGTTTTTATTTGGTTTTGGTATTAGGGTGATGCAGGCTTCCGAGAAGGAGTTTGGAAGTATTCCTTCTTCTTGAATTTTTTGGAATAGTCTGAGGAGGATAGGGTTTTATATATATATATATATATATATATATATATATATATATATATATATATTATTGATATTTTACAGAGAGGAAGGGAGAGAGAGAGAGCCAGAAACGTCGATGAGAGAGAAACATCGACCATCTGCCTCTCGCACACCCCCTGGGGGGGGGGGTGTGTGCCCGCAACCAATGTACATGCCCTTGGCCGGAATCGAACCTGGGACCTTTCAGTCCGCAGACCAACACTCTACCACTGAGCCAAACCGACCTTGGCTAGGAGGATAGGTTTTAGTTCTTCCTTGAATGTTTGATAAAATTCCCCTGTGAAGCCATCTGGCCCTGGGCTTTTGTTTGCTGGAAGCTTTTTGATGACTGCTTCAATTTCTTCCATCGTTATTGTCCTATTGAGGTGTTTAGATTCTCTCTGAGTTTTGGAAAGTTGGATTTTTTCTAGGAATATTTCCATTTTCTCCAGGTTATTCAGTTTGTTGGAACAGAGTTGTTCATAGTATTTTTAAACAATCCTTTGTATTTTGGTGAAGTCTGCTGTTATTTCTCCTCTTTCATTTTTGATATTGTTTATTTGAGTCCTCTTTCTCTACTTCTTGATGAGCCTGGCTATAGGTTCTTCAATTTTGTTTATCCATTCGAAGAACCAGCTCTTGGTTTTGTTGATCTTTTATATATATATATTTCTTCTTTTTGGATTTCTCGTTTTAGTATTATGAAGTCACCTTACACATCTCTTTTTATGTCCATCACTTTGAGATCTAATTTGTTAGCTGTAAGTATTGCTACACCAGCTTTTATTTTTCATTTCCATTCCCCTAAAAAACTTTTTTTCCCATCCATTCATTTTTATTCTGTGTATGTCTTTTTTTCTTAGGTGGGTTTCTTGTAGACAGCAGATATATGGGTCATGTTTTCTTATCCAATGCATTACATTATGTCTTTTTATTGGGGTATTTTTTCCATTTACATTAAAGTTATTGATAGATACTTGTTTGTTGCCTTTTTTATTCTTTACACCTGTGTTCCTTCTTCGCTTCCTATTTCTTTCTTTTTCATTTATTTATTTATTTATTTATTTATTTATTTATTTACAGCATACCTTTTAGCATTTCTTGCATTGCTGTTTTTTTGTTGTTGTTATTTGTTTGTTTTTTGGTAACAAACTCCCTTAGTCCTTTTTTGTCTGTTAATCTCCTGATTTCACCTTCAATTCTGATTGACAGTCTTGCAGGGTTTAGTATTCTTAGATTCAGATGCTTTCTTTGCATGACTTTGTATATTTCATTCCATTCCTTTCTGGCCTGTTGTGTTTCTGTTGAGAAATCTGTTGGTTGCCTTATGGGGGATCCTTTGTAGGTAACTTTCTGTCTCTTTCAGGCTGCTTTTAAAATTCTTACTTTGTTTTGGTGTTTGACAGTTTAATTATAATGTGCCTTGGCATCATTCTTTTGGGGTTCATTTTGCTTGGGACTCTGAGCTTCTTGGACATGTGTTTTTTCTTCCATATATCAGGAACTTTTCTGTCATTATTTCTTCAAACAGGTTTTCTATTCCTTGCTCAGTTTCCTCTCATTCTGGTACCCGTCTTATGCAAATGTTTCATTTTCTGTTGTCCCCAAGTTCCCTTATGTTTCCTCCTGTGTTTTAAGTTTTTTTTCTTCTAGATGCTGCTATGCTTGGGTATTCTTTCTACCTTGTCTTCTAGCTTACTGATGTGGTCCTCTGCTTCTTCTAGTCTACTGTTGATTCTTTCTATTTAGTTCTTTATAACAGTGATATCATTTTTCATTTCTTCTTGGTTCTTCTTCATTTCCTCTTGGTTTTTATACATATTGTTGAATTTGTCTTCCATTCTCTTTAGTGACCTTATGATCATTTCTCTGAATTATTTCTCTGACATATTGTTTGACTCTATTTTGTTTAATTCCCTTTTTAGTGATGCCTCCTTTTCTTTCATATGCGGGCTGTTTCTTTGTCTCCCCATGATCTCTCTTCTCCATGTATCTGGTTATGTACTTTTCTCTCTTCTTTTACTAGGCAAAAATCTGATCTTTCTATGAGAAGGTGCAAAGCTAGGGGCTGGTCACTACTTACTGGATATGAGATCTTTTGGAGTGAGGAAAGGTTTTGGTAGATAAAGGGGATGATTACACAACATTGTGAAAGTACAACATACCACTTAATTGTACACTTTAAAATATTTAACTTTATGTTATTTGAATGTTTTTTAATTTAAAAATTTTATTGATTATGGTATTATTCTACAAGGTCATTATAATTTTCCCCAGATTTGGGTTATCCCCATTACCTATAATAGTATCTCCAACCAAGGGGTATCAATAAAAAAAATATTTTATTTTATTTTATTGGTGCTTGGAGACAAAAGTAACACAGCTATAGGTATTTTAGAATTACAAAAGCATATTGTACAATTATCCCAAACAAACACACAAACCAATCCTGTGAATGTCTGACAGCAATTTAAAAATGACAAGAAAGGACCTCATCCCTTCCACTATGCACAGGGCCCCCTGAGAAGGTACCTGAGCATTCTATATTGGCACGTCTTGCCCTTTTGGCCAAAAATGAGCCTCTTCTCATGGTCCAGATGCCCACAACTGTTGCCTGACCTTTCAGTTCATGCCAAGGCTGAAGCACCAAGGTGGCTGGCACCATGGATCTTCTGCCTGTTCAGTGGGGGGAGCTGGGCCCTCTCTGGAGAAGAAACATGGGGTCCCAAAAATGTGAGATCAACACCCAGGCCTTGCCAGCAGGTGAGGGGTTCCTGAGGCAGGTGCTAGGTGTGGAGCCCATGGGGGCATAAGTCACCAAGGAGACAAAACTAAGCCTCACAGCACCCTGCTTGGCCCCAGAGGATGGCTGGTTAGCCAAAGACGGGTAAGATTCCTCAGGAAAGGAACAACCTAAGACAGGCACAGTTTCAGAGGGGCCATCAGGAGAGAACTTGGGGGTCAACAGAGGTGGGGCACAGACCCTTACCACCCCTCCTGCAACCTGGCAGGCACCTGAACCTTCTCTCATTCTGAAGGAGGTCTCCTGCCCCCATGGCTGCTTTGATTCCCATACACAGCTCAAATTGGGACCCAAGTAACAGACAGAGACGTGGTGGACAGCAGCTGCCATTTCACTGCAACATGACTTGTTTGAAAGGCCTTGTACCCATGAAGTGGGCAAGTGGGTTTTTAATATCCAAGTCCAGCCTAGTAGTAGGAATGCTCAGACCCTTCTCAAGAAGCCAAACAATCAAATCCACTAATACACACATGCAAAATAAGACTGTTGCTAGAGTGTTGAGTCTGACAGATGAATAGTAGCCAATTTCTCAGAGAAAATATATTTGAATATTTTTTAAATGCTCACTTTTAGACCTTGGAATCACACTTCGACTTCTCACAAGATTAGGGGTTCTCAGGGATGAAACTAAATTAAACAACTTCTGAATCATGTCTCCACATCACAATTAGTCTTATCCATGAATTCATTGACAGCAAGGATCAAGCCTCCCATCTTTCCATACTTCACACCATTTGTGAGTGGTAATATTTGAAAGTATATAGGTTAAAGTAATAGGGTTATAGGAATAGCAGCATGAGGGAACCCTTGCCCTCTTCCCTTAAATTTACAAGATAACCAACTATAATCCAACAAAGATTTCCATGCTAAATATAGACACATGCTTAAGAGACTCACACATTGAAACATCTATGATGGGCAACCAGAAATAAATGGGAAGATAATAAAGGAGGAAAGTGCAGGTGGCCTGGGGATACTGCTCAGACTGGAAAGGAGAGGAAGCCAGCAGCAGCTGGCACTATATTTGGTTGAAGGAACACATAGCTGTGTGGGGAAGTATGCAATCCAGAAGAGAGTGGAACCAAATATTCAAATATTCAAATATTATTCAAATATCTGAAAGAGAGAAATTACCAGCCATGAATAATATATACAGAAAATTTTCCTTTAAATATGAAGCATAAATAAAGATGTTTCCAGACATACAGTATCAGAGGGATATTATCACCATAAAACCTCCACTGCAAGAATTACTCAAGGGAGTTATTCTACCTGAAATAAAGAACATAAAGTGACAACCCTAAGAGTAAGATCACCAAAAACATTAAAGCATAAACAGGGCTAATTTATGACAACTAAAACATAAAAGGGGAAGGTGCAAAGGTCTACATTGGCAAAGGATGATGAAGATCAGATGCACTCAAAAGAAAACTAAATTACTGTATATATGCAACTTTATTTTTTATAAAACTAATGGCAACCACACACAAAAATCCCCAAACAAGGACACATAGATTAAAAAAAGGAAACAGAGGAACAAGTATGAAATACCACCAAACAAAAACAAAAGACAGAAACACAAAGGAAAAGAACCAATAGATACACAGAGCTACCAGAAAACAAAAGGTACAATGACAATGGCAAATCTTCATATATAATAATTACCCTAAATGTTAATGGTCTATATTCGCCAATAAAGAGGCACAGAGTAACAGAGTGAATCAAAAAACCAAACCAAGCAATATGCTGTCTACAAGAGAGACACCTAAGCTATAAAAACAAAGTTATACTAAAAGCAAAAGGGTGAAAAATTATTCTCCAAGCAAATAATATCCACAGGAAATCAGTTGTAGCTATACATAGGTATGACAAGATAGATTTCAAGATAACAAAGATGACAAGAGTCAAAGATGAACACTTTAGAATGGCAAAGGGGGCACTACATCAAGAAAACATAATACTTCTTAATGTATATGCACCCCAAAATATATAAAACAACTACTCAAATAACTGAAAGGAGAAACAGATCAAAACACAATCATAAATTGGGACCTTAATACTCCATTGACAACTCTCTAGACAGATCAACCGTACAGAAAATCAATAAAGGAATATTGGCCTTAAATGAAACATTAGAACAAATGTACATAATTGAAATTTATAGAAACTTTCATCCCACAACAAGATTATACATTCTTCTCCAGTACACATGGAACATTCTTAAGATTAGACCATATACTGGGTTACGGAACTAGCATAAACAAATTCAAGAAGGCTGAAATTACACCAAGCATAATCTATAGTCACAATGCCTTGAAATTAGAAACCAGTGCAAAAATTAAGTAAAGAAACTTGCAAATCTGTGGAGATTAAACAATATACTACTAAGAAATTACTGGTTAAACAACAAATAAAATATGAGATTAAAAGATATATATAGACAAATGAGAATAATATACAACATATCAAAACTTCTGGGTTGCAGCAAAAGCAATAATAAGATCATACACCATCACTAAGTGGGATTTATCCTGGGGATGCAAGGATGGTACAGTATTCGCAAATCAATAAACGAGATACATCACATAAACAAACTGAGAGATAAAAATCACATTCATACAATTGATGCAGAAAAAGCAATTGACAAAATCCAACACCCTTTCCTAATAAAAACTCTCAGCAAGGTGGGAATAGAAGGATCATACCTCAACATAATAAAAACCATATATGACAAACCCTCAGTCAATATCATACTCAATGGGAAAAAATCAAAACCATTTCCCCTAAGAACAGGAACAAGACAAGGATGCCCACTCTCACCACTACTCTTTAACACAGTACTGGAAGTACTAGCCATATCAATCAGACAAGAAGAAGAAATAAAAGGCATCCAAAGTGGAAAAGAAGAAGTAAAATTGTCCTTTTTCGCAGATGACATGACACTGTACCTAGAAAACCTAAAGACTCCATCAAAAAATGACTAGACTTAATAAATTAATTCGACAATGTAGCAGGGTACAAAATTAACACCTAGAAGTCTATGACTTTTCTATACGCCAACAATGAACTTACAGGAAGAGAAATTTAAAAAGCAATTCCATTTACCATTGCAAAAAAAATTAAGATACATAGGAATAAACTTAACCAATGAGACAAAGCACTTATACTTAGAAAATTTCAGGACACTAAAAAAAGGGATAGAGGAAGATATGAACAAATGGAAAAATATACCATGTTCATAAATTTAGAATCAACGTCATTAAAATGTCTATACTACACAAAGAAATGTATAAATTCAATGCAGTCCTCCTTAAAATACCAATGGCATACTGCAAAGAGCTAGAAGAACTTCTCCAAAACTTCATCTGGAACAAAGACCCCGAATAGCTGCGGCAATATTGAGAAAGAACAATGTTGGAGTGATCACAATAACAGATATCAAGCTATACTACAAACCCACTGGTCTCAAAATTGCCTGGTACTGGCATAAGCACAGACATATAGATCAATGGAACAGAAAAGAGAACCCACAGATCACACAAGCAAGTATGCTCAATTAATATTTGACAAAGGAGGCAAGAGCATACAATGGAGACAAGATGGTCTCTTCAATAAATGGTGTGGGAAACTGGACAGATACTTGCAAAAAAAAAAAAAGTGAAACTGGACCACCAACTTACACCATACATAAAAACTCAAAATGGTTCAAGGACTTAAACGTAAGATGAAAAAAAAAACACATAAAAATCTTAGAAGAAGCCATAGACAACAAAATAGCAGACATATGTGGTAGCAATATCTCTACTGGTACAACTCCTAGGGCAATGGAAACTAAAGAGAAAATAAACAAATGGAACTACATCGAGACAAAAATCTTCTGTACAACAAAGAAACCATCAACAAAACAACAAGAGAGCCCACTGCATGGGAGAACATACTTGCCAATGTTATCTCTGATAAGGGTTTAATCTCCAACATTTATAGGGAACTCATACAACTTAACAAAAGGAAGATAAATAATCCAATCAAAAATGGTCAAAGGACCTAAATAAACACTTTTCAAAAGAGGACATTCAGAAAGCCAAGAGACATATGGAAACATGCTCAAAGTTACCAATCATTTGAGAGATGCAAATAAAAACAACAATGAAGTTCCATCTCACACCTGTCAGAACAGCTATCATCAACAAATGACAAGTGCTGGAGAGGATGCAGAGAAAAAGGAACCCTTCTTCACTGCTGGTGGGAATGTAGACTGGTGCAGCTACTGTGGAAAACAGTATGGCATTTCCTCAAACAATAAAAAATGGAACTGCCATTTGACCCAGTAATACTACTTCTAGGAATATACCCCACAAAAAGAGTAACACCAATAAGAAAGGATATATGCATCCCATTGTTTATAGCAGCACAATTTATACTAGCTAATATTTGGAAACTGCCTAAATGCCCATCAGTGGATGGATTAGAAAACTGTGGTACATCTACAGAATGGAATACTATGGTGCTATAGAAAAATAAGGAATTCTTACCATTTGCAGCAGCATGGATGGAGCTGGAGAGCATTATGCTAAGCAAAATAAGCCAGTCAGTGAAAGATAAATCCCACATGATCTTATTCATTTATGGATAATAAAGAACATTACAGACTGTTGGACAAAATTAGACAGAGGCAAAGAATTATCAAACGGTCTGTCAAACTAAAGCAGGAAAGTAGGGGAGAATTGGGGGTATTAAGTGATCAACCGAAAGACTTGTATGCATGCATATAATAACAACCAACAGACTCAAGACACTGGGGTTGGGAGGATGAAGGCAAGTGCTGGCAAGTAGGGGAGGCTGTGGGCTGTGGGGAGGTTAATGCAGGGGGAGGGGGAGAGAGACACATGTACTACCATTTGTAATACCTTTGACAGTAAAATAAAATAAAATAATTTTTAAAAATTAAAAAAATAATCCTCATAGTCTTATTCCTAAGTTGCTCTCTGTTCAGAAAAAAAAAGTGAAGGACTTCTAATTCTAAGGGACACTGGATGCTCATGTCATCTATAAGTAGTATAAAGCAGTCCTTATCTCATTCCAGAAATTCTTGAGATGAGAAAAGGTGTTGGAAATTTAACCTGCAAATTTTCCTCTTATGTGATTCATTGAATTTTACCTGAGACTCTCTCCAACTCCAGCCAAAATGTCTGACATGAGTCACCCATAGCTTCATGGCAAATTGTCAAAATATAATCATAAAACAAAAGGGTCAAAATATTGGCTTTTGAAATTGGGAATTCTTTGTAACCCTGTTTTATTTTTCTTATCTTACCCAGATTCCACAGGCTTGGGAGCAAAGGGGAGGAGAGACCACATAAAAGTGTTGGAATCAAAAGGGCAAAAACATAGTTTCATTTGAAAAAAAACAATTAGGGAACCACCCCAGAGAGACCTATTTCAAGGAGCCTATTGCTCTTTGATAAATAGTATAGCAGGAATAACACCTGCATATTAATAGCAACCCAGGCACCTTACTAGTATAAATTCCTAGACTCCTGAGCAAGGTTGTATGATGAATAGGTGCCATTAAATCTCCTGTAGAATCAAAATTCTGTTGAGATACCCATTGGTACAAGATTTGTTCTTAATCTCAAGTGGTTATTATTGAGAGGTAAATACTATCAGTTGATCCATGGAAACCTTGAAATAGTCATGATCTGTCCATTACTAGCAATGAATCTCAGTGGAAGATTATGAAATCACCTGAAATGGAATGCTCTACTCATTAGAGTTTTGTCTTAAAAATGGCTACTTCTACTCAAATACTTGAATTTTGGATAAATTCCAAATGCCTGTTTCTAGCCTCAGTTTTCTAATTGTATATGATTCCAATTATTAGTCATGGTTCCAACGAAACATATGGCTCTCTAAAACTGAATAATTGAGAAAAGTTTAATAACTGGACTATTTACAGAGTTGTGAGCAGGGCTTAAGAAAACCAAAAATGTTCCCTGGGGCAATTAATTGTTGGAGCCCTTACTTTTCCTATGTCTGAAGGAATAAGAAAATAATGTGCTAAATATAAAAAGAGTTGGAGCCATATGGAGAGGGATGCTTGGTAAAAGTTGTGACCTTCAGTATAGTGACAAAACAAACCTTTGGCAAGCTATCAGGGAAGTAGCCAGGGAAATAACTACTCTGTTCACACTCTCCTGTAACCCCACTCTCTGATCTCCTGGAAGTGCCTTATACTGGCTGAAACCAACTTGAACCATTACCTTGAGGGGGCCCATTGCAGTACTGGTTAAATAGTCACTAAGCACTAATATATGTGCATTTTATCTTGTATCTTAAAGCCTATGAATCAGGCAGCATGGAAGGACATATGAATGCAAGGTGGGGTGAAAGCAAGAACAAGATGAACAGGAAGTTTATAGCTCTACAGCACTACCTCAAAAAACAAACAAACAAGAAAAATGGTAATAAATCATTTAATTCAACAACTCAAAGAGTAGAAAGTGAGCAACAAGAAAATCTCACAGTGAGCAGAAGGAAGGAAATAATAAATATCAAAGCAGAAATGAATGACATATGCCGAAACCGGTTTGGCTCAGTGGTAGAGCGTCGGTCTGCGGACTGAAAGGTCCCAGGTTCGATTCCGGTCAAGGGCATGTACCTTGGTTGCGGGCACATCCCCGGTAGGAGGTGTGCAGGAGGCAGCTGGTTGATGTTTCTCTCTCATCGACATTTCTAGCTCTCTATCCCTCTCCCTTCCTCTCTGTAAAATATCAATAAAATAAAAATTAAAAAAAAAAGAAATGAATGACATAGAGACAAAAAAACAAAACAAAACAAACAACAACAACAACAACAAAAACACACACAAAAGATCAACAAAACCAAGAGCTGGGTCTTCAAAAGGCTAAACAAGATTGATGAACCTCTAGCCAGGCTCACCAAGAAGCAAAGAGAGAGGACCCAAATAAACAAAATCAGAAATGAAAGAGGTGAAATAACAACAGACCCCACAGAAATGCAAAGGATTGTTAAAAAATAATATGAACAACTCTATTCCAACAAACTAGACATTCTGGAAGAAATGGATATATTCCTAGAAAAATATGACATTCCAAAACTCAATCAGGAAGATTCTAAACAGGTCAATAACAAAAAGTTTCCAGCAAACAAAAGCCTGGATCCAGACTGCTTCACATGGGAGTTTTAACAAATGTTCAAGGAAGAACTAAAACCTATCCTCCTTAGACTATTCCAAAAAATTCAAGAGGAAACAACACTTCCAAGCTCCTTCTATGAAGCCAGCATCACCCTGATACCAAAACCAGTTAAAGACAACACAACAAAAGAGAATTACAGGCCAATATCCTTCATGAACATAAATGCCAAAATCCTCAACAAAATTCTAGCAAACTGGGTCGAGCACTACATCACAAAGATCATACACCATGACCAAGTAGGATTTATCCCAGGAATGCAAGGATGGTACAATATCCACTAATCAATAATTGTGATACATCACACAAGCACCTCAACTGCAAGATAAAAATCACATAGTCATATCAATTGATGCAGACAAAGCAATTGACAAAATCTAATACTCTTTCTTGATAAAAACTCTCAACAAGGTAGGAATAGAAGAATCATACCTCAACATAATAAAAGCTATATGATAAACCCACAGATAACATCATACTCAATGGGCAAAAACTAAAACCATTTTCCCCAGAGAGGGAGAAAGATGGCAGCTGGAAGGATGAAGCTGAGAGAGAGGATGTGAGTGAGGGTAGGAAAGGATTGTGTGTGGATGGGCGTGGGGTGCATGTGAGTGATTGAGGGAAAGTTAAATTACACAGGAGCAGCAGGAGCTGGCAGAAAGCATCTCCTTGACAAGGAGAGACTAGCACTGCTGCAGGCCCTCTCCGGACAGCGGGATTCCAGCATGAAGCCCAGGCCATCTTGAAGGGGAGAAGAGCCTTTTTTAGAAACCCATCAACACCACCAACATGACAGGACTTGGAAATGCCCCGCGACCAGCACCAATTCCAGCTAATATCCTGCTACCTCAGCTGAAGACTCTCACATCCAAAGATACTCTGATCCCTGATCAAGGCAGCTGTAAGTGCAGCTCCTCCCCCCCAACCACAAAAACCAGGTTCCCACGTCTGCCCCACCCTACCACTTCACCTCTCCTCCCCTCTGCTCATGCTGTATTACAAAACCCTCGATTGCCTGCATTCCCTGGTTCACACCTAAGCCAAACCCTGGTTCACTTGCCTCTGTGGGCTTGCGCCTGTCCCACACCTTCACCCCCCCCCCCCCAGACTCTGCTTGCACCTGGATTCCCGAGGTCCCCAACCCCTGTGCTCGATCTTGCCCAGGTTCAATCGAGTCCCTGGGCTTGTGCCTTCATGCCTGATTCACCCATTTGTGCCCCCTTGTGCCTGCTCCTGCCAGACAGCAAAACGTTGGATTCACTAGTTAGCAGGATTGCTCAGGCTAAGACAAGCAAGAACTCCCCACCCCAGGGCTGTGCGCCTATACTGGGGCACTCATTACTTCAATCCCTTAGACAATAGGACATCCCAATCCGGGGTTGCATGTCTCTCCTGGGGCAGTGTGCAGGAGACACCAAGAGCACCCAAGAGTGGATTCTGTATAGACAAAGGCTTGAGGCCCTGCAGTGGAAATTCTGAACACCCTCTTCCTGAAGGCTAGCCCAGCTGCTCAAATGAGTGCCAGGACCCCCAGGTTTACATTGGAGCTCAGAGCCCTGAGAGTCCGTATCTTTGGATACACCACTGCAGAGGTGAGGTTCCAGCAGACCTCTGAGAGCCACCAGTGGGAGCCACAGTGAGCTTGTCTTGGATGCGATCTTGAATAGGCAGGAGGCGCACACCCATCCAGCAGTAGAAGCTTTGAATTCACTTTGCCTAGATACTGACACACAAGCGCCTCAACTGCAAGAATACACTGCTAGGGCCCTTCAGAGTCATTTAGAGCACCTCACTGTCAATCTAACATGGGTTTTCCAGTAAACCACCACTGGAAGTAAGCACCTATTCACCACAGGTGCAACAACAATAGCTGGGTCCGCCGCCCATCCCACAACTGCATATCTCTGGGCACCTCAGCCACGCCTTTCCAAATAGCAGGTCCCCTGAACCACAACACCCCAACAGACGGTTCCTGGAGATCACTGCGAGTCCCTGCAGGGCACACGTGATTACAATTAAGGGTGCAAGACAGCAAAAATTAAGAAACTCTCCTCCAGACACCACAGTTGTTCCAAGTTTACAGACCTACATCAAGGGAACCCAAATATGGTGAGAAGGGAGCTACACTAGATTAACAAGCCCAGGGAAACTGAGAAATTACACCAGTAGCACCATCGCCAAAGGAACCTGGGAAGCAAGGCAATTGGATCTACAATTAAAACACTACAGGAAAATATGGGAAGACAAAAAAAGCAATCTACAAAGGAAAGGGAATGAGGAATCACCAGAAAGGCAGTTAAATGAATTCAAAGTTAGCAGCTAATCAGAGACAGAATTCAGAGTAATGGTTATAAGGATGTTTAAACGGCTAGAGGATAAATGCACACAACTCAATGACAATTACACACAACTCAATGAAAATTATAAGGAGCTGAATGAGAATGTCACCAACATGCAAAAAAATACAAAGAGAAGATGAAAAACGACATAGCTGTAATTAAAAAAACAGTCAAAGGCTTAAAAAGTAGGCTAGAAGAGGCGGAAGACCACATTAGCGAAGTAGAAGTCAGGGTAGAAAAAAATCACACAAGGGAGTGAGCAAAATGGAAGCATAGATAAACACTTGTACTTGCTGCCTCTCACATCCACATCAGAGCTGCAACTGGGGATCATATCTGAGACCTGAAAAAGCCACAACTGTGGAGACCACTGAGCAGCTGTGGGGCCCCCATCGGTGCAGACACTCAGATCCCACAGAAAGGTTGGATTTTGCCTGGGATAACATGGGGTGTCTGTGTCCCAGCAGTGGCTGCTGCAGAAGCTGTGGCAACAGAAGCTGCGGCCACCTAGGCAGCAGAGACAAAAGCGTGTGCTGGGATCACTGAAATCTTTGCCCACAACAGCCCTCTGCTGTTGGGCCTGGCGTGATCCAAGAGAGTGGACGGGGTCCTCAGGGTTGCCAATAGTAGGGTTCTCTAGAGAGCAACCCATTCTGATCTGACACAGAGGGAGAACATAGTTGGAAAGGTATACAGTCTGTTTGTAAGTGCGCACAGACTGGCCCATTGTGCACCTAGGCTGGCTCTCCTGAAACCCTTTGCTTCTGATTACAAAGGAGAGGCCGCCTGGATTGGCTGGCCCTGAGAGACTGCAGGGGGAAAGTGCTTTTCTGGAAACTGGGAAGCAGAACGGGGGAGAGACCAGATAAGATTCAGCTCCAAGACAAAATCAGTATTGAGTGCCATAGAAAAAGAAGGCTGGAGCAGCCAAAAAGACAGGAACATAAATCCAGAAACACTGCCACCTAGGGGCTGGAGTATAAATTGACTGTGTTTATTAGTTTTATTTAATAAAAAACCAAGAAACTAAGAAATCACCATCTTAAAATTAAGGACTAGCTTACAACACTGAGGTGCAGCAGAACGCAGGAAACTGCAATACTGGACTGAGAAAGAGGCATGCCAAACAGAATAATGGAGGAAGTGAACGGCCTTCACAACTGCACTTTTTTTTTTTTTTCCGCTAATTTATTTTTTATTTTATTTTCATTTTTTGCATCTTTTAATTAAGAAACGAATTTTTTCTTCATTTGATTTTAATTTTTTAATTATTATATTTTTAGGTTCAATTAGTATTATTACTACTGCTATTTTAACTTTTTTCTTTCTTTTTTCTTTCTTTTTTTTTACAGTGCCATTTTATTTTCTCTTTATTTTACATTGCAATTAGTGTTCTTCATTCTATATTCATTTCTCCTTTAGCATTGTTTAACCCTATCTTAACAAGACCTTTCACACCATCACTCTTTTCCTAACCTTTCCCCTTATGGTGTTCTGTATATCTTAACCCATTCCTGCTTTAGATTTTCCGTACTCTTTCTGTCTCCCCACTGCTAAAATTTCTACCCTACTTATATAGCTAATTTCCAATGCCCTGGGCAAAGTGCATGCACACCCCTCCCTGAGCTGTATTAACTATCAAAAAAATTGTTTTCCTCTGATTTTTGATGCTGTTTATGTGAATATTGATTATATTGTATTTTTATGCTTTTAGTGAGATTATTTTTCTTAATGTTTTGTTGTTGTTGTTGCTTGGTATTTTTTTATTTCCTTTGTTTTTGTTGTGTTTTTTTTTTCTTTTTTTTTTTTACTTTGCTGGATATTGTGAATGTTGTAGTTTGTATTATTCTCCAGGTACTGTTGGCAACATTTGCTGGGATTAGTGGTTGCTCTATTGAAATTATCTCTCCATATATACAGTTTGTTCCCCTTTTCTCTCTTACTGTCTTTCTTCTCTCTCTCTCTCTCTCTCTCTCTCTCTCTCTCTCTCTCTCACTTTTTTTCTCCGTTTCCCAATTTCATTTTGACACTACTCTTTTTCTTTTTTCTCCTATCTTTTTCTTTTTCTCCACCCTCTTCACTTTTTACTCTTCTTCTTTCCCTCCTATCCCATAATTTGCCTGTCACTAGTGGTCACCTTTATTGGAGGTAATTACTATTGCAAATACATTTCTGTTCAGTGTCTTGTTTGTTGTACCTGGTTGTGTTGTAATTTGAACCTCAACAGAAACTCATCAGGCCAGAAGGGAATGGAATGAAATATACAAAGTCAAGCAAAGGAAGGGTCTGAATCCAAGAATACTGCACCCAGCAAGGCTATCAATCAAAATTGAAGGTGAAATCCGGAGCTTCAAAGACAAAAAAAGACTAAAGGAATTTATCTTTACCAAATAAGCAATGCAAGAAATGCTAAAATGTCTACTGTAAAAATGAAGAAATAGGAAGCGAAGCAGGAATACAGGGGTATAGAATAAAAATCACATACATACCTATCAATAATAACTTTAAATGTAAATGCTTTAAAGGATCCACTCAAAAGACATAGGGTAACAGATTGGATAAGAAAACAAGACCCATATATCTGCTGTCTATAAGAAACCCACTTCAGAAAAAAAGACGCACACAGACTGAGGGTGAAGGGATGGGAAAAGGTTTTCCAGGCGAATGGAAATGAAAAAAAAAAGCTGTGATAGCAATACTTAAATCTGAAAAATTAGATTTCAAAGTGAAGGACATAACAAGAGATAAGGAAGGACACTTCATTATACTAAAGGGAGCAATCCAACAAGAAGAAATACTCCTGGTAAACATATATGCACCCAATACGGGAGCACCCAAATACATTAAAAAAACTGCTGGAGGACATTAAGGGAGAGATTAATAGCAATGCAATCCTAGTAGGAGATTTTAATACCCCGCTGCCAACTTTGGATAAATCATCTAAACAAAAAATCAGCAAAGACATATCAATCCTAAATGACTCATTAGACCAGATGGAATTAATCGACATCTTCAGAACATTTCACTCCAAAGCCACAGAATACACATTCTTCTCAAGTGCACAATGGTCATTTTCAAAGATAGACCACATGTTGGGACATAGGAAAAGTCTCTTCAAATTTAAGAAGATAGAAATCATATCAAGCATCTTCTCAGATCATAGTGGCATAAAACTGGAAATTAACTACAATAGAAACAATCGAAAGAAATCAAACACATGGAAATTAAACAGCATGCTATTAAATAAGGACTGGTTTGCCAGAGAAATTAAGGAAAAAATTAAAAAACATCCTGGCAACAAATGACAATGAAAACACAACAATCCAAAATCTATGGGATACAGCAAAAGCAGTCTTGAGAGTCAAGTTCATATTTCTACAAGCCTATTGCAAAAAACAAGAAAAAATGGTAACAAATTACCTAACACTAAAACTCAAACAGTTAGAAAAAGAGCAACATGAAAAGCCCAGAGTAAGCAGAAGGAAAGAAATAATAAAAATCAGAGCAGAATGAACAACATAGAGACAAAAGAAACAATACATTAGATCAACAAAACCAAGAGCTGGTTCTTTGAAAGGATAAACAAGATTGATGAACCTCTATCCAGGCTAACCAAGAAACAAAGAGAAAGGACCCAAATAAACAAAATTAGAAATGAAAGAGGTGAAATAACAACAGACCCCACCGAAATACAAAGGATTGTTACAAAATACTACAAGCAACACTACTCCAACAAACTGGACAACCTGTAGGAAATTGACAGATTCCTAGAAAAATACAACCTTCCGAAACTCAATCAGGAATAATCTAAAAATCTCAATAGACCAGTAACTTGGGAAGAAATTGAAGCAGTCATCAAAAAGCTTCTAGCAAACAAAAGCCCAGGGCCAGATGGCTTCATGGGAGAGTTTAACAAACATTCAAGGAAGAACTAAAACCTATCCTCCTCAGACTATTCCAAAAAATTCAAGAGGAAGGAACACTTTCAAACTCCTTCTATGAAGCCAGCATCATCCTAATACCAAAACCAGATAAAGACAACTCAAGGAGAATTAGCAGCCAATATACCTCATGAACATAGATGCCAAAATCCTCAACACAATTTTCACAAATCGGATCCAGCAGCACATCAGAAAGATCATACACCATGACCGACTAGGATTTATCCTGGAGATGTAATGATGGTACAATATTCACAAATCAATAAAAGTGATATATCACAAAAACAAATTGAGAGATAAAAATCACATAGTCATATCAATTAATGGAGAAAAAGCATTTGACAAAATCCAACACCCTTTCTTGATAAAAACGCTCAGCAAGATAGGAATTGTAGGGTCATACCTCAACATAATAAAAGCCATATATGACAAACCCACAGCCAACATTATACTTAATGGGCAAAAACTAAAACCATTCCCTCTAAGAACAGGAAAAAGACAGGGATGCCTACTCTCACCACTCCTGTTCAACATAGTGCTGGATGTACTAGCCATAGTTATCAGACAAGAAGAAGAAATAAGAGGCATCTAAACTGGGGGGGAAAAGTAAAACTGTCCTTATTCCCAGGTGATATGATATTGTACATAGAAGAAAACCCTAAAGGCTCCATCCAAAAATTATTAGACTTAATAAATTAATTCGCCAAGGTAGCAGGATACAAAATTAATGCCAGAAAATCTATGGCATTTCTATAAACCAATAATGAACTTACATAAAGAGAGACTAACAAAGCAATTCCATTTACTATTGCTCCAAAAAAATTAAGATACTTAGGAATAAATTTAACAAAGGAAGTAACACACCTATACGCAGAAAACTAGATCACACTAAAAAATAAATAGAGAAAGATGTAAACAGATGGAAGAACATACCATGTTCATGGATTAGCAGAATCAATATCATTAAAATGTCCATACTACCCAAAGCAATCTATAGATTTAATTCACTCCCCATTAAAATATCAATAGCATACTTCACATACCTAGAAGGAACACTCCAAAAATTTGTCTGGAATAAAAAAAGACCCTGAATCGTCACAGCAATCCTGAGAAAGAGGAATAAACTAGGAGGGATCTCAATATCAGATTTCAAGCTGTACTACAAAGCCACTGTTCTCAAAACATCTTGGTACTGGCACAGGAAGAGACATACACACCAATGGAATAGAATAGAGAATCCAGATCTTGACCCAAACCACTATCCTCAATTAATATTTGACAAAGAGGCATGAACACACAATGTAGTCAAGACAGTCTCTTCAACAAATTGTGCTGGGAATATTGGACAGATACATGCAAAAAATGAAACTAGACCTCCAACTTACACCATACACAAAAATAAACTCAAAATGGATACAGGACTTAAACAGAAGAAGGGAAACCATAAAAATACTAGAGGAAATCACAGGCAGGGAAATCTCAGATACATGCCCAAAGAACTTCTTCACTGATACTGCTCCTAGGGCAATGGAAGCTAAAAAGCAAATAAACAAATGGGACTACATCAAATTAAAAGCTTTTGCACAACAAAGAAAACCATCAATAAAATGACAAGAAATCCCACTACATGGGAGAACATATTTGCCAATAATATCAATGATAAGGGTTTAATCTCCAAAATTTACAGAGAAATCATACAACTTAACAAAAAGAAGATAAACAACCCAATAAAAAAATGGGCAACAGAGCTAAGTAGACACTATTTGAAAGAAAACAGAAGGAAGGCCAAGAGACATATGAAAACATGCTCAAAGTCATTAATCATCAGAAAGATGCAAATCAAAACAACAATGCGGTACCATCTTATACCGGTCAGAATATCTATCATCAACAAATCAGCAAATGACAAGTGTTGGCGAGGATGCAGAGAAAAAGGAACTCTTTTACACTGCTGGTGGGAATGCAGAATGGTGCAGCCACTGTGGAGAACAGTATGAATTTTCCTTAAAAAACTAAAAATGGAATTCCCATTTGACCCATTGATCCCACTTCTAGGAATATATCCCAAGAAACTAGAAACACAAATCAGAAAAGACATATGCACCCCTAAGTTCATAGCAGCTCACTTCACCATAGCTAAAATTTGGAAACAGCCTAAATGCCCATCAGCAGATGAATGGATTAAAAAAAGTGGTACATCTACTCAATGGAATACTATGCTGCGGTAAAAAAGAAAGAGTTCCTACCATTTGCAGCAACATAGTTGTAGATGGAGACTATTATGCTAAGTGAAACAAGCCAGGCAGAGAAAGATGAACATTACATGATCTCACTCATTTATGGAATATAGTGATTGGCATAGTCTGAGAAACAAGACCAGACCCAGAGACCGAGTAACATTGATCAAAACCTCAAACCCCAGGGAAGGAGGGGATCACTGGGAGTTAGGGGGAGAAATCAACCAAGAGACTTGTGGGCATACATATGAGCCTCATTGATGGCCACAGATAACATGGGGTTGGAGTATGAGTGGAGGGTAGGGGACAAGGGGAGGATAAAAACACATGTGTAAAATAATAATAATGATGATGATAATGTTGAGAGAGAGAGAGAGAGAGAGAGAGAGAGAGAGAGAGAGAGAGAGAAAAGTGTGAGGTAACCGGAACCTCAAGAACACCTGAGAATGCCTTCACTGCCATACTAGCAGGCATCGCTATACGGTAATATAACCTGGGGCTACTGGGTAAGTATTTCTGAACCTATGCTCCTAATCCTTCACAGGTGGGAGCCCTTACCCGGGACGATCCTCCTGCCCAAAGTAGTCACTGATGATACCAAACACCTTGGTCATCCAGTAGTACCACAGGTTGGACAAGGAAGTATAATTACATAGGAGTCACCACCCAGTTGCCCTTCCGTATGGCACAAAATTAAACCACTGCTCCTTTGTGTGTAAAATTAAACAGATTTCTGGCTGGTAAGGACACCAAAGGATGGGACCATCACTCCTGGGAGAGGTGTAGAAAATGAAACAAAGACCTTGTCTATACAAAAAGAAATTGAAAGCCAGTATAAAATGGAATTCCCATGGCCTAGAGCAAAGAATATCCTTACATGATATTATTCTACAAGGTCATTATACTTTTCCCCAGATTTGGGTTATCCCTATTACATATAATAGTACCTCGTACCATGGGGTACATCAATAAAAAATAATTTATTTTATTATATATTATATATATAATATATATATATATATATATATATATATATATATATATATATAGTTGGTGCTTGGAGACAAAAGTAACATAGCTTTATATTTTAAAATTAAAATAGCATATAATACAATTATCCCAAACAAACACACAAACCAATCCTTTGAACGTCTGGCAGCAATTTAAAAACAACATGAAAGGACTTCATCCCTTCAACTATGCAGGGGGCCCCCTCTGAAGGCACCTGAGCATTCTATATTGGCCCGTCTTGCCCTTTTGGCCAAAAATGAACCTTTTATTGTGGTCCAGGTGCCCACAACTGTTGCCTGGCCTTTCAGTTCATGCCGAGGCTGAAACACCATGGTGGCTGGTTCCATGGATCTCCTGCTCGCCCAGTGGGGAGAGCTGGGCCCTCTCTGGAGAATAAACATGGGTTCCGAAAAATGTGAGATCAACGCCCGGGCCTAGTCAGCAGGTGAGGTGTTCCTGAGGCATGTGCCGGATGTGGAACCCATGGAGGCATAGGCTACCAAGGAGAAAGAACTGAACCTCATATCACCCTGTTTGGACCCGGAGGATGGCTGGTTAGCCAGAGATGGGTAGGATTTCTCAGGGAAGGAACAACCTAAAACAGGCACAGTCATAGAGGGGCCATCAGGAGAGAACTTGGGGGTCAACAGAGGTGGGGCACAGACCCTTACCCACCCCCACTGCAACTTGGCAGGCACCTGAACCTTCTCCCATTCTGAGGGAGGTCTCCTGCCCCCATGGCTGCTTTGCTTCCCATGCACAGCTCAAATTGGGACCCAGGTAACAGACAGAGACTTGGCTGACAGCAGCTGCCCTTTCACTGCAACAAGACTTGTTTGAGAGGTCTTGTACCCATGGTGTTGGCAGTGGGTTTTAATATCCAATTCCAGCCTAGTAGCAGCAATGCTCAGGCCCTTCTCAGGAAGGCAAATAATCAATGCCACTAATACAAACATGGAAAATAAGATTGTTGCTAGAGTGTTGAGTTTGACAGAGGAATAGTAGCCAATTTCTCAGAGGAAATCAATGTGGCTAATGGAAATAAATGAATATTCTAGAAAAACTGATTGTACTGTACAAAAAGCTGTTCCTAAAAATTCTTATTAGCAGAGTGTCTCATGGTAAAATTGCACAACATGTTATGAACCTAAAGCAGTCATAGTGTAGGGCAAATAATTACAATGTAAAAGCTATCAATACTACATTATAAAATTTCCAAAAAACTCCTATTATTTAAAGTAAAAAAGGGGGCAGCAGTGGAACAATATCATGTAAGGAAAAATATTCTGAGAATAATTTACATCTAAAAAATGTGTACTTTAGAAAATTAATCTTCATTCAAAACGCTAAAAGCAAGCCGTGAAAATACACACATGGTGTCAAAATAAGCCAGAGGAAAATTATTTGTTGGGAAAAAATGAAAAAGAATCCCAAGTCAAATTTAAAGGAAATATCCCTTTATTAGCTTTTGGTTGAGATTATGTTTGTATATTTTCAGAAAACAACTCCAAGACCATCTGGAATCATGTAACAGAGAGGAATAGGCAGAAGTGCTCCAGTCATGAAGACAGAAGAGACTCAATTCAGAGATGGAAGATGCTGATAACACCTCACCATACCAGCAGACAGCAGCTGCATGTTGCTGAAGGATGCCCAGGACCAAACCAGAGATGGTCAGACCTGCATTACCACCATTTGTCCACCAACCAGATCTGAAATATCATGGCTAACATGTACACATAAGGAACTATTTGACATTGAAATTGGGACACAGAACTGTTGGCCCAGAAAGGAACTCACTACAGATTGATTCATTTGCCTCTCAGCATAACCGTTATGGCTTGTCGCAGTTTAGGTTCTTACAAGGGTATTTCTTGGATCACATGATCTCACACATCTAGATAAAATAATGAACAACTTAAACTGATGAACAAAAACAGACCCAGAGAAAGAGAAGCAGTGATCAGACTCTCAAACCTCAGAGGAAAAGTTGGGGAGGGTGGGTGTAAGGGGAAGAGATCAACCAAAGGACTTGTGTGCATGCATATGGACCTACAGGGGGTGGCCTGTATAACAGGGGGTGGGGGGCATATGTAGGGATGGGAATTGGGGGATATAGACAATTATGTGATACCATAATCAATTTTAAAAAAACAAGAGAAAAATCAATAATTATTTTTAAAAAGTAAAATTCTCAATGTATAAGCAGTTTTAGGAATTCCTTAACCAAATAATTGGGTAATTGGGCTTATACTTTCATATATATATATGAAACATTATGGAAAACAGTACAGAGTTTTATAAACAATCAAATTTGGAACTGCCAGTGCTCCCACTTCTAGGAATTTATGCTAAGAAAACCAAAACACCAATCAGAAAGTATATATTCAATCCTATGTTCATGGTAGCACAATTTACAATAGCTTAGATCTGGAAGCAGTTCAAAGGCACATCAGAATATGAGTGTTTAAAAAAATCTTTGATACATTTATACGATAGAATACTATACAATCATAAAAAAGAAGTATCTCTTACTGTTTGAACAGCATGTAGGGATATGAAGAGTATTATGCTAAGGGACATAAGCCAATCAAAAAATTCAAGTATCACATGATCTCATTCATATGTGGAATCTAATGAATAAAATAAACTTAGGAACATAATAGATCCAGAGACATAGAAGCATGGAATAAACTGTAGAATCTCAGAGAGAAAGCAGGAATGGATGGGTGGGTGGGTGGGTGGATGAGAAGATATCAAACAATGAACCAATGGACATAGACAATAAGGTGGTGAAGGTCTGGGGTGGGGAGTTGGAGTCAGGGGCCAGCTAGATGGGATCAATGAGAGGAAAAAAGAGGACATGATTTCAACAATAAAGATTCTAAAATATTAAAAAAATAAAATAAAATTCATTGAGAAAAAAGTATTTTAATATTTTCTGTGTAGATCACAGAAACCAATAATGAATCACAGAATTCTGCTACAGATAGAAGAAACCACTTTAATGCATCTAAGAATAAAAGGGAATTAGGAATGTACAAATATGTTGAAAGAGTAGAATTTCTCAAATTATTTCCTTGAATAATACCATAGAATTGGTATAATCCTGAACATGGAAAATGAGAAATCCTTTTCCCTAATAGCTGACTTGAGGACTACTCTGCCTCTGCTGAGATTATCATAAATTTTAGTTTCAAGACCACAATGCCTTATTCTCCACCTATATAGACAAAATAGATATCTCATGCCTTGCCTTTTGATAGTCACAAAACTAGAAATTGTACCCTGGGAACTCTATTATAGTTGCTGTTGAATAAGTAAAAGTTTCCAAGATCATGCTCATTAGCACAAACTAGAAACCACAGAGGAAGCAGCACAGATTATACTTCATTGCCCTTTCCAAATCTCAAGAAGGTTTATGTTTGGCAGAAGCTAAGTTGTCTGTGAATCCAGGATTTAAGAGAAGGAGTTCAGAAAATGTAGTTTAGCTTTCCAACTTCTATCATACTGTAAGTCTTGCTATGATTAGTTTGGAATGGAGTCAGGTGCACAAATCTGAAATTTGCCCAGGATACAAAACTGGAGGTAGAGAAACCATTTAGGAGGCTATCATAGTAATCAGGGGAGATGATGGTGACTTGGACCAAAGTGAAAAAAAGTAAAGGTGTTGAAAACTGGTTGGATTTATATTTTATTCAGAAAATCCAACTTATTTATATATTCGTCCAGGGTTGAGGAAAAGATATAAAAGTGTGAAGAGTAATATTTTCTTTTACCCCTACTCCAGCCAACCAATTTTTTTCTTTTGCAAACCTTCAAGCCTGGTTTAAGAGCCCTCCTATCTTTATCACAGTATGATGCTATATTGAAATCCTTTGTTTCAACATCTATCTTTCTCCAGGGGCAGAACAGGTCTCTAGCTGTGCACGGTAACGTGTCTGACACATGGTATTCTCTCAATAACTATTGTTATAATAAGTAATGAAGGAATACTGGATTACTTTGAGTTTATCATTTCAGTGGCCTGGAATTTCTCTATACTAAGGGACCCGTATGCTATCTTGCTGATTACCAGTATTGCTGGATGGGGCTACATGTTCCAGCATGCATTGTGAAACTGTTTTGATAGTCAGAAACTAGATCCCCAACTCCAAGACAGGGGCATGGGATTGAGACTCAACATACATTATGTTCACTTAAATTTTCCCTTTGCTCTCCATGGGAGTGATTGCTCTATACAAACTTATTACTCATTATAGAAAATCAGAAACATGAAGAAATCCTGCATTTTGTTCTGTACTGCATTGTGAACCAGCCTATATCTACATGATTATCTGAGACATAGCTGCTAACAGAAAGGTCTAAATGTTCAAACTGCTGCTATAGGAACTATCTGAGAGTATAACTGAATGTAAAGGAGAAACATTAGTTAAATATGGATGGAGAGCTTTGAAAAAATTATACTTGAAACATTTAAATTCTGTGATGACAATAAAACAGCAAGTCCAATCATTAGAAATTGCAAGATAAGATGGCAAGATGATTCCATGTAACTCAGGTATTTGACAACCCTACTGGGTAAGCCAGTGAAACTGTATTTCAATTCCCCTCCACCCCCCAAAAAAACCACGAAGAACAGTCAGTGTTTTGTAAGGTGCAACTTCTAAATTAAGAGGGTAAATTATTTAAAAATGAGTTTAATGTAAGTCAGTGAGCTTAGTGGTTTGTATATTGTTTGGGGTTCTAAACTGTTCCTGTAGCCTATGTAGGAAATGGCCTTTCTCATCTTCTGGATTCTAGGAGCTTCAGGCTTGGGCATATACATTTGTGAGTCATCTCAGGCACTACTAACTCCTCCTGTCCTCTATTCTCCAAACCTTATATATGCCTTCCCCTGTCCTCAAATTCACACAGCTTATCTCAGGAACCACGGATAAGGCCAGTCAGCTCGTGACCCACATTTTTCCTTCTAGTCAACTTCAGTGATCCATATTTTTCATTCTCCCTTAACTGGACAGAAAATGCCCACCTTATTCCAGAAGTGCTTCCATTTTTTTGAGCATTGACTATAAGCTCACATTAGTTTAAATGCTTTCCACAAACTCATCTTATCCTATAGTGAAGTCCTATTATTATTTTAATTTAGAGATGAGGAAACTGAGGCATAGAGAAGTTAGGTAACTTGCTTAAGATCATATAAATCTGGGACTCAAACCTAGGCAGTCTGGTTACAGAGACTAAAATCTGACATCTACTGTATTATTTCCACTCTTGGCTGGAATATGGGAAGAATAAGAATACTTAACCTTACAGGGCTTCAGTAATGATTAAAGTATTATCATTTGTCCTCTGGAATAGGATGATCATTTCTGACCAGTGGCCTGGAATAGAGAGTACATTTGACAAAATAAGTTTTTGATGCAATCTTTAAGCTGAAACAAGCATTTTCATTAAACTTTAAGAAATCCAAATTGAAGTTTTTCATAAGCAGCGTACCTTAATAATGTATTTCAGTATTTAAAAAAGCTGTTTTAACACATTTGCATTTAATGGGGCACAAGAAGGGTCATTCTGATTTCATTTTGCATAGCTGACTACTAAATAGGATCTATTAGGTCTACAGCAATCTTGATATATACTAACAAATTAACAAGACAAAAGCTAAACAAGTACAAATTATATTGGATTTTTCATATTTCTTGTTGCTTTGTGGGCTATGTGTCTGAGATGTAAGCTCTGTAAGTGAATTCATTATTTCCATCAGTGTTTTTTGTAATTGACATAGTCACAAGGACACCCTGGGGGGAAATATCAGGCTTGCTTTGCCTGACAAATTAGGGACTAGTTGTGGAATTTTGATTCCAGGGTGCTAGGAACAACCTGCTTCCAAACAAATCTACTCCCACCTACTGGCAGTTGCCTGAAATACCATTCAAAGCCTACTTCCACTTGGGGTGGGTGAGACAGAACAAAACACTGTTCTGGAAGTAGCCCATCCTGGAAATAGGGTTCTAATTTTGGCCTCTGTCACTATGTAACCTTGGACCAATCCATTTTTCTTTTCTAAGCTTCAATTTTCTTAATGGTACAATTCAAGTACTTGGACAAAATGGCCTGAAATGGCCTTTCCATACAGTTGGCAAGCAAGAATTGTTTATATAAGGATAGCTGGGTGACCAGGGACAAGTGGTGCAGGATTAAGAGCAATGGGCTCAAATGACCCATTCCTGTATATGATAGTGACATATGGACCCCCCATTATTTTTTTTTCTAATCTTGCAATCATGTATGGAAGTATTTGCTGCAATGGAAGGAAAGAGTGGGGAAAGGAGAGGGTGGAGTGTGCTCTGATGATCAAAAAATAATGAAATCAATGTTTAAAGAGTGAGATTCTAGTAGGAGAGAAAATGGTGGTCGAATAGGCAGATGTGTCCTGTGCCTTGTCCCAGAGCCAGTCTGAAAAAGCAACTAAATTGGAGAGCATCCATCCAGAATTGATAAATTAGACACAGCTGGGTAGATGATTTACAGCTGAGAAGGGCAGAGGGCGCCTGGAGAACGGTAGGATTGGGGGTCTAGGCTGGAAAGAGATGTGTGACCACCGGGTCGAAAGGGTCAGGGTAAGGTACACTGCACCAAGGCAGAGTCCCTTGGGGACAGGTATAACATCTATTAACGAAAAAAAAACAAAAAAACATTGAAACCTGTAAAAGAAATTTTGTGAGTTATTTGAGCCAAACTGTCGACAATTGCCGGGAAGCAGAACCTCAACCGATTGAGATAATGCTCCGGAGAATGGCCGGTAACATTTCTGTATTTATACATTGCAATCAAAGGAGGGACATAGGTGGGTTACATGAAATTCATTGGTGATGGAGTAAGGAGGCGGGAGAAAGCAAGCCTGTGGGAAACCCCTGGGATTAGATAAAAAGTAAAATGATGGACGCTCACTTAGGTGAGTGCAGGAACAATTAACATGATAACGAAGGGATTTGAGGCATTTGTCCTGGCACCCACCACATTTGGTTGTACCCCAGAGGCTCCAGAAAAAAGGGAGTTACAAGTTACTCAGACATCTCACAGATATGTTACCTTAGAGGTAAAAAGGCAATTGGGCTCAGTAAAGATTAAAGTTGATCTTTGTCTAGGAAAATATTGGCCTAGAAAATGACTGCCCACTATAACCTGTTGGTAGTAATATATTTGATTTTTAAAACATCTTTTGTGGTTACTTTAGGTCTCTGAGTTTGCAAGACTGCCACACAGGCCTTCCTTGAGCCCATCAGGTCAGCATGTGGCTCTTTTCGTTCACACATCCGACTGTGGAAAGGAAGTCCTCAGGACTACTGGGGCTGAAGAATCTAGAACTAAATCCAAAGCCATGAGAGGCTATGTCCAGAAAGGCAGTCTGAAGAACTGGCTGAGGAGCATAGTGCAGGCAGTTGCGGGGGCGGGGAAGAAACTTGCAGTCACACAATTGTTTTGCATTTGTTTGGTCTTTGCTTTTATTTTCTAAACCCAGTTCATAGTACATTTCAATTATAAACACTCACCTGAGGCTGTGGTGCAGATGAAGCTGCAGATTTGTGGAGTCTGAGGAGATGCTGTGGAGGAAAGCGGGGCAGGGAGAGATGGCCAGGAATCTGGCACTGAGACATTTGTGACCCTCCAAACCTAAGAAGCCATTTCTTTCCTGAAGAGGTAGCTTATCACAGCAGCCTCAAAGCAGCTAATACATCCTGCAACATCCTGCCTGCATCTTGAGCTTTACAAAGGAAATAAAGGCTCTGAGTAGACCCAAAGAGCCCCCAGGAACTAGAAGAGGGGCTGTCCCAACGCAGAAAGTGATACAACACCACCCCCACCTAAATTCCTAGCAGAAACAAAACTTGAATGATTAAGATTGACAGCTGGCAGACACGTAAAGCATGCAGATTAGTCCCACCTGCCTGCAGCCAAGTCCTGTGGAGATGGACACAAAGAAGCTGTGGATCATTTGGAACTTAAACACAGTGGTGAAAGACAAAGACAGTGCCTGAGAATAGTCAGCACCTAACTACCTAACAGGAATCTTAGAAATTGCAGACAGAACAGAAGAGTGGGGTCTTTAAACCAGCCTCCATGGGGCATTAAAACTCAACTGAAATGAATGACATTTCACTTTTATCTTTTTTTTAAATTATTTTTTTAAAATACAAAGTTTATGTAACAAGCCAAATATTTCCAAATTCCCATTTAACATATAACAGTATATTCGTTCCTTGGTATCTCGGTGGTTTGGTTCAGGACTACCCTTGCTCAGATACCAATATTGTTGAATGCTCAAGTCCCTGGTAGAATGTCAGCAACAATGTATTTTTTGAATACTTTTATTTTTTTTAAATATATTTTATTGATATTTTACAGATAAGAAGGGAGAGAGATAGAGAGCTAGAAACATCGATGAGAGAGAAACATCAACCAGCTGCCTCCTGCACACCCCCTACCGGGGATGTTCCCACAACCAATGTACATGCCCTTGACCGGAATCGAACCCGGGACCTTTCAGTCCGCAGACTGATGCTCTACCACTGAGCCAAACCGGTTTCGGCTATTTTTTGAATACTTTTAATTCTCAATTGAATCTGTGGATCTGGAACCATGGATAGAGAAGGCCATATTTAGTATATGCCATTTTTAAGATATGTAACCCAGTTTTCATGGTGGGTTTAGGTAGACATTATCTCCACTATACAGAAAAAGAAACTGAAATACAATTAGCAAAAGTCACACTAGTACCTAATACAGGATAGTCTAGTTTATTTTCTTTTATTTTTAGTATTATTTTTTCTTTATTATATTTTTATTTTTTATTGTTACTTTATCTTATTTTTTCTTTTTTTCACCTTTTTATTTCTCACTTCTCCCTTTTAATCCTGTTTTCTTTTCTCCTGTTGCCACTTCAGTTTTCCTCTTTCCTTTTGTTATCCTTTGTTAAAAATTTATCTTCTTTCTTGACGTGTTATTATAGTAGTCTGTTGGCTTACTCATATATCTAATTTCCTCTCCTCTGCTCCTAGACCATGCACTCGTCTCTTTTCTAGTTTTGCTAGTCAATTTTTTTATGATTTTGTTTTCTCTCCCCTCTTGCTCTCTTTTTCTCCTAATTGTTAAATTAGTTTTAGTCCCAAAATTCAAGCTTATCTGCTCTCTCCTCTATTCTTCTTTTCCATAAGTATGTAAGTGAATAAATAATTTTATTTTATTTTAATATTTATTTATTTTCTTCTTATCCACTCAATCTCTTTCTACCTCCTCTATACTGGACCATGGTCCTTCTCCTATTCATCTAATTCCTTAACCTTATTTTCTATATATAAGCTCTGCCTCTACAGATTCTGTACGCCCTATTTTTTGTTTGCATTTTTTGGTTAATTTGTTTGTTTTGTGGTATATTCTCTTTCTTTTTCTTTTTTTGATATCATTTTTTTTCTCTCTTTATCACTACTAATTCTCTTTACTCTAGTGGTCACTTTTATTGGGGTTATTGGTGTCATGTGTTCATTTGTGTTTTGTTCCCTTTGTGTCATGTTTTGTCAGTTGTATTTTGTGCTGGAAGGTCAACACCTCCACAGCAGTTGTCACAACATAGTAGATAGAGAGCCACATAACGAGATACAGTGAGAGGAGACATCATCCATGAATGGGGAAAAAAACACTCAAGACCCAAATACACAAGATAATCCAAATATCTCAAGTAGGGGGAATCTTAGCCCAAAATACCTATCCCAGAATACCAGAGAGACTGCACCACTGGGTCTCACAAAAAATCTACTATATAAAACAAATTCAAAAAATCTGGGTGGCAGCCGAAATTGGTTTGGCTCAGTGGATAGAGTGTCAGCCTGTAGACTGAAAGGTCCTGGGTTCGATTCTGGTCAAGGGCATGCACCTTGGTTGAGGGCACTTCCCTAGTAGGGGGTGTGCGAGAGGCAGCCGATCGATGTTTTTCTCTCACTGATGTTTCTAACTCTCTATCCCTCTATCTTACTCTGTAAAAAATCAATAAAATAATATATTTAAAAAAAAATCTGGGTGGCATAGCAGTTTTATCTAATACATAGGAACAATGACAATGGAACAGCAATAATGTGGAGACAAAGAAACAACCCCCTACCAAAGAAAAGAGGAATTACCAGAAAAGAATATAAATTAAATGGAGACAAGCAATTTGTCGGAAAAAGAATTAAGAGCAATGGTTATAAGGATGCTGAAAAGGCTGGATGACAAATTCACCAACAGGTGTAAGAATCAAGAAGAAATGAAGAATTATATATGCATAATAAAGAACCTGATGGAAGGTTTCAACAGTAGACTAGAATAAGTTGAGGACTGAATCAACATATTAGAAAGAAAGGATACCTAATCAGAATAGCAACTAGGAAAAAATGTTAAAAAGCAGGAGGAGAGCTTAAGGTGCTTTGGGGCAACAGGAAATTAAACAACATTCACATTATAGGGGTACCAGAAGGAGAGGAAGTGGAGCAAGGAATAGAAAACCAGTTTGAAGAAATAATGACAGAAAACTTCTCTTATTTAGGGAAGAAAAAGTCACACAAGTCTAAGAGGCACACATAGTCCCAAACAAGATGAACCACCCAAAAAACAACACGAAGACACTTCATAATTGAATTATCAAACATCAATGACAAAGTAAGAATCTTAAAGGCTGCTAAAGAGAGACAGTTACTTACAAGGATTTCTCATTAGACTATTAACTGATTTATCAACAGAAACACATCAGGACAGAAGGGAATGGGATGAACTATACAAAGTGATGAAAAGCAAGGGGCTGAATCCAAGAATACTATTCTCAGAAAGGCTATCATTCACAATTGAAGGTGAAATCAGGAGCTTCACAGACAAAAAAAAGCCAAGGGAGTTTATTACCACAAAGCCAGAAATGCAAGAAATGCTAAAGGGAATGCTGTACAAAGAAGAAATAGAAAGGGAAGAATGAACACAGGCATAAAGAATAAAAATGGCTGAAACTGATTTGGCTCAGTGGATAGAGTGTCAGCCTGCAGACTGAAGGGTCCCGGGTTTGATTCCGGTCAAGGGCATATATCTTGGTTGCGGGCACATCCTCAGTAGGGGGTGTGCAAGAGGCAGCTGATAGATTCTCTCTCATCGATGTTTCTAACTATCCCTCTCTCTTCCTCTCTGTAAAAAATCAATAAAATATATTTTTTAAAAGAATAAAAATGGCAACAAATAAGTACCTATCAATAATAACAACCTTAAATGTAAGTGGAGTAAATGCTACAATCAAAAGACATAGGGTAGCTTAATGGATAAGGAAACATGATCCATGTATATGTTGTCTACAAGAGAACCACCTCAGAACAAAGGAATCACACACACTTATAGTGAAGGGATGGAAAATATTTTCAGGTAAATTGAAAAGAAAGCTGGGGTAGCAATCAAAGACAGCTGGTCAGCTTTAATTAGTTGCTCCTTGGCTAACTATCTATTTCTATGACACAGTGAAAGCTGCCTGTGACAGGACCATCAATTACTTGTAAGCCTGTGGTTGGCCAGGATAGCATTGTATTGTCTTGTTGGGTCTTGCCATGTCTTTTTACTCTATAGCTCTCTCATCCCCTACATTAGAAGGGATTGCAGTTAACTGATTGTACTCCTCTATATCCAATTGCCCAGTATGCTTTGAGTCATGAGTCTTGAGTCATAGAATTAGCATCCCACAACCTCAGCATGATAATTGAGGCCTCCCTGATACAGGGAGCCAAATATCAGCCCTTTTGCATATATCTCTTGCAGGAAGGCATGGTCTTACCTGTCCTTAATCCCTTGCCAAATGTCTTGGGAGTAGAAGAAGTCACCCCTCCCCTAGACCACTTGAATACCTGTGGAGCCCCTGGGGATAAACTCAATGAACAACACAATGAGTTTGTACACTACAGGTGATATTTTCAACATTATAAAAGTTCCTTATTTCTATGCCTGAACCAGAATGTCCCTGATAAAGGGGTCAGCACAGTTGTTGAACCTTCAGGCAGTCATTTTAGCACTGAATGCCTTGGCCTATAAATGGCCCTATCTTTACATTTTTAAGAACTTTGGGAATCATTTTCCTCACAGATACTCAAAATATGAATCAAGAAGTTAAGGACAAGATTGTGTCCTCTCCAAATTTTGAATCCATATGTTGAATCCCTAATATTCAATATGACTTATTTGAATATAAGGTCTTTAAGGTGGTAATTAAGCTTAAATGAGGTCTTAAGGTTGAAGCTCTAATCCAATAGGACTGGTATCCTGATAAGAAGAGGAAGAGACACAAGAAAGCTCTCTCTATTTCTCTCTCTCTCTCTCTCTCTCTCTCTCTCTCTCTCTCTCTCTCTCTCTTCATACATGCAAAGGAAAGGACACATGTGGGCAAAGCAAGAAAATTGTCTGCTAAGAACAGAGGGCTCACCAGAACACAACCCTGATGGCACCTTGATCTTGAACTTCTAGCCTTCATAACTGTGAGAAAATAAATTTCTCTTGTTTAAGCTACTCAGTCTGTGGTATTTTATTGTGGAAGCCCTAGCACATTAATACACATCACAGCATGTCTCTAGTAACACCACAGAATCTCATTATTTGTGGTAGTTATGTTCTATAAAATCACTATGATCACTGAATTAATGAGTAATAGATCACTGTTCCAGGGGAAATACAGGTAGGTTTCTTGAGCTCACAAAAATATTTTCATCAACAGTCAATGCATGATGGCTGATTAGCCAGTGATGGGTAAAATTCCTCAGGGAAGGAACAACCTACGACAGGCACAGTTGTAGAGGGGCCATCGGGAGAGAACTTGGGGGGTCAACAGAGGTGGAACATAGACTCTCACTCCCCCAATATTGCAGAGGCTTGAACCCTTACCCATTCTGAGAGAGTTCTACTGCCCCCATGGCTGCTTCGCTTCCCATGCACAGCTCAAATCAGGACTCAGATAACAGACAGAGACTTGGCCTACAGCAGCTGCCCTCTCACTGCAACAAGACTTGTTTGAGTTGTCTTGTACACATGGTATGGAGAAGTGGGTTTTTGATACCTAAATCCAACATAGTACTAGGAATGCTCAGGGCCTACTCAAGAAGGCAAATAATCCTTTCCACTAATATTTACAGGGTAAAATAAGATTGTTGTTTGAGTATTAAATTTGACAGTAAAATAGTAGTCAAGTTTTCAGGCTAATTTAAATTAGCTAATTGAAATAATCAAATATTCTAGAAAAATTAATCATATTGAACAAAAAGCTGTTCCTAAAGTGGTAACTAAAATTTTTATTGGTAGTTCATCTCATGGTAAAATTGCTTAACATGTAATGAACATAAAGCGGTCATATTTTAGTGCAAAAATTAAATTTTAAAAGCTATCAAGACTACATTATAAAATTTCCAAAAGCCTCCTAATGTTTTAATCAAAAAAGGATAGTAGAAGAATATTATGTAAGGAAAAATATCCTATAAGTAAATTACATCTAGAAAAATTTTACTTTAGAAAATTAACTTTCATTTGTAATGCAAGACACCCATGTAAAACATACATGGTTTCAAAACAAGCCAAAGGAAAATCATTTGGGAAAAAAATGAAAAAGGATTCCAAGTCAAATTTATAGAAAAGATTCCTTTATTAACTTTTGCTTGAGAATATGTTTGTATATTTTCAGAAAACAACTCCAAGACCATGTGGATTCCTGAAACAGAGAGGAATTGACAGTACTAACTTCTCCATCCATGAAGACAAACAAACAAACAAACAAACAAAAACAGTCCAGAGATGGAAGACACTGATGACACCTTGCCATACTAACAGTCAGTAGCTGTGTATCACTGCAGGTTGCCCAGGTACAAACCAGAGAGGGTCGGATCTGCATTGCCACCATTCAGAACTGAAATATAATTGCTGACATGTCCATATAAGGAACTGCTCAACATTGAATTTGTGGTATATTCATAAATCATAAAAGAGAATATACCACAAAACAATCGATCAGCTGCCTCTTTCAACAGTTCCCAAAAGAACTGTTGGCCCAGAATGAAACTCACTACAGACTGATTCATTTGCCTCCCAGCATAACCATTATTGCTTGTCTCATTTTCAGTTCTTATAAGTGTATTTCTTATATCATATGATCTCACTCATCTAGGGGAAATAATAAACAACATAAACTGATGAACAAAAACAGACTCGGAGACAGGGAAGCATCGATAAGACTGTCAAGCTTCAGAGGGAAGGTAGGGGAAAGTGGGGATAAGAGGGAGAGATCAACCAAGGGAATTGTATGCATGCATACAAGCCTAACCAGTGGTCATGGACAACAGGGGGGTGGAGACATATGTGGGGAGGGGTTGGGGATGGGAATGGGGGAATGAGGACAAATATGTGATACCTTAATCAATAAAGAAATTCAAAAAACAACAAGAAAAAAACAAAAATACAGTCAATGCATGAACTTGTTTTATGTGTGTTAATTCATTTGCACTAACTCACTGAAAATCACTATAACTCATGCCTGAAACATGTATAAGGTACATCATAGCTTATTGTGCTTAGGAATACTAGATAGGACTTTAGCACTACACTTGGGGGGCATTTTAAATGGTAAAATCACTTTGAAAAGCACATAAATGCAAACAGTGTGCCACTAAATATATTGCTGAAATGTGTGTTAACAGCATCAAAGATGAAAACAAGAAGACAGAGCATCATCACCTTGTCTGAAAGCAGCTGGAAATGTGTTCACCAAGTGACTCAAAATTATTGCCACTCTATGCATGTTCACAAATGACCACAAAAGTACTCTGTGTATAAATTTTGGGATTACAAATAAGTTTTAGTTGGAAGGCAAATTTGAAAATATGGAATTTTTAAATGATGAGGATCAACTCTATTAAGTCCATGATATAAAACCTCAGCAGGACACTCCTTACCCACTTTAAAATTTCAAATCTTACTATTATGACAAAATCAGTCATTAGAAAAAAAAAAACACACTTAAAAAGCATGAGAAGGGTTTAAGAGAACTTTGGAACAGTGTGAAATGGAAACACATTCACATCAAATGGATGCCAGAGGGAGAAGAAAGTGAGCAAGGGATAGAGAACCTGTTTGAAGGAATAATGACGGAAAACTTCCATAACCAGTTTAACTAAAAAGTCACACAATTTCAGAAAGCACAGAGTCCTAGTCAAGAGTAACACAAAGAGACCAGCTCCAAGATGCATCATAATTAAAATGGCGAATGTTAAAGACAATGAGAGAATCTTAAGGCACTGTGAAAGAGAGAGTTACATGCAAAGAAGCTCCAATAGGGCTGTTAGATGATTTCTCAACAGAAACACTATAGGCCAAAATGAAATGTGGGATCTGAAACCAAGATTTCTCAATACAGAAAGGCTATCATTCAAAATTGAAGGTGAAATAAACAGCTTCCTAGACAGAAGGTTAAAGGAGTTAATTACTGCCAAAATAGCAGAGCAAGTAATGCTAAAGGGACTGTTATATGAAGAAGAATAAATATAGAGAGAAAAATGAACATAGGCATTGATGATGGCTCTCCCTTTTGTCCAAGTGCCTATTCTGATTCCTATAGAGGCATTTCTACTACCTAAATGTCTCAGTCAACACCAAGGTTTAAACTGATGTGAAGGCATTAAGGGATAAATTATGGTACAAGGCCTAAAATTTGTATGTTGTCTTGATATATGGTAAATTTGGGAAGACCCCTAATGCCCTAACACAAGTTCTTTTCCCCACTCTATACATGCTATAAGGTTCTCTAGCCAAACAACCCTCCATATTAAACAGACCAGGTGCAATTCCCAGAGATGGGTATGCTTCTGTACTTACTCTTGCGAAACTTTAGAAGACATAGGCTTTTTATCTAAGTTTGCTTTTAAGTTTGGGTCTTTAAATAGCTGAAGACTTATTAAATGGTCATCCATTTGTATGCATATTACATAGAAATATGAATTTTTAGTGGCCACAAGATCCTGAGTTCTAGCACATGAATAACGTGGTTGGAAAGAGTAGAGGAAATGCATTGTTTTAATTCAGGAATAATTCATGCCCACACTGGATTATTGCAAAATAAAATTTTATGATTAAATATAATTGAGAATAAGTTTTTAAATGGCAAACCAAAAATGGATATGTACCCAGGGGAAATGAAAAGGTAGTTGGGAAAGGTTCTAGGAAGACAACTCCACAATGCCTATAATTCCACATATCAATCCTTGATAGCAAACACACACCACTATGGGCTCACATGCATATTTGAAGGAACTTATGTTCCTTGATAAATGTGTAACACAACCCAAGAATCACAGGAATTTCCAGGGCTTGATTTTATCCACAATCCCCTTTGCAGGGTAAAAAGCCTTGTTGAAGGTCTCAGGTGTCCTGGGTGAGCACATCAGAGATCTTTGGAAAGGCTAGCTCTTTGTGGGCTATGGCTTGGCACTTATAGGTTCTCACCCAAGGCATTACCTCAGGCTGTAAGCACATGATTAGTGAGATAAATTCCAAGTCACAGAATAGATATCTTTGAGAAGATAGTCTTAAGGTCCAAGAATCTGAAATGGCTTTGTTGGGGGAGGGTCAAAAGTTTCTGCTATATGAGCAAGGTTCTTTCTGAATCATATGCCATTTGACCAGCCCTAAAATAGAGGTGTACAAAAGCAAATTTGACATGGATTTGACAACAAAATGCCTGATCCCAGCCCAGGTAGAAGAAATAACTTTGATCTGGAGAACATAGTTAGTGCAGGAGGGCTATGTGGGTAGAAGATTATTTTTTTGTGTCATCAGGTGCCCTGGAAGAAGGACCCTCCCACTAACCTGCAATACTGTGTCCATGCTGATTGTAATGTGAGGCTCTTTAGGGGATTGAAGTAATGCATTTTTTCCCTTAGGGCTTCCACCTACCTGAGTTTTCCTCTTCTCCAATTCCTAGAAAAGTTCCCTCTACTTTTCCTATCCTTCCTTGTAACATGGAACCCATCTTTATGCCCAACCCTGGATAAAAGTTGGGAAGGGAAGGAGGAGTCTGTCTCACTGCTGTGCTTATGGCTTATTTACTATGGAGAGGGGGGGGTGGGAAAGATAGTGTGTTCATACCTGTCTTAATATTTGCAGGAGAAGGGAGTGCCATTAAAATTGACATCTAGGGTGACCTCCGTTATTTGCTTTCTCAGAAGCAATGTGGAATTTACTGATAACCAGGGACTTGTCTGTTTCAGGAAAAAAAAACCCATATGAACTATATTGGTTCGATTGTTTTGTTTGGATAGGTTGCTGAGGGGATATGATGTTCTCCTGAGTCCAAATTTTGGAGGTAAACTGTTTCTGGATACCTGAGGTCTCTGTGTTAAATTGACTAGAGCTTAGACACAGCAAGCCAGCCCTGATGGGTAAGGTGACCAGTGGCACTTGCCCAGGTTCTACACCTTTGCCTCTCCAGATCTCACTTTCCTGACCTGCAGAGACCTGCAATGGAGCACAAGAATGCTCTCAACCCCCAAGCATGTTACTTAAATCATGGATTTTCTTCCACTTTTCTGGCTTTATTTGCAATAATCCTTCTGCTTTCTCCTCACACGCTTGTGAGGGCACCAAACCTAAAGTGCATTTATTGGTGTTACTAGAGGAACGCTGTCCACATAAATGGGGGTACTTGCCACAGGGTGCTATTCTTCTCTAGCTAGAATGTTCTGTTTCATCTGTCATACTCTATAAGGAGGGCACTTGAACACAAATTCTGTGCACCCTGATCACTCACCCAATTCAGTTTGTTTAAAACTGAGAACATGATCTTTGCTGTCTAGTCTGCTTCATCTACCCAGGCCTCAGGTCTTTGTCATTCTGTCTCCAAAGACTTCAATTCCAATCAAGTTTTTTTGGCTCTACATTCAGAAAACATTACAACTTTATTCTTATATCTCCATTGAACATGTGTCCCCAAGATTAGGCATTGGACATAGTGCTACCGAATTATTACAACAACTTTCCAACCTCTGGTCTCCCTAATGCCAGTGTTGACACCTAAAGTTCATTAAAGACACTGAAGTTGGTGTGATATTTATAAATCTAGCCTGATTTATAAATCAGGGACTAATTATGGCTTTATTTAACTGTCAAATAAAATCTAAACTTTTGGAACAACCAAGATGGTAGCATAGGTAAACACCTAAACTTGCTGCCGAGCACAACCATATCAAAACTACAATTAAAAGTCAAAATGAATATCATCCAGATTCATGAAAAGGCTGATTGAGTGGAAATTCTACAAGTAAAAGGAAATATAAAAGCAAATTGAATCTGGTAGGAGTTACAGAAGTGAAGTGCAGAGGTACTGAGCTGTGCATGAAAGGGGCTGGCAACTGAGTATACTGATATCTTTTTCAATCAGGAGCTTAGACACAGCATGCCAGCCCTGATGCTGTTGACTGCTCTGAACTCCAGTTCTGGGTGAGACTCTGGGGACACAGAATCATGTGGGGAGAAACTAGACTGACTGGCATCAGGCTGGAACATGAGGGCAGCTTTCTCTCAGAGGTGCTTGCAGCGATCATTGTTCCAACATGGTGTCACCGGACACAGAGACCAGGGGCCCTCTTTGGGATAGGGATGATTGGCAGCCATTGCTGTTTTCTCCACCTGATGATTCCCTGAGATCCTGCCCCTCCCAATTTACAACCCCACCCAAACTGTGCACAGAGGCTTTTACACATGAATGGCCTGGCCTTTTAAATCTAAACTTAACAAACTGCAGAGAACCCCAGAGTTGCCAAAAGAAAATATCAGATATATGTCATAGCAATATATTTTCTAATACAGCTTCTAGGGCCACGAAAACTAAGGAGAAAATAAACAAATGGGATTACCTCAAAATAAAAAGCTTCTGCATAACAAAAGAAATCATAAACAAAACAACAAGAAAGCCCACTGCATGGGAGATGTATTTGCCAATGTGATCTCTGATAAGGGTTTAATCTCCAAAATTTACAGGGAATTCATACAGCTTAACAAAAGAAAGATAAACAATCCAATCAAAAACATTCAAAGGACTAACTAGACACTTTTGAAAAAGGACACAAACAAGGCCAAGAGACATATTAAAGCATGCTCAAGTCACTAATCATCTGAGAGATGGACATCAAAATGACAATGAGGTACCATCTCACACCTGTCAGAATGGCTATCATAAACAAATCAACAAAGGACAAGTGCGAGGATGTGGAGAAAAATGAAGCCTTGTGCACTACTGGTAGGAATGCAGACTGGTGAAGTTACTGTGGAAACAGTATGGAGTTTCTTCAAAAAGTTAAAAATGGAACTCCTATTTGACTCAATAATACCACTACTAGGAATATATACGAAGAAAAAAGAAACACCAATCAGAAAGGACATATGTATCTCTATATTCATAGCAGTACAATTTATAATAGCTACGATTTGGAAACAGCCTAAGTGTCCATCAGCAAATGACTGGATGAAAAAACAGTGGTACATCTACACAATGGAATACTATGCTGCTGTAAAAAATAAGGAACTCCTACCATTTGCAACAGCATGGATAGACCTGGAGAGCATTATGCTAAGCAAAATAACCCAGTAGGATAAAATTAAATATCACATGACCTCATAATTTGTGGAGTATAATGGTCAACATAAACTGATGAACAAAAGTAGTTCCAGAGATAGAGAAGCATTGAACAGACTATCAAACTTCAGAGAGAAGGCAGGGGATGGTGTGGAGAGGTGATAGAGATCACCCAAACAACTTGTATGCATGCATATAAGCATAACCAATGGACATAGACACTAAAGGGATGAGAGCATGTGCTGAGGTGGTTGCATTGGGGCAAAAAGAGACATATGTAATACCTTAATCAATAAAGAATAAAAAATAAAATAATGAAATAAAAATTTGTTAAGTAGGTAGATATTTTAAGTGTTCTTACCACACAAGACATGTTGTTGATCAATTCTGAGTAGACATCCAGATGTGTTTAATATTTCATTGATTCTCCGTGTTTGCCAGTATTTTTCTACTTATTCAAAATAAAATGATAAATATTTTCAATGACAAAAAAATGTGTTACATTTGTGTACTGGGTTATTATTAAACTGTGAAAAGAAGAAAATACTGATAAATGCTACAACATGTATGAACTATGGAAACATTAAGCTAAGTGTAAAGTTTTGTCACAAAAAGTCCCGTATGGTGTGTTTCAATTTATATGAAACTTGAGGCCTGGTGCACAGATTCATGCACTGGTGTGCCAGTGGATTCCCTCAGCTTGGCCTGCACCCTCTCATAATCTGGGACCTCCTGTCTGGATCAGGCCTGCAAAGGTAGGGCCAAAACCTGTCATCCAACAGCCCCCAAGGGTCCCAGGTTGTGAGTGGTTGCAGGCAAGGCTGAGGGACTCCACTGGTGCACACCAGGCCACTAATCTATATATGTAAAAGACTAATCAACTGAACGACAAAATGACCAGTTGACCAGTTGCTATATGTGCACTGACCACCAGGAGACAAATGCTTAATGCACAGGATTGGGTTCCTTCCTGTCTGGATTGGGCCTTGGGGATCAGGCTCCCTCCTGCATGGATCGGGCCTGCTGGGATCAGGTCATAACTGGTAGTTTGACATCCCCCAAGGGATGTAGTAGTACATAAAATGGCAGGCAGCCTTGGAGGAGTCCAAGCGCAGACCAGGCACCATGCCACTCGCACTTACCATGCTGCTTGGTAGTGCTGCCATGGAGGTGGGAGAGGTTTGTGCTCACAGCTGTGTTTGCCAGCTATGAGCCCAGTGTCTGGCACCCATATGTCAGCTGAGTGACGCTCCCGCTGTGAGAGTGCATGACCACCAGGGTGCAGCTCCTGCATTGAGCATCTGCTCCCTGGTGATCAGTGCTCATCATAGCAACCTGTCAAACATTCATTGGGTTGTTCAGTCCTTTAGAATAGAGGCCTGGTGCACAAAATTCATGCATGGGGGGGGTGTCCCTCAGTCCTGACCAATCTGGAACCACTCAAGGGATGTCTAAATGCCTGTTTAGGCCTAAGTGGGCAGTCAGACATCCCTCTCACAATCCAGGACTGCTGTCTCCCAACCACTCACTTGCCTGACTGCCTGATTCCCCTAATTGCTTCTGCCTTCCAGCCTGATCACCCCCCTAACCACTCCCCTGCCAGCCTGATCAGTGCCTAACTGCTCCTCTGCCAGATTGATTGCCCCTAACTGACCTCCCCTGCTGGCCTGATTACCCCTAACTGACCTCCCTTACCAGTCTGGTCGTCCCCAATTGCCCTCCTCTGCAGGCCCAGTTACCCCCAACTGCCCTCACCTGCAGGTCTGGTAGCTCCCACCTGCACTCCCCTGCTGGCCCAGTCACCCCTAACTTCCATCCCCTGCTTGCCTAATTGCCCCTAATTTCCCTTCCCTTCTGGCCTGGTCACCTCTAACTGCTCTGCCGGCCTGGTAACCCTTAACTGTCTTTCCCTGCTTGCCTGGTCCCCCCAACTACCCTCCCCTGCAGGTCTAGTCTCTCCCAAGTACCCTCCCTTGCAGGCTTGGTTGCCCCTAACTTCCCTCCCATGCCAGTCTGGTCACCCCTAACTGCCCCCTCCTGCTAGCCTAGTCTCACCTAACTGCACTCCCCTACAGGCCTGTTCTTCCCAACTGCCTCCCCTGCAGGGCTGTTCACCCCTAACTAACCTCCCCTGCCAGCCTGGTTGCTCCCAACTTCCCTCCCCTGAAGGCCTGGTTCCCTCCAACTGCCCTCCCCTGCTGGCCTGGTCTCCCCTGCAGGCCTGGTCCATCCCCCCCCCCCAACTGCCCTTTCCTGCCAGCCTAGTAGCTCCCAAGTGTCTTCCCCTGAAGGCTTGGTTGCCCCTAACTTCCCTCCTGAGCTGGCCCCATCACCTCTAACTGCTCTCTCCTGCTAGCCTGGTCACCTCTAACTGCCCTCCCCTGTAGGATTGGTCTGACCCCAACTACTTTCCCCTGAAGGCCTAGGTCGCTGCCAACTGTCCCCCCCTGGAGACCTGGTCACCCCTAATTGCCCTCCTCTTCCTTCCCAGTCACCCCTAACTGTCCTCCCTTGCAGGCCTGATCACCCACAACTGCTCTCCCCTGCTGGCCATCTTATGGCAGCCATCTTGTGTCCACATGGGGGTGGCCATCTTATGTGTTGGTGTGATGGTCAATTTGCATATTACATCTTTATTATATAGGATATCCCAAGAAAGCAAATCATATTAGTAGTTGTTTAGGTCTGGGTCTGAAGTTGGGAGCAGGAATTTTCTGCAAATGGGCAGATCAGATCTTTTTGAGGTCAGAAATGTTCTAAAATTCAATGGAATGTATAGATTGTGGTGATGGTTGTATAACTGTGTGACTTTAATACAAAATCATTAAATTATATACTAAAACAGGTTAATGGTATACCTCAATAAATATGGTAAAAGTATCTTTTAACTAATGGTGTTTTTCATACTGTTTTTTTCATTCTGTAAGATTCAATAGGAAATGTTAGTGGAAGTAAAATTTCACTTTCCCATATTACTCAGATTCTGCTTCCTCATTAGAGTCATCTCAATATTTAGATGTTTACATACTCTATTCTCCCTCATTCCTTCAGGCATTTGGTTTTAGAATTGTGAGTTAAGTGTGAGCCACTTAGCTGATGGTAAATTTAAGGTGTCATGAAAAGAATGTATTTATCTTGTGCCACATTCTGGGTTATCTGGAGCTATTAAGCAATTGCACTGGATTGGGTGAAAGATGTATGGAATTTGGGATCCCTTTCAGTACAAATACTGTTATTTTATGTTTCAAGGTGTTCCTGAACTAAGATTGAAACAGGTTTGATTAGTCTGATGGGAAAGCCAGAATGATTAATTATCATTTATTCATTTTAACCTACAGTGTCAAAATACTTTTTCCTCATTCCAATTTTTTGAGAATTGCCTTATAACCACTATTATTTTATTCATTTATTGTATTAATTCTGGGGATGAATTTCTATCTGTTTTCACAGAAAGCTGATGTCAAGCTCATTGTTATTTTGATATTCTTGTATAATGACAACTAGGAAAGGTTATTTAATAAATGGAAGTAGAAACATATTGTAGGGATATTTACATGTAGGACATGTGGCATACCTACATCTATTAACAGCACTATTGGGGGGTCTATCATCTCTGTTACTATGTGAATATATGTGTGTGTATGTTTGGAAAGGTGATATATTTTATTGGAGAAATTATGATTGAGACCTCTGTTACTTGCAATAAATTGCTAACTTCCCATGAGTATAGCTGGAAGTAGCTGAGTCACCAATTACTCATACACTTCCCTTATTTCTATGTCCAAAATAGCCTAACAACTTGCAGGGACAGCCTACCCAGCCTTTAATACTTTCAATTGAATTTTCATTCCTGGACATAAAATAAAATTAGGTAAATGAAAAGGAAAACTTTTTCCCCCATTTTTTAAGGAAACTTAAGGTTAAGTTTATGCACTTATAAAATTTATAATAATTTAAATTTTAACATTATGCATTAAAAATTTACCTACCAAAATGGGTGTTACTTACTAGTATTTACAAAAAAAAAGAAACTTAATGAAGTTAAAAAATATTTCTAAATTGACTTACATATTGAATACTCAAACAATTATCAAAATTTCCTTTTAGTTATACAAGGCAATTATAATAGTCACATAGTGTCAGTGTGGTGCCAGAATAACCAACATACTTATATGATACAGGACCATTGTGGATTTTCCTTTTACTGTAATAAAGAAGTTTCCTTTCCCTTTATTTTTCAGAAATTTCAAGTGCCTTTAAAATTTCACAGGCTATATCATACAAGAAGCTCCAAGATAATAGTTTGAAATTTCAGTGAGAGATCTGAGAGAAAAGTGAGAAAAATAATTTTTCCCATGCTCTTGGTGTTCATGGGGATCATTTAATAAAACATGTACTTATTTAAAGAAAATCCTATATACCTAGGATTTCTTTTTCTTTATATATATATATATATATATATATATATATATATATATATATATATATATATTTTTTTTTTAATTTATTAAGGTATTATCTGTGTACATAGCTTACCATTGCCCCACCCCCTCCCATAGATGCCCTCCCTCCCCAGAGTTTTGTGTCCATTGGTTGTTCTTATATGCAAGCATACCAGTCCTTCGGTTGATCTCTTATCTCCCCCAAATCTCCCTACCCTCCCTCCCACCCCCCCACCCCCACTGTCATTTGACAGTCTGCTTGTTGTTTTACTGTCACTATATCTTTCTGTTCATTCGTTTATAATGTTCTTTAATATCCATAAATGAGTGAGGTCATGTAGTGTTTCTCTTTCATTGACTGGCTTATTTCACTCAGCATGATGCTCTCCAATTCCATCCAGGTTACTGCAAATGATGAGAATTCCTTTCTTTTTATGGCAGCATAGTATTCCATGGTGTAGATGTACCATAGTTTTCTGATCCAATCATCTGCTGATGGGCACCTAGGCTGTTTCCAAATCCTAGCTATTGTCAATTGTGCTGCTATGAACATAGGGGTGCATATATCCTTTCTGATTGGTGTTTCTAGTTTCTTGGGATATATTCCTAGTAGTGGGATTACTGGATCAAATGGGAATTCCATTTTCAGTGTTTTGAGGAAGCTCCATACTCTTCTCCACAGTGGTTGCACCAACCTGCAATTCCACCAGCAGTACACTAGGGTTGCTTTTTCTCACAACCTCACCAACATTTGTCATTTCTTGATTTGCTGATGGCCATTCTGACAGGTGTGAGATGGTACCACATTTTTGTTTTGATTTGCATCTCTCAAATAATTAGTGACTTTGAGCATGTTTTCATGTGCCTCTTGGCCTTCCTTCTGTCTTCTTTTGAGAGGATTCTATTTAGGTCTACTGTCCATTTTTTAACTGGCTCATTTATTTTCCTTTTATTGAGTTGAATAAGCTGTTTGTAGATGTTGGAGATTAAACCTTTATCAGTGATATCATTTGCAAATATGTTCTCCCATATAGTGGGTTTTCTTGTTGTTTTGTTGATGGTTGATTTTGCTGTAAAAAAAAAAGCTTTTTATTTTGATGTAGTCACATTTGTTTATTTTTCTTTAGCTTCCATTGCCCTAGGGTTAGTATCAGTAAAGAAGTTCTTTAGGCATATGTCTGAAACTTTGCTGCCTTTGGATATCTCTAGTATTTTTATGGTGTTTCCCATCTTATGTTTAAGTCCTGTGTCCATTTTAAGTTTATTTTTGTGTATGGTGTAAGTTGGTCCTCTAGTTTAATTCTTTGCATGTATCTGTCCGATTTTCACAAAACCATTTATTGAAGAGACTGTCTTCACTCCATTATATGTTCATGCCTCCTTTTTCAAATATTAATTGAGCATAGTGGTTTGGGTTGATAACTGGATTCTCTAATTTATTCCATTAATCTATATGTCTGTTCTTGTGACAGTACCAGGCTTTTTTGAGAACAGTTGCTTAGTAATACAGCTTCAAATCAGGTATTGGGATGCCTCCTATTTTACTCTTATTTCTCAAGATTGCTGAGGCTATTTGAGGTCTTTTATTGTTCCAAATGAATTTTTGAAGAGTTCTTTGTAGGTCTGTGAAGTACCATATGTTGTTGGTATTATAATGGGGAGTGCATTGAACTTATAAATTGCTATGGGAAGTATGGACATTTTGATGATGTTGATTTCACCAATCCATGAACATGGTATGTTCTTCCATCTGTTTACATCTTCCTCCATTTCTTTTTTCAGTGACGTGTAGTTTTCTGTGTATAGGTCTTTTACCTCCTTAGTTAAGTTTATTCATAAGTATCTTAATTTTTTTGGTGCGATGGTAAATGGGATTGCTTTTTTAGTCTCTGTTTCTGTAAGTTCACTATTGGTGTATAGAAATGCCATAGATTTCTTGGCCTTGATTTTGTATCCTTCTACATTGACAATTCATTTATTAAGTCTATTAGTTTTTTGATGGAGTCTTTTGGGTTTTTTATGTACAATATCATGTCATCTGCAAATAGGGACAACTTTACTTCTTCTTTTCCAAATTTTGATGCCTTTTATTTCCTCTTCGTGTCTAAATGCAATGGATAGTACTTTTAGTACTATGTCAAACAGGAGTGGTAAGAATGGGCATCCCTGTCTTGCTCCTGTTCTTAGAGGGAATGGTTTTAGTTTTTGCCCATTGAGTATGTTTGCTGTGGGTTTATCATATATAGCTTTTATTATGTTGAGGTATGATTTTGTACTCCCATCTTGTTGAGAGTTTTTTTTTTTATCAAGAAATGGTGTTTGATTTTATCAAATGCTTTTTCTGCATCAATTGATATGACTATATGATTTCTAACTTTCAGTATGTTTATGTGATGTATCATGTTTATTGATTTGCAGATATTGTATCATCCTTGAATTCCCAAAATACATTCTACATGGACATGGTGTATGATCTTTCTGATGTTCTGCTGGAGTGGATTTGCTGGAATTTTGTTGAGGATATTGGCATCTATGTTCATGAGGGATATTGGCCTGTAATTCTCTTTCATTGTGTTATCTTTATCGGCTTATGGTATTAGGGTGATTCTGGCTTCATAAAAGGAGTTTGGATGTGGTCCTTCCTCTTGAAATTTTTTGAATATTCTGAGGAGGATAGGTTTTAATTATTCCTTGAATTTTTTTTTAAAAAAATATATATTTTATTGATTTTTCACAGAGAGGAAAGGAGAGAGATAGAGAGATACATCGACCAGCTGCCTCCTGCACCACCCCCCCACCGTGGATGTGCCAGCAACTAATGTACATGCCCTTGCCCAGAATCGAATCTTGGACCCTTGAGTCCACAGGCCAATGCTCTATCCACTAAGCCAAACTGGTTTCGGCATTCCTAGAATGTTTGGTAAAACTCTCCTCTGAAGCCATCTGGCCCTGGTTTTTTGTATGCTGGAAGCTTTTTGATGACTGCTTCAATTTCTTCCAAAGTCACTGGTCTATTGAGATTTTGAGATTCTTTCTGTTTGAGTTTTGGAAGGTTATATTTTTCTAGGAATATGTCTATTTCCTCCAGGTGGTCCAGTTTGTTGGAATAGAGTTGTTCATAGTATTTTGTAACAATCCTTTGTATTTTTGCATGGTCTTTTGTTATTTCAACTCTTTTGTTTCTGATTTTGTTTATTTGGGTCCTCCCTTTTTGTTTCTTGGTTAGCCTGGCTCAGAGATGCACCAATCTTGTTTATTCTTTCAAAGAACCAGCTCTTGGTTTTGTTGATCTAATTCATTATTTCTTTGGTCTCTATGTCATTTATCTCCACTCTGATTATTCTTATTTCCTTCCTTCTGCTTACACTGGGATTTTCTTGTTGTTCTTTTTCTAACTCTTTGAGTTGTAGAGTTAGATAATTTGTTACCATTTCTTCTTGTTTTTTACAATAGGCTTGTGGAGATGTGGACTTCCCTCTCAAGACTGCTTTTGCTGTGTCCCATAGATTTTGGATTGTTGTGTTTTCATTGTCATTTGTTGCCATGATGTTTTTAATTTCTTCCTTGATTTCTCTGGTAACCCAGTCCTTGTTCAGTAGCATGCTATTCAGTCTCCATGTATTTGATTTCCTTGGATTACTTTTATTGTAGTTGATTTCCAATTTTATGCCACTATGATCTGAGAAGATGGTTGATATGATTTCTATCCCTTATAATTTGAAGAGGCTTTGCCTGTGTCGCAACATGTGGTCTATCTTTGAATATGACCCATGTGCACTTGAGAAGAATGTGTATTCTGTGTCTTTGTGGTGAAATGTTCAGAAGATGTTGATTAATTCCATCTGGTCTAGTTTGTCAATTGGGGTTGATGTTTCTTTGCTGATTTTTTGTTTAGATGATTTGTCCAAAGGTGACAGTGGGGTATTAAAATATCCTACTAGGATTGTTTTGCTATTAATCTCTCATTTAATGTCCTCCAGTAGTTTTTTTTTTATGTATCTGTGTGCTCCCATATTGGGTGCGTATATGTGTACCACAGTTATTGCTTCTTGTTGCATTGCTCCCTTTTTTTTTATGAAGTGTCCTTCATTATCTCTTGTTATGTCCTTCTCTTTGAGATCTAATTTGTTATATAAAAGTATTGCTACCCCAGCTTTTTTTTTTTTTTCATTTCCATTTGCCTGGAAAACATTTTTTCATCCTTTCACCCTCATTCTGTGTGCATCTTTTATTCTCAAGTGGGTTTCTTCTAGACAGAAGATACATGGGTCCTGTTTTTCATCCAATCTGTTACCCTATGTCTTTTGATTGGAGCATTTAATAAATTTACAGTTAAAGTTATTATTGATAGGTACTTATTTGATGCAATTTTTAATTCTGTACCCCTGTGTTCCTTCTTTGCTTCCTATTTCTTCAATTTTACAGTAGACCCTTTAGCATTTTTTGTATTGCTGGTTTGGTGAAGTTAAATTTCTTCAGCTTTTTTTGTCTGTGAAGCTCCTGAATTCACGTTCAATTTTGATTGATAGCTTTGCTGGGTACAGTATTCATGGATTCAGACTCTTCCTTTGCATGACTTTGTATATTTAATCCCATTCACTTCTGGCCTGATGAATTTCTGTTGAGAAATCACTTGCTAGTCTGATGGGGCTTCCTTTATATCTAACTTTCTGTCACTCTCTGGAGGCCTTTAAGATTCTTTTTTTGATGTTGGTGTTTGCCAATTTAATTATAATATGCCTTGGCTTTGGTCTTTTGGGATACCTTTTACTTGGCACTCTTCAAGCATCTTGGATTTGTGTGTGGGTTTCTCTTCTCTATCTCAGGAAAGTTTTCTGTCATTATTCCTTGAAATACATTTTCCATGTCTTCCTCGTTTTCCTTTTCCTTCTGGTACCCCTATTATTCTAATATTGTTTTGTTTTGTATTGTCCCAAAGCTCCCGTAGGCTCTCCTCCTGTTTTTAAATTTTTCTTTCTATAAGCTGCTCTAATTGGTTAATTTTTCCATCTTGTCTTCTAGCTCACTGATGCGGTCCTCTCCTTCTTCTAGAGTACTCTTGATGCTTTTATTTAGTTCATCATAGTAATGACGTCATTTTTTATTTCTTCTAGGTTCATCTTCATTTTCTCTTGGTTCTTCTTCATTTCTTCTTGGGTCTTACTCATATTGTCAAATTTCTCTTCCATCCTTTTCAGCCATCTTATGATCATTACTCTGAATTCTTGCTCTGGTAGGTTGCTTGCCTCTAATTTATTTACTTCCTTTTCTGGTGATGCTTGCTTTTCTTTCATGTGTGGGCTATTTCTTTGTCTTCCCATGGTCTCTCTTTTCCAGAGTGTGTGGTTATGTAGTTTTCTTTCTCCTGCATTGATTTAAAGGCACAAAATACAATACTACCAGGTACAATACAAAAGGCACTGAACAGGGATGTATTTGCGATATTAATAACCTCTAATAAAGGTGACCGCTAGAGAAAGGCAAATTAGGGTAGAGGAGAAAGAGAAAAGTTAACAAACAAAAAGAAAAGAAAAAGGAGGGATAAATAAAGTCGAAAATGAAAAAAAGTAGTATCAAAATGAAATTGGATAACAGGGAAAAAAAGAGAGAGAGAGTGAGAAAGAGAGAGAGAGACAAGAGGCAGACTAAGAGAGAATAGGGGAACAAACTATATATATGTGGAAAAAATTCCAAAAGGACAACCACTAATCCCAGCAAATGCCAGCAACAATACAATGCACACTAATATCAAGCAAGTCTAGGATAAACAGAAGTAAAAAAAACATACACAAACAAAACAATTGCAAAATAATAAGCAACATTAACCTCAAAAGAATAAGCATATTAATCTCGCGAAAAAGCATAAAAATTCAATATAATCAACATTCACACAAACAACAACAAAATGTCAGAGAGGAAAACAATTGTTTGTTTTACTAGTTAATATAGCAAAGAGAGTGGTATTTATACACTTGGAACAGGGGGTTGGAAATTAGGTATATAAATAGGGTGGGAATTTTTGCAGGGGGTATACACAAAGAAAAGGGAAAAACTAAAGCAGGAGAGGGTTAAGATAAACAGGAGACGAAAATGGGATAGGTTAGTAATAGAGTGATGGCGTAAAGGTTGAGTTGAGATAAGGTTGAACGATGCTATAGTAGGGATGAAATTAGAATGAATTTTTATCTCAGTGTAAAATAAAGAGAAAATACAATGGTACTTTAAAAAAGATAAGAAAAAGGAAACAAAAAATGCAAAATATCAGTAGTAATGATGATTGAAACTAAAAAACATAATTATTGAAGAGGTAACATCAAGTGAGGAAAAAAGAAAAAATTCATTTCTTAAGTAAAGGGTGTAAAAAATGAAAACAAAATAAAAGATGTAAAAAATGAAAATAAAAGAAAATATAGAAAAAATAGCATAAAAACTGTGCAGTAGTAGTCACTCACTTCCTCTGTTTTTCTATTTGGCACGCCTTTTTCTCGGTCCAGACATTATTGCAATTCCCAGTGTTCCACTGTACCTCAGTTTTGTAAGCTAGACTTTAATGTAAGTAGGCTATTTCTTCCGTTTATTTTTGATTATTTAAAAGTAGTAAAAAAAAAAAAAAGTCAGTTTGTATATTAGCCCCTAAGTGGCAGTGTTTCTGGATTGACTTCTCTATCTTTTTGGCTGCTCTAGCCTTCTTTTTTTCTCTATGACGCTCTCTATGGTAACTCAGTGGTGGCTCCCCAATGATCTCCACCTGTTCAGATCCCGTTTTCTGGCAGGCAATTTCCCCCTGTAGTCTCCCAAGATATGCCAAACAGGGCAGTCCTTCCCTAGTTCTCAAAAGCCAGGGGACGAGGGGGATCAGGCACAGGATGGGTCTGCACCATGGTGTCCAGATGTTCTGCTTATGACGGGACAGTCCCAATTCTTAACAATTTGTCCCACGCCTCTTGGTGTTTTAAAAAAGTCCCTATTTTTTGAAAGATTACTCCAATACAGGCACTGAGTCTTGCAGCATGTGATTCTCTCTGGGGCCGCTGCCTGTTTCAGAGCCCACTCTGGTTGTGCAGCTGCTGCAGCCACTCTGGCTGTGCAGCCGTTACAGGTACTGCTGCAGCAGCAGGAACCCAGTTCTCTCATGTTATCCCCAGAAAACTCTGACCTTTCTGTGGATGATTGAAGAACTTCCTTGAATCCACGTGTTTTCACCTATTGGGGTGTCAGAACTGTTTGGTGGACTCCACAGTTGTGGGTTTTTCGGGGCTCAGGTAAGATCTATTTTGTTTGTAAGATGGCGAATTTTTCCCTCTGAGCCCGTAGGTCCGGGAGAGGTTCCTGCTGCAGTGTGGGCTGCCTGGTCAGGAAATCCTGTCCAGCAGACTCCTCCTATCTTCTTTCAGAGCTCTTCTACCGCTCAGCTTGCCAACTAAGACTCCCCAAGCAATTCTCAGGCGCTCCTTCTATCTGCTCTGGGACTAGGTTTAGAACAGGTCCATCTGATCCGCCGCCATTTTGTCTTTTGCCCCCAAAAATGGATTACCAAGGGGACTAAAGCAGTGTGCATCACATGATAAGTTCACTTCCCCTAGGGAATAACCTTAACTTGAGTTACTGCCTTAGGTAAATGTCATATGACAATGCCAGCACTGTTGATTAAATATATTGGGGGATTCAGTGACAGCCTTCTCAGGATATAATACTTATAAGAAATGACTCCACTGTAGAAGAGCTGGATTTAGGTGGCAAATACCAGATATTTTCTAGGTTAAATATTTCTGAAGAAGTATATTACAAGGTATAAATAATGTTTGATTAATGGGGGAAGTGAGTAATCAAATTAGTATGACATATGAAAACATTTTTTATAGGATGGATTAGTTATTTCATTAAACACATTGCTTCCCAACACTGGTGTCTCCAATTGTCAGGATATTCATGCTGATACTGTTGCTGTATCTGTCATATAAATGTTATACTGGAGGTAGATACATGAAAAATGTGATAATTTTGCTGTAAGAGGGCCTAAGCCTACGGTCTGGAGAGATGTTTTAACAGGAAATAATTGCCAGGACTGAGTGACAGAGGAATGGATTACTCTGACACAATGTTTGCTGTGAAAGAGAGGGCTAAGAGATGGCCTGGCTAAAGGAATCAGACCACCTCCATTGGATGCCTGGTTAGGCTTTTATTTTAGCAGCTATTTGAGATATAGTTTATATTTTATTTTATTTTATTTTATTTTATTTTATTTTATCTCATTTTTACAAGATAATTAGATGTTTTATTTAATTTAAATTTTTAAATGATTATAGTATAACATAATTGTCCTTATTCCTCCCTACCCATCCCAAACCCTCCCTATATATGCCCCCACCCTTGTTGTCCATGGCCACTGGCTAGATCCATATGCATGCACACAATTCCTTCTATTGATTTCTTCCACTTACCCCCACTCTCCCCTATTTTCCTATTGAGGTTTGAGTCTCATCGCTGCTTCTCTTTACATGGGTCTGTTTTTATTCATCAGTTTATGCTGTTCATTATTTCCTCTAGATGTGTGAGATCATGTGATCCAAGAAATACCCTTGTGAGAACCCAAACTGCGACAAGCCATAATGGTTATGCTGAGAGGCAAATTAATCAGTCTGTAGTGAGTTCCTTTCTGGGCCAATGGTTCTTTTGAGTCCAAATTTCAATGTCAAATAGTTCCTTATGTGTACAAGTCAGCCATGATATTTCAGATCTGGTTGGTGGACAAATGGTGGTAATACAGGTCCCACTGTTTCTGGATTGGTCCTGGGCATTCTTCAGGAACACACAGATGTTGTCTGCTGGTATGGTGAGGTGTCATCAGCATCTTGCATCTCTGAATTGAGTCCCTTCTGCCTTCATGGCTGGAGCACTTCTGTCTATTACTCTCTTTACAGGATTCCAGATGGTCTCAGAGTTGTTTTCTGAAAATATACAAACATATTCTCAACAAAAAGATAATACAGGGATATTTTCTTTAAAATTGAAGGGATTCTTTTTCATTTTTCCCCCCTCAAATAGTTTTCCTCTGGCTTATTTTGACACCATGTGTGTATTTTTATGGGTATCTTACTGTTAGCTTTCTGAATAAAGGTTAATTTTCTAAAGTACAAAAAAATTTTTAGATGTAAATTATTCTCAGGATATTTTTCCTTCCATGATATTCTTCCACTGTAACCCCCTTTTTTACTTTAAACAAGCAGAGACTTTTGGAAATTTTGTAGTGTAGTCTTGATAGCTTTTACATTGTAATTATTTGCCCTACACTATACTTTAGGTTCATAACATGTTGTGAAATTTTACCATGAGATGCTCTGCCAACAATAATTTTTGTTAATACTATAGGAATAGCTTTTTGTACAGTACAATCAGTTTTTCTAGAATATTCATTTATTTCCATTAGCCACATTGATTTCCTCTGAGAAATTGGCTACTATTCATCTGTCAAACTCAACACTCTAGCAACAATCTTATTTTCCATGTGTGTATTAGTGGAATTGATTATTTGCCTTCTTGAGAAGGGCCTTAGCATTGCTGCTACTAGGCTGGAGTTGGATATTAAAACCCACTTGCCCACACCATGGGTATAAGGCCTCTCAAACAAGTCTTGTTGCAGTGAGAGGGCAGCTGCTGTCAGCCAAGTCTCTGTCTGTTACCTGGGTCCCAATTTGAGCTGTGCATGGGAAGCGAAGAAGCCATGGGGGCAGGAGACTTCCCTCATAATGGGAGAAGGTTCAGACGCCTGCCACTTTGCAGGAGGGGTGGTAAAGGTCTGTGCCCCACCTCTGTTGACTCCCAAGTTCTCTCCTGATGGCACCTCTGTGACTGTGCCTGTCTTAGGTTGGTCCTTCCCTGAGGAATCTTACCTGTCTCTGGCTAACCGGGGCCAAGCAGGGTGATGTGAGGTTCAGTTCTGTCTCCTTGGTGACCTATGCTCCCATGGGCTTCACACCCAGCACCTGCCTTGGGAACTCCTCATCTGCTGCCGAGACCCGGACGTAGATCTCATATTTTTGGGACCCCAGGTTTATTGTCCAGAGAGGGTCGAGCTCCCCACACTGGGCGGGCTGGAAATCCATGGTGCCAGCCACCTATGTGCTTCAGCCTCAGCATGAACTGAAAGGTCAGGCAGCAGTTGTGGGCACCTGGACCACAATGAAACGTTCATTTTTGGCCAAAAGGGCAAGACGGGCCAATATAGAATGCTCAGGTACCTTCAGAGGGGGCCCTCTGCATAGTTGAAGGGATGAAGTCCTTTCATGTTGTTTTTAAATTGCTGCCAGAAGTTCAAAGGATTGGTTTGTATGTTTGTTTGGGATAATTGTACTATATGCTATTTCAATTTTAAAATATCTAAAGCTATGTTACTTATGTCTCCAAGCACCAACTATATATAATAAAATAAATGATCTTTTATTGATGTACCCCATGGTATAAAGTACTATTATAGGTAATGGGGATAACCCAAATCTGGGAAAAATTATAATGACCTTGTAGAATAATATCATGTAAGGATATTCTTTGCTCTAGGCATGGGAATTCCATTTTATACTGGCTTTCAATTTCTTTTTGTATAAACAAGGTCTTTGTTTCATTTTCTACACCTCTCCCAGGAGGAAGTAGTAATCATCCTTTGGGGTCCTTGCCAATGAGAAACCTCTGTTTAATTTTACACACAAAGGAGCAGTGGTTTAAATTTGTGCCATACAGAAGGGGAGCTGGATGGCGACTCTCATGTAATTATACTTTCCTTGCCCCACCTGTGGTCCTACTGGATGACCAAGGTGTTTGGTCTCATCAATCACTGCTTTGGGTAGGAGGATCAGCCTGGGTAAGGGCTCCCACCCGTGAAGGATTAGGAACATAAGTCCAAAAAAACTTACCCAATAGCCCCAGATTATATTACTGTACAGCTGATGCCTGCTAGCATGGCAGTAAAGGCGTTCTCAGGTGTTCTTGGGGTTCCAGTTACCTCACACTTTCTTCTCTCTCTCCCTCTCTCACAATGTTATTATTATTATTATTATTATTATTATTATTTTCATATGTGTTCTTATCCTCCCTTTATCCCCTACCTGCCACTCATACGCCACCCCCCATGTTATCTGTGGCCATTGATGAAGCTCATACGAATGCCCAAAAGTTTCTTGGTTGATTTCTCCCCCTTACTCCCCTCTTTCCCTGGGGTTTGAGGTTATGATCAATGTTACTCAGTCTCCAGGTCTGTTCTTGTTCATCAGTCTATGCCCATCACTATCTTCCATAAATGAGTGAGATCATGTGATGTTTATCTTTTTCTGCCTGGCTTATTTCACTTAGCATAATGGTCACCATCTCCAACCATGTTGCTGCAAATGGAAGGAACTCTTTCTTTTTTACTGCAGCCTAGTATTCCATTGAGGAGATGTACCACTGATTTATAATCCCTTTGTCTGCTGATGGGCATTTAGGCTGTTTCCATATTTTATGGTGAATTGAGCTGCTATGAACGTAGGGGTGCATATATCCATTCTGATTCATGTTTCTAGTTTCTTGGGATATATTCCTAGATGTGGGATCAATGGGTCAAATGGGAGTTCCACTTTTAGTTTTTTAAGGAAACTCCATACTTTTCTCCACAGTGGCTTCAGCAGTCTGCATTACCACCAGCAGTGTAAAAGAGTTCCTTTTTCTCTGCATCCTCGCCAACACTTGTCATTTGCTGATTTGTTGATGATAGCCATTCTGACTGGTGTAAGATGGTACTGCATTGTTGTTTTGATTTCCATCTCTCTGATGATTAATGAATTTGACCGTGTTTTCATATGTCTCTTGGCCTTCCTTCTGTCTTCTTTCGGATAATTTCTATTTATCTCAGTTGTCCATTTTTATTGGGTTGTTTCTCTTCTTCTTGTTAAGTTGTATGAGTTCTCTGTAAATTTTGGAGATAAAACCCTTATCATTGATATCATTGGAAAATATGTTTTCCCATGTAGTGGGGTTTCTTGTTGTTTTATTGATGGTTTTCTTTGTTGTGAAAAAGCTTTTTATTTTGATGTAGTCCCATTTGTTTTTGTTTTTGTTTTTTTAGCTTCCATTGCCCTAGGAGCAGTATCAATGAAGAAGTTCCTTCAGCATGTGTCTGAGATTTTCCCGCCTGTGATTTCCTCTAGTATTTTTATGTTTTCCCTTCTTATGTTTAAGTCCTGTATCCACTTTGAGTTCATTTTTGTGTATGGTGTAAGTTGGAGGTCTAGACTCATTTTTTGCATGTACCGTATTTGCTGGCGTATAAGACGACTTTTTGGCCCTGAAAAATATGCCTCCAAGTGGGGGGTAGTCTTATACGGTGAGTATATAACAAACTCTGTATTTTTTAGTGGAAATGTTAGGGGGTCGTCTTATACGCCCAGTCTCTTATACGCCGGCAAATACGTATTTTTCAGGGCCAAAAAATGGTCTTATACGCTGGCAAATACGGTATCTGTCCAATTTTTCCAGCACAATTTGTTGTTTTCCAACTGTCTTGACTCCATTGTGTTTGTTCATGCCTCTTTGTCAAATATTAATTAAGGATAGTGGTTTGGGTCAAGATCTGGATTCTCTATTCTATTCCATTCGTGTGTATGTCTGTTTTTGTGCCAGTACCTGGCTGTTTTGATAACAGTGGCTTTGTAGTACAGCTTGAAATCTGGTATTGAGATCCCTCCTACTTCATTCCTATTTCTCAGGATTGCTGTGGCTATTCGGGGTCTTTTTTATTCCAGATGAATTTCTGGAGTGTTCCTTCTAGGTCTGTGAAGTATTCTGTTGATATTTTAATGGGGAGTGCATTAAATCTATAGATTTCTTTGGGTAGTACGGACATTTTAATGATGTTGATTCTACCAACCCATGAACATGGTATGTTCTTCCATCTGTTTACATCTTCCTCTATCTCTTTTTTCAGTGTCATGTAGTTTTCTTCGTATAGGTCTTTTACCTCATTTTTTAAGTTTATTCCTAGGTATCTTAATTTTGTGTGTGTGTGTGTGTGATGGTAAATGGGATTGCTTTTTTAGTCTCTCTTTCTGTAAGTTTACTATTGGTGTATAGAAATGCCATAGATTTCTTAACATTAATTTTGTATCCTGCTACATTGCCTAATTCAATTATTAAATCCATTAGTGTTTGATGGAGTCTTTAGGGTTTTATATGTACAGTATCATGTCATTTGGGAATAAGGACAGTTTTACGTCTTCTATCCCAAGTTAAGTGCCTTTTATTTCTTTTTCTTGTCTGATCGCTATGTCTAGTACTTCTAGCACTACTTTGAACAGGAGTGGTGAGAGATGGTATCCCTGTCTTTTTCCTGTTCTTAGAGGGAATGCTTTTAGTTTTTGCCCATTGAGTATGATGTTGGCTGTGGGTTTGTCATATATAGATTTTATTATGTTGAGGTATGATCCTTCTATTCCTACCTTTCTGAGAATTTTTTTCAAGAAAGGGTGTTGGATTTTGTCAAATGCTTTTTGTACATTAATTGATATGACTGTGATTTTTATCTCTCAATTTTTTTGTGATATTTCACATTTATTGATTTGTGAATATTGTACCATCCTTGCATTTCCAAGATAAATCCTAATTGGTCATGGTGTGTGATCTTTCTGATGTGCTGTTGTTTCTGATTTGATAGAATTTTGTTGAGGATTTTGGCATCTATGTTCATGAGAGATATTGGCCTGTAATTCTGTTTCATTGTGTTATCTGTATATTGTTTTGGTATTAGGGTGATGCTGGCTTCATAGAAGGAGGTTGTAAGTGTTCCTTCCTCTTGAATTTTCTGGGATAGTCAGAGATGGACAGGTTTTAATTCTTCCTTGAATGTTTGGTAAATCTCCCCTGTGAAGTCATCTGGCCCTGGTATTTTGTTTGCTGGAAGCTTTTTGATGACTGCTTCAATTTCATCCATAGTTTCTGCCTATGGATATTTTTAGTATCTTCTTTATTAAGTTTTGGAAGGTTGTATTTTTCTAGTAATGTGTCCATTTCCTCCTGGTTGTCTAGTTTATTAGAATAGAGTTGTTTGTAATATTTTGTTACAATCCTTTGTATGTCTGTGGGGTCTGTTTTTATTTCACCTCTTTCATTTCTGATTTTGTTTTTTTGGGTCATCTCTCTTTGCTTTTTGGGGATCCTGGCTAGAGGTTCATCAATCTTGTTTATCCTTTCAACGAACCAGCTCTTGATTTTATTGATCTTTTGTATTATATCTTTGGTGTCTATGTCATTCATTTCTGCTCTGATCTTTATTATTTCCTTCCTTCTGCCCACTCTAGGCTTTTATTGTTGCTCTCTTTCTAATTCTATGAGTTTTTTGAGTTAGATTATTTATTAACACTCCCCCCCTCCCCCCTTTTTTTGAGGTAGGCCTGTAGAACTATACACTTCCCTCTTAGGACTGCTTTCATTGTGAGAAATAGGATTTGCAGTGTTGTGTTTTTATAGTCATTATTCTCCAGGATGTTTGTAACTTCTTTGATCTCATTGATAACCCAATCATTGTTTAGTATCATGCTATTCAGCTTCCAGGTGTTTGATTTTTTTTGGAATGTTTTTATTGTAATTTATTTCTAATATTATGCCATTGTGATCTGAGAAATTGCCTGATATGATTTCAATCTTCTTGAATTTGTGGAGACTTTCCTTGTTACCCAATATGTGGACTATTTTTGAGAATGTTTCTTGAGCACTTGAGAAGAATATATATTCCTTGGCTTTTGGGTGAAATTCTCTGAAGATGTCAACTAGGTCCATCTGGTATAGTGTGTTGTTTATGATTGCTGTTTCTTTGCTGATTTTTTGTCCAGAGGATTTATCCATTGATATCAGTGGTATACTAAAGTCTCCTACTATGATTGTATTGATGTCTATCTCTCCCTTGATATCTTCCAGAAGATTTTTTATGTATTTTGGTGCTCCTGCATTGGGTGCATATATGTTTACCAGAGTTATATCTTCTTTCTGAATTGCTCCGTTAGTATTGTATAGTGGCCTGCCTTATCTCTTGTTACAGCCTTTACTTTGAAGTCTATTTTATCTGATATAAGTATCGCAACACCAGCTTTTCTCTCATTTCTGTTTGCCTGAAAAATGTTTTTCCATCCCTTCACGCTCAGTTTGTGTGAATCCTTTGCTCTAAGATGGGTTTCTTGTAGACAGCAGATATATGGATCATGTTTTCTTATCCATTCAGCTACCATATGTCTTTTTACTAGTACATTTAATCCATTTATGTTTAATGTTACTATTGATAAGTGTCGTTTTGTTGTCATATTCTTCATTAGCATTTGTGTTTCTTCTTGCCTTTCTCTTTCTTCTTTTTACAGCAATCTTGCATTGCTGGCTTGGTAGTGATGAATTCTCTTGGCCCTTTTATTGTCTGTGAAACTTCTGATCCCACTATCAATTTTGAATGATAGCCTTACTGGGGATTGTATTCTTGGATTCAGTCCCTTTTTTTGCATCACTTTGTATATTTCATTCCATTCCCTCCTGGCCTGGTTTGTTTCTGTTGAGAACTCAGTTGCTATTCTAATATGAGATCCCTTGTATATAACTCTCTGTCTCTCTCTTGCAGCCTTTAAGATTCTTGCTTTGTCGTTGGTGTTTGTCAATTTAATTATGATGTGTCTTGGTGTCGGTCTTTTGGGGTTCAATTTGTTTGGAACTGTCTGTACTTCTTGGACTTGGATCGTTTTTTTCTTGCTAATATCAGGGAAGTTTTCTGTCATTATTTCTTCCAGGAGGTTTTCTTGCTTTTATTCTTCTCCTTCTTGTATCTCTATTATTCTAATGTTGTTTTGTTTTGAGTTGCCCCATAGCTTTTTTAGGATGTGCTCTTGCTTTTTAAGTCTTCTTCCAGTTGCTGCTGTGTTTGTGTGTTTTTTTCTACCTTGTCTTTTACTTCGCTAATGCAGTATTCGGCCTCTTCTAGCCTACTTTTCAAGCCTTCCCCTGTGTTTTTTATTGCAGCTTTATTGTTCTTCATCTCCTCTTGTAATTTTTTCATGTTGGCGACATTCTCATTGAGCTCCTTGTAATTTTCATTGAGTTGTGTGTAATTGTCATTGATTTGTGTATTTATCCTCTAGCCATTTAAACATCCTTATAACCATTACTCTGAATTCTGTCTCTGATAAGCTGCTAACTTTGAATTCATTTAACTCCCTTTCTGGTGATTACTCATTCCCTTTCCTTTGTGGATTGCTATTTTGTCTTCCCATTTGTAGTGTTTTAATTGTAGATCCAATTGCCTTGCTTCTCAGTTTCCTTTGGTGATGGTGCTACTGGTGTAATTTCTCAGTTCCCCTGGATTTGTTAATCTAGTGTAGCTCCCATCTCAAGCTATTTGGCTTCTCTGGATGTAGGTCTATAAACCTTGGATGTACAACTGTGGTGTCTACAAGTCAGCTGATGTGGAGGGGATTTTCTTAATGTTTGCTGTCTTGCACCCTTAATTGTAATCACGTGTGCCCTGCAGGGACTTGCAGGGGTCCTCAGGAACTGTCTTTTGGGGTGTTGTGGTTCAGGGGACCTGCTATTTGGAAAGGCATGGCTGAGGTGCCCAGAGATATGCAGTTGTGGGATGGGTGGACCCAGTGTTTTTTGTTGCACCTGTGGTGAATAGGTTCTTACTCCCAGTGGTGGTTCACTGGAAAACCCATGTTAGATTGCCAGTGAGGTGCACTAAATGACTCTGAAGGGCCCTAGCAGTGTAGTCTCGCAGTTGAGGTTCTTCTGTGTCAGTATTTAGGCAAAGTGAATTCAAAGTTTCTACTGCAGGATGAGTGTGCACCTCCCGCTTGTTCAAGGTCGCATTCAAGGCAAGTTTACTCTGGCTCCCACTAGTGGCTTACAGAGTTCTGTAGGAACCTCACCTCTGCAGTGGTGTATCCGCAGATACTGCACTCTCAGGGCTCTGAGCTCCGATGAACCCCTAGGGGTCCTGGCACTCAGTTGAGCAGCTGGGCTAGCCTTCAGGAAGTGGGCGTTCAGAATTTCTATTGCAGGGCCTCGAGCCCTCGTCTGTACAGAATCCACTCTTGGGTGCTCTTGGTGTCTCCTGAGCACTGCCCCAGGAGAGACGTGCAGCTCTGGATCGGTATGTCCTAGTGTCTATGGGGTTGAAGTAATGAGTGCCGCAGGATAGGCATGCAACCCTGGGGTGTGGTGTTCTTGCTTGTCTTAGCCTGCACAAGCCTGCTAACCAGCGAATCCAAGGTTTTTCTGTCCAGCAAGAGAGGGCGGGAGGGGGCACGAATGGGTGAATCAGACCTGAACCCACGAATGTGTGAATCTGGGCAGGAGCCGAGGTGAGGGAGAATGAAGAGGGGGGGCAGGCACAAGCCCAAGGACACACATGAACTGGGGTCTTGCTGTGTGGCAAGAGCGAGTGCAAGGGGTGGAGAATGTGCTAATCTGGGTACGTGGTGCAGCGAATGTATGAATCCGGGCACAAGGGGCAGCACGAATCTGGGCGAGTGCGGGGGTGGGGTAGGGAGTGTGTGAAAATGCGGGGCAGGTGCAAGTCCACAGAGGCAAGAGAATTAGAATCTGGCTTAGATGCAAACCTGCGAATGCTGGCAATCTAGGGTTTTGTAATGCAGCAAGAGAGAAGGCAAGGGGGCTGGGGCAAGTGGGTTGGGTGGGGCAGATGTGTGAACCTGGGTTTTGTGGTTGAGGAGGGAGCATTGCACTTACAGCTGCAGCTATCAGAGATCAGCATATTTTTGGATATGGAGGTCCGAGAGTCTGCATCTGACGTAGCAGGATATTGGCCAGAATTGGTGCTGGGTCGCGGGGCAGTTCCAAGGCCTGTCTTGTTGGTGTTGTTGATGGGTTTCTAAAAAAGACTGTTCTCCCCTTCAAGATGGCCTGGCCTCCGTGCTGGGATCCTGCTGTCAAGGGAGGGCTCGCAGCGGTGCTAGTCTCTCCTTGTCAAGGAGGTGCCTTCTGCCAGCTCCTGTTGATCCTGTGTGATTTAACTTTCCCTCACTCACTCGCACACACCCCATGCCTGTCTACAGACACTCCTTTCCTACTCTCATTCACTTCCTCTCTCTCAGCTCTGTCCTACCAGCCGCCATCTTTTCCCAGGTTCCCCCAGTTTATCTTTTTTTTTTTTTTTACTGTTTTTTTTTTCTAAATTTTTTTTTAAAATTTTATTTTATTAAGGTATTTTCTGTGTACATAGTTTACCATTGCCCCCCCTCACCTCCCATTTATGCCCTCCCTCCCCAGAGTTCTGTGTTCATTGGTTGTACTTATGTTCATTCATACCAGTCCCTCGGTTGTTCTCCTATCTCCCCCCAGGTCTCCTTCCCCTCCCCCCTGTCATTTGACAATCTGCTTGTTTTATGGTGACTATCTCTGGACCCCATGAATAAAATCTGCTCCTCATTTGGCAGTCTGCTTGTTTTATGGTGACTATCTCAGGACCATATGAATAGAGTCCGCTCCTCCTCTGGTTTTCACCACCCCTTCCCCTGGGTCCCACTGCTTCCCCTGGGACACACGGCTCGCCCGGGGCACACTGCAGCCTGGGACACTCAGCTCACCCGGGGCTCTCGGCCCCATGGACACACGGCTCACCCGGTGCACTCGGCCCCCTGGGACACTCGGCTCACCCGGGGCACTCGGCCCCCTGGGACACTCGGCTCACCCGGGGCACTCGGCCCCCTGGGACACTCGGCTCACCCGGGGCACTCGGCCCCCTGGGACCCTCGGCTCACCCGGGGCACTAGGCCCCATGAGACACTCGGCTCACCCGGGGCACTCGGCCCCCTGGGACACATGTCTCACCCGGGACACCCTTCCCCTTTGGGGGGTACGGCTTACCCAGGGCACATGGCCCCCTGGGACACTTGGCTCACCCGGGGCACTCGGCCCCTGGGGCACTCGGCTCACCCGGGACCAGTTTATCTTTTAGATACAATTATCAGGGTAAGCAATATTGGGAAGACACATGTCTTTGTAATGTCCTTTAAGCGAGGACACCCAGAAGATTAAGCATAAGGATTCCAGTGGACACTTGGGTGTCTGCTTGTGCACAGAATTGTTTGGAAAGGTCAAGGAATAATTAGGGGCACCACCTTCAACACCCCCAAAGTCTTCTCTAAGTCATAATTCCAATAAGCAGGGCAGTTGGCCTTTCACACACTTCCCTTTTATCAGAATGTCCACTTTACAAACTTTCCAACCAAGTATCCTATTTCTTCACAAAGAATGAACTCAGCTAGCCTGATTTCCTCAAACATGCATATTCCAAAGAAAGAACCTGCTTTTGAACCAGACTTTGACAAACTCCTGGGAAATAATCTTTGTGTACTGGATAAGTTGTTTTTGGATGCCAAATAAGTTTTACCTTATGGTAAAGGCCTGTTTTGGCTCAGGAATTGGGAGAGATATAGAGCTCTGAGTAGGTGAGGTCAGTTGTGTGCTTGTGGGACTTACTGGCCCAATGATTAGGTGAATATCATTGGTTAGCAACATTTCTCATGCATTGTTAACACCAGGAAGCTTGAGCCTGATTTCTCCTGGACTTTGCTCCATGTCGTTTTTTCCCTTTCATATTTTGATCTATTTGACTTGAATTTTCACTGTAATAAACTATAACTGAAGGCACAACAGTTCTTCAAAAAATCTTTCTTTGAATCATTAGATCAATGATTGAGCACAAGGGTGAAACACATTTTGTATTTAAGCATACAATACATGGTAGAAAACTTAAGTCAAGATAAATTGAGGTATTTGGTTATTTGTGAAAGTACCAAAATTTTGATAATTTGGGGATATTTTAACATAGGTGGATGTTGAAGAGTTTTATGTACTAATGGTCAAAGAGAATAAAGGGAGAAAATAAGAAATATAATGTCTGTTTTTGGTAGGGGTAAGAAAGAGAACAAGGTAGGAAGAGGAAGGGAAAGAGGGAGAAAGAAAAAGAGTAAGGAGGTAATAATATTCCTGTGGGTGGGGTAGGAAGACATGAGCAGAGCCAGAAGGATAGGCCAGGTACAGAAGGTCACCAGTGTGGAAATCCCCGGGTGCCTAGCAACCAGAAAGACTGGGAAAATAAGAACCTCAACCCCACGGTAACCTTTGCTCCCCTAGGATATTCCTGGTCCTGCAGTTTGGATCCCATGACCTTTCATGTTGCTGGTCATGCAGTTAAGACACTCCCCTGACCTTTCTTCCCTTGGTATGTCACTAGTCGTATCGTAGACCCTCCTGGAGGAGGAACAAGGGGCCAACGAGTGGCCTCACACAACTCCCATATGGGCCTTTGTATGTAAAACCAGTCCCTTAAGCATTAACCTATATATATAAAATTTAGGTCTTAGTTGAGTTTCAGCTCCAGGCTCAGAAAAGCAATAAAACCAGACAAGAGATGCCATGGCTGACCTCAGGACCAGCTGCATGACTAATGACCCCCTGCCCTGGTTGACCAATCAGTGGAGAGCTGGTGAATATACTATTGATATCCTCCCCTAGGATCTCCCCTAAAATTCCCACCATTAAAAGTTCTTAGGAGAGAGGACTCAGAATTCTTCCTCCCAGGAACATACCAGCACCTTTCCTGACTCCCTCCTCTTTCTCCCAAGCACATTACCTTTACTCCTCTCCCTCCTAAGCTCCTTGGGCCCCTTCTTTTGCTTCTGCAACTTCTTTCCTGAGCCCATTTCTTCTACCTTTGTGACTTACTAAATAAACTTTCTCTTATACTTTAAGTCTTAGCTCTGAATTCTTTCTTAGTCAAAACTCAAGTACAGAATTCAAGATTAAGTTTCAGTCTGACTCAACTGTTTTAACACCTGGTGCCATTTTTGTTCTTGCAAACAACATGGATACATAAAAATAAAATAAAATTACTGGAAGTTATATAGAAACTTAGTAGTACAGGATATGTTAAGAAGGGGCCTTTCCCACCTCTGAGGCAGCTGGACATCCTCCAATGGGTCCTGGAATTCGAGAGGGCACAGGCTGGGCTTAGGGCCCTACTCCCTCCTCCCTTGTGCATGAATGTTGTGCAATATGCCTCTAGTTTGTTTAGATTAAGCACGCATAATTTTTATCATAAAAAAAAACTTGTTTAGAAAGTTGTAGAAAATAAAGCAGGCACATGATTTATATTTTCTAATATAAATATAAAAATTAAAGTATGCTGCAATCTGGTGAAGAACTAAAATATATTTTTTTTATTTTAGTTGCATAAAAAAAAGAGAAATAAAAACTGGAGGTAGAGAGATTCAAATATTTACAATGATATTTTTACATCTTTATTATATCATTTCCAATGAGCATTCCTATAGTGATGAATACTTTGGTGATTCAGTAACCTAAATTCCAATGCTGATGCTCCATATCCCTCCTGTGTGACCTTGGGAAATAGCAACTGTCTCCCATGTGTATGATTTCTCAGAGCTTGGACAATCCGGCCTTTGCTATACTCCTCCTCCTCCTCTTCCTCCTTTTCCTTTTTATCCTCCTCCTCTTTCTCCTCTTCCTTCTTATCCTCCTCCTCTTCCTTTTTCTTCTTCCTCTTCTATCAATCTTAAGAGGTGAAACTATAGGATGATTTTGCATTTGCATTTCTTTACTATTGAAAAAGGTAACTTTTACTATGCATTGGCTATTGTCTTTTTAATGTGTCCCTATTATGGAATAGAGGGCATAATAAATATAATTTTGCACCCAATGCAGCATGTGTAAAAGTTTAGATAATACTTAACTATTTATCTGATCACAATTGAAATGATAACAAGGAGACCAACATTTCCATATTGAAATCTAATATTCTCCTGGACCAGATGCAACTCAATATTACCAAAAACAACATTTGACATTTTTGACAGCTTTATTTATCCTTGATATTCCAGATGAAACACGGTATATGTTTGTGACATCTAATTCCTGCATGTATTGAAAATATATTTGTCTATTTGTCAGAAAGGAGACTAGGAAACAGAGTTGCTAAGGAAAACACCTACAGCCACATACTGCTTAAGTATCAGAGCCACACTCAAACTTCACCTAATTTAATGAATGATTCTGTGATGAAGAGCATATCCATGAAAATACTTTGTTGTAGTTCAAAAGCAAATATAAAATCTGGAATGGAGGTTGTGATACCTGTCTTTGTTTATTCCTCACAGAGAAACATGAAAACTTTCCTTTTCACTTAGGTACCAGCATGACTCTGTCCCATCTGGCCTTACTCCTGTGTATCCCAGGAAGAGTGTGATGCCTTCTTCAATAAGAGACCCCAGGGTTAATGACAAAGGGGATTTTTATCTTTTGCTTCTTTATTCTGAGATGAATACCATCATGGATCAGTTGTGTCTCTCTCAGAAGAATTTGTGTGTGACAGGAACTGTCTATATCTGTGGACACTGATAAATTTGTGTGCTCCTTCTCAACCCTCAAGTTTATTTTTAAAATTATTAATCTATCATATGTTATGAGTAAAATAGCTAAACATCCTTATCCATTGACAGGGTTTAGATTCCAGCATTGATTGAGAAAAGCATATTCAGAACTGTCTCTAGTTCAAATTCATTGATCAGCAATACCAACGCAGGGCAGTCTGTGTGAGTTCAATCTCTCATCAGGACTCTTTTCCTTCTTGCTATTATCTTCATATATATTTTTCATATACTGACCTGATCTGTCTGTTTTGGCCAAGACATTAACTCCATTTAAGGCTTGCCTTCCCTAGTACCTGGAGGTTCTGATATCTCTGCCTTCACCTACCATGGTGTTTATTCAAAGTATCCTGAGGGTTTGTGGGCATTCTACCCACAGCAACAGACTCACCCTCATGACAGCCTGTTACAATAAGAGTATCTTTGATTACATGTTACTGCTAACCAAAAGGGGAAGAACCCTTTCCCATATATTGCTTTGTCCCTGTGTTCTACATAGTATCATTAAAATGCCAGGCTGTGAAACCTTCTCTTCTACTTCATTCAGTTGTAGCACTGAGAGTCACATGTGAGACTTTGATGTCTGGTAGGATGCTGAAGATCTAAGGATAAAATTAATGCATCATGGAAAATGTATACTCATCCTGTGACTCAAGGGCCAAGGGAGTTTCTCATTGACTGGTGTGCTGTAGGGCGAGGTAATACAGCTGTGCTGGGAACTGACATGGTCTTTTGTGCATCAGGATCTACTACCAGAAATACCGTAATAACCTTAGCTAGTTTGGCTCAGTAGATAGAGTGCTGGCTTGCAGACTGAAGCATTTTAGGTTTGATTCAGGTAAAGAGCACATACCCAGGTTGCAGGCTAAATCCTCAGAAGAGGGCGTGCAGGAGGCAACCAATAAATGGTTCTCTTTCATCATTGATGTTTCTATCTCTCCCCCACTCCCTTTCTCTCTGAAATCAGTCAAAACATATATATTTTTTAAAAGATTAATACCCTAGAAATAGGGTTACTGGGTCAAATGGGAGTTCCATTTTTATTTTTGTTTGAGGAAATTCTATATTTTTTTCCACAGTGGCTGCACTTGTTTGCATTTCCACCAGCGGTGCAAGAAGGTTCCTTTTTCTCCACATCCTCACCAGCACTTGTCATTTGTTGATTTGTTTATGATAGCCACTCTGGTAGGTGTGAGATGGTAGCTTATTGCTGTTTTGATTTGCATCTCTCAGATGATTAGTGACTTTGAGCATGTTTTCATGTCTCTTGGCTTTCTGCATGTCCTCTTTCAAAAAATGTCTATTTAGGTCCTTTGACCATTTTTAAAAATTATTGTTTATCTTCCTTTTGTTAAGTTGTATGAGTTCCCTATAATTTTGGAGATTAAAAACTTATCGTAGATAACATTGACAAATATATTTTCCCATGCAGTGGGCTTTCTTCTTGTTTTGTTGAAGATTTGTTTTGCTGTGCAGAAGCTTTTTATTTTGATGTATTCCTACTTCTTTATTTTCTCTTTAGTTTCCATTGCCCTAGGAGCTATATTAATAAAGATACTGCTATGACATATATATGATATTTTGCTGCTTGTGGATTCTTCTAAAATATCAGAAACACCAAGTAGAAAGGATTTATGCATCCCTATGTTCATAGCAGCACAATTAACAATAGCTAAGATTTGGAAGCAGCCTAAGTGCCCATCAGGAGATGAGTGTATTAAAAAAACTATAGTACATACGCAATGGAATTCTATGCTGCTGTAAAAAAGACAACAGCATGGATGGAAATGGAAAGCACTATGCTAAGTGAAATAAGCCAGTTGGAAAAAGATAAATATAACATGATCTCACTCATTTGTGGGATATAATGAACTACATAAACTGATGAACAAAAATAGATCCAGTGACAGAGAAGCATTTCATATACCAGCAAACCTCAGAGGGAAGGAGGGGCTGTGTGTCAGAGATTAACCAAAGGACTTGTATGCATATATATAAGCATAACCAATGGATGTGGACACTGGGGCGGAGGCAGAATGGCCTGGGAGGGTGTGAGTAGCCTAGGAGGGGTTGATGGGGGAAAATGAGACACATGTAATACTTTTTTTTTATAAGAGAAACATCAAAAGTGCTTTATTCAAAGTAATGTCCACTGCCAGCTACACATTTCCCCCATTTTTCAGGTAATTTGTGGATTTTTAAAATTAAGGTATTATATGTGTACATATATAACCATTGCTCCGCCATCCCACTCCTATGTATGCCCTCAAACTCCAGTGTTTTGCATCCATTGGTTATGCTTATATGCATGCATACAAGTCCTTCGGTTGATCTCTTTTATCCTCCACCTCTCCCTAATCTTCCCGCTGTAATCTGACATCTGTTTGATGCTTTACTGTCTCTGTATCTATCTTTTTGTTCATCAATTTATAATGTTCTTTATTATCCATAATGAGTGAGATCATGTGGTATTTTGCTTTCATTGACTGCCTTATTTCACTTAGCTTAATGTTCTCCAGTTCCATCTATGTTGCTGAAAATGGTAAGAATTCCTTCTTTTTGATGGCAACATAGTATTCCATTGTGTAGATTACCATAGTTTTCTGATCCAGTCATTTGCTGATGGGCACCTACACTGTTTCCAAAACTTAGCTATTATAAATTCTGCTATTATGAACATAGGGGTACACATATCCATTCTGATCAGTGTTTCCAGTTTCTTAGGATATATTCCTAGGAGTGGGATTAGTGGGGTCAAACAAGAGATCCAGTTTTAGTTTTTTTAAGGAAACTACATACTGTTCTCAAGAGTGGCTGCACCAGTCTGCATTCCCACCAGTAGCACAGGAGGGTTCCTTTTCCTCCTCATCCTCTCCAACACTTGTCGTTTGTTGATTTGTTGATGTTGGCCATTCTGACAGGTGTGAGATGGTACCTCATTGTCGTTTTGATTTGCATCTCTCAGATAATAGTGAATTTGAGCATGTTTTCATGTGTTTCTTGGCCTTCATCCTGTCTTCTTTAAAAAAGATTCTATTTAGGTCCACTGTTAATTTTTTATTGGATCATTTATCTTCCTTTTATTTAATTGTATAAGTTGCTGGTAAATGTTGAAAATTAACTCTTTATCAGTGATAACATTTGCAAATATGTTCACCTATACAGTGGGCTTTCTTGTTATTTTGTTGATGGCTTCTTCAAAAGCTTTTTATTTTGAGGTAGTCCCATTTGTTTATTTTCTCTTTAGCTTCCATTGCCCTAGGAGCATTATCAGTGAAGTTCTTTGCGCATATGTCTGAGATTTTGCTGCCTGTGGATTCCTCTAGTATTTTTATGGTTTCTGTCTTACGTTTAAGTCCTGTGTGCATTTTGAGTTTTATTTTTGTGTATAGTATAAGTGGGTGATCTAGTTTCATATTTTTGCATGTATCTGTCCAATTTTCCCAACAACATTTATTGAAGAGACTGTCTCGACTCAATTGCATGTTCATGCATCCTTTGTCAAATATTAATTGGGCATAGTGGTTTGGGTCGATATCTAGATTCTCTATTCTATTCCATTGGTCTATATGTGTTCTTGTGCCAGTACCAGGCTGTTTTGAGAATAGTGGCTTTGTAATACAGCTTGAAATCTGGTTTTGAGATACCTCCTACTTTATTCTTCTTTGTCAGGATTGCTGTGGCTATTCAGGGTCTTTTTTTAAAAAAATTTATTCCAGATGAATTTTTGGAAAGTTTTTTCTAGGTCTGTGAAATATGCCATTGGTATTTTAATGGAGAGTGCATTGAATCTATAGATTTGGGTAGTATGGACATTTTAATGATGTTGATTCTACCAACCCATGAACATGGTATGTTCTTCCATCTGTTCATGTCTTCCTCTATCTCTTTTTTTTAGTGTCCTGTAGTTTTCCATGCATAAGTCTTTTACGTCCTTGGTTAAGTATATTACTTTGTATCTTAATTTTTTTGGTGTGACGGTAAATGGGATTGCTTTTTTAGTCTCTCTTCCTATAAGTTCACTATAGGTGTATAGAAATGCCATAGATTTCTTAGCATTAATGTTGTATCCTGCTACATTGCCAAATTCATTTATTAAGTCTGTTGATTTTTTGATGGAGTCTTAGGTTTTTTTATGTACAATATCATATCATCTGCAAATAAGGACAATTTTACTTCTTTTCCAATTTGGATTCTTTTATTTCTTCTTCTCTGATTGCAATGGATAATAATTCCAGTACTCTGTCATACAGGAGTGGTGAGAGTGAGAATCCCTGTCTTGTTCCTGTTCTTAGAGGAAATTGTTTTAGTTTTTGCCCATTGAGTATGATGTTTGCTGTGGGTTTATCATATATAGCTTTTATTATGTTGAGGTATGATCATACTATTCCCACCTTGTTGAGAGTTTTTATCAGGAAAGGGTGTTGGATTTTATCAAATGCTTTTTCTGAATCAATTGATATGACTATGTGATTTTTACCTCTCAATTTGTTTATGTGATGAATCATGTTTATTGATTTGCAGATATTGTTACATCCTTGCATCCCTGGGATAAATTCTAGTTGGTCATGGTGTATGATCTTTCTGATTTACCACTGGAGCCGATTTGCTAGAATTTTGTTGAGGATTTTGGCATCTATGTTCATTAGTGATATTGGCCTGTAATTTTCTTTCATTGTGTTGTCTTTATCTTGATTTGGTATTAGGGTGATGCTGGCTTCAGAGAAGAAGCTTGGAATTGTTCCTTCCTCTTGAATTTTTTGGAATTGTCTGAGGAGGATAGGTTTTAGTTCTTCCTTGAATGTTTGGTAAAATTCCCCTGTGAAGCTGTCTGGCCTTGGGCTTTTGTTTATTGGAAGCTTTTTGATAACTGCCTAAATTTCTTCCATAGTTATTGGCCTATTGAGCTGTTTAGATTCTTCCTGATTGAGTTTTGAAGGTTATATTTTTTCTAAGAATATGTCAATTTCCTCCAGGTTGTCCAGTTTGTTGGAATAAAGTTGTATAATATTTTGTAGCAATCCTTTGTATTTTGGCGGGGTCTGTTGTTATTTCACCTCTTTCATTTCTGATTTTGTTTATTGGGGTACTGTCTCTTTGCTTCTTGGTGAGACTCGCTAGATGTTCATAAATCTTATTTATCCTTTCAAAGTACCAGCTCTTGGTTTTGTTGATCTTTTGTGTGGTTTCTTTGGTCATATGCCATTTTTCTTTGCTCTGATCTTTATTATTCCCTGCCTTCTACTTACAGTGGGCTTTTCTTCTTGCTCTCTTTCTAAGTCTTTGACTTGTGGGGTTAGATAATTTATTACCATTGTTTCTTGTTTTTTGTAGCAGGCTTGTATAGCTATGAACTTCCCTCTCAAGACAGCTTTTGCTGTATTCCATAGATTTTGGATTGTTGTGTTTTCATTGTCATTTGTTGCCATGATGTTTTTTTTTTTATATTTCTTCCTTGATCTGTCTGGTAACCCAGTTATTGTTTAATTGCATGCTGTTTAGTCTCCAAGTGTTAGATTTTTTTTATTGTTTTCATTTTATTTGATTCCCAGTTTTATGTCACTGTGGTCTGAGAAGATACTTGGTATGATTTCTATCTTCTTGAATTTGAAGAGACTTTGCCTATTTCCCAGCATATGGTCTATCTTTGAACATGACCCATGTGCACCTGAGAGGAATGTATATTCTGTGGCTTTGGAGTTAAATGTTCTGAATATATCTATTAATTCCATCTGGTCTAATGAGTCATTTAGGATTGATTTTTTTTTTTTGCTGATTTTTTGTTTAGAAGATTTGTCCAATGGTGATAGTGAGGTATTAAAGTCACCTAATAGAAGTGTATAGCTGTCAATCTCTCCCTTGATATACTCCAGGAGGTTTTTAAAACGTATTTGGGTGCTTTTGTATTCGTTGCATCTATGTTTAAAGAGTTATTTCTTCTTGTTGCATTGCTCCTTTTAGTATTATGAAGTGGGCTTCCTTATATCTTATTATATCCTTCACTTTGAGTTCTAAATTTTCAGATAAGTATTGCTACCCCAGGGTTTTTCACATTTCCATTCTTCTGGAAAACCTTTTTCCATCCCCTCACACTCTGTGTCTTTTTTTAAGAGGTGGGGTTCTTGTAGACATCAGATATGTTGGTCATGTTTTCTTATCCAATATGTTACCCTATGTCTTTTGAGTGGGGAATTTAATTCATGTGCATTTAAAGTTATTATAGATAAGTACTTATTTTGTCACCATTCTTATTCTTTACCCCTGTGTTCCTTCTTTGCTCCCTATATTCTTTTTTACAGCAGCCCCTTTAACATTTCTGCCATTGCTGGTTTAGTGGTGATAAATTCCCTGAGTCCGTTTTTGTATGTGAAGCTCCTGATTTCACCTTCAATTTTGAATGAAAGCCTTGCTGGGTATAGCATTCTTGGATACATACCCTTCCTTTGCATGAATTTGTATATTTCATTCCATTCCTTTCTGGTCTGGTGAGTTTCTGTTGAGAAATCAGTTGCTAGTCTGATTGGTGTTTCTTTGTATGTAACTTTCTGTCTCTCTCTGGCTGTTTTAAGATTCTTACTTTGTCGTTGGTGTTTGATAAATTAATTATAATGTGCCTTGGTCTTGGTCTTTGGGATTAATTTTGCTTGGGACACTATGAGCTTCTTGGATTTGTGTGGGTTTTTCCTTCCCTATGTCTGGGAAGTTTTCTGTCATTATTTTTTCATATGGGTTTTCTATTCCTTCCTCTGTTTGCTCTCCTTCTGTAACCCCTACTATGTGGGTGTTGTTTTGTTTTGTGTTTACCCAATGTTCCATTAGGCTCTCCTCTTTAATTTTTTTTTTCTAGAAGCTTTTCTAATTGGGTTTTCTTTCCCACCTTGTCTTCTAGCTCATTGATGCGGTCCTCTGTTTCTTTTAGTTTACTCTTGATGCTTTCTATTGAGTTCTTGATAGCAGCGATGGCCTTTTTCATTTCTTCTTGGTTCTTCATTTCCTCTTGGTTCTTACTCATATTGTTGAATTTGTTTTCCATTCTTTTCAGCCATCTTAATACCATTTCTCTGAATTCTTTCTCTGACATGTATTTAGCCTCTATTTTGTTTAATTTCTGTTATGGTGATGCCTGTTTTTCTTTCATATGTGGGCTGTTTCTTTGTTTTCCCATGGTCTCTATTCTCTGGATGTCTGGATATGTAGTTCTCTCTCTCCTTTTCTTGTGGAATGTAGACCTCCTCTGAACCAAGTGTTTGTGTCAATTCTGGGGCTCACAGATGTTCGGTGGTCGCCACAGTTGCAACTTGTAATACTTTAAACAAATAAAAAAAGAAAGAAGGAAATGCAGTGACATAACTTTCATAGCACTAAGTATGTTTCTATTGCCTAACAGAGCAAAATAATAACAGACCTTTTTACTCAGCTGTCAGCCCAAAGCCACTCAGTAAAAAGCATCTCTGATAGCTGCCCCCTGTCCTTGAGTGCAGTGGTCAATTGGGAGATACCTGGGTTGTTCTTAGCATCTACTAGGGTTAAGGAATCTGGAGAAGGAGATGCAAATAAATTAATGAAGAGACTAGATATGACATAAATATTTGGAAGGCATTTTGGAGAGCCAGACAGAAACTTAGTTCTATTGACTAAGCTCCTCAGATTTCTTCACCCAGGACTTTTTATTCATACATTTTGCCCTCAAGCAAAGCAAATATACATATCAAAGGAAAAGTTTGGTAAACAATAAAAATATTATCAGGTTGGGGGAATTGCCTTCGGCTGTTCCAGCAGCCAGCAATAATATATACAGATTTTCAGCCCTGCTGAAACTGTCCATCAGGCTTCTGATGAACTTCTCCCATTTATTATGCTAACTGCTGGAATTTGCTTCCAGCATATCCCCCTTTTTGATTTAATAAATTTAACAAGAATGTATGTCATTTGCAGAGCTCGGTCCTTTTAGGATTTTTAAATTCAATAGAAAGAATAGAGTTCTATCATGTCCATTGCTGCCAGGCATAAAAGGAATCTATCTGTAGTAATCTCCTTTCTGGGCCAACAGTTCTTTGAGTTTCCTCTCCAATGTCCAACAGTTTTTATGGGTTCTCTTCCCAATCACTGTCCAAACAGTTTTTCCATGGGTTTCCCTGAGACATGACAACAATGATATTCTAGTTTTGGATGATGAACAGTGAGCAATGAAGGTCTGATCTTCTTTGGCTTGGTCCTAGGCAACCTGCAGTGATGCACAGCTGCTGACTGCTAGCATGGCAAGGATGGTCTTCACCATCCTCTATCTCTGGACTGTTTCTCATTTATCTTGTCAGCATGTTGCCTAGGTCCACTGCCATCTGTGGCTGAAGTAGTCTGGTTAGTTCCTCTTTCAGATCTAATGCTGCTGGAATCCACACAGGCTTAGAGGAGTTTTCTGGAAATGTAAGCATATTCTTGACCAAAGGTTAATAAAGGGACCTTTCTATAAATTAGACTCAGGATCATTTTGTTTTTTGCCCAAACCATTCCCTTTGGCTTATTCTGACACCATGTGTGTCTTGCCATCATCATTACAAGTGAAACAATTTTAAAGTAAAAAATTAAGTAATTAAGGCTTGATGTACTTTACTTACAGGATATTTCTACACTACCCCCTTTTTTGTTTTAAATATTATTAAGAGAATTTTAGAAATCCTGCAATGCAGCTTTGATATCTTTTTTTAAATATTTTTTATTGATATTTTACAGGGAGGAAGGGAGAGAGATAGAGAGCTAGAAACATCGATGAGAGAGAAACATCGACCAGCTGCCTCTTGCACACCCCCTACCGGGGATGTGCCTGCAGCCAAGGTACATGCCCTTGACCGGAATCGAACCTGGGACCTTTCAGTCTGCAGACCGACGCTCTATCCACTGAGCCAAACCAATTTCGGCAACCTTGATATCTTTTAATTCCATTCTTTGCATAGAAATATGACTAGTCTAAATCCATTGTATGTTAAGCAGCTTTTACTATGAGATGAACCATCAGTAAAAAATTAGTTAATTCTCCAGGAATAATTTCATGCCTAGTATAAGTCCCCATGAATATTATTTAAAATTTAAATCAATCTGAAATAAGTCTTTTAATTTTGCTTGTTCTTCGCCGTTTATAGTAAATGACACTAACTGGATATCTGCTGTCAGTCTTTGAGTATACCCACATAAGCTTTGTTTTAAAGAAGCAAAACCACAAATTACTTATTTTTCTTTTTGAGGCCTAATGTATTAACTTTTAATTACAATTTTCCAGATATTTGAAGGAAACTTCTCTTTATTTTCTTCCATAGTAATTTCTAGGCCACCTTTAATAGTTTCTTTTAAAGAAACCTTTCTTTCTTTTATACCAAGCATCAAACATGGTTGCTTTTCACAGAGTGGCTGATACTACTGCCTACATTTTAAGTGACTCTCTTTTTGTTCATGGTGACTTTATTTATAATCAGATTTAATGCTTGAATTTACCCTATAAATAGTAGCAGAAGATATTTCAAAAATTTAACATTTCTCCTTTTTATTAAGTTAACATTTATTTTTAAACAGCATTCTTTTTGGCTCATTTGTATATACAGAGGGTTTATGGGAGGTCTCAATAACTTTTTCAGAGGACTAGCTTGTAGGGTATAAGCAAATTTTCACTTTGGATTTTGTTAAATCTAATACTTATAAAAGTATTGGCTTCTCCTATAACTTAATTTATATGAACCTTGATTATATTGTAAAAAGATAAATTATATAAGTAATTAAAGTAGGCATCTTTATTGAAAAAGCAAAGTAAGCAAACTTATATATTTAACCCAGGAGGTACAAATTCCATCCACTCCCCCAGCCTATCTAAAATGCAGGGCTTTTTGCTTTAAAATTCCATTGTGTTTTTTGTTTGTTTGTTCGTTCGTTTGTTTGTTTGTTTGTTTTAATTCTGCTGCTGAAGAAATCTGGTTCTGCAACTTTGCCTTGCCCTCAGAGGTTAAAACTTTATAATGTTTAAAATATATGTATAGGAACAAAATATATTTATTTATCTTTATTTGATAAAGCTTTCCACATGATTTCAAGTATATTAGATTGGCCTAATTAAAAAACATTTATTTTGACTCCCTCTCACTCATTGACTCACCCAGAGCAACTTCCAGTGCCGTAAGCTCCATTTCAGGAGAGAAAGGGAGAGGGAGAGTGTGATAGAAAAATCAATGATGATGAAAAAGAACAAGTGGCGGGAGAGGCTGGCACATAGCTTGGGAATCACTGTGCTCCCCTGGTTAGGAATAGGGCTTCGCCACCTGCCTGGGATCCACATTTCATCTCCAGCTTCAGTGACGCACCCCCGAATCCTGGACCCCTCTGGATGCTGGATCAGCTGCCTTTCCATCTAGATTCCATTGCCCTAAGAGCTGTATCGGTAAAGATATTGCTACAGAGGCTTGGAAGATGATTGCCAACAAAGGGAGTGCTTGTTGGGGAGAGTGGATGTTATAAGAACCCCGAAAATCCTGGGAATCTATAATTATGGCACCCAGTGAACAGCTGCGACCCTGAGAACACCAATCCCCAAGAAGTATGAGCATGCAGATTCTGAGGAGCTCTGTGTCTCCTCATGGAAAGGTCAGATTTCACCTGGGATAAGGTGACGTCTGTGGTCTGGACAGGAGAGGGAAACACACATAGTGGGAGCTGGAGGACCTGGGGAAGTCTGTGCCCAGAAAAATTTGCAGTCACTGGGGCTGGCGTGATTCGCGAATGTGGATGGGGATCTGCAGAGCTGCTAACAGAAGGGAACTCTATAAAGCAACCCATAGCTGAACTGGGTGCAAAAGGACAGCTTAAAAATTTTAAAAGTGTGCCGGCTGCTTAGACCCACAGGGAAAAAAGATTGCACAGACTTGTGCCACAGCGCTGGAGTTCGAAACTCACTCTGGCGCTCTCTCTCTCTCTCTCTCTCTCTCTCTCTCTCTCTCTCTCAAGTCCTTGCTTTTCATTACTAAGCTCTATTGGGGACACTCTAAGAGAAAAAAAAAAAAAACTTAGGGGAAAGTTGCTTTTGTAGAACCTGGGGATCAGAGTGGGGAATAATGATCAGAGAACCAGCTCTGGGGCAGCCAATTCCCCCAAACCAGTATTAAGTGCCACAGGGAAAACAAAATATAAACACTAGCTAGAGAAGACTTATAGACCCAGAGGTCAATCCAGAAACACTGTCACCAGGGGTTGAATCACAAATTGACTCTTGTGTAAACACAAATAAAGGAGTATAAGAAATAAAGATGCACTGCCTGCTTGAAAATCAGGACTGTGGCCTACAACGCAGAGAAATTCAGAGAACTTCAATACTGTCCTGACTAGGAAACAGGCATGCCAAACAGAATAGTAGAGGAAATAAATAACTGTCACTACTGCACTTTTTATTTTATTTTTCATGTTTTACTTAAGAAACTAATTCTTTTTCTTTTTTCCTTACTTAATTTTGCCCTTTTAACTATTATATATTTTTTTCTTTTAAAAAATATATTTTATTGATTTTTTTTTTTACAGAGAGCATGGGAGGGAGATAGAGAGCTAGAAACACTGATGAGAGGGAAACATCGATCAGCTGCCTCCTGCACACATCGTACTGGAGATGTACAAACAACCAAGGTACAGGCTATTGACCAGAATTGAACCTAGGACCCTTCAGTCCACAGGCTGATGCTCTATCCACTGAGCCAAACTGGTTAGGGCTACATTTTTATTTTCAATCTAGTATTAAAATAGTACTAGTATTATTACTAGTACTATTTTACCTTTTAAAAAAAGGTTCATTTTATTTTCTCTTTATTTTACTTTGGGATTAGTGTTCTACATTCTATTTTCATCTTTCCTTTAGCATCATTTTACCCTATCTCAAATTTACCTTTATGCCAACACTCTCTTCCTTACTTTTCCCCTTTTGTTGTCCTGTTTCTCTTACCCTATTCTTGCTTTAGATTTTCCTTATTTATTCTTTTTACCCCCTGTTAAAATTTCACCCTACTTATATAAACAACAAAAATATCAGCTTGGGGGAACTGCCTTTGGCTGTTTCAGCAGCAGGCAATAATGTATGCAGATTTTCAGCCCTGCTAAAGCTGTCCCTCAGCCTTCTGATGAACTTCTCCAATTTATTATGCTAACTACTGGAATTTACTTCCAGCCATGGGAACTGATCATTAGGGTAATTTAGGAGGCTTGTGGGTGTTGGCATCCCTTTGGGACCACACATGTAGTATTGTCAGTTCTAAATTAATCCTGACATGCTGGAGGCTAATTCTAGCACGTCATAAATGCAAGAATTTTATCAAAAGGTTGGTGGACCTTGATGCTTCAGCAGAGCTGAATAATATTACCTGCTTCTGGAATAGCTGAAAGCATTTCCCTAAACCTGAAAATAGGCATATATTATTGCCTGCTGCCCAGACAATTGAGGGCAGTTCCTCCAACCTGACCAAACTTTACCTTTGATATGTATATCTGCTTTGCTATAGAGAAAAATGTGGGAATAAAAAGCCCTGGGTAGTAAGATTCAGGGAAGTTAGTTACTAAAGCTAAGCCTTGCCTACATCCTCCCCCCAAAATGCCTTCCAATTTTATATTTCATGTCTAGTCTCATTAATTTACTTGCAGCCCCCTTTCCACCCTGTACTGACATTGGGTTTTATGGGAAATCTGAGCCTATAAACAATCCTATACTTTCTCCATTACCATTGTTTAAAAGCATTGCTCCATGAAATACCTTCTTTTTAAAGGTTGCCAGTATGTTTATTAAAGTGATTTTGTCCATGCATTAATAAGAGTGGCTCAATTCTCAAGTATGAATTTGACTCTAATAATGAATGCACATATCCCAGTTTCTGTGCAACGTGACACTGATGCTGGAAATATGATAACATTTTGGTTTTAATGACAACTCTTTATGCTATTGTCTCTTGGTATACAGCTCCGATAGAATTGCAGGCAGAAAAGCTGAGGAATATACATAAATTACAGGCTTATTGAAAGTCTATCAACATAGCATATTTTGTGTGGGTGTATGCTTGGGGTCTGAGTATTTACTGGGATCTGAGGCTGCTTGATCCTTCCTGTTTTCTGGGAGACATACTGGCAGCTTTTGCTAAAAGGATCCTGAAGAGGCTGAGTCACCAGCCTGTTTTTCCTTCCTTGACTATGAACTAAGATGATAGGAGCCCTATACTAGGTGGGCAATTTGATATCATTTTCGTAAAACAGAGGTCTCTATGCTTTTCTTAGCAACATCCATGTTTAAGAAAGTTTCTTCTAGTACTTGAAAGAGGTATCATTTGTCATTATATAACTACAAAGCATAATAACCATTTCATACTTTACAAAATACATACAAATTTGTTATAAAACAGGAGCTTGGAAAATTTCTAAGTGAAATGCCAGATATTAGATACCCTATATTTTGGGTCCATACAGGTCTCTGTCCCAACTCAACTCTGCCATGGTAAGAAGAAAGCAGCCTTATCTCAATTGGTGTTACTCAGTGGTTGAATATCTACCCCAAAACCACAAAGTCACAATTCAGTTCCTGGTCAGTGCACATGCTCAGGTGGTGGGCTTGATCCGTGGTGGGCAGTTTGCAGGGGACAGTCAAGTGATGATTCCCTTTCATCATTGATGCTTTCTCTCTCTCTCTCTCTCTCTTTCTTTCTCTCTCTCTCTCTCCTCTCCCTTCTTCTCTCTGAAATCAATAAAAAATATTTTTAAGTTAGAAAAAAAGAAAGCACCCTTAGATGTCAAGATAAAAAATGAGGGTAGCTATGATGCAGTAAAATTTATTTTTTAAAGTAACTGGTCAGATATAACCATCAGGCCTTAGTTTGATGACCTCTGTCATAAAGGATTATATTTTAAATGTTTGGAAAATATAATGTTATCTTTTTGGTTCCAATATATCACTATCTTTTTAAATGCCTACATAGTTGAGCATCACTTTGGAAACCAGTTCTCTACAGGAATATTTGTATCTTTTTCACCAGTAATTTAAATCTCCGTGTAGCTTCATTTTACCTCTAGCATATATCACAGGGCCTTTAACAGACTGTTTCATGTCAGTTTGGGTGCCTGCTATTAGATATTATTGAAGTCGCAGCTGATATTTTTATCAATTATGCTTTGAAAGATATGCACAGTCTCTTTCAAAGCTGACTTCCTTGTATAAAATATGCTTAGAGAGGAAGCAGATGTTAGATAGGGATATCTGATTTTTTTCAAGCAACATTCCTTAGTGAGTGCACAGGTACTGCAGGCAGAACACTCAGAACCTGATTTTTTATTTTCTCCTGTTTGGGTTAATCAATGATAATGCCATAAGGGGTCAGGAAATCAAGAGGAGAGGGAAGCAAGTTGCATTTCCTGTCTCATTATTTTTGCTTCCAGTTTCATCCCATCGAAGGCCCTTTACTCAGCAGTGTAATGTGTTTTTTATAGAGCAGGGAGGAATATTTGCTACTTTTCCTCTTATTTCACAGACATTAGGCATCACATCCCCTCAGAAAATATGCTCAAGGTCACCAATCTTTAGGGAAATGCAATTTAAAGCTACAATGCTATATTACTTACTATTAGAATGGCTATTGTTCAAAAAGAAAACAAAACAGAAAATATCAAACAATTTTTCCAAGAATATGGAGAAATTGGAACCCTTGTGCATTGCTGGTAAGAACTGGTAAGAATGTAAATTAGGGCTGCCATTATGCAAAATAGTCTGGTGGAATATCAAAGATTAAAAATATAATTCAAGTCAGGGACTTGGATGGTTATTTGTATACCTATGTTAACAACAATATTATTCATAATTGCCAAAATGTACAAATGACCCAAGTCGATTGTGAGAATAATAAACAGCATGTGCTATATACATCCAATGTAAAATTATCCAGCCTAAAAAAGGAAGATTTTGACATACACTATAACAATGCTAAATCTCATAGACATTATGCTGAGTGAAATAAGCAAGACATAAAAGGAACAATAATTTATGATTCCACTTTCATGTGTACTAAAGTACATTAAATTCACAGAGTAGTAAAATTCGTAGGATAGACAGTAAAATGGTAGTTTTCAGAAACTAGGTTGAGGTTGGAATAGGGAGTTACTTAATGGGCAAGGAATTTCAATTTTAGAAGATGAAAAAAGTTCTGGAGATGAATGGTGGTGATGTTTGTACAACGACATGAATATACTTAATGTTACTTGACTGTACATTTAAAATTTGTTACTGTAAATGTTACATGTTTTTTCACAAGTAGAAATAAAAGATGGCTTGAGGTACAGGCCTTCAGCTGGGACCTGCATATCTTCATTCTTATATTGTGGATTAAAATACTTTCTTGATTCCCAACCCGTGGCTGTTATTATAGTAAGAAGCAATTGTAGAGCAAGGAGAAAATCAATTGTACTATAAAATTCAGACATAAAATGATTATAGAAATATGCTTTTGTAAAATGTAAACAGTCTTACGCACTATGACACAGATTACTGTAGGTCTTAATTCTCACTCCAACTGTTGTCCAACAGTCTTTGTTCAACACTTCTGAGCTTCACTACTCTTCCAGGGTTCAAATAACATCCATGTAGTAATCCAGGTAAAGTGCACATGTAATACCAATCCATAAAATATAAAGCAAAAAAGAATTCAAACCAATTAAATATGTTTGATTAATAAGTTTTCAAACTCTATAATGTATGCTATTCTAAAAGAGAAATGAAAATTTCATCTATATCATAGATTTGTTTGTTTCCTTCTTGCTGCATATGAAAGTATTTTCATATTACTGCAAATATTTTTCCATAGCCATTATGGTAAATAGTACAGAGATTCCTGGGAGGAAAAATTAGTTCTACCATACGATTCAACAATGCCACTTCTGGATATTTATCTGAAGAAAATGAAAACACTAATTTGAAAAGATATATTCACCCTATGTTAATTTCAGAACTATTAACAATACCTAAGATATGGAAGCAACTGTGGCTTCCATTGATGGGTGAATAGATGAAGATGTGGTACATGTATACAATGGAATATTACTGAGCAATAAAAAGGAATGAAATCTTGCCATTTGTGAAAATAAGTATGGTAACCAAGGTTATTATGTTAAGTGAAATAAGTTAGGCAGAAAAGGACAAATACTGTATAATTTCACTACATGTAGACTCTTAAAAAGCAAAATGAACAAAGCAAAAAAAGTCCCAACACAAAACAGATTCATGGAAACAAATGACACTGATGATTGCTACATCATTGGGGAGTGGGAGACTGGTGAAAAGGAATAGAGTCAATATTATAGTGATGTTTGCTTGGTGACATTTAATTACTAGATTTAGTTACATGATCATATTGTAATATACATAAATATTGAAACACTATATTGTACACTTGAAACTGTATACCAAATATACTTAAATTTTTCAAAAATATTTCCATGTTATCATGTTATGGTACTTAGTTTATGCTAGTCCATATCTATTTCGGAACAATATAAATTACTGCTTTAATAATAGCATATTTTTTTGACTCATAAATTTAATAGTCCTGTATGTGTGTGTCTGTGTGTGCATGTATAAGAATATATGCTCATGTTTATGAAACCAAACAGGGGTCTTTGATGTTAACACATATTTTTAAAAAACTACATTAAAGGAGCTTAACAGAAACTATAAAATATACAGAAATACATAGAGAAGACAGAACATTATAGATGGTCACTGTTATTATGATGGTACATGTGCTTTAAATGTTTTTTATGCATGCATGTACACATATCCTATATTGTAAAAGCCTAATATGAAAATTGTCCCCTAGGGCAATTTTTTTTTTGACTGGGAGACAGGAATTCAACGGCTTGCTATGATGTGCACTGACCACCAGGGGGCAGCACAGACCATGGAGGGCATCAGCAGATGGGGTGCTGGCAGTGGGCAGCAATGAATGTGCTGCAGTCCCCAATGGGCCTGATGAGAGCGGGACTGCAGTGGGATGGTAGAGCTGGTGAGTTGGTGGCACCAGGCCAAGGTGGGTGTGAGCAGGGGTCCGTTCGCCCCGTTGATTGCCCCACAGATGGGGACCAATGGTGGCAGAGGGCAGCGCGGCTTCCACCTGGCTCCTAGGCTCTGAGGGAATTGGGTAAGAGCCCGGCCCCAATTGATTTCCCCACAGGCAGGATGGTGGAGCAGGTGAGGGAGTGGCACCAGGCCAAGACAGGGTGCCAGATGGGGCTGCAGGGTTTGAGGCTGGGAGTAAAAGCTGGGGACAGATCTCTGCAGGCCACCTTGAGGGACCCCACCAGTGCACAAATTTGTGCACCGGGCCTCTGGTATGTACATAAAACTGGTATTTCTTCATTCAACAGCATATTTGAATACCTTTTCATGTAAATAAATATTTTAAACATCATTTTTGTGCATGTCTCGGAAAAATTTTCCTCACTGTTTCCAAAATGTGTTAAAATGTTAAGCAATATAGAAATGAATAATGTGAAAGATGAAACTGTTTTCTCAATTTTTCTCTTGACATATTCCCTCTCAAATATACTATGCTAATGGGTCAGCATGTATTTTTCCAATTTTTTGTATGCATTTTAGAAATATGTATTACAATATGATTCATTTGTATATTTTACCTCATGTATTACTAACTTCAAATGTTATGTTTCATAATGTAAAAATCATCTCCATAATAAATGCATGTACGTATTTGTTTACAAATACTCATATACAAAATATAATGGGATTTAAATATAAATATTGTATATTAACTTGCTTAAGCATTTTTCTTTGATGAAGTGCATGATCATACTGATTTTGGAGGCCTTTGTTTTAGAGAACTAAGAAACAAATCATCTCTCAAACTACAGGTGTCATCTGAGGACACAGAAAAAGAGAGAGGAAAAACAGGTGACTCACTCACTTCTATCTCCCCTAAGCAGGACTTGCAAAGCTTTTTCCACAAAATCATAATGATCAATGTCCAAATAAATATCTCTCATACTTTAACTTCTGTTCTTTGACGTTTTCTCTTTAGATGCAAAATAACTAATTCTCCAATGAACAGCCATTATTTCTAGAGAGACTATCTTGGAAGATCTATTTTGTTTATTCTAGTTTATTTTTTTCCTTTTTATTGAAGTTACTGACTAACAAACATTAACCAACTTATATAATTTTCAGGTGCACAACTACACAACACATTATCTGTACATTATGTTGTGTGTTCACCACCCCAAGTCAAGACTCCATCCAACACCATTTATCATCCCTTTACCCTCCTCCACCTCTCCTTAGTCTCCTGTCCCTGGCAACCACCACACTGTTGTACATGTCCGTGAATTTATCTCCCTTTTTTTCTTTTTTACTCAATCCTTCTACTACATCCTCCAGCCCTTAATTCTAGACCCCCACCTGTCAGCCTGTTCTTTATCTATGAGTCTATTTTGCTTGTTAGTTCATTTTGTTCATTAGAGTCCACATATGAATGAAATCATATCACTCCTGTCTTTCCATGATTGGCTTATTTCACTTAGAATAATGCTTTGGTTAATTCTTTTCTCAAGCAAAATTTTAACTTCTGATGCAAAATAAATAAATAAATAATTTCAGCAAGGAATTTTCTCAAAATGAGGATACTTTTCTTTATGTAAACATCAACACACCATTATTTGGAGGCAACAATTCATTTTCTCTCATCTTTACCCCAGTACCCATTAGCTACAATTGCTAGGTAGAGTTTCATGTGAGCTCTGGGATTTATAATGTTAAAGCCTTAAAAAAAAGTAATTTAAATGGTGACGTCAAAGGAATGGCAGCCTAAGGGTGAATTGTTTTCTCTCCTGATGCCATTACAAGTTAACCATTTATAATTCAACAAAGAAGTCCCTGCTCAACATGGATGCATGCATGGGAGACCTGCACACTGAAACACCTAAAGGTAGGCAACTGGGAATAAATGGGGAAATGAGAAGGGAAGAAAGTGCAGATGGTCCACAAATGCAGCCTTGTAGCTAGGAACACAGGACTTGGCCAGGAGAAGGGAGAAAGTTAGCACCAGTGGGTGATTCCTTTGGCCTGGAGGAACACACAGCAAGCCAGAAGAGAGTTGAACCAAATATTCAAATACCTGAAAGAGAGAAATTACCCACCATGAATAATATATCCATTAAAATTATCCTTTAAATATGAAGGATAAAGTTTCCAGACATACAGAAGACATACAGAAGCTGAGGGATTTTATCACCAGAAAACCTCTATTGCAGGAAATACTCCAGGAAGTTATTCTTCCTTAAACAAAGAACAAGAGTAAGGTCACCAAAAAAAAAAAATGACAGCATAAGCAGGGATAATTTGTGACAGCAAAAATATTAAAAAGGATGAGGTAAAGGTCTGAACTTGCAAAGAAAATTAAAGATCAGATGCACTCAAAAGAAAAAAAACTACTGTATATATGCAACTTTATTTTTTATAAACCTAATAGTAACCACACACGAAAAAATCCCCAAATCAGGATATATAGCTTAACAAAAGAGTAAACATAGAAAAGAAGTATGGAATACAACCAAACAAAAATAACAGATATAAACACACACAAAAAAGGAACCAATGGAGGCATAGAACTTCCAGAAAACAAAAGATGAAATGACAATGGTAAATCTTCATATATAATAATTACCCTAAATGTAAATGGTCTGAATTCAACAATAAAGAGGCACAGAGCAGCAGCATGAATCAAAAAACAAAACCCAACCATATGCTGCCCACAAGAGAAACATCTAAGTTGCAAAGACAAAGGTAGATCCAAAGTTAAAGGGTGGAAAATGATTCTCCAAGCAAATAACATCCACAAAAAATCAAGGGTAGTCATACTTATATCTGACAAAATAGATTTCAATATAACAAGAGACAAAGATGGACAGTTTATAATGGTAAAAGGGACACTACATCAAGAAAACATAACGCTTCTCTCTCTCTCTCTCTCTCTCTCTCTCTCTCTATATATATATATATATATATATATATATATATATGTATATATATATATATATATATATATATATATATATCCAACCAGCACCAAAATATATAAAACAACTTCTCACAGACCTAAAGGGAGAAAAGATCAAAACACAATCATAGTTTGACAACAATACTCCATTGACAACTCTCTAGACAGATCAACCAGACAGAAAATTAATAAAGAAATATTGGCCTTAAAAGAAACACTAGAACAAATTGACATTTACAGAACCTTTCATCCCACAACATGAGATTATACACCAGCACATGGAACATTTTCAAGGATATACCACATGTTCAGTTACAGAACTACCATCAACAAATTGAAGAAAATTGAAATTATACCAAGAATATTTTCTTTCTTTTAAAAAAAAATATATTTTATTGATTTTTTTTACAGAGAGAAAAAGAGAGGGACAGAGACTTAGAAACATCGATGAGAGAGAATAATTGATCAGCTGCCTCTTGCACAGCCCCTACTGGGGATGTACCCTCAACCAAGGTATATGCCCTTGACCAGAATCGAACCTGGGGCCTTTTAGTCCGAAGGCCGACGCTCTATCCACTGAGCTAAACCGGTTTTGGCTACCAAGCATATTTTCTGACCATGATGCCTTGAAACTAGACATTAACTGCAAAAAATAAGTAACGAAACCCACAAATATGTGATTAAACAACATACTACTGAAAAATGACTGAGTCAAAGAACAAATAAAATATGAGATGAAAAGATATATAGAGACAAGTAAGAATGACAATACAACATATCAAAACGCTGGGATGCAGTTAAAGCAATAATAAGAGGGAAGTTTATATCACTACAGGCCTATCTCAAGAAACAAGAGAAATCCCAAGTAAACAACTTAACATCACATCTTTAAAAAAAAATAAAGAAGAATAAAAGCAACCCAAAGTCAGCAAAAGAAAGGAAACAATAAAAATTACCGCAGCATTGTGTGGGGTGCAGAAAGAGACTGGATTAAAATTGTATAACCTATGGATGAGGACAATAGTGGGGGGAGGGGGTAAGGGCAGAGGGTGGGGTGGGAATCAGGTGGAAGGGAGCTTTGGGGGAGGAAAAAAGAGAAACAATTGTAATAATCTGAGCAATAAAGATTTATTTTAAAAAAATAATAAAATAAAAATTCTAGGAAAAAAAATATTTTTAAAAAACCACTTATGACATTAAAACCACTAAACTGTGTGCACACTTTGAAAGGGTGAACTGTATGGTGTGAATTATATCTTAAAAATCCCCAAACCCACACAAGTTCTCTTTGTGCATGCTCAATATAAATGAAAGAGGTGGTGAATCTTCGCCTCTGGAATTAAAGCTTAACAGGAAGGCAAGGCTTTCCTTCATTATAAAAAAAAAAAAAAAATACCGCAGCATTAAATGAAATGGAGATCAAAAAGACTACGCAAAAAATTAACAAACCAAAGAACTGGTCCTTTGAAAAGATTAAGAAAACCGACAAACCCCTGGCTAGACTTACTAAGGAAAAAAGGGAAAGACCCATATAAACAAATCCAGAAGTGAGACAGGACAATAACCACAGACATCACATATATACAAAGGATCATTCTAGCATATTATGAAAGACTATATGTCACAAAAATTCAATAATCTAGAAGAAATGGATAAGTTCCTAGAAATATATAACCTTCCTAGACTAAATAATGAAGATTGGAAAATCTATATAGACTGATCAGCAGTGAGGAAATTGAAACAACCCTCAAAAACCTTCCAAAAAATAAAAGTCCGGGACCAGATGGCTTCACGAGTGAATTCTACCAAATGGTTAAAGAAGATTTAAAACCTATCAGTCTCAAACTCTTACAAAAAATTGAAGAAGAGGCAATACTTCTTCTTTTTTTTTACTTTAAAAATTTTTTTTATTAACTTATTATCTATGTACATATATTACCATTGCCCCGCAAACATGCCCTCCCTCCCCAGAGTTTTGTGTCCATTGGTTATACTTATATGCATGTGTGCAAGTCCTTCAGTTGATCTCTTATCTCCCCCATATTTCCCTCCCCTTCCTGCTGTATTTAGACAGTCTGCTTGTTGCTTTACTGTCACTATATCTATTTTATGGTTCATCAGTTTATACTGTCTTTTATTATCCATAAATGAGTGAGGTCATGTGGTGTTTCTCTTTCATTGACTGGCTTATTTCACTCAGGATGATGTTCTCCAATTCCATCCAGGTTGCTGCAAATGATGAGAATTGTTTATTTTTTATGGCTGCATAGTATTCCATTGTGTAGATGTACCACAGTTTTTTGATCCAATCATCTGCTGATGGACACCTAGGCTGTTTCCAAATCCTAGCTATTGTAAATTGTGCTGCTATGAACATAGGGGTGCATATATCCTTTCTGATTGGTGTTCCTATTTTCTTGGGATATATTCCTAGGAGTGGGATTACTGGGTCAAATGGGAGTTCCATTTTCAGTTTTTTGAGGAAACTCCATACTGTTCTCCACAGTGGTTGCACCAGTCTGCATTCCCACCAGCAGTGCACGAGGGTTCCTTTTTCTCCACAACCTCACCAACACTTATCGTTTGTTGATTTGTTAATGTTGGCCATTCTGACAGGTGTGAGATGGTATCGCATTGTTGTTTTGATTTGCATCTCTCGGATAAGTAGTGACTTTGAGCAGGTTTTCATGTGCCTCTTGGCTTTCCTTCTGTCTTCTTTTGAGAAGATTCTATTTAGTTCCATTGCCCATTTTTTAATTGGCTCATTTATTTTCTTTTTATTGAGTTGAATAAGCTGTTTGTAGATGTTGGAGATTAAACCTTTATCAGTAATATCATTTGCAAATATGTTCTCCCATACAGTGGGCTTTCTTGTTGTTTTATTGAGGCAATACTTCTTAACACATTCTTTGAAGCCAATATAACCCTTATTAAAAAAAACCATGCAAAGATAACACACAAAAAAGAAAACTATAGACCAATGTATCTGATGAATACTATGCAAAAATCCTAAACAAAATACTAGAAAATCAAATACAATAGTACATCCAAAAAAGTACATATATCATGATCAAGTGAGGTTCATGCTGGGGGTACAATGATGTTTCAGCATACATAAATCAATTAATATAATAAACAACATTAATAAGTGAAATGATAAAAATCATGATCTTATCAATAGATTTATAAAATGCATTGATAAGATACATCTGCTTATTATTAAAACACTACATAAATTAGGAATAGAAGGAAAGTACTTCAACATAATAAAGGCCATATATGATAAGCCCTCATATAATATCATAGTCAAAGGTGAAAACCTGAAAGCTTTTCCTCTAAAATTAGGAACAAGACAAGCATGTCGACTCACACCACTTTTATTTAACACTAGTGGCCCAGTGCATGGATTCGTGCACATTGAAAGGAAATTAATTAGAAGAAATACTTTAATATCACTATTTTCCCTTTCTCTATAATAGAAATGTCAACCAAATTCACAATCGACAATGACAGATGGAAACCCATGTGTGTAATTGTCACCAGCAAAAGCTTTATATGTATCTTGTATGCGCAAGTCAACTTAGCCTTTTATCCTACATAATAAAAGGTTAATATGCAAATTGACCCTAAAGGCGGAACAACCAGAATGACTGCTAGAACAGTCACTATGAGGTGCACTGACCACTTCTGGGTCCTTTCCCTCAGATAGTATGTACCCATTGGCTGATGGTGAATGGGGAACCAGGGGTGGGTGGCGGCAGGGGTGGGGCCAGCTGCCAGCTGCCAGCTGCATCTGGGGAAGATGGCCCTGATCTCAGGCCAGGCCTAGGGACCATACCTGCACACAAATTTCATGCATCAGGCCTATAGTAGATATAGAATAAACTTGCTTAATTAGATCTGCTTTCTGATTTAGTTACACCTTTTCCAACCCAGTAAAGCACCCCAACTTCTCTTTCAGGTAATTGTCAGCAACACAGTAGTAAATATCAGTAAAAAGTAGATTATTATTATAGATCACGCAGAGAGAACAAAGGGTAATATATTTAACTGCAGAACTATTTGACTATATTCTGCTCAGTGAGAAAACCTGAAGTCATTTTCAAGGTTCACCATTTCTTACTTCTTTTCAGTTGTGTCAAGTTTTTAAACTTTCTAAATCTCTGTTTTACAGCTAGTGAGAAAAAAATAGGATTCTGTCAAGTCTCCTGTCTACCTATTCCAGGACTTCTGGAAGGACCAAATGAGATGAGGCATGGGAAAACACTTCAAAAACATTTGTTTAACATGTAAAATATTTTCATATTTGCACCTGGCTATAAAACAAGTCATGTTCCAAGAAGTCTAGTTGCTAGAGAGAGGAAGCCAGCGCCCACAGCAAATGTTTCCAGGCTGGGCTGGGCTGTGGGCTACATTTTGCACCATGGCAGCATTGGCTGCAATTTGGTGGGGTGTTGTTCTGGGGTGGTGGTGAGGGTCTGTGTGCCACTTGGGGGAAGCTGAATGTTGCTTTGTCTGCACCAGCTCTCAACTGCCCTTTGCTTGTAAATGGCCAGTTTACATTATGGCAGCTCCTGCACTGAGTGTCTGCCCCCTGGTGGTCAGTGTGCATTATAGTGACCTTTTGGATGAATGTTGGGACTCTTAGCATATTAGCCTATTATACAGAGACTAAAGGCCCAGGGCATGAAATTCGTCTAAGGGGAGGGAGTGGTCCCCTCAGCTCAGCCTGCACCCTCTCCAATCCGGGATCCCTTGGGGGATGTACAACTGCTGGGATCAGGCCTAAACTGGCAGTTGGACATTCCTTTCACAACCTGGGACTGCTGGCCCCTATCTGCCCCCCTGCCAGCCTGATCACCCCTAACTGTGCCCCCTGCAGGCCTGGTCACTCCCAACTGCCCACCCTCTGTCAGAATGGTCACCCCTAACTGCCTCCATGATCTGCTGGGGAGACTTGGCAGTGCAAAGGTGGGGTTGATAGGGTGACCCAGCACACACTCTACATATCGGTCCCAGCCGGGGTAGGCAGAGGCCAGCATGGCTAGCCAGGGCTCTTCCTCATGGTGTTGGTGGTACCTACACATAAATTCCTTCTGACTCTCCAGGATGCTGAAGTCTGCAGCTCTCTTCATGTCAAAGACAGTGCTCCCCAAGGCTTTTGAGAAAGTCGCAGGGTCTTTTTGATGCATCAGTGATACTGAGGCTGAATTTAACAGCAAAATAAGGCAGAGACTGAGGTCACACAAACACTTCCAGAACCTTGTGCTGTGAGGTATCACATTTCTTATTAAGATTTAGAACATGGAAGATGTCTTTGGTGTTCTGTTGAGAAACTTGGATTCCTTCCTCTGTGATCACACAACTGTCACACCAGGCAGTCACTCTGGACTTTAACTGCGGCAGTCTCTTGGCCATCGGTTTTTGTTTTTTAACTACATTCATTCTGTGTGCAGTGATCACATTTCATCTGAAGCTCGTTGGGTGGGGGCTGGCTCAAGTGACATGGAGAAAGCACTAGGAGAGCAGTCAGTCACCACTAGTTGCCCCTGGCACTGCTAGCAGTATTCTCTCTTCTTTGTGGAGCATCTAGGGAGGGGAAGTGGTTGTAGTGCCTAAGGCTGAATTCCAGGAGGCTGGCAGCGCTGCTGTGGGGATTGTGCTGGCGGTGCTGGTCTGTTGGTGCCTGACCTGTCCTCTAGAGATTGTACCTACAGGACTACTAAGGAATCCAATCTCCAATTCTGCCCCTTCTCCACCACCGATTGATTAGAGTCTGAGGGCTGGAGGAGGGACCAAGAGGCCAGTCTTCCAGCTACTCACCAGTCCCCACCATGCCACTCACTCAGGTTCCCTGTTAGCCACTCCCTGATCAATGGGAGCCTGCGGGCCAGGTGAGGAACCAAGGGGCCTGCCTTCTGCCTACTCACCAGTTGCTGCTGCCATTGACTCATCGGAGCCTGAGCGACCCAGTTCCCCCATTAGCCATCCCCTGATCAATGGAGCCTGAGGGCCAGGGGATGGACTGGTCATCTGTTTGGTCATTACAGACCCTGGTTCTTTATATGTATAAATATGGTATTGCCTATTATTGTACCTTTTAATATTCAGATTAATGTTAGTATACATTTTCACATGTACGTTTTTAAAAGTTCTTATGATTTAGTTAGGTTAGTGGTAAATTTTTGAACAGTTGGGTAAGAATTTCTATCTTAAAATTTTTTTCTCTTATGTTCTTCACTAGTTCATATATTTCTTCAGTGGATGCTAAAACTTTATGAGTTGTTTTTTGTACATAGCATTTAAATGGCAACTCTTACAACTGAGTACTATGAAATTGCCTTCTGCTTGGAAATTAGGAATAAATATTGGACTTCTCATTTCCCAAGTTATATCATGTGACCATAAATATTTATATACACACTCAACTTACCAAAACCCAGTACTGAATTTCTGGCTTTCAATATTTCCCTAAACAAATAACCAGTAGCAAAACAAACTTTTCGGGTACATAGCTTAGGAGACCATCTACTTAGAAGAGGAAAAATATGAGCACTTTAGAAAAAAATCTATAAAAAATTAACGGTTTATCTCTAGGGCATTATTTTAATACTACTTTACCTTTATTTTAATACTACTTTACCTTTCAAAACCCATTCCCCTACAAAAATCAGATTGTTTTACCAGCCCAGTAGGCCAACTTTCTTTCAAAGATGCTCTTTTAACACTTCAGTCTTTATTACCCCACCACAGGAAAAAATATCTAGAGCCCCTATAATTGTAACAATATTAAGCATTGCATTTTGAGTTAAAAAGTTGAGTTAAGAGCAGTATCTTCTTCTTTTACTGAAAGTGAGACCTTCATAATTACTAACATCCAGGTCAACAAATAAAGTGTGTATTTCAGAGCTTATTGATTCCCCTATTTTCTGTACAAGGATAAGGAGTTGCCCATGTTTATAAGAAAAGCAATTTCCTTGTAGTTTACCATAATGACAATGGCAAAATTAGGTATAAGCCAAGTGCTGTCCATGGGAGACAAAAACTGATCATCTAATCTAATAAGGATATATTACTTACCCATTACAAAGACTGATGCAAATCTAAATGTACAGAGAAGAAAAATTGGGGTTAATATAATAAGGTCAGGTTAATGATGTACAACTGATGCAGATATATAAAACACACATACACATAGAGAGCAATGTTATATATACTTATCTAAGGATAAATATAAGACAATGTTTGAACAGTAAGTAGAAACCTGATAACATGGTACACATGAAACAAAGGTGAAAATGGATATAATAATAGACTTAATTTTCCCCAGTTATATTGTAAAAAATTACACAGATGATACATTTATATGTGTATATGCACCTAAATATAAATTTATAGAGACTTTAAGGAGATATGAAATAAAATATCAGATATAAGTGAACAAAAAGAAAGCAACCATAGCAAAATGGTACCATACAAAGAGAATATACAAAAAAGAATCCTTGAAAAGTTCTTAGGATGATACTTTATCAAGATAAATGTTCATTTACTTATTTCTAAATATATTTTTTATTGATTTTAGAGAGGAAGTGAGAGGGAGAGACAGAAACATCAATGATGAGAGAGAATCATTGATCAGCTGTCTCCTGAATGCCCCATATTGGGGATAGAGCCAGTAATCCAGACATATCCCCTGACTCGGGAATCAAACTGTGACCTCCAGGATCATAGATCAACACTCAATCACTGGGCAACACCAGCCGGGCAAGAGAAATGTTTATTATTAAGACTAGAGGCCTGGTGCATGAAATTTGTGCATGGGGATATGTGTGTCCCTCAGCCTGGCCTGCAGCTTCTCCAATCTGAGACCCCTTGAGGGATGCCTGGTGGGATCGAGCTTAAATGGGCAGTCAGACATCCCTCTCACAATCCAGTACTGCTGGCTCCAAGCTGCTTGCCTGCCTGCCTGCCTGATTGCCCCTAACCACTCCTTGCCAGGATGATCGACACCTAACTGCTCCCATACCAGCCCAATTGCCCCTTTGCCCTCCCTTGTAGGCCTAGTCCTTCTCAACTGCTCTTTCCTGCAGGCCTGTCCCCCCCCCCCAACTGCCCTCCCTTGCTGGCCTGATCACCCACAACTGCCCTCCCCTGCTGGTCACCTTGTGGTGGGCATCTTGTGTCCACATGGGGGCGGCCATCTTGTGTTGGAGTGATGGTCAATTTGCACATTACCCTTTTATTAGATAGGATTAATATACCCAACCACATAGAGATATGAGAGAAATACCAGGAGAGGGCCTAAGAAAGCAGAATATTGGTAAAAGGCAAAAGATTTATGCGATCTGAAGAGAAACCAGAGTATAGAAAACAGAATATTGGAAGGAATAATATAATTGCTAAAATTTTTCAAAATAATATACAATATCAAGTGGAATATTCAAGATGTGCTAAGTACTCAAACATAACATTTACACACACACACACAAGTGGACTGACAGACATACAAACACACACTCTTTGCTCTAGAGTAGTGATAGTAAAACTCCTAGTAAACAAGGCTTAAGGGAAAAACTTAGAAGAGACAAAACCAAAAATAAACATAATTTCAAGCAGGAGGGGGCTCTTTTTTCTTTTTTAATGAGAGTGAATTTGATAGAATTTGTTTTAGGCTAAAAAATCATAAACAATGAGGTAATGTGGAAATAGCAATGATAGGAAGGAGCTAGGACTCCTAGGTCTAAATATCCAGGTGAAGATATAGTGGTTTGAGAATTCATTCTTTCAGAGTCAGAACACTTCCCAGCTAGAAGTGGTTTATAAGAAATATTAGAGTAAGGAACTCTGAAATGAGACAACTAGTTTTGGGGATAGTGACCTGATATCTGCTTATGCCACAGCATCAGGGTTTCAGAGGAGGCCACCCTCAAAGATAAGACACAGAACTCAAGGCAGATAGACAGAGAGTTTACCAGTGTAATGTTGTTTTGCTTTCTGAGGGGACTTGATATGAAGAGTTCTTGAAGTTCCTGATATGACAAGAACTATACTTTGAACATTCAGCCCAAATGAAATAATATAGTTTTGTGTGGAATCTTTATGCAGGTGACACTGGAAGGAACAGGAACAATGGAGGTATATTCAACGTTTCTTTCCTCCACACTTTCTGTCTTCCTTTGTTGAACTTGACTGGTAGAGCTTAACAGGTTTGTAAAGGCAAAGTGAGCTTAGCAGACTCCCAGTTCCAGCATCATGGAATAGAGTATGAGTATGAGATGGGGAGCCAAGAGACTTTGATATATTTTACTTAGCACCTGCTTCTTCCTAAAGCACAAATCTTAACAAAGAATGCAACGGTCTTTTCATGTTATTTTATGCTATTCATTTCATTTGAAACATGATAAATACAGAAATAACTATAATTCCAGCAAAATTCTCTTTATAAAATACAAGCACTCAAATCCGGACCTTTATTAAGGAGCCCATACTTATGCTTATATAATAAATGGAGAGCCATTTACAGATTTCAATTAGTGATATGGTGGCAGAAAATTCATTTATTTCATTCACTAATAATAAATAAAGAGAAAATGTTTATTGAGATTTTATTAATTTGTGTGCCAGCTACATATGATGAGTTCAATATCATAAGTGCCACCTGCTGACTGGAGTGGTGGATTTGAATATTTATGCAGTGGATAAAAAGATGTCTCTTCTATTGAGGAATTATCTTAAAATGTGATCACTTCTCTTACTATATTATCACCCTACCTGAAAAACTGTCATAGACTCAGAAATAAGTCCAAGAATTTCCTGGGAACTTACAGTCTAATGTTGGGCATTGGCTTGTGTGCCTGCCAGGGATTCACTCATTCTATATAGTTATGGCCTTTTCACTGTCTTTGGTGATCAATTAAACTACTTTACCAAATTTTAAGCAATAGAAAGTGACATGTAGAAAACTGATAGTAATACTATGGTTCCTGCCCATAGCAATGCAAATGACTCCTATTCTTGCCGATACATATATAAGTTATGCAATGAAAATATTGAGACTTAAAATTCCTATTTAAGAAGTGTGTTCAATAATTTACTGCTTCCCTTATTAGTTATTGAGATAAATAATAATGTGGATACATGTTTATTTGCTGATAACATGAGATTCTCAGCATAACAGAGCTGTGTATAAGATTTGGCGCCACAAGAGAGACTTAGATATCCTTTACCTAGTACCTACTTCTTTGTAAAGTACATAACCTGACAACAAATGTAAGTCCTTTAGGTGCTACTGCTTTATCTCTCTCTCTCTCTCTCTCTCTCTCTCTCTCTCTCTCTCTCTTTCACACACACACACACACACACACACACACACACACACACCTCAGAACCTTTGTTAAGGAGCTCATACTTTAACCTTATATGCTAAATGGGAGGCCATTTACAAAATTTAATTAGATAGTAATTTGCCTTTTAAAGAGAAGATCTTTTTTAATCCATGTGTCAGCTACTCAAGGTGAGCAGTATATCAACCTGAAGTTCCACAAAGGTACATTAGAGCTTCCTGTCCTACTCATTTTATTTCATGTTAACTTCAAATTTTCTGTCTCATAACACACACATAATCATTTCTTACAATTAGTAAGACATAAAATGAGTAAAGTGCATTTTAGGGTACAATTAAAAATCTTTTTTAAAACAGAGGTATAAGATCAGACATATTTTGAGACCTCTGCTTTAAATAACTCATATCAGAGTGCCCCACACAGAAACACAGAAAGGTGACTCATGCAGATTCTCTAATATAAAAGGTGGGCTTATAGGCACTAATCCCCAATTAAGTACTTTACCTTTCTAAAATACACATTCAGTAACATGCACACACACTCACACATACACACACACACACAAACACTATCACATAATGACAGTGAACAACTACTAGGCTACATATTTTTTCTTCTGATCCATCCTTCCAACCTGTAAATATCCTTATTAAATGTTTATGCCTCCTGGATAAAATGGTATATTTCAGTTGCCATAGAAACCAGAATGTCATAAAAACATTCTTATTGATGATAGATTTCCAAGGAAATAAAAAAAAATACACAGATATCCTCAGAAGCCAAATGTTTTTTGTTTTGTTTTCTTATCTCAGTCACTTATACTAGTACCATTCCCAATCTAATGAATGAAATATTAGAATCATCAGGAGGATCACCTATTAAATTATATAAATTTCTAACCACTATGCTGTACACCTGAAACTAATATAAACTATTATTGAATATAAACTGTAACTGAAATATTAAAAAAAACAATATTAGAGACAATATCTCAAGTTCTTAGATTAATAGGCATTTAGAGAAAGGGGGCTTTTTGCATAAGGGACTATTTGAGAATAAATATGGGGTAAGAAATATGGTTCGCCGGTTAGGAACACAGATCATGTTCCAGTTTCTGTGACATGTCATCTTTCAGCTTGCCACAACATGAGAGGCAAGGTGCATTTGTACAGGTGGAAGCCTGTGGATTATTGTTCACTTTAAAATGATCTGCAGGTGATAAAGCATCCGGGTGTCAGAGGAAGGCAAATTAGAAAATCAGGTTTTGCCAGGGTCAAAGAAAGCTTGGCCTACATTTGGACAAATGTGTACTATTATAGTTGCAAGGACAAAATGGTTCATGAAAATAGGAAGAACTCCTGCAAAGTATCCTATGACAACAGGGTGATAAAACTAAGTATCTCACATATGGGAATCTGCTCTGCCCAGGTAATGCTGAAACCACACTGTCATTTAATATTATGGTTAAGGGTAGATTTCTTACAACCATGTTAATATTTTTAAAAATTTAGTAAGGTTGGTAGGTATTGCACAAAGTTATTAGTAGGGTTGTTGTGCCCCTGTACCTGAATACCAAAGACCATCAGGGAGCCGCATCCAATGTAACTGCAGGAAGCCTAGATTTATTTCGGACCAGCCCGAGCTCAGTCCCACCAACGCCAGCAACAGTGAGGAGAGAAAGAAAGAGCCCCCAAAGTCCCATTTCCATGGGTTTTATACCCGGGGCATATCACCCTGATTGGTTGGGTTAGGGATAGGGGATAAGGGATTGGTTGGGCTAGGGATAGGGGATAGGGTTGTCGGGGGCTGGCTCCTCCCTCCCCCCCCCGCAGGGAATGAGTGTCAGCTGGGGCCTGGCACATGTGCGCTGGTCCTGGCTGTTCATTCCCCCCTTGTCTTGAGACTTAACGGGCCCAATCATGGGACCGTTTGCATTGGGAGTCAACCAGTTTATAGAGTCCGGGGACTCTCAAACCAGTTTATAGAGTCCGGAGACTCTCAGCAGTCGCAAACAGAATTCCCAATGTCATGCAGGTTGAGTACGCCTTAACTTGAGCTTGAGGGGGTTGTCTCGGTCCCGGTCGATGCTCCATCGATTGGCGAAGTCTTCCCGGATCGCAGAGGAATCAGCTGGACGAACATGGGTGTGGTGGATCCAGGTTGCAATGCCGTCCACTTTGAGAGCGGTGGGCGTAGTCAGCACCACCATGTATGGTCCTTTCCAACGTGGCTCAAGTGTCTCCTGGCGGTGTCTTTTAACAAAGACCCAGTCTCCAGGCCGGTACTGATGGGGCGTAGGAATTGGACCAGCCTCGTAGATAGCCTGCAGGCGTGGCCAAATGTCCTCATGCGCCCTCTGGAGCCCTCTTAAAGAAAAAGATATTTCTTGGTTTTCAAATTCAGTTAGTAGTTCTGCCTTAAGATTGGGGATGATAGGCGGGGGCCTACCAAACATAATCTCATAGGGGGTGAAGCCCAGGGTATAGGGTGAATTCCTCACCCGGTAGAGAGCATAGGGAAGGAGAGCCACCCAGTCCCCGCCAGTCTCTATGATTAATTTAGAAAGGGTCTCTTTTAATGTTCTATTCATTCTTTCTACCTGTCCCGAGCTCTGGGGCCTATATGCACAATGTAATTTCCAATCTGCCCCTATAGCCTTGGCTACTGCCCGTGTTACCTGTGAGATGAAAGCCGGGCCGTTGTCCGATCCTATGGTAGCTGGGAAACCGTACCTGGGTAGAATGTCCTCCAGTAACTTCTTAGCAACTGTCTGGGCTGTTTCATGCTTAGTTGGATATGCTTCTACCCATCCAGAAAAGGTGTCTACAAAAACTAGAAGATATTTATAGCCATATTTTCCCGGCCTTACCTCAGTGAAGTCAATCTCCCATTGCACCCCTGGCTTAGTTCCCCTGAGCCGGGCTCCTTTTCCACTGGACCCGGTCCTTGCATTTGTAAGCTGGCAAGTTTTACAGGCTGACACAATTTGGTCTATTCTGGTGTCCAGCTGGTGGATTTTGATCTTAGCATGCCGGACCAGATCCTTTAGTTTCTGGGACCCCAGGTGAGTGGATCGATGTATGTGCCTCAACATCGGGATCCCAAGCTGGTCTGGTAACAGGAGCTTCCCGTCTGGATCATACCACCAACCTCTGACTTCCTTGTTTGCAGGGTGGCTTTTGATTTGCTGTAGTTCTTCCTGGGAGTATCCAGGCTGATCTGGCAGGACTGGGTTCCCTGGGTCTGGCAATTGCAGGGCCAGTGTGGGGACTGCAGTGAGGGCTACCTCCTTGGCCACCTGGTCAGCCTTCTGGTTGCCCCTAGCTACAGGATTGTTGGCTTTCTGGTGTCCTGGGCAGTAGATGATGGCTAACTTGGCTGGGAGCCATAAGGCAGCTAGCAAGTCGAGTATTTCTGGTTTGTTTTTTATAGTTTTTCCTTCTGCAGTCAGCAGCCCCCTCTCCTGATAGATTGCCCCATGGATGTGAGCCGTAGCAAACGCGTAGCGGCTGTCTGTAAAGACGTTGAGTCGTTTCCCGGCCCCTAGCGTCAATGCCTTTGTCAGGGCGATGAGCTCTGCCCGCTGGGCTGACGTTCCAGACGGCAGAGCTTCTGCCCATAAGGTGTCAGTCTCAGTTACTACTGCCGCGCCCGCGTACCTGTGCCCATTTCTCATGAAGCTGCTCCCATCGGTGAACCATGTGGCCTCTGCATCTGAGAGGGGCCTGTCTGTCAAGTCCTTCCGAAGTCCATGCACCTGTGTCAAGATCTCGGTGCAGTCATGTAGCGGGGAGTCCAGGTCAGGGTCAGGCAGGAGAGTTGCGGGGTTGAGGGCTGCACTGGGGCGAAACTGCACTCTGGGAGGGTTTAGGAGGAGGCTCTGATAGTGAGTCATGCGTGCATTACTCATCCACCTATCAGGTGGCTGTTTTAGAACTCCCTCAACTGCATGGGGGGTTGTAATCCAGATTTCTTGCCCTAGGGTTAGCTTGTCCGCATCCCTCACTAGTAGTGCTGTTGCCGCAATGATTCTTAAGCACGGTGGCCAGCCGGCAGCCACCGGGTCCAGTTTCTTAGACAAGTAAGCTACTGGACGGCTCCAGGGGCCCAAGGCTTGAGTCAAAACCCCCTTCGCTACTCCTTTGCGCTCGTCTACAAAGAGGTGAAAGGGCTTGGTAATGTCTGGCAGTCCCAGAGCCCGGGCATCTAGGAGGGCCTTTTTCAACTGATTAAAGGCAGTCTCCTCTTTTTCTGTCCATTTAAATGCCTTCCCCTCTCTGGTGGCTTCATAGAGGGGCCTGGCGATCTCAGCAAAACCCAGAATCCAGAGACGACAGTAGCCGGCTGACCCTAAGAATTCCCTCACTTCTCTTTGAGAGGTGGGTGTGGGGATCTTTAGGACAGTTTCTTTTCTGGCATCTGATAACCGCCGCTGTCCGTCCTCCAAGATGTACCCCAGATAACTCACCCTCTCTCTGCATATTTGTGCCTTTTTCGCGGATACCCGATACCCCAGGGCCCCCAGGGTGACCAGCAGATCCTGGGTTCCTCGTTCACAGTCCTCGGCCATGTCGGCAGCAATCAGGATGTCATCTACATACTGTAGGAGGGTGAGGCCAGGGTGCTCCCTTCTGTACTCACCCAGGTCCTCATGTAGCGCCTCGTTAAAGATGGTGGGCGAATTCTTGAACCCCTGAGGCAGTCGTGTCCAGGTGAGTTGTCCGCTGTAGCCCTCCTCTGGATCATGCCACTCGAAGGCAAACAAGGGTTGACTCCTGGGTGCTAGCGGCAGACTGAAGAAGGCATCCTTTAAATCTAATACAGTATACCAGACTCTGGAGGGTGCTAGGGAGCTCAAGAGAGTGTATGGATTGGGGACAGTTGGGTGTATGTCCATGACTCTCTTATTTACTTCCCGGAGGTCTTGCACCGGTCGGTAATCATTTGTGTGAGGCTTCTTGACCGGCAGCAGGGGGATGTTCCAGGCAGACTGGCAGGGGACCAGCACCCCCAGGCTCCGCAGTCTCCGGATGTGTAGCTGAATTCCCTCCCGGGCCTCCTGAGACATGGGGTATTGTTTGATCCTTACCGGACCTTCTCCTGGCTTTAGCTCCACGAGGACTGGGGTCCTGTGAGCAGCTAGTCCTACTCCTCCTGTCTCTGCCCAGACTGTGGGGAATTCTTGTAGCCATCTGTCCATGTTATCCCCTCTTGGGAGCGCCTCCTGGTGGAGGCGGTACTCATCCTCTAGCCTTAGAGTCAGAACATGGACGGGGTGGCCCTCTCCGTCAGTGACCTGAGGCCCCCCTTGTCTGAAAGTTATCTGAGCTCCAATCTTGGTCAGTAAGTCCCGGCCTAGCAGTGGGTAGGGGCATTCCGGTATTACCATGAAGGAGTGGGTTACCCGGCCCTTCCCTAGATCCACTGTTCTTCGGGTAGTCCATGAATACTGGTTTATACCAGTTGCCCCTCGTACCCAGGACTTTTTACTAGCTAGTTTTCCTTGTGGAGTGCGGAGGACCGAATGCTGCGCCCCGGTGTCAACAAGAAAGTTGACAGGGGTCCCCTCCACTCTAAGAGTTACCCTGGGCTCGGGGAGGGGGTCCGAACCCTGACTCCCCTATTCACTTAGCTCATCAAGCTCCAAGACCTTTACTCGGTCTGTCTTGCTCCCCTTCCCACTGTCTCTCTTCGGACATTCTCGAGCCCAATGCCCTATCTCCTTGCAGTATGCACACTGATCCCTCTGCAGTCTCCACCTCTCTTCTCCAGAGGTCTCCTTACCCTTCTTTCGATCCCTCCCAAGCTGTCGGAGGTGGAGGTTCTGTTTCTCAGGGGAGTTCATAGTCGACAGGATCCTAGCCAGGTCTCGGGTGTGCCTGCGAGCCTGTTTATCTTCAGGGGGATCCCGGTTATTGTACACCTTTTCAGCCACCACCAACAAGTCCTGCAGACTCTTCTCTCCCAGTCTATCTACTCTTTGCAGTTTTCTCCTAATATCTGCAGCAGACTGGTTTACAAAGGCTATAATAACAGCCGCCTTGCTCTCAGGAGCCTCTGGGTCCATGGGGGTATAGGTGCGGAATGCCTCCATGATCCGCTCTAAGAATGCTGCTGGAGATTCGTCTTTCTCCTGCTGTACACTCCCTACCTTAGCCAAATTAGTCGGCTTTCTGGCAGCCGCCTGGAGACCCCCCATTAGAGCCTGGCGGTAGACCCGGAGCCTCTCCTTACCTTCTGCCGTGTTGAAATCCCATTCAGGCCTAGTCAGAGGAAAAGAGGTATCTATCTGAGACTGGATGGTGGTAGGATTCCCATCCACACCCGGAACCAGCTTCCGGGCCTCATTAAGGATCCTCTCCCTCTCCTCGGTGGTGAACAGGACCTGCAAGAGCTGCTGGCAGTCATCCCAGGTTGGCTGATGGGTAAAAAGGACAGAATCCAACAGATTAATAAGCCCCGCCGGTTTCTCAGAAAATGTAGGATTTTGAGCTTTCCAATTATAGAGATCACTAGTGGCGAAAGGCCAGTAGTGATGGGGCTGATTGCCCCTCTCATCCGGGGGTCCTGTGGCCCGCAGGGGTAAAGTCTTAATAGTGGAGTCAGGGGGGAAGGTGAGTGGTTCTCTCTGGGCTCTTTGTCTGGTATACGGTGGGCTTCCCGCTCTCCTCCTGGCGTCTGCTTCCCTTAATGGAGGAGGCTCAGGTTCCTCCTCAGGCACCCTAGGGAAGTAATCTGGGGGAGGAAAAATTAATTCTTCTTCAGTTCCCCCCTGCAAGACAGAGTAGGGGGGAGCCGATGGCACGGTAATTTTCTTCTTCTTCTCCACTGATCTCTCCATTCCCTGTAAGGCAAAAATAGGTTCTGGCTCCGAGGGGTGCAGAGACATGAAGGGCTTAAGCCACAAGGGTGGGTTCTCCACAAGGTCCTGCCACATGATAATGTATGGAAGCTGGTCAGGGTACCCCATCTGGGGTTGAGAGATGACACTCCGGACCCGGCGAATGGTATGGAGATCGAATGTTCCCCCTGGTGGCCATCCGACATTGAAAGCTGGCCACTCATTGGAACAAAAAGTCTGCCATTCATCCTTCTGGACTTCCATACCAAAATCGTCAGCCCTTTCCTTTACATCCTGAAATTGACTAATTACAAGGCTCAAAGGAGTAATGTGAGTCTGTCCTATAACACCCCTGAGGTGAGACCATAGGATTACACAAAGAATCATAACGGCCCCCAAGAGGAGAACTCCCCACATCCACATCCTCAGTGTTATACAAAGAACACAGGAACAGACAGGGGTGGGGCCCGAGGAACAGCTTCCGACTCCCTGGAAGCAGCACCTAACTGACTCCGCCCACCTTAAGAATTCCAACTGCCTCAATGACTCTGCCCACCTCGAGGATTCCAACTGCCTTAACTCCAACCGCTTTAACCTCCACAAGATGGCTTCACGCCACCTGCTTTAACCTTAACGAGTTGGCCTCACGCCACCTGCCTCAACCTTAACGAGTTGGCCTCACGCTACCTGCCTCAACCTTAACGAGTTGGCCTCACACCACCTGCCTCAACCTTAACGAGTTGGCCTCACACCACCTGCCTCAACCTTAACGAGTTGGCCTCACGCCACCTGCCTCAACCTTAACGAGTTGGCCTCACGCCACCTGCCTCAACCTTAACAAGTTGGCCTCACGCCACCTGCCTCAACCTTAACGAGTTGGCCTCACGCCACCTGCCTCAACCTTAACGAGTTGGCCTCACGCCACCTGCCTCAACCTTAACGAGTTGGCCTCACGCCACCTGCCTCAACCTTAACGAGTTGGCCTCACGCCACTCGCCTACAGGAGGATCAAAACGTCTTTTGACCACTCTAGCCCACGCCTTCAAGTGCGTCCACTAGGCCGTTTGGGCTCTTCCCACAGGGATCCCTTCAGAACCAGCTAATCAAACACACACAAACCGCAAACCGCACACCTCACACCTCTACCACAACCAGACAGGCTCTGGATTTGGTGTCCCTCATGGTCTTGAGTATCAGGGAAAAATCCCGGACGAGCCCCTAAATGTTGTGCCCCTGTACCTGAATACCAAAGACCATCAGGGAGCCGCATCCAATGTAACTGCAGGAAGCCTAGATTTATTTCGGACCAGCCCGAGCTCAGTCCCACCAACGCCAGCAACAGCGAGGAGAGAAAGAAAGAGCCCCCAAAGTCCCATTTCCATGGGTTTTATACCCGGGGCATATCACCCTGATTGGTTGGGTTAGGGATAGGGGATAAGGGATTGGTTGGGCTAGGGATAGGGGATAGGGTTGTCGGGGGCTGGCTCCTCCCTCCCCCCCCGCAGGGAATGAGTGTCAGCTGGGGCCTGGCACATGTGCGCTGGTCCTGGCTGTTCAGGGTCACACAAACACAGACAGATTCTGTCACACACTGTGATTTACATTAGAGACAGAACTGCACCTTCTCCTATAATAAGTCCTGGGTAGTAACATGTGTTAAATAGGCCTTTAGGTGAGGAGGCTTGTATTTCTCGTTCCAAGTATTTCCAGATTCCCTGATTTAACTATTCTCTCACACTGTAGCCAACATTTCTAATCACCAATATGATATATCTGAATGCTCAATTGTTAAATGATGCAGAGAATCAAGCTCTTTATGTTCTGGTCTGAGCCAGGTCCAGAACACCACTGGATCTGTGCACACTAGAGCAAAAAAAAAATCATCTCACTCTATGTGGCATCTATGCTGGCTTAGAGATAATACCATTGTGCAAATTATATGAACTGTTTCAACAGGTTCTTAAAGCACAGGAAATGGAGATAGTTATGAAAACCCACAATCTAACCTATCCAGTTTCTCAAGGAAGTCAAATAGTGGGTATTTTCATAGTTACTAGTTTTTTTTTAATTGTTCATACTTTTATTGAATTTGTTGTAGTGACATAGGTTACTAAATTATACAGGTTTCAGGTATATACTTGTATAATACATGGTTAGTATATTGTATCATTGTATTGTATAGTTACCACCTCAAGTAAAGTCTCCTTAATCAACATTTATCCCCCCAAACTCTTGTTTACTCCCCCACCTCCCATTTCATCTGGCAATCACCATACTGTTGTCTGTGTCCATGAGTCTTCCTTTTTTCCCCTTTGCTTAATCCATTCACCCTTCTCCCTCAGCCCTCAACCCCCATCCCTCTGATGTATTTCACAGAACTAGAAGAAATATTCCAAAACTGTTTATGGGACCACAAAATAAATGAAATAGCCACAACAATCTTGAGAAAGAAGAACTTTTACCATTTGCAGCAGCATGGATAGAACTGAAGAGCATTATGTTAAGTGAAATAAGCCAAGAAGTGAAAGAAAAATACCAAGTGATCTCACTCATTTATGGATAATAAAGAATATTATGACATGATGAATAAAAAGATAGATACAGAGGCAGAGAAGCATCAAACAGACTGTCAAATTTCAGCAGGAAGGCTAGTGAGTGTTGGGGGTGGTAAGAGATCAACCAAAGGACTTGTATGCATGCATATAAACACAACCAATGGACACAAGACACTGGGGGTGGGGAGAGGGCATGTACCCAGAGGTAGAGGAGGCTGGGGGAAGGTCACTGGGGAGAAGGAGACATATGTACTACTATTTGTAATACTTTAAACAATAAAATTAAATTTAAAAATGAAAAAATATTAAAAATCAATGGAGAGGGGATACAAAATGGCGGCTGATCAGATGGACCTGTTCTGAACTTAGTCCCAGAGCAGATAGAAGGAGCACCTGAGTATCGCTCGGGGAATGTTAGTTGGCAAGCTGAGGGATGGTAGAGCTCTAGGAGAAGATAGGGGGGATATGCTGGACAGAATTTCCGGACCAGGCAGCCCACACTACAGCAGGGACCTCTCCCAGAGCTATAGGCTCCGAGGGAAAACTACACCATTTTACAAACAGAAGAGGACCTTACCTGAGGCTTGAAAAACCCACAACAGTGGACTTCACCGAACAGCTGTGACACCTCAATCAACGCAAACATGTGGATTCAAGGAAGTTCTTCAATCACCCATGGAAAGGTCAGAGTTTGCTGGGGAGAACATGAGAGAACTGGGTTCCTGCTGCTGCAGCAGTACCTATAGCGGCTGCACAGCCAGAGTGGCTGCAGCGGCTGTGCAACCAGAGTGGGCTCTGAAACAGGCAGCGGCCCCAGAGAGAATCATGCGCTGTAAGACCCAGTGCCAGGTTTGGCGTGATCTTCCAAAAAATTGGGACATTTTTTTAAACTCCAAGGGGCATGGGACAAATTGTTAAGAATTGGGACTGTCCTGTCGTAAGCTGAACATCTGGACACCTTGGCGTAGACCCATCCTGTTGTTGGTCCCCTTCATCCCCTGGCTTCTGAGCACTAGGGAAGGACTACCCAGTTTGGCATATCCTGGGAGACTGCAGGGGGAAATTGCCTGCCTGGAAACAGGGGATCTGAATAGGTGGAGATCAAGGAGCCACCACCAAGGTACCATAGAGAGTGCCATAGAGAAAGAAACAAGGCTAGAGCAGCCAAAAAGACTGGGAAGTCAATCCAGAAACACTGCCACCTAGGGGCTGATATACAAACAGACTTTTATTTTTTTATTAGTTTTAATTAATAAAAAATAAACAGAAGAAATAGCCTACTTAAATTAAGGACTAGCTTACAAAACTGAGGTGCAGTGGAACACTGGGAACTGCAATACTGTCTGGACCGAGAAACAGGCATGCCAAATAGAAAAACAGGAAGTGAGTGACCACTACTGAACAGTTTTTATGGTAATTATTCTATAATTTGTTTTATTTTCACTTTTTAAATCCTTTATTTTATTGTCATTTTTTACATCCTTTACTTAAGAAACGATTTTTTCTTTTTTCCTCACTTGATGTTACCTCTTCAATAATTACATTTTTTAGTTTCAATCATCATTACTACTGATATTTTGCATTTTTTGTTTCCTTCTTCTTATATTTTTAGTACCATTTTATTTTATCTTTATTTTACACTGAGATTAGAATTCATTCTAATTTCATTCCTACTATAGCATCGTTCAACCTTATCTCAACTCAACCTTTACGCCATCACTCTATTACTAACCTATCCCATTTTCGTCTCCTGTTTATCTTAACCCTCTCCAGCTTTAGTTTTTACCTTTTCTTTCTGTATACCCCCACTAAAATTCTCACCCTACTTATATACCTAATTTCCAACCTCCTGTTCCAAGTGCATAAATACCACTCTCTTTGCTATATTAACTAGTAAAACAAACAAACAAACAAACAAACAAACAATTGTTTTCCTCTCTGTCATTTTATTGTTTGTGTAAATGTTGACTATATTGAATTTTTATGCTTTTTAGTGAGATTAATATGCTTATTCTTTTCTTGTTATTGTTGCTTAGTATTTTGTACTTGTTTTGTTTTTGTATGCTTTTTACTTCTGTTTATCCTAGACTTGCTTGATAATAGTATGCATTGTATTGTTGCTGGCATTTGCTGGGATTAGTGGTTGTCCTTTTGGAATTTTCTCCACATATATATAGTTTGTTCCCCTATTCTCTCTTAGTCTGCCTCTTGTCTCTCTCTTTTTATCACTCTCTCATTCTTTTTTCTTGTTACCCAATTTCATTTTGATACTACTTTTTTTCTTTTTCGACTTTATTTATCCCTCTTTTTTCTTTTTGTTTTTTAACTTTTCTCTTTCTCTCATATCCCCTAATTTGCCTTTCTCTAGTGGTCACATATATTAGAGGTTATTAATATAGCAAATACACCACTTTTGTGTTGTAACTGGTTGTATTGTATTTTGTGCCTTTAAATCAATGCAGGAGAAAGAAAACTACATAACCACACACTCTGAAAAGAGAGACCATGGGAAGACAAAGAAATAGCCCTCACATGAAAGAAAAGCAGGCATCACCAGAAAAGGAAGTAAATGAGTTACAAGCAAGCAACCTACCAGAGCAAGAATTCACAGTAATGATCATAAGATGGCTAAAAAGGATGGAAGACAAATTTGACAATATGAGTAATACCCAAGAAGAAATGAAGAAGAACCAAGAAGAAATAAAAAAATGACATCATTACTATGATGAACTCAATAGAAAGCATCAAGAGTAAACTAGGAGAAGCAGAGGACCCTATCAGTGAGCTAGAAGACAAGATGAAAAAAATACCCAATTAGAGCAGCTTATAGAAAGAAAAATTAAAAAGCAGGAGGAGAGCCTATGGGAGCTTTGGGACAATACAATACAAAACAAAACAATATTAGAATAATAAATGTTCCAGAAGGAAAGAAAACTGAGGAAGACATGGAAAATGTATTTCAAGAAATAATGACAGAAAACTTTCCTAAGATAGAGAGGAAAAAATGCCACATAAATCCAAGATGCTCGAAGAGTCCCAAGTAAAAGGTATCCCAAAATACCGAAGCCAAGGCTTATTATAATTAAATTGGCAAGCACTTACTACAAAGTAAGAATCTTAAAAGCAGCCAGAGAGAGACAGAAAGTTACATATAAAGGAACCCCCATCAGACTAACAACTGATTTCTCAACAGAATCCCATCAGGCCAGAGGGAATGGCATGAAATATACAAATTAATGCAAAGAAAGGGCCTGAATCCAAGAATACTGTACCCAACAAGGCTATAAATCAAAATTAAAGGAGAAATCAGGAGATTCACAGACAAAAACAGACTAAGGGAATTTATCTCCACCAAACCAGCAATGCAAAAAATGCTAAAGGGTCTACTGTAAAAATAAAGAAATGGGAAGTGAAGATGGAACACAGAGGTACAGAATTAAAAATGGCATCAAATAAGTACCTATCAATAATAACTTTAAATGTAAATGGATTAAATGCCCCAATTAAAAGACATAGGGTAAAGAATTGGATAAGAAAACAAGACCCATATATCTGCTGTCTACAAGAAACCCACTTCAGAAAAAAAGACGCACACAGTCTGAGGGTAAAGGGATGGAAAAGGGATTTCCAGGCAAATGGAAATGGAAAAAAGCTGGGGTAGCAATACTTATATCAGACAAATTAGATCTCAAAGTGAAGGACATAACAAGAGATAATGAAGGCTACTTCATAATACTAATGGGAGTAATAGAACAAGAAGAAATAGCCCTGGTAAACATATATGCACCCAATACAGGAACACCCAAATACATTTAAAAAATGCTGGAGGACATTAAGTGAGAGATTATTAGCAATACAATCATAGTAGGAGATTTTAATATCCTACTGTCACCTTTGGACAAATCCTCTGAACAAATTTAGCAAAGAAACATCAACCCTAAATGACACACTAGACCAGATGGAATTAATCGACATCTTCAGAACATTTCACCCCAAAGCCACAGAATACACATTCTTCTCAGGTGCACATGGGTCATTTTCAAAGATAGACCACATGTTGGAACATAGGCAAAGTCCCTTCAAATTCAAGAAGACAGAAATCATATCAAGCATCTTCTCAGATCATAGTGGTATAAAATTGGAAATCAACTACAATAAAAATAATCCAAGGAAATCAAACACACGGAGAATGAATAGCATGTTATTGAACAAGGACTGACTTTCCAGAGAAATCAAGGAAGAAATTAAAAACATCATGGCAATAAATGACAATGAAAACAGAACAATCCAAAATCAATGGGACACAGCAAAAGCAGTCTTGAGATGCAAGTTCATATCCCTACAAGCCTATTGCAAAAAAACAAGAAAAAATGGTAACAGATTATCTAACTCTACAAAGAGTTAGAAAAAGAGCAACAAGAAAAGCCCAATGTAAGCTGAAGGAAGGAAATTTAAAAAAAAAATCAGATTGGAGATAAATGACATAGAGACCAAAGAAATAATACATAAGATCAACAAAAGTAAGTGCTGGTTCTTTAAAAGAATAAACAAGATTCATGAACCTATAGCCAAGCTAACCAAGAAACAAAGAGTCAGGAACCAAATAAACAAAATCAGAAATGAAAGAGGTGAAATAATAACAGACCCCGCCGAAATAAAAAGGATTTTTACAAAAAAACTATGAACAACTCTATTTTAACAAACTGGACAGCCTGGAGGAAATGGACTTATTCCTAGAAAAATATAACCTTTCAAAACTCAATCAGGAAGAATCTAAAAATCTCAATAAACCAGTAACTTTGGAAGAAATTTAAAGCAGTCATCAAAAAGCTTCCAGCATACAAAAGAACAGGGCCAGATGGCTTCACAGGAGAGTTTTAACAAACATTCAAGGAAGAACTAAAACCTATCCTCCTCAGACTATTCCAAAATATTCAAGAGGAAGGAACAATTCCAAACTCCTTCTATGAAGCCAGCATCATCCTAATACCAAAACCAGGTAAAGACAACTCAATGAAAGAGAATTAGCAGACAATATCCATCATGAACATAGATGCCAAAATCCTCAACAAAATTCTAGCAAATCGGCTCCAGCAGAACATCAGAAAGATCATACACCATAACCAAGTAGGCTTTATTCTGGGCATACAAGGATGGTACAATATCCGCAAATCAGTAAACGTGATACACCACATAAACAAATTGAGGGATAAAAATCATATAGTCATATCAATCGATGCAGAAAAGGTATTTGATAAAATCCAACAACCTTTCCTGATAAAAACTCTCAACAAGGGGGGAGTACAAGATCATAACTCAACAGAATAAAAGCTATATATGACAAACCCACGGCAAACATCATCCTCAATTGGCAAAAACTAAAACCATTCCCTGTAAGAACAGGAACAAGACAGAGATGCCCACTCTCACCCCTCCTGTTTGACATAGTACTGGAAATACTAGTCATTGCAATTAGACAAGAAGAGGAAATAAAAGGCATCAAAATTGGAAAAGAAGAAGTAAAGTTGTCCTTATTTCCAGATGACATGATATTGTGCATAAAAAACCCTCTAGGGCAATGGAAGCTAAAGAGAAAATGAACAAATGGGACTATATCAAAATAAAAAGCTTTTTCACAGCAAAAAGAGACCATCAACAAAACAATAAGAAAACCCACTGTATGGGAGAACATATTTGAAAATGATATCACTCATAAAGGTTTAATCTCCAACATCTACAGATGGTTTATACAACTCAATAAAAGGAAAATAAATGAGCCAATTAAAAAATGGACAATGGACCTAAATAGAATCATCTCAAAAAAAGACAGAAGGAAGGCCAAGAGACACATGCAAAAATGCTCAGTCACTAATTATCCGAGAGATGCAAATTAAAAGAACAATGCAGTACCATCTCACACCTGTCAGAATGGCCAACATCAAGAAATCAACAAACAACAAGTGTTGGCCAGGTTGCAGAGAAAAAGGAACCCTAGTGCACTACTGGTGGAATTTCAGGTTGGTGCAACCACTGTGGAGAAGAGTATGGAGTTTCCTCAAAAAACTGAAAATGGAACTCCCATTTAACCCAGTAATCCCACTACTAGGAATATATTCCAAGAAACTAGAAACACCAATAAGAAAGAAAATATGCACCCCTATTTTCATAGGAGCACAATTTACAATAGCTAGGATTTGGAAACAGGCTAGGTGCCCATCAGCAGATGATTGGATCAGAAAACTATGGTATAGCTACATAATGGAATACTATGCTGCCATAAAAAGAAGGAATTCTGCCAAAACCGGTTTGGCTCAGTGGTAGAGCGTTGGTCTGTGGACTGAAAGGTCCCGGGTTTGATTCTGGTCAAGGGCATGGACAGAGGCAGCTGGTCAATGTTTCTCTCTCATCCACGTTTCTAGGTCTCTATCTCTCTCCCTTCCTCTCTGTAAAATATCAATAAAATATTTAAAAAATTAAAAAAAAGAAGGAATTCTCATCATTTGCAGTAACCTGGATGGAATTGGATGACATCATGCTGAGTGAAATAAGCCAGTCAATGAAAGAGAAACACCACATGACCTCACTCATTCATGGATAATAAAGAACATTATAAACTAATGAACCAAAAGACAGATATAGAGACAGTAAAGCAACAAGCAGACTGTCAAATTACAGCGGGGAGGGTAAGGAGATCTGGGGAGATAAGAGATCAACCAAAGGTCTGGTATGCATGCATATGAGTACAACCAATGGACACAAAACTCTGGGGAGGGAGGGCATGTATGGGAGGTGGGGGAGGCAATGGTAAGCTATGTACACATATAATACCTTAATAAATAAAAAAATTAAAAAAATAAAAATCAATGGAAAAAACATCCTCAGGTGAGCATTAACAACGATAAAATAAACCCAAAATGGATTAACTCTTTTTTTTCTTTTTTTAATGAAGGTGTACATATGTTACCATTGCACACCGCTCCTCCCCCATTCCCACATATGCCCTCATTCCCCAGGGTTTTACATCTATTGGTTATGCTTATATGCATGCATAAAAGTCCTTTGATTGATCTCTTACCTTCTACCCCAAATACTCCCCAGCCTTCCTGTTGTAATTTGACAGTCTGTTTGATACTTAACTGCCTCTGTATCTATTTTTTTGTTCATCAGTTTATAATGTCCTTTATTACGCATAAATGAGTGAGATCATGTGATATTTTTCTTTCATTAACTGGCTTACTTCACTTAGCATAATGTTCTCCCAGTTCTTTCCAGGTTGCTGCAAATGGTAATGATTTCTTCTTTTTATGACAGCATAGTATTCCATTGTGTAGATGTACCATAGTTTTCTGATCCATTCATCTGCTGACAGGCACCTAGGCAGTTTCCAAATCCTAGCAATTGTAAATTGTGCTGCTATGAACACAGGGGTGCATATATCCTTTCTGATTGGTGTTTCTAGTTTCTTGGGGTATATTCCTAGTAGTGGGATTACTGGATCAAATGGGAGTTCCATTTTCAGTTTTTTGAGGATACTCCATACTGTTCTCCACAATGGTTACACCAACCTGTAATCCCACCAGCAGTGCACTAGGGTTCCTTTTTCTCCGCAACCTCACCAACACTTGTCATTTGTTGATTTGTTGATGTTGGCCATTCTGACAAGTGTGAGATGGTACCTCATTTTCCATTTGATTTGCACATCTCTCAGATAATTAGTGACTTTGAGCATTTTTTCATGTGTCTCTTGGCCTTTCTTCTGTCTTCTTTTGAAAAGATTCTATTTAGGTCCATTGCCCATTTTTTTATTGGATGATTTATCTTCCTTTTATTATATTGTATAAGATGCCTGCTAATGTTGGAGATTAACCCTTTATCAGTGATAATGTTTACAAGTATGTTCTCCCATACAGTGGGCTTTCTTGTTTTGTTGATGGTTTCTTTTGCTGTGAAAAAGCTTTTTATTTTGAGGTAGTCCCATTTGTTTATTTTGTCTTTAGCTTCCATTACCCTAGGAGCAGTATCAGTGAAGAAGTTCCTTTGGCATGTTTCTGAGATTTTGCTACCTGTGGATTCCTCTAGTATTTTTATATTTTCCCATCTTAAGTTTAAGTCCTGTATCCATTTTGACTTTATTTTTTTTTGTATGGTGTAAGTTGGTGATCTAGTTTCATTTTTTTCATCTATCTTTCCAACTTTCCCAACACCATTTATTGGAGAGACTGTCTTGACTCCATTGTATGCTCATGCCTCCTTTGTCAAATATTAATTGAGCATAGTGGTTTGGGTCGATATCTGGATTCTCAATTCTAATCCATTGGTCTATATGTCTGTTCTGGTGTGAATACCAGGCAGTTTTGAGAACAGTGGTTTTGCAACATAGCTTGAAATATGGTAATATGGTATTGAGATATCTCCTACTTTGTTCTTCTTTCTCAGGATTGCTGTGGCTATTGGTGTTATTTATTATTATTATTATTATTATTATTATTATTATAGATGAATTTTTGGAAAGTTCTTTCTAGATCTGTGAACTAAGCCACTGGGTGAGAGTAGGCATCGTGTCTTGTTCCTGTTCTTAGGGGAAATGGTTTTAATTTTTGCCTACTGAGTATGATGTTAGCTGTAGGTATATCATATTAGCTTTTATTATGTTGAGGTGCTATCCTTATATTTCCACCTTGTTGAGAGTTTTTATTAAGAAATGGTGATAAATTTTGTCAAATGCTTTTTCTGCATCAATTGATATGCCTGTGATTTTTATCTATCAATTTGTTTATATGATGTATCACATTTATTGGTTTTTGAATTTTGTACCATCCTTGCATCCCTGGTCATAGTGTATGTTCTTTCTGATGTACTGCTGGATCTAATTTGCTAGAATTTTGTTGTGGATTTTGGTATCTATGTTCATGAGGGATATTGGCCTGTAATTCTCTTTTATTGTGTTGTCTTTATCTGGTTTTGGTATCAGGGTAATGCTGGCTTCCGAGAAGAAGCTTGAAAGTGTTCCTTCCTCTTGAATTTTTGGAATAGTCTGAGGAGGACAGGTTTTAGTTCTTCCTTGAATGTTTGGTAAAACTCCCCTGTAAAGCCGTCTGGATCCGGGCTTTTGTTCGCCAGAAGCTTTTTGATAACTGCTTTAATTTCTTCCATAAATATTGGTTAATTGAGTTTAGATTCTTTCTGATTGAGTTTTGGAAGGTTATATTTTTATAGGAATATGTCCATTTCCTATAAGCTGTCCCTTAACTCACCAACAAATACTCCCTGTGCGACCCTCATCTGTTCTTTCTTTCTGCTCTGAGACAAGGCTTGGGACCAGTCTGCATATTACACCACCATTTTTTTTTCTATCTGTAATACTCGTACAAAGGGCTATGTGGCGAGGGGGGGGAGGTATAGTGCACAGAGATCACGGCCTCATCCAGCACCTCCTAGAAATTTCCTGACATAGCACTTCTCTCCCCCTCCAGGCAGGGAGGAGGAGGAGCTGGATTAACTCTTAAAAGTTAGACTTGAAGCCATAACAATCCTATAAGAAAATTATAGGCAGTGAAATCACATACACTGCTCATACCATTTTTTTTCCCCGCTACATAGTCGCTAGTTTTAAGTAAGAGATTTTCAGAAAAACAAATGAAGATTTGTGTCTCAGCTCTGCCACTCACCAACCATTCGACTAGACTTGGAAAACTGCAAAAGCCTCTGTGCTCAGCTTGGATGAGGCAGAGTTTTAGGGTGGAGCCTACAGCCTTGTGACTTATAGTATGCTACTTAACTACTCTAATACTTAGTCTCCATTTCAGGTAAATAAAGTAATAATTTTTCTACCTTAAAAAGGTTGATCAAAGGTCACTAAAGAAAATGGAAGCTTTTGTTTTATACATATACAGTAGTTATTTTTCATGAAGCATATGCTTTTTTACTTAAGCATGAAATGGGTTTAATATTGTTATTTTAAATGAATAAATAAGTACATTTAAAAGTGCTGCCCTAACCAGTTTGGATCAGTGGATAGAGTGTTGGTCTGCAGACTGAAAGGTCTCAGGTTAGATTTTGGTCACGGGTATATATTTGGTTGTGTGCACATCCCCAGTAGGAGGTGTGTAGGAGGCAGACGATTGATGTTTCTCTATCATTAATGTTTCTAATTCTCTATTGCTCTCTATTCCTCTCTGTAAAAAAACAATAAAATATATTTTTTATTTTATTTTTTAAAAAACATATATATTTTATTGATTTTTTACAGAGAGGAAGGGAGAGAGATAGAGAGCTAGAAACATCGATGAGAGAGAAACACCGACCAGCTGCCTCCTGCACACCCCCCCCCCCACTGGGGATGTGCTGGCAACCAAGGTACATGCCCTTGACCGGAATCGAACCTGGGATCTTTCAGTCCACAGGCTGATGCTCTATCCACTGAGCCAAACCGGTTTTGGCTAAAATATATTTTTTTAAAAGTGCTTAGCATTATTTTCTAATTTTCAAATACTTGCAGAAATAAGTGTCCTAAACAAAAGCTTTTGGGATCATCAGAACAAAATGTTTGAAAATAACTGTTCCTGTAGAGTTCAGGAATGTGGCCATAAATCTGCTTCATACAGTCTCATGAGCTGATTTTCATAACATCAAATCTCTCTCACTGTTACCTCCAAAAATCTAGCACAATAATGGATCAGATTGGAACATCCACCTGCAAAGAAAGGTGGTAAGAAATCAGAAATATCAGAAGGTTTACTACATTCTTATATCTGCGTGCAACCCACACAAATGCCCAGAGGACATTAATTGATGAGGAGGTCTAAGTGTGTATCAGTGGCATTTCCCCCATCCCAAACTTTGTTATTCAATGTACATCATTCTGAAATTTTCTTTTTTCATGCAACTTAACATTATTCCATATCATGCTACTTACCTATCGTAGTATCTCACGTTGCATAAATTATGAGATAATTCCATTGTGTTTATGGATTAACTTATGTTTGTATTGTATCCCATATTATATCATTAAATGTAATTCCTCTCTGCCAGAGCTGGTATTCTGCATCTGAATAGGGAATTAAAGATAAATATGGGAGAAACCAAGATGGCAGCATAGGTAAATGCCTAACTGCAGCCTGGCACAACAATTTCAAAAAAATACAACTAAAATAAAAAATGAACATTATCCAGAACTACAAGAAAGTTGACTGACTGGAAATTCTACAACTAGAAGGAAAGAGAAAACCAGAAGGAAAATCAGAGGAGCTGTAAAAGCATAAGGTGCCAAGTCATGGTGTGTGCGTGGGGAGAGGACGGAGCTGGAGAGGAGGGGGAGGCTGAGTGCCTGGCTGGCATTCCCTAGCTGGAAGGAGATAAAACCTCTGGACTGTGCTAAACCCCAGTTCCGACTGCACTGAACCCCAGCTCTAGGCCAGACCCTGGGGATCTAGGCTCATACAGAAGGAATCTGGGCTGTAAGGTGGAAACTCAGGGGAGCGGAGAAAGGCAGAGTCCCGGAGACGTGCATGTTGCACTCAGAGGATGAACTGTTGACTGTAACGCTGGATTGCCCTAACGGGAAGGAGACAAAAGCTCCGGACTGCACTGAACCCCACTTCCAACCCCACTTCCAACTCCACTGAACCCCAGTTCTGGGTTCATTGGGGGAGAGACTAGACTGTCTGGTAGCAGGTGAAACTCAAGGGCACCTTTCTCTCAGAGGTGCTTGCAGCGAGTACCAAAGCAGCGAGTACCAAAGGGCACTGAGGAACACTGAGACTCAGGAACCTTATAGGCTGGGGCTGACCAGAAGCTAAGGCTGTAGGCTCCACCCTAAAACTCCTCCCCATCCAAGCTGAGCACAGAGGCTTTTGCAATTATTCAAGTCTAGTCGAATAAGGCTGTCTCCCGGCATAGACAGCTGATCCTCATAGCCAATTGGCCTGGAGGTCAGTTCCTCCCAGTGATACCAACAACAATCAAGACTTAACTAAAATAAGGCTGTACACACAGTTCACAAAGGGGTGCACCAAGAGTGTCCACCTCAGGTAACTGGGAGGCTGACCACTGAACCATATAAAACACCTTAGCACACAAAGCCACCCTACTAACTAAGGAAAGCTATGAAAATGCCAAGACAAGGAAACAGATCACAAATGAAAGAAATGGAGGACAACAAGCGAATAGATATCGAGTTCAAAACCATGGTTATAAGGTTTTTCAAGAATTTCCTAGAAAAGGCGGATAAAATGAACAAGACCTATGAGGATATGAAAAGGGATCAGCTAGAAATAAAAAGGGATCAACTGGAAATAAAGAATACATTGTCTGAAATAAAAAAAATATTATACAGAGTCCTAAAAACAGAATTGTAGATCACAAGAATCAAGTCAAAGATTTGGAATATAAAGAGCCAGAAGACACTCCTCCACAGAATCAAGAAGACAAGAGGATCCAGAAAGTTGAAGATAATGTAAGAAACCTCTGGGACAATGTCAAAGTGAACCAATATCAGAATTATGGGAGTCCCAAAAAAAGAGAGAGAGCAAGATACCAAAAACATATTGGAAGAAATAGTGACAGAAAACTTCCCCCAACTGGTGAAAGAATTAGACTTACAAGTCCAGGAAGCACACAGAACCCCCCAAAAAAGGAATCAAAGAGGATTATACCAAGACACATCATAATTAAAATTCCAAGAGCAAAAGACAAAGAGAGAATATTAAAAGCAGCAAGAGAAAAGCAGGTAGTTACCTATAAAGGAGCATCTATATGATTGTCAGCTGATTTCTCAACAGAAACCATTCAGGCCAGACGGGAATGGCAAGAAATATTCAAGGTGATGAATAGCAAGAACCTACAGCCAAAAATACTCTACCCAGCAAAGCTACCATTCAGGATCGAAGGCCAGATAAAGAGCTTCACAAATAATAATAATAATAAAAGCTAAAGGAGTTCATCACCGCCAAACCAGAATTATATGAATTGCTGAAGGGGGTTCTTTAGGAAGAGAAAGAAAATAAAGATAAAAATTATGAACAACAAATATGTAACTATCAACAAGTGAATCTAAAAACAAAAGGAATTAAAAAATATGATGAACATATTAACTGGTGACTATAATAGAATCAGAGGTATGGAAGGGGAGTGAACTGATGATTCTTGGGGAAAAGGAGAGTGGGGGTGCGGAAAGAGACTGAACATAAACTGTACACCTATGGATGAAGACAATGGGAGGAGGGGAAAGGGCAGAGGGTGTGGTGGGAACCTGTTGGAGGGGATCAATGGAGGGGGAAAATGAACATTTGTAATAATATGAACAATAAATATTTATTTGAAATAAGAGAAAAGAAAAGAAAAAGAGATAAATATATCCAGGACACTAGGGTAAATAGAGACAATTTTCATAGGCAAAGTTCTCCAGCCTATGGAATATTCTACCATCACCTAATGACAAAGCTATACTATATGTCTCTGTATCTTCCACTCAGAACACTGTACTGTGTAACACAATGCCATACATTATTTCCTCATTTTATTCCCTCATTATAAGAATGTTCATTAAACATTTTAATAATTGTTTGAATGGTTTAGTGTAAATATGTTTGTTTATTCCTGTTGGCTTTTTTTGTTCTAACCATACTCACATTTTTATAAATCCACGAATAACCTCTTAAAACAATTCGATAGCATACTTTCACATTTCTCAGAACTCTCACTTGTGTACACTGTAATGTGAAACAATAGAAATAATTTGAGTTATTTTTTCTACTAAAAAATTAATTCTTAATATAAACAATAACAAAACTCCAAGCTCTCTTTTGGTCACTATGTATACAGAATATCTCTTTACATCTCTTTACTTTCAACCTATTTGTATCATTGTATTAAAGTGAGCAGACAGCATATAGTTAGATATTTATTAATCCATTCTGTTTTTGCTTTTTTACTGGATATTTAAATCCATTTAAAATAATTACTATTAAGAAACAAAAAAAAATATAACAAAATGTCTTCATTAAAGCAATTTCATCCCAATAAATTCAATAAAAAATAAACTGCTCTGTCATCTCATTTTTCGTCTCTATCCCAATATATCATCTGTTGGTAGATTCATACACCTTTAGAATAATGTGATCATTTTAACCTACTGACCATCACTCAACTAGTTGTAATCTATCCTCAATTCCTTTGGGGAACTTGGGTTTACACAACTATCCCGTACTTCACTTTATCCTTGAATAAAATATATAAGCCTGCCAGGTGGGTATTCACAATTAAATAAATATGAAGGGAAATATTACTATTAAGAATCCACCACACACTAAGAGTCTACTGGGTATGTTCAAGCAATAAGATTCCCAAATGTGTGCCTTACATTTTCTAATATGCTAGTATTTTATAACATTGAGTTTTGTCACACTTGCTCTTTGGTTGAAAATTAAAATTTCTGTACAATAAATTAGGCTTTCATCCATGCAAGAAATGAAATATCTGTACCTCATCAATATATTGATTTGGAAGTTCTATTCTGATAGCCCCTTTCTTAAGCATTGGCCATGTGCATTTATGCAGTGGGGGTCAGTGCTAGGTCAAGAGTTCTCTTGAGTAATGGAATCTCTCTCTTCATATGAGTATATCTAAAAACATGTCAAAGATTAGTAATGGACATGAGATTACTTAGGAAACTTTCAGTAGAATGCTGACCATTGGCTAGGGGACCCTACAGGCTTTGTCTAATTGTATACAGGTAAGATTATTTCATTTCTTTTGATTGATTAGGCTACTTTATCACTCATAAGGGACATAATTCAACTTGTAGAAAACTGATAGTAATGCCACTATTCCTTGTCCATTCTAATGTGAATGATTTCTACTCTTACCCATGTAAATATATTTTTTCCTATAGGAAATAATGTCAGTAACTCAAATTTTGATTTGAAAAGCTTTTCATGGTTTATCATTAATTATTGAGTTAAATAAATGGAAAATATGTACATTCTTGTATTGTTCTTGATTTTAGGGGAACGTTTTCAATCTGTCATCATTAAGTCTGATGATAGCTATAAATTTGTCTCAGATGCCCTCTATTACATTGAGAAAGTTTCATTTTATTCCTAGCTTGTTTTTTTATAATCATGAAAGGGTGCTGAATTCTGACAAATGCTTTTTTTTCTGCATCATTTTAGATAACCATGTGTATTTCCCTTCATTTTGTCAAATATTACCATTGACTAATTAACATGTATTGTGTCATCTTCACATTCCTGTGGGAAATCCTAGTTAACATGCTTTATAATCTTTTTAGTAAACTGCTGGACAGGTTTTTCTGGTATTTTTAGAGCAGTTTTACATCTATATTCATGTAGGCCATTGGTCTGTAGGTGTATTTCTATTGTGATATTTTTGTCAAGCTTTGATATCTGGTTAATACTGACCTCACAGTATGAATTAGGAATTGTTTTTCATCTTCTGGTTTTTGGTGGTACTTGAGAAGAAAAATCCCCTTAAATTTATAGCAATGTTCAGATTTTCTATTTGTTCATAAATAAGTTTTTTTTAATTTCATTATTGATTAAGATTATATATGTTTCCTTATTTTCCAATTGCTCCCTCACTCCCCCATTCACACCATCATAGCCCTGGTGTCTGTGTCCATTGGTTAGACTTACAAGCATGCATCCAAGTCCTTTAGTTTATCTCTCCCACTTAACACCACCCTACCGTACCTTACCTTTGAGGTTTGATAGTCTGATAGATGCTTCTCTGACTCAGGATCTGTTTTTGTTCATCAGTTTATGTTGTGCATTATTTCTCCTAGATGAGTAAGATCATGTGATATTTATCTTTCTCTGACTGGCTTATTTCACTTAGCATAATGGTCTCCAGTTCCATCCATTCTGTTGCAAATGGTAAGAATTTCTTCTTCTTCTTTTTTTTTTAACCACAGCATAGTATTTCATTGTGCAGACGTACCACAGTTTTTTAATCCACTCATGTTCTGATGGGCACTTAGGCTGTTTCTAAATCTTAACTATGGTGAATTGTGCCATTATGAATATAGGGGTCTCTATATTTATGAATAAAGACGAAAAAAAGCAATCCCATTTACCATTGTATCAAAAAATTAAGAGACCTATTAATAAATTAACTAAGTAGGTAAAAGACCTATATGCGGAAAACTACATGACATTGAATAAAGAAACAGAGGAAGACATAAACAGATGGAAGAACATACCATGTTCACAGATTGGTTGAATTAACATCATCAAAATGTCCATACTACCCAAAACAATCTATATATTCAATGCACTCCCCATTAAAATATCAATGGCTTAGTTCACAGATCTAGAAAGAACTTTCCAAAAATTCATCTGGAATAAAAAAAAGACCCCAAATAGCTACAGCAATTCTGAGAAAGAAGAAAAGAGTAGATGGGATACCAATACCAGATATCAAGCTGTATTATAAAGCTACTGTTCTCAAAACTGCCTGGTATTGGCACAAGAACAGATATATAGATGAATGGAATAGAATAGAAACCCAGAAATCGATCCAAATCACTATACTCAATTAATATTTGACAAAGGAGGCACGAACATACAATGGAGTCAAGACAGTGTCTTCAATAAATGGTGTTGGGAAAATTGGACAGATACATGCAAAAAATGAAACTAGATCAGCAACTTAAACCATACACAAAAATAAACTCAAAATGGATCAAGGACTCAAGCATAAGATGGGAAATCATAAAAATACTAGAGGAATCTATAGGCAGAAAAATATCTGACATATGCCAAAGCAAGTTATTCACTGATACTGCTCCTAGGGCAAAGGAAACTAAAGAGAAAATGAACAAATGAAACTATATCAAAATAAAAAGCATTTGTATAGCAAAAGAAACTATTAACAAGAAAACAACAAGAAAGCCCACTGCATGGGAGAACATACTTGCCAATTATATCAACAATAACGGTTTAATCTCCAACATTTACAGGGAACTCATGCAGCTTAACAAAAAGAAGATTTAAAAAAAACCACAATAAAAAATGGACAACTGATCTAAATAGACACTTTTCGAAAGAAGACAGAAGGAAAGCCAAGAGACATATGAAAACCTGCTCAATCACTAATCATCAGAGGGATGCAAATCAAAACAACAATGCGGTATCATATCAAAACTGTCAGAATGGCTATCATCAAGCCAATAAATGACAAGTGCTGATGAAGATGCAGAGAAAAAGGAACTCCTGTGCATTGCTGGTGGGAATGCAGACTTGTGCAGCCAATGTGGAGAACAATATGGAGTTTTATAAAAAAAACTAAAAATGGAACTTATTTGTCAAAGAAAACATTTGACCCAGTGATCCCACTTCTAGGAATATATCCCAAGAATCTAGAAATATCAATCAGAAAGAATATATGCACTCCTATGTTCATAACAGCACAATTAACCACATCTAAGATTTGGAAACAGCCTAAGTGCCCATCATCAGAATGGATTAAATAGCTGTGGTACATCTACACAATGGAATACTACGCTGCTGTCAAAAAGGAGTTCTTACAATTTGCAACAACATGGATGGAGATGGAGAAAATTATGCTAAGTTAAATAATCCAGGAAGAAAAAGATAAATATCACATGATCTCACACATTTGTGGAATATAATGTACAACATAATCAGATGGGGGAAAAATAGATCCAGAGACAGAGAAACATCAATCAGAATGTCAAACCTCAGGTTAGGTAGGGGACAGTGGGGATAAGGGTGAGAGATCTACCAAAGGACATTTGCATGCATATGAGCCTAATCAATGGACACAGACAACAGGGGGGTGGGGCATGAGTGAGGGTTGGGGGATAATGGAGGAATAATGACAAATATGTATAAAAGCAATAATAATGATAATTTTAAAAATAAAAAATAAAAAATAAATTGTGAGATAACCAGAAACCTAAAAATGCCTGAGAACATCTTTCTTGGCATGCTAGTAATCAGCTGTATGGTAATATCACCTGAGGCTAATGAGGAAGTATTTTGGACTTATGTTCCTGACCCTTCATGGGTAGGAGCCCTTAGGTGGGCTGATCCCCTGCATAATGTAGTCACCAATAATATTAAACACCTTGGTCATCCAGGAGAACCATGGATGGGGCAAGGAAGTATAATTACACAGGGGTTGCCATACAGATTCCCTTTTGTATGACACAAAATCATACCACTGCCCCTTTGTGTATAACATCAAAATACTTGCTCTTGGGAGAGGTTCAGAAAATGTAACTAAGACCTTGTCTATACAAAAAGAAATTGACAGCCAGTTTGAAATGGATTTGCCATGGCCTAGAATAAAGAATATCCTTATATGATATTCTAAAATTTCATTATAATTTCTCCCAGATTTGTGTTACCCCCATTATCTATAATAGTACCTCACACCCTTGGGAATCAATAAAAAATCATCTTTTTGGTGCTTGGAGACAAAGGTAACACATCTCTGTATATTTTAGAATTACAAGAGTATAATGTACAATTGTCCCAAACAAACTTACAAACTAATCCTTTGAATGTCTGGCATCAATTTAAAAAGGACATTAAAGGATTTAAACCCTTCCACTCTGTAGAGGGCCTCCTGGGAAGGCACCTGAGCATTCTATATTGGTCGCTCTTGCTTTTTTGGCCAAGAGGGACCATCTTCTCACAATAAAATTGCCCAGAGCTGTTGCCTGAGCTTTCTGTTAATGCCAAGGTTGAAGCCTCCTGATGGCTGGTACCATGGATCTGTCTCTTCCCTAGTGGGATGAGCTGGGCCCTCCCTGGAGAAGAAACCTAGGTTCCCCAAGATATGTGATCAGTGCTGGGGCCCCGCCAGCAGGCAGGGATAACCCAAGGCAGGTGATGGGCATGGAGGCCACAGGGCATAGGCTACCAAGAAGTTAGAACAGAACCTCACATCACCCTGCTTGGCCCCAGAGGATGGATAGTTAGCCAGAGATGGGTAAGATTCCTCAGGGAAGGAATAATCTAAGATAGGCACAGTTGCAGAGGGGCCATCAGGAGAGAACTTGGGGGTCAACAGAGGTGGGGCACAGAACCTCATCCCTCAACTTTTCAGGGGCCTGAACTGTCACTCCTTCTGAGGGAGGTCTACTGCCCCCATGGCTGATTAATTCCCATTCCCAGCTCAAACCTGGGTAAAGACAGCAGCTGCACTCTCACTGCAATAAGTCTTGTTTGAGTTGTCTTATACCCATGGTGTGGGGAAGTGGTTTTTTTTCCCCCATGATAAATGATTTGTTTATTCAAAACAAAGAAAACCATATTTAACCATAGTACTACTTAAATTATATAATAAAGAGTATGCAGTAATGCTTTGAAATATGTACATAAATATACTTTTTTACCACTCAGAATATTTATGTACAAATGTTTCTATTTACATTATTTATTTGTTGAGAACAAGAATGATTCTTTTATTCATTGTCATATATCCAGTCCCTGGAATGTAATAAAAAACTTGTTGGAAGTATTTCCTTTCACCTATAAAACATATTGTCTTTAAAATTTAAAGTTCAGAATTTCTTTCTATTTTATTTTTTTAAATGTATAAATACATTTTACTTAATTTTTAAAATAAATCTTTATTGTTCATATTATTACATATGAACAATATGTATTTTATGAACAATATGTATATGTATGAATTTTAATTATGATATGTCTTGGAGTGGGCATCTTTGGATTCCTTTTGTTTGGGGTTCTGTGTGCTTCCTGGACTTGTAAGTCTATTTCTTTCCCCGGGTGGGGGAAGTTTTCTGTCACTATTTCTTTCAATATGTTTTCGGTATATTGCTCTCTGTCATCTTCTGGGACGCCCATAATTCTGATGTTGGTTTGCTTGAAGTTGTCCCAAAGGTTTCTTATACTATCTTCAACTTTCTGGATTCTCTTCTCTTCTTGCTTCTGCGGAGGAGTGTCTTCTGGCTCTTTGTGTTCCAAATCTTTGACTTGATTCTTGCAATCTTCCATTCTGTTTTTAAGACTCTGTATAATATTTTTTATTTCATAGAATGTATTCTTTATTTCTAGTTGATCCTTTATCATTTCTTGTTGATCCTTTATCATTTCTTGTTGATCCTTTATTATTTCTAGTTGATCCCTTTTCATATCTTCATAGGTCTTGTTTATTTCATCGGCCTTTTCTAGGAGATTCTTGAACAACATTATAAGCGTGGTTTTGAACTCTATATCCAGTCACTTTTTGTCCTCCATTTCTTTTTTTTTGTGTGTGTGTGATGTGTGTCCTCGTCTCAGCATTTTCGCTGCATCCCTGAGTTTGTAGGTTGGGAGGATCAGCTGTGTCTATGCCAGGAGACAGCTTTATTCCACTAGACTTGGAAACCTGAAAAAGCTTCTGTGTTCAGCTTGGGGTGGAGTTTCAGGGTGGAGCCTACAGCCTTGGCTTCCGGTTAGCCCTGCCCTCAGAGGTTCCTGAGTCTCAGTGTTCCTCAGTGTCCTTTGGTACTTGCTGCAAGCACCTCTGAGAGAAAGGCGCCCTAGAGCTTCCCCCATTACCAGACAGTGTAGTCCCTCCCCCAACAAGCCCACAACTGGGGTTCAGAGCAGTTGGAAGTGGGGTTAAGAACAGTCAGGAGCTTATGTCTCCTTCCTGCTAGGGCAATCTCGCAGCCCAATCAACTGTCTATCCTCTGTGCGCACAAATGTGCGCGACTCCGGAGCTCTGCCTTTCGCCGCTCCCCTGAGCTTCCATCTTACAGCCCAGATTCCCTCTGTATGAGGCTGGGGCCCGAGGGTCTTGCCCAGGACTGGGGTTCAGTGCAGTCAGAACTGGGGCTCAGCACAGTCCAGAGCTTTTGTCTCCTTCCCGCTGGGGCAATTCAGCAGCTTAGTGAACAGTCCGTCCTCTGTGCGCAAATGTGCGCGGCTCTGGAGCTCTGCCTTTCGCAGCTCCCCTGAGCTTCTGCCTTACAGCCCAGATTCCCTCTGTATGAGCCTGGGACCCCAGGGTCTCACTCAGGCCTGGGGTTCAGTGCTGTCAGCGTTGGGGTTCAGCACAGTCCTGAGCTTTTATCTCCTTCCTGCTAGGGAACTCCAGCCAGGCACTCAGCTGCCCCTCCTCTCCGGCTCTGTCCTCTCCCCATGCCCACACTGTGTCTCCATACCTTAGGCTTTTACAGCTCCTCTGATTGTCCTTCTGGTTTTCTATTTCCTTCTAGTTGTAGAATTTCCAGTCAGTCAACTTTCCTGTAGTTCTGGATAATGTCCACTTTATGTTTTATTTGTATTTTCTGAAATTGTTGAGTGAGGCTGCAGTTAGGCTTTTACCTCTGCCGCCATCTTGTTTTTTTTTTCCTTCAGAATTTCTTTTTTCTTAAAATGTTGGTTTCAAAAAAGCAATAGTTGCAAGGAAACATTATTTAAACAACAACAAAAAAAATTCTTCAAAGTTGCCAATTTCTATTCTCTAAATTTTAATATGAATTTTTTTAAAAAGTAAATCTTTATTGTTCAGATTATTACAAATGTTTTCTGGGACCGAAACAAGATGACAGCCTAGGTAGTCTCCTAAGCTGCCACCTCATCAACAATTTGGAAAAAAAACAACAGCTAAAATCGAAAGGGATCGCACCAGACCCATAGGAAAGCTGGCGGAATGGGAAGGCTACAACTAGACACAAAGCAGGGTGCCACTGCTGCCATGTGGAGTTTAAAACTACAGCAGAATCAGACCCGCTGGAGCCGCCACCACCGCCAGGAATGAGGGAAGTCAGACCTCGCTCTGTCCCGGGCCCAGAGAGTGGGCCAGCCCGGCCGGCCAGCTGTGGGAGCGAGGGAGCTGATGCCAGGCCTCCGCCACGCCTTCGGCTCCTGCCTGGAGGAGAAGCCATTGCCATCCCAGCCCGCAGCTGTCCCAGCCCTCCTGCCGTGCTGGTGAGGAGCTGGCGTGGCACCTTCCGTTCGCGGCCCTGGCGAGTCCTTCCTCCGCTGCCGCATGGCCGGGCCAAAGCTTCCGCCACTGCCACCATGTGGATTTTAAAACTACAGGGGAAATTGAACCACAGGAGTAACCTTCGCTGCCGCATCCACCACCGTGAATAAGGGAAATCCACCGAAAATAGCTCACTCAGCCCCTGGCTCAGGGAGTGTGCGGCTTCAGAACTTAGCCTCTGCGTCCACAGCAGCTCCACTTCCACACCAAATGAGACACCTTTGAGGGCAGTCTCCCCGCCCGCAGCCATCTCAGCCCGCCAGCAGCTGTCCCAGGCCGCCCACCATGCTGGTGAGGAGATGGCGCGGCGACTTCCATTCGTGGCCCCGGCGAGCCCTTCGCCCTTCAGGCCCACCACCGCAGGGCCGAGCCGGAGCCTCTGCCAGGACCCAAAGGAGGGGTGCCGCTGCCGCCATGTGGATTTAAAAAATACAGTGGAAACTGAGCCACAAAAGCTCCGTCGCACCCGCCACAGCTGCCGTGAGTGAGGGAAGCCCACTGAGAACAGAGCGCACTCCATCCTGGGCCCAGGGAGTGGGAGGCTTCAGAGCTTGGCCTCTGAGTCAGCAGCTGTTCCGCTGAGACTCCTTGGAGCGCGGTCTCCCCGCCCGCAGCCATCCCAGCCTGCCCTCTGTGCTAGTGAGGAGCTAGCGTGGTGCCTCCAATTCGTGACACCAGCACCCCAGAGGGGCCATGTGCCCCCGGTGAGCCGTGTGTCCCAGAGGGCCGTGTGCCCCTGGTGAGCTGTGTGCCCCCAGGGGGCCGGGTGCCCCAGGTGCGCCGTGTGACCCAGGGGGCTGTGTGCCCCGGGTGAGCCGTGTGTCCTGGGGGGGACCGTGTTCCCCGGAAGTGCTGTGTGCCCTGGGGAAGCAGTGGGACCCAGGGGAAGGGGCGGTGTGAACCAGAGGAGTAGCGGACTCTATTCGTGTGTTTCTGAGATAGTCACCATAAAGCAAGCAGACTGCAAATGACAGCGGGGAGGGGAAGGAGACCTGGGGGAAGTTAAGAGAACAACCGAAGGACTGGTATGCATGAATATAAGTATAACCAAGGAACACAGAACTCTGAGGAGCAAGGGCATGAATTGGAGGTGGGGGGGCAATGGTAAGCTATGTACACATATAATACCTTAATAAATTAAAAAATAATAAATAAATAAATAAATCTTTATTGTTCAAATTATTACAAATATGTTCCACTTCCCCCCCTCAATTGTTCCCCTCCACCAGGTTCCCACCCCACCCTCTGTCCTTTCCCCATCCCCAATGTATTCATCCATGGGTGCACAGTTTTTGTTCAGTCTCTTCCAGCACCCTCACTCCCCTCTTCCCCGAGAATTGTTATTTGACTCCCCTTCCATACCTCTGATTCTATTATATTCACCAGTTAATATTGTTCATAAATTTTTAAAAATTCCCTTGGTTTTTAGTTTCACTTGTTGATAGTTACGTATTTGTTGTTCATAATTTTTATCATTATCTTCTTTCTCTTCCTAAATAACCCCCTTCAGCAATTCATATAATTCTGGTTTTGCAGCGATGAACTCCTTTAGCTTTTTTTTTTATTTGTGAAGCTCTTTATCTGGCCTTTGATTCTGAGTGATAGCATTGCTGGGTAGAGTATTTTTGGCTGTAGGTTCTTGCTATTCATCACCTTGAATATTTCTTGCCATTCCCATCTGCCCTGCACGGTTTCTGTTGAGAAAGCAGCTGACAATCATATGGGTGCTCCTTTATAGGTAACTACCTGTTTTTCTCTTGCTGCTTTTAATATTCTCTCTTTGTCTTTTGCTCTTGGAATTTTAATTATGATGTGTCTTAGTATAGTCCTCTTTGATTCCTTTTGTTTGGGGTTCTGCGGGCTTCATGGACTTGTAAGTCTATTTCTTTCACCAGGTGGGGGAAGTTTTCTGTCATTATTTTATCCAGTATTCTTTCAGTATCTCGCTCTCTGTCATCTTCTGGGATGCCCATAATTCTGATGTTGGTTTGCTTGAAATTGTCCCAGAAGTTTCTTAAATTATCTTCAACATTCTGGATTCTCTTATCTTCTTCTGTAAAGGAGTGTCCTCTGGCTCTTCATGTTCTAAATCTTTGTCTTGATTCTTGAGATCTTCCAGTCTGTTTTTAGGCCTCTGTGTAATATTTTTTATTTCAGAATATGTTTTCTTTATTTCCAGTTGATGCCTTTTTATTTCTAGCTGATCCCTTTTCATATCCTCATAGGTCTCATTTATTTTATCGCCTTTTTAAAATAATATTCTTGAAAAGCCTTATAACTGTAGTTTTGAACTCAATATCCATTCTTTTCTTTTCCTCTATATTTTTCCTTTGTGTCCTGCCTCTTGTCTGCATTTTAGTTGTTTTCCTGATTTGATGGAATAGTTTTGTGTGCTAGGTGTTCTGGTAGAGCCCAGTAGCACAGCCTTCTCAGCAGACAGTCTTTGTGTAGCCTTTGTGGGCTCTGTGTGCAATCTTGTTGTTAAGCCTTGCTTATTGTTGGTATCACTGGGAAGCATTGATCTCCAATCCAATTGGCTGTGAGGATCAGCAGTGTCTCAGCTAGGAGGGCTTCTGTACTGTGCTTGGATGGGGCGGAGTCTTGGGGTGTCGCAGACACTCTTTGGTTCCCTGTCAGCCTCGCCTTAGAAAAGTTCTGTTCTCCGTGGATCTCGCAAGATTGGTTGTAGGTGCGTGCACCTCTTTGGTAAAGGTGCAGACAAGCTTTGTATTCTGGCAAGTCCCTCCTTAGAGAAAGTCAGCCTCTGGGAGAGTTTCTGTGCTCAGCTTGGATAGGGCAGAGTCTCAGGTTGGTGCAGACAAGCTTTGTTTTCCTGTGGGATCCTCCACAAGTCCTGCAGTAATGGCCCCTGGCTTTACACACCTCCCAGAGATCTCTGCCTATTGCCTGACAGTCTGGCCTCTCCCTGACTAGGGCTGTCTATCAGAGCAATAGGGTGATTCTGTTTTCCTCTCAAACAAGAAAGCTAGCAGCGAGTTAGCTGTCTGCCCTCTCCATGAGCGCAGAGAGTAAGCAGCCCGCCCTCCCCGCACTCCTGGAGTAAGCCAGCAGCGAATTCAGCCTGGGAGTCTGCCAGCAGAAATCTCGGCCATTCCCTCCCTCTTTGAATGCCAGGATTAATCCAGCACCTTTTCGTATGTACAGTTCTCCATACCTTCACAGTTTCTGAAGATCAGAGCGCCTTCTCTCTCCTTCCCAGATGGCCGAGCCTCCTCTAAGCTAGCCGTCCAGTGCTTCAGGGCAATTCCTCCCCTGTTTTACAATTCTAAATTCAAATTTGTTGTGGTAGGCTGCATTCCGGTGTCTACCCTATGCCGCCATCTTGGTTTCTCTGGGAAGTGGGTTTTTGATATCTAAACCCAGCCTAGCACCAAGAATGTTGAGGGTCTACTCAAGAAGGCAAATGATTCTTTCTACTAATATTTATAGGGTTAAATAAGATTGCTGTTTGAGTATTAAATTTGACAGTAAAATAGTGGTCAAGTTTTCAGGCTAATTTAAATTGCCTAATTGAAATAAGCAAATATTCTAGAAAAATTAATTGTACTGGACAAAAAGCTATTCCTAACGTAGTAACTAAAATTTTTATTGGTATTTCATCTCATGGTAAAATTGCATAACATGTAATGAACATAAAGCAGTCATATTTTAGCACAAAAATTTAAATTTAAAAGCTATCAAGGCTACGTCATAAAATTTCCAAAAGCCCTCTAATATTTAAATCAAATAAGGGTCAATAGTAGAATATCATGTAAGGAAAAATATCCTATAAGTAAATTACTTCTAGAAAATTTTTACTTTAGAAAATTAACTTTCATTTTTAATGCTAAGAGCAAGACACCCACGTAAAACATACATGGTGTCAAAACAAGCCAAAGGAAAATTGTTTGGGCAAAAAATGAAAAAGGATGCTAAGTCAAATTTATAGAAAAGATTCCTTTATTAACTTAGGTTGAGATTATGTTTGTATATTTTCAGAAAACAACTTTGAAACCATGTGGATTCCTGCAATAGAGAGGAATTGACAGGACTAACTTCTCCAGCCATGAAGACATAAGAGAAATAGTCCAGAGATGGAAGACACTGATGACACCTTGCCATACTAGCAATCAGCAGCTGTGGGTCCCTGCAGGTTGCCCAGGACTAAACCAGAGAAGGTCATACCTGCAATACCACCATCTGTCCACCATCCAGAACTGAAATATAATTGCTGACATGTACACATAAGGAACTGTTTGATATTGAAATTGGGATTCAAAAGAGCTGTTGTCCCAGAAAGAAACTCACTCCAAACTGATTCATTTGCCTCTCAGCATAACCATTATTGCTTGTCTCGTTTTTGATTCTTATAAGTGTATTTCTAGCAGCACATGAGCTCACTCATCTAGGGGAAATGATGAACAACAGAGACTGATGAACAAGAACAGACCCGGAGTCAAGGAATCATAGATCAGACTGTGTGACCTTTTAGGGAAGATAGGGGAAGGTGGGGATAAAGGGGAGATATCAACCAAAGGAATTGTGTGCATGCATATGAGCCTAACCAGTGGTCATGGACAATAGGGGTTGGGGGTATGTGTGGGGAGGGATTTGGAATGAGAATGGGGGGATGAGGACAAATATATGATACCTTAATCAATAAAGAAATTTTTATAAATGGCTTAAGTGATTTTCTCCAAGGAAAACATAAATGACTATAGTTACATGCAAAAGATGTTCAACTTTATTAATCACCAGTGAAATAAAAATCAAAACCCCACAATGACATAACACTGCACAACTGTCACATTGGCTATCATTAAAAATATATATACCAAATATTGGCGACTACATGAAGAAATTGGAACCCTTCCACATTGTTGGTGATTATGCAAAATGGTTCAACCATTATGGAAGACTATTAGATTCCTCAAGAAATTAACTATAGAAATACCCTATGATCCAGTAATCTTATTCTAGGTATTTATTATTATTTTTTAAAAATATATTTTATTGTTTTTTTACAGAGAAGAAAGGAGAGGAATAGAGAGCTAGAAACATCGATGAGAGAGAGACATCGATCAGCTGCCTCTTGCACACCCCCCACTGGGGATGTGCCCGCAACCAAGGTACATGCCCTTGACCGGAATCGAACCCGGGACCCTTCAGTCTGCAGGGCGATGCTCTATCCACTGAGCAAAACCGGTTTTGGCTATTCTAGGTATTTATCCACAATAATTGAACCAGTCTCTTGAAGAGATATTAGCACTTTCATGTTCACTGCAGCACTACTCACAATAGCCGAGATTTGGAAACAGCCTAAGCATCCATCAACATATGGATGAATAGAACAAATGTGTTAAATTTATGCAATGAAATGTTATTTTGTTTTTAAAAAAAATGAAATCTGACATATGCTATGACATGGGGATATTATGATAAGTGAATAAAGGCAGTTCCAGGAAAACAATTACTGCATGATTTCACTTACATAGATATCTAAAATAGTTAAATTCATAGAACTACTAGTAAGAGTGGAATAGTGGTTTCCAGTGTCTGGGAGGAGAAGAAAATGGCAAGTTAGTTAGTTAACAGAAATAGAGTTTCATTTAAGTAAGATGAATAAATTATCCATACCTGCAATAAAGCATTATACTTATAGTCAACAGCAATATATTATAGACTTAAACATTTGTTAAGAGGATAGAGCTCATGTTAAGTGTTTTACCACAATAAAATGAATATTTTACAAGTAATAAAATGTCAAAATTATGACTTTTAAATCCCTATGTTAATGAAAATGTTTTATTTTTCCACAATTGCACTTAGGTTAGTCTTAAAATTGCTAATCAGAAATTACTTTTCAGTTATCCAACTGATAGTCATGCTTTTTGAAACAGTTTGGGAAGGTACATTCTGATAATCACTTACCCAGGTGATTGACTAGTACAGACCTCAAGGGAAAAAAAATCTTAGTATAGAGTTATCTTTCAATAAGTGCACATTTCTTAAAATGACCCCCATGAACACCAATACCCATAGACTGAAATTTATTCTTTTTACTTTTATCCCAAAGCTATATTACCAAAATTGTAAGCCATTACTTTAGAGCTTCTTGTACTATGTAGCCTGGACTATTTCCTAAGCAATGGACTATTTCCTAAGCACTATGAGTAAGGAAACTTTCTTATACTTAGTAACAGTTTGTAATAGTCCTATGTAATATGAATATTTTGCTTTTATGGTACCTTACTGACACTGGATTGCTTTTCTAATTGCCTTGTATAATTAAAAGGAACTATTGATAGTTATTTTAGTATTGAATGTATAGAACTATTTAAATATATTTTACATTATTACTGAAATTCATTTTTTTCCTGATGTCATACCCATTTTGTCAGGGGAAAGTTTAACACATCATGTTAAAATTACTATGTACATTTTATAAATTATAAAAAATAATTTAATCCTCTTTTGGATCTTCCAAATGTTATTCTAAGTCCACCAACAAAATCCAGTTGAAATATCAAAAGCTAAATAGTCTCTCCTTGCACAGATGTGAGGCTGTTTTAGGACACAGGGATAGGGAGTTGAGTAAATATCTCTTATATAAGCTATTTAACACTCTCCTCGTGAAGACCTAATAGTCTCTCTGAAATTATAAGGGGAATCAGACTCAGGTTCTCCAATTAAAAAAAATCACAACACAAAACAAAACAAAAACTCACGCTCTCAAACCTACACATACAAGGCACATAATCACAGTCATAGGGATGGTAGCTTCCCACTAGGCTTGTCATAGATGCATGTGTGCCATTCTCTTGGCCCGTGAATGTCCTTGCTAATTGCTTCTACATTTGACCATTTTACAGCATATTCCAGTTGTCATAGAAACCAGAATATCAGCATAACAATTAGTTTTGCGTCAGCTTTCCAAAGAAACAGCAAAGTACAAATTCATCTTCATAATTAATGCAAAAAATAACAAATGAATGAAATATTACAAGAGATTCAGTAGTTCCCCAAACAGATACTATTGGAATAAAATAAAAGGATTTTGAGACAATGAGTTAATGTGGAAGACAAGAATGGCTAATTATCCTACATTTTCTTCAAACACACCAAATATGATTTCATTGTCTGTTTAAGGCCATTTAGAACCTAAAATTACAGCTCATTGCATTGAAATGGATTTCAAAATTCATATGCCCTCAAACCCAGTGCAAATACTTAAGAGCTTAAATGACCTGGTTTAAAAGAACATCACTTTTTTTTTTTTTTTACTGAACCGTAAATGTATCATCAAAATAATAGCCTTGCACCATAGTTCAGTGGTTCACTTACTACTCTCAATAATAAAACTATATAAATTGATGAATAGATGAGGCAGAACAGGAAATATTAGAATCTGGACATTGAGATGACTTTATTGAGGAAGCAGAGCCAGAGTAATATGTGAGAACTAGATTTTCCCTCCACCAAGATCCTTGTTGATAATGAAGATACTTTATTACAACAGTCCCAGGAATGTATTGAGGCCCTCCAAGAATTTATGGAACAACACGGAGAGAAAAAAATAGTGAGTATTAACCTTCTAGGTATAGTATTGGGGAATCCAGTCACCGAGGAGCTGCTGGGGCTAGGACATTGGTAAAATTTTGGACAAATATTTATGAAAACTATAGTATGAAGAAAATAATTTCAGAATGGATAACTGCTTCCTAGTTTTAGGACAAAATGACGTAAACTAACTTTCCTTTCTCCTGTTCTCTAAATACCATGGGAATTATTCAACAGACTGTTATAAAATGACTTAAATGTGGAAGGAAGAAGTTGACAGGCCAGGAAACTGAAGTCTTGAGGAAAGACACTACTGAAAGTCTTTTGGCTTTTCTTGGTATCTCATATAATCATTACTGTACACAAAGAGGAACCATAGCCTGGAAATTCCCACAGGCTTAGAAGAAAAACAAAAGCAACAAGAAGAGCCTACTCTTTTTGTTCAGAGGAGTTAAAAAATGTCAGCCTAGCAAGGATATTACCTCACCCAACAACAGAAGCAGTATAGTCATCAGGGCCCACTCAGGGACCTGTTCCATACTGCATGCATGGAGCAGTGGTGGGTCATTTCACCACAGTATCAGCAACCAATGTCCAGTGTTTCATGAACTCCCAGCCAGTGGCATCGGGCACATATGTGACACCTGCAGAGATTGAAAGTAAGCACCTTCTAGGTATCTGAATTGTGCATGTGATTTTTTCAGCCTCTATTGACATCTCTCTGTTATGCTCCAGGACAGCTTTGGCCACTGTCATGAGTTTATTCATTGGATTGTTTTCATAATAAACAAAAAAAAACTGGAAACAAAGTGCCATTACAAGGGATATAATAAGTAATATAAGGTCTAGATCAAAATAGAAAATTATGCACCCAGCAAAAGGATATGAATCTAAATATATTAACATAGAAAGAAAAAATAATCAGGTATATATAAGTATCATACTACAGCCCTACCCTGTGTGGCCCAGTTGGTTGGAGCCCTGTCCTATACACCAAAAAGTGGCAGGTTTCATTCCTAGTCAGGGCACATACGCAGGTTGTGTTTTTGATCCAAGCCTGGGCACGTGCAGAAAGCACCCAATTGATGTTTCTCACTCACTTCTCTCTCTCTCTCTCTCTCTCTCTCTCTCTCTCTCTCTCTTGCCCTTCTTTCTCCCTCTTTCTAAAAAAAATCAATAAAATTAAAAATCATATTACATACCAAAGAGAAAAAATGATAGAATTAATGTAAGAATCCCATAGATAGGGGAAACAATACTCTCTATTTTTTCTCTTAGGATATAAAGACATACCCATATCTATAGGAAAATATTGTAAATGATATATACAAAACTGATAAAATAGTTTTGATCCGAAAAAATTCGAGGAATAAGGTGATTATAGCTAATTCTAGGATTAGACTAATATTGTAATATTTAAATAGTGGTATTAATTTTTCTGTTTTACTTATGCATTTAAGTATTAATTTTTGAAAATGAAGAGAAATAAACATGTCAAGAATATATTTAGAGCTTTAGGAGGGTGGTTCAGTTGGTTGGAGCATCATACCATACACTAAAAGATTGTAGGTTCAATTTCCAGTCAGGTCACATATCTAGGTTATGATCTATGAGAGGCAACCAATTTGATGTATCTCTCTCACATCAATGTTTCTTAATTTCTCTATTTCTCAAATCAATAAAAAAGATATAATTGAGTGAGGGTTATAAAAAATAATATATTTAGAGAATTCAACAATAGTCCATTAGTAATACTATATAAAAATAATTAAAGGGAACTAGCTTTGAAAAATACATAGATGATTTTTTCTATTGATCAAAAACTATATTCATTAAGAAATTGTATGTAGTTAAGAACATACTCTAGTTAAAAGGGAAATGGGCTAATTAAAAAGGGACAGAGTTAGAGATTGTGACAAATTCAACAATAAATAAAATTTACTAAAATGTAGGAACTGAATGAAATTTAAAAGAAATTAGAGAGGGTGAAAAGAGACAAAAGTAACCAGATGATTGGTAAAAATAACTTTGACTACTAAAGGTATAGAGGCAACACAATTAAAATGTAGTAAACAACATGAGAAATTTATAGGGCACAGTGCAAAGAAGAGCTGAGATTTAAGATAAAGAAATATTTGAAGATAGATCAGAATTTCTCCAAAAATGATGAGAAAAATCAAGTCGCAGACTCATGAGGTGATCTGGAAAAGCATAGGCTAAGAGGAAACCCAAAAAGCCACCACAGAAAAAAGATGTGTACTATTAGGGTCCAAACAAAAATAGTTGTTTATCAGTCAGCGTCCAGTCAGGGAAACAGAAACCATACAGGTTAGTAAGAGTGGGGATTTAACAAAGGGATTTGGTTACATAGAATTGGGACATCTTCACAGACATAAAGGGAAGACTGAAAAGCATACAGAGATAGAAAGAATAAGGAGGAACTTATATCCCCAGAACTGGGCAGGCCAAGGGAATAGCTGGGTGTTTTGAAAACCTAGAAGAGCAGAGGATGGTTTCTTAAGAGTTAGGACTCAGACTGGGTTAAGGGGACTACGCAACTAGTGTTGGGCTCAGAGCAGGAAATCCACAAAACAGGTAATTCTATCTCTGTAAAGAGGGAGCTTCCTGGCTGGTCTAAGCCTCAGAATCTCAAAGGAGCAGCCCACTCCACACATTATTATTTTTAAAAATATATATTTTTATTGATTTTTTACAGAAATGAAGGGAGAGAGAGATAGAGTTAGAAACATCGATGAGAGAGAAGCATTGGTCAGCTGCCTCCTGCACACCCCCCACTGTCAGATATAAGTGTTGCTACAACAGCATTGTTCCCCTTCTATCTTCATAAAATATCTTTATATATTTACTTTTAGTCTGTGTGTATTTTTCATTCTGAGGTGCGCCTCTTGTAGACAGCATATATATGGGCAGGGTTTTCTTATCCATTCAGCTACCCTAAATCTTTTGATTGGAGCATTTAAGCCACTTACATTTAAAGTGAGTATTGAGCCGAAACCGGTTTGACTCAGTGGCTAGAGCGTTGGTCTGCGGACTGAAAGGTCCCAGGTTCAATTCCAGTCAAGGGCATGTACATTGCTTGCGGGCACATCCCGGGTTATGGGGTGTGCAAGAGGTAGCTGATTGATGTTTCTCTCTCATCTATCCCTCTACCTTCCTTTCTGTAAAGTATAAATAAAATATATTATAAAAATAAAGTGAGTATTGATAGGTACATATTTATTGCCACTTTATTTTTTTAACTATATCCCTTTGCTGCTTCTTATTTTTCTTCTCATCCTCTTCCTCATCTTTCTCCTCTTCCTCCCCTTTCTCCTCCTCTTCCTTCTTCTTCTGTTACCCGTATGAGGAAAACTTTGCTACACTGCCTGTTTTCCTGACTATCCCTTAAATAACCTCATTTTTTTTGTCCTTACCTGAGGATTTTTTAAAAATAGATTTTTATTTTTTTAGAGAAAGACAAAGAGAGAGACAGACACAGAAAGAGAAACATTGATGTGACAGAGAAACATTGATCTGTTGCCTCCCATACCTGCAACCTAGGCATGTGTCCTGACCAGGAATCAAAACGGAAATCATTTGAAATTACAGATAACATTCTGACCCACTGAGCTACCTGGCCAGGGCTATCCTCATTTTATTTTATAAAATTACCTTTATTGTTGAAAGTACTATTGATGTCCCATTTTCCCCCATTGACCCCTTCACCCTTCACCCATCCCCCCATGCCAGGCCTTTACCACATTATTGTCTGTGTCCATGGATTATGCATATATGCATATAAAATTCTTTCGTTAATCTCTTCCCACCCACCCCCTCAGACTTTCCTCTGAGATTCATCAGTCTGTTCCATGCCTCTATGTCTCTGGATCTATTTTGTATATCAGTTTATAAAAAAGGATATTTTATCCTTTGAGACAGCATGGAGATACCTGGAGAGTATTATGCTAAGTAAAGTAAGCTAGTCAGAAAAAGAAAAGTACCACATGATTTCACTCATATGTGGAATCTAATGAACAAAAATATCTTCAATTTTTAAAAATATTTTTTCTCTTTTTGTTGTTCTGATTAGGGTTATTCTGCTACTTTGTCTTCCAAATTGCTGATTTGATCATTTGCTTTATCCAATCTATTATTTATTCCTTCTAGTATATTTTTCATTTCAGATATTATATTATTCATTTCTGATTGTTACTTTTTCATGGTTTCTATGTCCTTTTTCATGCTGCTGAAATTCTTGCTAAGTTCCTTGAAGTTCTCACTAAGTTCCTTGACCATTCTTATAAACATTTTTTTAAATTTAATATTGGGTAATTTGCTTGCCTTTATTTAATTTACCTATATTTCATGATATACAATATATCCTTTTCTTTCATTTGGAGCATGTTTCTTTGTCCCCATTTTGATTGCCTTTTTGTGATTGTTTCTATATATTAGATTTGCTATATCTCCCAGTCTTGGTAGACTGTTCTTATGTAGTAGGTGTTCTGTGGGACCCAGTAGTGCAGTCTCCTTGGACACCTGAGCTCAGTGTTCCAGGAATATCCCTCCTGTGGGTCATATGAACCCTCCTGTTATAGTTGAGCCTTAATTGCTATTGACCTGTTGGTGCCTGGGATCAACCAACCCTCAGGCTGGCTGACTGAGGATTGACCATGATCACAGTGTAGGAGCTGCTGTGCAGGTGCTGACCATATGAAGCAGAATTCCCCTCAGCAGATTCTAAAGCCCGCAAAGATCTCCCTTTGGCTATGCTACTTGTGGAGTTAATTGGATTCTGCTCTGATGCTGGCCACTGAGTGTATCTGTTCTGGGGCCTTTTGGAAGGGACTATCACTCACGTCAATGTCAAACACTGCTTGTGACTGGTCCTGGGCAACCAGTTTGGAGCTACAAGCTATCCACAGTTTCTGGTTGCCTTTGTTGGGATTTGATTTACATGGAAGGACCAAGAAAAACAGCAAAGCTGGCTTCCACCAGTACTGAGCCTGGAGCCAGGTCAGCAAAAGGCACAGTGAATCCAGAAATCTGCCTCTCCTTGGCTCCATCTGTTAAATGCCTGTTAGGCTCAGTCACTGAAAGAGCCTCTGATGGTATTTGAATTCTATGAAGTAGGTTCTCAGTGAATACACAGGTTGGGGCATGTTAAGTGTTGTTCATTAGATTGATACAAGTTCAAACTTGGTACTAGCGCTGGGTTTGAGGCAAAAGTTTCAGGGTATATGAAGTCTAGCTGCCCTCCTTCAGTTCCTGCAGACCTTCCTGAGGACCAGAGTCTCAGGGAGTCATCAGGGTGAGGCTAACAGTTTATCACACCCAAACACACCAAATTTGGACATGTGAAGGGAAGGCTCTACATTAGTTGGTGTGCAGGGGGAAAATGACCCCCATCCTAGAGCCACAACATTTAATTTATCTCAGATTCTGCCAGGAGCCCAAGCTTAACAGTCTTGTGGGGGCAGGGAGGGGATGGTTCCTGCCTTGAAGCCACACAACTCAGCTTGTCTCAGATTCTGCCCAGACCTTTTCAGCAGGGTGTGGCCACCAAGATTTGGGAATGTGGGGCCACCAGGAGCACCAAAATTTGTGCTAACAAATCTCCCACGAGGGGAGGGGTCAATTAGGTTCACAGGAAAGTGAAAAATTCATGCTCCAAAGCCACAAAACTCAATCACTAACAACCTCTGAGTGTGACAGGTTCTCTATACCAGAACCTAGGCAGCTGACTCCTCAACAGGGCATGAGCTCACCAGGGTGTAGTAACAGGAATCCAGATATTTGGGCTATTGCATTCCTCCAGGCTGATGCTATAAGAAGGGAAATATTCCACCCCAAAATATGGCCTTTATGTTGTGGGAGACACCTTACAAAGATCCTGGCTGTCCCTCAGCTTTCTCCCCAAAGTCACAAATCCAAGTCTCTCCTTACATGACTTTAGTCCATAAAATTCTGTCCTAATAAATTGAATGAGAAGTGATCCATCATTTTCTATTGTATAGAGTAATTTGTTCAGAATGAGAAATATTTATACCTTGCATATTTTGTAGAATTTCCCAGTGAAGACCTCTGAATCTGGAATTTTCCTTATTACTACAATTTTACCTATGAATATAATTTCTTCAATAGATATAGTACTGTTAAGGCTATAGATTCCTTTACTTCAAAATTTTATTTTCATTATTGAGGGTATTCCAGATGTCCCCCATTTTATGACCACTCTTTTCCATGAAGCTACTTTCTATAATTGAAATTGTTGATTTTATTGATATAAACAATGCTCATAATATTCTCATGTATTTACTAGAGGCCCAATGCACGGAATTAATGCATGGGTAGGGTCCCTAGGCTTGGCCAGCAATCTGTGGGGTGACTGGTGGGGCAATTGGGGGGTGGACGCTAGCACCCACCTTGTCTGGTTTGGGGCCTGCGGGTTGGGGGCAGCTCCTGTGCTGAGTATCTGCCCCCTGGTGGTCAGTGCACTTCATATGACCAGTCATTCCTCTAGTCTTCAACTGTTTGGTCAATTTGCATATTAGGTTTTTATTATACAGGATGTTTTCTGTACCTCTTTTGATGTCCCACCTTTAATTTCTGGTAATTGGTAACTTATTTCTTCTCCTTCCGTTTTTTTTTTTTCTTGGTCAAAATATAGTGTATCAATTTCCTTGACCTTTTAAAAGAATCAGCTGTGTTTTGATTCATCTTTATTGATTGCTTGCTTTCAAGTTCATTGACTTCTACTCTCATTTTTGTTACTTAATTTTCCTGCTTTCTGTGAGTATAACTATCTTTCTTCTCACCTACTAGTATTTCAAACATTTCATGCTATTGATTTGCCTCTAAGTATTAGTTTAGAAGCATCACAAATATTTGGTTATGTTGTGTTTTGTTTTTTATTCCACTGAAAAGGACACATATGTAATACCATGATCAATAAAGAAAAAAAGAAAATAAATATTTTCTAATTTTCTTATGGTTTTCCTTTTGACATTTTGATTATTTATTAATGCTCTTTAATTTTAAAAAGGGAATTAATTTTTTCTATAATTTCTTTCTAGTTTAATTTCATTATGACCAAAGAAGATGCTTCATATAATTTCAACATTTTAATATTCTTTTTTTATGTTATATTTTCATTTTATTATTTTATTATTTTTTTATTAACTTATTATCTGTGTACATATATTACCATTGCCCCCCCCAAACATGCCCTCCCTCCCCAGACTTTTGTGTCCATTGGTTATACTTATATGCATGTGTACAAGTCCTTCGGTTGATCTCTTATCTCCCCCATATTTCCCTCCACTCCCCGCTGTATTTAGACAGTCTGCTTGTTGCTTTACTGTCACTATATCTATCTTATGGTTCATCAGTTTATACTGTCTTTTATTATCCATAAATGAGTAAGGTCATGTGGTGTTTCTCTTTCATTGACTGGCTTATTTCACTCAGGATGATGTTCTCCAATTCCATCCAGGTTGCTGCAAATGATGAGAATTCCTTCTTTTTAATGGCTGCATAGTATTCCATTGTGTAGATGTACCACAGTTTTTTGATCCAATCATCTGCTGATGGACACCTAGGTCATTTCCAATTTCTAGCTATTGTAAATTGTGCTGCTATGAACATAGGGGTGCATATATCCTTTCTGATTGGTGTTCCTATTTTCTTGGGACATATTCCTAGGAGTGGGATTACTGGGTCAAATGGGAGTTCCATTTTCAGTTTTTTGAGGAAACTCCATACCTTTCTCCACAGTGGTTGCACCAGTCTGCATTCCCACCAGCAGTGCACGAGGGTTCCTTTTTCTCCACAACCTCGCCAACACTTATCGTTTGTTGATTTGTTAATGTTGGCCATTCTGACAGGTGTGAGATGGTATCGAATTGTTGTTTTGATTTGCATCTCTCGGATAAGTAGTGACTTTGAGCAGGTTTTCATGTGCCTCTTGGCTTTCCTTCTGTCTTCTTTTGAAAAGATTCTATGTAGTTCCATTGCCCATTTTTTAATTGGCTCATTTATTTTCTTTTTATTGAGTTGAATAAGCTGTTTGTAGATGTTGGAGATTAAACCTTTATCAGTGATATCATTTGCAAATATGTTCTCCCATACAGTGGGCTTTCTTGTTGTTTTGTTGATGGTTTCTTTTGCTGTGAAAAAACTTTTTATTTTGATGTAGTCCCATTTGTTTATTTTCTCTTTAGCTTCCATTGCTCTAGGGGAAGTATCAGTGAAGAAGTTCTTTTGGCATATGTCTGAGATTTTGCTGCCTGTGGATGCCTCTAGTATTTTTATGGTTTCCTGTCTTATGTTTAAGTCCTGTATCCATTTTGAATTTATTTTTGTGTATGGAGTAAGTTGATGATCTAGTTTCATTCTTTTGCATGTGTCTGTCCAGTTTTTCCAGCACCATTTATTGAAGAGACTATCTTGATTCCATTGTATATTCGTGCCTCCTTTGACAAATATTAACTGAGCATAGTGTTTGGGGTTGATATCTGGATTCTCTTTTCTATTCCATTGATCTATATGTCTATTCTTGTGCCAGTACCAGGCTGTTTTGAGCACAGTTGTTTGTAATACAGCTTGAAATCTGGTATTGAGATCCCTCCTACTTTACTCTTCTTTCTCGGGATTGCTGCTGCTATTCGAGGTTTTTTATTGTTCCAAATGAATTTTTGGAGAGTTCCTTTTAGGTCAGTGAAATATGCTGTTGGTATTTTAATGGGGAGTGCATTGAACTTATATATTGCTTTGGGAAGTATGGACATTTTGATGATGTTGATTCTACCAATCCATGAACATGGTATTTTCTTCCATCTGTTTACACCTTCCTCTATCTCTTTTTTCAGTGTTGTGTAGTTTTCCATATATAGGTCTTTTACCTCCTTAGTTAAATTTATTCCCAGGTATCTTAATTTTTTTGGTGCGATGGTAAATGGGATTGCTTTTTTTGGTCTCTGTTTCTGTAAATTCATTGCTGGTGTACAGAAATGCCATAGATTTCCTGGCGTTAATTTTGTATCCAGCTACATTGCCAAATACATTTATTAAGTCTATTTGTTTTTCTATGGACTCTTTTGGGTTTTCTATATACAATATCATGTCATCTGCAAATAAGGATAACTTTACTTCTTCTTTTCCTATTTGGATGCCTTTTATTTCCTCTTCGTGTCTAATTGCAATGGCGAGTACTTTCATTACAATGTCAAACAGGAGTAGTGAAAGTCAACATCCCTGTCTTGTTCCTGTTCTAAGAGGGAATGGCTTTAGTTTTTGCCCATTGAGTATGATGTTGGCTGTGGGTTTATCATGTATAGCTTTTATTATGTTGAGGTATGATCCTTGTACTCCCACCTTGTTGAGAGTTTTTATCAGGAAAGAGTGTTGGATTTTATCAAATGCTTTTTCTGCATCAATTGATATGACCATATGATTTTTATCTTTCAATTTGTTTATGTGATGTATCACGTTTATTGATTTGCGGATATTGTACCATCCTTGCATTCCTGGAATAAATCCTACTTGGTCATGGTGTATGATCTTTCTGATGTGCTGTTGGAGCCGATTTGCTAGAATTTTGTTGAGGATTTTGGTATCTATGTTCATGAGGGATATTGGCCTATAATTCTCTTTCATTGAGTTGTCTTTATCTGGTTTTGGTATTAGGGTGATGCTGGCTTCATAAAAGGAGTTTGGAAGTGTTCCTTCCTCTTGAATTTGTTGGAATAGTCTGAGGAGGATAGGTTTTAGTTCTTCCTTGAATGCTTGGTAAAACTCTCCTGCGAAGCCATCTGGCCCTGGGCTTTTGTTTGCTGGAAGCTTATTGATGACTGCTTCAATTTATTCAAAAGTCACTGGCCTATTGAGATTTTTAGATTCTTCCTGATTGAGTTTTGGAAGGTTGTATTTTTCTAGGAATATGTCCATTTCTTCCAGATTGTGCAGTTTGTTGGAATAGAGTTACTCATAGTATTTTGTAACAATCCTTTGTATTTCGGTGGGGTCTGTTGTTATTTCACCTCTTTCATTTCTGATTTTGTTTATTTGGGTCCTCTCTCTTTGTTTCATGGTTAGCCTGGCTAGAGGTTCATCAATCTTGTTTATCCTTTCAAAGAACCAGCTCTTGGTTTTGTTGATCTTATGTATTGTTTCTTTGGTCTCTATATCGTTTATCTCTGCTCTGATTTTTATTATTTCTTTCCTTCTGCTTACACTGGGCTTTTCTTGTTGCTCCTTTTCTAATTCTTTGAGTTTTAGAGTTAGATAATTTGTGACCTTTTTTTCTAGTTTTTTGCAATAGGCTTATAGAGATATGAACTTCTCTCTCAATACTGCTTTTGCTGTGTCCCATAGAATTTGGATGGTTGTGTTTTCATTGTCATTCGTTGCCAGGATGTTTTTAATTTCTTCCTTGATTTCTCTGGTAACCCAATCCTTGTTTAATAGCATGCTGTTTAGTCTCCATGTGTTTGATTTCTTTGGATTATTTTTATTGTAGTTAATTTCCAGTTTTATGCCACTATGATCTGAAAAGATGCTTGATATGATTTCTATCTTCTTAAATTTGAAGAGACTTTGCCTATATCCCAACATGTGGTCTATCTTTGAAAATGACCCATGTGCACTTGAGAAGAATGTATATTCTGTGACTTTGGGGTGGAATGTTCTGAAGATGTCAATTAATTCCATCTCGTCTAGTGAGTCATTTAGGATTGATATTTCTTTACTGTTTTTTTGTTTAGCTGATTTTCCAAATGTGACAGTGGGGTATTAAAATCTCCTACTATGATTGTATTACAATCAATTTCTCCCTTAATGTCCTCCAGCAGTTTTTTTTATGTATTTGGGTGCTTCCACATTGGGTGCATATATGTTTAGCAGGGTTATTTCTTCTTGTTGGATTGCTCCCTTTAGTATAATGAAGTGTCCTCCATTATCTCTTTTTATGTCCTTCACTTTGAGATCTAATTTGTCAGATATAAGTATTGCTACCGCATCCTTTTTTTCACTTCTGTTCACCTGGAAAACCTTTTTCCATCCCTTCACCCTCAGTCTGTGTGCATCTTTTTTCCTGAGATGGGTTTCTTGTAGACAGCAGATATATGGGTCTTGCTTTCTTATCCAATCTGTTACCTTATGTCTTTTGATTGGAGCATTTAAACCATTTACATTTAAAGTTATTATTGATAAGTAGGTATTTGATGCCATTTTTATTCTAGACCCCTGTGTTCCTTCTTTGCTTCCTATTCCTTTATTTTTACAGTAAACCCTTTAGCATTTCTTGCATTGCTGGTTTTGTGGAGATAAATTCCTTTAGTCTTTTTTTGTCTGTGAAGCTCCTGATTTCATCTTCAATTTTGATTGATAGCCTTGCACGGTACAGTATTCTTGGATTCAGACCCTTCCTTTGCGTGACTTTGTATATTTCATCCCATTCCCTTCTGGCCTGATGAGTTTCTGTGGAGAAATCAGTTGCTAATCTGATGGGGGTTCCTTTGTATGTAACCTTCTGTCTCTCTCTGGCTGCTTTTATGATTCTTGCTTTGTCGTTGGTATTTTGCAATTTAATTAAAATGTGTCTAGGTGTTGGTCTTTTGGGATTCATTTTGCTTGGGATTCTGTGAGCTTCTTGTATTTGTGTGGTTTTTTTCTTCTCTATCTCAGGGAAATTTTCTGTCATTATATCTTGAAACAGTTTTTCTATGCCTTCCCGTGTTTCCTTTCCTTCTAGAACCCCTATTATTCTAATATTGTTTTGTTTTGTAATGTCCCAAAGTTCCCGTAGGTTCTCTTCCTGTTTTTTAATTTTTTTTTTTCTAGAAGCTGCTCTAATTGGGTATTTTTTTCCATCTTGTCTTCTAGCTCACTGATTCGGTCCCCTGCTTCATCTAGCCTACTTTTGATACTTTCTATTGAGTTCTTTACAGTAGCTATGTCATTTTTCATTTCTTCTTGTTTCTTCTTCATTTCCTCTTTGGTCTTACTCATATTGTCAAATTTTTCTTCCATTCTTTTTAGCCATCCTATCATCATTACTCTGAATTCTTGCTCTGGTTGGTTGCTTGCCTCTAACTCGTTTCTTTCCTTTTCTGGTGATGCCTTCTTTTCTTTGATTTGTGGGCTGTTTCTTTGTCTCCCCATGGTCTCTCTTTTCAGGATGTCTGGCTATGTAGATCTCTCTCCTCTGCGTTGATTTAAAGGCACAAAATACAACACAACCAGGTACAACCCACAAGGCACTGAACAGAAATGTATTTACAGTGTTAATAATCTTCAATAAAGGTGACCACTGGGGGAAGGCAAATTAGGAGATATGAGAGAAAAAAGAAGAGTAAAGAGTGAAGGGGGGGATAAAAAGAAAAAGATAGGAAAAAAGAAAGAAAGAAAGAAAGAAAGAAAGAAAGAAAGAAAGAAAGAAAGAAAAAGGAGTGTCTAGATGAAATTGGGAAACAGGGAGAGAAAGAGAGAGCCTAAGAGAGAAAAGGGGAACAAACTGTATATATGGGAAGATAATTTCAGTAGATCAACCACTAACCCCAGCAAATGCTGGGAACACTACCTGGCGAATAATAAAAATTACAACACCCACAATATCCAGCAAAGTAAAAAAAAACAACAACGACAAACAAACAAAAGCAAAGCAAATAGAAAAATACCAAGCAACAACCTCAACTAAAGATTAAGCAAAATAATCTCACTAAAAGCATAAAAATACAATATAATCAATATACACACAAACGGCATCAAAAGAACAGAGGAAAACAAATTTTTTTGCTAGTTAATACAGCTCAGAGAGGGGTGTGTATGTTCTTGGCCCAGTGGATTGGAAATTAGCTGTATAAGTAGGGTAGAAATTTTAGCAGGGGGGAGACAGAAAGAGTAGGGAAAATCTAAAGCAGGAATGGGTTAAGATAAACAGGATAGCATAAGGGGAAAGGTTAGGAAGAGAGTGTTGTTGTAAAGGTTTTGTTAAGATAGGGTTAAAAGAAAAATGAATATAGAATGAAGAACACTAATTTCAATGTAAAATAAAGAGACAATAAATTGGTACTTAAAAAAAGAAATAAATAAAAAGGAAATTAAAAAGTTAAAATAGCAATAGTAATAATGCTGATTCAACCTAAAAATGTAATAATTAAAAAGGTAATATCAAAAGAGGAAAAAAGGAAACAGTTCGGTTCTTAAGTAAAAGATCCAAACAAATGAAAATAAAATAAAAAAATAATAAAAAAAAATTAGCAAAAAAAAATTTGCAGTTGTGAAGGTCATTCACTTCCTCTGTTATTCTGTTTGGCACGCCTGTTTCAGTTCAGACAAAATTGCAGTTTCCTGCGTTCCTCTGCACCTCAGTGTTGTAAGCTAGTCCTTAATTTTAAGATGTTGATTTTTTAGTTTCTTGGTTTTTGATTAAATAAAACTAGTAATAAACACAGTCAATTTGTACTCCAGCCCCTAGGTGACAGTGTTTCTGGATTTATGTTCACGGTTTTTGGGGTTGTTTTTTTTTTTTTTTTTTTGCTAATCTAGCCTTTTTCTATGGGATTCAATGCCGATTTTGCCTCGGAGCTGAATCAGTTGAATTGCAGCTGGTCTCTCCCAGGCTCTGCTTCCCAGCTTCCAGAAAAGCAGTTTCCTCCTGCAGCCTCTCAGGGCCAGCCAATCCAGGTGGCCTCTCCTTTGTAATCATAAGCAAAGGGTTGCAGGGGAGCCAACCTTGGTGCGCAATGGGCCAGTCTGCGTGCACTTACATACAGACTGTATACCTTTGCAACTATGTTCTCCCTCTGTGTCCGATCAGAATGGGTTGCTCTCTGGAAAACTCTACAATTGGCAACCCTGAGGACCCCGTCCACTCTCTTGGGTCAAGCCAGACCCAATAGAGGAGGGCTTTTTTGGACACAGATTTCAGCGGTCCCAGTGCAGTCCCAGCGCAAAAGCTTTGTCTCTGCTGTTGCCGCAGATGCAGCTGCTGAGACACTGACACCCCCTTATCTCTGGTAAAATCCAACCTTTCTGTGGAATCCAAGTGTCCGCATCGATCAGGGGCCAACAGTTGCTCCAAGGTTGTGGCTTTTTCAGATCTCAGATACAATCCCCAGTTCGAGCTCTGATGTGGATGTGAGGGGCAGCATTTACAAGTGTTTATCTATGTGGCCATCTTGCCTTCCAACATTTTAATATTCTTGAGATTTGTTGTTGTTGTTGTTGTTGTTGTTATTCCCCTTTGGAGGACATATTTATTCAATGATTTTTTAGATAGAGTAGAATGGAGGGGAAGAGACAAAGAGAGAGAAACATCAATGTGAGAGACACACATTGATTGGTTGCCTCCTTCATGTGCCCCAATCAGGGCAGGGGATCAAGCCTGCCTGCAACCAAGGTAAATGCCCTTGACTGAAATTGAACCTGGGGCCCTTCAGTCCACTGCCAATGCTCTATCCATTGAGCCAAACCGGCTAAGGCTTTCTTGAGATTTTTAGTGTCCAAAATATAGTCTACCTTTGTAAATGAGACGTGTGTCCTTGAAAATAAAGTTTATTGTATTAGTTTTTGTATAGAGAACTCAATAAATACTAATTTGGTCAAATAATTGATTGTCTAAATCAGATTTAAACTTATTTACTCTATAATTTTTGAGAGAGTAGTGTTAAAAACTTCAACTCTAAATGTATATTTTTCTATTTCTCCTTTATTTTCTATCATTTTACTTCAGTTATTTTGAAGCTAAGTTGTTAGGCATATAGCCATTTAGGGTATTTCATTCTTCACTCATTGACTTCTTTATCATTGTTATGCCCATCTTTATCCCTTTACTATTCCTTATTTTGAAAATTAATTTTTCTGATATTAATACATCTACTTCACCATTCTTTTGATTATTGTTTACATGGTATGTCATTTTCTATCATTTTAACTTATTAAATGGTTGTAACATGGGTATAATTGGCATAAGACTCCATTTACTTAAATTATACAATATAGTTTTTGACATATGTGTATACCCATGAATCTATAACCACTCTCAAGATAATAAAACTTCAATTGTTCCTAGAAGCTTTATTATTTCCCTTGTATTCCCTCCTTATGTTCACTCTCTGCAAAGCCCCTCCTAATTCAAAGGCACTCATAGGCTTTGAATTTCATATATATATATATATATATATATATATATATATATATATATATATATATATAATGCCAGTGACTGGAATACTGTAAAGACTGGAGTGACAAGTCACTATGATGTTCACTGTGGCCAGTGAACTGGCCAGATGGGGGGCAGGGCCGGCAGCCAACCTCCCATGACCCCTTCCCCCAACTAGCCCTGCCTCTGTTCAGCCTATCCTACCTGGCCAACTGCCCCAACAACCCTCCCCCCTGGCTGGCCCTACCCCTGATTGCCCCCTTATGGGTGGGGCTGGCTGGCCAACCTCCTGCAGCCTCTCCTCTCACCCAGCCCTGTCCCTGATGAGCCTCCACTACCCTGATCAGTCCACAGACACTTGCCCAGTCCAGCCCCACTCCTAATTGCCGCCCCTAGCCCAATAAAGGGTGGGGCCAGCTGGCCAACCTCCTGTAGCCCCTCCCACCACCTGGCCCCATTCCAGACTGGCCCCGTCCCTACACTAATCAGGGCAAGGCGGGACAGCCAACTGCTTGTGGCCCCTCCCCTGGCAGGACCCACCCTCAATGGGCTCCCACCACACCTATCAGCCTGTGGCCCCTCCCCCCAGCCAGTTCCACTCCCAATTGGCTCCCTCCAGACCAATCGGGTGTGGGGCTGGCCGCCCAACCTCCTATGGCTCCCTCCCCTGGCTGCTGACCCCTGATTGGTCCCTCCACCCCATTTGAAGGGGCAGCCGGCCCACTGCCCACAGCCCCTCCTCATGGCCACCCTCGCCCCCAATCGGCCCAGCCCTGATTGGCCCTGATCAGGATGGGCTGGCCCACCAACCTCCCACTGTCTCTTCTGCCTGACAGGCCTGGCCCCGACCCACCCTGAGTAGGGCCAGGCCATCCAGGCACCACCTGTGCATGAATTCATGCACTGAGGTCTAGTATTAATATAATGATGCAGTATGTACTTTTTTTGCTTGTCTTCTTTCCCTACTATAATTATTTTGAGATTCATCTATGTTGTAGCATATATAAAATTATTTTTATTAATGAAATATAGCTATAGATAGTTATTGATAGAGATGTAGATGAGGGTGTAGATATAGGTATAAGTACTGGTATAGATATATCACAGTTTGTCATATATCTATTTACTTTTTAATAAACATTTGGATTGCTCACATTTACAGTTTTGGGCTAATTGTAATAAAAATTTCTATAAGCATTTGTGTACAAATGTTTCTATGGACATATGTTTCATTTCTCTGGGTAAATATCTAGGAGCATAATGTCTAGGTCAGATGGTAGGTGTGTGTTTAACATCTAAAGAAACTGTCAAACTGTATTCAATGTGTCTGTACTATGTTATATTTCTATCAGCTGTGTATGGCAGTTCTAGTTTCTCCATATCCTTACCAGTAGTTGGCATGGTTAACAATTTTAATTTTAGCTGTTCTGACAAGTATGTGGTGGTAAGTTATAGTGGTTCAATTTATATTTTCCTAATTAATGATGTTAATTTTTATGCACTAATTTGCAATCTGTATATCTTCTTTAACAAAATACCTGCTGAAATTTTTTCCCATCTTATGTTGTATTTTTAAATTTTATCATTGAGTTTTGTGATTTTATTTCATGTTAGATTGTTTATTTTCTTATTGAGTTGTGAGATTTTTGTATATTCTTATTCTGTATCCTTTATGAGGTGTATTTTTTAAAATATTTTCTCTGTGTAGCTTGCTTTTTCATGCTCTTAATATCTTTCAAGGGGAGTAGTTTTAATTTTGAGAATGTGCAGTTTTTTAGTTTTATAATCAATCATGGTTTTGTTGTCACAACTATGTTTCTTTCTGGATGTTTTATAGTTTTAGGTTTTACATTTAAATTGAGAATGCATTTAGAAAAAAAATTGTATATTATGGGAGGTATATATCAAAGATGAAGAGGAAAAGGATATATCTGTAATCTCTATGGATACTAGGCATTTCTATTCCAAGTCTTTGAGCTCTCTGGTGCACTCACTTTCTGTATGACAGTTCTCACTTCTGGGTCTCAAAATGGATTTCATTTAAGTCAGGGGATACAAGAAGATAAAAATACATTAAACTTACTGTCAACTCCATGATACTTTGAATTTGATTGTTCTTTCCAAATTTGCTTGTTAATTACATTTAAATGTCCTCATGGAGTTTCTCCATGCATCCAATTCAAGTTTTATAGCTATATTCAGCCACAACATACAAAAATATTTTAAAACTTCTATATCATACATGAAAATAAACATTGAAAATGTGTATAACATTACAATTTTTATTTAGCTGAACATCCGTCTTCCTCTTAAAATATTAACTTACTAAATAAAGAGAAAATGGATACTCACCTATACAATAGAAAAACGCAATATAATTTTTGTTAAATAAGTTTCTACTGTAAAATAAGAGGATATTAGAAAAGTGGTTACATTCTCCCTATAAATTCATCTACTATAATCATTACTATGAAAAAATATGTAAATGATATTGCATGTAAGGTACAGTTGATATATCCTTAGAAATAAAAATGCAGTTGGGTCTCAGGTCTTTGTTATTTATTTTCAGATCAAGTTTTTAAAATAAAGTAGTTTTTTCAACATTTATTTTTCCAAAAATTGATTTAAGTTAAGATAAATAATTAATTGGCTTCAGACTTTAACTTTTAATTGTGTATATTTATCCATATTCAGGTAATTGTCATATTTAGCCAAATGGAGGCTTATTCTGCAATACATTTTCAAATTTCTAGACCTGGTCCATTTATTCCTTCTAGTGGACTGGAGTGGCTTACCAGTCAGCATTTATATTATTAGAGATAATATATGAATGAAGCAAGTGATAAAGCTTGCTTGGTTTATGACAAATGACTATGTTCTTGGAAATGCAAGAATTAGAGCAAAGTGCTTCCATTTCCTACAGTTTTTTTTATACCAAACTAGATGGAAAAATTACTTTGAGACAGCAAAACAATGACAAATGCTTTCTTATATATTATATCTTAAGCAGTCAGCTTGGATTCATACTCTAGAGTAGATCCTGAATACAATAAGTATATATGCTTTCTACATGTGATTAGATAATTACATTAAGAGGATCCAGTCAGTGAAGAAACACAACCCAAAGCTTGTATATTTTAAGAAGCCATCCAGCCATTAAAATATTAATATTCCCACAAATGAAATTTCAGGGAAATGTAGAGTGAATAATTTTTCACAAGGCTGTCAAAATAATTTACATTTCATCCATAAGCATATAGACTGCATAAAGATAATGCATTAATTTTATTTTCAATTGCAGAATAAAATTTTTTTCAAAAGAAAGCATTTGTCACTGTTTTGCTGTCTCAAAGTAATTTTTCCAAAAAATAAATGGGCTTAACAGGGGAAAATTAGGAATTATTTTTTAAAGACATCCAATTATTTATATCAGTGAAGAAAAAAGGAAAAAAAGAGAAAAAATAGATTTATATTTCTGGGAGGAATAGACTTTAATTTTAAAAATATATAATTGTGTAATATTTGACACCAGTGTCTTTTCATGTAAAATAAAAGAATGTGAATCTTATTTTAAAATATCAGGTGGAATAAAAAAATGTTATGAAATAAAACATTTTCCTTTGAAATTATTTGAGGAATTGGTCAATTTCATCTAAATCATTTAATTTGTGTATATAATGTTATTGATAGTATTTTACAAATTTTTTTTACTGTCCACAGGATCAGTACTATGTCCCCTCTTTTATTGAAGATATTGTTCACTTGTGTCTTTTTCTCTTTTTCTTGCTTTCTGTGGCTAAAGTATTAATAAATTTATTGGTTTTTTCAAAGAAGCAGCTGTATGTTTCATTGATTTACTCTATTGTTTTCTGTTTTCAATTTTGTTAATTTCTGATTTGCTATTTACTTCCTCTCTTCTTGTTGTTTTAGATCTTATGTGCTTTCTCTAGTTTCCTAGGTGAAAACAAGTTATTGATTTTGGCAGGAGGAATAGAGGAAAATGTATCTTACCATGAACTGGAAAATTTACTAACTTTTAACATTTATGAATAACCCTAAAATCTTTAATACATTTATGATATAGTGGCACCCACTTATGTCTTATAAAACATACACATAATCATTGCTGGTGATAATGAAAATAAGTGGTGAAACAAGGTAGGAGGGAACGTGAAACAAGGTTGTGTTATGAAATGCACACCGCTTCACACAAGTGGTGCTTGATCCTATGGGTCCAAAATTTATATCCATTCTTGTGAGAATAAATAACTGCCATCGCTAAGATAGAATGGGTTCAGTGCATTCAATGTGGAATGAGGTAGCTGGATTATACCCTTGAAGAAAGGTGCAAAATTAAGGACCCAGCAGCAGCAGTTGCTCTCAGAGAGATACACATTTAGTTGTGACAACAGCCTGATCACCTTTGTCAGAGAAAACCAATGCTTAGGCTTCATCTATACTTCATGACAATGCATGGATCTATTGTGCCAGAACTAAGATGACTGAGAAGAGAAGCTCTTTGATATCCATAGCATGATCCTCTTGGTTTTTTAAATGTCTTCTCTACAATCCTTTGAATAGCCATTACAATGAGGCATAGAGATAAATATACTTTGTTTCCATTCTCATAATTACATCCACACGCCTCTTATCCAAACTTTCTTACCATTCATTTACAATACTTCTCTTTCCAATACCATGGCATATCAACCAAATCATTCTTCACAGTCCAGGAGACCACCTCAGGTCACAGCTCCTTCCATAAAACTGAAAGACCAAGTGTAATTACCACAGCTCTGCCAACTGGAAATTATATGTTCAATATTATTCTTTGGGGCTACTCCAACTGAAGCTGAAGTGGGGTGGCAGTCCACTTAAAACTATCATCTATTTAATGCTGACACATCTGTGCACCAGATTTGATAATTTTCTCTTTCAATAGTTGGTCATAGATTACCCTCTACTCCATGAAGGTATCATTGCAACAAAGTTCAATGGCATGGAAGTTTGTGCAATCATTTATTTGTGACTTCTTAGGCTAGATCCTGAATGTTGCATTACCATCACAAGCAGGACTGCTCCTAATGCTGCTAGACCTTATTACTCAGTGAATCTCAAAATGTACAGTGTATAATGGGCAGTGACTGTCATATACGCAATTACTGTATCTTGGTTAGATGCTCCATATCTACTAATCCTAAATAGTATAAAGGATCTGTTTTTAAAATGACAAGTAGGATACTGGCCCAGGAAGTATGGCTTTTGTTCAGAACTTTAGATTCTGTGTTGCAATTCTATGTTACGGCTTAGAATGACTAGTTAGTGTATCCCTATCCACCATAGATACCTTAAGCACTATCAGAATGTGCTGAATCATATAGCCTGAGTGGCAAGGCTACTTGCACCACAGACTTGGGGGGGAAAAAAGTAGGTTGGGGCCAAGATTTTCCACCAAGCTGCTAACTTTAGTCTTTAACTTGCCAAGGCTGTTTTTCTTTTTCTTCTCATTTTTAAAATTTATGTTTTTATTGTTGACAGTATTACAGATGTACCCCACCACCCAGCTCTGCTTTCACCACAGGCCTTTACTGAATTACTATCTGTGTCCATGGGCTATGCATATAAGTTATTTGCTTAATCTCCTCTCACCTGTCCTACTGCCCTTCCCCAGGATATCTGTCAGTCTGTTTCATGCATTTATGGTTTTGGCTCTATTTTGTCAGTTTATGTTGCTCATCAGTTTCCACATGTAAGCCAGATAATGTGATATTTTTCTCTGACTGGCTTATTTTGCTTATCATAATACTTTACATGTCCTTTATGCTATCTCAAACTGTAAGATATCCTTTTTTACAGCTGCATAGTATTCCATTGTGCATAGTACTACAGCTTTTTTATCCACTTATCTTCTGATGGGCCCTTGGGCTGTTTCCCCATCTTAACTATTGTAAATTGTACAACTATGAACATAAATAATACTCTAGTCAATTGTTCATACAGCTAGCCTTGGGATACTATTTGTAAGGCATTGCCACAGATTTCTCTCAATTACCATAGCCTGACTCCACTCTGACCTTGCTTCTCATTGTGGTAATGACACCTTACTTCCCCTGAGCTTTTGTGCTGCCACCTGGACCCTGCCATTCTGGAATCCTATCATTCCTATTGTAACGTAGTTTTCTTCCAGTCATGGTTTGTAGAGGAGTGTCAACACTGAGCTACTAAAAATTTTCAGTGTTCCTCCTCACTATTATAGAAGTGCTTTCTTTGCCCTCCAGGGGAAAATAGTTCAGAGATGGGTCCTCTTGGTTCATTTATACTACCCTCACTCCATTTGACCTTCTTACCAATTCCTCAATACTCTGGCAAAGAAGTTCCAGTATTTCTGACTGTAGGCTGTTGTCCAAACTTAAAAATGCCACCTAGCAGTCACCAGTGTGTGCTCCCTGTAAATTTCCCCCTATACCCACTTATAATCCGTTGCTAATTTGATATTCTCAAAATCCATTCCAAAACATGCTGGTATATTTTAGCTAGTTTAGGATTTTCTACCTAAACAAAGACTGCATTTTGCTTTTACTGCAGTGATACCTTACCCTTTCAATGAATTGGAATCAATGAAAAATATATGCTGGATATTAAGACAAACAATGTCCTTTGACATAGCTTCCTTAGATGAGATTATTGCCTTGTTTCCATGAATAAGAAAGCTGTTTTCTAATAGCAAGGGTAAGGGACTGTTTTTGGCTGGCTAAAGAGGTGGGATTGTAGATACAAGATTCTCACACCCATCACTATTATAGGTTTTAGAGTTGCACTCTCTCCTTATTAGGACTCATATATTGATGTAGAGACCCGTAAATGTTGTAAATAGTTTTCATGCTTCTCTGCCAACCTTTCAATTATAATATGGGCCTGATAGTAGAAAATCTGCCTTATGATTGGAAGAGATGGGGGTCACTTTAATCTAATGAATTAGGTGTGCATTCCCATCAGACATACCAATTTAGGTTTAAAATTCAGATTAAGGTATTCTTAGAGCTGGCCTCAACAATTCAGGTGAAAGGGATCTCAGAATCCATACTGAGTGGGAAGCCAAATTCATCTACTCCCACACCCCAAACACTAATTCATGCAAGGAATAAAATAGATGCATGTCTGAGACACATCTTCCTCACTTCAATATATGCCACAATATAAATGCCATACCAGGAGGAATCAGGTAACCCACCTTTAACCCAAACCAAGTAACTTACAAATGTGCAGAGACCTGGAACTCTGGTTTTCAAATACAGGCAGTGAGAGTAATAAACATTACTCACTATTATGATAAAACTAGAGGCCTGGTGCATGAAATTTGTGAGGCCTGCAACCTCTCCAATCCGGGACACCTCAAGGGATGTTCCACTGCCCATTTAGACCCAATCCCCATGGGCAGTTGGACATCCCTTTCACAATCCAGGACTGCTGGCTCCCAACCACTCGCCTGCCTGCCTTCCTGATTGCCCCCAACTGCTTCTGCCTGCCAGCCTGATCACCCCATAACCAATCCCCTGCCAGCCTGATTGATGTCTAAATGCTCCCCTGCCAGCCTGTTTGCCCCCAACTTCCCTTCTCTGCCAGCCTGGTCACCCCTAACTGCGCTCCCCTGTAGGGTTGATCACCTCCAAATGCCCTTTCTTGCAGACCTGGACTCTCTCAACTTCCCTCTCTTGCATGCCTAGTCCCTCCCAAATGCCCTCCCCTGCTGGCCATCTTGTGGTGGCCGTCTTGTGTCCACATGGGGGCAGGATCTTTGACCACATGGGGGCAGTCATTTTGTGTGTTGGAGTGATGGTCAATCTGCATATTACTTTATTATTAGATAGGACAGAGGCCTGGTGCATGGGTGGGGGCCAGCTTGTTTGCCCTGAAGGGTGTCTGGGATCAGGGTGGGGGTTCCCTTGGGGCATGGGGTGGCCTGGGTGATGGGCCTGTAATAGTTTGCAGGCCAGCCATGACCTCCAGTGACCCAAGCAGAGTCCTTGGTATCTGGAATTTATTTACCTTCTATAATTGAAACTTTGTAGCCTGGAGTGGAGACCTAGGCCAGCCAGGGCAGGTGGAAAATTTGGCTTCCTCTGTTTCCAGGGGCAACCCTAGCCTGTTCTCTCCAACTCTGTGGCTGCTGCCATTTTTCTTGGGAGTTTTCTTCTATAATTGAAACTTTGTATCCCTGAGTGGAGGCCTAGGCTGGCCAGGGTGTGTGGAAAGCTTGGCTTCCTCTATTGCCAGGGAAACTTAAGCCTCTCAACTGCTCTCTGTGGCTGCAACCATCTTGGTTGGAGTCAATTTGCATACCCACTCTGATTGGCTGGTGGGTGTGGCTGATGGGTGTAACAGAGTGGTAGTTAATTTGTATATTACTCTTTTATTAGGGAAGATAGTGCATTCTAGTGCTTTTAGAAATTAGATAGTCACCTAGTTCACTTTAAATATGACCTTGTCATTTGGGTCACCTTAAATCCTTAGAGCATAGCAGAGCTTTAAACCATTGCTTGCTCTGCTGACTATCAAGTGTATGAATGAATGAATACACAAATGAAGTAGTAAAGATAATATCAGAAACAAAAGATAGCCAAAACTGGTTTGGCTCAGTGGATAGAGCATCAGCCTGAGGACTGAAAGGTCCCAGGTTCGATTCTGGTCAAGGGCATATACCTTGGTTGCGGGCATATCCCCAGTAGGGGGTGTGCAGGAGGTAGCTGATGGATGTTTCTCTCTCATCGATGTTTCTAACTATCTCTCTCTCTTCCTCTCTGTAAAAAAATCAATAAAATATATATTTAAAAAAAAGAAACAAAAGATAGAAATGGCTCCAAGGAGAAAACCAAAGGTAGGCAATATATTGGAATCAAAAGGAATGCTATAGAGTACATACAGTGTGGTTTCCCAGGGTATGAGGCCCACATATAGTATGGTGATGGTCTGTTGTCAAATACTACTCAAGATCATGAGGAAGTTATGTGGATTGACACAGTCATGTTAAAGCAGTCTTGGTCTTTATCAGGCAGACCAAGAGAAGGTTCTATGGAATCTAAAGCTTATGCAATTTGGAATACTTTATTTTAAAATAACACAAAATCAATCATGAAAGTGAATATTTATTTAGAATGAAAAGATAATGTATAACAAGCATTAAAATGATGACAACTACAACAAGCAAAATTCCAAACAGATAAACACCAGTTAGTAACTACACGATCTGAAGTATGATGAAGTGAACATTCAAAATGAAAGATCTAATGGTTTTATTACAAATGAAAACATCAAACTTTTGCAAATTTTACATAAACATGTGGCCATGGAAACATATAACAAAAGCCTAAGAGTAGCACTTGTCTCACTCTAAGAATAAAAATGCAGACAGGTTCATGTTAAGCCTTTAGTATTTATTTTTATGTCAAGTTTCTAAAATAAAGTAGCCCTTATAACATTTATTTTCACTAAAATCTTATAAAATCTTATTTCAAGTTAGAATAAGCTATTCATTGGTTTCAGACTTCAGCTGTGTACTTTTAAATGTATTTGGATAATTGTCACATTTGGCCAAGTGGAGGCCTTTTCTATGACTCATTTCCAAATTCACAGATTCTGTTCCATCTACTCTTTGTTGTAGCCTGGAATGACTTACCAGTTGGTACGTATATTGTTGAAACCAACTGGAACTATTTTACTAATATACTGAGTGCTTGGTTTGAACAAATGACTATATATTTAGAGATACTATAATCAGAACAAAATGTTTGCATTTACTACAGTTTATAACAAACTAGATGGGCTCTTAAGCAATCAGCCTGGACTCATACTCTAGAGTAGCCAGACTATGAATACAATGACTCTAGTTTTCTTCCACATGTGGTCAGATGGCTATATTTATATGCAGATACTGTTAGTTATGATGTCTGTTTAAGAAACTATTCACCTATTGAATAATAGACACTGCACAAATGGAATTTCAGGGAAGTATAGAATGAACAATCCTGTTCCAGGCTGCCAAAATTATTTTTTGCATGCTGAGATGTTATTCTCAAACATATAGACTTCATGCAGGTAATCCGTTTACTTTATTTTTGAATGTTTTCTTGCAAAAACAATTACAGTTATAATATATAGCAAAGCATCTCTATCTTTGGTTCTTTGTCTCAGATATTTTTTTTTCAAAAAATAAATAGGTATGGCAGGAAAAATAATTCAACTATCTTAGGAGAAACCCAATATTTTATAAAAACTAAGCAAAATATATAATATAATCAATGTTCCTTAGACTTCTTTCTAATCATCTCGCTTAATATATAATACTACGTAGTGCAATTTTAATATGCAAATGATTGTGTACCCTGTATTTAACTATACAGCATAGACACAAAGATGTCAGAAAACAAAACAGTACTTTGTCTTAAAATTATTTAAGAATTATGAATTCTAAAAAATGTATGAGATAGAATTGCTAAAATCTGCTAATAAAATTGACTTTAAAGAAGCATAAGAAAGAAAATGTTGATGTAGTAATATTGACAGATCATAGAGATCGCAAAAAACCACACACAACAAAACCTGAATATATTACCTAAAGCCTCCAGTTTCTGGAAATTATGTTAGGGGTTTTTTGTTTTTTTAAAAACACTAATACCTATGAAAGCTCCATGTAATGATTTGGACATGCAGGTGATTTAGTGAGCTTCTTTTGTTGATGGCTTCCGTCTCTTTTCAAATAGGATTTTTGCATCAAATAACTCTCTTTCCCTGCATCCTAGAGATGGCCCTTTAAGATACTTGGCTTCAGCTTCATTGTAATCTAATCCATCAACTGCAGAAATTGAACAAATGATTGCTTCTGGTAGAAGAACTTCTAGGATAAATTTAATTTTATCATCTCTTATCCGAGCTAGCATTCTTTCGTCTATTTTTTTGTAGATTTCTTGTAAATATTTCACGACCTCATCCAACTGATCTTCATCTTCAAAGTATGTTTCAATACAGGGAGTGAACCTCTTTGCTTTCAAAAATGATTTCAGCCACTTGGATGCTTTTGTGCCATTTAAAATGGACAGAAGATGGTTTTCTGTTCCTTTTGCATTCACAATGAAGTCCACTAGATTCCTGTTGGCTCGGTCCCGAGCCGACTTCATTCGGTCAGGAAGAATTTTTTTGAAGGACATTCTCTTGGTCTGGGAAGCCATGGCCATTGGTTCCATAGAATCTTCATTATACAGCTTTGGAAATAAGTTCCTGAAGGTATTTTGTTTGATTACTTTCCTGATTGGATAACTAATGTCAGCAGCATAATACTCAAGCAAAGAGCCTGTAAAGGAACCACAACCTAGTCTAACTCTGTAGTCACAAATCAGTGAGATGCACCAGTCAATACTTTCACTGTAATCCTCCCTTGCTTTATCCACTAGTTCTTGCTTCTCTTTACAATCAAATTTTTTTAATTTTCTCAAAAGCACTCTAATGCCTCTCTTTACAGGATTCATGTTTGCCTCAACAAAAACCACACTTGCTTTTTTCTCTTTTTGCCTGATGCTTTTCACTATGGCTGGCCAAAATGGGTATTTTTTATATTTAAACCAGACTATCATTCCTGCTTCAAATGAACGTGGCTCATAATGAAAAACAACGGGTGGAAGTACTTCATCTTCCTCATCGTCATCTAGTACAGAGGAATCAACAGAATTTAGAGGCACTGATTTATCAGAAGCTTGGAGTTCTTCTCCATATTCCTCAAAATCTGGATTCTGGTCACTTCTTTCATTACGGAGTGAACAATCCATGACACGGTTAGAGGCATTAAATGAAACTTGACATTCCCATGAACAATGACTGGGGGGTGCCAGAGCACCTGACTCTGATTGCACAGGTTGATTCTGGCTGGTATCTAAGTATGAATTTGAGGGACCCTCTCCAGGATCCTCAATATTCTCTAATAAGGTAGAGCATTCAGAGGAAATGGCCAGAGTCTTTGGGTAGACATCCTCTGGCTCCTCTTTCAAATTTTTTGGCACAATGAAGATATTTGGTGGTGAAGTTGGATTGAACTTCTCTTCTTTAACATAAGCATCTTCCTCTTTGATTGTAGAATCCAAAGGCATAATTGTTGGGATGTCAATCTTTTTCTTGCTCTCCTTTTCATCGTCTTCTGAAAGTGAAGAGAAAATTTGGCACCAGCTGGAGTTTTGTGATGATTTTGTTTCTATCTCACTTGGAATAGTATCAATGGTTGCATGCACTTGTGATTTATCATCATATAGGGAATCATCGCTCTCTGAAGATACTAACATAAATGTTGGAATTTCACTTTCTTCAAGACATTTTGATAAGTTTCCTTTAGGCTTCCGATACTTTTTGCGAGGGGGTGAATTAGAAAGCTTTTGTGGTACATTTTGAGACAGTATAGTGGTTTCTTCTTCATCTGAACTGCTTGTTTGATTCAAATTTGTTCTCTTATTCAGAATATCCAGTGCCATTTTTAGTGATCTTGCATAAGTTGTTTCCTCTCTAGGTGAAGAACTGCCCTCTGACTGTGCTGCTAGTGAGGAGGCAATGGCTTCAATTTGAGATTTATTTAGGATCTTGGTTTCCTTGCTTTCTACTTTAATTTTTTCATCTAGTGAGAGTATTTGAACTTCTAGGGAAAATGTCTTCTTTCTCTTACTGTTTGATGAAGTCTCACATCTGGACAAAACTTTTGCTGGCCATAACTGGTCTTTCCAATTGCATAAGACATATTCAGCATCCATTATGACTTAGATTTGTATACTATCAGAGACTGAGGTGAATGGCTATTCTCGTCACTATTAAGGCAGTTCCTACCCAAAACAACACTCTCACCAAAATCTCCTTTGTCTTAGAATTACCAAGTGTTTACAGCTTGTTTGGTCTGCTCTCCTCCAGCACAATTTCCCAAGGATGCTTGAGCCCGTTGCTTAAATGAGACATGAGAGATACTGCAATAGGGAAAAGGAAAAGAAGAAAATTATCAGCAAACAAGATTATTTTGCCAAAGTGGAAAGTGAACAGTTACAAATAGAGAAAAAAGAAGAAATAATGCTCAGTGGAACATGATATGGAGGGGGGAAATGCAGCATAATATAAAGTGAGTGTAAAAATTAAAGAAGTGGTTTATAATACCTCAAATTCAAGAACTTGCCCTTATAATCTTACAAATGATTATTAAGGACTGAATCAGTGCATTTTCTGGCAGAAGTAGGAAAGGTTGCAGTGACAAGTCAGAGACTCTATTTATGTTATTAACTCCTTTGGTCCATTTATGTCTCTACTGTTATACCTAGGGCAGTGTGACTCCAAAGTTTTCATGTATCAGAATCATCAAAAGGTCTTCATAAAACTATCATTTCTAGGTCTTATCCTGATAGTTTTATCCAGAAGATTCTAGACAGGATCCAACATTTTGTATCTCTAAGTTCTCAAATGATTCTATTGCAACTTGTCCAAGAACTTGAGGAACATTGTTTTAGATGAACACACAGTTTTATAATTTTTAAGGTATAATTATTTTCCTATTTACCCAAAGCAGGCACAGACAATAACACAATGACCTTGTTAAAAGCTTGAGCTTAGAAGGTGGAGATTCATAATGGTTGCTATGTTTACTAATTGGGTAGGATAGTTATTAAAGATTTATTGAGAGTAAGGCAGCTAAAACTCAGGTAGAAATTTGAATAGCCTCTTGCACAATTTCTTCATAGTGGTTTAATACGAGATTCTTCTCACAAACTAGAATTGACGACTTTTATTTTTAAAATATATTTCTTATTGATTTCAGAGAAGGATAGAGAGAGAGAAACTCCAGTGATGAGAGAATCATTAATAGGCTGCCTCCTGTATGCCCCCTACTGGAGATTGAGCCCACAACCCAAGCAAGTGCTCTGCCCTGGAATTGAATGGTGACCTCCTGGTTTATAGGTCAACATTTGATCACTGAATCACACTGACCAGGCTAGAACTAATTATTTTTAATTACACAATGTTATGGCTATAGAACAGGGTGCAAAATAAATTATATCTCAAATTTTCAATCTAACATGGTTTTAGTGTGAAATGTAGCTTCTAATTTAAAAATGCTATGGTTGTATCCCTGGTTGGGTGGCTCAGTTGATTGGAGTATTGAACTGTATACCAAAAGATTGTGGGTCTGATTCCCAGTCAAGGTACATACCTAGGTTGCAGGTTTGATCCTATAAGAAAGGCAGCTAATCGATGTTTCTCTCTCTCCTTCCTTCTCTTAAAAAAAAAAGTTAATGAAAGCATATCTTCATGTGAGTGTTAAAATACTGTGCAGAGAATGAAGCAAAATAAATTCAAATTCAAGTTCTCAACAAGTTTTTAATGTGAAATGAGAAGAGCCTTAGCCAGTATCGCATGTGTCATTGAGGATCTGGTCTTATGACCCAGTTGTATTGATTCTCATTTGAAAAGAAAGGCTATATAAAAGGAGATAGAAATTCAAACCAAACAAGTGGGAAAAGCATATAGAAACTTTCCTACCCAAATATTAGAAGGCATGTCATTCTGAAATATAGGGATGAGATGAAATCTCATCTATGATATAGATACCATATTTATTTTTTCTTCTTTTTCTTTTTAAATTCTCTTTGTGACATAGTTACTTGGTTAATGTGGAAATAATCTCTCTGATTAGAAAAGTGTGAGCTGGGGATAAGAGAGAAGGTAACAAATTGCCCTGTGTCTATTATGAGCAAGACTATAGATTTTTTTTTGAATCTGCACATCAATCATTATGTTGAGTTTTCCTTCTTTGCAAAATATTTTTTTCATTGGAATTTTAATAATACTCTACATGCTGTCTCAGAGTCTAGTAAAACAAAATTATGTTTCATTGCTTTGTTTCCCATTTCATAAAAATGATTGCCTGAAGAAAATGTAGTAACCTGGGAAGCCCCATCTTGTGACCAGAATCAGAACTGCAACCTCCACTGGAGGCATAATCAGGGCTTCAATTATGATCAGATCTTTTTTATGAAAATCGAATGAAGTACATTTAGCCAGCCAGAATCCTTTTCAGGCTCCTAGAATTTTCTATTCTAAGTTCAAGGCTTTTGTTTTGTCAAATTATAACAGGGCCATAAAGTTTTCAATTACAATGTTTGTGATTATAAAAAGATATACAGAAGCTTATTAAAATTTAAAGGATGCAGAGAGATATATACAAAATAAAGTACAACTCTACAAATAGTCACTATGAATATTTTCTATAATATCAGAATTTTTTGCATATAGGAATAAATATTTTCAGACCAACATCAGATCTCAAATAAAAACATATTTTGAACATATTCCTATGTAAATATTTCCCACATGATTTTTATGAATTACTTTATATTTTTCCCACATTTACAACATTTTATCTCAGTATTTTACCTAATGATGTAAACCAAGTAAATAAATAAGTATATATTAGTACTATTTTAAATAGTAATAAAGCTAGCTCTGTTTCTCCAGCTACACAAATGATCTTATTAATAGAGTGGCAGATATGTTTTCCCAGACTTGGTTGCATATACTGTAGTAGCTAGACTACCTATGTTTTACTAAAATACATATTTATTTTTAAGTGAGATCATATGATAAATGTTATTCTATAATTTCCTTTTTTCACTTTATACTGTTTATCAGACATTTCCAATCACTATATACATATTTATTTTCTACATATATAATATTATACTGTATGGTTACATCATTGCATACAATATTTTAAAAAAAACTGCTTATAGAAATAAACCAAGTCCTTTTTCTATCTCAATCTTAAAAGATATAGAAAAATAGTTCTTGCTGACCAAAGCCATACCTGTGATTTGAAAGAATGAGTTGTGAGGACACACGCAGAGCTGTAGCCAACATAGCAATTAGGCTACACACTTGATCAGGTCCAGGACAGCATCCACTATTGGCAAAAAACAAAGGGAGGATGTTTGCACATCTGCATATATCTACAAATGCTTATATGTTTTAAACAAAATGGATATGTTGTTTCAGCTTCACTTTTCTTTCATGGTTATAAAAATAATCATGGAAAAATATACTCTAAAGATGCTGCAATGGGCTAACCTGACCACTGAGAAATGCTGACTAACATGGGAGTTTATTTTCTCCCATTTTTTTCCTAATCACACATATATATGCATATATATGTACAAGTGTCTTCAGTCAACTACATATATGTTCCCCTTTCCATGTTCATATACAAGTGACATATAGCCTTTTGATCAATTCATAAGAGTATTCTCTCCCATGCTGACACATATTTTATCCATCATTTTCTGTGTAAAATAAAAATGCTTAAAAATTCAAGCAGTAACAAAATTCCAGCAATATAAACATGGAATACCAGGTCAGTAAATTAGCATGAATGTCTATACTGCACTGAAATCTTAATATAGAGGCTGGAATCTGATCACTTCTTCTCCCACCATAGATTTTTAAAGCATTGGGAGATACAGAAATGCTAAAGGATTAATTCCTTTAAAATGCCAGAAATTCTTTCAAAACCACACACTCATCTCACCCACTTTAAGACCACCATTCCTATTTTTCTTATCTTTACTCTTGGAACCAGAGAAGTCCCTAAAAAATAACTAGATTTAAGGCAGTCATTTACCTTGAAGCTTTTTGTCAGCTGCAGCCTCCTGAACTGCAGTCCCTCCACCAAGAATGCCCAGGCACTGATTGCTTCCAGGCTTCAGAGAGAATGCTCCGCCTCCTCCCTGTGATGGAGAAGAGAGAAGGCCCCTCCCTGAATTGGAGGAGGGACAACAGTCAAGTTAAACTACTGAAGTGTTAAAGGGTAGAAAATGTTCCTTAAGGAACTTAAAAGAGAAATAGCAACAAATGTCTGTTAATTTCCGTTCAGACCCTTAGAATGTGTAATTTCTTGGTAAAAAAGCGGTAGCAAATTCCTTTATTAAAAAATAACAATCTAGTTTAAAATATTCCTTCCATATTTTTCCTTGCCTTATCTGGCATTTTACCTCTGCAGGTAAACTTAAAGCCCAGTTGCTAATACTTCATTAAAATAGCTCACTAAGACTCTTGATTGGGATTGCACTAAAATTGTACATATTTTATGAAAAACTACTTCTTTGTAATATTTTTTTTTCTGTTCCCAGTACTTGGTTGTCACTTCTTTCATTTCTTCTCTTAAATGCTTCAGGAAAGTTTCAGAGATTTCTTTACAAACTTGGATGTTTCCAACTAAAGGCTGAAAATTACTGGTTTGGCAGTAAAGTATACATTTCACATACCCTAATCAACAATTAGCAATTCCTTCTTCTTTATGTTTTGTTGGCATTTTTCACACAGGCAATTCAATGTGGGAAATTAATATTTTTAAAACTTACATGCTTTTGTGTATACGTACATCTAAAATACATTTTGCAAATTTTGTTCATTAAAATTTTACCATGTTAAATTTAAACTTAGATTTTTAACTTAGAAAGACAATTTTAAATACCATTAGTGCTAATTTTTGGAATGAAAATATTTGGGGATGAAATACTTGTGTAGTATATAATATTACACACACACACACACACACAAACACACACATATGTATATAGTAAAAATCTATCTTTATATATGCATTAATATTGGAATAATAAATACCAATAAATAATGAAGATCTCTAGGCGGGTGTGTTAGTAAGAGCTCTAATAATTATATGGGATGTTTTGTGCTATAAACAACCCCTAAATCTCAGGGGTTTAACCATAAAATTTTGTTTGGCTGATGTCAAAGTTCAATGTACTTCATCACTTCATCAAGTGGTCAGAAAGGGGAAAGGTTCTCTGTTTCCAAGCAGTCATTAAGAGACTCAAACTTCTATTCTACAGCTCTACCCTCTTCTTTGGCCTAGAACTCCTCCATTGCATTCTTTGTACCTAATAATTTTATAAAGAAGGGTGTTGGAGAATCTTGTGGAACCTTTTGGGAGCCAGGGCTGGCAAATTTTACTGCTGGTCACAGTCAAGTAGATAAAACTGCCATAGAGGCTGGAGAAGGTAGTTTTCCTGACTCAGGAGGAGAATGAAACAGGGTTTTTTGAACACATAGCATTTTCTTTAAAGGAACTTTCCCCTTTCCATCTTTTATAGACTTCTGTTACATGATTAGTGCTTTTTCACCACCATGTATCATAGTTATAAAGACTAGGACAGTAGAAACTTTTAGTTGCTAAACCTAAATCTACTCTTTGCATTCTTCTTCATTAAAAGAACCGCAGCTGCACTCAGGTTGACTATGTAAACTCTTAAAATAGTATTTTTCCAAGACTTTCCTACTGTAAGCTATGGCCATGTAATGGAATTTCAAAAATAGGTGTGAAGATTTAGAGAAGGTGCCTCAGAAGAGGTTGGACAGCCACTTTTTACCTTTTTCCACTTTCCCTCTTTCTTTTGCTTTCCCCCTATAACTTATCCATGATATAATTCAGAGAGACATTATGGACCAAGTGACTTAGATAAGGAATGTAACTCACACCCTGGCCAAGTGGCTCAGTTGGTTGGAGCATCATCCAGTACACCAAGAGGTTGCAGGTTCAATTCCCAATCACAGCATATAACTAGATTGTGGGTTCAATCTCTGATTGGGACACATACAGGAGGCAACTGATTGGTGTTTTTCACATCGGTGTTTTCTCTCTCTTTCTCTTCCTCTCTAAAACCAATAAAAAAGGTATCATTGGATGAGAATTTTTTTAAAAGGAAGGTAAGTTTACTAGGGATGGAAGTACCTTAACCATTGAATAATGGTACTACCTCATTTGAATAACTCTAACTTAGTGAAAAAATAAACTTCTATATTACTTAAGTCACTGTGTTTTCCAGTCTCTCTTCTAGTAGAACAAAAGAGTTAATCTTACAATAATAAACAAAAATATCATTCTTATTAATATTTTCAAAGCTTCAGGTTATTACTATATAAATTCAAGAGATTAGGCCAGTGGAAAATATGGCTTTAGTTAAATAAAGAGACATGTTCGATTACATATTTTATAAAATGTAATATTTCTCATTCTGTCTTCTCATTTCGCATGTTTGGAAAACAAACAAACACACACAAAGTATGGTCATTATATTAAGAATACAGTCTTCCGTTTATTTTATTTTTTATATTGCACATAAATCAGGAAATGCTACACTAACTCACTATTTCCAAAAATATGCAAAGGAAAATATTAATTCCATATATAATATTTTATATTTTACTGTTTTTAAGATAGAAGGAGGAGGAGAAGAATAAGCAAGAATAAATGCTGCTACTACTACTACTACTACTACTACTGTGTTTCCTTGAAAATAAGACATTCTCCGAAAATAAGACCTACTTCATGGAAACATAATACATCCCCTGAAAATAAGACCTAGAGCATCTTTGGGAGCAAAAATTAATATAAGACACTGTCTTCTTTTCAGGGAAACAGGGTATTATTATAATGAAGACGGGTAGTAATTATAGATATAACAATATCTAATAACTATAAACATTTTTTATGTGCCAGGCACTATTCCAAGTACATGGAATATTATCTCATTTAATACCATATGGTAATTTATGGAGGAGAGCCCTTACAACTGACTAATTATGCATAACAGTAATATTATTAATAATAATGACAACAATAGAAGCCAAAAGTGTTCTGTATTGTGTGCCAGACATTGTGCTAAGTTCTCTGTATACATAATTTCCTTTGATACTTATAAAATCTTTTTTTTAAATATATTTTGTTGATATTTTATAGAGAGGAAGGGAGAGAGATAGAGAGCTAGAAACGTTGATGAAAGAGAAACATCGACCAGCTGCCTCTTGCACACCCCCTACCAGGGATGTGCCTGCAACCAATGTACATGCCCTTGACCAGAATCGAACCTGGGACCTTTCAGTCCACAGACCAATGCTCTACCACTGAGCCAAACCAGCCTCGGCTAAAATCTTTTTAAAGTAGGTATTATGAATATTCCCATTTTGTAGATGAGGCATTAGAGAGGTTCATGAACTTTTACAGGTATTTGACTCTAGAGTCCATGTTCTTAATCACTAAAATACACTGTGATTACTTCATTTTAAATACAAAATGCTCTATGAATGTATGCTGATGAGTGGGTGAATTAATTTGCAATACCTATGTATTAGGAGTCACTAGAATGTAGAGACTTCTTAAGTGGTTTTGCATCTAATATAATATAAATTAGTTATATCTTACCTAATAATAGACAAACATGTAAATTGATCATACCTCCGCTACACCCGCCAGCCAATCAGGAGGGAATATGCAAATTAAAGGGCAAAGATGGTGCAGAGTATCCTGGTGGGGCAGGATGCCTGCTATGAGAGGGAGAGTGGGGGGTGAAAGGATCTACAAGAGAGGCACTCTGGCTGCAATGAAGACTCCAAGTCTGCAGCAAAGATGAAGACAGTAGTCTGCAGTGGAAACAGTAGACTCTGGGCAGAGTCTGCAGCAAAGACAAAGATGGCAGACTCTGGCTGGAGTCTGCAGTGAAGATGAAGGTGGAAGATTCTGGCCGGAGTCTGCAGCAAAGGTGGCAGACTCCAGCTGGAGTGAAGGTCTAGGTCCAGGGTGCTGGAGGAAAACCTGTGCTGCAAGCCAAAGGAAGAAAGGCCTATTGTACGAATCTCTGCATGCAATGGGTCTCTAGTATAACATAATGAATTATGATAGTGAGTGGTATCCAATTATTTTAGTCAAATTCTAATGCTTACAAACAGGTCATAGGTCCTGCTAATACTTTAGGAGAGGGAATTATACCAGGGGGTGCAACATCTAGGGCAGTGTTTCCCAAACTTTTGACATATGTGTACCCCTTCTATAATTTTTGTAACTCTGAGTACCCCTTCTCAAAAAAAAGGATGCATTTTAATAACAATCAAAATATATTTATTTTTTATATTTTTGGTACATACACAAAATAATAATAAACGAAAAATAAAATTATTCATAATAAAATATAAATAAAAGTTATATTATAAATAACATTTATTTGGATCAATGAGAAGGATAAAATTGACTTGACTCATGAGAACATAGAATTAGGCATAGCTAAGCATGGTGCAGTGCATAGTCCCACCAAACTCTTCCCGTACCCGTGGGGGTATGCGTACCACACTTTGGGAAACACTGATCTAGGGTATGTTTATCACAATACTGTTTGATGAAAAGAAAAGTATAGTGATATTGACATGATCATGGTGTCTGTCTAGGGTTACAGGTAAGGGGAAGGTATAACTGTATAAGGAAGTCCTGGAGATGATGGAACTCTTATGTATTCTGACTGTCATAGTGAACATATGAATCTATCCTACCTAATAAAAGAGTAATATGCAAATTAACCATCACTCTGCTCCATCAGCCACACCCACCAGTCAATCAGAGTGACTATGCAAATAAACCCAACCAAGATGGCTACAGCCACAGAGAGCAGGAGGGAGGCGTTTCCCCGGCAATGGAGGAAATAAAGCTTTCTGCCTGCCCTTGCCAGCCTAAATCTCCACTCAAGGCTACAAAGTTTCAATATAAAAGGTAAAGAAATCCAAACAGAACTGGCTGCTGCCCCTGAGCAAGCAGGAGGCTTGGCTCCACTCTAGGCTATAAAGTTTCAATTGTAGAAAGTAAATATATCCTAGATACCAGGGCCTCCTCTTGGGTCACTGGGGGGCATGGCCAGTCCGTAAACCACTACAGGCCCCTCCCTCAGGCCACTCCATGCCCCAAGGGAACCCCCACCCTAATCCAGCATATCCTTCAGGGAAAACCAGCTGGCCCTCACCCATGCACCAGGCCTCTATCCTATCTAATAAAAGGGTAATATACAGATTGACCATCACTCCAACACACAAGATGGCTGCCCCCATGTGGTCAAAGATCCTGCCCCTATGTAGACATAAGATGGCCACCACAAGATGTCCAGCAGGGGAGGGCAGTTGGGAGGGACCAGGCCTGCAAGGGAAGGAGTTGAAGGTGATCAACCTTGCAGGAGAGGGCAGTTAGGGATGACCAGGCTGGCAGAAGAGGGAAGTTGGGTGCAACAGGCTGGCAGGGGAGCAGGTAAACATCAATCAGGCTGGCATGGAAGTGGTTAGGGGTGATTAGGCTAGCAGCCAGTGGCGGTTAGGGGCAATCAGGAAGGCAGGCAGGTGAGCAGTTGGGAACCAGCAGTCCTGGATTGTGAGAGGGAGGTCCGACTGCTCATTTAAGCCTGCTAAATGAGCAGTTGGGCATCCCTCGAGGGGTCCCAGATTAGAGAGGGTGCAGGCTGGGCTGAGGGACAACTCCTCTCTGCCCTCATGAATGAATTTCATGCACCGGGCCTCTAGTAAATGTATAAAATACAAAGTAGTGCATACATAAAAAGTCATGTTTTATGTATGATAAAGTATGATATTAAAGAATAATTTGAAAAATAAAAATTTAAATGGAAAAAATTAACAACCATTATATATAAACTAGAGGTCTGGTGCACAAAATTTGTGTACGTGGGTGGGTGGGGGGGTGACACATCCCATCAGTGCAGTCTGCACCTGCTCCAATCCAGTACCCCTTGGGAGATATCCGACTGCTGATTTCGGCCCCATCCTGGAGATCAGGCCTAAATTGGCAGTCAGACATCACTCTCACAGTGAACTGCTGGCTCCTAATTGCTCACCTGCCTGCTTGCCTGCCTGGTTGCCCCTAACTACCCCCTCCCCTCACCAGCCTAATCTCCCTTCACTGCCACTGCATGCTGACCTGATTGCCCCCAACTGCACACCCTGCTATCTGGGTCGCCCCCAACTGCCCCTCATGCTGGCCTGGTCATCCCTAATTGCCCTTCCTGCTGGCCTGGTTGCCCCTAACTGCCCCCTGCCAGCCTGGTCGTCCCTCACGGCCCCACCACCAGCCTGGTCGCCCCACACAGCCTGCTGTTCAGATACTTGGTCATCCCTCACTAACCCCCTTGCCAGACTGATGACCCCATGAAGTCTGCTGTTCAGTCATTTGGCTGTTCCTCACTAACCCCCTTGCTGGCCTAGTCATAGGCATCCATCTTGTGAGGACAAGGCAGTCAATTTGCATATTACCTCTTTATTATATAGGATAAACTCTCTACATGTTTTAAAAACCATTTGCTAATTAAAATGTAAAAGCTATCAAGACTACATTATAAAATTTCCAAAAGCCTCCTAATATTTAAATTAAAAAGGGGGGTCACAGTGGAAAAATATGTAAGAAAAAGTATCCTACAAGTAAATTACATCTAGAAAATTTGTACCTTAGAAAATTAACCTTCATTCAAAATGCTAAAAGCAAGATACCCATGAAAAAACACACATGATATCAAAACAAGCCAGAGGAAAATCATTTGGGAGAAAAAAAAAGAAGAAATAAGAAAGAGAGAAAGAAAGAAAGAAAGAAAGAAAGAAAGAAAGAAAGAAAGAAAGAAAGAAAGAAAGAAAGAGAAAAGGATCACAAGTCAAATTTGTAGAAAATATCTCTTTATTAACTTTTGGTCGAGAATATGTTTGTATATTTTTAGAAAACAACTCTGAGACCATTGGGATTCCTCCAACAGAGAGGAACTGACAGGAGTGCTCCAGCCATGAAGACAGAAGAGAAACAGTTCAGAGATGGAAGACGCTGATAATGCCTCACCATACTAGCAGACAGCAGTTGTGTGTCGCTGGAGGATGCCCAGGACCAAACCAGAGAAAGTCAGACCTGCATCACCACCATTTGTCCACCAACCAGATCTGAAATATCATGGCTGACTTGTCCACATAAGGAACTGTTTGACATTGAAATTGGGACTCAAAAGAAGTGTTGGCCCAGAAAGAAACTCACTACAAACTGATTCATTTGCTTCTCAGCATAACCATTATGGCTTGTCTCAATTTCGGTTCTTACAAGGATATTTCTTGGGTCACATGATCTCACACATCTAGGGGAAATAATGAACAACATAAACTGATGAACAAAAGCAGACCCAGAGACAGAGAAGCAACGATCAGACTCTCAAACCTCAGAAGGAAGGTAGGGGAAGGTGGTAGGAAAGGGGAGAAATCAATCAAAGGACTTGTGTGCATGCATATAAGCCTAACCAGTGGCCATGGACAACAGGTGTGGGGGCATATGTGGGGACGGGTTTGGGATGGGAATGGGGGGATGAGGACAATTATGTGATATCATAATCAATAAATTAAAAAAATAAAACAAAAACATTTGCTTCTTTCTAAATCATATTTAGTAACAAGGAAAACAAAAATAATACCCATATATACATCATTAGAATGCACCAGTTCCACTTTCACGTAGGATATAAAAAACATGTCACTGATAATTTAACAATGATAAAAATATAGGTAATCAGCAAAAGCATACCATTCCTTGAGCCTATCAGAGAACTGAGATAAACTGAATTTCAAAGAGTGACCAGCCCCTTGTGGGACATATGAACTGTTTCACCTTTGGCAAGTATGGAGACAGAGGTGGCTGACAGCAGTTGAAAAGAAATCAACTGAAATTTTAATGAATTCTTAAATTCTTAATAGGCTAAGGTCTCAGTAGTTTGTAATATCTGGCATCTAGGGCACTAATACACTCACTGCCAAATTCTTGTTCACAGTCCTTAATCAGAAGCACACAAACATGACTGGGGACAAAGCAGGAGTACAAAAAGAGCCCATTTAAGTGGTTCAGGTATGCAGGAAACAATCAAGTGTTACTGGTGGACAGAAATGCAGCCCCATACACTATCTAAACTATTCTAGGGGAGAAACAGAAAACTTGCTCCTTTTGGACCCAGGTTTAAAAACAACAAACATACAAAACACTGTTTCTAGAGGAGGAGTAGGAAACTCTGGGCCCAAGATCCTACAAGAATAAAAAAGCAGTGATAAGCTATTGATCAGGAAAGAGCAAGACTATATCTATCACCCAAAACCAACCCCAGATACAAACCAGAGTTTAGCTGGCATGCTGAAAGGAAAGAATGCTAAGAAAAAAATGTGTAACCCTCAAAGGCCAGTTGTATATGACTCTCCTAAATTTAAGGCTGAACAGGATAACAGAAAGTGTTTCCTGCATCAACACAAGGCTACTATCTAGTAATAAAAGGAGTCTAACGCTATGAAGTAGGCAAGAGCACAAAGACAGACACCCCTCTAAAGGCACAGGTATGAAGGAACTGCTGAAAATTTAGGGTTGAGAAAAATCATTGAGAAAAATTCTATGGCACTGTAGGCTCCACTCTAAGCAAAGCAATGTACATTATTCAAGCCAGATAGCAATGAAGTGAGAAAAAGAGAACACTATCTCCAGCATATTTTATGATACCAGTATTATCCTGATACAAAAGCTAGAAAAACACACACAAGTAAACTACAGATCAAGATTTCTCATAAACAAAGTCATATCCAATGATATAGATAGAGAAATGATACATAAAATGATATAGAATAACATCTATATATATAAAAGTCTAAGTTATCAGAAAGACTGATCCCTATGATGTGCACTGATCACCAGGAGGCAGATGCTCATTTCAGGAGCTGCTCCCTGGTGGTCAGTGTACTCCCACAATCAACCTCCCCCAGCTAGCCAACCTCCCGCTATTTCTCCTCAGGCCAGCAGGCCCCAATCACCTGTTCTGGGCCTGCTTCCAACCTCCTGTGGTCTCTCCCCTCCAGCCAGCCAACCTCCTGTGATCGATCCCTCTCCTCTGGCCTGCAGGCCCCAATTGCCTGATCAGGGCTGGGCCCCAGGCTGGGACAGGGAATTGGGGTGGGTGGTGGCAGACACGGCACCTTTCCCAGGGCAGACGAGGGCCAGCTCCTTCCTTGGGGCCATTAACTAACCTCCCATGTCCTGTTCCTCCTCCCAGCCAGCAGGCGCTGATCAGCCTACCGCCCACCAGTCGCAGTGGCAGTGCAGTGGCCAGGGATAGTGGAGGGGGGAGACAGGGAACTGCATGTTGGTGGGGCGCCAATGATGGTGGTTTGGAGTCTCTCATCCATTCCTACCACACCTGGCCTAGCAACCATCACCTCCTTTCCAGCCCAAGCCTGATCAGCCTGGCCCTGATAGAGGCCAGGCCTAGAGACCCCATCCAGGCAAGAATTTTGTGCACCAGGTCTCTATTAGAATATAAAATGATATAAAGTAAAATACAATGTTATAAAAAAGAATAATACATCATGACAAAAAGGAGTTTATCGTGGGACTGTAAATGTTTTTATACATTTGCAATTATATCAATATACCAGTAAAAATTAATAGACTAAAAAGTAAAAAAGATATCATCTTAATGCATAAAAAGCATTTGACTTAATTTCAGAGACATTCATGATAAAGGAACACCCAGCAAACTAAGAATTAATTGGATCTTTCTTAATCTGATCATGGGCATCTACAAAAATCCTAAAATTAACATCATACTTAATGGTGAAACATGGAATGCTTTTCCCCTAAAATCAGGAACATCTCAACGATATCTGCTGTTACCACTTCTGTTCAAAATTATATTAGAGATCTAGCCAATTCATTAATGCCTGAAAAATAAAAGCATACAGGGTGGGAAAAAAAGAAATAAAAGTGTCTTTATTTGTAGAAAACACAACGGCCTATGTAGAAAATCCTGTTGAGTTTACCACACACACACAAAAGAAAATCTATTAGACCTAATAAGTTTATTATCACCAGATACAAGGTCAATATAAGACAATTAATTTCTATATAATAAAATTTGGCTGTTGCAGTTTAAAAAAGAACCACTTATGATACTATTTTAAACAGGAAATTCTAAGGCAGAACAAATGTAACTAATATGTGTATGATTTCTATGCTGAAGACTTCAAAACCCTGAACCCTAAGGAAGACTTAATTAAATGGAGAAATATACCATGTTCATTGATTGAATGATTAACTATTTTTAGGATGTAACTTCTGCCCAAACATATATACATAATCATTAAAATCTCAATCAAAACCCCAGCAAGCTTTTATTAGAAATTGAGAATATATATCTAAACTGTTTATGGAAAAGCAAAGGAGCTAGAATAACCAGACCAATTTTGAGAAGGAAATATGAAGTTGGAAGACTCATACTACTTATTTCAAGACTGTAGTAATAAAGACAGTGTATTATTGGCATAAGATAGACATATAAATACAATATAAAAAGACCAGCAAATACTCACTATTTTCTTTAAAGAATCCATCAATCTTATAAAATTCGTTTCTGTTATCTGTCTGTGCTACCCCAATCTCAAGAACCCTGATCCATCCAGAGCTCCAGGCTCCCATCCTCCAGCACACTTTCTTACTGGAGCAGTCCTGGCTTCAGGCATGAGAATTCTGGCAGATCCATTGCCTTGTCACTGAAAGATGCCCAACCTTCTTCAACTAATTTCTATTAAGTGCCTGATATGGGCAAAGCTTTGAACTCTGTTTTGGGCTCAAGAAGGCCTGGTCTCTCTTACCCTCTGAAAGAGGATACAGATCGATCCTACATACCAGGCTTACCCTTGCCTTCCACTGGTCTGAGAACCTGCGGTTCACTAGGAAAAGGCCTGGGCAGGCACTGCCAGGTCAGGGTCACTAGTTACATGGCAGCCAGTGAGGGTCCCTTACCCATTGTGTCCTTGCATTGGAATGCGATGATTCCCAGGCTTGAATTCTCCAAGCAAAGGTAGGGGACCAGAGCAAACTTTACCTACCCACCCCCCCAATTCTTAGGGAAACACAACCATTCTGCCCAGTACTCATGGCAAGCTGAGGTCACTGTACTCATTAGTGGTAGTCTCCAAGTCGCCAGGACTCCACAACTCTGGAGTCCAGGTTTATGCTCACCACTAAGATAGCACCTGCAACAGCTTGGGATTGAGCCCAGAGCCTTGAACTTGCCTGTTTCCGCCATTAATATTTGCTAGTCTATTTGTATTATTTTTATATGACCATCTTATGTCAATAATACACATTCTTTACAGGATACAGACCTTGGTGGAGCTGCCAAAGAGCAGGCAGGGGGGCAGGGGTTAGTAGGGGAAATGAGAGTATCTATAAAAAGAATGCTTAGGTCCCTGGCAAGAGGTCTATAGAACAGGGGTCTTCAAAGGAAAAGGCTGCAGCAGAGGGTACTCCTCAGGTTCACTCAATAGATTTTTTTTAAAAATCTTTATTGTTGAAAGTATACATATGTCCCCCTTTTCCCCTTCAATCTCCTCGCTACCCCCAGCTCTCACCACCCTACTGCCTGTGTCCATGGGTTATGCAAATATGCATACAAGTCTTTGGTTGATTACTCATCCACCTTCCTCTGCCGTCCCTTTGAGATTTCACACTGTTCCAATAAATTTTTGACAATGGTAATTAAATGAAGGAATTTCAACAAATGATGAAAATTTCAATGATGCTAGAAAAATTGGACAGCATATGCAAAAATATTCATCTTGACACCTTAGCTAAGACCATATAAAAATGAATTCAAAATCAATTACTGACCTAAATGTAAAAGCAAAAATCATATAATGTCTAGAAGAAAAAGTAGTAAACCTTTGAAACCTTTATTTAAGCAAAGATTTATTGAGACAGGAACAGCATGGACCATGAAAAATGTTGGTAAATTGGGCTTGAAAAATTCTGCTCTTCAAAAAATAAAATGAGAATCCAGAGTGGGAGATATATTTGCAAAACACATATTTGATAAAGAATTTTTCTCCAGAATGTATAAAGAACTCTTACAATCCTACCTAATAAAAGAGTAATATGAAATTAACCATCACTCTGCCACACCCACCAGCCAATCAGAGCGAGTATGCAAATAAACCCAGTCAAGATGGCTATGGCTACAGAGAGCTGGAGGGAGGCTTGGGTTTCCCAGGCAACACAATTCAAGATTTCTGCCTGCCCTTGCCTGCTCAGGACTCTGCTCAAGGCTACAAAGTTTCAATTATAGAAGGTAAACAAATTCCAACAGAAATGGCAGCAGCCATGGAGCAAGCAGGAGGTTTGGCTCCACTCCAGGTTAGAAAGTTTCAATTGTACCCTGTTTCCCCCAAAATAAGACAGTGTCTTATATTAATTTTTGCTCCCAAAGATACGCTAGATCTTATTTTCAGGGGATGTCTTATCTTTCCATGAAGAAGAATACGGTACAAATTTACTGTTAAATGAAAATAAAGGAAATTTATTACCTGTATACGGTATGGTAGTACAGTAATTGTCAACATAAACCAGACAAACTGCGAATCCTAAAGTATCAAGAATTTACTCATTTATTCAATGATAATCATGTCATTATCTTCTGGAACATCATCATAACAATCCAATTCCTGAATTTCCTGGTGAATTTCTTGTGACTCCATTTCTTTCAGAATCAGTGAACCAAATCTCTCATGTTTAGCAATAGCACTATCTTTAAATGAGTACTTCTTGTCAAAGTAGCCTGCTTGCAGTGCATTTGCAATGCAACTGTCAGTGATTTTCTCCCATGAATTCTTCACCCAAGTTACAACTTCTTGCAAGTTTAGGTTTCACAAAGTTTCCAAGCTGATTTCTCTCCATTCATACAGCAGTGACATCAGGACTCTGCGTAACGTCACTGGTTGCTAGACGCCAGTCGGGAGGCCCTAGCAACCAGTTTACGGTAATTAATTTTCATTCTGAGGCAGAGCCTGGGGGCCTTATTTTCGGGGGGATGCCTTATATTTCACTCAGAAGGAAACCTGTAGGTAGGTCTTATTTTCAGAGGATGTTTTATTTTCAGGGAAACACAGTAGAAGGTAAATAAATTCCAGATACCAGGGCCTCTGCTTGGGTCACCAGGGAGTGTGGCTGGCTTGAAAACCACCTCAGGCTCCTCACTCAGGCCACAACATGCCCCAAGGGAAACCCACATCCTGATCCAGCATATCCTTCAGGGAAAACCAGCTGGCCCCCACTCATGCACCAAGCCTCTATCCTATCTAATAAAAGAGTAATATGCAGATTGACCATCACTCCAACACACAAGATGGCTGCCCCCATGTGGTCAAAGATCCTGCCCTTATGTGGACATAAGATGGCCACCACAAGATGGCCAGTAGGGGAGGGCAGTTGGGAGGGACCAGGCCTGCAAGGGAGGGCAGTTTTGGGCAATCAGGTAATCAAGGGAGGAAAGTTGGGAGGCGATCAACCCTGAAGGGGAGGGCAGTTAGAGGTGACCAGGCTGGCAGAGGAGGGAAGTTGGGGGCAAACAGGCTGGCAGGGGAGCAGTTGGATATCAATCAGGCTGGCATGGGAGTGTTTAGGGGTGATCAGGCTGGCAGGCAGACAAGCAGTTGGGAACCAGCAGTCCTGGATTGTGAGAGGGCAGTTGGACATCTCTTGAGGGGTCCTAGATTGGAGAGGGTGCAGGCTGGTCTGAGGGACACCCTCCCCATGTGCATGAATTTCATGCACCTGGCCTCTAGTATAATAATAACATTAACAACCTAATAAAAATGAACATAAATTTAAATCTTCCCCGCTTGTCAAGAGTTTACATTACACCTCTTTGATTTTATTAAAGACCTACATTAGTACCTATTTGTACTAAAGAAAATAAATCCTAAAAGGATTTTCACTTTTATGAAGAAAAGATGAAAATAGTGTGTCAGCCTGTTTTGGTGATCAGGTTTTGCAGTGAGAAGTAGCATACCCTCCTCCTCAGTGAGAGTGATACTGCCAAGCTCCTTTCCTGGGAACTATACTTAGCATTTCAGCCTCAATCCCTTAGAACTTAGAACTTTGTCTGCTGGCATCTGTGCTTAATCTAGTTTTACTTTGTACATCCATTAGGGAAATGTGTACTAAGGTATCAGGAAAGCCTAGTAGAGCTCCTAAATGTTATCCTGTCTAATAAAGAGGGAATATGCTAATTGACCATAATGCCCTCACAAAGATGGCAGTGCCCACAACCAAAAAAGAAGGAATATGCTAATTGACTGCCACACTCTGATGGTGATGCCTATAGCCACAAGATGGCAGCACCCAGTCCTCTCAGCCCTGCTGGGGAGGCAGGCACACAGCATGGCTGGGCCTGCCACCACTAGGCAGGCCCACCTGCTCCAGGTGTATATTTACAGAGTCCACCATTCCCTTCAGCCCCCCAGCCACCCAGAGCCAGCCAGAGGGATGACCAAACGACTGAACAAGCAGGCTGCATAGGGTGATCGGGCCAGCAGGGGTGTCAGTGAGGGACAACAAAACGACTGAACAAGCAGGTTGTGTGGGGTGACCAGGTTGGCAGGGGGGTTAGTGAGGGATGACCAAATGACTGAACAGCAGGCTGTATGGAGTGACCAGGCTGGCGGGGGGTGGGGGGGCTGAGGGGCAACCAGGCTGGTAGGGAGGCAGTTGAGGGCAACCAGGCCAGCAGAGGGGGTTGTTGAGGGTGACCAGGCCAGCAGGGTGAGAAGTTGGGGGAGATTAGTCTGGCAAGGGGGGCAGTGAGGGGTGAATAAACTGGCAAAGGGGCACAGTTAGGGGTGAACAGACCAGCAGAGTGGGGGAGTTGGGGGTGACCAGGCCAGCAGGGGGAAGTTAGGGGTGACCAAGCCAATGTGAGGGGGGCAGTTAGGAGCGACCAGGCCAGCAGGGAGGAGGCTGTTGGAGGCATCCTGGTTGGCAGGGGGGGGGGGGGCGCGTGACCTGGCTGGTGGGTGGGGTGGAGTTAGGGGCGATTAGGCAGGCACACAGAGGCAGTGAGGGGTGATCAGGCTAGCAGGGGAGGCAGTTAGGGGTGACCAGGCAGGCAGACATGTGAGCAGTTAGGAGCTAGTGGTCCAGGATTATGAGAGGGATGTCCAACTGCCAGTTTCCGATCCAGCCTAAACTGGTAGTCAGACATTCTCAGAGGGGTCCTGGATTGGAGAGGGTGTAAGCTGAGCTAAGGGGACCCCCTCCCACCCCCGTGCATGAATTTCATGCACTGGGCCTCTAATGTTTAGTATAAAACTAGATATAATTAAGGGTATCAATTATAGTGAATGAAATAAAGACTGTGCATGCTTTGAACTTGCCTTAATACTATTTAAGTGCAGAGGGAAAGAACCTTGAAAGCTGTAGAAGTTACTAATTGTTCTGCTAGCAGCAAAGTGTTTTCTTTCACTTGGCATCCAGTAATGGATAAAGTGGTTATTCTAATGCTTGAGTGGATTGATGGGTGGACAAACTGTGATGTTCTGTTATCTTAAACATAAGGAGAAATCAGTCAGTCTTTTTAATAAGTGAAACTACATTGCACACATTATTCTACTTTATACAGGCTGCAGATTTATCCTATCATTCCTGACTTATTATATGTTATTGGTATTTTAGATAATAAGTATTATTTGGTAGGTTACTTTTTGGGTCTGGGAATGTGAGAAATGTGTAAATATAAATTAATGGTAATTCTTTGTTTCATGCCATTTTGGCTTACGAGTTTTCTCTACTTTTGGATAGCAGGGAAAACTGTGTATATGAATATCAAATGAATACTTTTTAAAAAGTTCCAAAGATATTGGTAATTAAGGATATGCAAGTAAAACCATAATGAGACACCACTAGCATGCTTATAAGAATGGAAGATATTAAAAAGAGAAAAAAACATGACAGTATCAGCAGCTGACAATGATGTAGAACTATTGGAACTTATATACTTCTGGTGGACATACAAAATATCACAGTTGCTTTAGGAAACAGTTTGGATATTGCTAACATAGCTGGACATACAATTTCGATATATAACCCTAAGTTCCCACTCCTAAGTACTTACCCAAGAAAAATGAAAACTTATATTCAGAAAAAAATACCTCTTCTAGAATGTGCATAACAACTTTAGTCATAATCACCAAAACTATAAATCTCTTGGTGAGTTGATACACAAATTATAGAATAATAGAATACCTCTAAGCTATAAAATGGAATAAACTTTGTATGCATACAACATGGGTAAATAGCAGAAACATGCTAGCAAAATAAGCTAGATGCAAAAGTCTATATATTATATGGTTCCATTTATGTCATTCTGGAAAATGAAAAACTAAAGGTACAGAATTTAGATCAATGGTGGCCAAGAATCTGGATAAAGAGTATTCATTCAAATGGAGCAGAAGGAAACATTTTGGAGTAATGAAAATCTATCCTACCTGATAATAGAGAAACATGTAAATTGACCATACCTTCGCTATGTGCACAGCTAATCAGAGAGAGTATGCAAATTAACTCAACAAAGATGGTGGATAATTTGCATACATACATGGGTCCAGGGAACCTCCTAGGCACCCAGGTCTCTCCCAGCCAGCCATAAGGCAGAGGCTTTAGGCTTGGGAAGGAGCCAAGTCTGCCATCAGAGGTGTGGGTGGGGAACTCCTTCCCAAGCCTAAAGCCTGGGGCAGAGGCTTTAGGCTTGGGGAGGTGCCAAGCCTGTGATCAGAGGTGCAGGGATTGGGGGAATCCCTTCCCAAGATAAAGCCTAGGGCCGAGGCTTTAAGCTTAGGGAGTTGCCGAGCCTATGATTGGAGGTGCTGAGGGTGGGAGAACCCTTTCCCAAGCCTAAAGCCTGGGGCAGAGGCTTTAGGCTTGGGCAGGGACTAAGCTTGGGATTGGAGGGAAGGGGAAAATATCAATGGAAATATATCCTCAGGTGAGGATAAAAAGAAAAAATAAAGAAAGAAATGTCATATCCTATGAAAGACACATCTTGAAAATGCTTAAAGAAAGTTGTCATTTTTCATGATGAAGGGACTGGAGTCCGTGTTGATGAAAATACCTTGGTGGCTGTGGTGACTGGCAGTGGCTGCAGCAGTGGGGTGATGGGGTTGATGACTTCCCCTGATCAGCCCGGTCTCCTCAAGCAAAGGGAGGCCAGACTGCAGCTTAGGTCCTTTCCCAATGGGGAATGGGCTTAAGCCATCCATAGAACATCCCCTGAGGGCTCCAAGTATGTCAGAGGGGGAAGGTTGGTCTGAGGGACCCCTCCCCAGTGCAGGAATTTTGTGCACCAGGCCCCTAGTATATATATAAAAGCCTAAGCAACCACCACAACTAAAACAACCAAATGGATGACCGAGCAGGCTTCATGGGGTGACTAGCCTGGCAGGGGGTTTAATGAGGAATGATCAAACAACTGAGTAGCAGGCTGCATGGGGCAACCAGCCCAGCAAGGATGGGGGGAAGTTAGGGGTGACCAGGTCAGCAGGGGTATTTAGGGGCACCCAGACTGGTCGTGGGGCAGTTATGGGTGACCAGGCTGATAGGCAGAGGCAATTAAGGGTGATCAGGTTGGCAGGGGGTGGGGGAACTTTTAGTGGTCACTATGCTGGCAGGAGGGCAATGAGGGGCAATCAGGAAGGCAGGCAGGTGAGTGGTTAGGAGCCAGTGGTCCAGGATTGTGAGAGGCATGTCCGACTGATGGTTGAGGCCCAATGCTGAATTGGAGAGGGTCAGGCTGGGCTGAGGGAACCCTCCCCCTCTGATGCTCATGCACAAATTTGGTGCAGCAGGCCTCTAGTATTCTATAATTTAACTACACAGGCATACCTCTTTTTTATCATGTTTTTGAAACATTGAAGGATTGGAGGAGGGAAAATGGCGGAAAAATAGGTAGGCAAGTCCTGACCCGGGTCACGAAGAGGAAGGAGAGAACACCCGAGGGTCCTGCTGGGAGTGCTGGTCAACAAGCCAAGAGAAAGCAGAACACCTGGGGAAATTGGGGGGCGCCTGATCAGGGTGTCCCTGACAATTAAGCACCCACAGCCGATCCTTTCCCAGAGCGACCTAAGGGCGAAGACAGGGAAAACTCGCCATCTTGACGGGAACAGATTTGGATTAGAGGAAGACCACCAAGTAGCTGTTCGCCCCTATACGCTGACCACAATCAGCATGAACGCTTGGATTCAAAGGAGAGCTCCACCCCAGGGTGAAAAATCAGATTTTGCGGAGATCCGGTGAGTTCCCATCGCGGTGCTTCCCAACGCAGAGCTCGCATCCCCCGCGCATCACCTCGCGCACAGCAGCCCGCGCACACCAGCCCGCATGCACCAGCTCTTGTGCACCAGGCGTACAGAGGGGTCTGTGTTTATAAGAAACCAGAGCTGGGCTGGAGGCACCCATGACTGTGGTCAGGGCTCCTAAGTGGGGGGATATCTAAGGAGCAGCAGGACTGGATCTGACTCAGAGAGAGTTACAGGAGAGTGTGGTCCGCTCCTCCTGCCCAACCCCCACCCCTCCATAGATCAGGGACACAGAGAGGGGAAAAAAGCTAGAAAGGCCTCAGAACCCTGGCTCTCTACCACCAAGAAACACCGCCACCTAGAGGCTACAGTACATATGGACTCTAGATCTGCTTTAAAAATCAAGACCTGATTACAACACGGAAGAAACACTGGGAACTGCAATTATCGCCCAGGATGGGAACTGGTGAGCTAGACAGAACAACAGAGGAAGTGAATGACCTTCATTACTGCAAATTTTATTTAATTTTTGATTTTGATTTTCTAATTGTTTAATTTTTTCTGTTTTTGTTTTGTTTTTTAAGTTACATTAGTTGTAAGAAGATTTTTTTCATCTTTCCTCACTTAATTTTACCTTTTTAATTAATTCACTTTTGTATGTAATCAATATTATTACTACTATAATTTTGCCCTTTTTATCTTTTTTATCTTATTTTCTTTTGTTTATTTTTATCATTATCTTTTAAGTGCCATATTATATACTTTTTTTTCTTTCTTTTTTTTTTCTTTTCTCTTTTTTTCCCCTTTGGGATTACTATTCAACAGACTATTTATACTTTTCCTTCTCCAACGCTCTATTCTAACTCAACCCTACCTTTATGCCATCACTCTCCTCCTAATCCTTTCCCTTTGGTGTCCTGCTTATCTTAACACTTTAATGCTCTAGATTTTCCCTATTTTTTTCTATTTCCCCCCTCCTAAAATTTCACCCTTCCTGTGTATATCTAACTCCCAACCCCCTACTCCAAGCCCATTCACACCTACCTTGTCGCTGTCCTAAGAAAAAACAAATCCTTCTCTCTACCCCTTTATAGTTGTATGCTAAATGCTAACTATATCAAAGTTTTATGCTTTTTTGTAAGATTGGTTTGCTTATTCTTTTTATTTGCTTGTATGATTTTGTTAGCTGGGTTCTAGTCACCTTTATTGGAGGATATTAATATTGAAAACGCTTTTCTGTTCAGTGCCTTGTGTGTTGTACCTAGTTGTGTTATATTTTGTACCTTTAAATCTAAGCAGGAGAGAGAGAACTACATAAACAGGCATACTAAAAAGATCATGGAGAGGCTAAGAAACAACCCGCCTATGAAAGACAACCAGGATCACCAGAAAAGGAAGTAAACAATTTAGAGGCAAGCAACCTACCAGAGCAAGAATTCAGAGCAATGATCATGGGATGGCTAAAATGAATGGAAGACAAATTTGACAATATGAGTAAGACCCAAGAGGATCTGAAGAAGAACCAAGGGGATTTGAAGAAGAACCAAGAGGAAATGAAGGTGACCCAAGAAGAAATGAAAAATGACATCGCTTCTATGAAGAACTCAATAGAAAGCATCAAGAGTAGACTAGAAGAAGCAGAGGACCACATCAGTGAGCTAGAAGACAAGATGGAAAAAAAATAGCCAATTAGAGCAGCTGCTAGAAAAAATAAAAAATAAAAAAAACAGGAGGAGAGCCTACGGGAGCTTTGGGACAATACGAAACAAAACAATATTAGAATAATAGGGGTCCCAGAAGGAAAGGAAACTGAGCAAGATATGGAAAAAGTATTTTAAGAAATAATGACAGAAAACTTTCCTGAGATAGAGAAGAAAGAACCGACACAAATCCAAGATGCTCGAAGAGTGCCCAACAAAATGAACCCCCAAAGATCAACACCCAGACACATCATACTTAAACTGGCAAAAAACATTGACAAAACCAGAATCTTAAAAGCAGCCAGAGAGAGACAGAAAGTTACATATAAAGGAACTCCCATCAGACTAGCAACTGATTTCTCAACAGAAACTCATCAGGCCAGAAGGGAATGGGATGACATATACAAAGTCATGCAAAGGAAGGGTCTGAACCCAAGAATACTGTACCCTGCAAGGCTGTCAATCAAAATTGAAGGTGTAATCAGGAGCTTCACTGACAAAAACAGACTAAAGGAATTTATCTCCACCAAGCCAGCAATGCAAGAAATGCTAAACGGTCTACTGTAAAAATAAAGAAATAGGAAGTGAAGAAGGAACACAGGGGGATAGAATAAAAATGGCATCGATACCTACCTATCAATAATTACTCTAAATGTAAATGGTTTAAATGCTCCAATCAAAAGACATAGGGTAACAGATTGGATAAGAAAGCAAAACCCATACATCTGCTGTCTACAAGAAACCCACCTCAGAAAAAAAGACGCCCACAGACTGAAGGTGAAAGGATGGAAAATGTTTTTCCAGGCAAACGGAAATGAAAAAAAAAGCTGGGGTAGCAATACTTATATCTGACAAATTAGATCTCAAAGTGAAGGACATAACAAGAGACAATGAAGGCCACTTCATAATACTAAGGGGAACAATACAACAAGAAGAAATAACCCTGGTAAACATATATGCACCCAATACAGGAGCACCCAAATACATAAAAAAAAAAAAAACTGCTGGAAGACATTAAGGAAGATATTAATAGCAATACAATCATAGTAGGAGATTTTAATACCCCACTGTCACCTTTGGACAAATCATCTAAACAAAAAATCAGCAAAGAAACATCAACGCTAAATGACACACTTGACCAGATGGAATTAATCGACATCTTCAGAACATTTCACCCCAAAGCCACAGAATACACATTCTTCTCAAGTGCACATGGGTCATTTTCAAAGATAGATCATATGCTGGGACATAGGCAAAGTCTCTTCAAATTCAAGAAGATAGAAATCATATCAAGCATCTGCTCAGATCATAGTGGCATAAATTGGAAATCAACTACAATAAAAATAATCCAAGGAAATCAAACACATGGAAACTGAATAGCATGCTATTGAACAAGGAATGGGTTACCAGGGAAATCAAGGAAGAAATTAAAAACATCATGGCAACAAATGACAATGAAAACACAACAATCCAAAATCTATCAGACACAGCAAAAGCAATCTTGAGAGGGAAGTTCATATCTCTGCAAGCCTATTCTAAAAGACTAGAAAAAACGGTAACAAATTATTTAACTCTACAACTCAAACAGTTAGAAAAAGAGCAACAAGAAAAGCCCAGTGTAAGCAGAAGGAAGGAAATAACAAAAATCAGAGCGGAGATAAATGACATAGAGATCAAAGAAACAATACATAAAATCAACAAAACTAAGACCTGGTTCTTTGAAAGAATAAACAAGATTGATGAACCTCTAGCCAGGCTAAGCAAGAAACAAAGCGAGAGGACCCAAATAAACAAAGTCAGAAATGAAAGAGGTGAAACAACAACAGACCCCGCTGAAATACAAAGGATTGTTACAAAATACTACGAACAACTCTATTCCAACAAACTGGACAACCTGGAGGAAATGGACATATTCCTAGAAAAATATAACCTTTCAAAACTCAATCAGGAAGAATCTAAAAATCTCAATATACCAGTGACTTTGGAATGAATTGAAGCAGTCATCAAAAAGCTTCCAGCAAACAAAAGCCCAGGGCCAGATGGCTTTACAGGAGAATTTTACCAAACATTCAAGGAAGAACTAAAACCTATCCTCCTCAGACTATTACAAAAATTCAAGAGGGAGGAACACTTCCAAACTCCTTCTATGAAGGCAGCATCACCCTAATACCAAAACCAGATAAAGATAACACAATGAAAGAGAATTACAGGCCAATATCCCTCATGAACATAGATGCCAAAATCCTCAACAAATTCTAGCAAATCGGCTGGAACAGAACATCAGAAAGATCATACACCATGACCAAGTAGGATTTATTCCCGGAATGCAAAGATGGTACAATATCCGCAAATCAATAAACGTGATACATCACATAAACAAACTGAAAGTTAAAAATCATATAGTCATATCAATTGATGCAGAAAAGGCATTTGATAAAATCCAACATCCTTTCCTGATAAAAACTCTCAACAAGATGGGAGTACAAGGATCATAACTCAACATAATAAAAGCTATATATGATAAACCCACAGCAAACATCATACTCAATGGGCAAAAACTAAAACCATTCCCCCTAAAAACAGGAACAAGACAGGGATGCCCACTCTCACCACTTCTGTTTGACATAGTACTAGAAGTACTAGCCATTGCAATTAGAGAAGAAGAGGAAATAAAAGACATCAAAATTGGAAAAGAAGAAGTAAAGTTGTCCCTATTTGCAGATGACATGATATTGTACATAGAAAACCCAAAAGACTCCATCAAAAAACTAATAGACTTAATAAACGAATTTGGCAATGTTAGCAGGATACAAAATCAACCCCAAGAAATCTATGGCATTTCTATACACCAATAGTGAAGTCATAGAAACAGAGACTAAAAAAGCAATCCCGTTTACCATCGCACCAAAAAAATTGAGATACCTAGGAATAAACTTAACTAAGGAGGTAAAAGACCTATATGCTAAAAACTACAAGACACTGAAAAAAGAGATAGAGGAAGATGTAAACAGATGGAAGAACATACCATGTTCATGGATTGGTAGAATCAACATCATCAAAATGTCCATACTTCCCAAAGCAATTTATAAGTTCAACACACTCCCTATTAAAATACCAACAACACTCTTCATAGACCTAGAAAGGACTCTCCAAAAGTTTATTTGGAACAATAAAAGACCCCGAATAGCCGCAGCAATTCTGAGAAAGAAGAGTAAAGTAGGAGGTATCTCAATACCAGATCTCAAGCTGTATTACAAAGCCACTGTTCTCAAAACAGCCTGGTACTGGCACAAGAACAGACATATATATCAATGGAATAGATTAGAGAATCCAGATATCAATCCAAATCAATATGCTCAATTAATATTTAACAAAGGAGGCACGAGCATGCAATGGAGTCAAGACAGTCTCTTCAGTAAATGGTGTTGGGAAAATTGGACAGATACTTTCAAAAGAATGAAACTAGAGCACCAACTTACTCCATACACAAAAATAAATTCGAAATGGTTACAGGACTTAAACATAAGACGGGAAACCATAAAAATACTAGAGGCATCCACAGGCAGCAAAATCTCAGATATATGCCAAAAGAACTTCTGCACTGATACTGCCCCTAGGGCAATGGAAGCTAAAGAGAGAATGAACAAATGGGACTACATCAAAATAAAAAGCTTTATTACAGCAAAAGAAACAATCAACAAAACAACAAGAAGTCCCATGGTATGGGAGAACATATTTGCAAATGATATCACTGATAAAGGTTTAATCTCCAACATCTACAGACAGCTTACACAACTCAATAAAAGGAAAATAAATGATTCAATTAAAAAATGGGAAACGGACCTGAATAGAATCCTCTCAAAAGAGGACAGAAGCAAGGCCAAGAGGCACATGAAAACATGCTCAAAGTCACTAATCATCCTAGAGATGCAAATCAAAACAACAATGCGATACCATCTGCTAGCTCCTGAAATTTGGCCAATTAATAATACTACGATGGTCTCTAAATTTTCAAGAGTAAGAGCTACAAATCTCTCACTTTCAATCAAAAGTTAGAAATGACTAACCTTAGTGAGAAAGGTATGTCTTATTTTAAGAAATTGCCACAGCCATACCAATATGCAATAATCACCACCCTAACCAACCAGTCAGAATGGCCAACATCAACAAAACAACAAACGACAAATGTTGGCGAGGTTGCGGAGAAAAAGGAACCCTCGTACACTGCTGGTGGGATTGCAGGTTGGTGCAACCACTGTGGAGATCGGTATGGAGCTTCCTCAAAAAACTGAAAATGGAACTCCCATTTGACTCAGTAATCCCACTACTAGGAATATACCCTAAGAAACCAGAAACACCAATCAGAAAGGATATATGCACCCCTATGTTCATAGCAGCACAATTTACAATAGCTAGGATTTGGAAACAACCTAGGTGCCGGTCAGATGATGAATGGATCAGAAAACTATGGTACATCTACACCATGGAATACTATGCGGCCATAAAAAGGAAGGGATTTTCATCATTTGCAGTAACCTGGATAGAACTGGAAAGCATCATGCTGAGTGAAATAAGCCAGTCAATGAAAGAGAAACACCACATGACTTCACTCATTTATGGATATTAAAGATCATTATAAACTAATGAATAGAAAGATAGATATAGAGACAGTAAAACAACAAGCAGACTGTCAAATGACAGTGGGGGAGGGGGGTAGGGAGATCTTGGGGAGATAGGGGATCAACCGAAGGACTGGTATGCATACATAAAAGTACAACCAATGGACATAGAACTCTGGGGAGGGAGGGCATATATGGGGGGGGGGGGCAATGGTAAGCTATGTACACATAATACCTTAATAAATTTTTTAAAAAGAAAAAAAATAAACATTGAAGGATTGTGGCAACTATATGTCTAGAAAGTCAATTAGCACCATTTTTCTCATATCATTTGCTCACTTTGTGTCTGTTTCACATTTTGGTAATTCTTCCAATATTTCATCCTTTTTCATTTTTATTATATTTTTATGTTGATTTATGATCAGTGATATTTGATGTTACTATTGTGTTTGTTTTGTGGCACCACAAACCATGTCCATCTAAGAGAGGGAACTTAGTAGTTGTTAAATGTGTGTATTCTGACTGCTCCACCAACCTGCCATCAATCTGTCTCTATCCATCTCTTCAGGATTCCCTATTCCCTGAGACAAAACCATATTGAAATTTGGCCAATTAATAATACTACGATGGTCTCTAAATTTTCAAGAGTAAGAGCTACAAATCTCTCACTTTCAATCAAAAGTTAGAAATGACTAACCTTAGTGAGAAAGGTATGTCTTATTTTAAGAAATTGCCACAGCCATACCAATATGCAATAATCACCACCCTAACCAATCAGCAGCTGTCAAGACTGAGGCAAGACCTTACACCAGTGAAAACCTTATAACTAGCTGAAGGCTCAGATAATGGTCATCAATTTTTACAGTAAAGATTTTTAAATTAAGGTATGTACATAGTATGTTATTTTTTAAATATTTTTGTACATAGTATTTTAAATAAATAATGCTATTGCATATTTAATAGACTACAACATAGCATATTATAACTTCATGCACTAGGAAAACACAAAATTGTATTATTCTTTATATTTGCTTTATTGTGGTAGTCTGGAAATGAACCTGCAATATATATCTCAGGTATGCCTGTATTTGTTGTTAAATAACCATATACATTTGTCAAAAATTATCAAACTACACGCCTAAAAGGGTGAATTCAACTCTGTAAATTTTATCTCAATTATTCTGTCTTGAAAATGCACCTAGAATCACAACATTACCTATATAAAAATTTGTATTTTACTGTGAGAGTAATAGGATTACATATAGAAACTAGAGACCTGATGCATGGAATTCATGCACGGGGAGGTGTGTCATTCAGCCCAGCCTGCACCCTCTTCAATCTGGACTGCTAGCTCCCAACTGCAAGCCTGCCTGCCTTCCTGATTGCCCCTAACCGCTTCTGCCTGCCTGCATGATCACCCCTTAACCACTGCCCTGACAGCCTGACTGATGCCTAAATGCTCCCCTTCCAGGTTGTTTGCCCTAACTTCCCTCCCCTGTAAGCCTGATCACTCCTAACTGCCCTGCTGTACAGGCCTGGTCCCCTCGACTGCTTTCCCCTGCAGGCCTGGGTCCCCCACAACTGCCCTTCCCTGCAGGCCCAGTCAACCCTAACTTCCCTCCTCTGCTGGCCTGGTCACCCCTAACTGCCCTCCCCAACAGGCTTGATCACCCACAACTACCCCCACCCCTGCATGCCTGGTCCCTCCCAACTGCCCTCTCCTGCTTGCCATCTTGTGTCCACATGGGAGCAGGATCTTTGACCACATGGGGGGAGCCATCTAGTGTTTTGGAGTGATGGTCAATCTGCATATTACTCTTTTATTAGATAGGATAGAAACCTGTTGCATGGATGGGGTCCAGCTGGTTTGGCCTTAAAGGTGTCCCAAATCAGGGAGGGGGTTCCCTTGGGGTGTGGGGCAGCCTGGACAAGGGGCCTGTGGTGGTCTGCAGGCTGGCCATGCCTTCAGGCAACCCAAGTGGAAGCCCTGGTATCTGGGATTTGTTTAACTTCTACAATTGAAACTTTGTAGCCTGGAGTGGAGGCCTAGGCAAGCCAGGGCTGCAGAAGCTTGGCTTCTTCCATCACTGGGGCAACCCTAGACTCCTGCTCTCTCCAGCTCTGTGGTGCTGCCATTTTTGTTGGGATTTATTTATCTTCTATCATTGAAATTTTATAGCATTGAGTGGAGGCCTAGGCCGGCAAGGGCAGGCAAAAAGCTTGACTTCCTCCATTGTCAGGGAAACCCAAGCCTCCCTCCTGCTCTCTGTGACTAGAGCCATCATGGTTGGGTTTATTTGCATATTCTCTCCTGATTGGCTGATGGGTGTGGCTTGTGGGTTTGGTGGAGCTACAATCCATTTGTATATTACTCTTTTATTAGATAGGATGTTGATTTGTGGTTTGGATTGATGATTGCCAAAGGATGTCAGGGGTTCCATAAGGAATGTATGAAAAATATTCTTTGGAGTGTATAAAGAATATATTAGAAATTAATTTTTAATCTCTTAAATTTTTATCAACATCTATTTCTGAATTTGTTTTAAAATGTTAGGGGGTAATTAAGACACCTGAGTTTTGATGCAGTTATATAATTCTATAAATTGTCTTCAGTATCTCTTTCATTGAAAGTTCATTAACACAAGACAAATGTTAAAAATCTAAATGAAATCAACACCTTATAGTTTGTGAAAATTATCCTTATTAGAAGGTCCTTTAACTACAGTGAAGTTCTCACATGGCACTCAACCATGTAAACAAAAGAATGGGAAGGAGTTGATAGATAGAGTTCTGGTTAAGAATATGTTCCCAGTGAGTAAGCAGAAGCCAAAAATCATATGAAAGACAGAATGTTATAGAATAAGCTATTTATTTTAATGGTATATTTTTTATTGTATAACAACCGTATGAAAGACTAGAAATAGTCCAGTTAGAATACTCTTAAAGACTATTAGGGAGCCATGATAATTGAAAAGAAAGGAATCTTAGATCTTAAGGTTATTCAAAAATAGTCCATGGCCCCTAAGACATAAGCACAAATAACTAAAACTGGCTAAACAAAGTTGAAACCTTATTAATATTCACTGGATGAATGTCAGCCTACCTGAAGAGGAAGAACCTAAGAATAAAACTTACTAAGGATGAGCAACCACCATAGGAAAAAGGCAAGTCAGATAGTGAATCACTGCCAGGGCAGAAGGGACATTTGAATAATCTCTATTCAAATGTACATGGACATGAAAGAGAGGGGGGAAAATAAAAAATAATACATACTAGTCACCTAGACGTCACAAGAAGATAAACCTGCTATGTCTGGAGATTTTGTGTTCTGGTAATTCTAAGACCTACACAGTGCCAATGGATGAAGCTGCTAAAAATTAAGATTCAGAATGATGGAACTGGAAACATACTACCTAATAAAAGAGTAATATGCAAATTAACCATCACTATGCTACACCCACAAGTCATGCCCACAAGCCACACTCACCAGACAATCAGAGCGAGTATGCAAATAAACCCAACCAAGATGACTGCCAGAAGGGAGGCTTGGGCGGCAGCAGAAGAAGCCAAGCTTTCCACACACTGGTGGGCCCAGGCCTCCACTCAAGGATACAAAGTTTCAATTATAGAAATGGCAGCAGCCAGGGATGGAGCAGAAGGCTTGGTTCCGCTCCAGGCTACAAAGTTTCAATTGTAGAAGGTAAATACATTCCAGATACCAGGGCCTCCATTTGATTCACCAGGGGGTGTGGCTGGCTAGCAAACCACCACAGGTCCCTCCCTCAGGCCGCCCCACTCCCTAAGGGAACCCCCACCCTGATCCGGGACACCCTTCAGGGAAAACCAGCTGGCCCCACCCATGCACCAGGCTTCTATCCTATCTAATAAAAGAGTAATATGCAGATTGACCATCACTCCAACCCACAAGAAGGCTGCCCCCATGTGGTCAAAGATCCTTCCCCCATGTGGACACAAGATAACCACCACAAGATGGTGAACAGGGGAGGGCAGTTGGGAAAGACCAAGCCTGCAAGGGAGGGCAGTTGGAGGCAATCAACCCTTCAGGGGAGGGCAGTTTGGGGTGACCAGGCCAGCAGAGGAGGGAAGTTCGGGGCAAACAGACTGGAAGACAGAAGTGGTTAGGGGCAATCAGAAAGGTAGGCAGGCGAGCAATTGGGAGTCAGCAATCCTGGATTGTGAGAGGGATGTCCAACTGTTCACTTAAATGGCAGTTGGACATCCCTCAAGGGGTCCCAGATTGGAGAGGGTGCAAGCTGGGCTGTGGGACATCCCCCCCCCGCCCCCATGCACGAATTTTGTGCACTGGGTCTCTAGTTAAAATAAATAAAAGAAAAGAAAGGCTGATGAGGACCTTACAACTTCATCATCACAGCACATAGAAAACAAAACTTTACTACACTATGAGTATTAATTTAGAGAGACTAAACTGTAGTGTTCTTCCATGAATTAACAAGTAAAGAGATTGACCTCTTTGGAAACTGTCTTGGATAATTTAAAGAAAAAGGGGAATTCCTTCTTGTCCTCTTTCCCCTCATACCCAAAGCCATTCTCTGAGATACCCATAGAAAAGACCCAGGCTAGACAAAAATTCTTCCCCTCACCACTCTGAATAAATGTACTAATCAGTATCTTTACTGAGAAGATATAAGAAACTGTTTTTCTTTTCTTTATTTTTTTAAATATATATTTTATTGATATTTTACAGAGAGGAAGGAAGAGAGATAGAGAGCTAGAAACGTCAATGAGAGAGAAACATCGACCAGCTGCCTCTTGCACACCCCCCATTGGGGTGTACATGCCCTTGACCGGAATTGAACCCAGGACCTTTCAGTCCGTAGACCGACGCTCTACCACTGAGCCAAACCAGTTTTGGCAAGAAACTGTTTTTCTTTTAATTGAAATTCTCCCATTACTTTATTCATTACCATATTGCCCACATACCAGTATAAGATGTGAGATTATAGTTGTTTTACTTTTTTCTTTTCTTTTCCTTTTTCTTGAATTTACTGGGGAAATACTGGTTAACAAAATTATAAAGAATTTAGGTGCATTATTCTACAGCACATCATCTGTACCCTATATGTGTGTTCAATCTCCATCCATCAGCATTTATCCCTCTATATCCTCTTCTACCCTAACCCCCGGTAATCACCATACTGTTATCCATGTCGATGAGTATTTTTAAAAATTATCTTTATTATTGAACTAGAGGCCTGGTGAATGAAATTCGTGCTGGGGGCGGGGGATACACTAAGCCCAGCCTGCATCCTCTCCAATTAGGACCGCTTTAGGAATGTCTGACTGCCCTCTTGCAATATGGGACCACTGGTTCCTAACCACTCACCTGCCTGTCTGTCTGATTGACCCTAACCCTCTGCCTGCCTGCCTGTTCGACCCTAACCTCTCTGCCTACCTGCTTGTTTGATGCTAACCTCTCTGCCTGCCTGCCTAATTATCCCCAACTGCCCTCCTCTGCTGGCCTGATCTTTCCCTCAACTTCCCTCCCCTGCCAGCCTGATTGACCCTAACTGCTTCTGCCTCAGCCTCCGCCACCATGGCTTTGTCCAGAAGGAAGTCAGACATCCAGAAGATGGCCAGTTGACCCAGTCTAATTACGATATTACCCTTTTATTAATATAGGATTGCTTACATTGGGGGGGGAGGGGAGTTTCAGCAGGAGGAGATGCTCTTAGCAGACAAAAAATATATAATCTCTATATCTGGATTGATTGCCACCCATATGCACAATACTGCCAAACCAGTCATTAAAAAATTGAATCACTATCATACCTCTTACACCAAACAGCTGTTGCCCTTAAAACCCCTGTTCAGTCCCCACTTTAGGTTCTGCCTTCTTGTTCACCCAGAATAGGTTCTGATTAGCTGGTTTCTATGCCAGTCAGTGTCAAAAGATCTGCCTCCTAGGCAGCCATTGGCTCCTCAAAGTTCACCCAGTTTAATTCTGATTGGTCAGTTTCTATGCCAGTCAGAATCTCTGGGCCCATCTCCAGGGCTGATCCACAGCCTCTGTAGCAGCTGCTGATCAGGCCTTGCCTCTCTCTCTCCAGGCCTCATCAGCAGCTACTGTGGCTGCTGATCAGGCCCTACCTTTCTCTCCAGACCTCTCTCTGGGCCTGATCTGCAGCTGCCACACCTGCCTCACCCCACACATCACCTCTGCCACTCTTCCTGCAGGCCACCAGCCTTGATGTGATAGGAACCTCTGGGTCATGGAGGTGAGACTGAGAGGTGCTCCATGCACTTCCTGGTGACTGGTCATCTGTCTGGTCATTTAAATTGTGATGGCCCCTGGATTTTTATAATGTAGAAGTTATACAGATGTACCCCTTTTCCCCATTGACCCCTTCTAGTCTTCCTCCTCCCTCCATGCACTTTTTTCTCTTTTTACTTTTTTTCTTGTCCCTCCACCCTCCCACTTAGCCCCCCAAACCTCATCACCAACAGCTATCACCCTGCTCTCTCTATCTATGAGTCTGTCTCTACTTTGCTTGTTAGTTCATTAGAGTCCACATATGAGTGAAAGCATATGATACTTGTCTTTCTATGAATGGCTTACTTCACATAGCATAATGCTCTCTAGATACATCCATACTGGTGCAAAAGGGTAAGATTTCCTTCTTTTTACAGCTGAGTAGTAGTCTGTAGTGTAAATGTACCACAGCTTTTTTATCTGCTTATCTACTGCTGGACACTTGGGCTGCTTCCAAATCTTAGCTATCGTAAATAGCACTGCAATGAACATAAGAGGTGCATATATTCTTTTAAATTTGTTTTTCAGGTTTCTTAAACTATTAAATACACAGTGTCTAAACTTCAGAGTTTCTCAGACAGCATGATTGCAAGGTTATATGTTAGAATTTCTCAAATAGATATACAAATATGGGTTTGGGACCAAGTTCTAACTTTACTAGCTAACTGAAGGAACAACTAGTATATTGATATAAAAATATATTACAAGATTAAAATAAATTTTAAAAGTTCAGCAATAGTCTAAATGTATAGTATAAATATACAATATATGAATGTAAGAAGGAAGTGGAGAAGAAGAAAAGAAATTAAAAATGAACCACTGAAGATCTGAAAATATATATCATTGATTGGTACATATGGATATAGACTAGAAAGAAATCAGTGAAATCGGAATCATCTAGAAACATCTTTAAGTCATTGGTCTGTGTTTAACTGCCTTGTTAACCACAAAAACAAAACAAAACAAAACAAACAGTTACGTATGTTAGAGGTCTTAGGGTTACTAATAGTTTCTCCTTTTGTGCTTAAACATATTCTCCTGAAAACTTGCAAAGAAACTTTAAAATAATTTTGGATTGGTGATACTAGAGGATACTCACTCAAAGAAAAGGTAAAGAAAAAGAGAATTATTAAAGCAATTTCATCTGTTAAACATAAACAATGAAAATGGCGACTATATACAAAAAGATTAATAAATATTGGGCCCCAAAGAAACAATGTGGTTGGGGGAAAATATTTAAAAGTTAAAGGAATGAGAAGTAGTTATGTAATGCCCCAGCATGAAGGCTTTATTATAGCTATTAAATATAATAAATGAGTTTGTCGGAGATTGGAAGAGCAGAGATGTTTCTGAGTACGTCAGGAGTATATAATTTATGTTATTGGATACTTTAAATACTTAGGGGCCTCTCAAGATTTATTCTCAAGTAATATTTTAACTTCTTAAAACTGCCCTATCTACACAAGGCAACCACAGATACTGGGTTTAGTGTCTCCCCTCAGACAACACCACCATGACCTCATTAGAGAATGAACTTAGTGGCCATATATTTGGATACAATGGCTACCTATTGAATAGAGTACTGATATAGTATTAAGATAAGATATATATGAACCTTATATAAGTATATAGAATTGATATAGTATTAAGATAAGATATATATGAACCTTATATAAGTATATAGAATCTAAAATAAGTTGTAATTGTGTGAAATTGTGTGAAAGCATTATAAAATGGAGTAAAGGCCTGAAACCTAGCATGTAAGCTTGAGTGGTGACAGGGCAAAGCACGGACTGCTCACAGACCGAAGACCTGGGGGCACCACTGGCTGCGAACTACAGATAAGGACAGAAGGTCCACTACACCCTGGAAAATGGTCAGGCAAGCCCTGAACATACTGCTAACTACAGATAAAGACAGAAGGCCCACTACACCCAGGAATAAGGACAGGCCAGCCCTGAACAAAAGGGCTATATAAACTGAGACTTGAGAGCTTCACTTCGGTGATCACTCGCCTCCAACCGGACCACGTCTCCTCGTCTGTCTGATCTTCACTTCACGGTCTGTGACGCATTCGTTGCTGAGCCCAGAAGCCACCGAGCAAGGTAATAAATTGTGTCTCACTCCAATCTCGTTTCTATCTCTATTTGTCTTTGTGTGTGGGTCCGACCAAGGAAAACAAGTTGGGGGCTTAGGAGTTTTAGCTTGTAGAACTCAGACTAAGCTAGTTACCTGACTGACCTGCATGTTCCAAGCCTTGGTTGTGTAAAACTGGAACAAGTACTTTTCAAGGACTTATTGAGTCAGGCAGTTGGCTGTTACCTACAGGTCTTCCATAAGTAGACATCATTATACCCACTCATATAATTTCTTTAGAGGAGTTTAACATATTTAAATCTTTCCTAACAATAGAACCCAAGGTTTTTTATTTATAATGTTATGGCTACTAAGCCAGAATCAAAATAAATATTCTATTCTTAACCATGTTTTAACTTAACTTGCCATATTTTCAACTTAACCATGTTTTAACATGGAATGGAAAAGCCTTACCAATGTCACATGGATTGTGGAGGGTCTGTCCCTATGACCCTGTTATTTTGATTCTCACTCCGGCTGCTTGTCCAGCAGGGCCTTCTTCCTGCTCAAGGCTTCTGTTGTTGCACTGTCTTTCTGGGGCTCAACGAGCTTTACATACAGATTCACCAGGCCATGTGCATCTCTGATATTAACCTAGGCTGTCCAAAAAGAGGCAGGGAATCAAAACAATTCAATGGAAATGGTGTGGAGAAACTTCTTTACAAAAAAAAAAAAAATTCAGCAGGCATGCCATTCTAAAACACAGGAAGAAGATAAAATCTCATCTGCGATATAGATGCCATGTTTATTTTCCTTTTTGTTTTTGTTATTTGAAATGCTCTCTGTGACACAGTTTGGTCACATGTTTGGCTATTTGGTTCATGCTGAGATCATTTTTTGCAGGAAAAGTGTAATGTGGGGACAGGAAGCAGGGAAATAATAACTGCCTTGCATCTTCTGTAGGCCAAATTTGACATAGATACATTTTTAAGACTTTTTTTTAGTTCTCCCATCAGTCCTAGTGTAGGGATGTTTATTCTAGACATGTACAAATTTGTAAACAGAACAGTGGTAACACTCTACATGCCATTTCATAGTCTGTTAATATAAAATATGTTTCATTAATCACTTCAAATATAATTCCCCCCTAATTTGTTTCCTCAATTCATAAAATAGTGTCTAGTGAAAACTTGGAAAATCTGGCAAGTGCCATCTTGTGACCAATAACAGAACTACACCCTGTTACTCCTAGTTCCTTCTTATGGGAGATGGTTGGGAACTACTACATCATGCCAAGACAGCAATTTTCTCAGGCTTCTAGAATATACAATGCTCAAATTTACAGTTTTGTTATGCATTTCACAAAAATGGAATGCTAATGTCTATACTTCCAATGGTCTGATAAAAAGAAAATGGCATGCTTGTGAAAACTGAAAATATGAAGATTTATTTTTAAAAAGTATAATTCTGGAAAAAATAATCAATATTATTATCTTCTGAGTACCTTTCCATATTTTTTTTACATATATACATGAATGCATATAATTTCAGACTAGCACTTTTCTGTACTCAAGCCCATGGTTTGAAAGTATTTTCCATATTAATAAGTATTTTCAATGTCCTTTTAATGAATCAGTTCAAATATAATTCCCCCTAATTTGAAACATTGTATGCCAATTTTTTCTGATAGTCTTTTAAAAATGACCAAATATATATTAATAATTATTTTTAAATAAATAGTAAAATGTCCTGTCTCTCCAACCACACAAACAATCCCATTAATAGGTAGTCTTATATTTTTTCTTATTTTGTTACACAAATTTTGTTAACACAGTACTTCATCTTTAAATGACATAATGTCGTACTTGCCATTCTGCAATTTTATTTTTCACCTAATACAATTTCTCAGACATCTTTTCAAATTACTACATGTTCATACTCCATTTGTCAGCTATATAACATTCAATTGTATGTATTGCATCATGCCACAGAATATTTTTAAAACTGCTAATAAAAATGAACCAAATCCTTTCTCTGTCTCACTCTTAAACTTAACAGATATAGAAAGATTTTTTTTCTCTCACAATAGCTATACCATACCTGTGAGTCTGAAAGAATGAGTTGCAAGGAGGACACACACAGTGCTATAGCCAACACAGCAACCAGGCTATGCGCTTGATCAGGTCCAGGAAAATTTCCACTATTGGCAAAAGACAAGGGGGGTATGTTTTCAAGTCTGTGTGTATGTGTGTCTACCAGTGTTTATATGTCTATTTTGCACTTCTAGTGATAAAAAAAAAAAGATAGCGAAATAAAAAAATCCTAAAAATTCTAAAACTGGTTAAAATATATTTTGAAACCTCCAGTAATTTGAATGCTTTAGAGATGCTGACTGTTAAGAGGGGATTCTAGTTCTCTGATTAAGGAAAATCATATATTTTTTACAAATGCTATCACTCAACAGCATATCTGGATCCCTTCCATGTTCTTGTGCATTTATATTTCTGTTTGTATGTGCTAATCACTTTTTGTTTACATTTTTCTATCCGTTATTTTTGTGTAGAATAATAAATATTTAAATAAAAATATAATAAACTCTCTAATGAATATAGAAACATGGGATGTCGTGTAAAAATTAACATGAACAGCATTCCTCACTAAAGTCTTAATTTAGAAGCTGTAATCTGATCACCCATTCCCACACTGTGGACTTCTAAAAAATATCGGGAGAAACTCTAAATTTTCAGGGGGTTAAATCTGTCACAATAACAGCAATTCCCCCCAAACTCTATTTCATTCCCACCTCTTGCAGACAACAATCTATTTTTTCCCATCGTAATACCAAAGCCCGAAGAAATTCCCAGAAAATAACTCGCTTTACGACAGCCATTACCTTGAAGCTTCTTGTCAGCTGCAGCCTCATGAAATGCAGCCCCTCCCCCAAGACAGGCCAGGAACAGCTCACTTCCAAGCTTCAGAGAGAATGCTCCGCCCCCTCCCTGTGATGGGGAAAGCAGGGGGCCTTTCCCTAAATTAGAGGGAGGAGAATCACCAAGTAAACTGAAATTCACTTAAAGGGAAAAACGGTCATTTTTAAAGGATTTCAAAGCGAAATCGCAATATATATCTCTTTAATTTCCATTCAAAACACAGGGGTAGATGATTTCCTAAAAAGAAGTAGCAAACCCTTTATCATACAATAAAATCCTAGTTAAAAAATATCTCTTACATTTTTTCTTGCCCTTTTGACACTATTTTACAAAAGATGTTAAGACACAGCTGGTCAAGTATCAGGGGGGAACACTCTGTAAAGTATATGATTATGTGACCATTATGCTATACACCTGAAACTAATACAAAATAATATTAAATTTTAAAAAATTTAAATAAAAAATGTAAAAAAAGATTCTCTAGGTTCTTGTTTGTGATTGCAGTAAATTGATGCATTGTTTTGTGAAGAATTAAGTAGCTACAATTTTAATTCTTCTGGTCCTATGATTTGATATGTCTCTCTTTTTACTCAGTTTATCTCACTCATCCTTCAGAATGTTTCATAGTTTTCATAGATTTTTTTCAAGCAAAATGATTTCTAGACAAAAATCATTATTCAAAATCCTTATAGAAAATGGATATCTAAATATACTGAAATGGAAAAAAAAAACCTGTGGTAAAAATACAGTTAGCCAAAGTTAAAAACAGAAGAACTTGACAAAACCTGTTAATTTAAAAAAAGTCTCTAAAGTAGCTCTTAACAACTTAAATAAGAAATAAATAGCAAAGACAGGCCAGGAACAGCTCACTTCCAAGTTTCTGAGAGAATGGATGAGTAAAGGACACCCACAGGCAATTCACAATGTTCTGAGGGAGTAATTCTTCCCTGCTGTGGGTATTTAATTCTCTGTGAGCAAACTCATGTAATACAATTACAGGTACTCTGTTTTTCTTGTACATTTACAAGTTCCTAGGCTATTTGGTAGATTTGTTTAAATTTTTATGTTATAAGACCCACTTGAACCTCAGGATAGTCATTGTCCTTCAAGAGCATTCCCTTGTGCAAAAGCTGAGATCTTGGTTTCTAACTGCAACTTTGTTTCATATGAATTTGCTCAGTGGAAAAAGGGAGGTGTTATCCATAGGGGATCCTCAAAACCCAAACTTTTAAATAAAGATTAAAATTGGAACAGTACAGCCGAAACCGGTTTGGCTCAGTGGTAGAGCGTTGGTCTGTGGACTGAAAGGTCCCAGGTTCAATTCCTGTCAAGGGCATGTACATTGGTTGCAGGCACATCCCTGGGAGGGGTGTGCAAGAGGCAGCTGGTCGATGTTTCTCTCTCATCAACATTTCTAGCTCTCTATCTCTCTCCTTTCCTCTTTGTAAAAAATCAATAAAATATTTAAGGCAATAAAATAAAATAAAATTGGAATAGTACATAAAAAGTAATGACCTTTCTCAATAATCAAATATATGCAAATATAAACAAGATTTTATTTTTCTACCTAATTTGACTTACCAAAAAACAATAAAATTATACAATGCTGAGGTGTCAAAGGAGAGACGAAATGGGCACTTCTGGTGCAAGATCACAAAGATGGGAAAAGAAAAAGACAAAATCAAAGCCAAGTCTCTGACTCCCAAACAGAAGTATTCTCTTTCCACCAGAACTCTTGACTCCTGGCCTTGTAATCCTGTCTATTTGATAGAATCAAAGATGATATATCATTCATCTTCATATTTTGAGGACATTGATGAATGTAACATTAGAGTGAGTATTGCTTAATATCATGTCCCTGATGGGGAACATATTGGTGAACTACAATCATCTTCATTAGTAACTACAATAGTTATCTATTAAATACCTTTTACATTCCCACACAAAGGTAAAAAATATTTTCTGCACTATTATTTTGCATCAACAAAATCTGCATGACAGCATTCACTTGGTTATAAGGTAGTTAGGGCATGTGTCTTTGTGTCGCAGGGTTTGGCAGTCTTTCCCTTTCAGATATAGCTACTCCTGGATAGGGGTTGAAAAACATTTGTTATGCAGAAAAATGCGTTTCATTCCATCTCATTTAAAAATGGCAACTTACTCTGACCGGTTTGGCTCAGTGGATAGAGCATCTGCCTGTGGGCTGAAAGGTCTCAGGTTCAATTCCGGTTAAGGGCATGTACCTTGATTACGGGCACATTCCCAGTAGGAGGTGTGCAGGAGGCAGCTGATCGATGTTTCTCTCTCATCCGATGTTTCTAACTCTCTATCCCTCTCCCTTCCTCTCTGTAAAAAAATCAATAAATATATTTAAAAAAATAAAAATGGCAATTCCTTGTTCTTGTGCATGTGTTGTTTGCAATTGCTATTTCAATATGGAAAAATATTTCTATCCTCTTCTGTTGAGCTTTTTACTCACAAAATGCTCAAGAAATTAAAATTAAGTTTTAGATTTCTATTTCCTTTAACTGCCAATGGATCATTCTGAGCATCTGTTCTCTTAAGGCAAAGAGATTAAGTAATACAAATTAGTAGTTGCAAAATAACCACAGAAATGTAGATTACAGCACAGGGAATACAGTCAACAATATCAAGATAACTATGTAATGGGTACTTAAAGCCAGAGGGAGCCACTCTGTAAAGTACTTAATTTACTAACCACTTTGCTGTACATCTGAAACTAATAAAGAATAATATTGAATGTCATTTGTAATTGCAAAAATAATAATACAAAGAAAACAGAATCATTGTGAGAAAAATATAATGCTGAGTTTAAAAACAATATAAAATGTAAATAAAGTTGATGAGACCCTCACAACTCCATGCATTATTAGAGTGAACTAGTAAACATGACTCCTATCTCATGTCACCTGACTATTCAGGTTAGAGAAACAGATCTGCAGTATGACACAGCTCTTCCTGTAATTAAGAAATGAAGACAAATAAAACTGTCTGCCCTGGGGACTCTAAAGAAAGAATCCAACATTCTTTCAGAAACATATAACAGAAGGGTCAGGGTACTTAAAAATTATTCCAGTAACCAATTTGAATAAAGGACATCTTTGATGAGTAGATAAGGATTTCTGATGGCAGAACTCAATGTCCAGCCTTTAAGAGTTTGTTATGGAGACATTATGACAGAGTTGCATATAAGCAGGCAGGAAGACAGTTCTGGGTTTGAGACCTTTATTATCTCAGTGGAGAGAAAACTTTCAAATCACTGACAAGGATGGTGAGTTGTCTTCTTCTCGCACCATATAGCATAGTTAAGAAAGATGCACGAGTCACTTGCATAGAGGATATTAACTTAGCTTGTGTAAATATTAAACCATATTTAATGGTACAATACAAAAAGAGATGAGTATATGTCTAAGTGTGTAGTAAAAGGCAGATAAGACTGAAAGAATGGCAAAACGGGATAAGAAGTCCCAATTTAACTATAGAGTTATTAAATTTGCACATGTTAAATTAATGCATCTGGATATAGACAAGACATCAAACAAGACACAAAACGTGGTGGAAAAATCCTTAGGTCACTGCTCTGGTTTTAGCTGCCTGGTTTTCTAGAAAAGCAGTATTTTGAAGAACCTAGTAAATGGTTCTTACCTGTTGTATCATCTTCAGAAACTTCACAAAATAGCTTGAATAAAGTGTTTTCAAAGGATAATGACCACATTAGATTAAAACATGGCATATGGAGGTGGGCAAAGGGGACGGGGAAATGGGGAACATCTGTAACAGTGTCAACAATAAAAATAAAGAAAAAATAGCAAAAAAGAAAAGGGATCAGATAAGTTTACTTTGCTAAGCACAAAGAGGTGGACAATTAGAATGGGGACAAGATACAAATCATAATAAATAGTGGATATCAGATAGAGAAGGTCAGAGAAACAGAACATATTTAGGGGGAAGGGAACAAAACCATAAAAGAAGTATTGTGATAACACAAACCAAATATTTTATATTTACTATTTCTGTTATACTATAAAAGGACAAGTGTGTGGGAAAATCTTTGGCAGGGTCAGGGGAATTATTTGCGTTCCTGGATAATTTGTGCCTTTAGGACCCCACTGGGTTATCATGAGGAAATGATAACCTGCTATTGCTGTCCTGTCAGTCCAAAGCAACCAAATATATCATGGACACATAGTGTGGTTTAGCACTAACAACCTCATTAAGAGCATGACTTGAAGAGTCAGATAATTGTGATGAGTGTTATGAAAAATTAAATATGCTAAACCCCTACTAAATATTATTCAAGAAAGTATACAGATGTTGACTTAAGGAAGATCATAAGACCTTAAAGAGATATTTATAACTATGCAATATAGTATGTGGTAATAACCTACCATAGATGTCAAGTATTGGAGAGTCAGTCCACTTGCTGGAACCTCAAAATGCCTAAATAGCCTCTTGCATGATTTCTTCATTGTGGTTTAATAGAAAGTTTTTTCCCCCCTAACTAGAAGGTATGACTTTTACTTACAAAAATTCTGGTGGCAGAAATTATGGTGGCAAAATAACATGTACATCAAATTCTCAACTTAAAATTATTTTAATATGAAATTTTAATTTAAATGCTATGGATGCAGAGCAGGAAGCAAAATGAATTATACCCAAAGTTCTCAACACATTTCTAATGTGAAATATTTTGTGAAATGGGAAGAGCCTTACCCAGTGTCATGTGGATTGTGCAAGGTCTGGCTCTGTGATCTGATTTTTTTTTTGAATATGTTTTTATTGATTTCAGAGAGGAAGAGATAGGGAGAGAGAGATAGAAACATAAATAATGAGAGAGAATTATTGATTGACCACCTCCTGCATGCCCTCTCCCCGGGATCGAACCCACAACCTGGGCAAGTGCCCTTGACCAGACTTGAACCCAGGATCCTTCAGTCTGCAGGCCGATGCTCCATTGAGCCAAATCAACTAGGAAAGTGGTCGGCAAACCACGACTCGTGAGCCACGTGCGGCTCTTTGGCCCCTTGAGTGTGGCTCGGTGTTAGAACCACTTATTCAAAATAGACTCGCCCAGGCTGAAAACTGACTTCAGTGCATGGGCCATGAAGTTTCAATCACAGTGTATGTGTGTGCCTTCACGTGGTATTTTGTGGAAGAGCCACACTCAAGGGGCCAAAGAGCTTCATGTGGCTCACGAGCTGAGGTTTGTCAACCACTGAGCTAGTGCATAATATGGTTATTTTGATTATCACTCTAGCTGCTTCTCCTTGCCCACACTTCTAGGGTCAAATTGTCTTTCAGGGGCTCAACTGACTAAACATGCAGATTCACCAAGTAATATACATTTCTGATATAAATTTAAGCCGTTCAAAAAGAGACAAGGAATCAAACCAATTAAATGGAAATGACTTGAAGAAACTTCCCTACCAAAAGTTCAGCAGACATGTCATTCTGAAACACAGGAAAGAGATGCAAGCTCATCAGTAATATGAATATCATGCTTAATTTTCTTTTTATTATTTAAAACTAGAGCCCCAGTGCATGAAATTCGTGCACAGGGTGGGGGTGAGTGTCCTTCAGCCCAGCCTGGGACATCCCTCTCACAATCCAGGACTGCTGGCTCCCAACCGCTCACCTGTCTACCTGTCTGATTGCCCTTAACCGCTTCTGCTTGCCAACATAATCACACCCTAAACCAGCCGTGGGCAAACTACAGCTCGTGGACCAGATCCCGCCCATTATTCGGCTGTTCTATCCCGTGGAGCTCTAAGAGTGCAGAATTCTCTTGCTCTCCCCTCCGCTCCTTCACCAGCAGCCCAAGATGAGAGTGCCAGCATGGTCAGGTTGCTTTTGTTCCGGCCCTCTGGTCCAGTTTAAGAACCCATTGTGGCCCTCGAGTCAAAATGTTTTTCCATCCCTGCCCTAACCACTCCCCTGCCACCCTGATTGACACCTAACTTCTCCCCTGCCAGCTCAATTGCCCATAACTGCCCTCTCCTGCAGGACTGGTCACCCCCAACTGCCCTCTCCTGCTGGCTCAGTCACCCCTAACTGCCCTTCCCTGCTGACCTGGTTTCTTCTAACTGCTCTCTCCTGAAGGCCTGGTCCCTCCCCCCTACCCCCCAATAGCCCTTCCCTGCTGGCCTAGTTTTTCCCAACTTCCCTCCCTTGCAGGCCTAGTCCCCTCCAACTGCCCTTCCCTACAGGTCTGGTCCCCCCCCAATTGTCCTCCCCTGCAGGCCTGGGTCCCCTCCTCTAACTGTCCTCCCCTGCAGGTCTGATATCCCCAATGCCCTCCTCTGCTAGCCCGGTCACCTCTAACTGCCCTCCCTTGCAGGCCCGATTGCCCCCAACTGCCCTCCCTTTCCAGGCTTGGTCCCTCCCAACTGCCTGCCCTTGCTGGCCTGATTGTCCACACCTTCCCTCTCCTTCTGGATTGGATCCTCCCCAACTGTCCTCCCCTGCAGGCCTGGTCTCTCCCAACTGCCCTCCTCTGCCAGCCCAGTTATCCCTAACTGCCCTCCCCTGCTGGCCTGATTGCCCACAACTGCCCTCCCCTGCAGGCCTTATCCCTCTCAACTGCCCTCCCCTGCTGGCCATCTTGTTCCCACATGGGGACAGTCATCTTTGACCACATGGGGCCGGCCATCTTGTGTTTTGGAGTGATGGTCAATCTGCATATTACCCTTATATTAGATAGGATGCTTTCTGTGATACAGTTGTTATTTGGTTCATGATAAAACCATCTCTCTTATGAAAAGTATTATTTGGGAAGAGGAAAGAAGGGAATAAGGATTGCCTCATGTGTTCCTTCTGTAGTCTAAATCTGTGCAGCTACATTTAAAAAGTATTTTCTGTTTAAATTCTCACATCAGTCTTGCGTGGAAATTTTTCTGTTATATATGTGCAATTTTTCAACAGAAATGCAAACCCACTCTGAGACTGTCTCTTAATCTGCTAATAGAAAATATATTTTATTGCTTTATCTACTTCATAAAAATGGTTGCCTGAAGAAATTGGGGACACTTGACAAGGGCCATCTTGTGACTAGAACCAGAATTGCAGTCACCTAAGTCCTTAGTGGGAAAGGATGGGAAGAAAGTGCAGCCATCCAAATAGCCTTCTCAGGCTTCTAGACATTTTCATTCTCAATTTAAGTTGTGTGAAAGTTAGAAAAAAATGGGATCATAAATCCTCTTTTAGTATTTATGATAATACCTCTCATGCATATTGTATATATTTCATCTTTGGATTTTTCAAAAAACAAAGCAAATCCTCACAATAATGATAAAAATATACTGGCTTGCTCTAAATACAAGGTGTCCCAAAAAATGTATACACACTTTGAATAATTATTAATTCCAATGGATTAAATCTGAACAGAAACATAAATTGAGCTATCATAAATGTATGTATACACATTTTTTGGGGTGCCCTATGTTTCTAGAATTTTCCTATAGATATTTTAACATGTTTATTTTTTGAAACTAGACCTTTATTCCTCCCAAGAATATATTTGAACATATTTCCACATCAATAAATATTTTCAACATCATCTTTTGGAAGTATTTTTATAAGATTTTCCCATATTTTTAAAGTTTATCTTATTTTATAATAATGAAAATTATTCAAACTTACTCTTTTCAAACAAGAAAGAGGTTGGTGGGGGAGGATGGGGGTAGTAAAAAGTAGAGGGGGGGGAGTTAAGTTCCTGCAGTAATGTCAGCATTAAAAAATTTTTAAATCAAAAACAAGGAAAAAAATGCAATATTTTTTAAATGGAGAAATACAATATATAGAAGTTTGAAATGTTCTATCACTCCAACTACATGTATATCTTCAATTAATTAAAGCATCAATTATAGTTCCAGGTTTTCTTCCATATGTTGTACTATTATTATACAGGCCATTTTCCAATTTGCTTATTTTTAGAATATACTTTGTAATGTTTTATTATCATTGCATTTAGCTCACTGCATTAGCTTATTCTTTTTACAGCTACATAGTATTCAACAGTATGGATGTGATGCAGCATCCTATGTGATTATCCTATAGCATTTAAATACATTTTTTAATTGTCTCAAAAGTACATAAAAATATAAATAAATATCTTTTGCTTGAACCAAAGTCTGGAATATAGTCTAAATATTTGAAATGCAAGAAAAGCACAAGAAACCAATTAACTAGTATTCTCAAATCCACAGAAAAATCCACCTTCAGCTAAAGACAATGTAGTGTGTTTGGTACATAAAATCTAAAGAATAAAAACACACCATCAATATTCCAAGACCTGAGCTTTTCACTGATTACATTTCAGTCGAATACCTTTGATTTTCCCCAACATTATATACAATATATATATATTAGAGGCCTGATGCACAAAGATTCGTGCAAGATTCTTGAATGGGCCTTCCTTACCTTGGCTGCCAGCACCGCCTTCGCTCTGGCCAGAGCTGCCTTTCGGCTTTCCCAAGCTGCTGAGAGGCCCCAAGCAGCTGAGGAGGTGTGGAATGCCCCCAGATGCTCAGTGCTTGCATATGCAAATAAACCACCATCTTTGTTGGGTTAATTTGCATACTTATTCTTGATGGGCTAGTGGGCATTGTGAAGGTATAGTCAATTTGCATCTTACTCTTTTATTAGTGTATATATAATTTGAAATTACATTAATCACCAATATATTTGAACATCTTTCCATGTATATATGTTTATAAGTTTTTGGTATCTAGTTTTCGCCCATGTTTTTAAATTCTCATCTCAGTTATTTTATGCTGATATAGGTACTATATACTAAGTGAAATGTGGAAGAAAAAAGTGGGAAATTTTCTCCCTTAATTTGCTTAGATATACTTTATTACTAAATCTATTGTTTGTTTTATTTTATTATATTAATATGTATTATTTTTTGGGTTAAGATTGTCAGACATTTTCATATTACAGTACAAACAGGGACACATAATTATTTTGATAGGTAGAGATGTAGACAAAGGTTATCTTTTGCACATTCATAAACCAGCAATTCTTTAAAGATGTTAAGCATCCCCTAACAAATAATCAAGCTTCTAATTCTCAGAAGTATTAAACTCTGCAGTTACACAGTGGTACAGATTCTTCCATACATAGAAACACATTCAAAACAGCCAAAGTAATATGAAAAGTCAACACTCCCAACCAACAACTTCATTTTTTTCATTGGGATTATCACTGTATTTTTTTTAAGTAAGATAAATTTATCAAGTTCTGTTTCATTTATCTCTGTTAACACTGTTTTTTGATGGAAACATAAAACATTCTATTTCAAAGTTAGCTTTTCCAACCCCATGAAGTATTTTTTCTACAGGTGTAATCTGATCCCCTTCCCCCAATTTTAAAAATATGAACTTTTGAAATATCTGGATGAATACAAAATCTAAATATTAATTCTCTCACAGAAACAATGACTCTCACAAAATGACACTCCTTTCCCACTACTCCAAAACACCAGTTCCTTCTTTTTTCACCTTTACTGCAAAATCTCCAGAAATCGTGGATAATAACTAAATCTTAAGACAGCCATTACCTCCAAGCTTCTGCTCTTCAGAAGAAGCCTCCTAAATCTGTATGTAATAGGGCGCCTCCCCAAGATTGCTCAGAGGAAGCTCTCTTACACGCTTCTAGACTAGAGGATGCTCCGCCCCCTCCCTGTGGTGGAGAAAGCAGGAGCTCCTTCTCTCATTTAGGAGGAGGAAAATCACCAAGCTAAACTGAAATACAGTTAAAAGAAAAAATGTTTCTTTTAAAGAACTTTAAAGTGTAATGGTAACATATATTTGTTCCATTTCAATTCAAACCTCTAGGGGAGGTGATTTTCTGAAAAACAAAAAGTAAACAAGTGTAGCAAACCCCCTCTTATATAATAAAGATGCAGTTTAAAATATTCCTTACATATTTTTCAGGCTTTCTCTTGTAAATTTCTCTGGTAAATTTAAGACCTACAAGTCAAACTCCTCTAAAAAAAATCTGCTAAGTGTATTGATCGGGATTGTAGTGAATTAATCCTTTATTTTAGGTAAAATTGAATTTTTATAATTGTGAATCTGAACTTGGGACATAATATACCTCTCTTTTCACTCAGGTCTTCTAATACTTCTTTCCTTAGGTAATTTCTAAAGAAAAACTATTATCCCTATTTGGTTTGGCTCAGTGAATAGAGTGTAGGGCTGTGAAGTGAAGGGTCCCAAGATTAGATTCAGGTCAAGGGCACATGCTGGGGTTGCGGGCTTGATCCCCAGTAGGGGGCATGCAGGAGGCAGCCAATCAAAGATTCACTCTCATCATTGATGTTTCTATCTCTCTCTCCCTTCCTCTCTGAAATCAATAAAAATATTTTTTTAAATAAAGAAAAACCATCAAACGAAATCTGAAAGTGAATATATGTATATATATTCACATCACAAAAAGTCAAAGTAAAAAGTCAACAACAAACATATAAATTATTTTCAGTGTATATGATTATATAAACAAAAACACCCCTAAAGGGGTTCTTATATTTCAAAAAGTGAGCAACAGAGTAGAGAACTTGGTAAAGAACACAAGCAGAAAGTTCACAATTTCTTTCCCACTCTTGATATTTACTTCCCTGTGAAGAAAACTCAAGCAGTGCCCCCTGAAAGCCCTCTCTATGCTTCTCCTAAACTAGACACACATTTAGGCTGATGGATACATATATTATTTAAATATGGGGTTCTACTAGTCCTATTTTATTATAATTGTGAGCAATAATCCATTTTGGCTTTATCTGCTATTCTTTTTTATTGCAATTTGTTCATTATTTTCAGGATATAACAATTTTAAACTTTTATGTACATCACTGGGCAAGAGAAAGCATTTTGTTTTGCTGTAACAGAAGTGGAAAAAAATGCTGGTCAGCTTTTCCTGAGATTCTTCTAACATACAAAGCATTTTGTTAATGTGCATTCATTTTGGTCTTGTAATGTCTGATGTGATGTCTAATATCACAGTCTCTCAAGGTCTCTGTAATAATTTGGAAAATGAAAGCTTCTCAGTATTGCAACTCTACAAAAACAGTTTCTGTTCATGAGAATCTCTAAAAATTTTGGAGTCAGTTATACTGCTTATCAAGGACAGAACATTAAGAAACATTGTTCATTGAAACAGCAACATTGAGAACAGAGAACTGACAAACTTTGCACTTAGAAATTTTAAGACCTTGAAAAAGTGCTATTCAAAACAAGAAGCTTCTACTATGAGGGTTTTTCTCTTTTATTATTGCTGATGTTGATTTAATTTTCTTTACTATTAAAATATTTTAAAATAAACTAGTGTTACATAGAAAACAAATACATCAACATGTAAAGTATGAATATACCAAATGTTGGTGAGGATGAGGAACAATTAAAAGGTTCATACACTGCTAGAGTACTTATTCAAATTCACAGTGTGGGAAATGTTTGGCATTATCCTCTAAAGATGAACACCATAGAGGTTAACAGAGACCATCTAGGGTTTTCAGTAGCAGAATGGCATATCTAAATTGGTAGTAGAGAAATTATCTCCTCAGAGAACTATGTATACTCCAGCATCTATTTAAACTATCCAATGGGGTGTAGAAAGTAAATATTTAAAAAATTGTAGTGTCCTCAATTTTTATAGTAATTATAATAAAATATATATGAGGAAATCTCTGCTTTATGGAACTCACAGCTCACATAGCCTTTTTATTTGTCTTCTTGATTTTTGTAGTTTTGTTAGATAGGAGGTCTTACTAAATGCTGTTCTTGCTAAATGTTAAACCGTAGCACAGTGTTTTGAAGATGCAGCTGCAAAGTGATGAGCTTGACAGAAGCTCAACCAGGAAAGTGTAGCCAATTGCAAAGAATAAATTAACATATAATTGACCAAATATTCTAATTACCAATAGCAAAGTCTTCCTTCAGGAAGACATATTTTTGGATGTTAATTCACTTTCTCCTTTATTGCTGCTAGTAAATAAAACTAGCTGGTGACAACCACATCTCCTTCTTGAATGGGACACCCCAAGCAGTGAACCCCTTGAGTTTGGCAACAGTTTGGAATTATAATCTATTTACTGATTTCACTTCCCAGAAAAATTACCATTACTGCCATTAAATGTTTAAGGTAATAAGAAGAAACTGAATTGTAGTAAGCCAAGTTTTTAACCAAAGGATTGGTTTTTGCCAACTTCAGACAATGCTATAAAATATGTGACCCTACAGTTATTTCATTTTGACTATATTATAATATAGGTTTCTCTATAATATTATAAAGTCAATTTTAATGCCAACAACGATTAGGCTTTTCTTTCTTTCTTTGGGTCATATGGTTTTATGTTTTTCTTTAATGTCAACCTAAATTTAATTTCTAAGTTCTCTAACTGACTTTAAGACCTTAAAAACAATAAGTAAATATTTGGGGATACCTAGAAAATTCCTAAGAAAATAAGAATTCATAACACAGAACATCAAACATATCAACTTGCAATGCAATATTTTTTCTTAGAGTTTTACATATAGAATTATTTACTTTTTCTAAAGTTCAAATTAAATGATAAAACTAATATGGTATCTGCATCACTTACAATATGTTGAAAGTTTAGTTGGATTTTAAAGCTCAAGTTTAAACTTTCTATAATATGTATTTATTTGTGTGTGCTGGTAACTAGGTCCATATGTGTAAAATATACATATAATGGTACACTAATTTAAATAAGAGCAACATAAGAATAATAGAAAGGAGAGGATTAAATAATTAAAACAAAAATTATCTCAGAATATAAAATTTGCCTTTGCAAAAGAATCATATAGACATTGATTTTTAACATATTCTATCCAGATAATCCAACTTCTAGTAATGTATCCCAAGAAATAAGAAACATGAATCAGAAAGAATATATGCACCCTTATGTTCAATGGAATAGTATGCAGCTATTAAAAAGGAGGAACTCTTACCATTTGCAACAGCATGGATGGACCTGGAGAGCATTATGCTAAGTGAAATAAGTCAGCCAGAGAAAAATAAATATCACATAATCTCACTCATTTGTGGAATATAATGAACAACATAAACTGATGAACAAAAATAGAACCAGAGACATAGAAGCATTGAAGAGACCATCCAACCTCAGAGGGAATGCAGGGAAGTAGGGGGGTAAGAGATAAACCAAAGAACTTGTATGCATTCATTGAAGCATAACCCATGGACACAGATAGTAGGGGGAGTGATGGCATGTGCTGGGAGGTGGGAATGGCTGGATAGAGGTCAATGGAGGAAAAGGAGACATATTTAATACTTTAAACAATATTTTTTTTCAAAAGACCAAATATGCCTCACCTGTATGTGTATTTTCATTTCAAAATAGTTAACCTGTATTTTTCTACACTAATTTTTACCATATTCATAGATTCTTTATTTCAGGAAGAGCTAAAGTTTTTACTCACTGTTGTGCTTCTTTTTGCTGTTTATTGTAAACTAGAGACCAGGTGCATGAAAATTTATGCACTGAGGGTGGGTTACACAGCCCAGCCTGTCCCCTATCACAGTCTGGCAGCCCTCAGGAGTGAAAGGCAACCTGGCAATCAGGGAAAGCCAATGCCCCATCACACCTCTGTTGCTGCCACTGCCAGCAGTGCAAGCCTCAGCCAGCCCTGGTTACCTGAGCCTTGGGTGGCTCTGGGTGGCTGGGTGGCTGCCATCTGAGGCTCACCTGTGCCTCAGGATGGCCCTGGGAAGCTGGGGAGTTGAGGGGACTGGGGGACCCTGGAGTGCTCCTGCCATCCCAGTGGGGCTGAGGGGACTGGGCACCACCATCTTGTGGCTGTGGTGCCACCATCTTCAAGGGTGTGATGGTCAATTAGCATATCCACTCCTTATTAGATTATTAGATAGGATGCTATATGGTCACTCTGATTAATGAGATATCCAAGAATAAAACTGTTCTATGTACTTATGTTCTAAATTTACTTGGGCAGCCAGTTTCCTTTAATAGACCCTTTTGTTATTTTCTTCCCCAACATCTAGCCCTAAATTTAGAATAACAAAACTGTCAAAGTGTCTCTTACACTCAAATTACCTTTGGTACTTCTCAGATGGCTAGAAGATAATGCAAAAGGCTTATTTCTTTTATAAAGACAGGGATAAAAATAGACTTAATTTAAGTGTATTTGGTCTGCTTTTTATTTTCTAACTAGAGGCCAGTGCATGAAATTCGTGCATGGGAGTAAAGGGGGGAGGGTGTCCCTCAGCCTAGTTTGCACCCTCTCTAATCTGGGATCCCTTTCACAATCTAGGACTGCTGGCTCCCAACCGCTCACCTGCCTGCCTTCCTGTTTGCCCCTAACAGCTTTTGCCGCCAGCTTGATCACCCCCTAACCACTCCCATGCCAGCCTGATTGATGTCTAACTGCTCCCCTGACAGCCCGTTTGCCCCCAACTGCCCTCCTCTGCCAGCATGGTCACCCCTAAGTGTACTCCCCTGCAGGGTTGATCGCCTCCAACTGCCCTCCCTTGCAGGCCGGGTGCCTCCCAACTGCCCTCCTCTGCTGGTCATCTTGTGGTGTCCATTTTGTGTCCACATAGATGCAGGATCTTTGACCACATGGGGGCAGCCATCTTGTGTGTTGGAGTGATGGTCAATCTGCATATTACACTTTTATTAGATAGGATAGAAGCCTGGTGCATGGGTGGGGGCCATCTGGTTTGCCCTGAAGGGTGTCCCGGATCAGGGTGGGGGTTCCCATGGGGCTGGAGGCAACCTGGGCGAGGGACCTGTGGTGGTTTGCAGGCCAGCCACACACCCCCAGCGACCCAAGCAGAGGCCCTGGTATCTGGGATATATTTACTTTCTAGGATTGAAACTTTGTAGCCTGGAGCAGAGCCAAGCCTCCTGCTCACTCAGCAGTGGCAGTCATTTCTGTTTGGATTTGTTTACCTACTATAATTGAAACTTTATAGCCTTGAGTGGAGGCTTAGGCCTGCTAGGGCAGGCAGAAAGCTTTGCTTTTTCCGTTGCCATAGAAACCCAAGCCTCCCTCCTGCTCTCTGTGGCCCACCCATCTTGGTTGGGTTAATTTGCATACTCTCTTTGATTGGCTGGTGGGTGTGGCTTGTGGAACAGAGTGATGGTTAATTTGTATATTACTCTTTTATTACATAGGATTGTATACACAGTATTAGAATAAATACCTTTTTTTGCAGCTCAACATAATAGAAAACCTGCCAAAGCAAAGAAGAAAATCAATTCCTAACTCTTCAGTTAATTTTGTAGTCAAATTATTATTGATATAAATATATTTCAGTAACTATCTTTTCAGCATACATTATAGAGCAAAAGTAGGTTTACAGTTTCTCTTTTTTAATATATATTTTATTGATTTTTTTACAGAGAGGAAGGGAGAGGGATAGAGAGTTAGTAACATCAATCAACTGCCTCCTGCACACTCCCTACTGGGATGTTCCCATAACCAAGGTACATGCCATTGACCGAAATTGAACCTAGGACCCTTGACTCTGCAGGCCAATGCTCAATCCACTGAGCCAAACCGGTTAGAGCTACAGTTTCTTTTATGGAAAATAATACAATAATTAATAAATAACAATATAAGAATAAACTCTATGTTTTTCAGACTCACAACTGTTAACCTACTTTTACTCTGCCCTGTGTATAGAAACATGCTCTTAGTCATGTACCTAGATTGGCACAATAAGTTTTCACAAGCTGATATATCAGCTTTCATTCCTAAGTTATTATTTCTTGCGTATTAGTAATGATTGTGGTCCACACTTTATGGGTGGTTTTTTTCTTTATTGATTAAGGTATTACATATGTGTCCTTATCCCCCTATAGCCTCCCATACCCCCCACTTGTGGCCTCACCCTCCCAATGTCTGTGTCCATTGGTTATGCTAATATTTATGCATACAAGTCCTTTGGTTGATATCTAACCTTTCCCCTCACCCTCCCCTCTAAGATTTGATGGTCTGATCCATGTTTCTCTGTCTTTGGATCCATTTTTGTTCATCAGTTTGATATCTCCCCTTACCCCCACACTCCCCTCTGAGGTTTGAAGGTCTGATCAATACTTCTCTGTCTCTGGATATGTTTTTATTCATTGGTTTATGTTGTTCATTATAGTCCACAAATGAGTGAGATCCTGTTATATTTATCTTTCTCTGACTTACTTATTTCACTTTGCATAATGCTCTCCAGCTCCATCCATGCTATTGCAAATGGTAGGATTTCCTTCCTTTCTATAGTGGCATAGTATTCCATTGTATAGATGTACCACCATTGGGGTTTTTTTTAATCCACTCATCTGCTGATGGGAACAGGCTGTTTCCAAATCTTAGTTATTGCAAACTGTGCTGCTATGAACATAGAGGTACATATATCCTTTCTAATTGCTGTTTCTAGGGTTTTTTGGGCGGGATATATTCCTAGAAGTGGGATCACTGGGTCAAGTGACAGTTCCATTTTAAGTTTTTTGAGAGAACTCCATACTGTTCTCCACAGTGGCTGCACCAGTTTGCATTCCCACCAGCAGTACATGAGAGTTCCTTTTTATCAGCATCCTCTCCAGCACTTGTTGTTCGTTGATTGGTTGATAGCTATTCTGACATGTGTGAGATGGTAAAGTCCTAGAGATTTGTCAATCACAATCTATAACGTCTTACACTTATTTTTGACAAATACTGCCTAACACCCTAACAAAAGGTCATGGTTAGGTCCATGTATTCATGTATTTTACCCAATAGGTGAATCCATGCTCCTTCTTAATATATGCAATCACTCTAACAAGTTGGCCCAAGTTTGTCAGTCTCATATTTTCCTTCCACACATGTGTGAACTGAGGGCCACCTGTCACAAACTATAGGTCAATTATTGTGTATAATAGAAGAAAGGTCCAAGAAAGCCTGAAAGCCACAATGAAATGGAGATTCAAAATTTTAGGACTTATCACTGCAGAAGCATAGGACTTCAAAAGATAGACTGCTGATGCAAGAAGAATAAACAAGAATTAGTTGCATGTGATTAAGGTAGAACTGATTGAAACTAATTGGAAAAATCTGTGAATTTACATTGGGATGATTTAAGTATTGAGTTTGGTATTCTCTACTCAAAAAGTCATATATCATGAGATTTTTTCCCTCTTTCTTTTTCTTCTTTTTAAATTATAATTCTCAAAAATCACAGGGTAACAGAAATATCTCACTCTTTAAGTGGTGTGAAATTTGAGAGATCTCCAAAAAAAATCCATGGAAAAAATATTATGCTGTAGCACCTAGCGTCAAATTTAGGATAGAGAATATTACATTTTTCAGAAGACTACAAATTATAGCCTATCAGAATTTAGAAACACATTAAATTTGTACATGCTTATATTATGATATTTTAATGTAAAAATTATAGATATAAATTTTCAGGGGAATAAAAAAACCTTAAAGATGATGATTCTAGATCTAGATGTACAGGACACTGTTCAAATACCCACTATTTAGCCTTTATATAATGCCAGGGAAGCATATGGAAAGATGACTACATGTTTGATATTTTTAATATGATAAGCAAAATGAATTTATTTATCAACTCTGCTTTTTATTAGCTGTTCGCCTTAAATTCCTTAACTTTTGTGTGCTCTAATTTCTTCATCTATAACACCTGTTATCTTAATATCTATCTCTAGGTTTGACCAAAGTAATTGAAACAATACTGTAATTTACTCCCAAGTAAAATCAAATTTGTATCTGTAACCACACCAGAAATGTCATATTTGAAGGTAAAATTAGCTAATCAAAATTGACAAGTTTACCATCAAGAAACAAGAATTATACTTGATAGCAATGCCTACAAAAAACCTTCTGGGAAACTGTCTGGTACTTGCTCTGTTGCACAAAGAGTTATTGCCTCACAGGTAGAAAGATATCTCTTTTCTGGCAGGTCAGTGACTGTGCAAATTTGAGGGGATCTATGAAAATGTGGGATTGCTGCACAGTAATAAGTACTGAAAACCAATGGAGATAAATTCCTTGGTCCTTATTCTCTAGCTTTGGATAATGGTAAAAGGCACATCTTCAGTAATAAGGATCATTTAAAACAGAGTTTTGGATCTTTTCATAATCTTTCAAAAATGTTATCAGGTCATGCACTAGTCGGTGTGTATATATTTAGAAACACCCTTAAAACATTCATATAAATGGAGTCCAGGCCTGTGTCCTCTTGCAGTCTGGGAGCCCTTGGGGGAGTCTGACTGCTGTCTTAGGCCCACAGGGAGCAGGCCTATTTCTCAGTCAGACATCCTTAGCACTGCTTCAAGAGGCAGGAGAGGCTATCATCATCTCTGCTGCACTCACCAGCTCTGAGCCAGGCTCAGGGCTTCTGGCTGAGCAGTACTTCCTCTGGGAGAGCACAATGATCACTGGGGGGCAGCTCCTGCATTAAGCATCTGCCCCCTGCCTCCTGGTGGTCATTGCACATCATAGCAACCAATTGTTCCACTGTTTGGTTGATTTGTATATTAGCCTTTTATTATATAGGATCTTTAATTTCTAGGAGTTCCACTTCGCTCTTTTAAATTATATATATATATATATATATATATATATATATATATATATATATATATATTCCTTCAGAGAGAAAAGGAGAAGGAAAGAGAGATAGAAGCATCAATGATGAGGAAGAATCATTGATTGATTGGCTGCCTCCTGAATGTCCCCCACTAGGGATCAAACCAGTAACCCAGGTATATACCTTTGACTGGAATCAAACCTGGGACCCAACATTCTATCCACTGAGCCAAACCAGCTATGGCACACTTTGCTCTTTGCTATATCTTCTTTTTTTTTCCTTACTATGCTCATGCTTTCCTTTCAGTTCCTCAACCTATTTATAATAGCTGTCTGTCTAAAATTATCATCTGCTTTCGATCATTTTTTAGTCTATTTATATTTCCTGATTTTGATTCTCACTTTCCTGTTTCTTCCCAGTAATTGCTAAGTCTCTACATTTTTTGTTCTTCTTTTAGAGAGCAGCTTTACTTGGAAGACAGTTTAATTGCCTGTAGAACCAGGCTTCCCTTGTCCAGCCACCAGAAGGCACCCAGGACAGGGCATCCCTCACAGCCCCAGCTTCCTCTAGAAGAGTGTTTCTCAAACTTTTGACATATGTGTACCCCTTCTATAATTTTTGTAATGCTGAGTACCCCTCCTCAAAAAAATAGATGTATTTTAATGACAATCAAAATATATTTATTTTTTTATTTTTTTGATACATACACAAAATAATAATAAACAAAAAATAAAATTATTCATAATAAAATATAAATAAAAGTTATATTATAAATAACATTTATTTGTACACCAGATCATCTCATGCCTCACAAGACTGTCTTGACTTGAATCAGGAGAGTGTAGAATTAGGCGCAGCTAAGCACGGTGCAGTGCATATCCCCACCAGACTCCGGTGCAATGCGTACCCCCACCAAACTCTTCCCGTACCACAATTTGGGAAACACTTCTCTAGAAGGACCTCTGATCTAATTAACATTACGCTTTTATTGTTATAGATATCAGGGTATGTGGGAAAACAACATGCTCTAAAATTCCAGGTTCATAGGTAAAATTAATTTGTTGTTATTAAGATTGATTTACTTTGGAATTTTATTTGGAAATTCATAGGTGTTAGAAACTGAATTAAAGAACTGATATAAATACAAACTTCACTGCTAACCATAGTTGTAATTATAGTATATAAAGTGAGTCTATATCTAATTTGTGTTATATTCAAAGATTGTGAAAAAACCCCACAAATATTCAAACAGTAAGTTAACATGAGAATTACTATTGCTTTTTGGAAGAAGAAATCAAAAGAAGTGAAGGTCAAAGAAAAACACAATTGTTCCCAAACTAAGAAATGGACAAACTATGTAATCTGCATCTTTGTTTCAGCTAGAAAAAAAAATCATTGACACCAATTTACTTCATTCTCAGCTTTCAATCTCTGTTGACTTTGTTCCATGCGTTACTGATAGATGTTCCTATTATGCACTATTGCTGGAGAATGAAAACCTAATCTTAGTCTCAGACAGACATATTCTGAACATTTTCTACTTACAGTAAATGCACTGTTTGTTAACTTCTGACTTATAGGCAACATGTACCATTCTGCTACAAAATTCTTTTTGTAACAATGACAAAATCATAATGTCCTTTAGACTTTGTGAAGGGAAACATTAAGTATTACAAAAACCTACTTGTTTAATGTAACCATTCCTAGTTCCAAAATTTGTAACAATTCCATTTCAATATCTTTTCTTGACCTGGCATAATCTCTTTTAAATGCTTTTGTTGTCTTACTAGTGAGTTAAAAATTGACACATTAGAGATAAATTTATTTTTAAAAAAGCTTTACTAGATAATATATATAAAGCTAGTAACAATTCCTAAATCATTGGCCATGGCCAGTGTCCTACATTGATTATAAACAAACAGAATAACCAAAAGAATGCATCCTGGCTGAATGTCGCCACACCTTAAAAGTGTAAGAGCAGGAGAAAATAACTTACTATGGCTGAGTCCTCAGATACAGAGAAAGGCAAGCCAGTCAGTGAGTCACTTCTACATCCAAAGGGGGCTGAGATATGTCTGTATTTTTCTAAGAAAATGTGTTTTCAGAGCAGAGAAATGAACTCCCACAGAGAACCCTCTAACATATGACGCACAGGGATACAAGTTTGAGTGCCACATTTGGGGATTTCTGTTCCTGGGCTGATATTCAAACATACACACTGTCAATGTCTAATGGTACTAGGAGGCAGACCACTTAGGGTAATATTATGGTAAGATTTTTTTAAATGTAGGTAAGATTGCTGAAGATCTAATAATCATATTATCACAGGTAATTTTTATTTTTTAATTTTTTAAAATAAATCTATCTTGTTCAGATTATTACAGATGTTCCTCTTCCCCCCACCCCATACCTCCTTTCCACCTGATTCACCCCCACCCCATGCCCTTACTCCCTGCCACTGTCTTCATCCATAGGTGAAAGATTTTTGTCCAATCTCTTCCCACACCCCTCAAACCCCCTTCCCCCTGAGAATTGTCAGTCCCCTCCCTTTCTATGTCCCTGATTCTATTATATTCACCAGTCCATTCTGTTCATCAGATTTTTTATTCACTTGATTTTTAGGTTCACTTGTTGATAGATATGTATTTGTTGTTCGTAATTTTTATCTTTACCTTTTTCTTCTTCTACCTCTTCATAAAGAATACCCTTCAACATTTCATATAATCCTGGTTTGGTGGTGATGAACTCCTTTAGCTTTTTCTTGTTTGTGAAGCTCTTTATCTGACTTTCAATTCTAAATGATAGCTTTCCTGGGTATAGTAATCTTGGTTTTAGGTTCTCACTGTTCATCACTTTGAATATTTCTTGCCACTCCCTTCTGGCCTGCATAGTTTCTGTTGAAAAATCAGCTGACAGTTATATGGGTACTCCCTTGTAGTTAACTGTTTTTCTCTCGCTGCTTTTAATATTCTCTCTTTGTCTTTTGCCCTTGGCATTTTAATTATGATGTGTTTTGATGTGGTCCTCTTTGGATTCCTTTTGTTTGGGGTTCTGTGTGCTTCCTGGACTTGTAAGTCTATTTCTTTCCCCAGGTGGGGGAAGTTTTCTGTCACTATTTCTTCTAATTGGTTTTCAATATTTTGCTCTCTCTCTTCTGGCAATCCCATAATTCGGATGTTGGTATGTTTAAAGTTGTCCCAGAGGCTCCTTACACTATCTTCATATATTTTAATTCTTTTTTCTTTTTATTTGTCTGGTTGGGTGTTTTTTGCTTCTTTGTATTTCAAATCTTTGGTTTTATTCTTGGGGTCCTCTAGTCTACTGTTGAATTTTTGTATATTATTCTTTATTTCAAACAGTGTATACTTAATTTCTGACTGCTCCTTTTTCTCTTTTTTTTTTTTTGGCATTTTCATTAAGATCCTTGAAGGTCTCACTAAGTTCCTCAGAGGTCTCACTAAGTTTCTCAGAAGTTTCTAAAATATTCTTGAGTAACCTTATAACTGTGGTTTTGAACTCTATATCCAGCAGTTTGCTTTCTTCCATTTCTTTCATTTGTGATGTGTTTCTTTGTCTCCACATTTTGCTGCTTCCCTGTGTTGATGGAGTGGCTTTGTGTGGTAGGTGGCTCACCCTCCCCAATCACCTGAAATGGACACTTTTGGGACACCTTTTTGGAGGCTGGGTGCACAGTCTTGTTGTAGTTAAGCCTTGATTGCTGTTGGCACACTGGGAAGAATTTACCTCCAGGCCAATTGGCTGTGAGGAACCACTGTGTCTATAATGGAAGAATTGCTGTGCTGGAGATACCCTTATGGGGCAGGACTTGCTTCAGTAGGACTTTGGTGTTCACAACTCTTGAGTGTGTCACTTATGGATGTAAGAAATTGAAATATGATGTCCTCTCATACTGATCTCTAGGTACACTGGTTCCTGGATCTCCAATGGGGTGCAAGTCAACTACTGTCTGAGGCCACCCAGCAGGAGCTACAGGGAGACCTGCAGATTTCTCCTCTTTGCTTGGGGTTTGGAAGTTTTGGAACTGTCTGACCCAGTTGCAATTTGTTACCTTAAGCTGTGAAAGAACAGGCCATTCATATGCAAAAGCTGCAGCACATAGCTCAAGCAGGTTTGTTAATTGGTTGGGGCAGAGTCTCAGGGAATCACTAAGGTGTGGCAAACAGAGCCATCTCTGAGTTTCTATGCCCTGTGTCCTGCACCCCAGCTCACTAAACAATGATTCCTGCACACACCTCTGCAAGAAAGCCACCCTCACTTTCCTACCCAATGCCGGACAGACCAGTTTATTTCCATATGACTCTGGGCCCCCAGAGTCTCACTGGAAACTCGAGTTTGGAGCAGTCTGGAACTTGTATCTCCCTTCCAATTAAAAAAACACACACACACAAACAAACAAAAGAATAAAAACACCACCCCCCTAAAAAACAAAAATAAAAACAAAAACAAAAACAGCACACCTGCTTGCCAGCCCAATTCCCATGCCTCTGCTTTTCTGGGCCTCTGCACCTCCTACCTGATCTCAATGAGCTTTTTTCTTTCCTTCTAGTTGTAGAACTTCTACTCAGCCAGCTTTTCCATGATTTTGAGTAATAGTCCTTTTGCCTTTTAGTTGTAGTTTTAGTGTGGTTGTGAGAGGCAGCACGTACAGGCGTTTAACTATGCCACTATCTTTGTTTCCATCACAGGTAATTTAAAAAAAAATCATAGGTCTTTCCACACTCTGTTATCACATGTTAGGTATACTGGAAGTGTGGCATAGTTGTTTTGGTATTAACAAGCAAAGAGTAAGACCCTTTATGATTTTTCTCGAGGATTCTAAAGCAAGAAGGAGCCTTATTTTCTTACTCTTTATGGGGACCATAAAACAAGGACTAGGATAGACCAGAATTATTCCTGTATGTACTTTGAATTGAGGTCTTTAACATTTTATAGTTTCTTCACTTCTACATACCTCAGTTTCTTGGGTACATAAGTATAAAATATGAATAATCTTAATATCTACCTCTAGAATTGATGGAGGTGATACAAACAATACTGTAGTTCACTTGAAATGAAAACATCTGCCCTGGCCAGTTGCTTAGTGGTTAAAGCATTGGATCAAGGACTGAAGGATCATGGGTTCAGTTCTGGTGAAGGGAAAGCACCTTGGTTGCAGGCCTGATCTCTGGCCCTAGTTGGGTGCGTGCAGGAGGCAACCAATCAATGTGTTTCTCTCATGTTGATGTTTCTCTCTTTCTGTCTCTACCCATCCCTTCCACTTTCTAAAAAGCAATGGGAAAATATCCTTGAGTGATGAATAACATCAACGAAAACCATCTGAGAAATTTCCAGGAAACTTCTGGAAAGAAAGTGTAACTAAGAAAGACAAACACTATTATATATGAAGTCATATAAACAAAGTTACAATGATTAAAAGTGATTAGTACTAAACAAACTGTATGTATAACAAGAGGCCAATGAAGTCATAGCAAGAAGAGGAGAAAGGGAGAGCAAATCCCAAAATGAACAAAGAGTCTCTAAAGATAAACGTGGCCCACTGATATATGTATGTGAATATAGATGAGAAATCTAGCTTGGATTCTCTATGTACTGTAAAAATCATTAGGGCATTGGTCTGTGTTTAATTCCTAGTTCTCAACTACAGCAGTGCTTTTAACTAGACTCTTGTCTTAAAATTACTGCAATTTCATTACATCTTTAAAATTATTAAATCGGTAAAGATACAAATGAGGATATAACTATGCAGCTCTCATTGACTAGGGCAACTCTTCAGCTCATTGGTTGATTTATGAGCATAGAAGCTTCTTTATAAGGGTCTGTTTTTAAATCCATCTACTAATCTACTTCTTTTTATTGATGTATTCATACCATTTACACTGAAGGCAATTATTATGTTTGGGTTTAATTCTGCAGTATTGTCATTTTTAATCTCTTTCCTTACCTTCCTTTAGGTTATTTGAATATTTTTAGAGATTTCATCTTGATTAATTTAGTGTTTTAGAATATAATGGTTTCTATAGTTTTCATAGTGGTTGCTTTAGGTATTATAGTATGCATATGTACTTATCATGATTTACTGATATCAACATTTCACCACTTTCAGTAAAATGAAAAAACTTTAATTTAGGTCTCCATACCCTAGTCACTTTTAATATGTAATTACCTTATGTAGTTTTCTATACATATTAAGCAGCATATTACATGTGCTAAAATTTTTACCTCAATTGTTAAGGAAACATCATATTTACCCATATTTTTACCATCTAAGTTCTTTATTTTTCTAAAGTTTAAAGCCTTCTTCTGTTATTTCATTTCTGCTTAATGTACTTCTTTAGCCATTCTTTGAGTTAGGCTTTCTATAAACACATTGCTATTGTTTTCCTAGAAAGCTTTTATTTTCCCCCGTATTCATAAAGATATTATGCCAGATATAAAATTTTCAATCTTTAGGTTTTTCTTTCAGTGCTTGGGAAATGTGTCACTTATTTCTGACCTCCATGGTTTCAATGAAAAATCCACTATCATTGTATTTTCTCTGGCTTTTCAATATTTTTCTTTAGTTTTCAAAAGTTTAATTATAATGTCTCTTGATATTAAGTTATTTGAGTTTATGCTATTTGTGATTCTTTCAGCACCTTGAATCTCTAGGTATGTATCATTTACCAAATTTGTGAAATTTTAAGCAATGTCTTTGAAAAACTTGTATTTCCCACTGTCTTCTCCTTCTGGGATTCCATCAGATGAATGTTGGAGCTTTAGTTACTGTCCCATTTTTCACTTAAACTGCATTTGTTCAGTCTATTTTATCTTTTTTATTCAGATTGGGTAAATTTTATTGAATTAAACTGCCTGAAAATTCACTGATTCTATCCTCTATTATATGGGCAGAGGAGCAAATTTATAGTCCTACTTCTAAGCACAACTTCTAATCCCAGTTCTCTGGGAAGCATGGTCACAGATGCCCAGCAGCTGTGGAACACATCCTGTGGCCTGTCTGGAAACAGAGAAAAGTTTCTGTCTCATCTAATGTCTAAGCATAGCCTCAAAGTCCTTCCCCTATTGGAATTGTGGCCACAGACACATGGAAAATTCAGTGGCCCACCTAGGCAGGGAGCCAAGCCCTGATCAATTGTTGAGCATAGCTTCTGGCCTTCATAACCAGGGAGCCTAAACAGTAGCCATGAGAAGCATTGGAACCCAAACTATGTACCACTAAGCCTGAAGCATAGCCTACAATCTCACCTAGAAGCAGATCAGCCATGCCTCATTACTGAGCACAGCCTATGGTCTCACTAGGGCGGGGAATTCATCCAATGACTCTGCCCAATAGAGAAACACAACCTGAAATTCTATCCAGAGAGCCAGGATAGGAATCCATCCCTAGTGAGGACATGGTTTCCAGACCCATCCAACCATAGGGTACAGTTGGAGAATCCACTGAACCAAATAGCCTGACTAATGACCTTGAGCAACGGAGAAGCATAACCTAATTATTCCAAAATCCAGTCTGTGGTCTCGTTAAAGTTTGGGCATAGCCTGTGGTCCCCTGCTTTATTTCAGAGCACAGTATGAGGCCTGCATCTCTGCTTGAATGTGGAGTTTAGCTAGAGGTACCACATGGTTGGTTGGGGAGCACAGCTGGAGGTCCCACTCAACTGGAGGTTATTGTACAGATTAACTAGTGTCCTCACCTGACTGCACAGCACAATCAGCAGTCCTGCCCAATGAAGGAGCTCACGATGAAGATATAGATAAAAAAGGGCCCAGCCAACCAGCACACCCACCCATTGAGCTCAGGCCACATTCCTATCCCCCAGATCACAAGCAGTGGCCTCACCCAACTAGAGACACTGATGACAAGTCTCCCCTGCTCTTGAATGCTTCCAATTTACTTGTACAATACTTCAAGCTGAACTGACTGGTGAAGCTCTTTCCCTACCAAAATGAACCTGTAAATTCTGTAAGAGGGGAGCACTTATTCAAACGTGCAATACCTATGCAAGGATACAAGAATCATGAAGAATTGGATAAAAATAACATCACTAATAGACACTAATAAAGCTCCAATAATTTAAGTTGGAATCCCAAAAGGGGAAAAAGGAAAAGGAAAGGAAACCTTGAGATTTCAGAGGAAGTAACAGCAGGAAGCAGCTAAAAACACTAGAGATAGGATAAAAATGGGGGAAGAGATCAGGTTTACTCAAATATGTCTGAGAACCACACTTTTTAAAACTCAGAAATCATCAGACCCTCCTTTCATAGGTTTCTACTAAATCACAGAATGAGTGGTATGTAGGGCATGGTTGAAACCACAGCTTCCCCTTTGCAAGAGCAACCAGCCTTTCCCATACAAGAAGAAGGATAAGATAGCCCTTGTCCCAAGTTACATTCTCCCATTCAAAAGAAACTAAATGTCATAATAATGATAGACAATCACTAGGTTTGATGTTAATGGACATATTCCTTCTTTCCTACCAGTAAACTTACTGCTAAGTATTTCTGCTTCTAGGATATAAAGATATAACCCAGGTGAATGTAAGATTCTATGGAAACTGAAAAATACAAATTCATCCTCAGAGTTATATAGTTAATCTAGGCATCAGCCATTTATATCTCTTCTCATCCAATTAGTGGATCCGTAAATAAAATACTAAAGGTAATATAAGCAATTCTTCTTATAAAAGCATAAAAAGAAAAGTAGCTTATGTAAAACACAAAAGACTATTAAAGGGTTTGTATTTTCCAAAAGACATATAGACCTGAACTTTAGTTCCTTTTAAGGAATGAAATAATAGATACATAGGATGGAACAGATCTCAAAGTCCACACTGCTCCAAATCCAATCTCAACATTCAGTTGCTATGAATAGACCGAAGACTCAAAGATAGAGAGAATGGATGCATGCCTGTGATATGTCTGATGATCTTCCCTAAAGACTTCAGGTCTGAATCACTTTTCAAGGGGCCTCAGCCCCTCAACTTAAATCTCTAAGGAAATAGCCACATTAACATCTACAAAAATTAGAAAAATTTTAAAAATATATATTTTATTGATTTTTCACAGAGAGGAAAAGAGAGGGATAGAGAGTTAGAAACATCGATGAGAGAGAAATATCGATCAGCTGCCTCTTGCACACCCCCCATTGGGGATGTGCCCGCAACCAAGGTACATGCCCATGACCAGAATCGAACCCGGGACCCTTCAGTCCGCAGGCTGATTGATGCTCTATCCATTGAGCCAAACCGGTTTTGGCAGATCATTAGAAATTCTTATTATCAGATACTAGAGGACCGTTGTATGAAGATTCCTGCAAGAATAGGCCTTCCTTCCCCTGGATTCACTCCCAGCTACAAGGGAGCCTTTGCAGGTCTTCACTCCCAGGTGCATCCCTGGAGCCTACAAGTCTTCACTCTAGGCTGGAGCACCTTTCCTGTAGCTCCCTCCACCACCAGCCACCCCACTTCATAGCAGGTGTCCCACCCTGCCTGGCCGCTCTGTGCCTGCATATGCAAATTAATCTGACATATTTGTTGTATTAATTTGAATACTTACTCCTGATTGGTTGATGGGCGTTGTGGAGGTATGGCCAATTTACATATTTCTCTCTCTCATTTTTTAGGGTAGATTTTAGTACACAACATATAATTCCAGTGTATAATTATGATTAATGTCTGGACCTTTAGGAATAAACTACTTTATCTCAGGCAACAACAAAATTAAATATAGATGGCCCAAAAGATTAACATGCACATGGGTATAAATATAAGGTTAACATATCCTTTCTCTGGCACCTTCACCAGAATTGCCTTAAAACATTCCTCAATGCTCATGCATTCCTCCCACAGCTAGAGATGGATGAATAGATGAAAAAGGTGGAAAAGACTCGCTAGAGAAGACTCAAGTGGCGCTAGAGAAGACTCAAGTGAGAAATACAGAGGTCCATATATAGAGTGAAAATGAAAATTTTCCAGTTACAATAGTCACCAGTAGTCTAATATAAAGGATATATTTAATAAGGATGAGTTACACAGGTACAGAGAAAAATACAACAACACTGAGGCAATGCTTGGGCCAAAGATTGTAGATAATCATTGGAAAGATGTGTATGATGTTAATGGAGGGGTTCAAGCTTCCAGAGAAGAGAACAAACTCTAACAAAGTACTCTAAGTTACTGTGACTACTGAAAAAGAAACTGAGCTTGTCGTATTTGTGAAATTGCTCTTCTCAGGCAACGCTAAAACATTCAACAAATGAATAATGATGTCTGAGGTTAAGTAACATTTTGTCACCTTATGATAAAACAAGAAACAAAAATGTAAGTAGCTTTGCAGAGGACCTCACAAACTCACCATTAGAGTGTGTAGAAGTAAGCACTCTATGCATACAAATGTGGGTTATTCCAGTTAGAGAAACAGAACTGTAGTACGGCCTCAATTGATTTTGGGAGATTAGGAGAAAAAATAATATTATTTTTTTAATTATAATTAATAAGATGATTAATAAGAAAAATCCCTCTCTGTTTAAGCATGGATACTCTTAACATGATAAAGCCATCTCCTACATCTGGAACCCACAAAAGAAGAGCATTCAGAATAAGATTGCACATGTAGAAAGATAGAGTAGTTTGTACTACTCTTGGTGATAAAGTTATATTTAAAATAAGAGCCATCCTCAGAAATAAAATACTAAAAGAATAAATATAAATGTGATTCTGATTTTGAAATATATTTAGGATGACCAACTAGACCATTAGCAAGGGTGTGAGAAAATGATTACATTTAGGCATGTGCCCAAAGTCACACAGGTGGAAAGCTGGGTAGCCCAAATTGGATCCCAGTCTGTATTTTCCATTGCATCCAGGTTTGCTCCTTCTACTATTCTTCCTTATGTTATGTGTGAGGAATAAGATTCTGTGGTAGCAACCTAGTCAGGGGTGGGCAAACTTTTTGACTTGAGGGCCACAATGGGTTCTTAAACTGGACCAGATGGCCGGAACAAAAGCATGGATGGAGTGTTTGTGTGAACTAACATAAATTCAAAGTAAACATCATTACATAAAAGGGTACGGTCTTTTTTTTTTTAATTCAATAGTTTTATTCACTGGATCTGGTCAGCGGGCCGTAGTTTGCCCAGCCCTGAATGGTGTTCAGCCATAATCCCTGTATAGGTTTTATTTAATTCTATGGCCCTGATGATCACTTTTTGGAAAAGTGGTCTTGCTGATTACTTTTTATTAATTAAGGTATTATATGTATACATAAATGAACACTCCCCCACTCCATTAACTATATGCCCTCACCCCCCATAGTTTTGCATATGTTGGTTATGCTTCTATGCATGTACACAAGTCTTTCAGTTGATCTCTTATCTTCCCTACCTCTCCCTAACCTTCCCACTGTAATTTGACATTCTGTTTGATGCTTTACAGTCTCTGTATCTATCTTTTTGTTCAACAGTTTATAATTTTCTTTATTATCCATACATAAGTGAGATCATGTGGTATTTTTCTTTCATTGACTGGCTTATTTCACTTAGCATAATGTTCTCCAATTCCATCCACGCTGCTGCAAATGGTAAGAATTCCTTTTTATGGCAGCATAGTATTCAATGGTGTAGATGTACCAAAGTTTGCTGATCCAGTCATTTGCTAATGGGCACCTAGGCTGTTTCCAAATCTAAGCTATGGTGAATTGTGCTTCTATGAACATAGGGGTGCATATATCCTTTCTTATTGGTGTTTCCAGTTTCTTAGGATATATTCCTAGGAGTGGGATTACTGGGTTAAGTGGGAGTTCCATTTCCAATTTTTTGAGGAAACTCCACACTTTTCCTCACAGTGGCTGCACCAGTCTAAATTCCCACCAGCAGTGCATGAGGGTTCCTTTTTCTCCACATCCTCCCAAACACTTGTCATTTGTTGATTTGTTGATGATATCCATTCTGACAGGTGTGAACTGGTACCACATTGTGGTTTTGATTCACATCTCTCAGAAAATTAGTGACTTTGAGCATGTGTCTCTTGGCCTTCCTTCTGTCCTCTTTTGAGAGGATTCTATTCAGGTCCGTTTCCCATTTTTTAATTGGATCATTTATTTTCCTTTTATTGAGTTGTGTAAGCTGTCTGTAGATGTTGGAGATTAAACCTTTATCAGTGATAACATTTGCAAATATGTTCTCCCATACAGTGGGCTTTCTTGTTTTGTTGATAGTTGATTTTGCTGTGAAAAAACATTTTATTTTGATGTAGTACCATTTGTTTATTTTCTCTTTAGCTTTCATTGCCCTAGGGTTAGAATCAGTGAAGAAGTACTTTAGGCATATGTCTGAGATTTTGCTGTGTGTGGATTCCTCTAGTATTTCATGGTTTACCGTCTTATGTTTAAGTCCTGTATCCATTTTGAGTTTATTTTTGAGTATGATTTAAGTGGGTGATCTAGTTTCATTTTTTTCCATGTATCTGTACAACTTTCCCAACACCATTTATTGAAGAGACTGTCTTGACTCCATTGTATGCTCCTGCCTCATTTGTCAAATGTTAATTGAGTATAGTGATTTGGATTGATATCTGGATTCTCTATTCCATCACATTGACTTTATGTCTGTTCTTGTGCCAGTACCATGCTGTCTTGAGAACAGTTGCTTTGTAATACAGCTTGAGATCTGGTATTGAGATCGCTCCTACTTTGTTCTTCTTTCTCAGAATTGCTGTGACTATTCGGAGTTTTTGTTTGTTTGTTTGTTTTGTTTTGTTTTATTCCAGATGAATTTTTGGAGAGTTCATTCTAGGTCTGTTAAATATGTTGTTGGTATTTTAATGGGGACTGCATTGAGTCTATAGATTGCTTTGGGTAGTATGGGCATTTTAATGATGTTGATTCTACCAACCCACGAACATGGTATGTTCTTCCATCTGTTTACCTCTTCCTCTATCTCTTTTAGCAGTGTCCTGTAGTTTTTCACATATAGGTCTTTTACCTCCTTAGTTAAGTTTATTCTTAGGTATCTTAATTTTTTTTGTGGGATGGTAAATGGGATTGCTTTTTTAGTCTCTCTTTATGTAAGTTTCCAATTGTTGTATAGAACGGCCATATATTTCATGGCATTAATTTTGTATCCTGCTACATTGCCGCATTGATTTATTTAGTCTATTAGTTTTTTGATGGAATCTTTTGGGTTGTTTATGAACAATATCATGTCATCTGTAAATAAAGACAGTTTTACTTCTTATTTTCCAATTTGGATGCTTTTTATTTCTTCTTCTTATCTGATTGCAATGGTTAATACTTCCAGTACTATGTCAAACAGGAGTGGTGAGACTGGGCATCCCTGTCTTGTTCCTGTTCTTAGGGGAAATGGTTTTAGTTTTTGCCAATTGAGTATGATATTTGCTATGGGTTTCACATATATTGGTTTTATTATGTTGAGGTATGATCCTTCTATTCCCACCTTGTTGAGAGTTTTTATAAGGAAGAGATATTGGATTTTGACAAATGCTTTTTCTGCATCAATTGATATGACTATATGATTTCTATCTCTCAGTTTGTTTATGTTATATGTCATGTTTATTGAATTGTGGATATTGTAAAATCCGTGCATTCCTGGAATAAATCCTAATTGATCATGGTGTATGATCTTTCTCATGTACTGTGGGATCCGATTTTCTAGAATTTTGTTGAGGATTTTGGCATCCATGTTCATGAGGGATATTGGCCGGAGTTCTTTTTCATTGTGTTGTCTTTATCTGTTTTTGGAATTAGGGAGATGCTGACTTCATATAAGGAGGTTGAAATTTTTTGGAATAGTCTGAGGAGGATAGGTTTTAATTCTTCCTTGAATGTTTGATAAAACTCTCCTGTGAAGCCATCAGGTCCCAGGCTTTTGTTTTCTGGAAGTTTTTTGATGAGTGCTTCAATTTCTTCCATAGTTACTGCCATATTGAGTTGTTTGGATTTTTCTTCATTATTGAGATTTGGAAGGTTGTATTTTTCTAGGAATCTGTCCATTTCCTCCAGTTTGTCCAGTTTGTTGGAATAGTGTTGTTCATAGAATTTTGTAGCAGTCCTTTTTATTACAGCAGAGTCTGTTGTTATTTTATCTTTTTCATTTCTGATTTTTTTATATGGGTCCTCTCAGCTTCTTGGTGAGCCTGGCTAGAGGTTCAACAATATTGTTTATCCTCAAAGAACCAGCTCTTAGTTTTGTTGATATTTTTTATTCTTTCTTTGGTTTCTATGTCGTTCATCTCTGTTCTGATCATAATTATTTATTTCCTTCTGCTTACACTGGGCATTTCTTTTTAAAAAATATATTTATTGATATTTTACAGTGAGGAAGGGAGAGAGATAGAGAGCCAGAAACGTCGATGAGAGAGAAACATCCACCAGCTCCCTCCTGCACACCCCCTACCGGGGATGTGCCCGTAACCAAGGTACATGCCTTTGACCGGAATCAAACCTGGGACCCTTCAGTCCGCAGACCGATGCTCTACCACTGAGCCAAACCGGTTTCGGCTACACTGGACATTTCTTGTTGCTCTCTTTCCAACTTTTTGAGATGTAGGGTTAGGTAGTGTATTACCATTATTTCTTGTTTTTGTTTTTGTTTGTTTTTTTGCAATAGGCTTGTAGAGCTATGAACTTCCCTCTCAACACTGCTTTCCCTGGGTCCCATAGCTTATGGATTGTTATGTTTTCATTGCCATTTGTTTCCATGATGTTTCTTATTTCTTCATTTTTCTCTCTGGAAACAGAGTTATTATTTAATAGCATGCTGCTTAGTCTCCATGTGTTTGATTTCTTTGGATTGTTTTTATTGTAGTTGATTTCCATTCTATGCCACTGTGATCTGAGAAGATGCTTAATATGCTTTCTACTTCTTGAATTTGGAGCGACTTTGCCTATGTCCCAACATACAGTCTGTCTTTGAAAATGACCCATGTGCACTTGAGAAGAATGCATATTCTATGGTTTTGCGGTGAAATGTTCTGAATATGTCAATTAATTCCATCTGATATAGTGAGTTATTTAGGATTGATGTTTCTTTGCTGATTTTTTAAAATATTTTTTAAAATATATTTTATTGATATTTTACATAGAGGAAGGGAGAGAGATAGAGAGCTAGGAATGTCCATGAGAGAGAAAGGTCAAACAGCTACCTCTTGCACACCTCCTACCAGGGATGTGCCCACAAACAATGTACATGCCCTTGACCAGAATCAAACCCAAGACCTTTCAGTCCACAGACTGACGCTCTACCACTGAGCCAAACTGGTTTCGGCTCTTTGCTGATTTTTTGTTTAGAGGATTTGTTCAATGGTGATAGTGGGGTAATAAAATCTCCTACTATGATTGTGTTGGTGTTAATATCTCCCTTAATATGCTCCAGAACTTTTTTCAAGTATTTGGGTGCATCTGTATTGGGTTCATAGATGTTTAACAGTGTTATTTCTTTCTTTTTTAAAAATTTATTAAGGTACTGTATGTGTACATAGCTTACCATTGCCCCCCCACCTCCCATACATGCCCTCCCTCCCCAGAGTTTTGTGTCCATTGGTTGTACTTATATGCATGCATACAAGTCCTTCAGTTGATCTCTTATCTCCCCCAGATCTCCCTACCCTCCTCACTGTCATTTGACAGTCTGCTTGTTGTTATACTGTCACTATATCTATGTTTCTGTTCATTATGTTATAATGTTCTTTATTATCCACAAATGAGTGAGGTCATGTGGTGTTTCTCTTTCATTGACTGGCTTATTTCACTCAGGATGATGTTCTCCAATTCCATCCAGGTTGCTGCAAATGATGAGAATTCCTTCTTTTTATGGCAGCATAGTATTCCATTCTGTAGATGTACCATAGTTTTCTGATCAAGTCATCTGCTGACGGGCACCTAGCCTGTTTCCAAATCCAAGCTATTGTAAATTATGCTGCTACAAACCTAGGGGTGCATATATCCTTTCTGATTGTTGTTCCTAGTTTCTTGGGATATATTCCTAGTAGTGGGATTACTGGGACAAATGGGAGTTCCATTTTCAGTTTTTTGAGGAAGTTCCATACCGTTCTCCACAGTGGTTGCACCAATCTGCAATCCCATCAGCAGTGCACGAGGGTACCTTTTTCTCCGCAACCTCGCCAACATTTGTCGTTTGTTCATTTGTTGATGTTGGCCATTCTGACAGGTGTGAGATGGTACTGCATTGTTGTTTTGATTTGCATCTCTTGGATAATTAGTGACTTTGAGCATGTTTTCATGTGCCTCTTAGCCTTCCTCCTGTCCTCTTTCGAGAGGATTCTATTTAGTTTCATTGCCCATTTTTTAACTGGATCATTTATTTTCCTTTTATTGAGTTGTATAAGCTGCCTGTAGATGTTGGAGATTAAAACTGTATCAGTGATATCATTTGAAAATATGTTCTCCCATACAGTGTGTTTTCTTGGTGTTTTGTTGATGGTTTCTTTTGAGGTAAAAAATCCTTTTATTTTGATGTACTCCAATTTGTTCATTTTCCCTTTAGTTTCCATTGCCCTAGGGTTATTATCAGTGAAGAAGTACTTTAGGCATAAGTCTGAGATTTTGCTACCTGTGGATGTCCCTAGTATTTTTATGGTTTCCCGTCTTATGTTTAAGTCCTGTATCCATTTTGAGTTTATTTTTGTGTATGGTGTAAGTTGGTGATCTAGTTTCATTCTTTTGCATGTATCTGTCCAGTTTTCCCAACACCATTCATTGAAGAGATTGTCTTGACTCCATTGTATGCATGTGCCTACTTTGTGAAATATTAATTGAGCATAGTGATTTGGGTTGATATCTGGATTCTCTAATCCATTCCATTGATCTATATGTCTGTTCTTGTGCCAATAGCAGGCTGTTTTGAGAACAGTTGCTGTGTAATACAGCTTGAAATCTCGTAATGACATCCCTCCTACTTTACTCTTCTTTCTCAAGATTGCAGAGGCTATTCGGGGTCTTTTATTGTTCCAAATGAATTTTTGGAGAGTTCTTTCTAGGTCTGTGAAGTATGCTGTTGGTATTTTAATAGGGAGTGCATTGAACTTATAAATTGCTTTGGAAATTATGGACATTTTGATGATGTTAATTCTACCAATCCATGAACATGGTAAGTTCTTCCATCTGTTTACATATTCCTCTATTTCTTTTTTCAGTGTCGTGTAGTTTTCTGCATATAGGTCTTTTACCTCCTTAGTTAAGTTTATTCCTAGTTATCAATTTTTTTTTTTGGTGCAATGGTAAATGGTATTGCTTTTTTAGTCTCTGTTTCTGTAAGTTCACTATTGGTGTATAGAAATGCGATAGATTTATTGGCATTGATTTTGTATCCTGATACATTGCCAAATTCATTTATTAAGTCTATTAATTTTTTATGGAGTCTTTTGTTTTTTTATGTACAATATCATGTCATCTGCTAACAGGGACAACTTTACTTCTTTTCCAATTTTGATGCCTTTTATTTCTTCTTGTCTAATTTCAATGACGAGTTCTTTCAGTACTGTGTCAAACAGGAGTGGTAAGTGTGGGTATCCTGGTCTTGTTCCTGTACTTAGAGGGAATGGTTTTAGTTTTTGCCCATTGAGCATGATGTTGGCTGTGGGTTTATCATATGTAGCTTTTATTATGTTGAGGTATGATCCTTGTACTCCCCCCTTGTTGAGATTTTTTATCAGGAAATGGTGTTGGATTTTATCAAATGCCTTTTCTGCATCAATTGATATGACTATATGATTTTTATCTCTCAATTTGTTTATGTGACATATCACGTTTACTGATTTGCGGATATTGTACCATCCTTGCATTTCGGGAATAAATTCTACTTGGTCATGGTGTATGATCTTTCTGATGTTCTGTTGGTACCGATTTGCTAGAATTTTTTTGAGGATTTTGGCATCTATGTTCATGAGGGATATTGGCCTGTAATTCTCTTTCATTGAGTTGTCTTTATCTGGTTTTGGTATTAGGGTGATGCTGGCTTCATAAAAGGAGTTTGGCAGTGTTCCTGCCTCTTGAATTTTTTGGAAAGTTCTGAGGAGGATAGGTTTTGGTTCTTCCTTGAATGTTTGATAAAACTCTCCTGTGAAGCCATCTGGCCCTGGGCTTTTGTTTGCTGGAAGCTTATTGATGACTGCTTCAATTTATTCCAAAGTCACTGGCCTATTGAGATTTTTAGATTCTTCCTGATTGAGTTTTGGCAGGTTATATTTTTCTAGGAATATGTCCATTTCCTCCAGGTTTTCCAGTTAGTTGGAATAGAGTTGTTCATAGTATTTTCTAACAGTCCTTTGTATTTTGGCAGGGTCCGTTGTTATTTCACCTCTTTAATTTCTGATTTTGTTTATTTTGATCCTGTCCCTTTATTTCTTGGTTAGCATAGCTTTGAGGTTCATCAATCTTGTTTATCCTTTCAAAGAACCAGCACTTGTTTTTGTTGATCTTATGTATTGTTTCTTTGGTCCCTATGTCATTCTTCTCTTCTCTAGTTTTTATTATTTCCTTCCTTCTCCTTGCACTAGGCTTTTCTTGCTGCACTTTTCCTAACTGTTTGAGTTGTAGAGTTAGATAATTTGTTACCATTCTTTCTTGTTCTTTGCAATAGGCTTGTAGAGATATGAACTTCCCTCTCAAGACTGCTCTTGCTGTGTCCCAAGGATTTTGGATTGTGTTTTCATTGTCATTTGTTGCCATGATGTTTTCAATTTCTTCCTTGATTTCTCTGGTAACCTAGTCTTTGTTCAATAGCATGCTATTTAGTTTCCATGTGTTTGATTTCTTTGGATTAGTTTATTGTTGTTGATTTCCAATTTTATGTCACTATAATCTGAGAAAATGCTTGATATTATTTCTATCTTCTTGAATTTAAAGAGACTATGCCTATGTCCCAACATGTCTCCCTTTGAAAATGACCTATGTGCACTTGAGAAGAATGTATATTCTGTGGCTTTGGGGCAAAATGTTCTGTATATGTCAATTAATTCCATCTGGTCTGGCACGTCCTTGTCATTTAGGACTGATATTTCTTTGCTGATTTTTTGTTTAGATGATTTGTCCATAGGTGACAGTGGTGTACTAAAATCTCCTACTATGGGTGAAGTTTAAAAATACAGTGAAACTGGACCTGCTGGAGCTGCTGCCACCGGGAATGAGGAAAGCCAGGGACCTGGCCAGCCTGCCAGCTGCCATGGGAACCAGGGAGCTTATATGGGACCTCCGCCGCACCTTTGGCACCTGCCCAGACTAGAAGCCTCCCTGCCGGCAACCATCCAAGCACGCAGCTGCCCCAGCCCACCCGCAGTGCTGGTGAGGAGCTGGCACAGTGTCTCCCAGCCCGCAGCCTGCTTGGCCCGGTCTCCCTGCGCACAGTGCTGGTGGGGGGCTGGCATGGCGCCTTGTGTTTGTGGCACTGGCGAGTGCTTCCACCGCCGCCCGCAACCGGTTAGGCCCAGCCTCCGCACACACTGCGCTGGTGAAGAGATGTCGCAGTGTCTCCCAGCCCGAAGCCAGCTCGGCCCAGTCTCCATGCGCGCACGATGCTGGTGGGGAGCTTGCCCGGCGCCTCCCACTGGCGGCCCTGGTGAGTTCTTCTTTCCTCCGCCGCCACCGCATGGCTGGGCCGAAAGTTCCGCCACTACCGCCATGTGGATTTTAAAACTACAGGGGAAATTGAGCCACGGGAGCTACCATCGCTGCCGCACTCGCCGCCGCCCCCGCGAATGGGAATCCACTGAAAACAGACCTCACTATGCCCCAGGCTCAAAGAGAGAGTGGCTTCAGAACTTAGCCTCTGAGTCCACAGTAGCTTCACTTCCGCACCAAAGGAGACACCATTGAGGGCGGTCTCTCCGCCATAGCCATCTCAGCACACCCACAACCTTCTCAGCGCACCCACTGTGCTGGTGTGGAGATGGCGCATGCTGGTGAGGAGCTGGTGCGGCTTCTTCCGTTAGCAGCCCCAGCGAGTCCTTCCTCCGCTGCCACATGGCCAGGCCGAAGCTCCCCCCACTGCCGCCATGTGAACTTTAGAACTACAGTGGAAATTGAACCACAGGAGCTACCGTCGTTGCCGCACCTGCCACCGCTACCCGCCACAGCCTCCGCGAATAAAGGAAATCCACTGAGAAGAGAGCTCACTCCGCCCTGGGCTCAGGGAGTGGGCGGCCTCAGAACTTAGTCTCCGAGTCCACAGCTACTCTGCTTCCGTACTGAATGAGACACTTTTGAGGGCTGTCTCCCAGCCTGAAGCCATCTCAGCCTGACTGCAGCAGTCCCAGACCACCCGCTGTGCTAGCGAGGAGCTAGCTCGGCACCTCCAATATGCGACCATAGCGCCCCATAGGGGCCGTGTGCCCTGGGTGAGCCATATGTCCCACGAAGCCGTGTGCCCCGGGTGAGACGTGTGTCCCAGGGGGCCCTGTGCCCCGGGAGAACCCTGTGTCCCAGGGGGCAGTGTGCCCCGGGTGAGCCGTGTCCCCGAAAGGGGCCGGGTGTCCTGGGTGAGCCGTGTGTCCCAGGGGGCCGTATTCCCCGGGTTAGCCAAGTGTCCCAGGGGGCCGTGTGTCCCAGGTGGCCGTGTGCCCCGGGTAAGCCGTGTGTTCCAGGGGAAGCAGTGGGACACGGGGGGAGAGGACTCTATTCGTGTGGTCCTGAGATAGTCACCATAAAACAAGCAGACTGGCAAATGAGGAGTAGATTCTATTCATGTGATCCTGAGATAGTCACCATAAAACAAGCAGATTGTCAAATGACAGTGGGGAGGGGAAGGGGACCTGAGGGGAGATAAGAGAATAACCGAAGGACTGGTATGCATGACTATAAGGACAACCAATGAACACAGAAATCTGGGGAGGGAGGGCATGAATGGGAGGTGGGGGGGGGTGGGCAATGGGAAGCTATGTACACATATAATGCCTTAATAAAAAAATACTAATTAAAAAATCTCCTAATATGATTGCATTGCTTTTAATCTCTCCCTTAATGTCCTCCAGTATTTTTTTTATGTATTTGGGTGCTCCTGCATTGGGTGCATATATGTTTACCAGGGTTATTTCTTCTTGTTTGATTGCTCCCCTTGGTATTATGAAGTGGCCTTCATTATCTCTTGTTATGTCCTTCACTTTGAGATCTAATTTGTCAGATATAAGTATTGCTACCCCAGCTTTTTTTTCATTTCCATTCCCCTGGAAAATCTTTTTCTTCCCTTCACCCTCAGTCTGTGTGCCTCTTTTTTTTTTTTTTTCTGAAGTGGGTTTCTTGTAGACAGAAGATAAATGGGTCTTGCTTTCTTATCCAATCTGTTACCCCATATCTTTTGATTGGAGCATTCAAACCATTTACATTTAAAGTTATTATTGATAGGTAGGTATTTGATGCCATTTTTACTCTATACCCCTGTGTTCCTTCTTCACTTCCTATGTTTTTATTTTTACAGTAGACCCTCTAGCATTTCTTGCATTGCTGGTTTCGTGGAGATAAATTCCTTTAGTGTTTTTTATATGTGAAGCTTCTGATTTCACCTTCAATTTTGATTGATAGCCTTGTTGGGTACAGTATTCTTGGATTCAGACCCTTCCTTTGAATGACTTTGTATATTTCGTCCCATTCCCATCTGGGTTGATGAGTTTCTGTTGAGAAATCAGATGCTAATCTGATAGGGGTTCCTTTATATGTAACTTTCTGTCTCTCTCTGGCTGCTTTTAAGATTCTGGTTTTGTCAATGGTTTTTGACAATTTAATTATAAAGTGTCTAGATGATGATCTTTGGGGGTTCATTTTGTTCGGACTCTGCGAGCATCATGGATTTGTGTGGGTTTTTTCTTCTCTATGTCAGGAAAGTTTTCTGTCATTATTTCTTGACATACTTTTTCCATAATTTGCTCAGTTTCCTTTCCTTCTTGGACCCCTATTATTCTAATATTGTTTTGTTTTGTATTGCCCCAAAGCTCAAATAGGCTCTCCTCCTGTTTTTTTGATTTTTTTTCCCAGCAGCTGCTCTAATTGGGTATTTTTTTCCATCTTGTCTTCTAGCTCACTGATGCGGTCCTCTGCTTCTTCTAGTCTACTCTTGATGCTTTCTATTGAGTTCTTCATATAAGCAATGACATTTTTCATTTCTTCTTGGTTCACCTTCATTTCCTCTTGGTTCTTCTCCAGATCCTCTTGGTTCTTCTTCATTTCCTCTTGGGTCTCACTTATATTGTCAAATTTGTCTTCCATTCTTTTTAACCATCTCATAATCATTACTCTGAATTCTTGCTCTGGTAGGTTGCTTGCCTCTAACTCGTTTACTTCCTTTCCTGGTGATGCCTGATTTTCTTTCATAGGCGGGTTGTTTCTTAGCCTCCCCATGATCTCTCTTTTTAGGATGCATGGTTATGTAATTGTCTCTGTCCTGTTTATATTTAAAGGTACAAAATACAACACAACCAGGTACAACACACAAGGCACTGAACAGAAAAGTGTTTGCAATATTAATATCCTCAATAACGGTGACTAGAACCCAGCTAACAAAATCATACAATCAAATAAAAAGAATAAGCAAACCAATCTTACAATAAAGCATAAAACTTTGATATAGCTAGCATTCATCATACATCTAGAAAGGTGTAGAGAGAAGGATTTTTTTTTTAGGACAGTGACAAGATAGGTGTGAATGGGCTTGGAGTAGGGGGTTGGAAGTTAGATATACACAGAAAGGGTGAAATTTTGGACGGGGTAAATAGAAAAAATAGGGCAAATCTAGAGCAGTAAAGAGTTAAGATAAGCAGGACACCAAAGGGAAAGGGTTAGGAAGAGAGTGATGGCATAAAGATAGGGTTGAGTTAGAATATAGCGTTGGAGAAGGAAAGGTATAAATAGTCTGTTGAATAGTAATCCCAAAGGGGGGAAAAAGAGAAAAGAAAAAAGAGAAAAAGAAAGAAAAGAAAGGTATATAATATCGCACTTAAAAGATAATAATAAAAATAATCAAAAGAAAATAAGATAAAAAAGATAAAAAGGTAAAATGGTAGTAGTAATAATATTGATTACATATAAAAATGAATTAATTAAAAAGGTAAAATCAAGTGAGGGAAGATGAAAAAAAATCTTAAGTAAACTTTGCAACTAATGTAAATTAAAAAACAAAACAAAAAAAATAAACAATTAGAAAATCAAAATCAAAAATTAAATAAAATTTGCAGTAATGAAGGTCATACACTTCCTCTGTTGTTCTGTCTGGCTCACCAGTTCCCAGTCTGGACGGTAATTGCAGTTCCCTGTGTTTCTTCCATGTTGTAATCAGGTCTTGATTTTTAAGCAGTTCTAGAGTCCATATGTTCTGTAGACTCTGGGTTGCAGTGTTTCTTGGTGGCAGAGATCCAGTGTTCTGAAACCTTTCTAGCTTTTTTCCCCTCTCTGTGTCCCTGATCTATGGAGTTGTGGGGGTTGGGCAGGACGAGCCGACCGCTCTCCCCTGTAACTCTCTCAGTGTCAGATCCAAAGGTGCTGCTCCTTAGATATCCCCCCACTTAGGAGCCCTGACCACAGTCAGGGTTGCCTCCAACCCCAAACCCTGGGGTTTCTTGTAAACACAGACCCCTCTGTGCGTCTGGTACGCACAAGCTGTTGTGCATGGACTACTGCGCATGGGCTGCTGCGCGGGGGAGGCGCGCCGCGGGGGAACTCACCCGATCTCAGCAAAATCTGATTTTTCACCCTGGAGTGGAGCACTCCTTTGAGTCCAAGTGTTCGCACTGATTGTGGTCAGCGTTTAGGGGTTAACAGCTGCTTGGTGGTCTCTACGGCCGTGGATATTCAGTCCTCTAACCCAAACCTCTTCCCGTCAAGATGGCGAGATTTCACTGTCTTCTTTGATAAGAATCTTATTTTACACTGTAAGTATTAGTAAAAGAGAATTCCAAATTTTTAAAATTTCTCTTTTTATTACAATTATAATTATATTTCAAAGTATCCTCTTAAGCTGATACTGAGGGATGATGGGAAGTCTTAACTAACTTTCATAGAAAACTTATTTAAATTGCTTATAAAGACATTGGCTTATTCAAAGGAAGGAGGTTGGTCTTTGTTATTTTAAGATGATGGCCGCAGGCCACGTGGGCAATAAGATGTGTGGCCGTCTTGGTGGCTGCTCAATTTATTCTTTTAAAGAAAGTCAAAATCACATTGCAGACAATCACTAGCTGTTTCTTGTCTTTATTAAAATTTTCATAGAAATATTGACTTTTTATTTAGGTGAAAATCTTGATTATAATTTAATAATTTAATTTACTTAAGTAATTAAAGTAGGTATCTTCATTTTAAAAATAAAGCAAATTTACTTCTGAATTCACAAGACACAAATATTGCCCTGCCTCTAGCTTAATTAAAAATGCAGGCGGCTACATAAAGTTAGGATTCAGTTACTTATAAAAACATTGGCTTCTCATGTAACTTAATTTATATGGCATTTATTATATTGTAAAAGCTAATTTATAAAGTAACTTAAGTAGGTATCTTTAATTTTTTTTCTTTTTTTCTTTTTTTTTTAAAAAAGGCAAAGAAACTTATTCAGTAAAACTTATATGTTTGATACTTTATTGGTCTGGTCCAAAAGCATAAAGTGTCCCACCTACAGCCAATTTAAAAATGCAGGCCGCATGAGGCCTTTTTGTCTTTCTTGAAATTCTACTGCTGTTGAAAAATTTGGCTGTATTTAAGAAAAATATTGTTTTTGCTTTTCTTACAGGCAAAAACTTTCATAACATTTAATATACAGCATATAATTTTTATTTGATAAAGCTTTCCATGTGATTTCAAGTATCAATCTGTTTAATTAAAAAATATTTATTTTAAGAGAGAACAGGCTTTTGTACATTCCGGGGCTCATGAAACATGCAAAAGTTATTCTTAAAAAAAAACTTGAAATACTCTTGGAAAGATCAAATATACAATACACAATATATATATATATATATATATATATATATATATATATATGATTTAAAGGTTATATACTTAAATTACTTTAAAGAAATATCAACTACATTCAAAATGGATCAATGAGTTAATTCTCTTTCTTTTAAATCAGACCAAGAAGTAAAATACTTTGGATTCCTAATTTAAGAGAAAGAACAATTTACTTTCTCAAAAATAAGTTATACTTTAGGCATTTAGTTACCACAATTATATAACCTCTCTCAATTCAATCTGAACCTTAAAATTTCAGAGCTTGCAAGTCAAATATTTAGTAGTTCTTTATTAATAAACATATATTTTTAGGAATACATTTTAAAATCTAATAATTAATTTTAAACCACATTTGTTCTGCTTGGGGAAACTGAGAAGCAAACTTGTTCACATGTAAACTTTTCCTTGGGCTATCAAAAGGCGTAGCCATTCACATTCTTTAAAGATAGCTGCTGGCTGGAATCGGATTACCTATTCTGGGTGGGAAGGGCATGTCCTCTCCTTCCTCCATTTAAAGGTGTAGCTTTAAAACCTCTTTTATGGCAAGAGACCTTAAACTTTCAGAACATTACATTTTTCAGGTAGCAAATCAAATACTTAGCATTTTCTAAATCAATAATACTTTTACATTTCAAAAGCAATTTTCTAGATTTCATATGCCAGAAACCAATCATTGTATCACTAATAGTAAGAGGCTGGTCAACCTTCAAGCTCTGAAAGGTCAGAGCCAATCACTCCCTATCTAATTGAGACAATGGCAACTGCTTGGGAAACTATTTCTTTCCCAATTCATCTCCGCCATCTTTAAATGTAAAAAATTTAGGGTTTTTAATCCTGTACACAGAAAAGATTCAAGTCCAGCTCAAAAACTATGTGCACTCGTTTTTAAAATGGTCTTTTCACTTTACATGAGCACAGAAATCCCGGATGCATCATGAATTTGTAAATGCTTTAAGTCACTAGCTAGAAAGAGGAAGATGGTGAATATGAGGCCCCTTATGGTGGCTTTCTTGGAGAGTGGTGTCCATATTGGATTGCCACATGGCTTCATTCCCCCACATCCTGCTTACTTTGGGGGAAGTTTTTGCAACAAATCTGGCCACACATTTTTTCATGCTTAATAGATAAAGACAGATCTCAATACAATTATTTCCTTCTTCGCTTTCTGAAGTAATAACTAGCACCCAATTTGGCCAAGATCAGCATTTCCCTGCCAGTTCTTTTATAATTTTTAAAGAAAACTTTAAGTAATCTCATTGCTGGAGAGCAGATAGCTTTGCCCTCTCCTGCCACCTTTGAATTTCTCCACACCAGAGGCTGTTTCAAGAGTGGAGTTTCATTTCTTATTACAGATTTTAAATTCCAAATACAAACTAAGATTTTAATTTGAATAAGAAACCACATTCTCAGGGCTTTCTGCTGAGCATTAGTCATGCAACTGCTTTCTGAGCTTTTCCCAGGTTTCATCAACAAAACTTTAAGAAATAAATCAAGAATTTGACTACATTTACCAAAGCATCTATGAACTTTGAGCATAGTCTTAACTTATAAAGATTATCCAATGTTTTACACCTAGTTATTCAAGTGAATTCACAATTCACAATACTCAGTACACTTCCCAAATAGCAGATCAATCTCGCAGGGCGGCTAATCCTGTGGTGATCAGGGACAAGTCTTCATTTGCGGGTCAATACCTCGCGGTGACTCAAGACGAACCTAGCTCTCGCCGACTTCATGGAGGTTCAGGGGTGCCTAGCCAGGGCTTCTCAAGTGGGCATCCTCCACGGGGGTCCGTGCCCTCGCGCCACCTTGGGTGCCAGATATGCCCCGACACATGGGGCACGACAAAGCGGGGAGAGGGAGAACCTGTGGAGGACAGAAGGAGGACAGGAGACGCAGAGAAATGGAAGCAAGACAGGGTTCTGATCAAGCCTCAAATTTTATTTCCTAAACAGCGGTATATATGCAGCAGGAACAAAGGGGGGCAGGGTTGCCTACGCGGCAGGGCATTTGGCAGTGTATGATTGGTTAGGCACTGAGTGACAACGTGGTAAGATATCTGGCAACACAGGATTGGCTAACTGCTGGAGCGGTATTCTAACTTGGTGGGCGCGGGCTCTGATTCAACTGGCAACAGTTGACTGGCTGAAAACCAGGATGTGGAACCAGGATGTGAGCTGTTTTAAGCTTCCTGATTCACAGGGGCTAAGATTTTCCACAGCTCCCAACAATGCTGATGCTACTGGGCCACATCGTTCCAGTACTAGCCCAACTTTTTTGGTCTCTGTGTAAGATAGGTCACCCATCAGGTTCTTTTAATCACATACAATAAGGGATAGACTTCCATCCCTCTTTACATAAGTTATTTATAACCTGATGTTTTAATTACTTAAGGACACAATAATATAACTTGAAACATGGTTGAAAGTGATCCCTTTCAATGATTATAAGGAGGGTCAAAATAAAAAGATATATAGATTCGAGTCAGTGTTATTTATATAAAAAAACTGCAACTCATATATTTCAAGCCAAGTTTTATTTTTAATCTAAACAAATGCTGTCAAAGATATGCGAAAGATGTCAAAGTCAGATATCAATGGAAGTTACTTTTTGGGTGATGAACTTAGAAATATAATTAGTGTTGAGAAAATTTCCCATAGACTACTGAAAATCAGAAAATCCCAAATATGTGAAGAACAAATCCCTTGTTTATTCTTCATCCTTATATATCTAAGCCTTCAAGATGTAGGAAGAAATAAGATAATATTAATAATTAAATGCAATTAACATACACCAATGACATTCTAAATGTAAGAATAATCAATCATATGTATGTCTGCTGTCTCAAAGAAAACAACAACACACAATTCTCTTGTAACACAGACCCTTGTATATCAGGGTCTATTATTCAGTCAAATGAATAACTACAATCACATCAACCTTTTCTCCCACTCATCAAACACCAAGAATGCTTTTTATCTGGGTGATAAGACAATTCAGGGATATGAGTAAGTCTTTCCACTTTAAAAGCCTGTGATCATTCCATAAACCAAAACTCCTTAACTTCTCAGACCCTGCATATCTATATCTGTAAAAATAGAAAGAAAAAAAAGGGGAGGGGGGATTAGATGAAATGTAAGTTAAATTAACAGCTGAGTGATAATCAAAATCTTATATTAAGACTAACTTCATTTTCTTTTGACTATTACATGAAATACAAAAATGTAATATTGAATGAATACACATGCATTTATCATTAAATATGGTCCTGATTGCAATTCTTAACCTTTTACAATTTTTAAAAAAGAATTCACATCCTCAAAGGCTTTTTCTCCAAATTAGTATAAGAAACCACATTTAAGTGGCCACCAAATTATGAAGATCCATCTAGTGAATACTACAGTGGTTTTATCTACTTGTTCTAACAACTGTGTTCTCAACAAATATGGTATCAGCTACCAGGTCTAATAAATTTCCCACCTATAGAAATATTATAGTTACAGGTCAAAGAATGTGTGCCTGAAAAAGTAAACTTCAGAACATGCATTCTGTAACATCTAGTATGTGTATTATTAACACTAAAATTGGTTTATACAAAATTTTAATCATTTTCTTTTAGTTTACTGAGAACATGTAACAATATAACATGTGTATGACAGGAATGATTGGGTGATATTCAACCTGGATTCTCCCAGGCTAGACTCTGTTGGATTCTATTGGGTCTATTAGTCCTGGTTCTTCACGTTTGTGCTATTTCTCCTCCTCACCTTCACCTTATTGGGTCTCAGCATCAGAGTTTTTATACTTATACTAGAGGCCCAGTGCACAAAATTTGTGCATGGATAGGGGTAGGGTCCCTAGTGGCTACCAGCTGCCAGCTGAGGACTTCCTTTGTTACACAATGGTCCCTGGTGGTCAGTGCATGTCTTAGCGGGCAATCAAACTCCCAAACTCCCAAGGAGACACTTTGCATATTAGGATTTTATATATACATAGATTAACTCACTTCATTAGTGAAGAATAATTAGACTTTGGGACCAGAACTTTTATGGAAAAAATAGTCCAATTTATAATCAGTGGTGACATCCGATACTCTACCCACAGGAGAATCAGGAATATAGAAGTAGGTGAAAAAAGAATAGCTGGGCACATTCCAAATGGTTGATACATCACTTTCATGACCTTAACATTCATACAGCTTGCTTGTTTTCATAGTGATGTTTTCCCCTCTTTCTAGTACATTTCACACCTGGTCTTGCTGTTTACTTTTGGCCCTTATGAGAAGAAGACATCATCTGGGTATGATGGTATTCAATGTATTTCTGTCAGAACTTAATTGAAAAAAAATATTCATTTGACTTAAAGACAAATTATATAGTGAATTGGTTTTCCAACACCTGAAAATTTAATTTTTATGTCTTGCAATTGCTCTAGTACAAATTCATTATTTTCCTGGATCATCCTATCAAGAATCTTTACATTTGTAAAAGCTATCAACCAAAAGTAAGATATGCTATTTTTTGCCCCTTTCCTCTGGCTCTCTTTTCATTTCCTCCCAAGCTCCTTCCTGAACACCTACTTCTCACTGACATTCACCTTCCTCAGTTTCCTGAGCTGCATTCATAATTTCATATCTCTCATCAAACAGAGGTTGGTAGAAGACAGTCTACCTTTTCTCAAAATTATATCTTTATAGAATTTGGCTTCTACTCATGCATATTCCATCTGAAGGTTTTTGAAAGCTTTGACCCTATTATTTAATGGCTGATGCAAGCATTGAGCAACTCCTGCCTTTGTGCTGGATGCCCCAACAGGGACTGCTGCAAGGACCTGAGGACTTGCGAGCTTCAATCCCCTGGGTTGCACAGGTCCCCAATTCACAGTTTATCTCTGTGTCAGTCAGAGACTTGTCCTCCTGGACCTATCTTCCTTTGGTTACTTTGTCTTATGACATACAGCCCCATCTGCAGGTTTCTTGGGCACTGGAGGTGGGGGAGGATCCCTCTACCAGGTTCTCACCCACCAGGTTCTATCCTCCCTCTGTCTGGTTCTTGCCATCCCAAAGTGCCATGCACTTCCCTTTCCCACATTCTTGGGCTCGAAGAGGACCATGCCTGACCACCAGTCCACCTGCCTTGGACTGAACCAAGACTTAGTCATTATAATGGATATGGCATAGAAAATAATAGACCAGATCTTAGAAACCTATTACCAAAACCCAACCATGGGGAACTCACATAACTTAATGATGAAACATAATTGTTTTCCTCCTGTACCTCTTCATTGGGATTTTTTCTTTTCATGATTATCTTCCTCCTCGTTGTCTTGTTCCTCTTCCTTCTTGTCACCTTCCTCATATTCCTCCTCTACACATTCCTCCAGTACTGTTGATCTGTCTTCCTCAACTGCTGACTGGTTGGCCAGCTGAGAACTCTGTCTCTTCATGGGCTCTTTCGATCAATTGTGAAGCTAAAAGGACTGTGACCCCTTTGGGGTCATCTCTCTGCAGTAACTCTATAAGCCTCTGCAGTAACTACGGGGACCCAAAAGATTCTGGGGTTGTGGTTCACCATATCATCAGTTCTCTGCTGGTCATATTGGGCTATGGCTTACACATCTATGTTAGACATGGCAGGATGGACACACCAGAACACCACGGTGAAGATGATGGACACTGAGGTAACTGACTCTGACTGGGAGTCTGTGGGAGTGGTAGAGAAGATGGCCTAAAAGGAGACAACAGTCTGTGACCCAGCCTTGGAGGCACAAAAATGGGAAGGGAAGAGCACACCTGGAGAAGCAGCTCACCAAGACTGCACCTGAAATGTTATTGAGCAAGTCCGGAAAAAATTATATGACCAGTGATGGAAGGTGGAGCTAGAAAGTATCAACAAAGTGCAGTCCCCATCATCACAAGCTCTAGGTTAATTTGCTGAGAACCAAGGATAGACATGCCCAGGGTCCAATGATTCATCAAGGTACGTTAGTTCATGACTACTCACAATCCCCCATAATTTTTAGACCCCAAAGTGGTGGGTTACCCTTTAAGATCACACAAGTCCATTCCATTTTATTCCACATGTCAACAAAACTTTAGTGTTCCAATATGCCTGTGCCCAGTAGCAGTTACACCTAGGGAAATCTCATATCAGTAGTAAAAAAATCATAAAAAATGTATAACTTAGATTTTAGCAGTGGTATAACTCAAGAATAAAGAAAAGACTGGGTGTTTTAACATAATTAAAGCTGTTTAATAAAGAACTTACTAAGTCAGGACAGAGGATTGAAGAACTATTAAAAACAGGAGCCGGATAATGTTTAATAAAATTCTGCCCAATTAACATCAAGCCCATAAAGAAAGAATACAGAAAGGGGAACACATTCAAAGTCAACCATGAAATATGTAAAAAGGGCAGGCATCCTAGGATGATCTGAGTAAATTAAAACTTTCTGTGGCATTTAGAACCCTGAGTCAAGAAATCAAGTGTAAAAATTCTTTCAATAATGGATAACTCAACATTTTTTCATATTTATCCTGAACAGCAAAACACTTTGTGACCAAAAAATATTTTATAAAAAGAAACATAGAAATTAATTAAGAAATGTCACATTTTATAAAAATAATACTAATAAATCCCTTTTGTTATTTAAATCCAATTTTAATTTATTTAATATTGTCTCATATCCTACGGGGATGCAGTAAAATAAATAAGGAGACATAGAGAAAATCAATGGCTCAGAGCACCTAAATAGTTTGGGTAAGATCACACAAATTAGTGACAGAGTCAAGCAAGTCTCCAACCAAGATTTTGTGATGTCTAATCTGCATTTAAGACAGGATTGTTTCCTTTATACTCAGTTTATGTGGTAACATGACAACAGAAATTTAATTTACCAATGCCAGAGAAAGTCAATGGCCCCGATGAAGGAATCTGAAAGGACTAGACCATACGTCTCCACCATGCTCCCTCCATCATTGATCAAAAATGTTGCCAAGGACTGAGAAAGAGGTGCCATAATCGCAAAAAATAAGGAGCACAAAGACTGGCTGGAAGAAAGGTTGACATAAAACTAAAGTATCTTTACATGTAATATATTGACTACAAACCAGGTAGCTGAAAGAATAAAAAAGGATCACAGAAGGTGGGCTTTTCTCAAGAAAAGAGGAGAGATGAATTAAGGTAGACATCAAAATAAAGGCATCTGACCCCTGATTATGAGAGCTTTCACTTTGACCCTTCAAAATGCCTTTGTCCTCTTTAAGGGGCCTTGATATCTTTTTTTCTCTTGAAAAAGGGAATTAAAATAGAAAATTGACTTCACACTACTGTGAGAACTGGTAAAATGATATTTATTCATCTGTTTCTTTAGCTTCATGTGCTGATTCTCAACTCACAAGATATTTGGTCAAGAAGGAAGAATGAATATGAACTGTAGAAATGTAGGAAAAATGGCAATGTGAAAACAATATGAAAGCTGTTTTTACTTTATTGCATTAGAACCAATTTCAGATTTTGTTTACCATTAAGCCTAGATTTGCTACCACACATGACCTGCAGGAGAAGCGCAACTATTGCCACAAAATCCCTCTTGAACCTGTTCCAAAAATTAGAGAACCTGTAAGAATATAACCCGGAAGCTGGAGCTGTGAGCCTGACTACTGCCATTGCCTATAAGGGGAACCAGCAGATGCACAAAAAATGTGATCTACAACAGGGCTCCTGACCTAAATCATTCTTCCAAGAGTGACACATAGTTGAAGTTTTATTTATACTTTGGAAATCTTGGGCAAAATTTATGGGAGCCAACTCTAACTGGAAACATGCAAAGTGGGAAATAGTTTTTCATAGCCAACTTGACATGGGACAGTGCTTTCATAGTACAACACTTGTCAACTTGGCACCCATACACACTTCCAACTAAAGAAAAAATCAGTACTGGTAATATTGGCTCAGTGGATAGAGCATCAGCCAGAGGACTGAAGGATCAAGGATTTGATTCCAGTCAAGAGCACATACTTTGGTTGCAGGCTTAATCCCCAGACCCTGGTAGGGGTGTGTGTAGGAGGCAACCAATCAATATCTCACTCAGAGTGATCTTTCTTTCTCTGTGACTTTCCCTTCCCTTCCACTCTCTGTAAAAAAAATCAATGGAATTTCCAAAAGTCTCCTATTATTTAAAGTAAAAAAAGGGTGTGACAGTGGAAGAATATCATGTAAGGAAAAATATCCTGAGAATAATTTACATCTAAAAAATTTTACTTTAGAAAATTAACCTTCATTCAAAATGCTAACACCAATACACCCATGAAAATACACACATGGTGTCAAAACAAGCCAGAGGAAAATTATTTTGGGGGGGGGGGAATGAAAAAGAATCTCAAATCAAATTTAAAGAAAATATCCCTTTATTAACTTTTGGTCGAGAATATGTTTGTATATTTTCAGAAAACAACTCGGAGACCATCTGGAATCCTGTAACAGAGAGGAATAGACAGAAGTGCTCCAGCCATGAAGACAGAAGAGACACAATTCAGAGATGGAAGATGCTGATGACAATTCACCATACCAGCAGACAGCAGCTGCGTGTTTCTGAAGGATGCCCAGGATCAAACCAGAGGCAGTCTGAACTGCATTACCACCATTTGTCCATCAACCAGATCTGAAATATGGCTGACTTGTACACATAAGGAACTATTTCACATTGAAATTGGGACTCAAAAGAACTGTTGGCTCAGAAAGGAACTCACTACAGACTGATTCATTTGCCTCTCAGCATAACCATTATGGCTTGTCACAGTTTTGGTTCTTATAAGGGTATTTCTTGGATCACATGATCTCAGACATCTAGAGGAAATAATGAACAACATGAACTGATGAACAAAAACAGACCCAGAGAAAGCGAAGCAGCGATCAGACTCTCAAACCTCAGAGGGAAAGTAGGAGAGGGTGGGGGTAAGGGAAAGAGATCAATCAAAGGACTTGTGTGTATGCATATGGACCTAGCCAGTGGCCATGGACAACAGGGAGGTGGGGGCATATGTAGGGAGGGGTTTGGGATAGGAATGGGGGGATAAGGACAATTATATGATACTATAATCAATAAAAATTTTAAAAAATTAAAAAATGTAAAAAAAAAAAAGAAGAAAAAAATCAATGGAAAAATATCTGTGAGTGAGGATTAACAACAACAACCAAAGAAAAGATAGAAGAAAAATTGTGAATATGAGGACTGTGGGAACCCTTAACACAACCAGCGTGGTTCAGGGCCCACACTCAGGGTCCGGTTTCTGGAGAAGGCTGTACACTAAAAATGAAGAGACTGGAAAAGAGTTAATTTGGGAAAATGCGGGCCAGGCAGGGAGTCAACCTCTAGTGGGAAGACTCACAGCCAATCTGGCCTTTTGCCATTCCTTTTATTGAGATTCTGAGACAAAGACATCTCTTATTCGGAAAAGTTCCAGCAGCATAAAATTAACAAGAATTTACATAAGATTAACAAACTAAAGTTGCCTGAAGCTCTACTATCTCAACTAGACAATGAGTTAATTGCTCTGACCTTTCAGAGCCATTGAGGTTGGCCATCTCTTTTTGCATTTTAACAATAGTGACAATGTTTGGTTTTGGTTAGACAGTTCTTTTTACATTTTATCACTAGTGACTCAACCTAGAGTCAATGAGTTAATAGCTCTGACCATTCAGAGCCAAAGGTTGGCCAGTTCCCTTTACATTTTATTACCAGTGATAATGTTAGGTTTCAGTTCCCGGCATCGGACAGATATTTTTATATCAAAATAAGGAAGAAACACTGATGACTATTACAGTCCAGTGTTTTGAAAATGGTCTTGAGTCATAACTAGTGTCTTCAACTATCGTTTCCAATACCCACCAATACCCACTCTATATATTTATTATCATCAGAAAGACTCTTACTGGGTGAGGTTCCTTGCCTAGTGGGGTAATCCAAATCTTCATTTCTGGAAGGCTGGGCCATTAACAGTCCACCTTGGAATGATTGTTGTAGTTAATCATGAACATAGTAATACTAAGAGGCACCACTAGGAAACTGCTGCATTACAAGCCCTCATTTTGTAAAGCAATGAAATTTACTTTTGATAGTCTAGTCAGGATCTATCGTCACAATTAGTACTCTAACCCTCTTATTTTCCAACTAATTCAGTTGGCATGAGTTACCTAAGGTGACCAGGTTGTAATCTCAACTGCAAGTTCAATGGAATCATTGCTGACTCCCATGGTGGAAGCATTCATCCATCCATTTGGAAATTAATGCATTTGTAGCAGGAAAGCCTAATTGGATGTTACAGGAAGCAAGAATTCTGTTAGATTAGTAGGGGAACACTAATTCTGTGGATTAGTAGGGGAATAATGAGAATAACCATACATATTTTAATGTCTTCATTCCCCAACATGTAAATACAGGCTATTGGAGAAACAGCACCATATTTTTTTTAATTTAATAAATCTTTATTGCTCAGATTATTACAATTGTTCCTCCTTCGCCCCCATAGCTCCCCTCCACCTGACTCCCACCCCACCCTCTGCCCTTACCTCCCTCCATTGTTCTCATCCATAGGTGTATGATTTTTGTCCAGTATCTTCCTGCACCCCTCACACCCCTTCCTCCCTGATAATTATCAATCCACTTCCTTTCTTTGCCCCTAATTCTATTATATTCACCAGATTATTTTGTTCCTCAGATTTTTAATTCACTTGATTTTTAAATTCATTTGTTGATATATATATATATGTATTTGTTTATCATAATTTTCATCTTTACTTTTTGCTTCTTCCTCTTCTTAAAGAATACCTTTCACCATTATCATATAATACTGGTTTGGTGGTGATGAACTCCTTTAACTTTTTCTTATCTGTGAAGCTCTTTAACTACCCTTCAATTCTGAATGATAACTTTGCTGGGTAGAGTAATCTTGGTTGTAGGTTCTTGCTATTCATGACTTTGAATATTTCTTGTCACTCCCTTCTGGCCTGCATAGTTTCTGTTGAGAAATCAGCTGATAATCATATGGGTGCTCCCTTGTAAGTAACTGTTTTTTCTTGCTGCTTTTAATATTCTCTCTTTGTCTTTTGCCCTTGGCATTTTAATTATGATGTGTCTTGGTATGGTCCTCTTTGGATTCCTTTTGTTTGGGGTTCTGTGTGCTTCCTGTACTTGTAAGTCTATTTCTTTCACCAGGTGGGGGAAGTTTTCTGTCATTATTTCTTCAAATAGGTTTTAAATATCTTGTGCTCTCTCTTCTTCTGGCACCCCCATAATTCTGATGTTGGTATGCTTGAAGTTGTCCCAGAGTCTTCTTACACTATTTTCAACTTTCTGAATTCTCTTCTCTTTTTGCTTCTCCAGAGGAGTGTCCTTTGCCTCTTTGTATTCCAAATCTTTGACTTGATTCTTGTGTTCCTCTAGTCTTCTGTTGGGTCTCTGTATAATGTGTGTGTGTGTGTGTGTGTGTGTGTGTGTGTGTGTGTATATATATATATATATATATATATATATATATATATATATAAAATTTATTTCAGTCAGTGTATGTTTAATTTCTAGTTGGTCCTTTTTCATATCCTCCAGGGTCTCATTAAATTTATTGACCTTTTCTAGGAAATTCTTGAAAAACCTTATAACTGTGGTTTTGAACTCTATATCCAGTCATTTGTTCTCCTACACTTCTTTTGTTTGTGATCTCTTTCCTTGTCTCCTTATTTTTGCTGCTTCCCTGAATTGGTAGAGTGGCTTTGTGTGCTTGGTGTCCTGTATGGCCCAGTGGGTCAGCCTCCCCAGTTACCTGAGGTAGACACTCTTGGTGCTCCCCTTTGTGGACTGTGTGTACAGCCTTGTTGTAGTTAAGTCTTGACTGTTGTTGGTATCACTGGGAGGAATTGACCTCCAGGCTAATTGGATGTGAGTATCAGCTGTGTCTACTCCAGGATACCTTCTGTATTGGAGACAGTTTTATTGGACAAGACTTGCAAAATTGCAAAAGAACTCTGTGCTCAGCTTGGATGAGGCTGAGTCTCAGGGCTGAGCTGACAGTCTTGGCTTCTTGTCAGCCCCGCCCTTGTGCATGCACCTCAGACCTCTGCCTTCCACAGGTCCCTTGAGTATCTGCCTGACAGTCCAGATTCCCCTATAAGAGCGTGGGTCCCCCAGGGGTTCCTGGGAACTGGGATTCAGTGCAGTCAGGAACTTCCAACTCCTTCCACTATGGAGAGGCTGCGTCAACTTCCACAGTCAGACCTCTCTAGGAGCACACCTCTAGACCTTGCCTGCTGCAGCTCCCCTGAGTCTCCCAGTCTCTGAGTCTCTGGGTGCCTTTCTCTACAGTCCAACCTCCACCTATATGAGCCTGGGTCCGTGGGGTTTCAGCCAGGTCTGGGGGTTTCAGTGAGTTGGAACTGGGGTTCAGTGCAGTCTGGGGCTTCCTTTCCCCTCCTGCCAGCCAAGTACTCTGCTGCCCTTCCTCTCTGCACGTGCATCTCCCCACCTCAGCGCTTTGCAGTTCCTCTGATCTGTGAGCTTTTCTCTTTCTTTCTAGTTTTAGAATTTCTACTCAGCCAACTTTCCTGTGGTTTTGGATTATGTATGTTCTGTCTTTTAGTTTTGTTATGAAATTGTTGTGCGAGGCGGCAGTTTAGGTGCTTACCTACGCTTCCATCTTGGTTTCTCCCAATAGCAGGATGTTTGGATGCTGATTTAGATCTTATACAACATCACAGAGGTTATTTCCCTGCCCTGTTAGATGTTGTCATTTAGCTGACTCTGTAACTCAGCAAAAGACCATTCCACTATCAGGTCAGCTACTCAAGTTTAGAAGAGACATGGTCCATATCAGTGAATTTTATGAATATCAGCCTATTCCCACATTTAGTTTGGTTTGAAATAAGGTGGGGTTTGTTTGTTTATTTGTTTGTTTTTGTGTGTTTGGCCAGAAGAGATGCAATGTAGAATAACAAGATGGTAGATAAGGAAACCTGTAAGTTCACAGATTATAGTTTTGGCAGAAGCATTGCAATAAAGAAAAGAAAAGCCATATTTAGAGTCAGTCTCTATTCCTGTGAGAACAAAACAATGCCCCTTTTATGATGAAAGTGGTTTGATGTTATCAAGTTAAAACCAGGTAGGTACCTTTGCATTTCTCTGATAACTAGTGCCTTTGAACATCTTTTCATATGCTTACTGGCAATTTGTAGATCCTCTTGGAAAAGTGTCTATTCAGGACCTTTGTATCAACCTTAATTGGATTGTTTTGTTTATTTTTGGTGTTGAGTTGTATGAATTTGTTATAAATTTTGGATGTTGATCCTTTCTGGGATGTATCATTGTTGAATATCTTCTTCTATTCAGTAGGCTGTCTTTATGTTTTGTTGATGGTTTCCTTTGCTGTGCAAAGACTTTTTAGTTTGTTGTAGTTCCACTTATTTATTTTTCTTTTGCTTTCCTTACCCAAGAAGATATATCAGAAAAAAATGTTGCTAAGAGAAATGTCAGATTTTACTTCTATGTTTTCTTCTATTAGTTTTATGGTCTCAAGTCTTACAATTCAGTCTTTATCTATTTTTAGTTTATTCTTGTATATGGTCTAAGATGATTGTCTAGTTCCATTTTCTATATTTATCTGTCCAATTTTCCCAATACCATTTATTGAATAGACTATTTTTAGCCCACTGTATGCTCTTGCTTTGTTTGTCAAATATTGATAGTATTGGTGTAGGTTTACTTCTGGGATCTCTATTCTGATCCATTGATCAATATGTCTGTTTTTCAGCCAGTACATGCCGTTTTGATTGTTATGGACTTGTTCTAGTATAGTTTGATATAAGGTAGCATGATACTTCCAACTTCGTTCTTCTTTCTCAAAATTAATGTGGCTTTTTCATGACTTTTTTGGTTTCACATAAATTTTTAGATTAATTGTTCTTGTTTGGTGAAATACATCATTGGTATTTTGATTGGAATTGTGTTGAGTCTATAGATTGCTTTTATAGCCCTGACCAGTTTGGCTCAGTGGATATAGTGTAAGCCTGTGGACTGAAGTGTCCAGGTTCAATTCCAGTCAAGAGTATGTGCCTTGGTTGCTGACACATCCCCAGTAGAGGGTGTGTAGGAGGCAGCTGATAGATGTCTCTCTCATTCTCTCATCAATGTTTCTAACTCCCTATTCTTCTCCCTTCCTCTCTGTAAAAAAAAAAAATCAATAAAATATATTTAAAAATACATATTCAGATTGCTTTTATAAAAATATATCTATAGCATGGACATTTTTATGATGTTAATTCTTCCTATCCATGAAAACAGTATATGCTTCTATTTATTTGTATTTATTCAATTTCTTTCTTCAGTCTTATACTTTTCCAAGTACAGGTCTTTTACCTCCTTTCTTAAAGTTATTACTAGATATTTATTTTTAATTTTATTGTCATTTAAAAAATACTCACCTGAGGATATGTTTGTTTGTTTGTTTGTTTGTTTGTTTTAGAGAGAGTGTGAAATATCAGTATGAGAGAGAATCATACATCAGTTACCTCATGTATGCACCCTGACCAGGAATCAAACTCACAACCTAGATATGCTCTCTGACCAGGAATTGAACCCACAAACTTTTGGTGTATGGGATGATGCTCCAACCAACTGAGCTAGCTGGCCAGACTATTTTATTTATTTGGTGACGCAATTGTTACTGGGATTGTTTTCTGTGTTCCTTTCCAATACTTCATTATTGGTGTATAAAAATGTAACCAATTTCTGAATATTTATTTTTGTATACTACTTATTTAGTGAATTAGTTTATACATTCTAGAAGGTGTTTTTTTGTGTGTGTAATATTTTAAAAAAATATTTTCATTCATTCCAGAGAGGAAGGGACAGGATGAGAGAGATAGAAACATCAATGATGAGAGGGAATCATTGATTGGTTGCTTCCTCCATGCCCCTACTGGGGACTGAGATCACAATGCAGGCTTGTGCCCTTGACTGGAATTGAACTTGGGATCTTTGAGTACATAGGTTGACACTCTATACCAGCCATGGGAAAACTACGGCCTGCGGGCTGGATCTGGCCCTTTCGGCTGTTCTATCTGTCCCACGGAGCTGAAAGAGCAGAGGGTTCTCTTGTTCTCCCCTCCGCTCCTTCAGCAGCAGCCCAAGATGAGAGTGCCAGCATGGTCAGGTTGCTTTTGTTCCTGTACTCCTGTCCAGGTTAAGAACCCATTGTGGCCCTCAAGTCAAAAAGTTTGCCCACCCCTGCTCTATACTCTGAGCCAAACTGTCTAGGGCTGTGTGTAATCTTTTGGTTATCTACTACTATACACAGTAAAAGCCTAATATGCTAAGTATCCAGTCAGCCATTGAACCAATCAAAGCGTACTTTGCTAATGATGTGCTAAGGCTGCTCAACAGCTCATTATGATGAGCATTAACGACAACGGGAAAGAATCTCTGATTGGGGCATTATCTTGGTGCTGGAGTCTGGCCAATAGGGACTGAGTGAGATGGACCGATAGGCCTTAGAGCCCTCACTGACTAGCCAACCTCCTGCATCCCTCCTCACCATGATCATTCACTGGTGGGGTCCTTCAGTCTGGCCTGTGACGTCTTGCAACGCAGGACCCCTTGAGGGATGTCAGAGATCCAGTTTTGGCCCAATCCCACAGGCCAGGTCGAGGGAACCCACTGGTGCAGGAATTCATGCACTGGGCCTCTAGTCTTTAAATAATGATAGCTTTGCATTTTCATTTCCAATGTAGATGCCTTTTATTCTTCTTATTGTCTGAATGCTGTGGATAGGACTTTCAGTATTATGTTAATTTTGTATAGTTTTGTAAAATTTATCTTTATTGTGGAAAATATTATAGATGTCCACTTTTTTGTTTGTTTGTTTGTTTGTTTGTTTGTTTTTTCCATTGATCACCTCCATCCTGCACCTGCCCCTCCCAGGCCTTCACCAGTCTATTGTCTGTGTCCATGAGCTAGCTATGCATGTATGTATATAACTTTCCTGATTAATCACTCCTCCCCACCCCACTCACCCCCACCTCCCGTTTGAAATTCTTTAGCCTGTTCTATGCTTCTCCAGTACTATGTTGAATAAGAGTGATGATAGGGGACATCCCTGTCTTATTTCTGACCTTAAAGGAAATGCTTTCAGTTTTTCCTTATTGAGTATGGTATGAGCTGTAAGGTATTCATAAATTACTTTATTATGTTGATGTATGTTCCCTCTATCACACTTTGCTGATAGTTGTTATCACAAATGGATGCTGTATTTTTCAAATAATTTTTTATGCATCTATTGATATGACCATATGATTTTTATCCTTTATTTGTTTATATAGGTATAGCATGTTAACTGATTTTCAGATGTCATAACAACCTTGTGTTCCAGGAATAAATACCATTGATCATGTGTATGATCTTTTTAATATCTTTCTGCATTTGGTTTGTTAATATTTTGTTGAGGATTTTTGCATCTATGTTTATCAGGGATATTGGCCTATACTTTTATTTCTTTTTAGTGTTTTATCTTGTTTGGAATTATGATAATGCAGGATTTGTATAATAAGCTTGGGTATTTAACTGTTTTGTAAAATATTTTGGAATAATTTGAGAAGGATGTGTGTTAGTTCTTTAAATGTTTGGCAAAATTCACAAGCAAAGCTACCAGAGCCAAGACTTTTGTTGTTCAAGTGTATTTCCATTACTGTTTCAACTTCATTTCTGGTACTTGGTTTGTTCATATTTTTTGTGTCTTTTTGATTCAGTTTTGGAATATTGTATGTTTCTAGGAATTTATATGTTTTTTTTCTAGACTGTATAATTTTTGCCAGATAGTTGTTCATAATACTTTTTTAAAATTATCTTTTTTCTTTCTGTGGTGTCAATTATTACATCTTCACTTTCATATCTGATTTTAATTATTTGGTTTGCTATTTTTTTCTTGAATATGGTTAAAGGTTTATCAATCTTGTTTCTCTTTTCAAAGAACTAGCTCATGGTTTTATTTTTATATTGTTTTTTAGACTGTGTTTCATTTATTTCTGCTTTGACATTTATTATTTCCTTCTTTCTACTCACTTTGGGTTTATTTGTTGTTTCTTTCCTAGATCCTTTAGGTGTAATGTTAGATTGCTTATTTGAGATTTTTCCTGTTTCTTGAGGTAGAATTATAATGTTAATAATTTCCCTCAGGAATGCTCTTGCTGTGTCCCATTGATTTTGGGTTTTAGTGTTTTCATTTTAATTTATCTCAAGGTATCTTTTGATTTCATCATTGATCTCATTATTAGCCCCTTCATTTTTTAGATTTCATATCCTTATGCATTTCTTAGATTATTTCTTATAATTTACTTCTAGTTTATTATCATTGTGTTAATATGCTTATCATGATTTCAATCTTTGTAAATTTATTGAGATTTGATTTATTTTTTAATATATGGTCAATCTTAGAATATGTTCCATGTGGTCTTGAAAAGAAGTGCTTTAGTTGAAATGCTCTCAGACTGTTAATTAAATTAATGATTGTGTCATGTATTTCTTTGTCTCATTATAGTCTTTGTGGGTTTTTAAAATATATTTTATTGATTTTTTTACAAAGCCGAAGAGTTAGAGAGTTAGTAATATCATGAGAGAGAAAAATCGATCAGCTGCCTCTTGCACACCCCCTACTGGGGATGTGCCCACAACCAAGGTACATGCCCTTGACCTGAATCAAACCCAGGAGCCTTCAGTCTGCAGGTCGACACTCAATCCACTAAGCCAAACCAGTTTCGTCTAGTCTTTGTTTTTAAGTTTAATTTTTGATATATCAAGTATTGCTATCTCAGCTATTTTTGTTTCCATTTGCATGCAATATCTTTTCCTATTCCCTTACCTATAGTCTCTGTGTGTCTTTCATTCTGAAATGGGTCTCTTGTAGAAAGCATCTATATGGGTTTTGTTTTCTTGTCCATTCAGCTATTCTATGTCTTTTGAGTAGAACTTTTATTTGCATTTAAAGTAATTATTGCTGGAGAAAAAATGGCGGTGGATCAGATGGACCTGTTCTGAACCTAGTCCTAGAGCAGATAGAAGGAGCACCTGAGATTCTATGGGGAAGTGTTAGTTGGCAAGCTGAGCAGTGGCAGAGCTCTAGGAAAAGATAGGGGGAGTCTGCGGGACAGGATTTCCTGACCAGGCAGCCCACTCTGCTGTAGGAACTTCTCCCAGACCTAGGGGCTCAGAAGGAAAACTTTGCCATCTTACAAAGAAAAGAGGAACTTACCTGAGGCCTGAAAAGCCCACAACAGTGGAGCCCACCAACAGTTGTAACGCCCCAATCGGCACAAAGATGTGAATTCAAGGAAGTTCTTCAATCATCCACAGAAAGGTCAGAATTTGCCAGGGATAATGTGGGGGTTCTGGGTTCCTCCTGTGGCGAAGGCGCCTGTAGCTGCTGTGCGACCAGAGTGGCTGCAGTGGCTGTGCAGACAGAACAGCGGGCTCCAAAAGAGGCAGGGGCCCCAGAGAGAATCTGGCACTGCAAGTCCCAGTGCAGGGTTTGGCGTGATCTTCCCAAAAATCGGGACTTATTTTTAAAACGCCAAGGGGCGTGGGGCAAATTGCTAAGAATCAGGACTGTCCCGTCATAAGCAGAACATCTGGAAACCTTGTCCTGTGCCTGATCCCCTTTGTCCCTTGGCTTTTGAACACCAGGGAAAGACTGCCCAGTTTGGCATATCCTGGGAGTCTGCAGGGGGAAATTGCCTGCCTGGAAACAGGGGAGCTGAACAGGAGCCCCACCAAGAAACCATAGATAGCACCATAGAGAAAAAAAGAAGGGAAGACAGGGAACTCAATCCAGAAACACTGCCACCTAGGGGCTGATATACAAACTGACTTTTTTTTTTTTTTACTACTCTTAATCAAAAATAAACAGAAGAAAAAGCCTACTTAAATTAAGGTCTAGCTTACAAAACTGAGGTGCAGTGGAATGCAGGGAACTGCATTACTGTTTGGACTCAGAAACAGGCATGCCAAATAGAAAAACAGAGGAAGTGAATGACGACTACTACACATTTTTTATGCAAATTTTTCTATACTTTGTATTATTTTCATTTTTTACATCTTTTATTTTATTTTCATTTTTTACATCCTTTATTTAAGAAATGTTTTTTTTTCTTTTTTCTTCACTTGATGTTACCTCTTAAATAATTCCATTTTTTAGTTTCAATCATCATTATTAATACTGCTATTTTGAACTTTTTGTTTCCTTTTTCTTTTTCATTTTTTAAAGTACCATTTTATTTTCTCTTTATTTTACACTGAGATTAGTCTTCATTCTAGTTACATCCCTACTACAGCATCGTTCAAACTTATCTCAACTCAACCTTTATGCCATCACTGTATTACTTACCAATCCCCTTTTCATTTACTGTTTATCTTAACCCCTTCCTGCTTTAGTTTTTCCCTTTTCTTTCTGTACACCCCTCACTAAAATTCTTACCTTACTTATATACCTAATCTCCAACCCCCTGTTCCAAGTGCACAAATACCACTCTCTTCGCTATATTAACTAGTAAAAACAAAGAGACAAAAAAAAAAAAAAACAAACAAACCAAAAAACCAACTGTTTTCCTCTCTGTCCTTATGTTGTTGTTTGCGTGAATGTTGATTATATCGAATTTTTATGCTTTTCAGTGAGATTGATATGCTTATTCTTTTGTTGTTAATGTTGCTTAGCATTTTGTAATTGCTTCATTATTGTATGTTTTTTACTTCTGTTTATTCTAGACTTGCTTGATATTAGTGGATATTGTATTGTTGCTGGCATTTGCTGGGATTAGTGGTTGTCCTATTGGAATTTTCTCCACATATATAGAGTTTGTTTGCCTTTTCTCTCTTAGTCTGCTTCTTGTCTCTCTCTCTCTTCCTCACTCTCTCGCTCTCTTTTTCTTTCTTGTTACCCAATCTGATTTTGATACTACTCTTTCTTTTTTTCTTTATTATCTTTATCCCTCTTTTCTGATTCTTTTCTCTCTTTCTCTCTCTCTCTCTCTTTTTAACCTATTCTCTTTCTCTCCTCCTCCCTAATTTGCCTTTCTCTAGTGGTCACCTTTATTAGAGGTTTTTAATATCTCAAATACATTCCTGTTCAGTGCCTTTTGTGTTGTATCGGGTAGTGTTGTATTGTGTGCCTTTAAATCAATGTAGGAGAAATAGAACTACATAACCAGACATCCTAAAAAGAGAGATCATGGGGGGAGACAATGAAATAGCCCACACATGAAAGAAAAGCAGGCATCCCCAGAAAAAAAAGTAAACGAGTTATAGGCAAGCAACTACCAGAGCAAGAATTCAGAGTAATGATCATAAGATGGCTAAAAAGAATTGAAGACAGAAGATGGCAGCCTAGGTAGTCTCCTAAGCTGCCACCTCATCAACAATTTGGATAAAAACAACAGCTAAAATCGAAATTCACAGTAATGATCATAAAATGGCTAAAAAGAATGGAAGACAAATTTAACAATATGAGTAAGACCAAAGAGGAAATGAAGAAGAACCAAGAATAAATGAAGATGACACAAGAATAAATGAAAAATTACATCGATCCTACGAAGAAGTCAACAGAAAGCATCAAGAGTAGACTAGAAGAAGCAGAGGACCACATCAGTGACCTAGAAGACAAAATGGAAAAAAAATACCCAATTAGAGCAGCTTATAGAAAGAAAAATTAAAAAGCAGGAGGAAAGTTTTGGGACAATACAAAACAAAATAATATTTGAATAATAGGGGTTCCAGAAAGAAAGGAATCTGAGGAAGAAGTGGAAAATGTATTTCAAGAAATAATGGCAGAAAACTTTCCTGAGATAGAGAAGAAAAAACAAAACAAATACAAGATGCTTGCAGAGTCCCAAATAAAATGAATCCCAAAATACCAACGGCAAGTTATATTATAATTAAATTGGCAAACACCAACGACCAAGTAAGAATCTTAAAGTAATCTTAAAGTAAGAATCTCTCTGGTGGCTTTTGAGCACCAGGGAAAGACTGCTCAAAAGCAACCAGAGAGAGACAGAAAATTAAATATAAAGGAACACCCATTAGACTAGCAACTGATTTCTCAACAGAAACTCATCAGGCCAGAAAACAATGGGATGAAATATACAAAGTCATGCAAAGGAAGGGTCTGAATCCAAGAATACTGTACCCAACAAGGTTATCAATCAAAATTGAAGGAGAAATCAGGAGCTTTACAGACAAAAAAAGACTAAATGAATTTATCTCCACCAAACCAGCAATGCAAGAAATGCTAAAGGGTCTACTGTAAAAATAAAGAAATAGGAAGCAAAGAAGGAACACAGGGGTACAGAATTAAAAATGTCATCAAATACCTAGCTAGCAATAATAACTTTAAATGTAAATGGTTTAAATGCTCCAATAAAAAGACATAGGGTAACACATTTGATTAAAAACACAAACAAACAAACAAAAAAACAAACAAGACCCATATATCTGCTGTCTACAAGAAACCCACTTCAGAAAAAAAGAATCAAACAGACTGAGGGTGAAGGGATGGAAAAAGGTTATCCAGGCAAATGGAAATGAAAAAAAAATCTGGGGTAGCAATACTTATATCTGACAAATTAGATCTCAAAGTGAAAGACATAACAAGAGATAATGAAGGCCACTTCATAATACTAAGGGGAGCAATCTAACAAGAAGATATAACCCTGGTAAACATATATGCACCCAATGCAGGAGCACCCAAATACATAAAAAAAAAACCTGCTGGAGGTCATTAAGGAAGAGATTAATAGCAATGCAATCATAGTAGGAGATTTTAATACCCCACTGTCACCTTTGGACAAATCATCTAAATAAAAAATCAGCAAAGAAACATCAACACTAAATGACACACTAGACCAGATGGAATTAATCAACATCTTTGAAACATTTCACCCCAAAGCCACAGAATACATATTCTTCTCAAGTGCACATGGGTCATTTTCAAAGATAGATCATATGTTGGGACATAGGCAAAATCTCTTCAAATTCAAGAAGATAGAAATCATATAAAGCATCTTCCCAGATCATAGTGGTATAAAATTGGAAATCAACTACAATAATAATAATTCAAGGAAATCAAACACAAGGAGACTGAATAGCATGCTATTGAACAAGGACTGGGTTACCAGGGAAATCAAGGAAGAAATTAAAAACATCATGGCAACAAATGACAATGAAAACACAACAATCCAAAATCTATGGGGCACAGAAACAGCAGTCTTGAGAGGGAAATTCATCTCTGCAAGCCTATTGTAAAAGACAATAAAAAAATGGTAACAAATTCTCTAACTCTATAACTCAAGGAGTTAGAAAAAGAGCAATAAGAAAAGCCCAATGTAAGCAGAGGAAGGAAATAAAAAAAAAATCAGAGCGGAGATAAATGACATAGAGACCAAAGAAACAATACCAAATGCTGGTTCTTTGAAAGAATAAACAAGGTTGAAGAACCTCTAGCCAGGCGAACCAAGAAACAAAGAGAGAGGACCCAAATAAGCAAAATCAGAAAGGAAAGAGGTGAAATAACAACAGACCCTGCCAAAATACAAAGATTGTTAGAAAATACTACGAACAGCTCTATTCCAACAAACTGGACAACCTGGTTGAAATGGACATATTCATTCCTAGAAAAATACAACCTTCTAAAAATAAATCAGGAAAAATCTAAAAACCTCAATAGACCAGTGACTTTGGAAGAAATTGAAACAGTCATCAAAAAGCTGCCAGCAAACAAAAGCCCAGGGCCAGATGGCTTCCCAGGAGAGTTTTAGCAAACATTCAATTAAGAACTAAAACCTATCCTCCTCAGACTATTCCAAAAAATTCAAGAGGAAGGAGCACTTCCAAACTACTTCTAAGAAGCCAGCATCACCCTAATACAAAAACCAGATATAGACAACAAAATAAAAGGGAATTACAGGCCAATGTCCTTCATGAACACAGATTCCAAAATCCTCAACAAAATTTTAGCAAATCAGCTCCAACAGAAAATCAGAAAGATCATACACCATGACTAAGTAGGATTCATTCCCGGAATGCAAGGATGCTACAATATCTGCAAATCAATAAACGTGATACATCAGATAAACAAACTGAAAGTTAAAAATCATATAATTTATCAATTGATACAGAAAGGCATTTGATAAAATCCAACACCCTTTCCTGATAAAAACTCTCAACAAGGGAGTTGGGAGTACAAGGATCATACCTCAACATAATAAAAGCTGATAAATCTACTGCAAACTTTATATTCCATGGGCAACAACTAAAACCATTCCCTCTAAGAACAGGAATAAGACAGGGATGCCCACTGTCACCACTCCTGTTTGACATAGTACTGGAAGTACTAGTCATTACAATTAGACAAGAACAGGAAATAAAAGACATCAAAATTGGAAAAGAAGAAGTAAAGTTGTCCGTATTTTCAGATGACATGCCATTGTACATAAAAAAACCAAAAGACTCCATCAAAAAACTAATAGACTTAATAAACGAATTTGGCAATGTAGCAGGATACAAAATCAACGCCAGTAAATCTATGGCATTTTTATACACCAATAGTGAACTTACAGAAACAGAGACTAAAATAGCAATAACACCCAACAAAATTAAGATACCTGGGAATAAACTTAACTAAGGAGGTAAAATTCCTATATGCAGAAAACTACATGACACTGAGAAAAGAAATAGAGGAAGATGTAAACAGATGGAAGAACATACCATGTTCATGGATTGGTAAAATCAACATCATCAAAATGTCCATACTTCCCCAAGCAATTTATAAATTCAATGCGCTCCCCATTAAAATACCAACAGCACATTTCACTGACCTAGAATGAACTCTCCAAAAATTCATTTGGAACTATAAAAGACCCCAAAATAGCCTCAGCAATCTTGAGAAAGAAGAGTAAAGTAGGAGGGATCTCAATACCAGATTTCAAGCTGTATTACAAAGCAACTGTTCTCAAAACAACCTGGTAATGGCACAAGAAAAGACAGGTAGATCAATGGAATAGATTAGAGAATCCAAATATCAACCAAAATCAATATGCTCAATTAATATTTGATAAAGGAGGCACAAACATACAATGGATTCAAGGCAGTCTCATCAATAAATGGTATTTGGAAAATTGGACAGATACATATAAACGAATGAAACTAGATCACCAACTTACACCATACACAAAAATTAACTCAAAAGGGATACAGAACTTAAACATAAGATGGGAAATCATAAAAATACTAGAGACATCCACAGGCAGAAAAATCTCAGACCTATGCCTAATGAATTTCTTCACTGATACTTACCCTAGGGCAATGGAAGCTAAAGGAACAAATGGGACTACATCAAAATAAAAAGCTTTTTCACAGTAAAAGAAACCATCAACACAACAAGAAATCCCACGGTACGGGAGAACATATTTGCAAATGATATCACTGATAAAGGTTTAATCTCCAACATCTACAAACAGCTTATACAACTCAATAAAAGGAAAATAAATGATCCAATTTAAAAATGGGCAATGGACCTAAAGATAATCATCTCAAAAGAAGACAGAAGGAAGGCCAAGAGGCACATGAAAACATGCTCAAAGTCACTAATTATCCAAGAGATGCAAATCAAAACAACAATGCAGTACCATCTCACACCTGTCAGAATGGCCAACATCAACAAAACAATTGACAAATGTTGGCAATGTTGTGCAGAAAAAGGAACCCTCGTGCACTGCTGGTGGGATTGCAGGTTGGTGCAACCACTGTGGAAAACAGTATGGAGCTTCCTCAAAAAACTGAAAATGGAACTCAAATTTGACCCAGTAATCCCCCTACTAGGAATATGTTCCTAGAAACTAGAAACACCAATCAGAAAGGATATATGCACCCCTAGGTTCATAGCAGCACAATTTACAATACTACGATTTGGAAACAGGCTAGGTGCCCATCAGCAGATGATTGGATCAAAAAACTATGGTACATCTACACAATGGAATACTATGCTGCCATAAATAGAAGGAATTCTCATCATTTGCAGCAACCTGGATGGAATTGGAGAACATCATGCTGAGTGAAATAAGCCAGTCAATGAAAGAGAAACACCACATGACCTCACTCATTTATGGATAATAGAGAACATTATAAACTATTGAACAGAAAGATAGATATAGTAACAGTAAAGCAACAAGCAGAGTGTCAAATGAAAGCAGGGAGGGTAGGGTGATCTGGGTGAGATAAGACATCAACCCAAGGTCTGGTATGCATGCATATAAGTACAACCAATGGACACAAAATTCTGGGAAGGGAGGACATGTATGGGAGGTGGGGGGGCAATGGTAAGCTATGTACACATATAATACCTTAATACATAAATAAATAAAAATTAAATAAAATCAGAAAAAATAATTATTGGTGGTTTCACATTTATTGCCATTTTATTCTTTATAATATGTTCCTCTTTTTTTATTCATCTTAAAGAAGTCACTTAACATTTCCTGTAATATTGGTTTTTTAGTAATAAACGACTTTAACTTGTTCTTATCTGGAAATCTCTTTATTTCTCCTTCAATTTTAAATGATAGCTTGCAAGCTTTGCAGTGTAGAGTATTCTTGGATGTAGGTCTTTGCTTTTCATCACTTTGAATATTTCATGCCAATACCTTCTGGCTTGAAATGTTTCCATTGAGAAATCAACTGACAGTCATGCTTCCATGTAGGTAACTAAATTCCTTTTTTTTTGAGGGGAGGGATTCTATCTTTGTCTTTAACTTTTGACATTTTGATTATAATGTATCTTCATATAGGCCTGTTTGGGTTCATCTTGTTCAGGACTCTTTGTACTTCCTGTACTTGTGTGTCTTTTTCCTTAAGCTTTCAGTCATTATTTTTCAAATAGATTCTCAATCTCTTGCTATATCTTCTCCTTCTAGTGCCCCTATGATATGGATACTGTTACACTTAACATTGTCCTAGAAGTCCTTTAAATTATGCTAATTTTTAAAATTCTTTTTCTTTTTTGCTATTTTGATTGCTATTTTTGATAACTTGACTTACAAATCACTGATTTGACTCTTGGTTTCATTTATCCCGCTGTTATTTTATTCCTTCTAGTGTTTTTGTTGTTGTTGTTGTTTGTTTTGTTTTGTTTTGTTCTGTTTTGTTTTAGATATTGCATTCTACATTTATGACTGTTTTTTCCCCTTTGGGTTCTATGTATATTTTATGCTTATTATTTTATTCTTTAATCTTTTACTGAGTTCATTGATTCTCCCTCTAAGTTCCTTGAGCATCCTTCTAACCATTGTTTTGTACTCTGTATTTGATAGATTTCTTGTCTTCATTTCTTTTCATTCTTTTTCTGGGGACTTGTCCTATTCTTTCATCTGTGACATGTTTATTCATCTCCCTATTTTGGCTGCTCCTTTGTATTTGTTTCTTTGTATTAGGTAGACCTTCTATTTCTCCCTGTCTTTCTATGTTGCCTTATGTAGTAGGAATCCTGTAGGGCTCAGTGGCACAGACTCTATGTTCACTTGAGTTAGGTACTAGAGGAATGTCTTTTGTGTATACTATGTGACCTTTCCTGTTTAGTTGAGCCTTTATTACTATTGGTCCATCCATGTATGGTACTGATCCTCAGTTTGTCTGTCTATGAGTACTGACCCAGATCACAGCCTACATACTGCTGTGTGGGGGTTGATCCCATGATGCATAACTCCCCCCAACAGTGCTTGGTACCTCCTGAAATACCCCTTTGGATGTGTTGCCTGTGAAGCTAATTGAGTCCTACTCTTATGTGGTCTGAAGCCCACCAATGGATGGGCTGATTCTAAGGCATCTTGCAAGGGACTCTGGTGCAGTTCAATGCAAGGTGCTGCCTGTGACTGGTTCTGGGCTACCTGTTTAGACTTACAAAGCAATCCACTGTTTATGCCTGTGTCTGCTTGGCCTGGGTGTGTATGGGAGGGGTCAAGCTACATAAAAAGGCTGGCTTCCACCAGCACTGAGCAGAGTTTGGTTAGCAAAAGGCACAAGACACTCCAAGATCCACCTCTTCCTGCTAGCTGCCTATTAGGCTCAGTCACCAAAAGAGCCTATGGCAACATGCCAATTACACAAGGCAGATTTTCTGTAAGTCACAAGCAAGGGTGAGTGGGGTTCACCAAATTGATACAGGTTCAACTTTGGTGCCTGTGTTGGGGGGTGGGAGAGTGAAACCATTCAGTAAAATCTCAGTATACACCAAGGCCATCCACCATCTGTTGGGGACCTGTGGACATTTATAGTTGGGGGGTTTCCTCAGGGAATTTCAAAGTGAGATTAGAAGAGTTAATCAGGCCAAAATAATCAATTAATTTGGTTTTGTTCATGGAGGAATATGCAAAAGAATGGTGTAGTTAATAAGCTGTGCAAGAGAAAAATGACTTCTTCCCTAGAGCTACACATCTCTGTGTTGATCTCTGCCACCCTGAGTCTTCCCATACCTTGAGAGCCTTCCAAAAAACTCTATATGGAAGGCCCAGGCTGGCCATAGCCAACAGACTCATCTGAAAAGCATGAGCTCATTAGGGTGGGGCAACAGGAAGTTGGAGTACATTTTCTCAAGCTGGTAACATTTAGAGGGGCATGCTTGACCCAGGAAAGATGGCATCTATGGCCAGTGTGAAAGGGACTCAGCACAGGGACCTTGATGACTACCCCTCCAGCCTTCTCCTCATAGTCAGTTACCCAGGCTTTCCCTGTATAATTGCAGTCTGCTCTAAGCTGCTTTCTATGTGATGGATCTCAGGGTGAGTGGTTGAAAATGAAATTTTGTTCACTGGCCCTTTAAGAGAGTGCTTGGGTTTCTAGCAGACTATCTGCTGATTTTCACAGTCAGATGTTATGTGGGCTCTTTTTCTAGCTCTGCTGATCCAGGTTGGTGAGCCTGGCATGAGGTGTGACTCCTCACTCCTCAGAGTGGACCTTTGCAGCTGAGATATCCCTTTGGATTCTCAACTGTTGGACTTAGGTATAGGGCCAGACCTTTTCTAGTCCCCTCTCTTTCTACCATAAGAAGTCTCTATGTGGCTTCTTCTGTAAATTGTTGCTTATACGATTTCTGTTCAGATAATCTTCAGTTGGTTATTCAGGTGATTGTTTTATAATTTAGTTGTAATTTGGGTTTGGTCTGAGAAGAGGTGAATATAACTTCTAGCTAATTTACTACCATCTGGGATATACACCACTTTACTTTTTTAAAATCCTCACCCAAGGATATATTTGATTTTCAGAGAGAGTGAAATGGGGGGAAGGAGAGAGAGAGAGAGAGAGAGAGAGAGAGAGAGACATTGATGTGAGAGAGATGAATTGATTGGTTGCTTGATGCATGGGACTGGGATCAAACCTGCAACACAGGTACATGGCCTTGACCAAAATTGAACCCATGACCCTTTATTGCACAGGCCAACACTCTAACCACTGAACACCAGCCAGGGATCTATCACTGTACTTTTAGGATCAGCTTATAGTTTGATGCTGACTCTATAACAAACTGAATGACCATGGGCCATCAAAAATTCATGTGATCTGAATTTCCTATGATGAACTGAATATTGCTTAAAACACTCAAACATACGTTGTGGGTGAATAGCAGCACTTCTTCAATAAATGACAGTGGTATAAAAAAGTAGAGTAGGCTTGAGCAAGTCCTGAAAAAACAAGAAATTTGCACAAGTGTGGTATAATATGAAATACATATTTGGTCTTTGTTCCTAGTTTCTGGCATTGAAATCCTTGGCAGTATATATTTATAAGTAAATAGATGGGATATATTGATATATTGATATCCCATCTATTTGGGTCTTTAGAAAAGGATATGGAATGCCCTTTCAGGGTATAATATAGAGAACAAAATGCCAATATAAAAGAAACACATACAAATGAAGGAAGGATGCAGACAGCCTGATTAAATATATGGAACAAATGACAAGTGTCCCTTTGTGAATTTCTGTGTTGATACTCCAGATGATTAAATTGGCATATGTAATCCAAGCTGGTATTATCTTCCCCCATCTCATCATCTAGTTAAGCCTGTCCTTTAATTGTCTTTTAAATTTTGTAATCACTGCTGTGGCTTGGGCGTAATATGAAGAGCCGAGATTGTATCCTATACTCCATGATGGGGCCCATTGTTGTGTATTTAGGGTCACCAATCTGGAGCAAATTGTTAGCAATGTGTTCAGGAAACCTGAACAGGAATCAAATATGGTTTTGTAGATCTTAAATAATGTGGCATAAGTCAGTGGAATATACAGGAAACGCTAGAGCAGATGACAAAGCAGTCGAGATCCAATGAAACTCTCTAGATCAGACCAGAGGCTAACTGTGATTAACATATTAAGTATGCCATGGTCCATTGGCTTATATAATTGATCCTAGACTGTTTGTAGCCTTGGCCACAGTTTGGTGGCTGTAACAGCTTTACCACAATGCTTTAGAATTTTCTTTTTTTAAAATATTTTTTTAAAATGTATCTTCCTTGTTGAAAGTATTGCAGATGTTCCCTTTGTGCATTTCTTTTTCCAATTGAACCCCTCCACCACAGACCTGCCCTTCCCAGGCCTTCAACACTCTATTGTCTGTGTTCCTGGGTTATGCATATAAGCATATAAGTTTCCTGGTTAATCACTACCCCCACCCACACCTACACCTTCCCTCTGAAATTCATCAGTCTATTCCTTGCTTCTCTGACTCTGGGGTCCCTCTGGTAGGTGGGTTTATTTAGCCTGGCCTGCAGGGATCATGCCAAAAACAGCTCTCCAACTTCCCCAGAGGGGTCCCAGATTGCTAGAGGGTGGCTTTCAGGTGACTCACCCTGGAATTGGGCTCCCTCCTCTCTGGTTCTGGGGGGCATCACACGAGAACCACCACTGCCAAGCCACTGAAGTTCGCAGCTCCTACATTGGGTATCTGCTCCCTGCTGGTCAGTGTGCATCACACCTACTTGCCAGTTGGATGGTTAAATGGCTGCTTAGCTTTTTAAAGATAGATAGGTACTTATTACCATTATTATTCTGTATGCCTGTGTTCCCTTTCTTTCTTTTGCTTACAATAGTCCCTTTGGGTGGTAATAAACTCTTTTAGCCTTTTTTGTCTGTTAAACTCTTTATTTAAGCTTCAAATTTGAATGATAGCATTGCTGTATAGTCTTTTGTTTAGTCCCTTGGTTTTCATTATTTTGTCTATTTCATACCATTACTTTCTGACCTGAAGTGCTTCCAATGAGATGTAAGCTGACAATATAATGGGAGATCCTTGTAGGTAACGTTTTGTTTCTATTTTATAGCCTCTAAGATTTTTTATTTGTCTTTAATATTTGCCATATTAATTATTATGTGCCTAGGTGTGCATCTTTTGGGCTTCTTCTTTATTAGGACTCTGCGTTTCCTCAGAATAGTTTGAGTGACTTTAATTCACCAGGTTAGGGGAAAATTCTGCCATTATTTCTTCAAATAGATTCTATGTTCCTTTCTCAGATTCTTCTCCTTCTGGTATCCCTATCATGCAAATGTTTTTATGTTTCATATTGTCTCAATCCTCCTTTAATTTTTTTTTCCACTTACTGCTCTGATTATGTGTATGTGTTTTTCTACGTTTGCTTCCAATTTGATGATTTGGTCCTCAGCTTCTTCTAGCTCACTGTTTAATATTTCCAAGGTCTTCTTTATTACACTTATATCCATGGTCAGCAAGCTGTGGCTTGAGAGCCACATGTGGCTTTTTGGCCCCTTGAGGGTGGCTCTTCTATAAAATACCACAGCCTGGGAGAATCTATTTTGAAGAAGTGGCATTAGAAGAAGTTTAAGTTTAAAAAATTTGGCTTTCAAAAGAAATATCAATTGTTGTACCTATATCATTCCTCATTTACAATTAATTATTTCAAGCTCTCTTTTGAAATAATTGTTTCAAGATCTCTTTTCATGTTGGTGTAGCTCTATTGTTTTCATTGTTTCAAGCTCCCTTTTTATGTTGGTGTAGCTCTATTTAAGTCCCTTATAATTGAAATTAAGTTTCTTGTAGTTTTAACTTAATTTTGTGAGCATCCTTATTATCATTACTCTGAATTCTTTATCTAACAAATTGCTTGCCTCCATTTCATTTATTTCCTTTAATTGTGTTTCCACCTTTTCTTTCATCTTGGGGTAGTTTCTTTGTCTTCCCATTTTTGCTTTTCCTGTGTTTTTGTTTCCCTGTATTAGATCAAACTTCTATGCCTCCCAGGCTGTGTGGTGATATTATGTGGTAGCTGTTTTGTGGGACCCAGTGGTGCATCTTTTAGATCTCCTGACCTGGGTGTTCTATGAAAGCCCTTGCTTGAGTTATTTGATTTCTCATGTTGGTATTTGAATTTTGAATGTTATTGTCCCATTGTGGATGAGTTTCCTCTTAGGCTGAATGACTATGTGGCTCACCTCCAACAACATCATGTGAACTTTTGTGGAGTTGCTGACTGAATAGAACAAAATACAACACAACAAAACATGAAACAACATTAACAAAACAGAAACATACCTGAGAGCCCCTAGAGTACCAACAAAAGTAGCCACCAGAGACGAGAGAATTAAGAAAGAGAAAAGAGAGCAAGAATTACAGATAAAAAAGAAAGAAAAAATACAAGGGGAAAACAAAACAAAATAAGCAAACAAAAAAGCACCAACAAAAAGAGGGGGAAGGAATATATAGATGCAGAGCTGAAATAAAGAAAATATGAACAAGGAATTAGGGGAGTCAGGAAGGAAAAATGGTTTAAAATAAAGCATGGAGAAAAAAATGGAAGAAAAGAAAAGAAAAAAAATGAAAAAGGAAATAGTGTCAAAAACATATAGACCTAAAATAAAAGAATAAAAGATGAGGAAGTAAGAGTAAAGAAGAGAGAAAACATGAGTAGTGGGGGAAAAAAGAAAAAAAAAAACAGAAAATAAATTGAGTAGGAAGAGGAAACTTAGATATATGTTATAAACAAGAGACTAGAATAATAGCAAATATATAAAGCAGATGGATAAATGAGGTAAATTTAAAAAGGGAAAAATAAAGGAAATAAATAGAAAAAGTGAAATGATATTTGTTTTAGCCAAGTTTAGTATCCCATGGGTGCTCCCTTTGGATTCTACTCTTCTGTTTGCCAATTCTGTGATTCCTGTGAGGTACTTAAGTGGTAACCATTGATAGAAACTGTCCTCCTTTGGCCTTTAGCAACATGGTTGAAGCTCCAAGTGAGCCACAGATGTGCCAATGTGTCTGTCTTCTGAAAATTAGACTGCAAGCAGGAAGGGCCAATCTGCCCTTTACAGTAGGTTTGTTAGTAGCATGAGTCTTAGGTTTAGGTAATCAAAATTTTCCTGGTTCCCTTGGCTCTGCCTCTGACTACCTTTGCCTGATAGCCACCCATCCATAACATAAAAGTATGCTTCTGAAATGACTTTAGGTGGAGAATGTGCTGTTTAGGTTTCAGGGACTGTGGTGGGTGTGTATCTATTTCCCAGAGCTACTCCTCTGCAAATGGCCCAAAATATTACTCTGCCCTCAGCTGGATAGAGATCCTTGTATGGAGACCAGTGGGATGGGATGCAAACTTGGAGTTTTTATCACTCTCCCATGTGGGGAAAGTACCAGTCTGGTTCCCAGGATAGTGGGGTGGATGGCCTCTCCCCCAATCCAGTCATTGATGCTCACTCTAAGACTGATAAAACCTGTAGGCTTGGCCTCTGCTTTTTATGTTTTCTCTGATAAGGTCAAATTGCAGGGTGTGGCATGCAAGGCTCCTGAGTGTGGGACGGCTGTATTATCCAGGGTGTTTTTCTCTGTTTTTTTTTTCCTGCCCTGTGGCTACTGGGAGCAGCTATCTCCTCTCACAAAAAAAGAAAATAAAAATAAAATTACCATTCCTGTTTGGGGGCCTATCACCAAATAGTACTGGCTGCTGCTTTTCCACATCTCCCTGCAATGCTTCCACTCCAGCCCCTCTTAGGCACCTGGAGTCCATATCTCCCTCCATGCAACAAAGCCTCAGGTGAGTACCTGCAAATGAAAACTCCTGTACTCTGAGTTTAATAAACAAAACAAAAATTAAACTGTCTTTCTCTCTGACCAGCTCTGGTCTAAACTCAACCAGAACCAGCAGCCCTGCCACATTTCATGGCTGTATGTTATGTGGGCCATGGGTCTCATCTCTGGTGCTCTGGGATGTAGAGCTCATCCTGGGTTCCATGACTCTATCTTCTGAGGGGACAGATTCCCCCATGGGCAGGAGCTCACATGCTCTCAGCCTGCTGGCCTGCAGCCTCTGAAAGCTGGGTCACCTCCCCTCCTTGCCTTTCATATTGGCCTCCAGGTGTTTTCTGTACTATCTTGATGTATATCTCTTCCTCAGGTTGACCTCAGTTGATAATTCCAGGTGAATGTTCTCTGATTTAGTTGTATTTCCAGTCTATCCCTGGGAGGAGGTGCACAACAGGTCTGCCTATTCAGCCGCCATTTTTAAAAATCCTGTTTTTGCTTTAGCATGTTAAAAATAAATCTCTATTGTTCGAATTATTACAGTTGTTACTCTTTCTCGCCCCCCCCCCTGCATAGCTCCCCTTCATCTGGGTCCCACCAGATCCCTTACCCTTACACCCCCCCCCCCCCCACTGTCCTCGTCTATAAGATTTTTTTCTGTGGAATCTCTTCCCACACCTCCCACATTCCCCTCCCCCTGAGAAGTGTCAATTCATTCCCTTTCTATACCCCTGATTCCATTATATTCACCAGTTTATTCTGTTCATCAGATTTTTTATTCACTTGATTTTTAGATTCACTTGTTGATAAATATGTATTTGTTGTCACTTTGTTGTTCATAATTTTATCTTTACCTGTTTCTTCTTCTTCTTCCATTTCTTAAAGTATACTCTTCAGCATTTCATAGAATCCTGGTTTAGTGGGGATGAACTCCTTTAGCCTTTTCTTATCTGTGAAGCTCTTCATATGACCTTCAATTTTAAATGATAGCTTTTCTGGGTAGAGTAATCTTGATGGTAGGTTCTTGCTATTCATCACTTTGAATATTTCTTGCCACTCCATTCTGGCCTGCATAGTTTCTGTTGAGAAATCATCTGATAGTCTTACGGGTACTCCCTTGTAGTTAACTGTTTTTCTCTTGCTGCTTTTATTTATTTTTAAAAAAATATATTTTATTGATATTTTACAGAGAGGAAGGGAGAGAGATAGAGAGCTAGAAACGTCGATGAGAGAGAAACATCAACCAGCTGCCTCTTGCACACCCCCTACTGGGGATGTGCCCGCAACCAACGTACATGCCCTTGGCCGGAATCGAACCTGGGACCTTTCAGTCCGCACACCGACGCTCTACCACTGAGCCAAACCGGTTTCGGCTCTCTTGCTGCTTTTAATATTCTCTTTGTCTTTTGTCCTTATCATTTTAATTATGATGTATCTTAGTGTGATCTTCTTTGGATTCCTTTTGTTTGGGGTTCTCTGCACTTCCTGGACTTGTAAGTCTATTTCTTTCACCAGGTAGGGGGAGTTTTCTATCATTATTTCTTCAAATAGGTTTTCAATATATTGCTCTCTCTCTTCTTCTGGCACCCCCCATAATTTGGATGCTGGTACACTTGAAGTCATCCCAGAAGCTCCTTACATTATCTTCATATTTTTTATTCTTTTTTCTTTTTATTTGTCTGGTTGGGTGCTTTTTGCTTCTTCATATTTCAAATCTTTGACTTGCTTCTTGGGATTCTGTAGTCTGCTGTTGGATCGCTGTATATTATTCTTTATTTCTGTCAGTGTATTCTTAATTTCTAATTGGTCCTTTTTCATATCCTTGAGGGTCTCACTAAATTTCTCAGGAACCAAGATGGTGGCATAGGTAAACACCCAAACTTGCTGCCACACACAACAACATCAAAACTACTATTAAAAGACAAAACATATAACATCCAGAACCACGGGAAGGCTGGCTGAGTGGAAATTCTACAACTAGAAGGAAAGAAAAAAGCACATTGAGTCCAGTAAGAGGTGCGGAGGTGTGGATTGGGTTGGCACAAAAATGGGTTGGCAACTGGGTACACTGTTGTCTTTTATATTGGGAGGGAAATACAAGCTACCATTCTCTGAACTTCAGTTCCAGGCAAGACTCTTGGGACCCAGATTCATACAGAGACAAACTACACTGTCTGGCATTGGGCTGGAATGCAAGGGTGACTTTATCTCAGAGGTGCTTGCAGAAATCATTGTTCCTGCATGGTGCTGAGGGACACAAGAGACCTGGGGACCTCTTCAGGGCAGGTTTGATGGGCAGTCATTGCTGTTTGCTCCACCCTAGTGATTCCCTGAGATCCCACCCCACCCAATTTAAAACCCCACCCAAGCTGTACATAGAGGTTTTTGCATATGAATGGCCTGGCCTTTTGCAGTTAAAAACCTAACAAACTGCAGCTGGGTCAGAGAGCCCCAGAGCTTCCAAAAGAAGGCCCAAGGCTCCACAGCAGCTTGCATTGCTTCACAGCTGGGCTGCATCTGGGAACCTCCATACCCCAAACAAAGAAATTTCTCTGTATCTCCTGTTGGGTGGCCTCAGGCACTGGATGACATTGCACCTCCTTGGAGATCCAAGAGCCAGTGTACCCAGTGGTCAGAGTGAGACCATCCAGATTACAACTCTTCACATCCATAAGAGACACACACATGAGGCAGACACAGTGAGTGCCAAAACCTCACTGAAGCAAGTCCTGCCCCATGGGCTGTCTCCAGCATAGAAGTTCTCCCATTGTAGAAACAACTGGTCCTCACAGCCAATTGGCCTGGAGGTCAATTCCTCCCAGTGATACCAACAACAATCAAGGCTAAACTAAAACAAGACTTTGCACAAAGCCCACAAAGTGGTGCACCAAAAGTGTCCTCCTCAGGTTACTGGGGAGGCTGAGCCACGGGGCCCTATAGGACACCTACCACACAAGGCCACTCTATCAACACAAGGAAGCAGCCAAAATGTGGAGACAAAGAAACAAATCACAAATGAAAGAAATGGAGGGAAGCAAATTATTGGATATATGGAATTCAAAACCATGGTTATAAGTTTACTCTGCTTTAGCATTTTTTGATGGCAATGGAAGTCCATGTGTAAAGACCAAATCTAGGATTATATTGCAATTTCTATGGATTCAGGAGGTGATCTATCACATATCCATTTGCTCTAGGACAGAGGACATTTAAGTTTCAACCTGTAGCTGACTAACCCAGTCTGCACAGTGATTATGTTTTCCATTATCAGTATTAGATGCCTTTTTGGTTAGCAGCAACATGAATAATAAAAGTCTTATTAGGTGCAAAATTGATTCTTATTTAAATGTCTCTATTCTACGAGGGAGCTTTTTAATTGATTTCAGAGATGAAGAGAGGGAGAGATAGAAACATCAATGATGAGAGAGAATCATTGATTGGCTACCTCCTGCACACCCCACACTGGGGATTGAGCCTGCAACCAGGGCATGTGCATGACTAGGAATCAAACCTTAACTTCCTAGTTCATAGATTGAAGTTCAATCACTGAGCCATACAGGCCAGGCCAAGGGTCTTGTTTTTTTATGTTAATATGAGGCTTGCCAATGGCCTGGTCAAATGTGAAGGCCATTAGCTATAACCCCTGAAGCATACAGATTTATGGTTTTTAACTTGTATCAATAAAAAGGCTCTAATTTAATAAATCCCATCAGAGATTGAAGACAAAGGTTATCAGGGATTTATATAGATAATATTTTAATATCAATAATACATTAATTAGTGGAACCTATAAAAAATAGTGATTGATAGGAGCTATAAGGGACTCACCCATAGTCCAGCTTGGGCAAGGTTTTGTAATTGTCATATCTTTGGAATCCAGGCTTGGATTTTCCTCAGAGATTTTGGGGACCACTGTAACCTATGAAATGATACTTTTCCTCAGAGATTTTGGGGACCACTGTAACCTATGAAATGATACCTAGAAGTACAAAGAATTTAATTTTTTGACCTATTGAATTATAATCTTGGCATAAGAACTCCAGTCCCAACTTGGGACAAAAGGACATTGGCTTAAAATCTAGTCTTATTTGTTTTTGAAAGCTGATATATTAGGTTCTGATTCAAGAGGGAAGTGTGAGAATATCCTGAACTAATTTTCTCTCATAGACAGACAAAGTCTATATCTACTTAAATATGAAATAATTTCATCTGAAAAAAAAACCTGGCTTAAAAATGACTATATATATATATATATGGAAAATGAGAGAAAAACCAGATAAAAGTGTATAGGAAAGCCTGAGACCCAATCTTGCCATAAACCTTGCCCCTTCATGGTGACCCACAATTGGAAGGGACTCAAAACCTAGAGGTTCGACATTAGAAGTGAAGGGTTTGAACACTACATCAGGAACGCCAACTTTTAAGATCTACATCAGAAAAATGAGCCCCCAAAACATATTGCTTTGAAAATAAATGGAGCTCATGCCCATGAGATCCACTGTAGCAATCTGATAAACAGCTCTTTTACACTTGGGCTTACCCATCCCAGGACTCAGCTCAGAGGCAGCTTCTCTGATCAACCTTTAAGTGAAAGAGATTAATTTATGTATATTAAAGCATTGGTCTGATAGGCAGGCATCTAATTTAACAAATACATAAGAGCCTGCTGGAACAAACTTTGGGCACAAAGATTGGTGAATGTCATCTTCATGATCTCCCTTTGCCTTGCTATAGCCAAGAATCATCATTTATTTCATTTCATTTTTATTTTTCTATTAGGAACCATTTTCACACTCCCTCTGCTACACTCTGAACATGAGTATCTGACTGAAGGGCTTCTGGTACTCTGATTTTTGCAGGTATTACTCAGGGGTTCCTCCTTGATACTATGGTATGGATGCCAGGGTAGCTTGCTTCATGGATCCCAAGGAGATATAAAAATTGAAGAGACAGTTCTCAGCAAACTACCACCCCACAGACTTTAGAGATGGTAAACTGAAACATAACTTCAGTCTTTCTGTGAAAGAGGCCTATTTTCTTGACCTAGAGCTTTGGCTTGAGGGGTAGGCTTCTGGATTTACACACATATAAATGACCTAAGAAGTGATTTCAGGGGAAAAAGGTCTGTGGATGTCATCTTTGTGATCTCCCTATGCTTTGCTTCAGTTAGCCAGTATTTCTCAGAAAAGAGCTCACGTAGTTGTCTGGACCCCCAGTTTTTGCAATGGCCATTAGGAGACACCTGCAGATTGTCTGACTCTGGTGGCCAGCAGTGCTTACTTGTGAGCCCACAGGACTAATAAATTAGCATATTTTAAAAGCTGCTATTTTGTAGAAATAACAAGTATTTCAGAGGATAATACTTTTTGAAAACAATAAAAATAAATTTTTAAAAAGAATATGGAATGCCTGTGCACTGTTGGTAGGAATGTATGATGCAGCTTCTATAGAAAACACTGTAGTGGTTCCACAAGAAATGAAAACTATAACTACTATATAATCTACAGATACCACTTTTGTGTTTTTATCAAAACAAAATGAAATCACTAACTCTTAAAGATATATGCAGCTAACTCTTAAAGATATATGAAATATATATACACATATCGGCATCCCCCTCCTTTTTTTATTGATTAAGGTATTACAGATGTGTCCTTATCCCCCTGTTATCCCCCCAGTTCCCCCAATCCTGCCCTCACCCTCACCCCCTGTTGTCTGTGTTGATTGCTTATGGTTATACACATGCATACAAGTCCTTTGGTTGATATCTCTCCCTTACCCCCACCCTCCCTTACCTTCCCTCTGAGATTTGAGCATCTAATTGATGCTTCTTTGTCTCTGGATGTTTCCGCTCCCCCCCCCCAGAAGTTTATATTGGTCATTATAATCCACAAATGAGTGAGATCATGTGATATTTATCTTTATCTGACTTACTTATTTCATTTAGTATAATGTTCTCCAGCTCCATCCATGCTGTTACAAATGGTAGGAGTTCCTTCTTTTTTAAAGCAGCATAGTATTCTATTGTGTGGATGTACCACAGTTTTCTAATCCACTCTTCTGCTGATGGGCACTTAGGCTGATTCCAAATTTGCCACTATGAATATAGGGGAGCATATATCCTTTCTGATTGGTGTTTCTAGGTTTTTGGAATATATTCCTAGAAGTGGGATCACTCGGTCAAATGGGATTTCCATTTTTAATTTTTTGAGGAAACTCCACACTGTTCTTCACACTGGCTGCACCAGTCTACATTCCCACCAGCAGTGCATGAGGGTTCCTTTTTTTCCACATCCTCACCAGCACTTATCATTTTTTGATGATAGCCATTCTGGAGGGTGTGAGATGGTACCACATTGTCCTTTTGATTTCCATCTCTCAGATAATAAGTGACTTTGACCATGTTTTCATATGTCTCTTGGCCTTTCTTATGAAAAAATATCTATTTAAATCCATTGCCCACTTTTTAAAAAAAAATTCTTTATTGATTAAGGTATTACATATGCATCCTCATTCCTCCATTAACCCCCAAACCCACACCCCCACTTATGTCCTCAACCCCCCTGGTGTTCATGTCTATTGGTGAGGCTTATATGCATGCCTACAAGTCCTTCAGTTGATCTCCTTTTGCCCACCCTCCTCTAGCTTCCGTCTGAGATCTGTCAGTCTGATCGATGCTTCTCTGCCAATGGATCTGTCCCTGTTCATCGATTTGTGTTGTTCATTATATTCCACAAATGAGTGAGATCATGTGGTATTTGTCTTTCTTCGACTGGCTTATTTCACTTAGCATGATGCTCTCAATTTTCATCCATGCTGTTGCAAATGGTAAGAACCCCTTCTTGTTTACTGCAGTGTAGTATTCCATTGTATAGATGTATCAGAATTTTTTAAGCCACCAATCTGCTGATGGGCACATAGGCTGTTTCCAAATCTTAGCTATGGTGAATTGTACTGCTATGAACATAGGGGTGCATATATCCTTTCTGATTCGTGTTTCTAGTTTCTTGGGATATATTCCTAGAAGTGAGATCACTGGGTCAAATGGGAGTTCCATTTTAAGTTTTTTGAGGAAACTCCATACTATTCTTCACAGTGGCTGCACCAGTCTGCATTCCCACCAGCAGTGTAATAGTTTCTTTTTTTCCACATCATCTCCAACATTTGTTCTTTGTTTATTTGTTTATGATAGCCATTCTAACAGGTGTGAGATGGTACTGCATTGTCGTTTTGATTTGCATCTCTTGGATAATTAGTCACTTTGAGCATGTTTTCATATGTCTCTTAGCCTTCCTTCTGTCCTCCTTCGAAAAGTATCTATTTAGGTCCGCTGCCCATTTCTTGATTGGATTTTTTGTTCATCTTCTTTTTGTTAAGTTGTATGAGTTCCCTGTAAATGTTGGACATTAAACCCTTATAGTGATGTCATTGGCAAATATGTTCTCCCATGTAGTGGGCTTTCTTGTAGTTTTGTTAATGGTTTCTTTTGCTGTGCAAAAGTTTTTTATTTTGATGTAGTTGCATTTGTTCATTTTATCTTTAGTTTCCATTGCCATAGGGGCAGTTTCAGTGAAGAAGTTCCTTTGGCATATGTCTGAGATTTTTTTTGCCTGTGGATTCCTCTAGTATTTTTATGGTTTCCCGTCTTACATTTAAGTCTTTTATCAATTTTGAGTTTATTTTTGTGTATGGTGTAAGTTGGTGGTCTAGTTTTATCTTTTTGCATGCATCTGTCCAATTTTCCCAACACCATTAGTTGAAGAGACTATCTTGACTCCATTATATACAATATTAATTGAACATAGTGGTTTGGGTCAATATCTGGGTTCTCTATGCTATCCCATTGGTCAATATGTATGTTCTTGTGCCAGTACCAGGCTGTTTTGAGAACAGTGACTGTGTAATACCGCTTGAAATCTGGTATTGAGATCCCACCTATTTTGTTCTTCTTTCTCAGGATTGCTGTGGCTATTTGGGATCTTTTTTCCAGATGAATTTATGGAGAGTTCTTTCTATGTCTGTGAAATATGCCATTGGTATTTTAATGGGGAGTGCATTGAATCTATGGATTGCTTTGGGTAGTATGGACATTTTAATGATTTTTATTCTACTAATCCATGAACATGGTATGTTCTCCCATCTGTTTATGTCTTCCTCTATCTCTTTTTTCAGTAGTTTTCTGAGTACAGGTCTTTCACCTCTTTAGTTAGGTTTATTCATAGGTATCTTAATTTTTTGTGCAATGGTAAATGAGATTGTTTTTTAAATCTCTCTTTCTATAAGTTCACTATTGGTGTATAGAAATGCCATAGATTTCTTGGTGTTAATTTTGTATCCTGCTACATTGCTGAATTCATTTATTAAGTCTAATAATTTTTTATGAAATCTTTAGGGTTTTCAATGTACAATATCATGTCATCAGTGAATAATGACAATTTTGCTCTTTCTTTTCCTATTTGGATGTTTTTTATTTCTGCTTATTGTCTATTCACTGTGGCTAGCACTTCCAGGACTATGTTGAATATGAGTGGTGAGAGTGGACATCTCTGTCTTATTTCTGTTCTTAAGGGAAATGGTTTTAGTATTTTCCCATTGAGTATGAGGTTGGCTGTAGGCATATCATATAAGGCTTTTATTATGTTGAGGTATAATCCTTCTATTCCCACTTTGCTGAACGTTTTTATCAGAAAAGGGTGTTGGACTTGGTCAAATGCCTTTTCTGCATTAATTAATATGAGTATGTGATTTTTGTATCTCAATTTGTTTATGTGATGTATCACATTTATTGATTTGCAAATATTGTACCAGCTTTACATGCTCTTGGTCATGGTGTATGATCTTTCTTATGTAATGCTGGATTTAGTTTGCTAGAATTTTTTTGAGGATTTTAGCTAGAATTTTTTTGAGGATCTATATTTATCAGGGACATTGGCCTATAATTATCTTTCTTTGTGCTGTGTTTATCTGGTTTTGGTATTAGGGTAATGCTGGCTTCATAGAAAGAGCTTGGAAATGTTCCTTCCTCTTGAATTTTTTAGAATAGTCTGGGAAGAATTGGTTTAAATCTTCTTTGAATGTTCAGTAAAACTTCCCTGTGAAGCCACCTGGTCCAGGGCTTTTATTTGCTTGAAGCTTTTTTATTACTCTTTCTATTTCGTCAGTAGGTATCGGCCTATTTAGGTTTTTTGATTCTTCCTGATTAAGTTTTGTATGCTTGTATTTTTCTAGGAATGTGTCCATTTCATCAAGGTTGTCCAGTTTGTTGGAGACTTGTTTGTAGTAATTTTTACAATCCTTTTTATGTTTGTGTGTCAATTTTTACATCACCTCTTTCATTTCTGATTTTGTTTATTTATTTATTTATTTATTTTTTTTTTTTAAGTTTTGTTCATTTTTTTCTTTTTCCTTTCTTTAAAAAAAAAAAAGTAAATAAATTAAATTGCCAACAATGTGGCTGGGCTGGAAAAGTGGGGTAGCCATAAGTAGGCCATCCTAAAAAAAAAATGTGGGAGGGAATGAAATATAAACACACAACAATGGCCAAAGGGAATTATCAAAATGACTAGTTACAATCACAGGGCTGGAGGGGGGCTGGGGACTGGGATGGCCTGTGCCAGAGGCAGCTGCCTACCTGACCTCAGCCAATGCCAGAGAGCCGCTTCCTGCTGAGCATACTCACCCCAAGAGACCAGCCCCCAACTCCCACTCCTGTCGTTCCTTAATGAGGAGAAAGTATAGGAAAGAAGAGCTCATCTGGAGATTTTCGGCGTCCCAGCCTGCACACCTGCAGGCCGGTGGGAGCCTGCACCTTTAAGACGGACTAAACAAGGTATCGCTTGGCACAGAGTTCCAGTCTTCCCCGAAGGGCCACGAGTGATGGCCAGCTACTGGCTCATTACTTCTAGGGTTCGGGTTCCACCCTTACTATGTCTTCAGGGTGTCTGCTCCCCAGAGCTGCCCGCTAAGTGTTTAGAGTCAACAGGCCTGCCTGCTCAGATTCCCTGGTTTGAAGGAGGGGAATGATTCAAGATTTCTCACTCCACCCTGGTCCTTCAAGAGAAAATGAGTAACTTTGTGCTTTCTAAAAAAAAAAATATCTGGAACCAGGGATCCTAGGCAGGAAAACAGATATAGAATGGGGGCTTTCCCAACCAGACTGAAAATTTACAGGCATCTTAGGGGAAGGAATTAGGCAAAAGAAGGGAATCTGGGCTTCCCACCTACGAGGCTGAGCAAAGTGTTCCAGGGCCCTTCAGTGCCGGAACAGGGAGACGTGTGGCCCAAGTGTAAGCCACAAGATGAAGGACAGGGGGGGGACTCAGGGCTCAGCTACTGGAGTGATGAGATTTTCTGATTCCCGTCTCTTCCCGACAGCCCGCCGAGATCTATATCTCTTCAACGCCGTGGGCAAATATCATGACGAGCCCCGGCTCCTGCACCATGTCATCGCCCATGTGCTGGTTCTCACAGGCCATCACGACGACAGCCTGCTTGCCAGGGATGCGCTTGGCCACATAGTTCTCATAGTACCGCCGGTTCATCTGTCTCGTCTCTAGCGTGGCCAGACCCTGGGGCCAGCTCCGCTCGTGGGCATTTTCTATCAGCTCGTTGACAATAGAGGCCGGACAGCCACTCTCCACCAAGGAGCGCTTGATCACAGCCTGGAGGACAGCGTCTGGGGTGGAGATCATCCCTCCCCAGCGGGTCACTCTTGCTGGCTGCAGGGAGTTCACCCACTCTAGGATCTCGTTGTACTCAATTGTCTCCTCCAGGTTCTGAAGGTTGGGGTTGACACTGCGGATTGCACGCATGTATGCCTTCAGCAGCTGGATGTCTCGCTTCTGCTCCGACAGCTGGTGCTTGTGTTCAGCCGAGGACTTCTCCAGCTCTGCGGTGCGTGTCTGCTGCTGCTGCACCACCGAGCGCAGGTGCTTGACGCAGTTGTGGTTTGGCAGCTCATCTTTGGGCATCTCCAGGCCGCAGCCCTGTTCACAGGTCACAGGCCGTTTGGGGTTGTGCTCACAGTCACTGAGGTGAGACATGAGGTTGTCAAGCCGAACAACAGCACTACAGCCAAACACAGCGTTGTCGCAGGCAATCTGTAGCTTTGACAGCATGTTCCGCATGATCCAAGGCACTGGGCGCAGGTGGGCCACCGTCACTACGCTGCGGTCCACCGGGCACGTCTGCTGCTGGGAGAACCACTGGGTGATGCACGCATTGCAGAAAGCATGCTCACAGTGAGGCGCCTTCCAAGTGTTGGGGGACAGGCTCCCTGTTCACAAGGCTCCAACCCCCTGACGCCTCCACTCAGTGCCACTCAGGAGACACTCCCAGTAGCCCATCTTGTTGGCTATTCTCCAACTGAATCTTCCTTCTCAGTGATACGCTCCATCACCAAGGGATGGATGTGATGTCACAATCAGGAGCACTCGCCCTGGAAGCGGCCGGACTCTCCGTACCCCAGCCCGGCGGGAGCTGAGGCCGCCGCGGCCACGGGACAGCCCCGGCGCCGCGTCCAGCCTTTCCTGGGAGGGGAAGGGGAAGGTGATTTTGTTTATTTAGATCCTCCCTCTTTGTTTCTTGATGACTCTGGCTCTATGTTCATCGATTTCCAAGAACCTTCTCCTGTTTTTGTTGATCTTTTGTATTGTTTTTGTTTGTTTGTTTGTTTGTTTTTTTGGTTTCTATGTCATTTGTTTCCACTCTGATCTTTACTATCTCCTTCCTTCTGGGTACTGTGGACTTTTCTTGTTGCTCTATTTCTATTTCTTTAAGTTAAAAGGTTAGACAATTTATTACCAGTTTTTCTATTTTTCTGATGTAGGCCTGTAAAACTGTGAACTTCCCTCTCAGGACTGCTTTCATTGTGCCCCATAGATTTTGAATTATTGTGTTTTTATTGTCATTTGTTTCCATGATACTTTTTATTTCCTCTTTGGTCTCTTTGGTATCACAATCATTGTTTAATACCATGTTATTTAGCCTCCAAGTGTTGGGTTTTTTTCATTGTTTTTATTGTGGTTGATTTCGTTTCATGCCATTGAGATCTGAGATGCTTTTTATTATTTCTATCCTCTTAAATTTGAAGAGACTTTGGTTGTGTCCTAATATGTGGTCTATCTTTGAAAATGTCCTATGTACACTGGAGAAGAATGTACATTCTGTGGCTTTGGGGTGAAATATTATGAAGTTGTCAATTAATTCCATCTGATCTATTGGAATTGTTCCCTTTAGTATTATGTAGTAGCCTTCCTTATCTCTTGTTATGGCCTTCACTTTGAAGTCTATTTTGTCAGATATAAGTATTGCATCCCAGCTTTTATTCTTATTTCCATTTGCCTGAAAAAATTTTCCATCTCTTTACAATCATTCTGTGTAAAACCTTTGTTCTGAGTTGGGTCTCTTGCAGACAGCAAATACATCAGTCATGTTTCCTTAACCATCTACCCTATGTCTTTTGATTGGAGCATTTAATCCATTTACATTTAATGTTGTTATTTATAAGTACTTGTTTGTCATCATTGTTATTCTTAATGTTTGTTCTTCCTTCTTGCCTTTCTTTTTCTTATTTTTACAGCAGTCCCTTTAACATTTCTTGCACTGCTGGCTTGGTGGTAATAAACTCTCTTAGTCCTTTTTTTGTCTGTGAAGCTCCTAATTCTACCTTCAATTCTGAATGATAGCTTTGCTGGGTATAGTATTATTGGATTCAGTCCCTTGCTTTGCATCACTTTGTATATTTCATTCCATTCCCTTCTGGCCTGGTGTGTTTCTGTTGAAAAGTCAATTGATATTTTAATAGGATATACCTTGTAGGTAATTTTCTGTCTCTCTGACAGCCTTTAAGATTCTTACTTTGTTGTTGATGTTTGCCAATTTAATTATGATGTTCGTCATTTGGGGTTCATCTTGTTTGGAACACTATGTGCTTCTTGTACTTGCATAGTTTTTTCTTGCCAATATCAGGAAAATTTTCTGTTATTATTTCTTTAAATAGGTTTTCTATTCCTTTCTTCTTTTCATCTCCCTCTGGTACCCCAATTATGCAGATGTTGTTTCATTTTGTGTTGTCCCAAAGCTTCCTTAGCCTCTCCTCTTGCTTTTTAAGTTTTATTTCCAGTTGTTGCTGTGTTGGTGTGTTTTGTCCTACCTTGTCTTCTAATTCTCTGATGCAGTCCTCAGTCTCTTCTAGTCTACTGTTTAAGCCTTCAATTGTGTTCTTTATTGCAGTTATGTCATTCTTCATTTCCTCTTTGTTCATTTTCATGTTAGTGACATTCTCATTCAGCTCCTTATAATTCTAATTGAGTTGTGTGTATTTGTAATTGTGTTGTGTGTATTTGTCTTCCAGCCATTTGACCATCCTTATAACCATTACCCTGAATTCTTTCTCTGAACTATTACTTGTCTCCATTTAATTTATCCCTTTCTGGTGATTCTTCTTTTTTTTTCTTTTGGGGATTGGTTATCTTCCTGTGTTTTGCTGTAACATTTTAATTGTTTCTGTGTCCTAGAGCTGATTGCTTTGCTACCCAGGTCCTTTTGGGAATTGTACTATTGGTATGATCTCTCAGGTCTCCTGGGTTTGGTAATCTAGTGTAGCTCCTTAATTGATCTATTTGGGTTCTCTTGATATAGGCCTGTGACTTGGAAAGGTGCAACTGCAGTGTCTAGAAGTCAGCATTTGTGGAGGGGGGTGTCCCAATTTTTGAAGCCTTTCACCCTTTGTTGAAATCCCGCATGCCCAGCGGAGACTCACAGTGGCACCCAGGAGCCATCAATCAGGGTGGTGCATCTCTGGAGGCCTGTGCTCTGGAAAGTCACAATGGTGGTGTCCTGAGTTTTATAGCTAATTGGTGGGCAGACTCAGCTTTTTCTGCTGCCTCCATGGTTGGATACACATGCCCCCAGTGGTGGCTCACAGGGGCACCCACAGTGTGTTTGCCAGCATGGTGTACTGATGTAATTTAAAGGTCCCTGGAACTAAAGTCACATGGTCGAGATGTCTGTGGGCAGGTATCCAAGAAGAGGTAATTCAGAATTTCTTCTGTTCAGCAGTGCACCCTTGTTTGTATAAGTGTGTGCCCAGTGTGGGCTCACAGGGGCACCCAAGAGCTACCTGTGGAGAGGTGGGATTGGGAGGCCTGTGGGCTGGAAAAGCGTGAATGTAATGTCCAGAGTTCTGCAGCTGTGGGGAGGGGAGACTCAGTTTTTGCTGCTGCATCCATGGTTGGATATATATACTCCCAGTGGCAGCTCACAAAGGCACTGCAGTGCTTTTGCCAGCGCAATGCACTGACTCACTGATGCACTCTGAAGGTCCCTGGCACTGAAGCCACATTATCGAGGTGTCTGTGGGGTGAGTGAATTCAGAATTTCTACTGCTGAAGTAGTGCATTCCTGTTTATATAAGATCATGCCCAGCAGGGGCTCACAGTAGCTCCTAAGAGCAGCCTGTGGATCAATGGGTTCAGGGAGCCTGCACATTGGAAATGTATGACTGTGGCAGTGCATTTGCCGGCACTTAGCTCTGACACACTCTGAGGGTCCCTGGCACTTGAAAATGCACAGCTGAGGTATCTGTAAACAGTTGTTTATGAAGAGAGAATTCATAATTTCTACTCTGGGGCAGCGCACCATTGTCTGCACAAAATCATATCCAACAGGGGTTCACAGTGGCTCCTAAGAGCAGCCAGTGGAGTGGTGTGCCCTGGAGGCCTGTGCCCTGGAAACATACGACTGTGGTGTCCAGAGGTCTGCTGCTGAGGAGGAAGGAAGCTGCACTTACCTTTGGAGGTGGAGGTACCAGGGTCTGATATTCTGTAGGTTGGGCAGCAGGATTTTAGCTGGAGTGGTTGCTCAGTCATAGGCAGTGTCTAAAAGCTGTCTGAGTGGTGGTGGTGAACAGCTGCTGTAAGGGCAGTTCTTAGACAAGGCCACTCTTCCCTTCAAGATGGCATAGGTTCCATGCCAGAGTCCCACAGTCTGGGGAGTGTCTGCAGCAGTGGCAGTCTCTCCCTGTCCAAGCGAGCCTGGTATGCCAGCCCCTGCTGTTCCTGCCAGATTTAACCGTCCCTCACTCACTCATGCACACACCACACATATCCATACACTCTCCTTTCATCTTCTCACTCACTCACCTCCATCCTGCCCACCGCCATCTTGAACTTCCTATATAAGCATTATTTACAATAGAAAAGACCCTAGTATAAAGAAATGTGATAAAGAATGGAACATTATTCAGCTATAAAAATGAAATCTTGTCATTTGCAACAACATGGATGGATTTCAAGGCATTATGCTAAGTGATATAAATCAGGCAGGAGAAAAAAACAAAACAAGTACTGTTCAATCTCATTTATATGTGGAATACAAAGACAAAAACAAAAATAGATAAAACAAAAAACAAGCTCATAATTATAGAGAACAGATTGGTGGTTGCCAGAGGCAGTGTGTAGAGAGTGGGATAAATAGGTGAAGAAAACTAAAGGTACAGGTTTTCATTTATAAAATAAATAGGTGATGGAGATATAATGCACAGCATGGCAATAGTTATTAATAATATTGTATTGCATATTTTAAAGTTGCTTAAAAATAAATAAATATTAAAATGTTGAATTGTATTGCATATCTGAAACTAATATAATGTTATATTCCAATTATATCTCAATTAGAAAAAAAGAAAGTTGAGAAGTCTAGACCAAAGCTGCTGGGCCTTTTGATCTATTACCATGCAAACAGAGATGGAGTAGAAGGAAAGAGACCTGTGTTAGTTGCAGAGGCTGTTAATGTGCATATCCCAGCAGGGCCCTCTACCTGGATTTAGCCACACATTTTCTAGAGAGGGAGAGGGAGGAGCCCGAGAGCAAGATAAGCAACTGGCTAGGGTAGACAGCTGTTTCTTGGCAGAAATTCTCAGGGGAATGCAGGGTGGGCCTATTCAAGCAGAGCCCGAGCTTCTTTGGACAGAGGAGCAACCAGAAGGCTGCAGCTGCTGTTCCTGCTGCTGTTTGTATTTTGTTATCTTGGCAACAGCTGCTGTAAGGGCACTCCGTAGGAGGCATTTTGTAGTATTATACCCCAATGCTGTACCACTATTCCTTTATTACCTTTAGCCAGATTACTTCTGAGGGATCTAATTACATTTCTAAGTTCTCTTCAGATGTTTCTGCTGAAATCTCCTTGGGGAGCTGCTAGGCAAAGCAATCTTAAAAGGTAGTATACTTTTTCCTCTTAAAATTTCAGCGACTTGTTAACTGCAGGCTGCTTATTGTCACCAGGAACATACTTACTCAGCTTGTGCAAGACCCACCCTCCTCCAACTCTAGTCCCATTGTTTTCTTTGAACACTCTTGGATCACTTACCTTACCAGATAGATTAAATCTCTGAATACTAAAGAGGGCCAAATATCCCCTCCTCAAAACTGAAGTTTCCATTAAGGATCTGCTAATAAATTCTAAGAATGCTCCATGGTTTCCTACAGCATTTCCCGACTCATATGCATGGCTGGCAAGGTGCCCCACATGACATTCAGACTCTTTCAAATAATCTAATATTACCTTCATAATATAGCCTGCAGACTCCATTAATAACTTGCAAAGGTACTTTATGGGATCTTCAGGATTTTTGTTTACTCCAAATGGCATTGCGGTGAATCAATTACTTGCCTCACTATACCAATTTATTGGGAGCCCAGTTGAGCTGGAGAGAAATCTGATCTGCCAGTCATCAGAGTAGCTGCTTAACACTCAAGCTTTAAATCACTTACTGCAATAAGATAAAAAATCTAGTGGAAAAAGTGCTGAATCTCCATTATTATGTTTCTGACAATGAACCAGTACCAGTATAAGGTAAGATGAGTGAACACAGACCTAAAGGTTTTCCTTCTATGGGGAAAGCAATAAACAAAATGTTTCAACAGTTTTATGGACTCAGGAGCTTGGGAATAAAAGAGTGAGAAGTACTAAGAATGTAAGGAATACTCAAGGACAGACTCAGTGAGTGCCAAAGCCCCACTGCAGCAAGTCCTGCCCCATAGGGTGTCTCCAGCATAGAAGTTCTCCCATTGTAGACACAGCTGGTCCTCACAGCCAATTGGTCTGGAGGTCAATTCCTCCCAGTGATACCAACAGCAATCATGGCTAAACTACAATAAGACTGTGCACCTAGCCCACAAAGGAGTGCGCCAAGAGTATCCACCTCAGATAATTAGGGAGGCTAAGCCACGGGGCCCTATAGGACACCTACCACACAGGGAAGCAACTAAAATGTGGAAACAAAGAAACAGGTCACAAATGAAAGAAATGGAGTAAAGCAAACTACTGGATATAGAGTTCAAAACCATGTTTATATGGTTACTCAAGAATCTTTTAGAAACCTCTGAGAAACTTAGTGAGACCCTTAAGGGTATGAAATAAGACCAATCAGAAATTAAACATACACTCTCTCATTGATGAGACATTGTTATCAAACTTTACTTTAGTTATTTGAACATACTTATAGAAGCTAATTTGGAAAAAAATCATTCATCAAATCAGATATATGGTTACCTTCATAGAGAGTTCCTCTTTTTAAACATGTACACTTTACTTCAATGACAGAAGATAAAATCCTAAGGATGAATAGATGTCCTAATGATAGATACATTTCAATGATTCTTATTGAAATACATTTGCAATATTATTTTCTGCAAACAAAATGCCTTTTGTTAAGTACAAACAACAGCACAGTATTCTGAATTGAATTTTTTTTTTGCAGAAAAACCTGCCATGATTATTTTTAAATAAATTAGAATTTTCCACAAAATAAAGTTCAACTTGCTAATTTTAAGTAGTTAAGTATACAACTTGATAACTATATACATAATAGATAATAAAGAAAACGCTAAACCTTATGAAATATTTAAAATTTTCATTAATATCTTGAAAATTGCCATAATTCATAGCTTTATAATAAATACTGTGAAGTTAAATATTTTACTTGTTTTAAGGATACATTTGAAAATGAAGCTGCATCTAGAATGTTAACTGTACAAATTGTGCTATTAAACTAGTAATATACATAAAAATGAATTAACTTCTGAATTATCAGTGTTCACATTTAATTTTCAATACTGTACTTTCTTAGTAAGCAGAGAAAATATTAAAGTTTTCTTTACAGGAAAGGATCATTCTTTGCACAAAAACATCCTGAGCCTGTGACAAGTTAAAGCGGTTGACAAGGCAAAGCACACTAAGTTTTACATTTCATACCTTCCATAAAAATGCCTTCCCAAAAGAAGATCACATATTACTATAAAAATATCAATCTCTTATGGTAGATTTATTGGTGAATTGAGCCTTAAAGATCGCTTTCATATAGCATAGAAAACCACTGTGACAGGGTATTAACTGTATTGTTGGCTTGAATGTCTATTATGGCACATAATTATGTATAGCTAACTGCTAATTACCAGAATTATTACAGAGTATTTTTGTTATTTAAATTTTTATTGTTGAAACTATTGCAGATGTCTCCTATATTTTGTCCCTTTGCTGTCTTCCATTTCCTGAGCCCCCTCTTTTTGCTCTCACCACACTATTGTCTGTGTCCACAGGCTATAACTAATCCCTTCACCTTCATTTATCCAGTCCCCTCCGACCTCCATCTCCTCTGACATTTATCAGTCTGTCCCATGTATCCATGCTTCTGGCTATATTTTGTTTATCAGTGTATTTTTTTTTCATTAGATTTTGCATATTAGTGAGATCATATGATACTTGTCTTTTTCTGGTACTTGTCTTTTTCTGACTGTCTTATTTTTCTTAGCATCATAAGCTTCAGGTCCATCCATGCTGTTGCAAAGAGTAAAAGTTCTTTCTTTTTTAGAGCTAAATACTATTCCATTGGTTACCAGAGTTTTAAGTTGATTATAACCAAGGATAAAAAAGAGCTACTACAGGACCATGCAAAATAACTACAAATACTGAGTTACTGTGCTGAATACTTCAGTACTAGAGAAAACAAAAGACAATAGTAAGCAAATTAAGCAAAAAAGGTGGCAAAACTCATTCTCTATAAATATTTGTGTATACAGTGAAGTCTTCAGTGTACCTTTGCCCATTATATCTTTGTCATTGCCTGCCTGGCATGGCTCAGTGGTTGAGCATAAACCTGTAATCTAAGATTCCTCCTTGGGACACATACTTGAGTTGTGGGTTTCATGATCAGTATGGAGGTGGGTGGGAGGCACCTAATCAATTATTCTCAGCATTGATGTTTCTATATCTCTCTCCTTCTCCCTTCCTCTCTGAAATGAATAAAAATATATATATTTTTAAAATCTGTTTGTCATTGCAAGATATTATTATTTGTAATAATTATCATCTTAATGTTTTAAGTTTTTAAGTATTATTCATATATTCTTATCTACATTTTTAAAAATGTCTCTTCATTTTAAAAATATCACACCTAAAGTAGAATATTAAGAAAACAAAATATAAATGCATATTTTTCTAAGTGAAATTAAAATAAACTGAAAGTATATATTATTTCAAAACAAATATATGCAACGGACAGGAAGAAAAAGTAGAATGGCATTTTAATCTTCAATAACAATTTAAAAATTATTTCCTAGAAATTATGAAATTCCCCATTTAAAATGAACAAATAATTAAATTTTAATCTAATACAGATAAAAAATGTAAAATCATTATAAACTTTCAACAGGAAAATAAAAACAAATTTTACTGGCAATTTCTATTGAGATGAGAATCTTTTTTTTATTAAGGTATTATCTGTGTACATAGCTTATCATTGCCCCCCCCCAATAGATACCCTCCCTCCCCGGAGTTTTGTGTCCATTGGTTGTTCTTATATACAAGCATACCAATCCTTCGGTTGATCTCTTATCTCCCCAGATCTTCCTCCCCCCCCCCCCCGCTGTCATTTGACAGTCTGCCTATTGTTTTACTGTCACTATATCTATCTTTCTGTTCATTCGTTTATAATGTTCTTTATTATCCATAAATTAGTGAGTTCATGTAGTGTTTCTCTTTCATTGACTGGCTTATTTCACTCAGCATGATGCTCTCCAATTCCATCCAGGTAACTGTAAATGATGAGAATTCCTTCCTTTTTATGGCAGCATAGTATTCCATGGTGTAGATGTACCATAGTTTTCTGATCCATTCATCTGCTGACGGGCACCTAGGCCTTTTCCAAATCCTACCTATTGTAAATTGTGCTGCTATGAACATAGGGGTGCATATACCCTTTCTGATTGGTCTTTCTAGTTTCTTGGGGTATATTCCTAGTAGGGGGATTACTGGGTCAAATGGGAGTTCTATTTTCAGTTTTTTGAGGAAGCTCCATACTGTTTTCCACAGTGGTTGCACCAACCTGCAATCCCACCAGCAGTGCACGAGGGTGCCTTTTTCTCTTCAACCTCGCCAACATTTGTTGTTTGTTGTTTTGTTGATGTTGGCCATTCTAACAGGTGTGAGATAGTACCGCATTGTTGTTTTGATTTGCATCTCTTGGATAATTAGTGACTTGGAGCATGTTTTCATGTGCCTCTTGGCCTTCCTTCTGTCTTCTTTTGAGAGGATTCCATTTAGGTCCATTGCCCATGTTTTAATTGGCTCATTCATTTTCCTTTTATTAAGTTGTATAAGCTGTCTGTAGATGTTGGAGATTAAACCTTTATCAGTGATATCGTTTGCAAATATGTTCTCCCATAGAGTGGGTTTTCTTGTTGTTTTGTTGATGGTTTCTTTTCATGTAAAAAAGCTTTTTATTTTGATATATTCCCATTTGTTTATTTTCTCTTTAGCTTCCATTGCCCTAGGGTTAGTATCAGTGAAGAAGTTCTTTAGGCACATGTCTGAGATTTTGCTGCCTGTGGATGCCTCTAGTATTTTCATGGTTTCCCGTCTTATGTTTAAGTCCTGTATCCATTTTGAGTTTATTTTTGTGTATGGTGTAAGTTGGTGATCTAGTTTCATTCTTTTGCATGTATCTGTCCAATTTTCCCAACACCATTTATTGAAAAGACTGTCTTAACTCCATTGTATATTCGTGCCTCCTTTGTCAAATATTAATTGAGCATATTGATTTGGGTTGATGTCTGGATTCTCTAATCTATTCCATTGATCAATATGTCTGTTCTTGTGCCAGTACCAGTCTCTTTTGAGAACAGTTGCTTTGTAATACAGCTTGAAATCTGGTATTGAGATTTCTCCTATTTTACTCTTATTTCTCAAGATTGCTGAGGCTATTCGGGGTCTTTTATTGTTCCAAATGAATTTTTGGAGAGTTCTTTCTAGGTCTGTGAAGTATGTCCATGGTATTTTCATGGGAAGTGCATTGAACTTATATATTGCTTTGGGAAGTATGGACATTTTGATGATGTTGATTCTACCAATCCATGAACATGGTATGTTCTTCCATCTGTTTACATGTTTCTCTATTTCCTTTTTCAGTGTCGTGTAGTATTCTGCATATAGGTCTTTTACCTCCTTGGTTAAGTTGATTCCTAGGTATCTTAATTTTTTTGGTGCGATGGTAAACGGGATTGCTTTTTTAGTCTCTGTTTCTGTAAGTTCACTATTGGTGTAGAGAAATGCCATAGATTTCCTGGCGTTGATTTTGTATCCTGCTACATTGCCAAATTCGTTTATTAAGTCTATTAGCTTTTTGATGGAGTCTTTTTGTTTTTTTATGTACAATATCATGTCATCTGCAAATAGTGACAGCTTTACTTCTTCTTTCCCAATTTTGATGCCTTTTATTTCCTCTTCTTGTCTAATTGCAATGGCGAGTACTTTGAGTACTATGTCAAAGAGGAGTGGTGAGAGTGGGCATCCCTGTCTTGTTCCTGTTCTTAGAGGGAATGGTTTTATTTTTGCCCATTGAGCATGATGTTGGCTATGGGTTTATCATATATAGCTTTTATTATGTTGAGATATGATCCTTGTACTCCCACCTTGTTGAGAGTTTTTATCAGGAAAGGGTGTTGGATTTTATCAAATGCCTTTTCTGCATCGATAGATATGACTATACGATTTTTATCTCTCAATTTGTTTATGTGATGTATAACGTTTATTGATTTGCAAATAATGTACCATCCTTGCATTCCTGAAATAAAACCTACTTGGTCATGGTGTATGATCTTCCTGATGTACTGCTGGAGCCCATTTGCTAGAATTTTGTTGAGGATTTTGGCATCTATGTTCATGAGGGATATTGGCCTGTAATTCTCTTTCATTGAGTTGTCTTTATCTGGTTTTGGTAATAGGGTGATGCTGGCTTCATAAAAGGAGTTTGGCAGTGTTCCTTCCTCTTGAATTTTTTGGAAAAGTCTGAGTAGGATAGGTTTTAGTTCTTCCTTGAATGTTTGGTAAAACTCTCCTGTGAAGCCATCTGGCCCTGGGCTTTTGTTTGCTGGAAGCTTTATGATGACTGCTTCAATTTCTGCCCAAGTTACTGGTCTATTGAGATTTTTAGATTCTTTCTGCTTGAGTTTTGGAAGGTTGTATTTTTCTAGGAATATGTCCATTTCCTCCAGGTTGTCCAGTTTGTTGGAATAGAGTTGTTCATAGTATTTTGTAACAATCCTTTGTATTTTGGCGGGGTTTGTTATTTCAACTCTTTCATTTCTGATTTTGTTTATTTGGGTCCTCTCTCTTTGTTACTTGGTTAGCCTGGCTAGAGGCTCATCAATCTTGTTTGTCCGTTCAAAGAACCAGCTCTTGATTTTGTTGATTTTATGTATTGTGTCTTTGGTCTCTATGTCGTTAATCTCCGCTCTGATTTTTATTATTTCCTTCCTTCTGCTTACACTGGGCCTTTCTTGCTATTCTTTTTCTAACTGTTTGAGTTGTAGGGTTAGATAATTTGTTACCATTCTTTCTTGTTTTTTGCAATAGGCTTGTAGGGATATGAACTTCCCTCTCAAAACAGCTTTTGCTGTGTCCCATAGATTTTGGATTGTTTTGTTTTCATTGTCATTAGTTGCCATGATGTTTTTGATTTCTTCCTTGATTTCTCTGGTAACCCAGTCTTTGTTCAATAGCATGCTATTTAGTCTCCATTTGTTTAATTTCTTTGGATTATTATTATTGTAGTTGATTTCCAATTTTATGGCACTATGATCTGAGAAAATGCTTGATAAGATTTCTATCTTCTTGAATTTGAAGAGACTTTGCCTATTTGCCAACATGTGGTCTATCTTTGAGAATGACCCGTGTGCACTTGAGAAAAATGTATATTCTGTGGCTTTGGGATGAAATGTTCTGAAGATGTCTATTAATTCCATCTGGTGTAGTACGTCATTTAGGATTGACATTTCTTTACTGATTTTTTGTTTAGATAATTTGTCCAGAAATGACAGTGGAGTATTAAAATCTCCTACTATGATTGCATTGCTATTAATCTCTCCCTTAATGTCCTCCAGCAGTTTCTTCATGTATTTGGTTGCTCCTGTATTGGGTGTATATATGTTTACCAGGGTTATTTCTTCTTGTTGTATTACTCCCTTTAGTATTATGAAGTGGCCTTCCTTATCTCTTGTTATGTACTTCACTTTGAGATCTAGTTTGTCAGATATAAGTATTGCTACCCCAGCTTTTTTTTCATTTCCGTTTGCCTGGAAAACCTTTTTCCATCCCTTCACCCTCAGTCTGTGAGCTTTTTATTTCTGAAGTGGGTTTCTTGTAGACAGCAGATATATGGGTCTTGCTTTCTTATCCAATCTGTTACCCTATGTCTTTTGATTGGAGCATTTAAACCATTTACATTTAAAGTTATTATTGATAGGTAGATATTTGATGCCATTTTTATTCTAACCCCCTGTGCTCCTTCTTCGCTTCCTATTTCTTCATTTTTACAGTAGACCCTTTAACAGTTCTTGCATTGCTGGTTTGTTGGAGATAAATTCCTTTAGTCTTTTTTTGTCTGTGAAGCTCCTGATTTCACCTTCAATTTTGATTGATAGCCTTGCTGGGTATAGTATTCTTGGATTGAGACCCTTCCTTTGCATGACTTGCTATATGTTGTCCCATTCCCTTCTGGCCTGATGAGTTTCTGTTGAGAAATCAGTTGCTAGTCTGATGGGGGTTCCTTTTTATGTAACTTTCTGTCTCCCTCTGGCATCTTTTAAGATTCTGCTTTTCTCTATGTTGTTTGCCAATTTAATAATAATGTGCCTATGTGTCCGTCTTTGGGGATTCATTTTGTTTGGGATTCTGCGAGTATCTTGGATTTGTATGGTTTTTTTCTTCTCTATCTCAGGAAAGTTTTCTGTCATTATTTCTTGAAATACTTTTTACATATCTTGCTCAGTTTCCTTTCCTTCTGGAACCCCTATTATTCTAATATTATTTTGTTTTGTATTGTCCCAAAGCTCCCGTAGGCTCTCCTCCTGTTTTTTAATTTTTTTTTTCTAGCAGCTGCTGTAATTGGGTATTTTTTTCCATCTTGTCTTCTAGCTCACTGATGCGGTCCTCTGCTTTTTCTAGTCTACTCTTGATGCTTTCTATTGAGTTCTTCATAGTAGCGATGTCATTTTTCATTTCTTCTTCGGTCACCTTCATTTCCTCTTGGGTCTTATTCATATTGTCAAATTTATATTCCATTCTTTTTAGCCAACTTATGATCATTATTTTGAATTCTTGCTCTGGTAGGTTGCTTGCCTCTAAATCGTTTCCTTCCTTTTCTGGTGATTGTTGATTTTCTTTCATAGGCGGGTTGTTTCTTTGCCTCCCCATGATCTCTCTTTTTATGGTGCCTGGTTACGTAGTTCTCTCCCTCCTGCTTTGATTTAAAGGCACAAAATACAACACAACCAGGTACAACACACATGGCACTGAACAGAAATGTGTTTGCAATATTAATATCCTCCAATAAAGGTGACTAGAACCCAGATAACAAAAACATACAATCCAATAAAAAGAATAAGCAAACCAATCTTACAAAAAAAAAAAAAACATAAACCTTTGATATAGTAAGCATTCAACGTACAACAACAAGGGATAGAGAGAAGGATTGTTTTTTTTTTGGGGGGGGCAGTGACAAGGTAGGTGTGAATGGGATTGGACTAGGGGGTTCGGAATTATATATACACTGGTCAGGTGAAAATTTTGGAGGGGTTAAACAGAAAGAGTAAGGAAAATCTAGAGCAGTAAAGGGTTAAGATAAGCAGGACATCAAAGGTAAAGGGTTAGGAAGAGAGAGATGTCATAAATGTAGGTTTGAGATAGAATAGAGCGTTGGAGAAGGCAAGGTACAAATTGTTTTTATAATAGTAATCCCGAAGGAGGGAAATCGAGAAAAAAAGAAAAAGAAAAAAAAGAAAGAAAGAAAAAAAAAAGGATTATAATATGACACTTAAAAAGTAGCAATAAAAATAAACAAAAGAAAATAAGATAAAAAAGATTAAAAAGGTAAAATTATAGTAGTAATAATGTTGATTACCTATAAACAATGAATTAATTAAAAAGGTAAAATCAAGTGAGGGCAGATGAAAAAATAATTTCTTGAGTAAACTTTGCAATTAAAGTGGGTAAAAAACAAAAATTAAACAGTTAAAAAATAAAAATTGAAAATTAAAAATTAAACAAAATTTGCAGTAATGAAGGTCATTCACTTTCTGTGTTGTTCTGTCTGGCACGCCTGTTCCCTGTCTGGGCGGTAGTTGCAGATCCCTGTGTTTCACTGTTCCTCCGTGTTGATTACAAGTCCTGATTTTTAAGCCGATCTAAAGACCATATGTGCTTTAGCCTCTGGGTGGCAGTGTTTCTGGATGACTTCCAGGACTCTAAAGCCTTTCTATCTTTTTCCCCCCTCTCTGTGTCCCTGATCTATGGAGGGCTGGGGGTGGGGCGGTCCCGAGCTGGCTGCACTCCCCTCTAATTCTGCGGATATTTCTTGGATTCAGATCCAGATGTGCTGCTCCTTAGATATCCCCCCTCTTAGGAGCCCTGTCCACAGACAGGCGCTCCTCCAGCCGAAAACCCTGGGGCTTCCTGCAAATCCAGGACCAGTCCTTCAGCCTCTGTGTGCCTGGCGCGCGAGGCAGCTGGTGCGTGAGAGCTGGTGCGCTCAAGCTGGTGCGAGTGGGGGTTGCTGTGCCAAGTGGAACTCAGTCAGGACTACCGCACCGAGGGGAACTCACCCACCGGATCGCTGCGAAATCTGAGCTTCTCTGAGATCAAAGGTTCGCGCTGACTATGATCAGTTGGTGTTCCTTGGGGCTGTGGATAATCAGGCCTCCCACTCGAACCTCCTCCCTTCCAAGATGGGGAGATTTCCCCATCTGCGCCAGCAAGTATCTCCGGTAAGGGACCCAGCCATGGGTGGTCAACTGTCGGGGGCTCCCTGATCAGCAGACCCCAAATTTTCTCTGGTGTTTGCCAGTCTCCTGGCTTGTTGACCAGCACTCCTAGCGCGATCCTCAGCTGCTCTCTCTCTCTTCCTCGGGACAAGACTCAGAAACCGCCCATCTGCTCTTCCGCCATTTTCTCCTCCACTTCCGAGATGAGAATCTTAAAAATAACATCAAAGTTGTATTAAACCCACTTAGAACAGCAAAAAGCAAAAAATAGAAGTAAACTTTCATCTTTTTTATTACAAAATCATGTGTGACTATAGGTCAAAACCACTTGTGATAAAGACATAATTCTTTATAATTTACATATGTCCTGTGCACAAAAAATTTCACTGGAATTCTAAAGATTTTCTGTTTCAGCCTACTTACTCTATGTAGTCAGTCTAAGATAGATAAAGTCTCTGTAACAATTGATTATTAACAGCTACAAAAATATAAGAAAATCAAGATAAAGTACAAAATACAAATTTTTTAATAATAATGATATTTTTGTCTTCCTTCAGTGATTTTTTAAGTCTTCATATTTAACCTGAGGCCAGAAAATGATGCAAGCAAAATATTTCTCTAATCTGAGGTTGAACGTCTTTAGTTAATGTTCCAAGCATCTCCATAAATAAAATAAATATTAGGAATTCATTGATAATTTTCCTAAAATTGACTTTTTATAGGGATTCAATTAAAAAGTTTATCATCGATAACAACAAGATGGCCGCAGAGGTAAAAGCCTAACTGCAGCCGCACTCAACAATTTCAAAAAATACAACTAAAATATAGAGTGGACACTATCCAGAACTACAGGAAAGTTGACTGACTGGGAATTCTACAACTAGAAGGAAAGAGAAAACCTGAAGGACAATCAGAGGAGCTGTAAAAGCCTAAGGTATGGAGGCACGGATGTGCGCGGGGAGAGGACGGAGCCGGAGAGGAGGGGCGGAGGAGCGCCTGGCTGGCGCTCCCCAGCGGGAAGGAGATAAAAGCTCCGGACTGTGCTGAGCCCCAACTCCGACTGCACTGAACCCCAGTTCTGGGCGAGACCCTGGGGTCCAGGCTCATACAGAGGGAAACTGGGCTGTAAGGCGGAAGCTCAGCAGAGGGGCTGCGAAAGGCAGAGCCCCGGAGTCGCGCACATTGCGCGCAGAGGACGGACTGTTCTCTGAGCTGCTGGATTTCCCCAGCGGGAAGGACTCAAAAGCTCAGGAATGTACTGAGCCCCAGTTCTGACTGCACTGAACCCCAGTCCTGGGCAAAACCCTCGGGCTCCAGCCTCATACAGGGGGAACCTGGGCTGTAAGACAGAAGCTTAGGGGAGCGGGGAAAAGCAGAGCCCCTGAGTCACGCACATTGCATGCACAGAGGACAGACTGTTGTTTGGGCCGCAAGATCGCCCTAGCAGGAAGGAGACATAAGCTCCGGACTGTTCTTAACCCCACTTCCAACTGCTCTGAACCCCAGTTGTGGGCTTGTTGGGGGAGAGACTACACTGTCTGGTAGCGGGCTAAGCTCTAGGTGCCTTTCTCTCAGAGGTGCTTGCAGCGAGTACCAAAGGACACTGAGGTACACTGAGACTCAGGAACCTCAGAGGGCGGGGCTAACCGGAAGCCAAGGCTGTAGGCTCCACCCTGAGACTCTGCCCCTTCCAAGCTGAAATCAGAGAGGCTTTTGCAGGATTCCAAGTCTAGTGGAATAAGGTTGTCTCCTGGCATAGACACAGCTGATCCTCCCAACCTACCAACTCAGGGAAGCAGCGAAAATGCCCAAACGAGGAAACAGATCACAAACGAAAGAAATGGAGGACAAAAAGCTACTGGATATAGAGTTCAAAGCCACGCTTATAAGGTTGTTCAACAATCACTTAGAAAAGGCGGATAAAATAAATGAGACCTATGAGAATATGAAAAGGGATCAACTAGAAATCAAGAATACATTCTCTGAAATAAAAAATATTATACAGAGTCCTAAAAACAGATTGGAAGATTGCAAGAATCAAGTCCAATATTTGGAACACAAAGAGGCAAAGGACACTCCTCCGCAGAAGCAAGAAGACAAGAGAATCCAGAAAGTTGAAGATGGTGTGAGAAACCTCTGGGACAACTTCAAGCGAACCAACATCAGAATTATGGGCATCCCAGAAGATGACAGAGAGCAAGATACCAAAAACATATTGAAAGAAATAGTGACAGAAAACTTCCCCCACCTGGGTAAAGAAATAGACTTACAGGTACAGGAAGCACACAGAACCCCAAACAAAAGGAATCCAAAGAGGACCACACCAAGACACATCATAATTAAAATCCCAAGAGCTAAAGACAAAGAGAGAATATTAAAAGCAGCAAGACAAAAGCAGGTAGTTACCTATAAAGGGGCACCCATACGACTGTCAGCTGATTTCTCAACAGAAACCATGCAGGCCAGACGGGAATGGCAAGTAATATTCAAGGTGATGAATAACAAGAACCTACAGCCAAAAATACTCTACCCAGCAAAGCTATCACTCAGAATCAAAGGCCAAATAAAGAGCTTCACAAATAAATTTAACCTAAGGGAATTCATCACTGCCAAGCCAGAATTATATGAATTTCTGAAAGGGGTTCTTTAGGAAGAGGAAGAAAATAAAGATAAAAATATGAACAAACACGTAACTATCAACAAGTGAGTCTAAAAACCAAGGGAAGTAAAAATCATGATGAACAATATTAATTGGTGAATATAATAGAATCAGAGGTATGGAAGGGGAGTGGACTGATGATTCTCGGGGAAATGGGGAGTGGAGCGGGGCGGGAAGAGACTGAACATAAACTGCACCTATGGATGAGGACAATGGAGGATGGGGAAAGGGCAGAAAATTGAATGGAAACTTGGTGTAGGGGAGCAATTGGGGGTGGGGGAATGAGGAACATTTGTAATAATATGAACAATAAAGATTTAGTTAAAAAAATAAATGTTGGGATTATGTAGAAAAATAAAAAATAAAAAAAATAAAAAGTTTATCATCAAAAGCTTGTGGCTAGTTGTCAATTATAGCTTTTGACAGATCTTTTTAAAGGATATTAAAGTTATCTGTACAGTTTTCTTGTGTTATGGAAAGGTCAGTGCCTGATGAGTTGTTTTTAGATTTTAATATGTTCATTAAATTATCTGCATATATCATCTTTAGAAGCAATAATAGGAATGATCTCATACATCTCAGAAACTGTTTTCAAGAATCCCTGAACCAGTCCTACTCTCAGATAAATCTGACAAATGATGTCTTAGAAAAGACTATAAAAGTAAGAGTTGCATCTTCTATCTCATTTAGACTGCAACACACTAGTGTTTTATAAAATCAAAAAAAGAATTCTTGTGTGTTTCTTGTTATAATGGAAAGGCATATTAATCATTTAATTGTTCTGTGAGTAATAGAACAATTGTCATGAAATAATTGGGATGAAATATTTTTCAGACTTATTTATAAGTGACATATACATAATCTGATGAATAAGTACTAAATAGAGTTATCAGTACTTTAAGGATGGGATATTCCAATGAATTGTTTCTTGCTTATTCAAACTATTATTTATCAACAAGATACCTGGTGCATGAACTTCATATGTGGGTGCGTCATCAGGCCTGGCTGGCAATCAGGGCCGATTGAGGCCTTCTGGCTGCTGACCAGGGCCTTCCTTTCCCAGCTGTCAGCTGCTGGCCAGGGTCTTCCTTTGTTCTATGTCACTCCTTTGTGGTCTGCACATGTCATAGTGAGTGATCGAACTCCCAGTGTCCTGGTTGAACTCCTGAGGGTTCAACCTAATATTTGCATATTAGGCATATATATATATATATATATATATATATATATATATATATATATATAGATTAGAGAACTGATGCACAAAAATTTGTGCAAAAGTAGGTCTTCCTTCCCCCACTTACTGGCACCAGATTCCCTCTGGCTCCTGGAACCTGGGCTTTCCTCCTCTGGCCATCGGAAGACACCTGGGTCCTGGTTAGCTTTTCTCTGGCCCTGGTTTTGTCAGGAAGAATGTCTGGAATGATGTCTGGAAGACATCTACTCTAATTAGTATATTACCCTCTTATTATTATAGACTAGTGGCCCAGTGCATGGATTTGTACACATTGAAAGGAGGTTAATTAGAAGAAATATTTTAATATTGATATTTGCCTCTTCTCTATAATAGAAGTGTCAACCAAACTCACTATTTGCAATGACAGATCGAAACACATGCATGTGATTGGTGCCAGTGAGAGCTTCAAAGTTATGCATGCACAAATCAATTTAGCCTTATCTATATCATAAAAGGTCTGTGGTCCAGCTTCATGACCAACTACTAGACTCATCAGGAGGTGCAATGATGGGTCTCATTGTGGCCTCAGCGTGCGGGACTTCTGGGTCCCATGGCGGCTGTGATGGTTGGAACTTCTGGAGTGGGCCACCAGCAGTGTCCATGGAGTGTGCAAGGCTTTTCAGGGAAGCAGACATGATCCTCGTGGCAGGTTAGGCCTAGGGGATCCTACAAATACACAATTTAATCATGTTCTGGGCCTCTAGTATATATATATGAGAGAGAGAGGGAGAGAGAAAGAGAGAGAGAGAGAGAGAGAGAGAGAGAGAGAGAGGATAAAGTTACTTAATTAGTCCTTCTTTCTGATATTGTTAAACGTTTTCCAGCCCAGTGAAGCACCCCAACTTGTCTTTTAGGTAATTGTCAACTACACAACAGTAAATATCCACACAAAGCAGATTATTATTGTAGATCACACAGGGAGAACAAAGGGTAAAATATTTAACTGTAACAATTTTTGACTATATTCTGTATAGTGAGAAAACCTGAAGTCATTTTCTAGGTCCACCATTTTTTTTCAGTCAGGTCAAGTTTCTAAGCTTGCTAAATCTCAATTTTCTAGCTAATGGAAAGAAAATAGGATTCCACTGAGTCTTCTATATACCTTCTCCAGGTCTTCTGTGAGGATCAAATGAGATGAGGCATGGGAAAACACTTAACAGACATTTGGTTATAGTGTGAAATGAGTGCATTTGGCTATAAAGAAAACCATGTTCCTGGCTTGAAAAAGCTGCAAGGAGGCTAGTCATCACTAGGGAGAGGATGCTGGGAATTACTATGTGACGCCATTACCCAGTGCCCACAGCAGCTGTTTCTGGGCTGGGCTGGGAAGTGGGCCCCATTTTTTGCTATGGGTCTCTCAGCATTGTTGGCTACAATTTGGTGGGTTGTTGCTCCAGCATGGTGGCAGGGCCTATGTCCCACTTGAGGGAAGCCAAGTGTTGCTTTGTGGAAGCCAGGTCTGTGATGCCAGTGTGTCAATGCAGTTCCTGTGTTGAACATCTGCCCCCTTGTAGTCAGTGCACATCATAGCGATGAGTTGGGCACTTAGCATATTAGCTTTTTATATATATACTAGAGGCCCAATGCACAAAATTCCTGCATGAGCGGGTTGTCCCTCAGCCTAGGCTGCACCCTCTCCAATCTGGGACCCTCTTACAATCCAGGACTTCTGGGTCCCAACTGCTCACCTGCCTGCTTTCCTGATTGCCCCTAACCACTTCTACCTGCCATGCTGATTGATGCCTAACTATTCCCCTGCCAGCCTGTTTGCCCCTAACTAGCCTCCCCTGCAGGCCTGGTCACCTATAACTTCCCTCCCCTGCAGGCCCTGGTCTCCCCCAAACTGCTCTTCCCTGCAGTTCCGGCCACCCCCAACTTCTTTCCTCTGCCAGCCTGGCACCCTTAACTTCCCTTTCCTGCAGGCTTGATCGCTGCCAACTGCCCTCCCTTGCAGGCCTGCTCCCTCCCAACTGCCCTCCCCTGCTGACCATCTTGTGTCCATATGGGGGCAGGATTTGTGACACATGGGGTGGGGACAGCCATCTTGTGTGTTTTGGAGTGATGGTCAATCTGCATATTACTCTTTTATTAAATAGGATAGAGGCCTGGTACATGGGTGTGGGCTGGCTTGTTTGCCCTGAAGGGTGTCCCGGATCAGGGTTGTGGTTCCTTTGGGGTGTGGGGCAGCCAGCCATGCCCCCTGGTAACCCAAGCGGAAGCCCTGGTATCAGGGGTTTATTTATCTTCTATAACTGAAATTTTTTGTAGCCTGGAGTGGAGCCAAGCCTTCTGTTCGCTCTGTGGCAGCATTCATTTCTGTTGGGACTTATTTACTTTCTATAATTGAAATTTTGTAGCCTGGAGTGGAGGCCTAGGCTTGGCAGGGCTGCAGAAGCTTGGATTCCTCCATCCCTGGGACAACCATAGCCTTCTGCTCTTCCAGCACCGTGGCTGCTGCCATTTCTGTTGTGATTTATTTACCTTCTATCATTGAAACTTTGTAGCATTGAGTGGAGGCCTAGGCAGCAAGAGCAGGTGGAAAACTTAGCTTTCTCCATTGCCAGGGAAACCCAAGTCTCCCTCCTCTCTGTGGCTGCAGCCATCTTAGTTGGGTTTATTTGCATAATTGCTCCTTATTGGCTTGTGGGCATGGCTTGTGGGTATAGCAGAGTGATAGTTAATTTGCATATTACTCTTCTATTATATAGAATAGACTAGAAGCATGGTGCACAAAATTTGTGCACGGGTGTGGGGAGTCCCCTCAGTCGAGCCTGCACCCTCTCCAATCTGGGACTCCTTGGGGGATGTCCAACTGCCATGATAAGGCTTAAACTGGCAGTCAGACATCCCTCTCATAACCCTGGACTGCTGGCTCCTAGTCACTCACTTTTCTGCCTGCCTGGTTTCCCCTAACTGACCCTCCTGCTGGCCTGGTCATCCCTCATGACCCCCTGCCAAGCTGGTGGCCCATTGCAGCCTGCTGTTCAATCTTTGATCAGCCTTCCCTAACCCTCTGCTGGACTGGTCGTAGGCAACCTCTTGTGAGGGCTTGAGGTTTATTTTGGATATTACCTCTTTATTATATAGGACTAGTGGCCCGGTGCATGAAATTTGTGCATGGGGGAGGGGATGTTCCCTCAGCCCAGCTTGCACCCTCTCCAATTGGGTACACCTTGAGGGATGTTTGATTGCTGGTTTAGGGCTGATCTCTCAACTTGGGACTGATGGTTGCTAACCACTCGTGTGCTTGCCTGCCTGATCACCCCTAACTGCCTCTTTCTGCCTCCCTGATTTCACCTAACCCCTCCCTATGCTTCCCTGATATCCCCTAGCATCTCTGCCTGCCTGCCTGATAGTCCCTAACTGCCCTTCCCTGCCATTCTGATCTAGCCCCCAAATGTTCTCTTCTGCTGGCATGATGTGGCCCCCAACTACCTCTACCTGCCTGATCACCCCCAACTTCCCTCCCCTGCTGGCCTTGTTGCTCCCAACTGCCCTACCCTGCTAGCCTGATCTTGCCCTAAACTTCCCTAACCTGCTGGCCTGGTTGCCCCTAACTCCCTCTGCCTGCCTGATCACCCCTAATTGCCCTCTCCTGCCAGCCTGATGTCACCCCAATTGCCCTACCCTGCTGGCCTGATATTGCCACTAACTGCTCTCCCCTGCTGACCTGATCTCCCCTAACTGCTTCTGACTGCCTAATAGCCCCCAACTACCCTCCCCTGCTGGCCTGATTTCACCCCCAACTGCCTTTCCCTGCTGGCCTGATCTTGCCCCCAACTTCCCTTCCCTGCCAGCCTTGTTTCCCCCAACTGCTTTACCCTGCTGACCTGATCTCACCACCAATGGCCCTCTGCTGCTGGCATGATCTCTCCTCCAACTGCTCTCTCTTGCCCCCTGATTACCCCTAACTGCTTCTGCCTGCCAGATCACCCATAACTGCCTTCCCCTGACAACCTGATTTCACCCCCAACTGCCACCCCTGCTGGCCTGATCTCACCCCCAAGTGCCAATATGGTTCTGATTAGTCAGTTTCTATGCCAGTCAGTGTCAAAAGCTCTGCCTCCTAGGCATCCATTGGCTCCTCACAGTGCACCCAGATTTGGTTCTGACTGGCTGGTTTCTATGCCAGCAAGCATCAAAATCTCTGCATCAAAGTTCCTGAAGATGTCAGCGAGCAGGACAAAGATGAAGGAGAGGGTGTGAGTGAGAGGGTTAAAGGAGGGTGTGTGGATGTATGTGGTATGTGTTTGAGTGAGGGAGGGACAGTTAAATCCGGCAGGAATAGCAGGGGCTGGCAGACCTGGTTCTCCTGGACAAGCAGAGATTATCACTGCTGCAGGCACTCCTGGTCTGCAGGACTCTGGCACAGAGGCCATGCCATCTTGAAGGGGAGAGCAGCCTCTTCTAGGAACTCATGAACACCACCACCCAGACAGGCCTTAGACACTGCCCATGACCCAGTAGCCACTCCAGCCAAAATCTTGCTGCCCCACCTAGAGACCCACGCACCCTGTGATCTCCACCTCCAAGGGTGCATGCTCCCATAGCAGTAAGTGCAACTTTCCCCTCCCCACTGGCCAAACTCCTGACACCACAGCTGTGCTTTTCCAGTGCCATAGTCACACTTTTCAGGTGTTTAGGCCACCTGAGCCCACCACTCCACAGGCTGATAGTAACACTCTTACCCAAACCAGGGTCCACTGCACTGGCAGTAGCAATTCTGGATTCCCCCTTCTTGGATTCCTTCCCACAGCTAGCTTGGTCATGTGGATTCAGTGTCAGGGCTCCTCTGAATGCCTGAGCACACCTCCACTGGGCATGTGCAAATGCAACCAAGGGCACAATGCCCACAGCAGTAGAAATACGGGCTTCTCCCACTCCCGGCTGCCTTTCCAGAGGCACTCCAGTTACAGGGCTTCAACACAAGGGCCTCTCTGAGTGCACAGCCCTGGCAATTGGCCTCAGGGTATCCCTGTGAGCCACCACTGGTCATGTGCAAATTCAACCAAGGGCACAGCAGCAAAAACTGAGTTTCCTCACTTCACAGCTACTGATAGCTGGATGCCACAGTCATGCTCAGAGAACATTTAGGCCCCCTCAGCCCAAGGCCACAATGGCAGCTCGTGGGTACCTCTGTGAGATCCCTCTGCTTATGCTCTTATCCAAACACGGTCCCACTACCCCAGCAGTAGAAATTCTGGATTCCCTCTTCCTGGATACCTGACCACAGTCATTTTAGTTGTGCGGCTTCAATGCCAGGACCCCTCTGAGTGCCTGAATGCATTGCAATTGGGCAAGCATGAAACCAACCAAGGCCATAAGGCCCCTGGAAATAGAAATTCAGACTTCCCCCACTACTGGCTGCCTGTCCACAGACACTTCAGTCTCATGGCTTCAGCACGAGTGCCTATCTGAGTGCACCAACCTGGCAATTGACCCCGGGGTACCAAGTGGGTATACGAGCCACCACTGGGTGCGTATGAATTCAACCAAGGGCACAGCGGCAAAAACTGAGTGTTCCCACTTCCCAGCTGCTGACCTTAGGACACCACAGCCGCACTTTCCCAGTGCACAGACCTCCTGAGCTGAAGGCTGCAAAGGCAGCTCTTGGGTGCCTCTGTGAGCCCCCACACTCTTATCCAAACAAGGGATCACTACTCCAGAAATAGAAATTCTGAGTTCCTCCTTTCCAGATACCTGCCCACAGACTCATTGATTACACAGCTTCAATGTGAGGGCCATGCTGAGTACACCACCCTGGCAAACGACTCCCAGGTGCTACTGTGAGCCACCAATGGGTGCACACAAAACCAACCAAGGGCACAAGGCCCCCAGAAGTAGAAATTTGGACTTATCCAATTCTCACAGCTTCAGCACAAGGGCATTTCTGAGTGCACCACCCTGGCAAACAGCCACGGGGTACCTCTGTGAGGCACCACTAGGTGCATGCAAATTCAACCAAGAGTGCAGCAGCAAAAACTGAGTCTACCCAATTTACAGCTGCTGAGTTCCAGACATCACAGTCATGCTTTTTCAGCATGCAGGCCTCCTAAGCCCACTGACTTAAAAGCGGCTCTTGAGTGCCTCTGTGAGCCCACACTAGATGCACTTGTATCCAAATAAGGGTGCATAGCCCCGGCAATAGAAATTTGAACTTTCCCCCCTTCTGGCTGCTTTCCCATAGACATCTTGGTCACATGGCTTCAACGCAAGGGCACACTGAGTGTGCCGCCCTGGCAAACAGCTTGTGGGTGCCTCTGTGAGCTGCCACAGGATGTGCACAAATCTAACCAAGGGCACAAGGCTTTGGCAGCAAAGACTGATTTTTCCCACTCCATAGCTGTCAACCTCAGGAAACTATAGTCACACCTTTCCAGAGTGCAGGCCTCCTGAGCTCCACCACCCAAACCAAAGGCTCCTGGATGCCTCTGTGAGCCCCCACTGGGCACGTGAGATTTCAAACAAGGGCACAAGGCAGCAAAATTTGGGACATCCTTCTCCCCATCTGCTGACCTCCAGACACTGCAGTTGTGCCTTTCCAGGACACAGGCCTACTGAGCTCACTGACCCTATAAGCAGCTCCTGGGTGCCTCTGTGAGCCCCAGCTCAACACGCTCATATCCAAAGAAGGGTGCATGGCCCTGGCAGCAGAAATTTGGACTTCCCCCTTCCTGGATGCCTACTCACATCAGACATTGTATCACGTGGTTTCAACATACAGGCCCCCTGAGGACACTACCCCAGCAGGTGACTTCTGGGTGCCTCTGTGAGCTGCCACTAGGTACACTTGTATCCAACCAAGGGAACAGAGCCTCTCCACAGAAACTTGGACTTCCCACTCTTCAGCTACTGACCTATAGTCACTGTAGTCACACTGATTCAGTGTGCAAGCCCTCAGAGCCCACTGCCCTGACAAGCATCCCCTAGGTGCTTCTCTGCACTGCCACAAGGCACAAACCCAGCCACTGGCATCCAGTCCCCACAGTAGTGCCACTCCAGAACAAGGGTCTCCTGAGCCCACTGGCCCAGCAGAAGGTTCCTGGGTGCCTCTGTAAGCAGCGATTGGATGTGCATATCCAACCAAGGAGCACGTCTCCTGAAGCAGAAACTGGGACTTTTCCCTCTACTGGGCCGGTGGGACACCACAATCTCTCTGATCCAGTGTGTGGGCCCCATGAGCTCACAACAGCAGCAGAAGGTTCCTGGGCCCTTCTGTATGCTGCCACTGGGTTTGTGCCTTTCCAACCAAGAGTGCACAGCTCCCTCAGTAGAATCCATGACCTCATTCTCCTGACTGTCAACCTCTGGGAAGCTCAGTGAATTACTGAGGAGTTGTCTCCCTGGACAAGGTCATATTATTTCAGCCACATACCCTGAGATTCCCACATCCCCAGCCTCTGGATCCTGAACCTCCTGGAGATTCAGAGAGGGAAATCATTTTGGCCAGAGTCCTACTGCCTCAACTCCAGACTATGAGACATCCACTCATAGTGAATTGCAGAGAGAAGCTAATCCATCCATCAAGAATCACACCACACTGGCAAAAGTCATAATACCTAAGCCTGAGGCCCTGAGATTCCTTCCTTCAAGGTCATGGACTCTGAAAACCCACAGTGAGAACATACCAGTAAAACATCAGACAACCTTTTTCACAAAAGTCGGAACCACAATCACATCCAAAACAATGTGCATAACAAAGCCAGGGATGAGTCACATTGCCAACCTGAGATGAGAACTCACCCACAAATAAGAGACTAATAATCAAGATCCAACTACATCAAGAGAACACAAACAGCTCAAGTAGGGAGAGCCGCTAGATCACCAAGCCCATGAGACCTGAGAGATTGCACCTCTCGCACCAGCCCTAAAAGAACCTGGGTAGTGAAGCAGTTGGATCTAAGAAACAGAAATAATTGAAAAGTTACAGCAAAACATTGGGAGATAAGAAAAAATCCCCAAAAGAAAGAAGAGGAATCACCAGAGAGAGAATTAAATGAAATGGAGGCAAGCAACATGTCAGAGAAAGAAGTCAGAGTAATGGTTATAAGGATGCTCAAATGGCTGGATGACAAATGCACACAAATCAATAAAAATTATAAAGAGCTGAAAGAGAATATCACCAACATGAAAATGAACAAAGAGGAAATGAAGATTGACATAGCTACAATAAAGAACACAATGGAAGGCTTCAAACATAGACTGGAAAAGGCTGAAGACCACATCAGTACTTAGAAAACAAGGTAGGAAAAAAAACACACCAACACAGAAACAACTGGAAAGAAAACATTAAAAGCAAGAGGAGAGTCTAAGGAAACTTTGGGACAATGCAAAATGAAATAACATCCGCATAGTAGGGGTGATTGCAAGAGAGGAAATAACAAGGAATAGAAAATATGTTTGGAGAAATAATGACAGAAAACTTCCCTGATATTGGCAAGGGAAAAAACATGCAAGTCCAAGAAGCACATAGAGTTCCAAACAAGATGAACCCAAAACAACCAACACCAAGACACATCATAATTGAATTGGCAAACATTAATGACAAAGTAAGAATCTTAAAGCCTGCCAGAGAGAGACAGAAAGTTACCTACAAGGGATCTACCATTAGAATATCAACTGATGTCTCAACAGAAACACACCAGGCTTAAAGGGAATTGAATGAAATATACAAAGTGATGCAAACCAAGATACAGAATCCAATAATACTATACCCAGCAAGGCTATTATTCAAAATTGAAGGTGAAATGAGGAGCTTCACAGAGATAAAAAGGCAAAGAGAGTTTATTGCCACAAAGCTAGCAATGTCAGAAATTCTAAAGGAACTTCTGAAAAAGAAGAAACAGAAAGGCAAGGAGGAACACAAAAATTAAGAATAAAAATGAGGACAAACAAGTACTTATCAATAATAACATTAAATGTAGATAGATTGCATCCTCCATTTAAAAGACATAAGGTAGATGAATGGATAAGGAAACATGACCCATATATTTGCTGTTTGCAGGAGATGCACCTCAGAACAAAGAATTCACACAGACTGATAGTGAAGGGATGGAAAAAAAATTTTCAGGCAAATGAAAATGCTGGAGTTGCAATACCTATATATGACAAAACAGTCTTCAAAGTAAAGGCCATAACAAGAGATAATGAAGGCCCCTACATAATACTAATGGTAGCCATTCAACAAGAGGATATAACGCTAGAAAACACATATGCACCCAATACAGGAGCACCCAAATACATAAAACAACTTCTGAAATATATCAAGGGAGAAAACAAGAGCAATATAGTCATAGTAGGGGACTCTAATATCCCAGTGACACCACTGTACAAATCTTCTAAACAACCACAACAAAAAAATGAGCTAAGAAACAGAAATCCTAAATGGCTCATAGATCAGATGAATTTAATTGACATCTTCAGAACATTTCACCCCAAAATATCAGAATATACATTCTTCTCCAGTGCACATAATATTTTCAAAGATAGACTACATATTAGGACACAGACAAAGTGTCTTCAAATTCAAGAGGATATAAATCATAACAAGTATCTTCTCAGGTCATAATGGCATAAAACTAGAAATCAACTACAATAAAAACAATGAAAAAAGTCAAACACTTGGAGATTATATAGCATGCTAATAAACAATAATTGGGTTACCACAGAGATTAAAAAAGAAATTAAAAGCATCCTGGACACAAATGACAATGAAAGCACAGCCATCCAAAATCTATGAGACACATGAAAGCAGTCCTGAGAGGGAAGTTCAGAATTCTACCTCAATAAACAAGAAAAACTGGTAATAAATTATCTAAACTTGCAACTTAAAGAATTAGAAATAAAGCAACAAGAAAAGCCCACAGTATCCAGAAGGGAGATGATAAAGCTCAGATCAGAAATAAATGAGAGACCAAAAAAACAAACAAACTAACTAATTAACTAAAAACACACACAACATAAGATCAATGAAAGCAAGAGCTGACTCTTTGAAAGGATAAACAAGATTGATGAACCTATAGCCAGACTTACCAAGAAACAAAGTGAGAGGATCCAAATAAACAATATCATAAATGAAAGAGGTAAAGTAATACTGACTTCACAGATATATAAATGAATGTAAAAAATACTATGAATAATTCTACTCCAACAAACTGGACAACCTCTATGAGATGGACACATTCCTAGAAAAATCCAAGATTCCAAAACTCAACCAGGAAGATTTAGAAAACCTGAATAGGCCAATATCTACTAGTGAAATTGAAACAGTAATAAAAAAGCTTCCAACAAACAAAAGCCCTAGACAATATGGCTTACCAGGGAAATTTTACCAAACATTCAAAGAAGAAATAAAATCAATTCTCAGATTATTCAAAAAAAATTCAATAAGAAAGCACACTTCCAAACTCTTTCTATGAAGCCAACATTACCCTAATCCCAAAACCAGATCAAGATAGCACAAAGAAGGAAAATTACAGGCCAATATCCCTGATGAACAAAGATGCTAAAATCCTCAACAATATTCTAGCAAACCAGATCCAGCATTACATTAGAAAGATAATACACCTTGACCAAGTGGTATTTACTCCAGGGTTGCAAAACTGCTACAATATCTGCAAATCAATAAATGTGATACATCACATAAATGAAGTGAAAAACAAAAACCACATAATCATATCAATTGATGCAGAAAAGGCATCTGACAAGATCCAACACCATTTTCTGATAAAAACTTTCAGCAAAATGGGAATAGAGGGATCATACCTCAACATAATGAAAGCCTTATATGACAAACCTACAACCAACATCATACTCAATGGGCACATAAGAACAGTAACAAGACAGGGATACCTGCTTTCACCACTCCTGTTCAACATACTACTGGAAGTGCTAGCCACAGCAATCAGACAAGAAGAAATAAAGTGCATACAAATTGGAAAAGAAGAAGTAAAACTGTTATTCACAGATGGCATGATACTGAATATAGAAAATCCTGAAGTATCCATAAAAAAATATTGAACTTAATAAATGAATTTGGCAATGTAGCAGGATTCAAAATTAACACAAATAAATCTATGGCATTTCTATACACCAATAGTGAACTTATATAAAGAGACTAAAATATTCCCTTTATCATTGCACCAAAAAATAAGATACCTAGGTGTGGTGTGGAGTTTCTTCCTTTTCTACATCCTGCACGGAAAGCAACAGTTTCCTGAGTGGAGAAGCTGGGGATTAATTAATTAGAGAAAGAAAGAGAAGACAGAAGTAGATTCAAGCTGGGTTCCAGGTGGCTTCCTGTCCTCTTATAGAGAGACAGTGACACTCACATCAGACAGCACAGCATATTTATTGGTTTCCAAAGGGATTTTATGATCTAAAGGATTTTCAGGTGTGCCCAAATCCTATTCACCAAGATCTGGGTAAGCTCCTTATTTTTTGGTACAAGATTTAGCATATCAAGACCTGGGTGGGTCAAGATCCTTTTTGTTCCTCATTCCAAGCACATGGATAAAGATAAGAAATCAATACTGATAACAGGATTCTGCCAGTGCCCTCAGGCTTATCTGATTAGAATTAAAAGAGTATCCATGTGCCTTCCCAGTTGGCTCTCTACACCTAGGAATAAACTTAACTAAGGAGGTAAAAGACCTCTACTCAGAAAATTACAGGATATTGAAAAAAGAGATAGAGGAAGACATAAATAGATGGAAGAACATACTATGTTCATGGATTGGTAGAATCAACATCATTAAAATGTCCATACTACCCAAAGTAATCTATAGATTCAATGCACTCTCAATTAAAATACCAATGGCATACTTCACAGACCTAGAACGAACTCTCCAGAAATTCATCTGGAATAAAAATAGACCTCATGCCAAGACCGGTTTGGCTCAGTGGATAGAGCGTTGGCCTGCGGACTGAAAGGTCCCGGGTTCGATTCCGGTCAAGGGCATGTACATTGGTTGCGGGCACATCCCCAGGAGGGGGTGTGCAAGAGGCAGCTGGTCAATGTTTCTCTCTCACTGACGTTTCTAGCTCTCTATCTCTCTTCCTTCCTCTCTGTAAAATATCAATAAAATATATATATTTAAAAAAAAAAAAAATAGACCTCACATACCTGTAGCAATCCTGAGAAAGAAGAGCAATGTTAGAGGGATCTCAATACCAGATATCAAGATGTATTACCAAGCCACTGTTCTCAAAACTGCCTGGGACTGGCATAAGAACAGATATATAAACCAATTGAATATAATAGAGAACCCAGAAATTGACCCAAACCACTATGCTCAATTAATATTTGATTAAGGAGGGAAGAACATACAATGGAGTCAAGATAGTCTCTTCAATAAATGGTGTTGGGCCGAAAACTGGTTTGGCTCAGTGGTAGAGCATCGGTCTGAAGGGTCCCAGGTTTGATTCCGGTCAAGGGGATGTACATTGGTTGTAGGCACATCCCCAGTAGGGGGTGTGCAAGAGGCAGCTGGTCGATGTTTCTCTCTCATCAATGTTTCTAGCTATCTCTCTCCCTTCCGCTCTGTAAAAAAATCAATAAAATATATTTTAAAAAAATAAATAAAATGGTGTTGGGAAAATTGGGCAGATACATGCAAAAAAAAATGAAACTATAGACCACCAACTTACACCATTCACAAAAATAAAATCAAAATGGATAAAGGACTTAAATTTAAGATAGGAAACCATAAAAATATTAGAGGTATCCACAGGTAGCAAAATCTCAGACATATGCCGAAGCAATATTTTCACTGATACTGCTTGCAGGGTAATGGAACCTAAATAGAAAATAAACAAATGGGGCTACATCAAAATAAAAAGCTCCTTCACAGCAAAAGAAATAATTTACAAAACAGCAAGAAAGCCCATTGCATGGGAGAATATTTGCCAATGTTATCTCTAATAAGGGTTTAATATCCAACATTTACAGGGAATTCATTCAACTTAACAAAAGGAAGATAAAAAATCCAATTTAAAAATGGGCAACAGACCTAAATAGATACTTTTTGAAAGAGGACGTAAGGAAGGCCAAGGGACATATGAAAGCATGTTCAAAGTTACTAATCTTCTGAGATGTGCAAATCAAATTGACAATGAGGTTCCATCTCACACCTGTCAGAATGGCTACCATAAAGAAATTAACAAATTACAAGTGCAGGAGAGGATGTGGAGAAAAATGAACCCTTGTACACTTCTGGTGGGAATGAAGACTGGTGCAGCCACTCTGGAGAACAGTATGGAATTTACCCAATAAACTAAAAATGGAGCTCCCGTTTGACCTAGTGATCCCATTTCTAGGAATATATCCCAACAAACTAGAAACCCCAATCAAAAAGGTTATATGCATCCCTCTGTTCATAGTAGCACAATTTATGAGAGATAAGATTTGGAATCAGCCGAAGTGCCTATCAGCAGATGAGTGGATTAGAAAACCATGGTACATCTACTCAGTGGAATACTATGCTACTGTAATAAAGAAGGAACTCCTACCATTTTCAACAGCGTGGATGGAGCTGGAGAGCTTTATGCTCAGTGAAATAAGTAAGTCACATGCTCTCACTCATTTTCAGATTATAATTAACAACATAAACTAATGAACAAAACCATATCTAGAGATAGAGAAGCATGGATTCAATTCTGAAAACTCAGAGGGAAGGTAGGGTAGGATGGGGGTAAGGGGGAGAGATCAACCCAAATTCTTGAATGCATGCATATAAGCGTAACCAATGGACAGAGACAGCTGGGGTGTGAGGGCATGTACTGGAGTGGGGTAGGGGGCAAGAGGGAATATGGAAATATATGTAATACCTTAATCAATAAACAATATCAATTAAAATAATATAATAAAAATAAAAATACTTATATAAAAAAAGCTCCACCTTCTAGGCAGACAATTCCTTTTCATAGTTCACCCAGATTTTGTTCTGATTGGTTGGTTTCTATGCCAATCAGTGTCTTGGGGCCTATCTCCAGGCCTGATCAGAGAGGTGAGGCTGATCAGCAGCTTCCATTGAGGCCCATAGAAAAAGAGAGGCATAACTGCTGGTAAAGCCAAGAGAGAAAGAGAGAAGCAATGGCTGATCAATAGCTTTCATGGAGACTGAGATTCAGACCCTGCTTCTCTCTTTGGGCCTCTCACTGGGCCAGATCTGCAGTTCCCTTGGCAGTCAGTGCTGGGTCATCACGGCAACCCAGGACTGACTGCAATACTGACTTCTGGTATTCCATAGAGCCTTTGGTTGGTTGTTATGGGCCCTGGGTTTTTATATATTAGGATAGCCTCACATGACCTGCTCAATTTGAATAAATTGCTCTGTTAGTTAATTCAGTAACTTTGGTATGATTTCATATGTATTTGTTCCATATCAAGTGGATTTATCTCTTCAGTTTCCATAGTCTGTCCTGGAGAGTCTGATCCTAATGTGTTATGTTTATTTAATGTTTAAAAAAATTGAATACAGGAAAAATATGGACTCAACAATGTAGTTCTTAGGGGACTTCTAGAGGAAATATTATCTTCTAATTTTGCATTTTGTTTTTTGTGTTGATATGTCATTTCATAACTACTAGCTTTTGAGATATGTTAGGTTTTTCTCCTGCTTTTGGTATTGATGTGATCAATTACCCATATCACAACCAATTATACTTTGTTATGATAGCTTTTATTTCCTTTGAATGTGCTCCCTTTAAGGATTTTATACATTTAAGTCAATAAACTGGTTTCATTCTTTAGTAGATTTTCTTTTCCCAAAAGCTATCGCTAAACAATTTTTCCTCTTTGCTCTAGCAGGGCATTGTGTTTGAATTTGATTGATTAAGAAGCTTACTTTGTTCTCAGCATCATCTGTTATGGGTGCCTCATGTAAAACTGTGATGATGCCAAAGTATTCTAAGGTTCTGGCAATGGTCTTCACTGCTCAATTTTGGTGGTTTTTCTGCTTAGCCCATAGCAACAATAGAACCAGCTTTTTCAGCCAGTCACAATTTCTCACCTACTGACTATTCTATTATACAAATAGCCTCACATGAAAAGCCAGGCAGTTTCTTTTTACCACTTTCCCCCAAGTCTATGGGCATGTATTGTAAAACTTTCAAGTTCATGTGCTGCCCTGACATTTTAGAGCCTCAGAAGCTTAGTTATGGGTTCCTCTGCTCTTGCCTAATGTGCCTCTGAGCCAGGGGGAAAGTCTACTGGACCAGGTACTTTCCGTAAGAACCAGACCAGCTGACTCCACCCCGGCCCCAGACTAATGGGTTGCATTTCCTTGCCAGGCTGCAAAATTATTCAAACAAACCAATCTCCTCACATAGAAACTAAGGATTACCTCATCCTATTGTTATTACAAAGCCTGCCTCCCACAGCCCTTGATTATTTACTATTTTCCCAAGTACAGCAGTCATGTGGCCTTGCATGAACTGCCATGCCCTATGTGAGGTCTTTATATTTAATTAATAAACTTCAGTGTTAAGTCACTTGTTTGGTGTCAGGTGTTGTGTTTGACTATCATATACTATATATGGTGGAGAATCTCTTTCCTCGTTAATTTGGAATAGGGATAAATAAAAACCAGGTCATATTTTCCTGTTTCTTTGAATGTCTCAGATTATTTTTGTGTGGAAAACTACACATTTTAGATAATATATTGTAGCAAATCTGGGTACTGGTCGCCTGCATCATGTTTATTATTGTTATTTGCTTTTTCATTTGTTTAATGACTGGTTGGATTATTTTGATGAAGTCTATTCCCCCTCTCCCAACGCATGAAATTTCTGATATTCCTTCTCAGGAAACCAACCACAAGTTTGGAAATGCCTATAGTTGCCCTAACATGACAGCATTTTTAGTAAGGTTGCCTTTGATTGTCATATTCTTTGAACACATTTGTTAGTTAGTCTTCACTAATTGTTATATAGAACATATATTCCTTAACAGATTGGTCCAATGAAATTTGGACTTCTTGGTTATATTTATTCCTAAGTATTTTATTTTCAAAGCAATTTTAAATTGGATTGTTTCCTTAGTTTCCCTTTCTGGCAGTTCATTATTTTGTAAAAAATGCAATTGGTTTCTGTATATTTATTTCATATCCTGCTACCTTGCTGAATTATTTTACACACTCTAGTAGTTTATTTGTGTGGAACCTTAAGGGTTGTCTACATATATCATGTCATCTGCAAATAAAGGCAGTTTTACTTTTTCCTTTCCAATTTGGATGCCTTTTATGTTTTATTCTTGTCTGATTTCTGTAGCAAAGACTTCCAGTACTATGTTTAATAAGAATGGTGAAGGTATACAACCCTGTCTTGTTCTTGTTCTTAGGGGAAATAGTTTTAGTTTTTTATCATTGAGAATGATGTTGGCTATAGTTTTATCATATATGGCCTTTATTAAATTGATGTATATCCCCTCTAGTCCCACTTCGCTGAGAGTTTTTATCATAATGGGTGATGGATTTTTATCAATTTTTTAAATCTATTGATATGATCTTGTGATTTTTATCCTTCATTTTATGTGTTGTATCACATTAATTGATTTGTGGATATTGTAACAACCTTGCATCCCTGGAATAAATCACACTTGATCACTAATTTTTAGAGAATAGAAAAATATTTCTTCATATTCTGCTGTAAATTAACTTCTTGTGGGAAGAGTGAAGAATCATCTGTTTAATTGCCTGCCGCTTCTCCTGGGAAACACCTCTGAACTATGGTAATGGGAACAATGGTGAACTTTTCACAGAGTGATGATCTTGCCTTAGGAACTTGACATTCAATGGAAGGGGACAGTAGTTTCAGGTCTTCTTGGCTTGACTCTACCAGTGTGGAACATTTTACCAAATTCTAGCCCCAATATTTTTAACTGTGCTGAATCCAAGGTAGTCTCATGAGTGGGGATGACATGGGAAATGAGAGTCCCACCTCTGGAGTGTAAACACCTTGAACTTAAACTCAGCAAAAGGTAACTGGAGGAATATGAGAAGTGCTGACAAGCTTTCCCTTCTGAAAAAAATCACTCTGAAAACTGGGAGAAAAAGAAGCCCTGTTTTCATTAGTCTGAAGTGGAATTTCACTCTTGTGACATAAGAGCAAGGAGGGAGAATACCGATCTTAGTTCAGATGCCACAGATTCCCACTATCCTTACCTAATGTTAGTAGATTTTCTTGAATAGGTGTTTCTTCACATGATCTATGTCCTTACACAATTTCCATATAAATGGTTGTTGTTGTTTTTTAATTATATTTTTCCAGTTTTAACGAGGAGCATATCCACAAATCAACTCATGATATCATGCCAGAAGTGGATCATCTAATAATTTTATTAGTCAAGTATTTAAAAGCCCATTGCATTTTAAAAATTTCAGCAGCATATGAATAAAAAAGGGGCATGAAATTGCCACTGAATGCCATGTTTATTAGCACACTATTAGATCTCCTTTACCATTAATAGCTTGTCATTACTGAATATAAATGTTCCATTCATACATGATGTGGAGGATCTTGGATTCAAGAATTACTTTATATGGCCATAATCTGTCATTAATATAGGGATAGCATTCCATATATAGAATATGTTTCAATATCTGTTAGACACCCGTGGTAGCAAGAAAATGGACCCATGTATTTCATTTGTTTGAAATGGGCAGAGGTCATTCCTTGAGCTATATATTTAAAGTATTTGTAATACTCTGGTAGTGGGACAAGTAGACAACCATGAGCCCATATAGTTTTCTGCCTAGTAACGTGGTTACCTTAAGAATCATAAAAAAACTAGAGAGACAGGTTGGGGGGACATGGGAGGAAGAATTAAACTACAAATTAAAAACAATCAGCTGGAATGTCAACCTGTGAACCAGGAGGTCACTGTTCAATTCCCGGTCAGGGCACATGCCAAGTTTGTAGACTGGATCCCCATTGGGAGGGTGTGCAGGAGACAGCCAATCAATAATTCTCATCATGGACATTTCTATCTCTCTCTCCTCCCTTCCTGTCTGAAATCAATAAAAATATATTAAAACAAAAATAAAAAAAGTATAACATATAACAATTATAAAATTTGCAAGGTTCAAGGCAGGACTTCAATTGGGAGTCTACATGCCATATTACTAATTATTTGAAATGTTTAAGTCAACCAATACTGTTAAAATATGTTACATTTCTTTTCATAACAAATTTACCTTTAAATGACCTAATAGATCAGATATAAGTTAAAATCCCTAGACTGCTCTAACTTTTGTGTCTTCAGTGTGAGAACTATCACCACTCCTCCCAGCTCATGGCCCCAAACTAGGTCTTAGGTACTAGCCAGTTCTCCTTTTCTTCTGACCCTGAGTTCTGTCCTTCTCCTTTGGAGCCTCATTTGTGTGCATATGGATACTTCAGCCCATCATAACCTGTTCCTCAGATATAGCCACCCCATAACTACCAGCAGAGTAAAAACATACTCTATGGAGAGCATGCTGGGGATGGAAGTTTATTTTGGGGTATTTGGATACAGAGTTCAGGTATCCCAGGATCTCAAGGATGATCTGGAGGGGGCAAGGACTCTGAGTGTGCACATATCCCTCTAGCCCCACAGTCTGGGCTCTTGACCCTGTGGAAAGGGCATAACATAAAAGAAGCCAAAGGCAGTCTCCAAGCATGGAGATTAGAATAAGAGCCTCTGTTGACAGGGTGGGATAGAAATGCTCTGTTTAACAATTGGTACAGCATAAAACAGTAACCAATCAGAAAATGATTGAGGGCCTTCAAATGGTAGTACACCAATAGCTGTCTACTTATCTTGCCCTTCTATTTTAAAAATGGTAACAAAGGTCCCTCTACCTTCCGTCTCACCATGCATTTGTAGCCATAAGGACTACTACATAATAACATTTTAAAATGTTAACACTGGTGATAAAAAAAGGGTTGTGGATGCATTGTATTTACTTCACTTAAATAGATATTAATTGAGCACCTATAAAGGGAGAAAACAGAGTATTTGATTCTTTGGGAAATAAGGAGAAATAAAACATTCTAAGGTTGTAATTATTCATAATATCACAAACTGTAGAGTGCCCAAATTGAAGATACACAAGTATAAATAATTGCAATATTAGTTAGAAAATGAGTTGTGCTACCAGAGAACATGAAAAAAGAGGTGCTAATATGAGCTAGACAATACCTAGGAAGCCTTACCTAAATGTAGAAATCTCTGGTCTTTACTGTTCTATGATCTATTCTGGGAAACTATGACTTCATTTTCCTTAAATAGATTCCAGGTATTACACCCACTTTCTCTCTCTTCCCTCTCTTTGTTGTCATTTTATTTATTTTTATTTCATTCTGTTTTATTTTACATTTATTTATTGTTTAAAATATTACAAATTGTAGTACATATGTCTCATTTTTCCCCCCATTGACCTTCCTCCAGCCTCCCCTACCCCTTGGCACATGCCCTCAATCCCCCAGTGTCTTATGTCCATTGATTATGCTAATATGCATGCATACAAGTCCTTTGGTTGATCTCTTACCACCCCTAACACTCCCTAGCCTTCCTGCTGAAATTTGACAGTCTGTTCAATACTTATCTGCCTCTGTATCTATATTTTCCTTCATCAGGTTATAATGTTCTTTATTATCCATAAATGACTGAGATCATGTGGTATTTTTCTTTCACTGACTGGCTTGTTTCACTTTGCATAATTATCTACAGTTCCATTCATGCTTCTGCAAATTGCAAGAATTCCTTTCTTTTTTAAAGCAGCATAATATTCAATTGTATAGATGTAACATAGATTTCTAATCCACTCATCTGCTGATGGGCATTTAGGCTATTTCCAAATCTTAGCTATGGTGAATTGTACTGCTATGAACATAGGGGCGCATGTGTCCTTTCTGATTTGTGTTTCTGTTTTCTTGGGATATATTCCTAGAAGTGGGTCAAATGGAAGTTCCATTTTTAAATTTTTGAGGAAACACCATACTGTTTGCACAATGACTGCACCAGTCTGCATTCCCACTGGCAGTGAAGAAGGGTTTCTTTTTCTCTGCATCCTCTCTAGCACTTGTTGCTTGTTGATTTGTTGGTGATAGCCATTCTGACAGGTATGAGGTGGCACTTCATTGTTTTGATTTGCATCTCTCATATGATTAGTGACTTTGAGCATGTTTTCATGTGCCTCTTGGCTTTATGAATGTGCTTTTTCAAAAAGGGTCTATTTAGGTCCTTGGCCCATTATTTTTTTGGGTTGCTTATCTTTCTTTTGTTAATTTGTATGAATTCCCTGTAAATTTTGGAGATTAAATCCTTATCGGAGATAGCATTGGTAAATATGTTCTCCCATGCAGTGGGCTATCTTGTTGTTTTGTTGATAGTTTCTCTTGCTGTGCAGAAGCTTTTTATTTTGATGTAGTTCTATATTTTAATTTTCTCCTTAGTCTCTCTTGCCCTAGGATTTGTGTCTGTAAAGATATTTCTAGAATATATGTCTGTAATTTTGCTGCCTATGTGGTCTTGTAGGATTTTTATGGTTTCCCCTCTTACATTCAAGTCCTTTAGCCGTTTTGAGTTTGTTTTTATGTATGGTGTAAGTTGGTGATATAGCTTCATTTTTGCATGTATCTGACCAGATTTTACAGCACCATTTATTAAGTAGGCTCTTTTGACTTCACTATATGCTCTTGCATTCTTTGTCAAATATTAATTGAGTATAATGGCTTGCATACATTTCTGGGTCCTCTATTCTGTTCCATTGGTCTATAAATCTGTTCTTGTGCCAGTACCAGGCAGTTTTGAGAACCGTGGCCTGGTAATATAGTTTGATGCCTGGTATTGCGATCCCTCCTACTTTGTTCTTCTTTCTCACAATTGCTGTGGCTATTCAGGGTCTTTTTTTGTTGTTGTTCCAGATGAATTTTTGGAGAGTTTTTTCTAGATCTTTGAAATATGCCTTTGATATTTTAATAGGTATTGCATTGAATGTATAGATTGCTTTAGGTAGTATGGACATTTTAATGATGTTGATTCTACCAATCCATGAACCATGTTAGGTTCTTCCATTTGTTTGTCTTCCTCTATCTCTTTTTTTTAATGTCCTGTAGTTTTCTGAGTACAGTTCTTTTATATCCTTAGTTAAGTATATTCCTAAGTACCTTAATTTTTTTGGTACAATGGTAAATGGGATTTTTTTTTCCATTTCTCTTTTATGTGAGTTCATTATTGGTGTATAAAAATGCCATAGATTTCTGGGCATTAATTTTGTATCCTGCTACATTGCCAAATTCATTTATTAAGTCTAATATTTTTTGATGGAGTCTTTTGGGTTTTCTAAGTATAGTATAATGTCATCTGAGAATAAGGACAGTTTTACTTCTTCATTTCCCATATGGATGCCTTTTATTTTTTCTTCTTGTTTTATTGCTATTGCTAGTACTTCTAATACTATGTCAAACAGGTGTGGTGAAAGTGGGCATCCTTTTTTTATTCCTGTTCTTGGGAAAAATTAGTTTAGTTTTTGCCCATTTAGTATGATGTTGGCTGTAGGTTTGTCATATAGGGCTTTTATAATGTTGAGGTATGATCCCTCTATTCCAACATTGCTGAGAGTTTTTATCAAGAAAGTGTGTTGGATTTTGTCAAATGCTTTTTCTACATAAATTTATTTGATTATTTGATTTTTGTCTCTCTGTTTATGTGATGTATCACATTTATTGATTTGTGGATATTGTCTCATCCTTGCATCCCTGGGATAAATCCTGCTTGGTAATGGTGTATGATCTTTCTAATGTATTGCTGAATCTGATTTCCTACAATTTTGTTGACAATTTTAGCATCTTTGTTCATCAAGGATATTGGCATGTAGTTTTCTTTTATTGTGGTGTCTTTATTTGGTTTTGGGATTAGGGTAATGCTGGATTCATGGAAAGATCTTGGAAGTGTGCCTTCTTATTGAATTTTAGGGAATAGTCTGAGGAGGATAGGTTTTAGTTCTTTGAATTCTTGGTAGAACTCCCATATAAAACCATCTGGACAAAGTATTTTGTTTGCTGGAAGATTTTTGATCATTGTTTCAATTTTTTTCCGTAGTTATCAGCCTATTCAGGTTTCTATTTCTTCTTCTTATTATTATTATTGGTTGAGTATTGGGAGGTTGTATTTTTCTAGGAATATGTCCATTTTATCTAGTTTGTCAAATTTGTTGGGATAGAGTTGTTCATAGTATGTTTTCATAATTGCTTGCATTTCTGTGGGATTGGTTGTTATTTCAACTCTTTCATTTCTGGTTATCTTTATTTGGATCTTCTCTCTTTGCTTCTTGTTGAGCCTGGCTAGCAGTTCATCAATCTCATTTATCCTTTCAAAGAACCAGCTCTTGGTTTTGTAGAATTTATGTATTGTTATTTTTGTCTCTATTCCATTTATCTCTGCTCTGATTTTTATTATTTCTTTACTTCTGCATACACTGGACTTTTATTGTCGCTTTCTAATTCTTTGAGTTGTATGGTTATGTAATTTATTTTAATTGTTTCATGTTTTTTGCTGTAGGCTTATACAGCTAAAACTTCCCTCTGAAGACTGCTTTCACTGTGTCACATAAATTTTGAATTGTTGTGTTTTCATTGTCATTTGTTGCCATGATGTTTTTTTTCCCCCTTCTTCTTTGATCTCTCTGGTAACCCAGTCATTGTTTAATAGCATTCTATTTAGTCTCCATGTGTTTGATTTTTGGATTATTTTTATTGTAGTTGATTTCCAGTTTTATGCCATTTTGATCTGAGAAGATGCTTGTTATGATTTTTATCTTCTTGAATTTGAAGAGACTTTGCCTGTCACCCAATATATGGTCTATTTTTGAAAATGACCAATGTGAACTTGAAAAGGATGCATATTCTCTGGATTTTGAGGTGAAATGTTTTTAAGATGTAAATTAATTCCATCTGAACTAGTGAGTCCTTTAAGATCGATGTTTCCTTGCTGTTTTTTTCTTTAGAGGATCTGTCCAAAGGTGATAGTGGGATATTAAAATCCCCCACTATGACTGTATTTCTGTCAATCTCTCTCTTGCTATCCCCCAGGGGTATTTTTTTATGTATTTGGGTGCTCCTGTATTAGGTGTATATAATGTTTACCAGTATTATTTCTTCTTGTTGGATTTCTCCCTTTGGTATTATAAAGTGGCCTTCCTTATATTTTGTTATGACTTTCACTTTGAGACATAATTTGTCAGCTATAAATATTGCTACCCCAGCTTTTTTTTTTCCATTTGCATTCACCTGAAAAACCTTTTTCCATTCCTTCACCTTCAGTCTGTGTGTGTCTTTTTTTCTGATGTGGGTTTCCTGTAGGCAACAGATATATGGGTAATGTTTCCTTATCCACTCAGTTACACTATGTCTTTTAATTGGGGCATTTAATACATTTACATTTAAAGTTATTATTAATAGCTACTTTTTGTCACCATTGCTTTCTTTACCCATGTGTTCCTTCTTTGCTTCCTATTTCTTCTTTTTACAGCAGACTCCTTTAGCATTTCTTGCATTGTTTGATGGTAATAAATTACTTTAATACTTTTTTGTCTGTGAAGCTCCTAATTTCCCCCTCAATTTTGATTGATAGCCATGCTGGGTACAATATTCTTGGATTCAGACCTTTCCTTTGCATCACTTGGTGTATTTCATTCCATTCCCTTCTGGCCTGATGTGTTTCTGTTGAGAAATCAGTTACTAGTCTGATGGAGGATCCTTTGTAGGTAACTTTCTGTCTCTTTCTGGCCAGTTCTAATATTCTTACTTTGTCTTTGGTGTTTCCCAATTTAATTATAATGTGTCATGGTGTCGGTCTTTTGGAGTTCATTTTGTTTGGGACTCTGAGTTCTTGGATTTGTCTGAGTTTTTTCTTCCCTATATTAGGGAAGTTTTCTGTCATTATTTATTCAAATGGTTTTCTATTCCTTTCTCAGTTTCTTCTCCTTCTGGTCCCCCTATTATGTGGTTGTTTGTTTCATTTCATTTTGTCTCAAAGTTCTCTTAGTCTCTCCTCCTATTTTTTAAGGTTGTTTTGTTTTTGTTTTTTTCTAGTTCACTGATGCAGTATTCTGCTTCTTCTAATAGTGTTGATGCTTTCTATTGTGTTCTTGTATTGTGTGCAATGTAAATTTTCATTTCTTCTTTTTAAATTTTAAATGAATCTTTATTGTTCAGATTATTACAGATATTCCTCTTATTTTCCCTCTCATAGCTCCCCTCCACATGATTCCCCACAACACCCCATGCCTTTATGCCCACCACTGTCTTCATCCATAGGTGTCAGATTTTTGTCCAATCTCTTCCTGCACCACTCACACTTCACAGTCCACTCCCTTTCTATGTTCCTGATACTATTATATTCATCTGTCCATTCTGTTTATCATATTTTTTATTCACTTGAATTTTAAATTCATTTGTTGGTTAGTATGTATTTGCTGTCATTTTGTTGTTCATAATTTTTATCTTTACCTTTTTCTTCTTCTTTCTCTTCTTAAAGAATACCCTTCAGCATTTTATATAATCCTGGTTTGGTGGTTATGAACTGCTTTAGCTTTTTCTTGTCTGTGAAGCTCTTTATCTGACCTTCAATTCTGAATGATAGCTCTGCTGGGCAGAGTAATCTTGGTTGTAGGTTCTTGCTTTTTATAATTTTGAATATTTCTTGCCACTCCCTCTGGCCTGCATAGTTTCTGTAGAGGGATTCCTGGGAAGGAATTTGAAGAGACTTTGCCTGTCACCCAATATATGGTCTATTTTTGAAAATGACCAATGTGAACTTGAAAAGAATGCATATTCTCTGGATTTGGTGGTTATTTCTTTTAATTGTTATCATTTCTTTTAATTGTTATCAGCTGAAACCAAGATGATTGGCAGAGCGATGACTTGGGAAAATGTTTCCCAAAGAATGTGGAAAGTGTAATCAGTTTAGCCTTCATAGTAATCTAGGTGTTGGCAGCAGTGGAACTAGATATGTAAATCCAGGCATGCTAGGGCTAGTAAGAATGCAAATTATTTGGTGTTACTTCCTTGCATTGGGGGTATGAAATAAATGTGCTGGGGAGGGTCTTTGCCTTCTCCCTGCCTCTTCAGCAGACAGGATGGCGACCCACCTAGCTCCCAGCTTAAAATTTATCTCTGTGTCTACTCTCATTATTTCTAATATTTCTCAATCCCTGGCTGCCTCCACTTAGAACCGGTTCATTCATCTTTCTTTCCATGCAGGATGCAGAAAAGGGAGATCCCTGCCATGTCTGGCCCCCACCGCATCAGGCCCCTGTATTCTGGAGCCCAATATGGGTTAAAAGAGGAAACAAGGGGTAAGAGGCAAGGGATCGCTCCCAAGAATTGCGTGCGCCACAGATTTAAGGAATTGTAAGGTAGGGGGAGTGTATTATTGTGAAATTGAATTAGCTGGGTGTAAAACATGGGTAATTATTTTTTTAAATTATTTTTATTTATTTATTTTTTATATTTACCCACCATTTTTTTATTAAGGTATTATATGTGTACATTGCTTACTATTACCCCCTCCCAAATATGCCCTCCCTCCCCAGAGTTTTGTGTCCATTGGTTGTACTTATATGCATGCATACCAGTCCGTCAGTTGATCTCTTATCTCCCCCAGATCTCCCTACCCTCCCCACTGTCATTTGACAGCCTGCTTGTTGTTTTTCTGTCACTATATCTATCTTTCTGTTCATTAGTTTATAATATTCTTTATTATCCATAAATGAGTGAGGACATGTGGTGTTTCTCTTTCATTGACTGGCTTATTTCATTCAGCATGATGTTCTCCAATTCCATCCAGGTTACTGTTAATGATGAGAATTCCTTCTTTTTTATGGCAGCATAGTATTCCATTGTGTTGATGTACCATAGTTTTCTGCTCCAATCATCTGCTGATGAGCACATAGCCTGTTTCTTAATCCTAGCTATTGTAAATTGTGCTGCTATGAACATAGGGGCTCCCCTGGGTCCTACTGCTCCCCCGGGGCACAAGGCTCCCCCAGGTCACTCCATTCCCAATGGCCACACAGCTCTCCCGGGGCACACGGCTTTCCCAGGTCCCACTGCCTCTCCAGGTCATACGGCTCCCCCGGGTCCCACCGCTCCCCGGGGCACAAGGCTCCCCCTGGTCCCACAGCCCCCCCCCCAGGTCTCACAGCTCCCCCTGGTCCCACCACTCCCCTGTGGCACAAGGCTCTCCTGGAGGTCACTGCTCCCCTGGGTCCCATCGTCCCCCCCCAGGTCACACGGCTCCCCTGGGTCCCACTGCTCCCCTGGGCATAAGGTACCTCTGGATCCCACTGCTCCCCTGGGGCAAACGGGTCCCCCGGGGCACATGGCTCCCCCAGGTCCCACCAGCCCCCCAGGTCACACGGCTCCCCCTGGTTCCACCGCTCCCCCGGGGCACAAGTCTCTCCTGTGACACATGGCTCCCCCAGGTCCCACCACTCCCCTGGGGAACATGGCTCCCCCGGATCCCACTGCACCCCTCCCAGGTCTCACAGCTCCCCCTGGTCCCACTACTCCCCAGGGGCACAAGGCTCCCCCGGGCCACAAGGCCCCTCTGGGACCTTCAATTGATGCCCTCCTATCCTGGATCCCCAGGGCCCGAGCTGCAGGCGAGCAGAAAGATGACGAGGGGGAAGAACGGGGAGGCTCTGGCCGACTCCACCCTAGCATCCTCAGCAGCTCTGATTTCACACGTTCAGGCTTTCAGTCCCCCGGGTTTAGGTGTTTAGAGTCCAAGGCCGCAAAGAGTGTTTTGGGTACTACCTCTCGGTCCTCTGTCACACTCCATGAGTATGCTCCACCTTGGCACTGGCTCTCGGAGGCTCCGCAGAGGCTCCGACCAGGCCTGGAGTCATGGGGACAGATGGGTGAAGGCCTTGCTAGGGCCACAAGTGGAAGGCACCGCCGAGGCCCTGGGCTGGCTCCCTCGCCAGCAAGGTGGGCGGGCTGGGAAGTCTGCAGGTGTGGAGGCCAGGCACCAAGGTGGCCTGCTCCCTGGGGCCAGGGCGGTGCAGGCTCCACTCTCAGTGGGCCTTCCTCACTGGTGGCGGCGGTGGCTGCAGCTTTAAACTCCACATGGCGGCAGCGGCACCTCTCCTTCTTTCTGTTGTAGATTTCCCCCTCCACCAGCTCTCCCGCAATTCAGATAGTATCCTTTTCGATTCTCCCCCAGGGCCATGGCCCGCTGCTGCCTGGTGAGCAGGAGGACGACGAGGGGGAAGAATGGGGAGGCTCCAGCCGCCTCTGCCACAGTGTCCTCCACCGCCCACACTTCACACGTTCTGGCTTTCAGAGTCCCCCAGGTTTAGGTGTCCAGAGTCCCAGGCAGCAAAGAATGCTCTGGGAACAACCACTAGGTCCTTTGTTATGCTCCACAAGCAAGTGGGCCAGCCTGGCGGAGGGCTTACTGGGGCCGAGAGGGGAAGGCGCGGCCATGGCCCTGTGCCAGGCTCCCTCGCTAGCATGGCGAGTGTGCTGAGAAGGCTGTGGGCACAGAGGCCAGGCTGGGAAAGCTGCGTGCACAGAGGCCAGGCTCCCAGGGGCTCGCTCCTGGTGGGAGAGGAAGTTGTGGACTTGGCTCGGCACCGGTTCCCTCGCTCCCATGGTGAGTAGGCCAGGAAAGCTGCGTGCGCAGAGGCCAGGCTCCGAGGTAGCCCACTCCCTGGGCCTGGGGTGAGACGAGCTCTGCTCCAGGTGGGTCTCCCTCACTGGTGGTGGCTCCGGCAGCAGTGGCTGCAGCTCCGGTTCCATTTCGGCTGTAAATTCCACATGGCAGCAGCGGTGCTTTTCCTGCCCTCTAGCTGGAGCCATACCATTCTGCCAGCTCTCATGTGGATCTTGATCTCCCTGTTCTTTTTTTTTTTTTTAATTTTATTTTATTAAGGTATTTTCTGTGTACATAGTTTACCATTCCCCCCCCCCCCCCGGCACCTCCCATTTATGCCCTCCCTCCCCAGAGTTCTGTGTTCATTGGTTGTACTTATGTCATGCATACCAGTCCCTCGGTTGTTCTCCTATCTCCCCCCAGGTCTCCTTCCCCTCCCCGCTGTCATTTGACAATCTGCTTGTTTTATGGTGACCATCTCAGGACCCCATGAATAAAATCTGCTCCTCATTTGGCAGGCTGCTTGTTTTATGGTGACTATATCAGGACCATATGAATAGAGTCCGCTCCTCCTCTGGTTTTCACCGCCCCTTCCCCTGGGTCACACTGCTTCCCCTGGGAAACATGGCTCACCCCGGGCACTTGGCCCCCTGGGACACTCGGCTCACCCGGGGCACTCGGCCCCCTGGGACACTCGGCTCACCGGGGCACTCGGCCCCCTGGGACACTCGGCTCACCCGGGGCACTCGGCCCCCTGGGACACTCGGCTCACCCGGGGCACACGGCCCCCTGGGATACTCGGCTCACCCGGGGCACACGGCCCCTGTAGGGTGTTGGGGTCGAATATTGGAGGCGCCTCGCTAGCTCCTTGCTAGCATGGCGGGCAGGCTGGGACGGCTGCAGTTGGGCTGAGATGGTTGCAGGCGGGGGGACCACCTTCAAAGGTGTCTCGTTCGGTGTGGGAGCGGAGCAGCTGCAGACATGGAGGCTAAGTTCTGAGGTCGCCCACTCCCTGAGCCCAAGGCGTGGTGAGCTCTGTTCTTCTTGGATTTCCTTTATTCTCGGCGGCAGTGGTGGGTGGCGGTGCCAGGTGCAATATTGACGGTCGCTCCTGTGGTTCAATTACCACTATAGTTTTAAAGTTGACATGGCGGTGGTGGTGAGAACTTCGGCTTAGCCATGTGGCATCGGAGGATGGGCTCGCCTGGGTGGGTAATGGAAGGCACCGTGCCATTTCCTCACCAGCACACTCCATTTCCCTCCCAGCATGGTGGGTGTGCTGGGAAGATTGTGGGTGGGCTGTGATGGCTGCATGGGGAGAGTCCGCCCTCAATGGTGTCCTCTTTGTTGCGGATGTGGAGCTGCTGTGGATGCAGAGGCTAATTTCTGAAGCCACACTCTCTATGGGCCCGGTGTATAGTGAGCTCTGATTTCGGTGGATTCCCATTCTTGGGGCCAGCGGTGGGTGCGGCAGCGATGGTAGCTCCTGTGGCTCAATTTCCCCTGTAGTTTTAAAATGCGCATGGTGGTAGTGTCTGATGCTTTGGCCTGGCCTTGTGGCAGCGGAGAGAGGATTCTCCGGGTCTGCCAATGGAAGGCGCAGCGCCAGCACTGCGCGTGCGTGCAAAGGCCTGGCAGAGCAGGCCGCGGGCGGTGGTGGAGAGTCCCCGCGATGTCTTAGTCTTTCAGACTTAGTGGAACGCTTCCCCTGAGCCAGGACAAGCAGCACCACCACAAATATTGGCCAGCTCAGTGCTGCCCCTCTACAGGTGACAGTAGGGGCATCCTCACCTCGGTAGGCCTTTGCTCTTAGAGGTCTTAACCAGTGGAAGGCAGCACGGTACAGAACTGCCCCACCTTCTCAGTCCTCCGCATCTCCCTGTTCTTATATGGGCAATGCGCCCAGCAGTATTTTCTCCTCTGTGGAGGCTGTCATGGGTAATTCTTAAAAATACTTTAAACTATGCTTAAAATTCTAAGATGCTCTGTTAAGCATAGTCAGATTCTTAATTTATATCTTAAACTTTGTTGATGAAATGTGGGAAAAGGTTAGAAAGCAGTTGTTTGACCAATACTCAGCAGAAATTCCAGAGAAAATTCCTATTTTAATTGTTGATGGTCTTTATTCAGCACAGGAGGGATTACCACAGACTTGTAACCAAGTAGAAAAGGATTAATGGAATTTCTCAGCAACTGTCAATAATTCTTTATCTTAAAAAATCTTTTTCTTTCCTTAAAAAATGAAAATAAATTGAAAAAATAAATAAAATAAAAACAGCAGGTCCCAGCCCGCCCACCATACTGGTGAGGAGCCGGCGCGCCATCTCCCAGCCTGTGGCCGGCTCGGCCTGGTCTCCGAGTGTGCCGTGCTGGAGGGGCGCTGGTGCGGCGCCTTCAATTTGTGCCCTGGGGAGTCCTTCAGCTGCCGCCGCCACCACCCGCAGCAGCTGGCTCGGCCCGGCCTCTGCACATGCCGTGCTGGCGAAGAGATGGTGCAGCGTCTCCCAGCCCGCGGCCGGCTCGGCCCAGCCTCTGCGAGCCGTGCTGGTGGGGAGCTGGCATGGTGCCTTCCATTTGCGCCACTGCGAGTCCTTCAGCCACCGCGAATAAAGGAAATCCACCGAGAACAGAGCTCACTACGTCCCAGGCCCAGGGAGTGGGTGCCCTCAGAACTTAGCCTCTGCATCCGCAGCTGCTCCGCTTCTGCACTGAACGAGACACCTTTGAGGGCAGTCTCCCCGCCTTCAGCCATCTCAGCCTGCCTGCAGCTGTCCCAGCCTGCCTGCCATGCTAGCGAGGAGCTAGCGTGGCGCCTCCATTACGTGATCCCAGCACCCCAGAAGGGCCGTGTGCCCTGGGTGAGCCGTGTGTCCCAGGGGAAGCAGTGGGACCCGGGGGAGGGGCGGTGTGAACCAGAGGAGGAGCAGACTTTATTTGTGTGGTCCTAAGATAGTCACCATAAAACAAGCAGATTGTCAAATGACAGTGGGGAGGGGAAGGAGACCTGGGGGGAGATAAGATAACAACCAAAGGACTGGTATGCATGAATATAAGTACAACCAATGAACACAGAACTCTGGGTAGGGAGGGCATGAATGGGAGTTGGGGGGGCAATGGTAAGCTATGTACACATATAATACCTTAATAAAAAAATAAAGTGCAATAATACGGCAAAAGAAAATCTTTTGGTGAAACAATTTAATGAAACAAGATATTCCAGACATTTTCCTCTTTAAAAAAAAAAATTAATCCTAACGTTTCTCAAAAGATAGATCACAGCCACAAAGACTTTTCCTCTCAAGCTGACTCTCTATAGATTATTTCATAAATAAGAAGCATAACATCTATTTTAAAAATGATGTAGCAGGTTTAGTCATTTTATGTAATCATTTCCATAAAATGAGTGACTGTTTCACATTAAAAAACAAAAACAAAACGAAAACAAACAAACAAACAAAAAACAGCAGAAGCCAGACCATTACTGAATCTTCCCCCTAAGAAACAAGGAGGTGGAGCAAGGGAGACATGTGGCGATCCAATATGGATGCTATTCCCTGAGAAAGTCATTTCAAAAGGCCTCACATTAAATATGGGGAATATAGGCAAGCTTTTCAAAGCTCTTTTGAAATTTCATGCCCAGAGGCAAGTAACCACCAGGAAGTTGAAAGTCAAGTTTGCATGTGAATAGCTATGCTTTTACTTCTTGACTTCCCCAGCAGACAAATTGTGACCTTTTGAAAATCAGAGGCTGAGCCAGACCTACCAGGCTGGAAACTTAAAAGAACTTGGAAGTTTACTAAATCAAATGATAAAAATTTAGACCTAAATATATTGAAATTTATAATACTGAAAAGTTGATCTGAGTATGCCTAGTATGAAGTCTAGATGATAGAAGTTAATCTATTAATTGAATATGCCTTATATTTTATTTGAAATGTATCCTTAAAAATGTATCCTCAAATTATTAATTTGAGAAATGCTAAGAGTATACTTTTGCTACCTAGAATTTAAAGCTCTGAAAGTTTAAGGTCTCTTTTCGTGCCATGAAGAAGTTTTAAAGCTACACCATTTTTTAATGGAGAAAGGGGTAGACACTTCCCCCAGAAGAATAGGTAATGCAATTCCTGCCAGCAGCCATTTTTAAAGAATGTGTTAATTTTCATTTAAATGACTACACCTTTTCTGGTAACTACCCTTCCCAGAAAAGGTCAAGCAGTGAAAAGATGGCTCCTTTGAAATCAGGTTTTCACAAGTAGCATTTTTTTAAAGGACAAGTTTACATGTGAATACCTACAAGTTTGCTTCTCAGTTTCCCCAGGCAGAAAAAACATGGTTTAAAGTTAATTGTTAGATTTTAAAATTTATTCTTAAGAGGATAAAAGTTTATTAATACAGAACTGCTAAATATTTGACTTGCAAGCTCTCAAATTTTAAGGTTCAGATTGATTGGGAGAAATTATATAATTGTGGTAACTAAATGTCTAGAGTATAGCAACTTGTTTTTAAAAAAATAAAATCTGTTCTCTCTTAAATAATTCAGAATTCAAAATATGTTACTGCCGAAACCGGTTTGGCTCAGTGGATAGAGCATCAGCCTACGGACTGAAAGGTCCCAGTTTCGATTCCAGTCAAGGGAATGTGCATTGGTTGCGGGCATATCCCCAGTGGGGAGTGTGCAGGAGGCAGCTGGTAGATGTTTCTCTCTCATCGATGTTTCTAGCTCTCTAGCCCTCTCCTTTCCTCTCTGTAAAAAATCAATAAAATATATATATATTTAAATATGCTAATTTTTGGTCTGATTTAAAGGACTATTAATTTTGTGATCCAGTTTAAATGTAATTTATATCCTTTAAGATAATTTAAGTGTATAATCTTTAAATTGTATATATATATATAGATTATATATTTGATCTTTCCAAGTGTATTTCAAGATTGAAAGTAACTTTTGGACATTTCACAGTGCCCTAAATGTTCAAAAGTCTGTCCTCCCTTAAAAAATATATATTTTAATTAAACTGACTGATACTTGGAATTGCATGGAAAGTTTTATCAAATACAAATTAATTAATATATTTTACTTATATACATATATATTAAATGTTATGAAAGTTTTGGCCTCTTAAAAAGGGCAAAACAAAGTAACTAAATATTTCTTAATATTTCTTCCAGTTTGAAATTGAATTGCCATGCCTAGAGCAAAGAATATCCTTACATGATATTATTATACAATGTCATTATGATGTTAGATATTTTACAAAAACATATTGTACATTTATCACAAACAAATTTAAAAAAGTAATTTTTTGAATGTTTGGCAGCAACTTTAAAAGGCACATGAAAGGATTTAATCCTTTCCCCCTTGGGAAGGAACTTAAGCATTTTATACTGGCCCTTCTTGCCCTTTTTGCCAAGAGGGACTCTATTCTCACAATCCAAGTACCCACATCTATTGCCTGAGCTTTCTGTTCATGCTGAGGTTGAAGCCTCATGGTAGCTGGTACCATGGATCTGTCTCTCGCAAAATGGTATGAACTGGGCCTTCCTTGGAAAAGAAACCTGGGTTCCTAAAGATATGTGACCAATGCCAGGGCTCTGATAGCAGTTGAGGCGATCCCAAGACAGGTATTGGGCATGGAGGCTACAGGGGCATAGCTACCAAGGAGACATAACTGAACCTCACATTACCCTGCTTGGCTCCAGAGGATGGCTGATTAGCCAAAGACAGGTAATATTACTCAGGGAAGGAAAAGCCTAAGACAAGCACAGTGGCAGAGGGACCACCAGGAGAGAATCTGGGGGTCAACAGAGGTGGGGAACAGATCCTCACCTCCCCCAACATTGCAGGGGCTTGAACATTCACCCCTATTAAGGGAGATCTCCTAACCCTATGGCTGCTTCCTGCTTCCCATTCCCAGTTCAGATTGAGACCCAGGCAACAGAGACTTGGCCCAGTTCAGATCAGGACACAGGCAACAGAGATGTGGCTGATATATTTAAATCCAGTCTAACACCAGGAATGCTTAGAACTTCCTCAAGGATGCAAATAATCCTTTCCATTAATATTTCCAGGGTAAAATAAGATTGCTGTTAAAGTATTAAATTTGACAGTAAAATAGTCAAGTTTTCAGATTAATTTAAATTGGATAAATGAAATAAGTGAATATTCGAGAAAATTTAATTGTACAAAAAGCTGTTCCTAAAGTATTAACCAAAATTTCTATTGGTACTCATTTCATGGCAAAATTGCTTAACATGCAATGAACCTTAAAGCAGTCATATTTTTGTGCAAAAAAAATGTAAAGTTATCAAAACTGCATTATAAAAATTTTCCAAAAGCCTCCTGATAATTAAATTTAAAAAGGGGGACAGTAGAAAAATACCATGAAAGGAAAAATATACTGTAAGTAAATTACATCTAGACAAAAATATTTACTTTGATAAATTAATTTTCATTTATAATGCTGGTAAAAAGGCACCTATGAAAAATCTTATGGTGTCGCTGAAACCAGTTTGGCTCAGTGGTAGAGCATCGGTCTGCAGACTGAAAGGTCCCAGGTTCGATTCCGGTCAGGGGCATGTACATTGGTTGCGGGCACATCCCCGTTAGGGGGTGTGCAGGAGGCAGCTGGCCGATGTTTCTCTCTCATCGTTTCTAGCTCTCTATCTCTCTCCCTTCCTCTCTGTAAAAAGTGAATAAAAATATTTTTTAAAAAAGAAAAATATTATGGTGTCAAAATAAGCCAAATGAAAATAATTTGGACAAAAATCAAAAGGATCCCAAGTTTAATTTACGGAAAATATTTCTTTATTAACCTTTGGTCAAGAATATGTTTATATTTCCAGAAAACTCCAAGACCATGTCGATTCCTGCAGCAACAGATTACAGAGAGGACCTGATAGAATTGTTCCAGCCACAGAATAAGCAGTGGTCCAGAAGAACAGAGGAGAAATAAAAATAGTGAAGATGCCTTGCCATGCTAGTAGTCAGCAGCTGTACATTACTGCAGGTTGCCCAGGTCCAAGGGCAAGGAAGGTCAGTGTGCAAATGCTTCTAGAACATGTGAGTGCACTCTTCTATGTTTTGTTTTTACCAGGACTCCTTATTTTGGGGCTTGGCTTATTTCTAACACAGGGAATGGTATTGACTGCCACATTAAAAGAAATGCCATACCTCAGGCATTAACCATTTTTTACTGATGGATCCAGTTCTGGAAGGGCTGGATCTACTACAGCAGGGGAGAAAAGATCCTTCAAACTTCTTATATTTCAGTAGAAATATAAGTTTTCATTTATGCCTTAATAGATTTTGCTACGGAGCTTATCAACCTATAGTAATAGTGATCATGTGGTAGGAATGGCAAAAATTATTGAAACAGCTACTATAGGGCACACTAATTCAGAGGAACTTTTCATTTCATTTTCAGCCTTTAAGATCTTATTAGAGGACAATTTCCATATTTTATTGGAAGCAATGTCCTCAGGGTGTTATCCACCTCTCTGTGCCAACTTTAGGAGTAAATCCCCTAGGGCTTATCAAATCTGACAAAATGAATGTCACTCAATGGTGGAAAGAGCCATAAATTATTAAAAAAAAAAAAAAAAAAAAAAGGGGGGGGAGGAGAGGAAAATGGTGGCAGTGTTATGGACTGAAAAATTCCCAAGGCCAGTGCAGCAGCTGTGCACCATAAATTCCCAAGGCCAGCAAGGCAGCTGCTGCCAAGCTCCTCAAAACAAGCTCATTATGTGCTGACTACTCTCTGATACAAGGAGGGGTAAGGCCAGGTGGCGGGAGGAGAAAGGGAGAACTGAAATGTTACATGTAAAATAATTAGGAATGGCTGATGGCTAACAGCAGATATCCACTTCTGTACACGTAGCTTGCTTGCTTGCTAAGGATAAGAAGCCTATATTAGCAAAAAGCTTCTAGAGCTTGGTGCTGCAGTCTGGTCCTTCTTCCCTGCACAAGACGGCTGCAGACTCTGCACAATAAATAAACGCGCTTTTCTAAACATTTTTGATCTGTGTCCAAGTGAGGTGCCTTTCCTGGGTTACAACATTTGGAGGCCCCAGTGAGATAACCGCGAGGTTCCCTTTTCGGGTAGACCTCCTTGGATGGCAGCAGAGGGTGCCTCCTCTCCCTCGCCTCAAAGGATTTTCAATTGGCTCCAAGCTCCTGCAAATCGTCCCGGGAAGTCTATTGGTAAGAGAGATCTCTATTAGTTTTGGTTTGGTTTGGATCCTCGAGGTTTGGTGGGTGGAGGCAGTCGGGATACCGCATAACTGCCTCCCCGTGGTCAGGATGGGATGCTGTTCCCCAGCTGTTGTTTTGGATTTGGATTTGGTGTGTGAATGTGGCCACCCATTTTCCCTTGTCTCTGTCTTTGTGTTACTCGTTTTGTGTGCTGGCTTCTTTCTTTCCCACAGGATGGGTCAAGGCGGATTGACACCCCGCACCCCACTTGAATGTCTCCTTTCTAACTTCTCTGATTTCCTCAGGCGCGCTGAAATTATTGAAAAATAGGGCGGCCCTACTGTGATGGTCTTTAAACATCTAAACAGCGCTGATGAGTTATTTTTCTCAGAGATGTTTGCCCTCTATCACAGTAGAGGGAATCAGCCCATTTAGCTAATAAAAATTTCTCTCTCTGTTCATATGTTTATATGAGTAAAGGTTTCGTTTGCTCTGATTTGTAAATTTACTATATTAAACTGAAATTTTAAAGTCCTAAGGTTAATTTAAAGGTATGAATTTGTGACATTTCAAGGAACAAAGAACTTGTATTTATGGTTTTATTACCTCTTTTGCTAATTGGAGACTTTCAGGGACTTACAGCTCCTTAGGGCAGAGATTTACAGGCCCTGTCCCTTCCTGTGACATCATAGTCCAATGTGGAACTAAGGCTGGAGTTATTATTAACCATCTAAGGACCCCCATTCTAATAGCATCTGTAACTGACTTAAAGATCTTTTCTTTCAGGAGGCCATCTAGGCTTTCAGCTCACAAGAAATTTCCCCACACACCCTTATCTTCCCCCTACCTATCTTTCCAGGCTGACTAATAGTCATTTTTTTCACAGGTCAAAACTCAGCCTTCGAAAGGGAGGACTGCTACAGCAGCGATCTGTAGTTTTCTTTGAAACTCCCACTGTTTCTGTTTTCCCCTCTGTAGAAATTGTCTTACTCTGATTCACAATTAGAAAGAGAGGAGGATTTAAGATCCTCTAAGAGTCTAGGAGCTTAGAATCAAAATATATATTAAAAAAACCCACAAAACAAAAACAAAAACAATGGTTACAGATTTGAATGGGAAAAAAAAGTATCCTTAAATGTAAAAAGCCTGGGTATACAAGATCTCAGAACACTTACCTTATTTCCCCTACTAAGGACAAAGTAAATGGTTAATGCAGAGGAGGTGAAGGGGAAGGGAGAGGAGTATCAACAGTTGATTATAAAGCTGAAAGAGATAGGGTTTTGTTTATTTTTACTGGCTTCAGACTGTTCTGCTGGCCTTGGTGTCTTATCAGAACTTCTAGCTGCCCTGGTGATTTAAAACTGGTCACTAGGCAGACTCATCCCCCAAGAACCAGATGAAAGAAGGAGGTGAGGGAGGGCCCAATACCCAAGCCACTGCCACAGAAGTGCTTTGCAATATGCAAAGCTGTTTCTAACTACAACTCTGGCTGTTGCAGAATGGCAACTTAAAGTCAAACAGCAAAGGAAAGGCACTTTCCCTCGACTCGGGAGCCTTCAGGACTTTGAGGATCTCCAAGAGAGGAGGAGCCTGACTGAGGGATAGCAGAGACCCTGTTAGGTTAGAAGGTCCTAAGGCCACATGTTAAACTTATAAACTAAGGCTTTCTAGGCAGATGTCCAAGCCCAGTTATATAGGGTTAAGCTGCCTGTTTACAGCAAAACAACTTTCTCCCATACACAACCCTGACAGTGCCCTGCAAAAAACTATATAATAGAATTAGATGATACCCGTGTCTTCATAGACATAACTCCAGAAAGACAAAGACAATTTTACTTTGTATGGAAAGGTTAAAAGCAGGGACCAAATTCTAAAGTTAACTATTTACAAGAAGGAAGCTTGAGCTGGCAAAGTCACCAAGTCTACCCAGCAAGGTCAAAAACTAAATGAATTTTATTTCTGACACCTACCATCATTCAGTCTTGATCAATGGTAGAGGAACGGTCTCAGAACTGTTTATCTCAATTGGCCATTTAAGTTTGATATGATTAATGATTACAGTACATTGTAAAATCTTTAGAAGGAAAGGAAAATATTTTGTGGGCCACTTGGTCCTTATGTATATGTATATCAACTCAAGTTATAATTTTAAAATCAGTAATATTAATAAAAACACACTCAAGCAGAGGAGCTTTTCAGAAAGGTCAGGGAGTCTGATTACAGTCACAGGTCCCCTGCCACGCCACTTTAGTTGGCAGGAGACAAGCGATTTTCCCAGCAGACTGCCAGATGAAAATGCCATAGTGGGAGCATCTCCTTCACCACCTGGGACCAGCTCAGGGCTCCCTGCCTCCACCCACCTGGCATCCATCCCCTTCAGGAGTTGTTTAGAGTAGCTAGGGGGCAGCAGTGGGCTGTAGTGTGGAGAGAAATTCCCTTGTGACCCGCTGCACCCCAATGAGATCCAAGAACCCCTGGCGACTCCTTGGACACTTTTTGCCCTGTTCTGTTCGGAGGCTTAAAGGCGCAGTTAGAAATTTCCCCATTCCCCTTTTCAGGCTTATCAGAATCTGAGATCCATATCTGTAGGAAAAATGTGGGATTTTAAATTTCAAGCGGCTGGAGGCCTGGGAACTGGGTACTAGACCTGCTCCCTCTTCCCCCTGCCTTTTCTAAATATTTTAAAATAATAAAAAGTTTAAGGCACGGTTATGCATTTGTGAAGGACATAGAAAGAAGGTTTGAAGGCTAATTTGAAATAGTGAAGGTTTTTGTGAAGGTTGTGCATGTGATGAGAAGGGAAACAGAGAAAAGATTGAAAGGAAAAAAAAAAGCCAGCAGCAAATAGAAAAGAATTAATATGCCTATTATAGGAAACAGGGGCACTAAAAGAGAGAATGTCCTGGCGGGTTAGCTAGAAAAGCAAAAGGAGAGACTTAGACTCCAAGAGTCTTTAACTTAGAGAAAGAAGGACTGGGGCTCCTTTTTATTAATCCCCCAGGGTAATCTTACAAGTGGAGGGAAAACCTGTTTGTTTCCTGGTGGACACTGGGGAAGCCTACTCAATCTTGACAGAGCCAATGGGACCCGTAATCTCTAAGAAGACGTCAGTTCAGGGAGCCACCGGGCAAACTGCCTGTTTTCCTTGGATATCAAGAAGGACTGTAGACCTCGGAAGGAACATGTACTGAGGGAATGCAGCTACTGAACTAGACCAAAGAGGAACAATGGGCTTTTGCAGAGCTAAATAAGGCTCTTGTCTTAGCACCTGCCCTAGACTTACTAGATGCCACGAAGCCCTTCCACATCTACGTGAATGAAGTAAGAAGCATTGCCAAAGGTGTTCTCACTCAGACTCTTGGTCCCTAGAAGAGACATGTTGCCTATCTGTCTAAGAGACTAGACCCTGTAGCAGCAGGGTGGCCAGCGTGCCTCTGGGCAGTGGACACCACAGCATTGTTGGTAAGGAGGCAGATAAGCAGATTCTGGGCCAGGAGCTAGCCCTGACAACACCCCGTGTTGTAGATGCCTTCCTTCGAGGTACTCCAGAGAGATTGATGTCAAATACCCAGTGCCAAGCTCTTCTCCTGGACCAGCCCTGTGTCCAATTCCATAAGACTCTGGCCATCAACCCTGCTATCCCGCTTCCAGATGATGATCCAGAGGAACCCATTCATGACTGCATAGAGGTAATAGACGACAAGATATTGTTCATGGATGGGAGCAGTTACGTTCAGGATGGAATCTAATATGCAGGGGCAGCGGTGTTTACCCTGGATCACACCATTTGGGCACAGTTCCTGAACTTTTGGCCTTGATCCAGGCCCTTTGATGGGGACACTGTGCCATCTACAGGGAAAGAGGGTTACTAAATGCAGCCGGAAAGGACATTGCACCCGAAGACCAGTGGGGCCTTTACAAGTTTTAGTAACCCTGCTGGACCCCAACCTACGATGGACCCCCTCCTACACAAAACAAGAGGAAGAATTGTAAGAACAGAAGCAAGCCATCAAAAGACCAGATGGTTGATGGACCCTACCAGATTACAGACTGTTGGTCCCAGAGGCTCTAGGTCGAATGTTAGTTGCCTGTTACACCAGGTTACTCACTTAGGCGTCACCAAGACTTCCGAACTTCTGCGAGGCAGATACTACCAAGCTTAGATAAGGTAATTAAAAACATAGTCACTATAAGTACTGTCTATATACAGGTAAATGCTAAGCAAGGTAAGAGGGTCCCACTGGGAATTCAGGCCCCAGGGAAATTCCCCAGGAGAGCACTGGGAGGTAGATTTCAGAGATTAAGCCACCAGCATCAGGGTACAAGTACATACTAGTTTTTATAAATACCTTCTCAGATTAGGTTAAAGCATATCCCACTAGGACAGAAACTGCCTCTATAGTAGTCAAGAAATTACTCCAGGAGATTATACCTAGATTCGGGCTGCCAGTAGTCATAGGATCAGATAGCAGCCCCATCTTTATAGCCAAGGTATCTCAGAATATATAGTTCAAACCTCAGGACAGACACGAACAAGAATCTAAAAAGGAGTTTAACTAAATATGTCCTGAAAACTGGTGAAAACTGGACCAACCTCCTGCCCTTCGCGATCTCATGAGCCAGGTATACCCCTACCGGGAAGGATTTCCCCCCTTTTGAGATCATATATGGTAGACCTCCCTCCATCTTTCCCAAGGTCAGGGAGAAACTGAAAGCTAGAATTCATAACCATTCCCTTGCTCAAGTCCTTACAGGCTCTACAATATACCCGGAGAGCCACCCATAAGCTTGTTCTAGATGCACTGCCTGTGCCCACCATGGACCCTGTACATCCTTTCCAGCCCAGGGACTCAATGTGGGTAAAGAAATTCACTGCCCAAAGACTCAACCCAACCTGAAAGGGACGCTACACTGTTACCCTGAGCATGCCCATGGCTGTTGAAGTAGAAGGCACGCAGACCTGGCTATACCACTCCCAGCTCCTACACCAGATAACTGCCTGGATCCTGACAACCAGCGGCCTCACCCATGAGATCCATAGCCTGGGCTTCACGCAGGCCAGGAGGAGACTTGATGCCTTCAGGAAGAGAACTGGACTTCAGTGAGGACAGTACTGATGGTAACTATGGTACTAAAGATCTTGGTAACTGTAAAAACATTTTTACTAGCCAGTGAAAAAATCCAGGGCTATGTAAGGCTAGATATACAAGGGAACGTGAGAGCAGGAATAGGCCTACCCTCGCTTATAATACAGAATAAAAATTATAGGCTACTAAGGATAGCTATTGACTTAGCCTATGTGCTGCTCTAGGAGAGGCCTATTATTTTTATGCCAACCACTCAGAAGTCATACAAGAGAGCATCCAAGTCCTTAGAAAGAGACTCCTTAAGAGAAAGAGAAATAAAACCACAAGTAATAACTAGTTCGAATAAATTTATAATTGGTCCCCTTGGCTAACTACTTTAATCTCAGCTCTAGCCAGGCCACTTTTCTTCTCCTACTAGGTCTGACCTATGGGCCAATCATTATCAATCAGCTCACAGCCTTCGTTAGAGAAAGAGTTCAGGCTGTCAAGCTCCTGGTTCTAGCCTCCCAGTATAGTAAACTCCCAAATGAAGATGCAGAATCAAGGGTTTGATTCCACGGATAAGACCAGTGGGGAATGTTATGGACTGAAAAATTCCCAAGGCCAGTGCAGCAGCTGTGCACCATAAATTCTCAAGGCCAGCAAGGCAGCTGCTGCCAAGCTCCTCAAAACAAGCTCATTATGTGCTGACCACTCTCTGATACAAGGAGGGATAAGGCCAGGTGGCGGGAGGAGAAAGGGAGAACTGAAATGTTACATGTAAAATAATTAGGAATGGCTGATGGCTAACAGCAGATATCCACTTCTGTACACGTAGCTTGCTTGCTTGCTAAGGATAAGAAACCTATATAAGCAAAAAGCTTCTAGAGCTTGGTGCTGCAGTCTGGTCCTTCTTCCCTGCACAAGACGGCTGCAGACTCTGCACAATAAATAAACGCGCTTTTCTAAACATTTTTGATCTGTGTCCAAGTGAGGTGTCTCTCCTGTGTTACAACTGCAGAATAGACAGACTTGTTCTGAGCCTTGTCCTGAAGCAAAAAGAAGGAACAGCTAAGGGTCGCACTGGGAGTGTTTGTTAGCAAGCAGAGGGACAGGCAAACTCCAGGAGAAGGCAGGGGACTGCTGGTCGGAGTTCCCCTGATAGGGAAGCACCCACGGCCTTCCTGGACCTAACCCACAGTGGCTGGGTCCCCTCCCAGAGCTACCTACAGGCTTGGATGGGGAAATCTCGCCATCTTTAAAGGAAAAGCGGATCTTATCAGAGGCCTGAATATCCACAGCCCAAGATACTGCCAAGCAGCTATGAACCCCAGAACACCAGTCCCAGGTGACGTGAATGCTTGGACTCAAAGGAGATTTCTCAAGGATAAGGTGAGTCCCAGGGGAAGACAGAAGCGCGTGCAGGGAAGACATGGAAGCTGGAGGACCGGGGAGGTGTTTACAAGGAGAAGCCCTGAGCTGTTGGGCCAGTGTGTCCAGTGATTGTGGAAGGGGCTCCTAATAGGGGGATCTCTAAAGAGCAACCCATTTTGATCTGACTTGGATAGCCTGTGAGTTTCAGGGGAGTGCAGTCTGCTTGGACTTGCCCACCAGGCTCCACAAACCTGTTGAGTGTCACAAAGGAAAAAAAAAAACACACACACACACAAAAAAACAAAAAACTAGAGAGGCCTTAGAGCCCTGGAAGTCAACCCAGAAACACTGGGACCCAGAGGTTAAACCACAAATTGACCCTAGTGTAATTAAAAATAAAAGAACACCAGAAATTAAAGCACTGCCTGCTTAAAAAATCAGGAATGGATTACAACACTAGGAGCAGTGAAATGCATGGAACTGCCATACTGTCTGGACTGGGAAACAGGGGTGACAAACAGAACGATAAAGGAAGTGAATGACCGTTACTACTGCACATTTATTTTTTAAAATTTTTTAATTTTTTTTAACTTTTATTATTTGCAACATTTACTCAATAAACTATTTTTTTCCTCACTTAATTTTACCTTTTTCATTATTACATTTTATTTGTAATCAGTATGATTACTACTACTATTTAACCATTTTAATTTTATTTTGCTTTTTATTATTATTATTTTTGTGTCATATTATTGGCTCTTTATTTTACTTCGGGATTAGTGTTCTACAGTCTATTTTGACCTTTCCTTCACCATCACTTTATTCTATCTCAACTCTACCTTTATGCCATCACTCTCTTCCTAATCTTTCCCCTTTTGGTGTCCTCTTTATTTTAACCCTTTCCTGCTCTATATTTTTCCTACTCTTTCTGCTTACCCCCTGCTAAAATTTCACCATATATATATATATATATATATATATATATATATATAATTTCCAACCTCCTGCCCCAAGTACATACACCTCCCTTTTTGCTGTCCTAACTAAAAAAAAATGTTTTACCCTTTGTCCTTTTGTAGTTGTTTGTTGAATATTAACTATATCAAAGTTTTATGCTTTTTTGTGACATTGTCTTGATTATTCTTTCTGTTTGATTCTATGTTTTTGTTGGCTGTATTTTAGTTTGTTTTTTACTTCTGCTTTCCCTTTACTCGCTTGATATTAGTTTGTGTTGTAGGTTGTATTAATCTCCAGGTACTAGTGGCATTTGCTATGATTAATGGTTGTTCTATTGGAGTTTCCTCTCTCTCTCTCTCTCTCTCTCTCTCTCTCTATATATATATATATATATATATATATATATATATATATATATATATATAGTTTGTTCCTCTTTTCTCTCCTAGTCTCATTCTAGTCTCTCTTATTTTTTTGCTCCTTTTCCCAATTTCATTTTGACACTCCTTTTTTTATTTCTTTTTAATGTTCTATCTCTCCTACCGCCTAATTTACCTTTCTCTGGTGGTCACTATTATTGGAGGTTATTAATATCAAGAATACATCGTTGTTCAGTACCTTGTGTGTTGTACCTAGTTTTGTTGTATTTTGTACCTTTAAATCAATACAGGATAGAGAGAACTACATAACCTGACATCATGAGAAGAGAGACCATGGGGAGACAAAGAAACAGTCCACATATGAAAAGAAAGTAGGCATCATCAGAAAGGAAAGAAAAAAAAATTAGTGACAAGCAACCTATCAGAGCAAGAATTCAAAGAAATGGTCATAAGGTGGCTGAAAAGAATGGAAGACAAATTCAACAATATGAGTAAGAACGAAGAGGAAATAAGGAAGAACCAAGAAGAAATGAAAAATGACATCACTGCTGTAAAGAACTCAATAGAAAGCATCAAGAGTATACTAGAAGAAGCAAAGGACTGCCGAAACCAGTGTGGCTCAGTAGATAGAGCATTGATCTGCAGACTCAAAGGTCCCAGTTTGGATTCCAGTCAAGGGCATGTACATTGGTTGTGGGCATATCGACGGCAGGGGGTGTGCAGGAGGAAGCTGGTCGATGTTCCTCTCTCATTGATGTTTCTAGCTCTATATCCTTCTTCCTTTCTATCTGTGGAAAATCAATAAAATATATTTTAAAAAAGGAAGGAGAGAACTGCATCAATGAACTAGAAGACAAGATGGAAAAAAATACCCCAGTAGAGCAGCTTCTAGAAAAAATAAAAATAAAAAATAGAAGGAGAGTCTAAGGAAACTTTGAGACAACACAAAACAAAATAATATCTGCATAATAGGGGTTCCATAAGGAAAGGAAACTGAGGAAGGAACAGAAAACCTGTTTCATGCCAAAACTGGTTTGGCTCAGCGGTAGAGCTTCGGTCTGTGGACTGAAGGGTCCCGGGTTCGATTCCAGTCAAGGGCATGTACATTGGTTGTGGGCACATCCCCGGTAGGGGGTGTGCAAGAGGCAGCTGGTCGATGTTTCTCTCTCATTGACGTTTCTGGCGCTCTATCTCTCTCCCTTTCTCTCTGTAAAATATCAATAAAATATATTTTAAAAAAAAAGAAAAAAAAAGAAAACCTGTTTCAAGAAATAATGACAGGAATATTTTCTGATATTGGGAAGAAAAAACCCACACAAATTCAAGAAGGTCACAGCGTCCCAAGCAAAATGAACCCCAAATGACCGATGCCAAGGCACATTATAATTAAATTGGAAAACACCAATGACAAAATAAGAATCTTAAAAGTGGCTAGAGAGAAACAGAAAGTTACATCAGAGGAACCCCCATCAGACTAGCAACTTATTTCTCAACAGAAACTTATCAGGCCAGAAGGGAATGGAATGAAATATACAAAGTCATGCAAAAGAAGGGTCTGAATCCAAGAATACCATACCCAGCAAGGCTATCAATAAAAATTAAAGTTGAAATCAGGAGCTTCACAGACAAAAAAAGACTAAGGGAACTTATCACCACCAAAACAGCAATGCAAGAAATGCTAAAGGGTCTTCTATAAATTAAAAAAAAAAGTAAAACAAATACGAAGCAAAGAAGGAACAAGGGGTATAAAGTAAAAATTGCCTCAAATAAGTACTTATCAATAATAATTTTAAATGCAAATGCATTAAATGCCCCAATCAAAAGACATAGGGTAACATATTGGATAAGAAAACAAGACACATATGTCTGCTGTCTATAAGAAACCCACCTCAGCCGAAACCGGTTTGGCTCAGTGGCAGAGCATCGGACTGCAGACTGAAGGGTCCCAGCTTCGATTCCAGTCAAGGGCATGTAGATTGGTTGCGGGCACATCCCCAGTGGGGGTGTGCAATCGGTAGCTGGTCGATGTTTCTCTCTCATCGACGTTTCTAGCTCTCTATCTCTCTCCCTTCTTCTCTGTAAAATATAAATAAAATATATTTTAAAAAAGTAAAAAGAAACACACCTCAAAAAAAAAAAAGACACACATAGGCTGAGGATGAAGGGATGGAAAAAGATTTTCCAGGCGAATGGAAATAAAAAAAAAAAAAAGCTGGGGTATGTGACAAATCAGATCTCAGAGTGAAGGACATAACAAGAGATAAGGGAGGCCACTTCATTATACTAAAGGGAGCAATCCAACAAGAAGAAATAACACTGGTAAACATACACACACCCAATATAGGAGCACCCAAATACTTAAAACACACTCCTGGAGGATATCAATGGAGAGATTAACAGCAATACAATCATAGTAGGAGACTTAAAAACCCCACTATCACCATTGGACAAATCCTCTAAACAAAAAATCAGCAAAGAAACATCAATCCTAAATGACACACTAAACCAGATGGAATTAATTGACATCTTCAGAACATTTCACCCCAAAGCCACAGAATATACATTCTTCTCAAGTGCACATGGGTCATTTTCAAAGATAGACCATATGTTGGGACATAGGCAAAGTCTCTCCAAATTCAAGGAGATAGAAATGATATCAAGCATCTTTTCACATCACAGTGGCATAAAATTGGAAATCAACTACAATAAAAACATTTCAAAGAAATCAAACACATGGAGACTAAACAGCATACTATTAAACAATGACTGGGTTACCAGAGAGATCAAGGAAGAAATAAAAAAAAAATCATGGAGGCAAATGACAATGAAAACACAACAATCCAAAATATATGGAATTTAGCAAAAGCAGTCTGGAGAGTGAAGTTCATAGTTCCACAATCCTATTGCAAAAAAAACAAGAAACAATAGTAATAAATTACCTAAACTTACAACTCAAAGTGTTAGAAAGAGAGCAAAAAATGCCTAGTATAATAGTCAGAAGGAAGTACATAATTAAGATCAGAGCATAGATAAATGACATAGAGACCAAAGAAACAATACAATAGATCAACAAAACAAAGAGCTCCTTCTTTAAAAGGATAAACAAGATTGACAAACCTCTAGCCACGATCACCAAAAACAAAGAGACAGGTCCCAAATAAACAAAATCAGAAACCAAAGAGGTGAAATAACAATAGACCCCGCCAAAATACAAAGGATTGTTACAAAATATTACAAACAACTCTATTCCAACAAACTGGACAACCTGGATGAAATGGACATATTCCTAGAAAAATACAACCTTCCAAATCTCAATCAGGAAGAATCTAAACATCTAAAAAGACCAGTAACTTTGGAAGAAATTGAAACAGTCATCAAAAAGCTTCAGCAAACAAAAGCCCAGGGCCAGAGGGCTTCACATGAGAGTTTTTCCAACCATTCAAGGAGGAAGTAAAACCTATCCTCCACAGACTTTTCCAAAAAATTCAAGAGGAAAGAACACTTCCAAACTCTTTCTATGAAGCCAGCGTCACCCTAGTACCAAAACCAGATAAAGACAACACAATGAAAGAGAATTACAGGCCAATATCCCTCATGAACCTAGATGCCATAATCACAAACAAAATTCTAGCAAATTGGCTCCAGCAGTACATCAGAAAGATCATACACCATGACCAAGTAGGATTTATTCTGGGAATGCAAGGATGGTACAACAGCCGCAGATCAGTAAACGTGAAATGTCACATAAACAAATTGAGAGATAAAAATCATATAGTCATATCAATCTATGCAGAAAAGGCATTTCAGAGAGGGAAAATGGGTAGGTAGAACAGGTAGGTAGGTTCTGAGCCTTGTCCCAAAGAAGAAAGATAGAGCAGCCGAGGTTTGTGCTGGGAGTGCTTGTCAGCAAGCCAAGAGACAGGCGAACACCAGCGGAAACTCTGAGTATGCTGATCAGGGTGCCCCTGACAGTTAACACCCACAGCTGGGTCACTTCCCGGAGCTACCTACGGGCATGGACAGGGAAATCTCCCCATCTTCAAGGGAAGAGGTTTGTGTCAGAGGCCTGAATATCCATATTCACAAGGACCACCAAGCAGCTGTGAGCCCCAGAATGCTGATCACAGTTAGCGAGAACACTTGGACTCAAAGGAGCACTCCACCCCAAGACAAAAAGGTGAGATTTAGTGGAGATCATGTGAGTCTCCTGTGGTGTTGCAGCGGAAGACAGGCCCGTGCATGTGCCAGGTGCATAGAGGCTGAAGGACTGGCCCTGGGTTTAAAAGAAACCCCCGGGTTATGGGCTGGTGGTGCTCTGGACAGGGCTCCTACTTGGGGGGATATCTAAGGAGCAACACCATCTCACTCCAAGGCATATCCAGAGAATCAACCCAGAAACAGTGCCACCCAGAGGCTAAATCACATATGGACTCTAGACCTGCTTAAAATTCAGGACCAGATATAGGACCAGAGGAGCAGTGAAACACAGGGAACTGCAATTACCACTCAGACTGGGAACAGTCGTGCCAGAAAGAACAACAGAGGAAGTAAATGACCTTCATTACTGCAAATGTTATTCAATGTTTTATTTTAAGTTTTTAATTGTATAATTTTTGCTTTTTATTTATATTAGTTGCAACATTTACTCAAGAAATTATTTTTTTCATCTTCCCTCACTTGATTTTACCCTTCTAATTAATTCATTTTTATATGTAATTAACATTATTACTACTACTATTTTACCTTTTTAATCTTATTTTCTTCTGTTTATTTTGATTATTAATTTTAAGTGTCATATTATTTATACCCCCCCCCTTTTGGGATTACTATTCTACAGACTATTTATACCTTTCCTTTTCCAATGCTTTATTCTATCTCAACCCTACCTTTATGCCATAACTCTCTTCCTAACACTTTCCCTTTGGTGTCCTGCTTATCTAAACCCTTTACTGCTCTAGATTTTCCCTACTCTCTCTGTTTACCCCCTCATAAAATTTCACCCTACCTGTGTATATCTAATTTCCACCCCCCTGCTACAAGCCCATTCACACCTACATTGTCACTGTCCTAATAAAAATAAACCTAAACACACACACACATACACACACACACACACACACACACACACACACACACACACACACACATCTTTCTCTCTACCCCTTTGTGTTGAATATTAACTATATTGAAGTTTTATGCTTTTTTGTAAGATTGGTTTGCTTATTCTTTTTGTTTGATTGTATGTTTTTGTTAGCTGGGTTCTAGTCACCTTTATTGGAGAATATTAATATTTCAAACACATTTCTGTTCAGTGTCTTGTGTATTGTACCTGGTTGTGTTGTATTTTGTGCCTTTAAATCACAGAATAAGCATTTGATAAAATCCAACACACTTTCCTGATAAAAGCACTCAACAAAGTGGGAGTAAAAGGATCATTCCTCAACATAATAAAAGCTATATATGATAAACCCACAGGCAACATCATACTCAATGGGCAAAAACTAAAACCATTCCCTCTAAGAACAGGAACAAGACAGGGATGCCCACTCTCACCACTCCTCTTTGACATAGTACTGGAAGTACTCGCCATTACAATTAGACAAGAAGTGGAAATAAAAGGCATCAAAATTGGAAAAGAAGTGAAGTCATCCCTATTTTCAGATGACATGATATTGTAGATAAAAAACCAAAAAAACTCCATAAAAAAACTAAGAGTTAATAAATGTATTTGGCAATGTAGCAGGATACAAACTCAATGCCAAGAAATCTATGGCATTTCTATACACCAATAATGAACCTCCAGAAAAAGAGATAAAAATGCAATCCCATTTACCATCCCGTCCCCCCCCCCCCCAATTAAGATACCTTGGAATAAACTTAGTTAAGGAGGTAAAAGACCTATATGTGGAAAAAAGAACATACCATGTTCTTGGATTGGTAGAATTGACATCATCAAAATGTCCACACTTCCCAAAGTAATTTATAGGTTCAATGCACTCCCCATTAAAATACCAAGGACATATTTCACTGACCAAAAAGAACTCTCCAAAAATTCATTTGGAACAATAAAAGACCTCGAATAGCCTCAGCAATCTTGATAAAGAAGAGTAAAGTAGGAGGGATCTCAATATCATATTTCAAGCTGTATTACAAAGCAACTGTTCTCAAAACAGCCTGGTACTGGCATAAGAACAGACATATAGATCAATGGAATATAATAGATAATCCAGATGTCAACCTAAATCACTATGCTCAATTAATATTTGACAAAGGAGGCACGAATATACAATGGAGTCAAGACAGTCTCTTCAATAAATGGTGTTGGGAAAATTGGACAGATACATGCAAAAGAATTAAACCAGATCACCAACTTACACCATACACAAAAATAAATTCGAAATGGATACAGGACTTAAACACAAGATGGGAAACCATAAAAATACTAGAGGCATCCACAGGCAGCAAAATCTTAGACATATGCCTAAAGAACTTCTTCACTGATACTGCCCCTAGGGTAATGGAAGCTAAAGAGAAAATAAACAAATGGGACTACATCAAAATAAAAAGCTTTTTTACAGCAAAAGAAACCATTAACAAAACAACAAGAAAGCCCACTGTATGGGAGAACATATTTGCAAATGTTATCACTGATAAAGATTTAATTTCCAACATCTATAGACAGCTTATACAAATTAATAAAAGAAAGATAAATGATCCAATTAAAAAATGGTCAATGGAACTAAATAGAATCTTCTCAAACGAAGACAGAATGAAAGCCAAGAGGCACATGAAAACCTGCTCAAAGTCACTACTTATCCGAGAGATGCAAATCAAAACAACAATGCAATACCATCTCACACCTGTCAGAATGGCCAACATTAACAAATCAACAAATGATAAGTGTTGGAGAGGTTGTGGAGAAAAAGGAACCCTCGTGCACTGCTGGTGGGAATGCAGACTGGTGCAACCACTGTGGAGAACAGTATGGAGTTTCCTCAAAAAACTGAAAATGGAACTCCCATTTGACCCAGTAATCCCACTCCTAGGAATATATCCCAAGAAAATAGGAACACCAATCAGAAAGTATATATGCACCCCTATGTTCATTGCAGCACAATTTACAATAGCTAGGATTTGGAAACAGCCTAGGTGTCTGTCAGTAGATGCTTGGATCAAAAAACTATGGTACATCTATACAATGGAATACCATGCTGCCATAAAAAATAAGGAATTCTTATCATTTGCAGCAACCTGGATGGAATTGGAAAGCATCATGCTGAGTGAAATAAGCCAGTCAATGAAAGAGAAACACCACATGACCTCACTCATTTATGGATAGTAAAGCACAGTATAAACTGATGAACCATAAGATAGATATATTGACAGTAAATCAACAAGCAGACTGTCAAATTACAGCGTGGAGTGTAGGGAGAGTGGGGGGACATAAGAGATGAACCGAAGGACTTGTATACATGCAGATAAGTATAACCAATGGACACAAAACTCTGGGGACGAAGGGCATGTTTGGGAGGGGGGGGGCAATGGTAAGATATGTACACAGATAACAATTTAATAAAAAAAGAAACCTGCAACACATTCAGTGCCAATGCTCTAAGCATTGAGAACACTTTCCAGGGCTAGCTGGCTGCTAATTGGGTCACCAAAAGGCCATTCTACTCTCTATTAGCCCAGCTGCTTCACAGTGATGTCAAAAGTATCTGTAACTCTCAAAATTTCAGGAGTATCAGCCCATTACTATACTTTGGTGTGAATTTATTTATTTTTATTTATTTTTATTTTTTGGTCAGGAGGGATGCTATGTAGAATATTATGGTGATAGGTATGATGGTTTATAACTCTGTGGATGGTAGCTTTCAAAAAGCATTTTAGGAAAGGAAAGTGAGGCTCTATTTAGAATCTGTTTTCATTTTTTATTAATTTCTTTATTGATTAAGGTATCACATATTTTCTTTCAACCTCCCATTCTAACTCCCACCCCCTCTCATACCCTCACACCTCTATTGTCCTTTACCACTGGTTAGGCTCATATGTGTGCACATAAGTCCTTTGGTTGATCTCTCCCTTTTATCCCCACTCTCTCTTTGAGGGCCAAAAGTTTGACCCATAGCTCCTTATCTCTGGGTCTGTTTTATGTTGTTGACCATTTCCCCTAGATGAGTGATATCATGTGGTACTGAATATATACTTATAAGATTCAAAAATGAGACAAATAATAATTGTTATGCTGAAAGGCATATGAATCAGTCTGTAGTGAGCTTCTTTCTGGGCCACCAGTACTTTTGAGACCCAATTTCAATGTCAAACAGTTCCTTATTTGTACATGTCAGCAACGATGTTTCAGTTCTGGATGGTAGGCGGCGAAAGGTGGTAATGCAGGCCTAACCCTCTCTGGTTTGGTCTTGGGCAACCTGTAGTGATACACAGCTGATGACTGCTATTATGTAAGGCGTCATCAGTGTCTTCCATCTCTGGACTGCTTCTCTTCTGTCGTAATGTTTGGAGTAGTCCTGTCAATTCCTCTCTGTTGCCAGAATCCACATGGTCTTGGAGTTGTTTTCTGAAAATATACAAACATTCTTGACCAAAAGTTAATAAAGGAATATTTTCTATATTTGACTTGGGATCTTTTTTCATTTTTTGCCCAAATGCTTTCCCTCTGGCTTGTTTGACACCATGTGTGTTTTTCATGGGTGTTTTGTTGATAGCATTACAATTAATTTTCTAAAGTACAAATTTTCCAGATGTAATTTACTTTCAGGATATTTTCATTACATAATATTCTTCTACTTTTCCCCTTTTTTGATTTAAATATAAGGAGGCTTTTAAAAATTTTATAATGTAGTTTTGATAGCTTTTACATTTTAATTTTTTTGCACTATAATATGACTGCTTTAGTGCCAGGGCCAGCCTGGCAGGTTTAACTGGGCTGAGGTAGGGAGGTGGGAATTGAGAAAAGAGAGTCAGGAAATTAGGATCGGGAGGACTACTAGTCCTCAAGGAACTATAGCCATTGACAGACTGTAGCAAGTTTATTAACTGCGCAATGCCTTTTATACACAAAGCACTCATTAGGAGGTCTGTCAAGAGGAGTGTATTTCTTTGCTCCTCTTTATCTCTAAAGGAGAGACAGAGTCAAAGGATAAATTCTTAGTACAATAAATCTCAGTAGATAAACACAGACTTCTTGGCAAGATATGAAAGATTGCTCTTATTCTACTGATAATTGTCATCCAAACAAGTCAGGTAAAACTGTTTGGGTAGGGGGCCAGCCCTGCTAGCTCCCTCAGATGCAAGGACCTTGTCAGCTTACATCCTGTCACCAATACTTTAGGTTCATTTCCTGTTGTGAGATTTTATCCTTAGATGAACTACCAATAAAAATTTTAGTTAACACTTTAGAAACAGCTTTTTGTCAAGTGCAATTATTTTGTTTAGGATATTCACTTGTTTCAATTAGCCAATTTAAATTAGCCTGAAAACTTGTCTACTATTTTACTGTCAAATTTATTATCTAAAACAATCTTATTTTACTGTGTAAATATTAGGGGAAAGGATTATTTACCTTCTTGAGTAGGCCCTGAGCATTCCTGGTGGTAGGCTGGATTTGAATATCAAAAGCCCACTTCTCCACACCATGTTTACAAGACAACTCAAACAAGTCTTGTTGTAGTGCAAGGGCAGCTGCTGTCAGCAAAGGCTCTGTCTTTTACCCAGGTTCTTATTTGAGCTGGGCATGGGAAGTTAAGCAGCCATGGGGGCAGGAGACTCCCTCAGCAAGGGTGAGGTTTCAGGCCCCTGCAAAGTTTTTTTGGGTTGGTCTGTGCCCCACCTCAGTTGACCCCCAAAGGGGCAGTGTTTTGATTTTGTGTCATACAAAAGGCAAGCTGGGTGGCGACCCCTGTGTAATTACACTTTCTTGCCTCCCCACAATGGTCCTCCTGGATGGCCAATGTGTTTGGTATTATTGGTGATTACAGAAGATGGGGGATCAGCCCATGTAAGGGGTCTTACCTGTGAAGTGTCAGGAGCATAAGTCCAAAATACTTCCCCATTTGCCTCAGGTAATATTACCGTACATCTGATGATTGCTAGTATGGATAGAAAGGCATTCTCAGGCATTCTTGAGTTTCTGATTACCTCGCAATTTCTCCCCTGAGATTATATGTTCAGGTTGCCATTTCAATGTCTCTGGATATATATTTTTTATTTTCCCCCATCAGTTTATGTCGGTTATTATATTTCACAACTGAGTGAGATCATATGATATTTATATTTCTCTGTCTGGCTTATTTCACTAAGTATAATGTTCTCCATCTCTATCAATGTTGCAAATGGCAAGAACCCCTTCTTTTTACTGCAGTGTAGTATTCCAATGTGTAGATATATCAGAGTTTTTTAATCCACTTATCTGCTGATGGGCGCTTAGGCTGTTTCCAAATCTTAGCTGTGGAGAATTGTGCTGCTATGAACATAGGAGTGCATATATCCTTTTTGATTGATGTTTCTAGTTTCTTGGGATATATTGCTAGAAATGGGATAATTGGGTCAAATGGGAGTTCCATTTTTAGTTTTTTTGAGGAACTCCATACTGTTCTCCACAGTGGTTGCACCAGTCTGCATTCCCACCAGCAGTGCACAAGGGTTCCTTTTTATTCGCATCCTCTCCAGCACTTGTCATTTGTTGACTTGTGGATAGTAGCTATTCTGACAGGTGTGAGATGGTATCTCATTGTTGTTTTGATTTGCATCTCTCTGATGATTAGAGACTTTGAGGTTTTCTTTTTTTTTAAATTTATTAAGGTATTATCTGTGTACATAGCTTACCATTGCCCTCCCCCACCTACCATAGATGCCCTCCCTCCCCTGAGTTTTGTGTCCATTGGTTGTTCTTATATGCATGTATACCAGTCCTTCGGTTGATCTATTATCTCCTCCAGATCTCCCTACCCTCCCCCCCTCCCACTGTCATTTGACATTCTGCTTGTTCTTTTACTGTCACTATATCCATCTTTCTGTTCATTTGTTTAAAATGTTCTTTAATATCCATAAATAAGTGAGGTCATGCAGTGTTTCACTTTCATTGACTGGCTTTTTTCACTCAGCATGATGCTCTCCAATTCTATCCAGGTTACTGCAAATGATGAGAATTCCTTACTTTTTATGGCAGCATAGTATTCCATTGTGTAGATGTACCACAGTTTTCTGATCCATTCATCTGCTGACAGGCACCTAGGCTATTTCCAAATCCTAGCTATTGTAAATTGTGCTGCTATGAACATAGGGGTGCATATATCCTTTCTGATTGGGGTTTCTAGCTTCTTGGGGTATATTTCTAGGAGTGGGATTACTAGGTCAAATGGGAGTTCCATTTTCAGTTTTTTGAGGAAGCTCCATACTGTTCTCCACAGTGGTTGCACCAATCTGCCAACCTATCAGCAGTGCACGAGGGTTCCTTTTTCTCTGCAACCTTGCCAACATTTGTCGTTTGTTGTTTGGTTGATGTTGGCCATTCTGACAGGTGTGAGATGGTACCGCATTGTTGTTTTGATTTGCATCTCTCAGATTATTAGTGACTTGGAGCATGTTTTCATGTGCCACTTGGCCTTACTTGTCTTCTTTTGAGAGGATTCTATTTAGGTCCATTGAGCATTTTTTAATTGGCTCATTTATTTTCCTTTTATTGAGTTGTATAAGCTGTCTATAGATGTTGGAGATTAAACCTTTATCAGTGATATCATTTGCAAATATGTTCACCCATACAGTGGGTTTTCTTGTTGTTTTGTTAATGGTTTCCTTTGATGTAAAAAGGCTTTTTATTTTGATGTAGTCCAATTTATTTATTTTCTCTTTAGCTTCCATTGCCCTAGGGTTAGTATCAGTGAAGAAGTTCTGTAGACATATGTCTGAGATTTTGCTGCCTGTGGATACCTCTAGTATTTTTATGGTTTCCCGTCTTATGTTTAAGTCCTGTATCCATTTTCAGTTTATTCTTGTGTATGGTGTAAGTTGGTGATCTGGTTTAATTCTTTTGCACATACCTGTCCAATTTTCCCAACACCATTTATTGAAGAGACTGTCTTGACTTCATTGTATGCTCATGGCTCCTTTGTCAAATATTAATTGAGCATGTTGATTTGGGTTGATATCTGGATTCTCTATTCTATTCCATTGATCAATATGTCTGTTCTTGTGCCAGTACCAGGCTGTTTTGAGAACAGTTGCTTTGTAATACAGCTTGAAATCTGGTATTGAGATCCCTCCTACTTTACTCTTCTTTATCAAGATTGCTGAGGCTATTTGGGGTCTTTTATGGTTCCAAATGAATTTTTGGAGAGTTCTTTCTAGGTCTGTGAAGTATGTCCTTGGTATTTTAATAGGGAGTGCATTGAACTTATAAATTACTTTGGGAAGTATGGCCATTTTGATGATGTTGATTCTACCAATCCAAGAACATGGTATGTTCTTCCATCTGTTTACATCTTCCATTATTTCTTTTTTCAGTGTCATGTAGTTTTCTGCATATAGGTCTTTTACCTCCTTGGCTAAGTTTATTGACAGGTATCTTAATTTTTTTGGTGCTATGGTAAATGGGATTGCTTTTGTAGTCTCTGTTTCTGTAAATTCACTATTGGTGTAGAGAAATGCCATTGATTTCTTGGCATTGATTTTGTATCCTGCTACATTGCCAAATTGGTTTATTAAGTCTATTAGTTTTTTGATGGAGTCTTTTGGGTTTTTTATGTACAATACCATGTCATCTGCAAATTGTGATAGCTTTACTTCTTCTTTTCCAATTTTGATGCCTTTTATTTCCTTTTCTTGTCTAATTGTAATGGCGAGTACTTCCAGTACTATGTCAAAGAGGAGTGGTGAGAGTGGGCATCCCTGTCTTGTTCCTGTTCTTAGAGGGAATGGTTTTAGTTTTTGCCCATTGAGTATGATGTTGGCTGTGGGTTTATCATATATAGCTTTTATTATGTTGAGGTATGATCCTTGTACTCCCACCTTGTTGAGAATTTTTATCAGGAAAGGGTGTTGGATTTTATCAAATGCCTTTTCTGCGTCGATGGATATGACTATGTGATTTTTATGTCTCAATTTGTTCATATGATGTATCACATTTATTGATTTGTGAATATTGTACCATCCTTGTATTCCTGGAATAAAACCTACTTGGTCATGGTGTATGATCTTTCTGATGTACTGCTGGAGCTGATTTGCTAGAATTTTGTTCAGGATTTTGGCATCAATATTCATGAGGGATATTGGCCTGAAATTCTCTTTCATTGTGTTGTCTTTATCTGGTTTTGGTGTTAGGGTGATGCTGGCTTCATAAAAGGAGTTTGGCAGTTGTCCTTCCTCTTGAATTTTTTTGAAAAGTCTGTGGAGGATAGGTTTCAGTTCTTCCTTGAATGTTTGGAAAAACTCTCCTGTGAAGCCCTCTGGCTCTGGGCTTTTGTTTGCTGGAAGCTTTTTGATGACTGATTCAATTTCTTCCCAAGTCACTGGTCTATTAAGATTTTTAGATTCTTCCTGCTTGAGTTTTGGAAGGTTGTATTTTTCTAGGAATATGTCCATTTCTTCCAGGTTGTCCAGTTTGTTAGAATAGAGTTGTTCATAGCATTTTATAACAATCCTTTGTATTTCAGTGGGGTCTGTTGTTATTTCACCTCTGCTGTTTTTTTATTTTGTTTATTTGGGTTCTCTTTCCTTGTTTCTTGGTTAGCCTGGCTAGAGGTTCATCAATTTTGTTTATCCGTTCAAAGAACCAGCTCTTGGTTTTGTTTATCTTATGTATTGTGTCTTTGGTCTCTATGTCGTTAATCTCCGCTCTGATTTTTATTATTTCCTTCCTTCTGCTTACACTGGGCCTTTCTTGCTATTCTTTTTCTAACTGAGTTGTAGGGTTAGATAATTTGTTACCATTCTTTCTTGTTCTTTGCAATAGGCTTATAGAGATATGAACTTTCCTCTCAAAACAGCTTTTGCTGTGTCCCATAGATTTTGGATTGTTGTGTTTTCATCGTCATTAGTTGCTATGATGTTTTTGATTTCTTGCTTGATTTCTCTGATAATCCAGTATTTGTTCAATAGCATGCTATTTAGTCTCCATGTGTTTGATTTCTTTGGATTCATTTTATTGTAGTTGATTTCCAATTTTATACCACTATGATCTGGGAAGATGCTTTATATGACTTCTATCTTCTTGAATTTGAAGAGATTTTGCCGATGTCCCAACATATGATCTATCTTTGAAAATGACCCATGTGCACTAGAGAAGAATGTGTATTCTGTGGCTTTGGGGTGAAATGTTCTGAAGATGTCTATTAATTCCATCTGATCTAGTGTGTCATTTAGTGTTGATGCTTCTTTGCTGATTTTTTTGTTTAGATGATTTCTCCAAAGGTGACAGTGGGGTACTAAAATCTCCTACTATTGCTATTAATCTCTCCCTTAATGTCCTCTAACAGTTTTTTTTTTAAATGTATTTAAGGTGCTCCCGTATTGGGTGCATATATGTTTACCAGGGTTATTTCTTCTTCTTGGATTGCTCCCTTTAGTATTATGAAGTGATCTTCCTTATCTCTTGTTATGTCCTTCACTTTGAGATCTATTTTGTCAGATATAAGTATTGCTACCCCGGCTTGTTTTTCATTTCCGTTCGCCTGCAAAACCTTTTTCCATCCCTTCACCCTCAGTCTGTGAGCTTTTTTTTTTCTGAAGTGGGTTTCTTGTAGACAGCAGATGTATGGGTCTTGCTTTCTTATCCAATCTGTTACCCTATGCCTTTTGATTGGAGCATTTAAACCATTTACATTTAAAGTAATTATTGATAGGTAGGTATTTGATACCATTTTTATTCTAACCTCCTGTGTTCCTTCTTCGCTTCCTATTTCTTTATTTTTACAGTAGACCCTTTAAGAGTTTTTGCATTGCTGGTTTGTTGGAGAGAAATTCCTTTAGCCTTTTTTTTTTATCTGTGAAGCTCCTGATTTCACCTTCAATTTTGATTGATAGCCTTGCTGGGTATAGTATTCTTGGATTCAGACCCTTCCTTTGCATGACTTTGTATATGTTATCCCATTCCCTTCAGGCCTGATGAGTTTCTGTTGAGAAATCACTTGCTAGTCTGATGGGAGTTCATTTATATGTAACTTTCTGTCTCTCTCTGGCTCCTTTTGAGATTCTGGTTTTGTCTATGGTGTTTGCCAATTTAATAATAATGTGCCTAGGTGTAGGTAAACAGAAAGAGTAAGGAAAATCTAGAGCAGTAAAGGGTTAAGATAAGCAGGACACCAAAGGTAAAGGGTTAGGAAGAGAGAGATGTCATAAAGGTAGGTTTGAGATAGAATAGGACGTTGGAGAAGGAAAGATACAAATAGTCTTTAGAATATTAATCCCAAAAGGGGGAAAAAGAGAAAAAAGAGGGAAAAAAAGTTATAAAAAAGAGAAAGAAAAAAAAAGGCATATAATATGACACTTAAAAAATAATAATAAAAATAAACAAAAGAAAATAAGATAAAAAGGTAAAATAGTAGTAGTAATAATGTTGATTACATATAAAAATGAATTAATTAAAAAGGTAAAATCAAGTGAGGGAAGACAAAAAATAATTTCTTGAGTAAACTTTGCAATTAATGTAAGTAGAAAACAAAAATTAAACAATTAAAAAATAAAAATTAAAAATTACACAAAATTTGCAGTAATGCAGGTCATTCATTTCCTGTGTTCTTCTCTCTGGCATGCCTGTTCCCTGTCTGGTTGGTTGTGGCAGTTCCCTGTGTTTCACTGTTCCTCCGTGTTGATTACAAGTCCTGATTTTTAAGCAGATCTAGAGACCATATGTGCTTTACCCTCTGGGTGGCAGTATTTCTGGATGGATTCCAGGTCTCTGAAGCCTTTCTATCTTTTTCCCCCTCTCTGTGTCCCTGATCTGTGGAGGGCTGGGAGTGTGGGGCAGTCCCGAACCGACTGCACTTCCCTGTAACTCTCCGGATATTTCTTGGATTCAGATACAAATCCAAACGTGCTGCTCCTTAGATATCCCCCCACTTAGGAGCCCTGTCCACAGTCAGGGGAGCCTCCAGCCCCAAACCCTATGGCTTCTTGTAAACTCAAGGCCAGTCTTGCAGCCTTCGTGTGCCTAAGACACGCGCACGTGTGTGAGCCTGTGCACGTGGGCAACCGCGCTGTGGGGGACTCACCAGATCTCTGCGAAATCTGACCTTTTAGCCTTCGGGCGGAGCACTCCTCTGAGTCCAAGTGTTCGTGTTGACTATGATCAGTGTTCTTGAATTTACAGCTGCTTGGTGGTCATTGCGGCCGTGGATATTCAGGCCTCCTCCTACACAAACCTCTTCCCTTCCAAGATGGCGAGATTTCCCCGTTGGCGCCAGTAAGTGACCCAGCTGTAGGTGCTCAACTGTCAGGAGCACCCTGATCAGCAGACCCCAAGTTTCCTCTGGTGTTTGCCAGTCTCCTGGCTTGTTGACCAGCACTCCCAGCCCGATCCTCAGCTGCTCTCTTTCTCTCCTCCTCGGGAAAAAACTCAGAACCTGCCCATCTGCTCTTCCGCCATTTTCCGCCTCTGACTTTGAGGTTTTCATATGCCTCTTGCCCTTCCTTCTGTCTTCTTTTGAATACTGTTTATTTAGATCAGTTGCCCATTTTTTGATTGGGTTGTTTATCTTCTTTTTGTTGAGCTGCATGAGTTCCCTGTAAATGTTGAGGATTATACCCTTATCATTGATATCATTGGCAAATATGTTCTCCCATGTTGTGGGCTTTCTTGTTTTATTGATGGTTTCTTTTGCTGTAAAAAAGCTTTTTATTTTGATGTAGTCCCATTTGTTTATTTTCTGTTTAGTTTCCATTGCCCTAGGAGCAGTATCAGTGAAGAAGTTCTTTAGGCATATGTGTGAGATTTTGCTGCCTATAGATTCCTCTTAGTATTTTTATGCTTTCCATTCTTATGTTTAAGTCCTTGACCATTTTTAGTTTACTTTTGTGTATGGTGTAAGTTGGTGATCTAGTTTCATTTTTTTCCATGTATTTGTCTAATTTTCCCAATATCATTTATTGAAGAGACTGTCTTGACTCCATTGCATGTTCATGGCTCCTTTGTTAAATATTAATTGAGCATAGTGATTTGGATCAATTTCTAGGTTTCTATTATATTCCATTGATCTATGTGTCTGTTCTTGTGCCAATACAAGGCAATTTTGAGAACAGTGGCTTTGTAATATAGCTTGAAATCTGATATTGAGATCTCTCCTATTTTGTTTTTCTTTCTCAGGATTGCTGTAGCTCTTTGGGGTCTTTTTTTATTCCAGATGAATTTTTGGAAAGTTCGTTCTAGGTCTGAAATATGCTGTTGGTATTTTAATGGGAAGTGCATTGAATTTATATATTGCTTTGGATAGTATGGATATTTTGTTGATGTTAATTCTGCCAATCCATGAACATGGTATGTTTTTTCATCTGTTTAATTATTCCTCTATGTCTTTTTTCAGTGTTGTGTAGTTTTCCGTGTATAGGTCTTTTATCTTTTTAGTTAAGTTTATTCCTAGGTATCTTATTTTGGTGTGAGGGTAAATGGGATTGCTTTTATAGTCTCTCTTTCAGTAAATTAATTATTGGTGTATAGAAATGCCATAGATTTCTTGGCATTTATTTTGTATCCTGCTACTCTGCCAAATTCATTTATTAACTCTAGTAATTTTTTGGTGGAGTCTTTAGCATTTTCTATGTACAGTATCATGTAATCTGCAAATAAGCGCACTTTTACTTCTAATTTTCCAATTTGGATGTCTTTTATTTCTTCTTATTGTCTAATTGCTATGGCTAGTACTTCCAGCACTATGTTGAACAGGAGTGGTGAGAGTGGGCATCCCTGTCTTGTTCCTGTTCTTAGGGGAAATGTTTTTATTTTATGCCCATTGAGTATGATGTGGACTGGGTGTTTGTCATATACATCTTTTATTATGTTGAGGTCTGATCCTTGTATTCCTATCTTTCTGAGAGTTTTTATTAAGAAAGGTTATTGGATTTTGTCAAATGCTTTTTTGCATCAATAGATATGACTATGTGATTTTTATGTCTCACTTTGTTTATGTGATGTATCACGTTTATTGATTTGTGGATATTGTACCATCCTTGCATTCCCGGAATAAACCCTACTTGGTCATGGTGTATGATTTTTCTGATGTACTACTGGAGCCGATTTGCTAGAATTTTGTTGAGGATTTTGGCATCTATGTTCATGACTTATATTGGCCTGTAATTTTCATTCATTTTGTTGTCTTTATCTCCTTTTGGTATTAGGTTGATGCTGGCTTCATAGAAAGAGCTTGGAAGTGTTCCTTCCTTTTGAATTTTCTGGAATAGTCTGAGGTGGATAGGATTTAGTTCTTCCTTGAATGTTTGGTATAAATCCCCTGTGAAGCCATCTGGCTCTGGACTTTTATTTGCTGGAAGCTTTTTGATGACTGCTTCAATTTAATCCAATGTTATCTGCCTATTGAGATTTTTAGTATCTTGATTAAGATTTGGAAGGTTGTATTTTTCTAGGAATGTGTCCATTCCTTCCAGGTTGTCTGTTTTGTTAGAATAGAGTTGTTAATAGTATTTTTTAATAATCCATTGTATTTCTGTGGGGTCTGTTGTTATTTCACTTCTTTCATTTCTGATTTTGTTTATTTAGTTCCTCTCTCTTTGCTTTTTGGTGAGCCTGGCCAGAGGTTCATCAATCCTGTTTATCCTTTCAAAGAACCAGCTCTTTGTTTTATTGATCTTTTGTAATTTTTTGTGTGCCTGCATGTCATTCATTTCTGCTCTGATCTTTATTATTTCCTTCCTTCTGCTCACTGTGGGCTTTTCTTGTTGCTGTCTTTCTAATTCTTTGAGTTGTAGAGTTAAATTATCTAGTAACCCTTTTTCTTGTTTTTTGAGTTAGGCCTGCAGAGCTATAAATTTTCCTCTCAGGACTGCTTTCATTGTGTCCCATAGTATTTTATTGTTGTGTTTTTATTGTCATTTGTCTCCAGGAATTTTTAAATTTCTTCTTTGATCTCATTGTTAACTCAATCATAGCATGCTATTCAGCTTCCAAGTGTTTAAATTTTTGGAGTGTTTTTATTATAGTTTATTTCTAATATTATGTCATTGTGTTCTGAGAAAATGCTTGACATGATTTTAATCTTTTTAAATTTGGGGAGACTTTGTTTGTTACATATGTGGTATATTTTTGAAAATGTTCCATGTGCACTTGAGAGAATGTATATTCTGTGGATTTGGGGTGAAATATTTTGAAGATGTCAATTAAGTCCAACTGATCTAGTGAGTCATTTAGAATTGCTGTTTCTTTGCTGATTTTTTGTCTAGTCGATTTATCCAGTGATGTCAGTGGTGTATTAAAGTTTCCTACTATGATTCTATTGTTGTTGATTTATCCCTTGATATCTTCCAGGAGATTTTTTATGTATTTAAGTGCTCCTACATTGGGTGCATATATGTTTATTAGGGTTATATCATCTCGTTGTATCAATCCCTTTATTATTATGAAGTGGCCTTCTTTATCTTTTGTTATGGACTTTACTTTGAGGTCTATTTTGTCAGAAATAAGTACTGCTACTCCAGCTTTTTTTTCATTTCCATTTTCCTGAAAGATGTTTTTACACCCCTTTACTTTCAATCTGTATGAGTCCTTTTTTCTGAGGTGGGTCTCTTGTAGACAGCATATATATAGGTCATATATTTTTTTATCCATTCAGTCACTTGATGTCTTTTCAGTAGAGCATTTCATCCATTTACATTTAAGGTTATTATTGAAAGGTACTTGTTTGTAGCCATTTTTATTTTTTGAGACTATGTTCCTTCTTCCCTTTTCTTTTTATATCAGTCCCTTTAGCATTTCTTACATTGCTGGCTTGGCAGTGATAAACTCCCTTAGCATTTTTTGTTGTTGTTGTCTGTGAAGTTTCTTATTTGTCCTTCAATTTTGAATGATAACCTTGCTGGATAGAGTAGTTTGGATTTAGTCGCTTGGTTTGCACCAATTTGTAGATTTATTTCCTTTTTTTCTGGCCTGATGTGTTTCTGTTAAGAAATCATTTGCTAATCTAATGGTGGTTCCCTTGTATGTAATTTTCTGTCTTTCTATTGAAGCCTTTAAAATTCTCTCTGTCCTGAATATTTGCCATAGTAATTATGGTGTGTTTTCGTGTGGGTCTATTCAGGTTCATCCTGTTTGGAAATCTCTGAGCTTGTATGACTTTTTTCTTTGGTACATCAGGGAAGTTTTCTGACATTATTTATTCAAATATTTCTTTTAACCCTGGTTCTTCCTGTCGTTCTGCCATCTCTATTATTCTTATGCTGCTTCCTTTCATGTTTTCTCATAGCCCCCTTAGGTTCTCCTCCTGTCTTTTATTTTTTTTCTCCAATTGCAATTCAGTTTGGCTGTGTTTTGCTTCCCTGTCTTCTAGTTCACTAATTCAGTCCTCTGCTTCTCCTAGTCTACTGTTGAAGCTTTCCATGGTGTTTTTTATTGCATTTATAACACTCTTCATTTCTTCTTGATTCTTAAATAAGTTGTTGATTTTTTTCATCAATTTCTTCTTGACTTTTGCATAGGGTGTTTATTTTTTTCTTCCATCTGATTTATGAACTCTATGACCCTTATTCTAAATTCTTTCTCTGACATATTGCATGCCCCTGTGTCACTTAGCTGCCTTTCTGGTGTTTCCTTCTTTTTTTTCATTAGGTGGCATCTTTGTTTACCCAGTTTTGGTCTCACTGACTGATCTAGATGTCAAGCTATGCAGGGGCTACTCCTCGGCCATGTGAAGCTGCTGTTCTTAGGCCTGTGGTATGTTGCTTGTGGGTCTGCTGATCCTTGGGATAGGAGCAGGCTGCTCACACGTTTGCTGTTCACATGATTGCAGTGCCCTGGGCTAAAGCATTGGGCCGGTCAGAGGGCAACCTGCTTCTGAACTCACAGGAGCCTGTGCCTTGGGCAGCTGGTGCCTCATTGACCATGGGATCACAGCCTAGGTAGCGTGCCTGGCAGGGGTGGCTGTAGAGCCCCAGGTGTTATCTGAGGGCACTCTGGTTGGAGTTGAGGTTGGGAACCCAGTTACAGCATCTATCCCTTTCAAAAAGGCAAGGTCCCTTTGGACAAGCTGGCCTTCCAGTACTGTTTGCGATGGTGGCAGAAGATGCCTAGATAGGTGAGCCTGATTAGCCTGTCCCTGAAAATCCTGTGGGATCTAACTATGCCTCACTCACTCACTTACATATATATATCTCATCTGATCCCATGCTCTTCTTTTACTCCCTCACTCACTCATGCTGTTTCCCTCACTGCCGCATTCTTCTTGCCTCTGTAGTTGGTTTTAGAGCAGCCATGGGCAAACTACGGCCCTCGTCCGGCTGTTCTATCCAGCCCATGGAGCCGAAGGAGTGGAGGGTTCTCTTTCTCTCCCCTCTTCTCCTTCATCAGCAGCCCAAGATGAGAGGGCCAGCATGGTCAGGTTGCTTTTGTTCCGACCCTCTGGTCCAGATTAAGAACCCATTGTGGCCCTTGAGTCAAAAAGTTTGCCCACCCCTGTTCTAGAGTGTTGTTGACCCTTTCGTGGATAAAGTTTCCTCTCCACATGTCTGGTTATGTGGCTTGGTCTCAATCATCTTGGCCTGACTGGATAAAATTCACCTCAACAAGACTCAACAATGAGGGAACTAAACACAGATATACTCACAACAGCCAAAATCCAAGTATAAGTGACCCCCTTACAAAAGAGATATAGGACCGTGAAAAGAGAGCACAAATGCTATGGAAGAGAGATAAAAAGATATGGGATAAAAGACAAAATAATAAGAGGATTGGAACAGAATCTGTAAAAGCTAAGCTTATATAGTGAAAATAAGATTGAGAATCAAATGAATATGGGGAGGACTTCAATTTAGTATTGAGGAAGTAGAAAGGAAATAAATGGGTGAAAGGAAAGAGAATGAGAAGAAAAATGATAAATTTACAAAAAGAAATTTATTTCAAAAATGGTATAAAATATTAAAAATAGCAAATAAAAAATAGTCATGAGAAATAATGTGGACAAAAGTAAAAGCAACAAACCAGAACAGGAAAACAAAGAAGAAATGAAGAGAAAGAGAGAAGATGCATGGGTAGGGGGAAAAAACCAAGATGGCAGCATCGGTAAATGCCTAACTGCAGCCTCACTCAACAATTTCAAAAAATACAACTAAAATATAAAGTGGACATTATCCAGAACTACAGGAAAGTTACTGACTGGACATTCTACAACTAGAAGGAAAGAGAAAACCAGAAGGAAAATCAGAGGAGCTGTAAAAGCCTAAGGTACTGAGAGACACGGTGCGTGCTTGGGGAGAGGACAGAGCTGGAGAGGAGGGGGCAGCTGAGTGCTTAGCTGGTGTTCCCTAGCGGGAAGGAGATAAAAGCTCTGGACTGTGCTGTACCCCAACTACGACTTCACTGAACCCCAGTTCTGGGTGAGACCCTGGGGTCCCAGGCTCATTCAGAGGGAATCTGGGCTGTAAGGCGGAAGCTAAGTAGAGTTGCCCACATTGAGCACAGAGGATGGACTGTTCACTGAGCTGCTGGATTGCCCTAGCAGGAAGGACACATAAGCTCCAGGCTGCTCTTAACCTCACTTCCAACTGCACTGAACCCCAGTTCTGGACGAGACCCTCTGGCCCCAGCCTCATACAGAGAGAATCTGGGCTGTAAGTCAGAGGCTCAGGGAAGCTGTGAAAGGCAGAGCCCCCAAGTCGTGCACATTTTGTGCAGAGGACAGACAGTGATTGGGCTGCTGGATTGCCCTCGTGGGAAGGAGACATAAGCTCTAGACTTCTCTTAACCCCACTTCCAACCGCACTGAACCCCAGTTGTGGGCTTGTTGGGGGAAAGACTAGACTATCTGGTAGCAGGCAAAACTCTAGGGCGCCTTTCTCTCAGTGGTGCCTGCAGCAAATACTAAAGGACACTGAGGTACACTGAGACTCAGGAACCTCAGAGGGTAGGGCTAACTGGAAGCCAAGGCTGTAGGCTCCACCCTGAAACTCCGCCCCACCCAAGCTGAACACAGAGGCTTTTGCAGGTTTCCAAGTCTAGTGGAATAAGGCTGTCTCCTGGAGTAGACACAGCTGATCCTCCCAACCGACCAACTCAGGGAAGCAGTGAAAATGCCGAGACAAGGAAACAGATCACAAACAAAAGAAATGGAGGACAAAAAGTGACTGGATATAGAGTTCAAAACCACATTTATAAGGTTGTTCAAGAATCTCCTAGAAAAGGCCGATAAAATAAACAAGACCTATGAGGATATGAAAAGGGATCAACTAGAAATAATAAAGGATCAACAAGAAATGATAAAGGATCAACAAGAAATGATAAAGGATCAACTAGAAATAAAGAATACATTCTCTGAAATTAAAAAAATATATATATTATACAGAGTCCTAAAAACAGAATGGAAGATTGCGAGAATCAAGTAAAAGATTTGGAACACAAAGAGCCAGAGACACTCCTCTGCAGAAGCAAGAAGAGAAGAGAATCCAGAAAGTTGAAGATAGTATAAGAAACCTCTGGGACAACTTCAAGCGAACCAACATCAGAATTATGGGCATCCCAGAAGATGACAGAGAGCAACATACCAAAAACATATTGAAAGAAATAGCGACAGAAAACTTCCCCCACCTGGTGAAAGAAATAGACTTACAAGTCCAGGGAGCACACAGAACCCCAAACAAAAGGAATCCAAAGAGGACCACACCAAGACACATCATAATTAAAATTCCAAGAGCAAAAGACAAAGAGAGAATATTAAAAGCAGCAAGACAAAAGCAGGTAGTTACCTATAAAGGAGCACCTATATGACTGTCAGCTGATTTCTCAACAGAAACCATGCAGGCCAGACAGGAATGGCAAGAAATATTCAAGGTGATGAATAACATGAACCTACAGCCAAAAATACTCTACCCAGCAAAGCTATTACTCAGAATCAAAGGCCAGATAAAGAGCTTCACAAATAAATTTAAGCTAAAGGAGTTCATCATGGCCAAGCCAGAATTATATGAATTGCTTAAATGGGTTCTTTAGGAAGAGGAAGAAAATAAAGATAAAAATCATGAACAACAAATACATAACTATCAACAGGTGAATCTAAAAACCAAGGGAAATAATTATCATGATGAACAATATTATCTGTGATTATAATAGAATCAGAGGTATGGACCGGGAGTGGACTGATGATTCTTGGGGAAATGGGGCATGGTGGTGGGGCGGGAAGAGACTGAACATAAACTGCACCTATGGATGAGGACAATGGGGGATGGGGTAAGGGCAGAGATTGAGATGGAAACTTGGTGGAGGAGAGCTATGGAGGGGGAAAATTGGGGAACATTTGTAATAATATGAACAATAAAGATTTATTTAAAAAATAAAAAAAGAAGAGAAAGAAAGAAAAAATAAAGTGGAAGGAAGGAAGCGAGAAAGAAAGAAAGAAGGAAGGAAGGAAGGAAGGAAGGAAGGAAGGAAGGAAGGAAGGAAGGAAGGAAGGAAGAAAAGGGAAAAATAAAAATAAAAGTGAAAATAAGTAGAGTGTCTTTCTTTGGCTGGCTTATGATTCCATTTGTCTGTACTATTCTGTTTGTCAGTTTTTTGGGTGCTGGGGGTAAAGATTAGTCTTTAAGCCCTTTATATATCCCCAGGGAGTATTCAGATTCCTTGTTTTATTCAAGATGTGATCTAGGTGTGCCTATGTTGGTTGCCTGGAGACTGGAGGGCGGGGCTATCTCTCAGGAGAAAATGGCAACTAGGCTTAGAAGACTCAGCAACTGACCCACCACCACCTCCCCTAGATCACCCACTCTTCCCTGATTCCACAAGCCCACACCTTCTCCCACACCTCAACCATGGGTAAGTATATCTATCCACAAGGTCCCACTAACCAGGTTCAGTGGGAGGAAGCACAGGCCCCAGCAGGAGGAGGGACTGTGTCTCTGAGAGCTTATCTCTTGCCAACATTTTGCGATCCAGCTAGCCTTTCAGAGTTGCCTTTCAGTTTGCTCAGATCTAAATTCCAGACTCCAAGGTCCAAAATTCCCAACCTCCCGCAGTCCCCTGCCCCCCCCCCCTGCTTTTATTTTCTCACAGATTGATGCTTAGCCTGTCCTCATGGATGTGGCCCGGCACTGTTATGCCCTAGTCATGAACCCCAAAGGCGATCAGGGAGCTTCATCCGATGCAATTGCAGTAAGCCTGTATTTATTTCGGACTAGTTGGCGTGTGAGAAGAAGAATGTAACATCTCAATGTGTTTTACATGGGGGGTTATGTGACCCTGATTGGTTGGGTTAGGGCTAGGGGATGTGACCCTGATTGGTTGGGTTAGGGCTAGGGTCGAATTACCCAAAATGGAGTCTGGACCTGGCCCTGCCCGCCCAGGGAAGGAGCACACCCTGCAGTGTCCACTGGGGCCTGGCACATGTGCGCTGGCCCCAGCTTCTCAGCACCCTGTAGATTCCCCCTGTCTCTTTAGACACAGAGGCTCAGCAGATTCTCCTTCTTAGATCCTTGATTTTACCTTACTTCCAGGGACTTCTGCCCTTCTTGGGTGCAAACTATCTCACCAGCTGCATCTCTTCTCCAAATTCGGCCTGAATTCCACTTGTTTCAGCTGCTCCCTCTACCCACTCCCGGACTAGGCTCAGGACACATCCATCTATTCTGCTGCCATCTTCCCTCCTTGGTTGATTCTCCTAGAGTCTGTTTTTATTCCTGTGATAATAAAACAATGCCCCTTCTATAACATATGTAGCCCATAGTCATCAAACTAAAATCATGTAGCTCACTAGATCCCTGAGAAATGGTAACATATTGTATTGATAACTATCTTAGCTATAGTGAGATAAGTCATGTTAAGCGAAGGTCCATGTTTCTAAGCACAAGCATAACCTCCATCCTAGCTGCCATGTACAATTTTTCATGAACAAATTAAACAAAGATGGGCATTGGGGGCAGAGAATCAAGTCTTGAGTATAGATCTGGCTAATTTAACCATCTAGCTGAATTAGATGACTTACACAGAATGCATCATCTTATCCACTTAATAGTTAAAGCTTTACTCTGCTGATGTTGCTCTTTGCCCAACATTTCATGGAATACAAATATTTTCACACCTTGTTTTCACTTTCATAGGTGAACCCATACTTATTCCCTACATTATTTTATTACCTGTTTTATAATTGTGTTACTTCCAATGGAGTTTCAGATGAGCTATTAAATATCCATGAACAAGTTTGGATTAATAACTTGTCCCCACTTATCTTTCCATACAAATTGAGCAAGATTCTCTGGCATTCCTGTTAACTTTGCATTGAATTATGTCCTAAAATAAATGCATATTATATTAAGGTTATCCAATGGCAGTTACTATTATTTAGAGCTATAATCTCTGTCTGGTAAGATATTGATATGAGGAATTAGATTTTATAAAAAAATATAAAGTAATTAAGAAACTTTGAAATTGATTATCTGGTCTAGTATGGGTAAAGGCAGCTGAAACCCCAATTTGTATTCTAGAGGGGGAATGTGAAATGAAATAATGAAATAAAGCTAATTAAATTAAATGATAAAACAACTAATTAAGTTGTCCTCTGAAATATAGAGCCTTTTGAAGGCATGGCTTTGGAGGACCTCATTGCTGCCATGGAGAGAAGTCTGAAGGTTTCAAAGAATCCAGAGTTTGTGCCATAAATTGAAAGCTTGAGATAACATTAGAATGCTTAAGGAAAAGAATGCCATGATGAAAACCCTAAATTTCTGGCTCAGATGCTCAAAGCCTATACTGAAGCCAGTCAATATGCAGAGAGAAATACTTATTGATTGCAACTATAGGGGATGTGCCTGCAACCAAGGTATATGCCCTTGACCTGGATCTAACCTGGGACCTTTGTGAAAGGTCCAAAGTTCAATTGGGTCAAAGGCATGTACCTTGGTTGCAGGCACATCCCCAGTAGGAGTGCAAGAGGCAGCTGATTGATGTTTCTCTCTCATTGATGTTTCTAGCTCTCTATCTCTCTCCTATCCTCTATTTAAAAATCAATAAAATACATTTTTAACAGAAATATCACTTGATACACCCAATAACCACAACATAAATTGGGGATTGTTATCATTACACAATAGACTTGAGGAAACTGAGGTTCATGGATATTAAGTAACTTGCCCCTGATTACACAGGTACTAGGTAGAAAGATATGACAGGTGCACAGGACTCCAGAACTTATGGGACAGATGCCCTTCTGATATGTCAGCAATAGATCCCTGCAGTTACTACTGGCTAGCAAAACTCAGCTGAATCAGATGCAGCAGGAAACATGCTGTGCCATTGTCTGACTATGCCACCAGAGGGCTTGTAAGATTGCTTTCCAGACTGTCTGCCTGCTTCTCCTGCAGCAACTGCCTACAGCTGAGAGAGCATGTGGTAAACCAAGAGTGAGCATGAACTGATTCAGTGTTGGGAGATCTGAGCTTTCCACTGCTGTGCTGTGGGACATGCTCCAGTGACCATCACATAAGCAAATTGTGCCTGTTGCTATGCATTTTGCACAGTGGGTGTTAAATAGTTAGAATGTTCCCTTGGGCTCTGGGCTGATATTTAACATCGCTTTTGAAATGCAGTCCTGAGTGTGATACTTTCCACATAGTAGGAACGCTGTCTATGTTTCTCTGAGAAGATGTAAAGTCATAAGACAATCACCCTCTGTCTATTTACTGACCTGACAAACTCCCTCAGTGGCTTTCTAATGCCCTCATAGTAAAGTTGCACTATTTAATCTGGTTTACAAATCCCACCATAGAATGCAATCTAGGCTTCTCTCCAAACAACCTAAACTCTTAAGCCCCTTCCCCTCACTTAACATATACACATCCTGAAGGAGTCAGTGTCTGGAATTAGATTCTTCACATCGTGCCCATCACATCATACTTAATAAGCAGAAATTGCTGTTACTACTACTGCTGCTACTGCTACTATTGGCATAAGCAATGTTGAACTGAGGTGTCCTGTCTGAGTCCAGTGCTCTTTGCTCCCATAGCTTCTTTGCAGCACACAGCTCAGTACTGTGAATACTGGCAGTGAAACGATGATTTTATCCCACTGTCCTTGTGTCCTCCTGCATTCCCTTCTGGAGTTCTGCAACCCAGGAGATAGCACAGGGGATTTTAGTGACCAGAGAGAAAGACTGGTTTCCCCCTTAGCAGACATAAATGTGTGCAGGTCAGAAGTCTAGGACTGCCAGCTACTTTGACATCATCCCTCCAAGCCAATGCATACATAATCTGTACAGCACTTGTTAGAGAGGCTCACCCAGCCTCTGCCTATGTGCCCCATTCCACCAAACTGCTGATGATGCCGACACTGTTTGGCTCTGATAGAGAGAACAATCTTTGTCCTTCTGCCTCTTGGCCCTTTGCTCCTGGTCTTTATACTTTCTGCTGAAAACACACATTTCCTAGCTCAAACTTGTGTCCTTCCAACTCTGAAAATCCTTTCTCTTTTGTTATAGATGAAGGATTTGGCACCAAAGCAATCATTTAAAGTTCCACTTATATCATTTTTTACTTTCTTATTTTGGCCTCAGTTTAGTGCATCGGCTTTGAAGAAATATCCCAGGGTTGATGCTGGGGTTAATGAATAACTAAGATTGCTCTACTTTTGCAATACAGAACACTTTATAAAGATGGAAATATTTTGCTTTCTGAGAGATGCAAGTGGCTTCTTTGTTATATGATGTAAGTATTTTTTTCTCTCTCCACAGGTCAAGGTCTTAAAGTGGTCATCTGATAATTGACTCCTTACCAGCCTCTGTGACTTTTACAGGAAAAAAAAACTCAGGTGAGAATGTGGAGATTGGATAGAAGGGTAGAATCAGATGGTTTGGAATGGGATTGAAGTCTGTATGACCTGTTAGGAGTTGGTGAAGTAGTTCAGGCCATGAACTGAGGCAGTGACAGGAGAGAGAGAAAGAGAGAGAGAGAGAGAGAGAGAGAGAGAGAGAGAGAGAGAGAGAGAGAGGAGTTTTGATCAGCATTTAAGAGATAGTACTCTCATTATATGTGGTAAATGAGAATGAAGAAAGCCCCTCAGATGACTCCTATGTTTCTTGCCTGGGAGTCTCAATACAGAGTGATATAGAAAATTATGAGGAACAGTATTATATCCTAGGGAGATGTGTTTACCTTTGGAAATGTTAGATTTTTAAATTGAAACTAAGGAATGTGTGAATATATTCAATAGGTAACTGGAAAAATGGCTGAGAATACAGAAAATAAATCTGGACTAAAGTATACAGTTTTGAGTGGTGGTAGTTGTGTTCCTGGGTGTGGATGAGATCACTCAGGAAGAGAATAGAGGGCTGTGGAAGTATTCTTACTTTGACTCCATGGATTATTTTCCTTCTGAACACATGTCCATTGTTTTTGGATTCCACATCTGACTTCCTTACTCCTCAGCCTTGTAATCTTCTGAGCTCATTGACTCTCTCATAGTATTTTCTAGCTTCTTCCTTAATAATTAAAAAATAACATGAATGAGTGCAAAATAATGGTATAATATATTTTTCAACTCAGAGATAATTTTGTAGCTGATATTAATGGTGAGATGTATATGACATGCAAAATGTTATACTTTTATTTTCCTATTGTTTGAAAATATTCCTGTGGCTTCCATGTATTACATTAATTTCAGCTTATGACATTGTATACAGCTTTATAAACCACCGCCCTTCCATTTCAACTAAACATATCTTGTGCAAATCATTTTATTTTGTCTTTTATTCAAATAATAGTATAGGTATTCTCTCATCTCATTTTTATAGCTTTTATCTTAAGAAAAATGTCAAATAAAAAATACCCCAAATTCAAATTTATACAAAATAATGTAAGCAGAAGTAGTACTCTGCTAGTTTATCTGAGGATTCTCTCTCCAAACGGCTGCCTCTGGTTCTAGTAAGAAGCAACTCAATTTTCCTACATTAAATTCACTCAGAGTTTTCATATGTTGCAATTACATCTGAGTGACAGTTCATCCCATTATTTCTATGGCTCCAGCAACCACTTCTCCTACTCCCTGCCCCTAATTTTTTTTTTTTTTTTTTAGTTTTTCAGGGAAGAGAGGCCTCAACACAATCCCTGGTGAGCACGCCGTCAAATATTTTCTATTGTTTTACTAATCATAATGGGTATTAGGTATTTCTGGCTCAGAGTTTTCTTCAGCTAAGATACACAATGGTTCTTTCATCTAATTTCTTATAGATTGTCATCCTTCCAAAATGCCACTGTTCCTCTATCTGGTTCTCTTGGTATTTGGGCTTCATTGTGCACCGCCTAACACCTCTGAAGGCAAAGTAACCACCTGCCATTCTTCCCAACAAAATGCCACTCTCTATAAGATGTCATCCATCAATGCTGACTTTGCATTCAATCTGTACCGGAGATTCACTGTGGAGACTCCAGATCAGAACATTTTCTTTTCCCCTGTGAGCATTTCTGCAGCTTTGGCCATGCTCTCCATTGGGGCATGCTCCAGCACCCAAACTCAGATTCTGGAAAGCTTGGGGTTTAACCTCACAGATACTACAACAGCAGAGATCCAGCAGGGCTTTCAGCACCTGATCTGTTCACTGAATTTTCCAAAGAAGGAGCTGGAATTACAGATGGGAAATGCTCTCTTTATTGGGAAGCAGATGAAACCATCACCAAAGTTCTTGGATGATGTGAAAAACCTGTATGAGACTGAAGTCTTTTCTATCAACTTCTCCAATGTTTCTGCAGCCCAGAAGGCAGTCAATAGTCATATGGAGAAGAAAACTAAAGGGAAAGTTGTGGGTCTTATCCAACACCTCAAACCAAACACTATTATGGTCCTGGTGAGCTATATTCACTTTAAAGGTAAGGCTCTAAGATGTCCATTTCAACTTCAGTGTTCTGATAATTTGGTACGGCACTAGGAGGAGCTCATGGTCTCTTCGCACTAGCATCAGTAGGTGTCCTTCATACCACAGTGATCGGTTCTACTGGACATAGCTGTGCATAGTTTTGGATCTTCCAGGAGGGACACATAGATCTGTGGATGGGACCAGGAATTTTCAAGGGAAAGAGCACTTTCAGAGAGGTTAGGGACAATGATATGATCACCCGATTCACATCTAACTAGAGAATTATGGTTTCCAAAAGATTCTGTGATTTTGCTGTGCATTCTTTGGCATGTTACATACATACTTCTATCATGTATTATGCACTCACTATGTATCAAGCATCATGCTATGTGTGTAGTTTATACACATTGTCTCATCTGATCTCTACAAGTGCCCACGTTCACAGTGTTAATAACTTTCAGAGCTGTTATTCCTACCCAAGGTGGTCTGATTCTAAGTCTGGTGCTTGTAACAACAAGAATCATGTAACTCTTTACTGAAGGTGCTGTGTCCAAATTATAACTCCTGGTTCTAAAGCACATGTCAGCCACATTTGGTGGAGGAGTGAACAATTCTTGGCCATAAGCCACACACTTGTAGATACATAAAATGGCAGAACAGATATTTTCAGATCTTCTCATTTCACCCTGTGTTTTGGATGTCCTTATACCTTTTTACAGAAGAGGAAACTGTGGCTCTGATGGGTTTAGTGTAAGTATAGTGGTTTGAACATAGGTGGAACATTTGTGGAATGTATAGTTCAACATTCCTGGGTGTGACTCTTGGCTCTACCTTTGGCTAGCTATGAGGTCATGTAAAGACACCTTCTCTCCATGAACCTCAGTTACTTGTCAAATTGGTTAAAAGTAGTTACCTACCTCTGTGGTGGTCTTAAATACTAGATGAGATGGCTGATGGAAAAGCTCACACTGATACTAATACTGGTTTAAAACAAACAACTTTTATCTTTATGTATTTTAAGCCCAGTGGGCAAATCCTTTTGATCCAACCAAGACAGAAGAGGGTTCCAGCTTCTTAGTGGACAAGACTACAACAGTGCAAGTGCCCATGATGCACCAGACAGAACAATACTATCACCTGGTGGATACGGAGCTGAACTGCACAGTGCTGCAAATGGACTATAGCAAGAATGCTCTGGCACTTTTTGTCCTTCCCAAAGAGGGCCAGATGGAGTGGGTGGAAGGGGCCATGTCATCTAAAACACTGAAGAAGTGGAACCGCTTACTGCAGAAGGGGTAAATATCTTAGATTATGTGGAAATTTGTGGGTGGGCATAATGGTATAGGTAAGATTGAGTTCGGTAGAAACTCAGAGACAGGAGAATCACACTGAAGTACTTAACAGTTGTGTGGTGACCATAAAAATATACTGAGAACATAATGTATGCCAGTCCTTTGGCTGGGGGACTTCACATACTTCATTTCACCCAAGGACATAAATACACAAGCAGAAAAAGGAGTATTAAGGCGTTTTTACAAATGAGGAAGTTAGGGCTACAAAGATAAGTCAGCCAGCAAGAAAATTGATGCTTTTCGAGAGGCCAACTAGAGTGTGGGGAAAAGAGGATTTTTATGTTACTTTGTGGATCAATAGCCATACTGGGCTGGGAATGAGATGGAAAATATTGAAATTATCCATGTGCTTTTGCTATCCATTGAAATTCATGCCATTAGCTTCCCAACCTTGCAATATTGGATGATCCACAGTATATTCCTTCCAGGATAACTTATATGGTTTTGGTGCCATGTGCTAACTTACATAGAAATGGTTGTCAATACTAGGGGAGGATCAGAGTTCAGCATAATACCGTGGCAACAAAGAGAGGAAGGGAATCATGAGTTTAGTGTGCTGATAAACATGTGTTTCTACCTCCTCCCCCCACAGGTGGATTGACCTGTTTGTTCCAAAATTTTCCATTTCTTCCACATATGACTTTGGAGCCATCCTTCTGAAGATGGGCATCCGGGATGCCTTTGCTGACAATGCAGATTTTTCTGATCTCACAGAAGACAATGGTCTTAAACTTTCCAAAGTAAGTTGGTGGATTAGAATTTCTGAATGTATGATCTAGAAGGTCCAGTGAGAGTGAGTTAATCAATGAGGATTCTGAAGCATAGGGAGCCAGAATTATTCCTCTTAGGTCAGCTTCACCCCAGAGTCATTGTTATTACTCTGAAGCAAGTCACTGTAACAGTTACTTCCATCCCTGACCTTCATGTCCTAATGATTTTGATGGAAGAACTTAATGATCAGAACTGATGAAATATAGCTATGGAGAAAATGGTGAAGGCAGGGAAAAGCTTAAGGAGTGATTTATAGCCCTGGACAGTATGCCTCAATTTGTTGGGAGTGTCATGTGCATCAAAGGGTGTCTGGTTTCGGTTTGATCTCAGGTCCTGGCACCTACAGGAATCAACCAATTAATGTTTCTCTCACACATTGATCTCTCTCTCTCTCTCTCTCTCTCTCTCTCTCTCTCTCTCTCTCTCCCCTCTCTCTCCTCTCTCCCACTCCTTCCCTCCTTTCCTCCCTCCCTCCCTCCCTCTCTCTCGTGACTTATAGAGACAGAAAGCCATGGAGAATGATATTGTTTTCTGACATCTAGCTTTAAAATAACCAGATATTCCTTAATTACACTTAGCCAAGTAGCCTTCATATTCAAGTACTATCAACATAGTATGGTAAAGGAATAGTACCTTTTAATTCTCATGGATTGCTTCAAAACCATTCTAAAGAATATTCCTATGTCTTGAGGGGATCAGCAGTGTTTGTTCTCCCTCTACAGGCTGCCCACAAGGCTGTGCTGCACATTGGTGAAAAGGGATCCGAAGTTGTAGCTGTCCCTGAAGTCAGATTTCTGGATCAGGCTGAGATAACTCTCCTACACCCTATCATCCAATTAGATAGATCTTTCCTATTATTAATTTTAGAGAAAAACACCAGGAGCATTCTCTTTCTAGGGAAAGTTGTGGACCCAATGAAAATGTAGTTTGGAAAGAGGTAATTAGCTAATTTTGTGTACCTATTCCAATGGGAAATAAACAGTATAGCCTGATATGATTATGTCTGCTGGATGTGCTTTCCTTTGGGCAGGGGTAGAGACTGGATCCTAGCTGAACTGAATTGGGTATGTAAAAGGCCACACCTATTACCAAATATTTACATAGTCAATGAATAACTTTTTATCTAAAGCAAAGGAAGGGATTCCCACGTCAATGCATTCCACTTCATTAGAAATCTCCCCAGTTAGTTAGCTTCAAATAATTTGACTGCACTGGTAAATGCTCCATCTTCTTCCCTACATAAAATAGTTGAAATTCAAATCATGTTCTTATACCCCAGTATTCTAATAATAAGTTCAATGAATATAAAACAATGCAAATATAGTAGATTATATGTGATCTTAACCACCTTCTTTCCATCCCATCAGAACAATTGCTTGTGTACTTTATCAGAACTTCTATGAGTGAATTGTAAAAATGTGCTTCCATTACAGGACTGAGTCACAGAATGAGAGCTACCATTAGAAATATGAATTTTGTGATTTAAAATGCCTGGAACAAAAGAACAAGAGAGACCAAGATGAATTTTTAAATACAAGCCTACTTCTTCCTCAAAAAATTCCCTTATTGCTAAATCATAAGCTTGGACTAGAGAAAAACAAGCATCCATCCATATAACATCTCATAACCCTTCCTTTGTAATCAGACTCCTTTCCAAATGTCCCACCCCTGTCCCACTTCACTCAAGCACACATCTCCTGATTAGGCTGTTTTTGTTTTTGTTTTTTTGTCTACTTTTACCAAAGTTTAATATCTCCCTATCCTTAACCCTTCCACACAACCCCTTCTTGCCTGTGCATGCTATCCCAACACCAATAATCAAACTATATTTCATTTTAGACAATTTGTTTTTAAAGCCCTAGTATTATAATTCAGGACACATAAACAGGATAGTAAGCATTAATGATATAGTGTTTGAAATTCTAGCTGTAAGGTGAAACTCTTCAGGAACAGGGAAATGATAATAAATATATACATTTTTTAGATAATTGTGTTTATAGATAAAAATAAATATGTATGTCTAGAAAAGTATATAGCCCACAGACATTCTAGCATTTTCTTATTAGATCTATTTGAATGAAGGCTTGCTAATTCTTTGCATAGTGTATATTTTGGCTTTCTGGATAAGATGTTGGAAATCCAAAGAAGAAAAGTGACTTGTGTACAGAAAATTCATTGGTAACATGGAATTTGGTTTCACTGAAGTTACATTACAATCCTGGCTCTGTTACTATACTGTTTTGTGATCTTGGACAATGTACTAAAGCCTGCATATCTTATTTTCTTTATCTGTAAAATTGGAACACTAATAATATCCATGTCATCAGGGTTTTGTAAACATTTCATGCTGCAAAATGTGTAATGTGCTCATCACAGAACTAGACATCTGATCATGGGGATCAGGCCTAAACTGACAGTTGGATATCCCCCGAGGAGTTCCGGATTGAAAAGGGTGCAGAGTAGGCTGAGGGGACAACTCCATGCATAATTTTCATTCACCAGACCTCTAGTCATTATATATTTGGAATATTGGTCTTTGTAATTGTCTTTTGTTTTCCTCACCCAAGGATATTTTTCCATTGGTATTTCCTTGTAAATATTAGTTGTTATTCCTTTTGGTCAACATCAGAAAGTGGGCTGGTATCAGAACAAAAGTTGTAGTGTGGCTGTCCTAGTTTACACGTTTATGTTCTCTTCTTACCTACAGAAGCCAGAGTAAATGCCATACAGGCCCCTTACTAAACCTCCAAAAATGAGTTGGATCAGAGGTTGTTCTGAGAGGAATATCAGTATCTTCATTGGTAATCAGGAATTTTTTTGTCATTTATTAAGCTGTATTTTTTTAGTTATTTTCTTAGTTGTTGCCCTGAGTTTATGATTAGTATCTTAATTTATACTAATTTCAATTTCATATAAAAAGTTTTGTTCATATGTATCTCTCTCCCAATAGTGTTATTGTCAGAAATTATATCTTTATTTTTATACATAAGATGCCTATCTCTCTCTATATATAAAAGCCTAAGCAACTACCACAACTGAACGGATGACTGAACAGGCTGTGTGGGGTGACCAGGCTGGCTTGGGGGTTAGTGAAGGGTGACCAAATGACTGAGCAGCAGGCTGCATGGGGTGACCAGGCCAACAGTGGGGGCAGTTGGGGCAACCAGGCCATCAGGGTAGGGGCAGTGAGGGGCACCCAGCTCGGTAGAGGGAGACAGTGAGGGATGACCAGGCTGGTGGTGGGACAGTAAGGGGTTACCAGGCTGGCAAGGAGGAAGTTAGGAATAACCAGGCCAGCAGGGGGGCAGTTGGGGGCAACCAGTCCAGCAGGGGGGGCAGTTATGGACAATCAGGGAGGTAGGCAGGTGAGCAGTTAGGAGCCAGTGGTCCCGGATTTTGAGAGGAATGTCTGACTACTGGTTTAGGCCTGATCATGAGGATCAGGCCTAAACCTACAGTCGAATATCCCCTGACGAGTCCCAGATTGGAAAGGTTGCAGACTAGGCTGAGGGTTCAACTCCATGCATAATTTTCATTCACCGGGCCTCTAGTCATTATATATTTGGAATATTGGTTTTTATAATTATCTTTTGTTTTCCTCACCAAGGATATTTTTCCATTGGTACTTAGAGAGAGTGGAAGAGAGAGGGAAAGATAGAGAGAAATATCGATGTGAGAGAAACACATTGATTGGTTACCTCCTGCACATGCCCCTGACCTGACAGGGGAGGACCCAGCAACTGAGGTATGTGCCCTTGACAGGAATCGAATCTGGGACCCTTTTGGTCTGCAGGCCAATGCTCTACCCTCTGAGCAAACAGGATAGAGCTTTGTGTTGTCTTTTAAGTCATATAAGAAAATAGAGGCATTACAAACAAAAAACCTGTTAATACTGATTTGTTTTATCCAGTTACCATTGATGGCATTTTTTATTTCTTCAATTACAAGGAGAATAAATAAATAAAAGTCATAATCCAACCTAAGACTCTATATTAAAAAAAAACCCTCACTTTAGATGCATATGTACAAGTAGTTTGAAAGTAAAAGAAAAAAAAAAAGATATCCCAAACAAAGCTGGTGTAGCTATACTATTACTAAACAACTATTACAAGAACAAAACAACATTATATAATAAAACGAATGGTCCAGTGCACAAATTCGTGCACATTGAAAGGGAGTTAATTAGAAGAAATATTTTAATATCACTATTTGCCCTTTCTCCATAAGAAAAGTGTAAGAGATTAAAGAAAATTAGAAAAATGTATATGAAAGTAATACATAAATTTATTAATAAATAGTAACAACTGGCCTGGGTCCTGGGTGTGGGTCATTGGGATTTCTGGATGTCAGGCCACTGACAGCAAGCTGACCAATGGCCAATTCCCCAAGGGCTGATTGCCCTAGGGGGCGAGGCCTGCCTGGACTTGGGGCACCAGTGGTTTTAAGGCCTACCATACCCCCGATTGGAGTGCGGGTCCCTGCTGTGGGACAAGGCTGGCCTGGGTTTGGGGTGCTGGAGGTTTGCAGGCCAGCCATGCCCCTGATTAGAGTGTGGGCCATGCCCCTGATTAGAGTGTGGGTCCCTGCTGGGGCCACGGTGTCCTGGTCTCTGGATCTCCTGGTGACTGGTTGTTTGATCATTCTACATTATGGCATCATGGCAATAGGCCTTTTATTAGTATAGATATCAGTTGATAAAAAATATAATAATTGTATACATATATGCACCTGACAGTAGCATCCAAAATATATGAGGCAAAAACAGACAGAATTCAAGGGAAAAACAAGCAATTCAACAATAATAGTTGGAGGTACAATACCTCATATTCACTACTGGATGGAACAGCTAAACAAAATACCAGCAGGAAATTGAAGATGTAAATTAATTTGTATAGCAGGTAGACGTAACAGATATATATGGAACACACCACTCAAGAACAGCATAATATAAGTTTTTTTCTCATGTACCCATAGAACCTATTATAGGATAGACAATGTGTTAACCAATAAAACTTGTCTCAATACATTTAAATATATTGAAATCATATAAAGTATCTTCTTTGAAATCACAGGAATATAACTACAAATCAATAACATAAGAAAATCTGAAAATCACAGAAATATGTGGAAATTAAACATTACACTATTTTAAACACCAAATTAGCTAAAGAAAAAAAATCATAAGATAAAGTAGAAAATATTTTACAATAAATAAATAAAAAAACTGGAAAACACAACAACCCATAATCTATGGGTCACAGCAAAAGCAGTTTTAAGAGGGAAGTTCATATCTCTACAAACCTATTGCCAAAACAAGAAAGAATGGTAACAAATTATCTAACCCTACAATTCAAAAAGTTAGAAAAAGAGCAGTAAGAAAAGCCCAGTGTAAGCAAAAGGAAGGAAATAATAAAAATCAGAGCGGAGATAAACAACATAGAGACCAAAGAAACAATACATAAGATCAACAAAACCAAGAGCTAATTCTTTGAAAGGATAAACAAGATTGATGAACCTCTACCAAGGCTAACCAAGAAACAAAGAGAGAGAGGACCCAAATAAACAAAATCAGAAAGGAAAGAGGTGAAATAACAACAGACCCCGCTGAAATACAAAGGATCATTACAAAATACTACACAAAACTCTATTCCAAAAAACTGGACAACCTGGAGGAAATGGACATATTTCTAGGAAAATACAACCTTCCAAAACTCAATCAGGAAGAATCTAAAAATCTCAATAGACCAGTGACATTGGAAGAAATTGAAGCAGTCATTAAAAAGCTCCCAGCAAACAAAAGCCCAGGGCCAGATGGCTTCACAGGAGTGTTTTACCAAACATTCAAGGAAGAATTAAACCTATCCTCCTCAGAATTTTCCAAAAAATTCAAGAGGAAGGAACACTGCCAAACTCCTTTTATGAAGCCAGCATCACCCTATTACCAAAACCAGATAAAGACAACACAATGAAAGAGAATTATAGGCCAATATCCCTCATGAACATAGATGCCAAAATCCTCAACAAAATTCTAGCAAATGGGCTCCAGCAGTACATCAGAAAGAGCATACACCATAACCAAGTAGTATTTATTCTGGGAATGAAAGGATGGTACAATATCTGCAAATCAGTAAACGTGATACATTACATAAACAAATTGAGAGATAAAAATCATATAGTCATATCGATCGACGCAGAAAAAGCATTTGATAAAATCCAACACACTTTCCTGATAAAAACTCTCAACAAGGTGGGAGTGCAAGGATCATACCTCAACATAATAAAAGCTATATATGATAAACCCACAGCCACCATCATGCTCAATGGGCAAAAACTAAAACCATTCCCTCTAAGAACAGGAACAAGACAGGGATGTAGCCAAAACCAGTTTGGCTCAGTGGTAGAGCATTGGTCTGCGGACTGAAAGGTCCCGGGTTCAATTGCGGCCAAGCGCATGTACATTGATTGTGGAAACATCCCCAGTGGGGGGTGCACAAGAGGCAGCTGGTGGATGTTTCTCTCTCATTGACATTTCTAGCTCTCTATCTCTCTCCCTTCCTCTCTGTAAAATATCAATAAAATATATAAATAACTAAAAAAAGAAAGAAAAAATGACAACTTTCTAAAAAAAAAAAAAAGAAGAAGAAGAAGAAGAAGAAGAAGAAGACAGGGATGCCCACTCTCACCACTCCTGTTTGACTCCATAAAAAAAAAAACTAATAGATTTAATAAATGAATTTGGCAATGTAGCAGGATACAAAATCAATGCCAAGAAATCTATGGCATTTCTTTACACCAATAGTGAACTTACAGAAATAGAGACTAAAAAAGCAATCCCATTCACCATTGCACAAAAAAAATTAAGATACCTATGAATAAACTTAACTAAGGAGGTAAAAGACCTATACACAGAAAACTACAGGACACTGAAAAAAGTAATAGAGGAAGATGTAAACAGATGGAAGAACATACCATGTTCATAGATCGGTGGAATCAACATCATCAAAATGTCCATACTTCCCCAAGCAATTTTATAAGTTCAATGCACTCCCCATTAAAATACAAAGGACATACTTCACAGACCTAGAAAGAACTCTCAAAAATTCATTTGGAACAATAAAAGAACCCAAATAGCCTCAGCAAATTGATAAAGAAGAGTAAAGTAGGAGGGATCTTAATACCAGATTTCAAGCTGTATTACAAAGCAACTGTTCTCAAAACAGCCTGGTACTGGCATAAGAACAGACATATAGATCAATGGAATAGAATAGAGAATACAGATATCAACCCAAATCACTTTGCTCAATTAATATTTGACAAAGGAGGCATGAGCATAAAATAGAGTGAAGAGAGTATCTTCAATAAATGATGTTGGGAAAATTGGACAGATACATGCAAAAGAATGAAACCAGATCACCAACTTGCACCATACACAAAAATAAACTCAAAATGAATATAGGACCTAAACATAAGATGGGAAACCATAAAAATACTAGAGGCATCCACAGGCAGCAAAATCTCAGACATATGCCAAAAGAACTTCTTCACTGATACTATCCCTAGGGCAATGGAAGCTAAAGAGAAAATGAACAAATGGGACTACATCAAAATAAAAAGCTTTTTTACAGCAAAAGAAACCATCAATAAAACAACAAGAAAACCCACTGTATATGAGAACATATTTGCAAATTATATCACTGACAAAGGTTTAATATCCAACATCTACAGACAGTTTATACAACTCAATAAAAGGAAAATAAATGATCCAATTAAAAAATGGGCAATGGACCTAAATAGAATCCTCTGAAAAGAAGACAGAAGGAAGGCTAAGAGGCACATGAAAACATGCTCAAAGTCACTAATTAATCGAGAGATGCAAATCAAAACATCTCACACCTGTCAGAATGGCCAACATCAACAAATCAACAAACGACAAGTGTTGGTGAGGTTGCGGAGAAAAAGAAACCCTAGTGCACTGCTGGTGGGATTGCAGGTTGGTGCAACCACTGTGGAGAACAGTATGGAGCTTCCTCAAAAAACTGAAAATGGAACTCAAATTTGACCCAGTAATCCCACTCCTAGGAATATACCCCAAGAAACTAGAAACACCAATCAGAAAGAATATATGCACCTCTAGGTTCATAGTAGCACAATTTATAATAGCTATGATTTGGAAACAGGCTAGGTGCCCATCAGCAGATGATTGGATAAAAAAACTATGGTACATCTACACAATGGAATACTATGCTGCCATAAAAAAGAAGGAATTCTCATCATTTGCAGTAACCTGAATGGAATTGGAGAACATCATGCTGAGTGAAATAAGCCAGTCAATGAAAGAGAAACACCACATGACCTCACTAATTTATGGATAATAAAGAACATTATAAACTAATGAACAGAAAGATAGATATAGTGAAAGTAAAACAACAACATACAGTCAAATGACAGTGGGGAGGGTAGGTGATCTAGGGGAGATAAGAGATCAACCAAAGAACTTGTATGCATGCATATGAGTACAATCAATGGACACAAAACTCTGGGGAGGGAGGGCATGTATGGGTGGTTGTAGGGGCAATGATAAGCTATGTACATATATAATACCTTAATAAATTAAAAACACTGCATACCAATTATTATAAGATATTGCAAAAATATTACTTATAGAAAAATATATATCTATAACACCAAGATTAAAAGGAAAAATTATCTCAATAATCTAATCTTCCATTTTTTGAAACTAGAAAAACAACAGAAAATGATACTGGAAGCAAATAAACAAACAAACAAAAATAAATAATAACTATGAAATTAGGGATAAAGAAAATTGAGACTAACAAGACACTAGATAGGATTAACAAAAACAACCATTAGTTGTTTGTAAAGAACAACCATATTGACCTGCACTAGGTAGATTGACCAAGAGAATATAACCAAATTACTGAAATCAGAAATGAAAGTGGAGACATTACTACAGAACTTAGGGAAACAAACAAACAAAAAAGATTATGAAGAGGATACTATATCTTATTGTATGCCAATACTTAGATAACCTAGATAAAATGAAAAATTACCATAAAGATAAAATTTATTAAAAATAACTCAAAAATATATAAAATATGAATCTGTACTAATAAAGAAGAATATGCAAATTGCCATACCTCTACAATGCCAACCAGCCAATCAATAGTGAGTATAATAATTAACCCAACAAAAATGGTGGGTTAATTTGCATATACAGGTGTGGAGTGGCTGGTAGTGAGGCTGCTGCTTCCATGCACACCAGCACAAAGTTGCCTGTGTTCCAGGGATAGGCATCCTCAGGCGCCAGGCTGCTTTGAGCCTCTAGGCCTGAGCATAGGTCTTGAGTGGCTGAGGTCCTGGAACTACTCCCTGGCCACTCTGGGCCTACATATGCAGGCGTAGAGCAGCCAGGGTTGGGTGAGAACACCCCTGGGATCCAGGTGCTCTGAGGTGGAACATGCACAAGTGGCCAGAGGCAGAGTGGGCATGTCCCCCACAGTGAGCAAGCAGGCAGCAGACTATGGGGGATTGCTTTCCCCTTGCCAGGGTGGTGAGGGACAAGCAGTCCCCCCATGGAGCTCCCCCAGAGAGCAAACACCAGGGTTATGCTTGCCCCTGGCCCCCTGGCAGCTAAGGGAAATCAGGACCCCAAAGAGAGTAGGCACCAGGGCTTATGGTGGCATCAAGCAGGCAGTTCTGCAGAGAGCGGAGAACCACAGGGAGCAGGCCTAACCAATCAGTAGGACATTATTTGAGGGCTCCCAGATTGGAGAGGGTACAGGTCAGGCTGAGGGACACCCTCCCTCCCCCATGTATGAATTTCGTGCACCGGGCCCCTAGTACTCCTATAATAAATGAAGAGATTGAATTCCTAATTTTCATGGGAGTTAAAAGTTTTTATTTCTCTGAGATCTCACCTGCCCAGGATTTCCATTCTCCATGTGCTTAGAGAAAGTTAAGTTTCAGATCTTGAACTTTTCCAAAAGCACATGACTTTTTAGTGTTGAAACCAGGATTCTCACCCAGGTCATCTCATTCCTGAGCCTTTGCCGTTGGGTAGGCCAATACTCATTTCCAGGGAAATAGTAGGAGAAAGGGCAGTGCCAGTGTAATGACACTTTTCCAAATTTTCTTCTGCAGCAAGTGGCCACCAACAAAGTAAATAGAAAGAATTAAACAAAAGCAATCAGAAAGCTTCATCAGGTTTTGAGAGGGAGCCATGAATTTCTAAGATGCCAGTTGGAAATTTGAAATGTAGTATCATAGCCTCAACATCTCCATCAGAATGGAGGGGATCACAAATCCTTTTGATGATGCATTCATCATTCACTCATTCACTCAACAGACATTAACAGAGGACTTACCAGGCGCCAAAATATTTTCCAACAAAATAAAACAAAAATATTAATGGAGTTTATATTTCAAATGTGGAGAGACAGAAATGAGCTAAATAAGTGAAATACATCAGGTTATAAGTACCATGGAGGACAATAAAACAGGTAAGGAGGAAAGCATAGCAATTCAGATATAATAGTTCCTTTCTTCAGTTTGGAGAAATAAGGGTTACTCTTTTTGTTTGATATACCACACTTCTCAGAACTTGAGTTAAAACACCCAAGCAAAGTAAGTTAATTTTTGTTTCTCCTATCACTTATTTGTTTTATTTTCTTACAAATTATTAACTTTGCAAGGCATGATGTTGCAAGGGCTTGTCTCAGTCTGCACGTCCCTACCCCCATCCTATTGTAGCAGCTGTCTTTTCTATTTTCCCTCTATCTATTGCCAACAAAACAGGCTTGTTCTTTGATAATTGTGAGACTATGTTAAGAAAAAAAATCCCTCTGATGTTTATCCTTTTATTTTCCTCAAATAACTGGTCTAACATCACAAGTGTGAATTTGGGAGTCAGAAGAGCCTGAGTTTAATACTTTAGTTTTATAATTTATTGGCTCTGGACACTTTGGAAAGTTACTTAATGATTTAATGGTATTAAATGAATACAATGGTAGGGAAACAATCTCAAATTGTTATCTAGATTGAGAGGTTGGCACCAAGATATAAATCAATGAAAGTGTCTGAAGAATAGGGCAACAAAATGTCAGTATTATGCTATACCAACACTTCTGGTCATTCCTAGCTCAGTTTTCTAGCTTCCTGTTGGTTCTCAGAACCCTTAATATAATTCATTTTTGCTTAAATTTTCCTGAGATGTTTTGTTTTTCCTAGCTTTTAAATAACTCCAGTAAAAAATCATATATAATAAGCCAATGATGTACATGGCTACTAGTATCAGAGCATGGATTTAAATTTTGGTAATACCACTTAAACTTTCTGGGCCTCAGTTTCATTATTTGTAGAAAGGAGATAATAAAATGGCATCCACATTTTAGTTATTGTGGTAAGTGCCCAATAAACCTTAGGTTTTACTATTGTGTAATTGACTAAACTTTCTTAAATTAAATATTCCTACCCTTGGTCCTTCAATACCATGTTATAGAGAAGAATACCCTGTAACATATGCTGTTCTCAGACATGTGATTTTATTGTATTGATTAGATAAGACCTGCAGAAATGAAGGCTGCTTAAAAGGTTATCTCATGCCAGGACCGGTTTGGCTCAGTGGACAGAGCGTTGGCCTGAGGACTGAAAGGTCCCGGGTTCGATTCCGGTCAAGGGCATGTACCTTGGTTGCAGGCACATCCCCAGTAGGGGGTGTGCAAGAGGCAGCTGATCAATGATTCTCTCTCATCGATGTTTCTAACTCTCTATCCCTCTCTCTTCCTCTCTGTGAAAAATCAATAAAATATATTTTTAAAAAAAGGTTAGCTCAGTTTACATTGTATAGGGCCAGGAGCTACTCCTAGGAAATGTTATTTTAAATTGGTTTTCAATAAATTTTTGCCTATTAGTATGGAATCTTTCGAATGTAATAATGGGGTGTAACTTATCAGGGACAACAAGGTTTACTTTGTATTAATTTAAATAAATTAGGTGTGTGTGTGGTATGAGGGAGGGTTCTCCCTTTGACCTGTTCTTGACAGCTTCTCCTGAAGCATTCTTTCTTGCCCACTCTCTCAATAATTTATTTTCTAGGCAATGATTATCAATACTTTATCTGTTCTCATTTTACCATTGTTTTATGTAATCAAGTCTTCACCAACACTCATATAGTTAAATATTTGACACAATAGCTCTATGGTTCATAACATTCCCACTGACCTGCCTCAGAGTTCTAAAGCATTTCCACAGTATTATTTAACTAGTGTGTACTTTGAAAACACTGAAGACCTTTAAACTCTTTCCATTAAGTACTTTGATTTTTGCATCTGATAGTAGCAAGTTTTGCTCCAGACAGGGTTCAAAGGCCTCTCTCCCTGGTGCTAGGGCAGAACTACTTGAGAAAAATCTCTGCTTTTAATAAAGATGACTAATTATTAGAGGAAATATTTTCCTATTGCTTATCCTAATTTATTCTCCCAGAATTTACTAATATTATGGGAGTCTGGACTTATCCCGCCATGAATCATTCTTTCTAGGAATGTAAGACTTTTACTCATCAAAATACTGTATCTGTAAGGAGAGGATTTGAAAGTCAATTAAATTTTTGACTTGCAGTCATACACACAAAGCATTTAACAGTAGTAGGGGGTGGAGATGTGGATATTTTATTAATATTTTTCATTTTCTCAAACCAGGAATATATGATGCTTTTATAATTATACATTTTTAGAAGTTACAGATACTTCTAAAGCTATTTTCTTAGGAAAATCCCTATATAATTAAAGTCTAATATGCTAAGTGTCTCATCATACTGTTGTCCTTTCAAACAAAGTGTAATCTTACCTAATAATAGAGAAATATATAAATTGACTGTACCTCCACTACACCCACAGCCAATCAAGAGTGAGCATGCAAATTAACCCAACAAAGATGGCCATTAATTTGCATACATACCTGGGTCCCAGGAACCTCCTGGGCACCCAGGTCACTCTCAGCTGGCTATTGGAGGGGCCAAGCCTGGGATCAGAGGGGCGGGGTGAGGGAGGCGCGGGGGAGGGGGGGGGGCATTTCCCAAACCTAAAGCCTGGAGCTTGGGAAGGGGCTGGGCATGCGACCAAATGCAGACCATCCAGAAGTCAGCGCTGGGTTGCCCAGCTGCAACCTGGCCAACTCAACACTGACTGCTCAGGTGTCTGAGGCCCAAAAGTGAGTCAGGGTCTGATCTGCAGCCTCAGTGGAAGCTGTTGATTAGTGTACTCACCTCTCTCTTTCTCTCCCTCTTTCTTTCTGATCTTTACCAGCAGCCAGGCTTTTCTTTCTCTCCCAGCCTCCAAGGGGTTGCTGTTAAGCCCCACCTCTTTGATCAGGCCCAGAGATAGGCCTGGAGATGCTGACTGGCATAGGAACTGACCAATGAGAAACAAATATGGGTGCTGTGGGGAGCCAATGGCTGTCTAGGAGGCAGAGCTTTTGATGATGACTGGCATAGGAACCGACCAATCAGAACCAAAGGTGGGTGCTATGGGGAGCGAATGGTTGTCTAAGAAGTGGAGCTTTTGACGATGGCATAGGAACCTACCAATCAGAACCAAATTGGCCAGCAGAGGAGGGCAGTTGGGGGCAACATCAGGCCTGCAGGAGAGGACAGTTAGGGGTGATCAGGCTGGCAGGAAGAAGCAGTTAGGGGAAATCAGGCAGGCAGGCAGGTGAGCAGTTAGGAGCCAGTGGTCCCAGATTGTGAGAGGGATGTCTGACTGCCACTTTAGGCCTGATCCCTGGGATCAGGCCTGAAATGGCAGTCAGACATCCTCCAAGAGGTCCCAAATTGGAGAGGATGCAGGCTGAGTTGGGGGAATCCCTTCTCCATGCACAAATTTTGTAAACTGAGCCTCTAGTATGGTAATAATATGCTAAAGCCACTCAACAGCTCACTATGATATGCACTGATGACCAGGCAGCAGACGCTCCAACCAGTAGGTTAGCTTGTTGCTGAAGTATCTTAATTTTTCTCTCTAGTTAATCATTCCATTATTAGAGGTCCAGTGCATGAAATAATATGTGGTTAGGGTCCCTAAGTCTAGCCTGTGATCAGGGTTATTTTCCGCCCACTCGCCAGTCACTTGCCACCGCTGCCGCCACTAGCCAACTGGTTCCCCTTGCAGGTCCTTGTCCCGCCCTGCTGCCACCACTGTAAGCCATCCACCTGGTTACCCTCGCAGCCCTCATCCCACCCCTCTGCTGCATGTCAGACACCTGGTTTCCCTCACAGACCCTGGTCCTACGCCTCCACCTTCAGCAGCCAGCAGGTTCCCCTTGCTGGCCCCCCACCTCATTGGGACTGGTCAAGGTGTCATTCCAGTCATTACCATTATGGTCTGGCCTTTTATTACATAGGATGCATGTAAATTTCAAATAATTTCTTCCATCATAAAAGAAAATGTTCTTTGATCTTATGTCCCTGTTAACTGGTATCACATTCTTTTATTCACTTGCACAACAACACTAAAATAATTATTAATAACTGATGTCTCCAATTCCTCTCATTCCATTCTTTATTCTCTCTTATATTCTCTCTTATTATAATTTGCACTATAGGCCTAGCACACAAAATTTGTGCACTGGGGGGGGGGTTGTCTCTCAGCCAAGCCTGCCCCTCTCACAGATTGGGAGTCCTTAGGAGATACCCTATTGACAGGGAGTGGGCATAAGCCACAGTCTGGCCTTCCTCTGCAGGAGGTGATGGGGCTGGTCAGGGTAAGGCGCCAGCCCCATCACCCCACTGCTGCTGCCACTGTCACAGCTGCCAAGGTGTTTTCATCAACACAGACTCCAGTCCCTTCATCATGAAAAAATGACAACCTTCTTTAGGCACTTTCAAGATGGTCTTTCATAGGATATGACATTTCTTTTCTTTCTTTTTTATCCTTATCTGAGGATATGTTTCCATTGCTTTTTAGAGAGCTTGGAAGAGAGGGGGAAAGACATAGAGAAACATCAATGTGAGAGGGACACTTCCACAAAGGGCTAAACAATAAATATTTCTGTGGGCTATAGGATTTCTGTTGCAACTTCTCAATTCTGCTATTATAGTAGAAACACAGCTGTAAACAATACATAAATGAATGAATGGATGTGTCTCTCTTTCAAACTGTATTTGTGGAAATATATGGAAAGCAAAAATTGCCCATGAACTGTAGTTTGCTAACTACTAGTCTACAGGCTAGGTTGAGATATTATTTAGATTCCTCTTAAATTATAGTTGAAGGTAGGGTAAACCTACAGCTTTAATTAGATTGTGCTCATTTATGAACAACTCAATTCCAAAACTTTTATTTTCATTTGGGAAAATATTTGGGATTTGTTGATTTAATTAATTATTGAAACACACAATTTGCTTTTATTTCTGATACTCTTCCAGTTTGCAGCATGCCCTGCCAGTCCACAGTATTGTGTATGATTTGGCCAATTTCTCCTTGTCTTGCCAAAGCTTCTCCATCTGTGGAAGTCCTACATCTTATTATCCTTCCCTTATATAGCCACCTGCCCTCATCCATGGAAACTGCCATAGCACTCTGCTGAGAAAAGAAGGACTCTGTAATTTAGTACAAGTATTCTTTTTGTGACTTCCTTTACTGGTTCCACAAAAGCAAAGATTTCCCCATTGCTCTAATATCCCAACGAGAAACAGATGTTTCATTTTCTTAAAAACCCCTCCCAACTTACTCTTTTATCATTTCAACTAAATTGTTCTCATAAAGGTGTTCAATGACCTCTATGTTGCTAAATCCTATTAAATTCTCAATATTCATACTGACCTATCAATAGCATTTGACACAGTTGATTACAAATTCTTTTTGATAAACATTTTACCTTGACTCCTAGGAAATAATGTTCTTATTTTTTTCCAGCTTCATTGACAAAAAAAAAAAAAGCATCTTAACATTGGCACTCCTCAGGGTTCACTCCTTATCCCTCTTTTATATGCAGTAGAGGCCAGGTGCACAAAATTTGTGCCTGGGGTGGGAGTGTCCCTCAGCCCAGCATGCATTCTCTCCATTCTGGGACCCCTTGAGGGATGTCTAACCACCCATTTAGGCCCGATCCCAGATCAGGCCTAAATTGGGCACTCAGACATCCCTCTCACAATCCAGGACTGCTAGCTCCCATCCACTCGCCTGCCTCTGCCTGATTGTCCCTAACCACTTCTGCCTGCCAGCCTGATTGACGCCTAACTGCTTCCCTGCCAGCTTGATTGCCCCTAACTGCCCTCCCCTGCTGGCCTGGTCACCCTTAACTGCTCTCCCCTGCTAATCTGGTGACCCCTAAATGCCCTCCCTTGATAGCCTGGTCACCTGCAACTACCCTCCCCTGCAGGCCTGGCCTCCCAACTGCCCTCCACTGAAGGCCTGGGTACCCCCCCCAACTGTCCTCCCTTGCAGGCCTGCCCGCCCTAACTGCCCACCACTGCAGGCTTGGTCCTCCCTAACTGCCCTTCCCTCCTGGCCTGGTCTTCCCCAACTACCCTCTTCTGCTGGACCGGTTACCCCTAACTTCCATCCCTGCAGACCTGATCTCTCCCAACTGCCCTCCCTTGCCAGCCTGGTCACCCCTAACTGCCCTCCCTTCTGGCCTGATTGCCCACAAATGCCCTCCCCTGCAGGTCTGGTCCTCCCAACTGCCCTCCTCTGCAGGCCTGGTCTCCCCCAACTATCTTTTCCTGCAGGCCTGGTCCCTCCCAATTGCTCTCCAAACTGCTCTCCCCTGCAGTCCTGGTCCCCCCAACTACTCCCCTCTGCAGACCTGCTCCTCCCTTCAGTCCTGCCCCCACCAACTTCCCTCCCCTGCCCGCCTGGTCACCCCTAACTACCCTCCCTGCTTGCCTGATCACCCACAACTGCCCTCTCCTGCAGGCCTGGTCCCCTCCCCCCCCAACTGTCCTCCTCTGCCGGCATGGTCACCCCTAACATCCCACAACTGTCCTCCCCTGCAGGCTATCTTGTGGCAGCCATCGTGTGTCCACATGGGGGCAGTCATCTTTGACCACATGGGGGAAGCCATCTTGTATCTTGGAGTGAGAGTCAATTTGAATATTACTCTTTTATTAGATAAGATAAAAACTTCCTTGATTAAATCCAGTCTCATGGCTTTAAATATCATCATTATGCTGAAAAAAAAACCCAACTTTAAATTTTCACTTCATCTCTCTCACAAACATCAGATTTTTATGTCCAATTGTATCCTTGATATCTCTGAATGCTTTATACACCTCAACTCAATTTATCTAGAATGGAACTTAATTTTCTACCTAATACTAGGTCTACCTAGAAAGTTCCCCATATTAGGTAATAGAAATTCCATGTTTCAGTTGCACAGGGCAAATTTGACCTCTTTTTGTTTTCACAGCCCACATGCAATCCATCAGCAAATTATTTGGTTTTTATTTCAAAATATAATCAGAATTCAACCATTTGTCATCATCTAAACTTCCACTACTCTGGTCCAAACAGTTATTTTATTTTCCTGGGTTATTGCCTTAGCCTCCTAACTAATTCCTCTGTTTCCCACCTTTACCTACCTCCCCTTCACCATAGATACAACTTATTTTCAATGAAGTTCCTATAATAATCTTTTTATAGTATGAATTAGATTATATAGCTATTCTGCTAAAAAATCATCCAGTAGGTTCATATTTCATTCAGATAAGCCCCAGTCTTTATCCACCAGGACCTTCATGTTCTCTGTTCCAAAAGCTTTTTATTTGTCTTCTCTCTTGGAATTATCCTCTTTTAATTTCTCTATGCCATCCACATTAACCTCCTTGTTGTTTTTGTACCTATGTGCCAAACACACTCTTACTTTAGGATATGTGCACTGGCTCTTTACTTTACTTGGAATGCTTTTACCCATATCCTTGATTAACAAAGATTTTCTCTTCAAATCTTTGCTCAAAATCATCTTCTCAATGAGACCTATTATGACAAAAAATTATTTAACATTTCAAACTGTTTCCTTTTACTGAAATTTTCTGACAAAATATAAACGTTGATATGTTGCTACAATATGAATGAAATTTGAGACTATTATGCTAAGTAAAATAGGTCATTCACCAAAAGACAAATACTGCATGATTCTACATATGTAGAATCACTTAGATTCTAAAGTAGTCACTTAGAAATGAAAAGTAGAATGTTGGTTGCCAGAGGATAAGGGGAAAAGAGAGAGAAGTTTTACTGTTCAATGGTCATAGAGTTTTGATTTTGCAAGATAAACAGCATTCTAAAACTTTGTTGAACAACAATGTACATACAGTTAATATATTGTATTGTATAGTTAACATATTGTATTGTACACTTAAGATGGTAAATTTTATGTCAAAATAAAAAATTGTGAAAAAGTCATTTAAAATAAAATTTAACAAATTAAAGAGAAAAATCAATTATAAGAGTTAAATACTGCCATTAAATATAATAGTGTCAATTGTCCATGACATAATACTCCTAAGTATATATGTATTTAACAATAAAACATCAAAAATATGTGAGACAACTCATTCATGATGAACACTTCGGATGAACACTTGGGATGCTTCCAACTCTTGGATATGGGGCGAATATATTATTTTTAATAGTGTTTTGAGTTTCTTTGGATAAATTCTCAGAAGTGGAATATCTGGGTCATAAACCAGTGTCATTTTTAACTCTTTGAGGTAACTCTATACTGCTTTCCATATTGGCTTCAACAATTTGCATTCCACACTTCTCTCCACATCCTCACCAGCACTTCTATTGATGATAGCCATTCTAACAGGTATGAGGTGATATATCATAGTGGTTTTAATTTATATTTCTGTCATGATGAGTGACAATGAGCATCTTTTCATATGTCTATTGACCATCTGCGTATCCTCTTTGGAAAATGTATATTCAGGTCTTTTGCCCATTTTTTAATTACATTGTTTCCTTGTTTGTTTTCAGTGTTGAGTTGTATGAGTTTTTATAAATTTTGGTTATTAATCTCTTATCAGATGTATTATTGGAAAATATGTTCTCCCATTCAATAGATTGTCTTTCTATTTTGTCAACAGTTTCCTTTGCTGTGTAAAACCTTTTAGTTTAATGTAGTCCCATTTGTTTATTTTCTATTTTGTTTCCCTTACCTGAATAGATATATCAGAAAAATATTCATATGAGAAATGTCTGATATTTTGGTGCTTATATTTTCTTCTAGGGATTTTATGTCTTTAATCCATTTCATTTAAGTCTTTAATCCATTTTAAATTTATTCTTGCATATACCGTATTTGCCGGCGTATAAGACGATTTTTTGGCCCTGAAAAATACCGTATTTGCCGGCATATAAGAGACTGGGCATATAAGATGACCCCCTAAAATTTCCACTAAAAATACACAGTTTGTTATATACTCACCGTATAAGACTACCCCCCACTTGGAGGCATATTTTTCAGGGCCAAAAAATTGTCTTATAAGCCGGCAAATACGGTAGTGTAAGAAAGTGGTCTAGTTTCATTTTTTAAAATGTAATTGTCCAATATTCCAAACACCTTTTTTGTAGTTAATGTTCAACCAAAGATATTTATAAATTGATATTTAGACAGAGTGGAAGGGGGGAATAGAGAGAGAGAGAGAGAGAGAGAGAGAGAGAGAGAGAGGGAGAGAGAAAGTGATATGAAAGAGAAACATTAATTGGTTGCCTACTGCATCCACCCCAACTGGGGCTAGGAATCAAACCCACAACCTACATATATTACATTTACAAGGAATCTAACCAGTGACCATTAAGTGCACAGGCTGACACTCTAAAGCCACTGAGAAATACCAGTCAGGACCCAACACCATTTATTGAATAGGCTACATTTACTTCGTTGTATATTTTTGCCTCCTTTGTCAAATATTAATTGACTATAAAGGTGTGGGCTATTCAAAGCAGGAAGTTTTGCCTTTTGCAACATCATTGATGGGCCTGGACAGCATTATGCTAAGTGAAATAAACCAGAGAAAGACAAGTCCCATATGATTTCACTCATATGTGAAATCTAATGAACAAAATGAACTAACAAGCAAAATAGAGAAAGAGTTACAGATAGAGAACAAGCTGACAGATGGGGGTTGAGGCTGAATGGGAGGTGGTATTTGGGTTGATAAAAAATGAGAGAGAAAATGTATGGACACAGAAAATAATGTGGTGATTGCCAGGGAGAGGGGGGAAAAAGAAGTGAAGAAAAGTATGGAGGATAAGTGGTGATAGTTGAAAACTCAATTTGGGATGATGAACACACAATACAATGTAAAAATGATGTGTTATAGAATTGTAGACCTGAAACCTGTATAATTTTGTTGACCAATGTCACCTTAATAAATTCAATGAAAAGGAAAGACATATGAGGCAAAAGCTTATAGAACTTTAAAAAATAGACAAATTCAATATTATACTTTGAGACTTCAGAAAAAAATCTGTCAATAATTGATAGATAAAGCATGCAGTCAATCAGTAATAATATAATTATCTAAACAGCACAATCAGCTTGATTGAATTGACCTTAATAAAGCAGATATGGTACACATGCAAAGCAGAATACTGCTCAGCCATAAGAAAAGACAAAATACTGCCAACTATAACAACATGGATGGGCCTAAAGCATATTTTGCTAAGTGAAATAAGTCAGTTAGAAAAAAACTAAGAACCATGTGATTTCACATATGAAACCAAAACTCATGGATACATACAGCAGTATGGTAGTTGCCAGAGGGTGGGAGTAAGAATTTGGGGATGGAGCAGGCCTAGTATATGGTTATGGAAGATGGTTCGACGTTGAGTGGTGGGCATTCAGTAGACAGTGTGGGGGAGTGGGAATGGAGTGGAGGGGATCAATTAAGGAAAATAAAAGTATAACTCTAATACTTTCAACAATAAATGTAAATTTAAAAATAAAATTATCAGAAAATAAATATCTTCTTAGATAAGAAAAAGTTAAGGAAGAAGGCAGGATATTCGTTTTCATTGCTCTTATTCTACATAGTATCAGAAGTCCTAGCCACAGCAAGAATCTGAAAAGAAATAAAATGCATCTAATGGGAAGGAAGACTTGTAAACATAATAGATCTACCTAATACACAGAAATAAAGACAGATAGGCATTTTGGGGAGACAAAGAAATAAGCCCTAAATAACAGATTAGGAGAAATAAAGAGATTTCCAGAGAAGAAAAAGCTAAAGGAGTTAATTACTACTAAACCAGTATTATAAGAAATGTCAGAGGTCTTCTTTAAGAAGAAGAAAGAGAAAAAAGTAGAACATAGTTATACAGAAAAAAATGACAATAAATATGTACTTATCAATAATTACTTAAAATAGAAATAGATTTATTGAATGGATAAGAAAAACAAGTTGCCATATATGTGTTGTCTACAAGAGATCCACACACACAGATTAAAAGTAAATTGATGGAAAAAAGTTATTTCATTAAAATGGAACAAAAAAACCAAAAATCTGGGGTAAATCTATATTCTTAGCAGCACAATTTAGTTAAAATTTGGAAACAGCCTAGATGCCCATCATCAGATGAATGGATTAGAAAACTGGCACATCTACACAATGGAATACTACACTGTTTTAAAAAGAAGAAATTCTTACCATTTGCAAGAGCACTGATGGAACTGGAGAGCATTATGCTAAGTGAATAACCTAGTCAGTGAAAAATAAATGACACATGATCTTACTCATTTTTGGAATATAAAAAACATTATAAACCGTTGAACAAAAATAGGGGCAAAGAAGCATTGAACAGAATGTCAAACTATAGTGGGAATGCAGGGAAAAGTTGGGACGGGGTAAGAAATCAACTGAAGGACTTCTATGCATGTGTATAAGCACAACCAACTGATACAAGACACTGGGGGACAGGGAGAGTGAGAGCAAGTGACAGGGGGTAAAGGAAGCTGAGGAGAGGTCAATGGGAAAAAAGGAGATATATATACTACTGTTTGCAATACTTAAACAATAAAATGTTTTTAAAATGTGCATGGCACTGAAATAAAACAGAAAAAGAAAGCAGGGATAGAAATACTTATATCAGACAAAATACACTTTATTTTTTTAAATTTTATTTTTATTTTATTAAGGTATTATATGTGTACATAGCTTACCATTGCCCTGCCCACCTTCCATTCATGCCCTCCCTCCCCAGAGTTCTGTGTTCATTGGTTGTACTTATATTCATGCATACCAGTCCTTCGGTTGTTCTCTTATCTCCCCCCAGGTCTCCTTCCCCTCCCCGCTGTCATTTGACAATCTGCTAGTTTTATGGTGACTATCTCAAAATCACCTGAATAGAATCCGCTCCTATTTGGGAGGCTGCTTGTTTTATGGTGACTATCTCAGGACCACATGAATAGAGTCCACTCCTCCTCTGGTTCACACCGCCCCTACCCCCGGGTCCCACTGCTTCCACTGGGACACACGGCTCACCCGGGGCACACGGCCCCCTGAGACACACGGCTCTCCCGGGAGACCCGGACCCCTTGGGGCGCACGGCTCACCCAGGGCACACAGGCCCCTGGGACACATGGCTCACCCGGGGCACATGGCTCCCTGGGACACACGGCTCACCCAGGACACCCAGCCCCCTTGGGGGACTCAGTTCACCCGGGGCACATGGCCCCCTGGGACACATGGCTCACATGGGGCACATGGCCCCCCTGGGACACTCGGCTCACCCAGGACATCTGGCCCCTTTGGGGGGCATGGCTCACCTGGGGCACACAGCCTCCTGGGACACACGGCTCACCCAGGGCACATGGCCCCCTGGGACACACGGTTCACCCAGAGCACACAGCCCCCTGGGACATAAGGCTCACCCAGGGCACACGGCCAACTGGTACACATGGCTCACCCAGGGCACACAGCCCCTCTGGGGCGCTGGGGTCGCGAATTGGAGGTGCCGCACTAGCTCCTCGCTTGCATGACGGGCAGGCTGGGATGGCTGCAGGCGGGCTGAGATGGATGCAGGGGGGGAGACCGCCCTCAAAGGTGCCTTGTTCAGTGCGGAAGCGGAGCAGCTTCGGACATGGAGGTTAAGTTCTGAGGCAGCCCACTCCCTGAGCCCGGGGCGTAGTGAGCTCTGTTCTCAGTGGATTTCCTTTATTCGTGGTGGCGGTGGTGGTGACGGGTATGTCAGGGACGGTCGGTCCTGAGGTTCAATTTCCACTGTAGTTTTAAAGTTCACCTGGTGGCAGTGATGGAAGCTTCGGCCTGGTCATGCGGCAGCGGAGGAAGGACTCGCTGGGGCCAGGAATGGAAGGCGCCATGCCATCTCCACACCAGCATGCAGGGTGTTCTGGGAAGGTTGTGGGTGGGCTGAGATGGCTGCAGGCAGAGAGATCACCCTCAATGGTGTCTCCTTTGGTGCAGAAGTGGAGCTGCTGTGGACGCAGCGGCTAAGTTCTGAAGCCGCACTCTCCCTGAGCCTGGGGTGGAGTGAGCTCCGTTCTCGGTGGATTCCTATCATTGAAGGCGGCGGCGGGTGCGGCAGTGATGGTAGCTCCTGTGGTTCAATTTCTCCCGTAGTTTTAAAATCCACATGGTGGTAGCGGTGGAAGCTTTGGCCCGGCCATGCGGCGGTGGAGGAAGGACTCCCTGGGGCCACGAATGGAGGGCGCTGTGCCAGCTCCTCACCAGCACGGCATGCATGTAGGCTGGGCCGAGCTGGCCGCGGGCTGGGAGACACTGCGCCAGCTCCCCACCAGCACGGTGGGCAGGCTGGGACAGCTGCAAGCCGGGATGGTTGCAGTTAGGGAGGTCGCGCTCACAGGCTTCTTGTCCAGGCAGGAGGCGGAGTTGCGGCGGAGGTTCCACATCAGCTCCCTGGCTTCCACAGCGGCCAGCACTGCTGGCCCACTCCCTGGGCCCCGGGGCGGAGCGAGGTCTGGCTTCCCTCATTCCCGGCGGCAGTGGCTCCAGCTGGTCCGGTTTCACCGTAGTTTTAAACTCCACATGGCAGCAGTGGCGTCCTCTTTTGTGTCTAGTTGTAGCCTTCCCATTTCGCCAGCTTTCCTGTGGGTCTGGTGTGATCCCTTTCGATTTTAGCTGTTGTTTTTTTTCCAAATTGTTGAGGAGGTGGCAGCTTATGAGACTACCTAGGCTGCCATCTTGTTTCGGTTCCCTGACAATATACACTTTAAAAAATGGTGACAATAAGAGACATGAAGGAACACCACATAATGATAAAGAGAGCCTTTCAGTAAGAGGGTAAAACACTTTTAAACATTTATGCACCCAACATAGGAACAACTCAATATATAAGGGAAATTTTGATGAACATAAAGGGAGAAATAAACAGTAATATAATGATTAACAGGGGATTTTAACAACCCATTGACAAAAATGGATAGATGTTCCAGATAGAAAATCAACAAAGAAAAATGGCCTTAAATAATACACTAGATCACCTTGATTTAATTGATATCTTCAGAGTATTTCACCTTAACCTATAGAATATACATTTGTTTCATATGCATATGGAACGTTTTCTATATAGACCACATTTAAGGACACAAAATAAACCTTAGTAAGTTTAAGAAAATTGAAATTTTGTAAAGCATGTTCTCTGACTTCCATTATTATGTTTACCGGTTTAAAACTAGAAATCAAGCACAAGAAAAAAACACACACAAACATATAGAAGCAAATTAAACAGTGATTGAATTAACAATGTGATAAAGGAAAAAATAAAAATACCTTGAAACAAAAGAAAATGGGTACACTACAACTCAAAATCTATGGGCCACAGTCCAAGCAGTCCTAAGAAGTAAATTCATAGCATTACAAGCCCACATCAAGAAACAAGAAAAATATCAAATAAAAAACCTATCATTATACCTGCAAGCATCAGAGAAAGAAAAACCAACAAAGCTCAAACTGGACAGAAGAAAGGAAATAATAAAAACCAGAGCAGAAATAAACAAAATAGAGCTTAAAAACAATACAAATGATCAATGAAACCATGAACTGGTTCTTTGAAGAGATAAACAAGATTGACAATTTTTTAACCAGACTCATCAACAAAAAAAGAGGATATAAATACATAAAATCAGAAATAAAAAAAGAAGTAAAAACTGACAACACAAAGGATTGTAAGAAAATAATATGAACAATTATAGACAAATAAATTGTACAATCAGGAAAAAATGGATAAATTCCTAGAATCATAAACATTTCCAAAACTGAATCAAGAAGAAAAAAAAATCTAGACTGATTAAACCAATGAAATTGAAGCAGTAGTACTACTACTACTACTACTACTAATAATAATAATCTCTAACAAACAAATGTCCTGCACTGAATTGCTTTACTATTGAATTTTAGCAAACTTTTAGAGAATAAATAACACCTATTCTTTTCACACTTTTCAAAAATTCAGGAGGAAGAAATACTCTAAAACTCATTTTATGAGGCAGGCATAATCCTATTTCTAAAACTCATAAAGACACTAAAAAAAAAAATTATATCCCCGATGAACAGGGATGCAAAAATCCTCAACAAAGTATTAGCAAACACAACCCAACACACTGGGGGAAGGGGTGAGGGCATGTGTGTGTGTGTGGGCGGGGGGGTGTTCGGGGATGCAGGGGGAAGGTCAATAGGGGCAAAAAGGAGAATATGAACTACTATTTTTAATACTTTAAACAATAAAATAAAAAAATTAAAAAGATTATACACCATGATTGAGTGGGATTCAATTTTTTGGATTCAAGATTGTTATAATATCTGCACATCTATAAACTTGATAGACCACATAATCAAAATGAAGAATAAAAATCAGGAAAAAAAACATTTGAGAAAATCCATCACCCGTTTATGAAAAAACAAAAATCACAACAGTCAGCAAAGGGTGAATAGAAGGAACATAACTTAATAAAGGCCATATGTAACAAACATACAGCTAACATAATACTCAGTATGGGAAAACTAAAGCATGTCCCTTAAGATATGGAATTAGAAAGGGATGCTTGCTTTTACCACTCTTATTCAACCTAGTATTGGAAGTCTTAGACTCACAAATAAGACAATAAGAATTAAAAGGTATATAAATTGGATAGGAAGAAATAAAATTATTATTATTTGCAGAAGATATGACATTGTATATAGAGAATCCTAAAGGTACCACCAAAATATTACTAGAAGTGATAAAAAATCAGTAAAGTAGCATGATACAAATAATAATACAGAAACACATCTAATTTTTATACAGCAATAGTGAACTATCAGAAAGGGAAACAAAGACAACAATGCAATTTATAATTATATAAAAAACAATTAAAATACCAAGGAGATAAAAGACCTGTACTAAGAAAATTAGAAGACACTGTAGAAAGAAATGGAAGAAGATACAATTTAATTATATGTATATACTGTGCTTATGGATAAGAAAAATTAACATCATTATAATTTTCATACTATCCAAATAAATTTATAGATTCAATGCCATTCCCATCAAAATATCAATATTGTATTTCATAGAACTAGAATGAATAATCCAAACATTTATATGGAACCAAAAAGAGCCTGAATAGCCACAGCAATCTTGGAAAAGTAGAACAAAGTTGGAAAAATCATATTACCTGATATTAAATGATCCTAAAAGGCCACACTAATCAAAACATCATGGCACTAGCATAAAAACAGACATACAGAACAATAGAACATAACAGAGAGCCCAGAAAACAAACCTACACCTTTACAGTCAATTAATATTTGGCAAAGGAGGCAAAAATCTACAATGAAGTAAAGGCAATTAATTCAATCAATGTTATTGGGAAAATTAGATATAGATACATGAAAAAAATGAAACTAGACTTATTTCTTACACCATACACAAGAATAATCTCAAAATAGATTAACACTTAGATGTAAGATTCAAAACTATAAAAATCCTAGAAAACATAGCACATACAATCTTGGATATGTCTCATAAATTTGTTTTTCTGATATACCTCCTTGGGAAAGATACAGAAATAAAAATAAGCATATGGGACTACAACAAACTAAAATATCTGCTCATTAAAGGCAACTATCAACAAAATGAAATGACCACTCACTGAATAAAAGAACATACTCACAATGACATACCTCATAAGGGATTAATATCCAAAGTTTAGAACTCATACAATTAAACAATAAATGAACAAATAATCAAAATAAAACAATGGGCAAAAGATCTGGATAAATACTTCACAAAAGTGGATATACAGATGGCCAAAAATTACATGAAAAGATGATCAATGGCACTAATAATCAGAGAAATGCAAATTAAAATAATAATGAGAAATTACCTCACACCTGTGAGAATGGCTTTGATCAATAAGTCCACAAATGGGGGGGCTCAGAAAATGGCGGAAGAATAGGTAGGCAAGTTCTGACCCAGGTCCCGAAGAGGAAGGAGAAAGCACCCGAGGGTCGCACTGGAAGTGCCGGTCAACAAGCCAAGAGAAAGGCGAACACCTGGAGAAATTGGAGGGTACCTGATCAGGGTGTCCCTGACAAGTAAGCACCCACAGCCCGATCCTTTCCTGGAGCTACATAAGAGCGAAGACGGGGAAACTTCGCCATCTTGATGGAAAGAGATTAGGATTAGAGGAAGACCACCAAGTAGCTATTCGCCACTATATGCTGACCACAATCAGCGCGAACGCTTGGATTCAAAGGAGAGCTCCACCCCAGGGTGAAAAAACAGATTTTGCGGAGATCCAGTGAGTTCCCAGCAGCGCTTCCCAGCACAGAGCACGCATCCCCCGCGCAGCACCTCGCTCACAGCAGCCCTTGTGGTGCGCACCACCCCGCGCACACCAGGCGCACAGAGGGGTCTGTGTTTATAAGAAACCAGAGCGGGACTGGAGGCACCCCTGACTGCGGTCAGGACTCCTAAGTGGGGGGATATCTAAGGAGCAGTACGTCTGGATCTGACTCAGAGAGAGTTACAGGCGAGTGTGGTCGGCTCCTCCTGCCCAACCCCCACCCCTCCATAGTTCAGGGACACAGAGAGGGGAAAAAAGCAAGAAAGGCCTCAGAACCCTGGCTCTCTGCCACCAAGAAACACCGCCACCTAGAGGCTACAGTACATATGGACTCTAGAACTGCTTTAAAAATCAAGACCCGATTACAACACGGAAGAAACATTGGGAATTGCAATTAACGCCCAGACTGGGAACTGGTGAGCTAGACAGAACAACAGAGGAAGTGAATGACCTTCATAACTGCAAATTTTATTTAATTTTTGATTTTGATTTTCTAATTGTTTAATTTTTTCTGTTTTTGTTTTGATTTTTAAGTTACATTAGTTGCAAAGTTTACTTAAGAAGATTTTTTTCATCTTTCCTCACTTGATTTTACCTTTTTAATTAATTTGCTTTTATATGTAATCAATATTGTTACTACTACTATTTTGCCCTTTTTATCTTTTTTATCTTATTTTCTTTTGTTTATTTTTATCATTAACCTTTAAGTGCCTTATTATATACTTTTTTTTCTTTCTTGTTTTTTCTTTTCCCTTTTTTTCCCCTTTGGGATTACTATTCAACAGACTATTTATACCTTTCCTTCTCCAACGCTCTATTCTAACTCAACCCTACCTTTATGCCATCACTCTCTTCCCAACCCTTTCTCTTTGGTGTCCTGCTTATCTTAACTCTTTACTGCTCTAGATTTTCCCTATTTTTTCTATTTACCCCCTCCTAAAATTTCACCTTCAAACTGCCAACCCCCTACTCCAAGCCCATTCACACCTACCTTGTCACTGTCCTAAAAAAAAAAAAAATCCTTCTCTCTACCCCTTTGTAGTTGTATGCTAAATGCTAACTATATCAAAGTTTTATGCTTTTTTGTAAGATTGGTTTGCTTATTCTTTTTATTTGCTTGTATGATTTTGTTAGCTGGGTTCTAGTAACCTTTATTGGAGGATATTAATATTGCAAACGCTTTTCTGTTCAGTGCCTTGTGTGTTGTACCTGGTTGTGTTGTATTTTGTACCTTTAAATCTAAGAAAGAGAGAGAGAACTACATAAACAGGCATCCTAAAAAGATCATGGGGAGGCTAAGAAACAACCCGCCAATGAAAGAAAACCAGCCATCACCAGAAAAGGAAGTAAACGATTTAGAGGCAAGCAACCTACCAGAGCAGGAATTCAGAGCAATGATCATGGGATGGCTAAAAAGAATGGAAGACAAATTTGACAATATGAGTAAGACCCAAGAGGAAATGAAGAAGAACCAAGAGGATCTGAAGAAGAACCAAGAGGAAATGAAGGTGACCCAAGAAGAAATGAAAAATGACATCGCTTCTATGAAGAATTCAATAGAAAGCATCAAGAGTAGACAAAAGAAGCACAGGACCGCATCAGTGAGCTAGAAGACAAGATGGAAAAAAATACCCAATTAGAGCAACTGCTAGAAAAAAAAATCAAAAAACAGGAGGAGAGCCTACAGGAGCTTTGGGACAATACAAAACAAAACAATATTAGAATAATAGGGGTCCCAGAAGGAGAGGAAACTGAGCAAGATATGGAAAAAGTATTTCAAGAAATAATGACAGAAAACTTTCCTGAGATAGAGAAGAAAAAACCGACACAAATCCAAGATGCTTGAAGAGTCCCCAACAAAATGAACCCCCAAAGATCAACACCCAGACACATCATAGTTAAACTGGCAAAAAACATTGACAAAACCAGAATCTTAAAAGCAGCCAGAGAGAGACAGAAAGTTACATATAAAGAAATCCCCATCATACTAGCAACTGATTTCTCAACAGAAACTCATCAGGCCAGAAGGGAATGGGATGACATATACAAAGTCATGCAAAGGAAGGGTCTGAACCCAAGAATACTGTACCCTGCAAGGCTGTGAATCAAAATTGAAGGTGTAATCAGGAGCTTCACTGACAAAAACAGACTAAAGGAATTTATCTCCACCAAACCAGCAATGCAAGAAATGCTAAAGGGTCTACTGTATAAATAAAAACATAGGAAGCGAAGAAGAAACACAGGGGGATAGAATAAACATGTCATCAAATACCTACCTATTAATAATTACTTTAAATGTAAATGGTTTAAATGCTCCAATCAAAAGACATAGGGTAACAGATTGGATAAGAAAGCAAAACCCATACATCTGCTGTCTACAAGAAACCCACCTCAGAAAAAAAGACGCCCACAGACTGAAGGTGAAAGGATGGAAAAAGGTTTTCCAGGCAAACGGAAATGAAAAAGAAGCTGGGGTAGCAATACTTATATCTGACAAATTAGATCTCAAAGTGAAGGACATAACAAGAGACAATGAAGGCCACTTCATAATACTAAGGGGAGCAATACACCAAGAAGAAATAACCCTGGTAAACACATATGCACCCAATACAGGAGCACCCAAATACATAAAAAAAACTGCTGGAAGACATTAAGGGAGATATTAATAGCAATACAATCATAGTAGGAGATTTTAATACCCCACTGTCACCTTTGGACAAATCATCTGAACAAAAAATCAGCAAAGAAATATCCATGCTAAATGAAACACTTGACCAGATGGAATTAATCGACATCTTCAGAACATGTCACCCCAAAGCCACAGAATACACATTCTTCTCAAGTGCACATGGGTCATTTTCAAAGATAGATCATATGCTGGGACATAGGCAAAGTCTCTTCAAATTCAAGAAGATAGAAATCATATCAAGCATCTTCTCAGATCATAGTGGCATAAAATTGGAAATCAACTACAATAAAAATAATCCAAGGAAATCAAACACATGGAAACTGAATAGCATGCTATTGAACAAGGACTGGGTTATCAGGGAAATCAAGGAAGAAATTAAAAACATCATGGCAACAAATGACAATGAAAACACAACAATCCAAAATCTATAGGACACAGCAAAAGCAATCTTGAGAGGGAATTTCATATCTCTGCAAGACTATTCTAAAAGACTAGAAAAAACGGTAACAAATTATCTAACTCTACAACTCAAACAGTTAGAAAAAGAGTAACAAGAAAAGCCCACTGTAAGCAGAAGGAAGGGAATAACAAAAATCAGAGCGGAGATAAATGGCATTGAGACAAAGAAACAATACATAAAATCAACAAAACCAAGAGCTGGTTCTTTGAAAGAATAAACGAGATTGATGAACCTCTAGCCAGGCTAATCAAGAAACAAAGAGAGAGGACCCAAATAAACAAAATCAGAAACGAAAGAGGTGAAATAACAACAGACCCCACCGAAATACAAAGGATTGTTACAAAATACTATGAACAACTCTATTCCAACAAACTGGACAACCTGGAGGAAATGGACATATTCCTAGAAAAATATAACCTGCCAAAACTCAATCAGGAAGAATCTAAAAATCTCAACAGACCAGTTACTTGGGAAGAAATTGAAACAGTCATCAAAAAGCTGCCAGCAAACAAAAGCCCAGGGCCAGATGGCTTTACAGGAGAATTTTACCAAACATTCAAGGAAGAACTAAAACCTATCCTCCTCAGACTTTTCAAAAAAATTCAAGAGTGAGGACCACTTCCAAACTCCTTTTATGAAGCCAGCATCACCCTAATACCAAAACCAGATAAAGATAAGACAATGAAAGACAATTACAGGCCAATATCCCTCATGAACATAGATGCCAAAATCCTCAACAAAATTCTAGCAAATCGGCTCCAACAGAACATCAGAAAGATCATACACCATGACCAAGTAGGATTTATTCCCGGAATGCAAGGATGGTACAATATACGCAAATGAATAAACGTGATACATCACATAAATAAACTGAAAGTTAAAAATCATATAGTCATATCAATTGATGCAGAAAAGCCATTTGACAAAATCCAACACCCTTTCCTGATAAAAACTCTCAACAAGATGGGAGTACAAGGATCATATCTCAACATTATAAAAGCTATATATGATAAACCCACAGCAAATATCATACTCAATGGGCAAAAACTAAAACTAGTCCCCCTGAAAAGAGGAACAAGACAGGGATGCCCACTCTCACCACTTCTGTTTGACATAGTACTGGAAGTACTAGCCATTGCAATTAGAGAAGAAGAGGAAATAAAAGGCATCAAAATTGGAAAAGAAGAAGTGAAGTTGTCCCTATTAGCAGATGACATGATATTGTACATAGAAAACCCAAAAGACTCCATCAAAAAGCTAATAGACTTAATAAACGAATTTGGCAATGTAGCAGGATACAAAATCAACGCCAAGAAATCTATGGCATTTCTATACACCAATAGTGAACTCATAGAAACAAAGACTAAAAAAGCAATCCCATTTACCATCGCACCAAAAAAATTGAGATACCTAGGAATAAATTTAACTAAGGAGTTAAAAGACCTATATGCTGAAAACTACACGACACTGAAAAAAGGGATAGAGGAAGATGTAAACAGATGGAAGAACATACCATGTTCCTGGATTGGTAGAATCAACATCATCAAAATGTCCATACTTCCCAAAGCAATTTATAAGTTCAACGCACTCCCTATTAAAATACCAACAACATTATTCACAGACCTAGAAAGGACTCTCCAAAAGTTTATTTGGAACAATAAAAAGACCCCGAATAGCCACAGCAATTCCGAGAAAGAAGAGTAAAGCAGGAGGTATCTTAATACCAGATCTCAAGCTGTATTACAAAGCCACTGTTCTCATAACAGCCTGGTACTGGCACAAAAACAGACATATAGATCAATGGAATAGAATAGAGAATCCAGATATCAATCCAAATCAATATGCTCAATTAATATTTGACAAAGGAGGCATGAGCATACAATTTAGTCAAGACAGTCTCTTCAGTAAATGGTGTTGGGAAAATTGGACAGATACTTGCAAAAGAATGAAAATAGAGCACCAACTTACTCCATACACAAAAATAAATTCGAAATGGATACAGGACTTAAACATAAGATGGGAAACCATAAAAATACTCGAGGCATCCACAGGCAGCAAAATCTCAGATAAATGCCAAAAGAACTTCTTCACTGATACTGCCCCTAGGGCAATGGAAGCTAAAGAGAGAATGAACAAATGGGACTACATCAAAATAAAAAGCTTTATTACAGCAAAAGAAACCATCAACAAAACAAGAAGAAGTCCCACGGTATGGGAGAACATATTTGCATATTATATCACTGATAAATGTTTAATCTCCAACTTCTACAGACAGCTTACACAACTCAATAAAAGGAAAATAAATGATCCAATTAAAAAATGGGAAACGGACCTGAATAGAATCCTCTCAAAAGAGGACAGAAGGAAGGCCAAGAGGCACATGAAAACATGCTCAAAGTCCCTAATCATCCGAGAGATGCAAATCAAAACAACAATGCGGTACCATCTCACACCTGTCAGAATGGCCAACATCAACAAAACAACAAATGACAAATGTTGGCGAGGTTCTGGAGAAAAAGGAACCCTCGTGCACTGGTGGTGGGATTGCAGGTTGGTGCAACCACTGTGGAAAACAGTATGGAGCTTCCTCAAAAAACTGGAAATGGAACTCCCATTTGACCCAGTAATCCCACTACTAGGAATATACCCTAAGAAACCAGAAACACCAATCAGAAAGGATATATGCACCCCTATGTTCATAGCAGCACAATTTACAATAGCTAGGATTTGGAAACAGCCTAGGTGCCCGTCAGCAGATGAATGGATCAGAAAACTATGGTACATCTACACCATGGAATACTATGAGGCCATAAAAAGGAAGGGATTTTCATCATTTGCAGTAACCTGGATGGAATTGGAAAGCATCATGCTGAGTGAAATAAGCCAGTCAATGAAAGAGAAACACCACATGACTTCACTCATTTATGGATATTAAAGATCATTATAAACTAATGAATAGAAAGATAGATATAGAGACAGTAGAACAACAAGCAGACTGTCAAATGACAGCGGGGGAGGGGAGTAGGGAGATCTGGGGGTGATAGGGGATCAACCGAAGGACTGGTATGCATACATAAAAGTACAACCAATGGACATAGAACTCTGGGGAGGGAGGGCATATATGGGGGGGGGCAATGGTAAGCTATGTACACATAATACCTTAATAAATTAAAAAAAATAAGTCCACAAATGACAAGTATGTTTGAAGAGGATATAGTGGAACATCTCATGCACTGTTGGTTGAAAGACAGATTGGTATAGCCACTATGGAAAACAATATGAAGGTTTCTCAAAAAATGAAAAGTTAAACTGCCTATGACCCCACAAATCCACTTCTGGGTATATATCTAAAGAAACCCAAAACATTAAATAGAAAGAAAATATGCACTCCTACATATTATCCTACAATGAATTGCAGTGTTATTCACTAGCTAAGCTATTGAATCAACCCAAATAAATGAGTGGATAAAAAAACCTTGGTTCATATACCATCCTATATAATACTAGTAAAAGGTTAATATGAAAATAGACCAAATGTCAAACAACTGAACAACCAGTTGCTCTGAAGTTCACTGAACACCAGGGGTCGTGTGCGGAATGTAGCAGGTGTGTGTATCAGACACCAGAGCACAGAACATGGCAGGCATCAGTCACCACAGGATGGTGGAGCAATTGAGCAGGGTTGCCAGACCAAGGCAACAGCTCATTGCTGTCATCAGGAAAAGCCTCTGGTGGTAACTGAAAATTCTTTGGGCCTATGCACTGCAGTCCTACCCAGTACTAGCACTTGCTGCCAGCGCCAGAGCTGCCACTCACACGCACTGCCAGTGCCTGATTCTGGCCTCAATTGCTTGGCACTATCAGTGGGTTAGAGTGGCTGCTGCCTGTCTCAGTCACCCCTCAGAGCTTCTCCACCTCCCCCTGCTCCTGAGGAGTGATTGGTGCATCAGTCGCCACTCACACCTGTTGACCCAATTTCTGTGGCCCCAATTTCTCTGAGCCATCAGCTGGTGCAAGAAAGGCCAAAGCTATCAGTGCATGGAAGTGGTGGTGGTGAGAGTGGGGCTGCCTGCAGACAGGATCAGGGGCTACAGGGGGAGTGCGGAGAATGGATCAAGACTCACCACTGTGCCCACTGCAGCCTAGAGGCACAAAGTTCCATTCAAGGTGCACAAGTTCATGCACTGGGCTAGTAGTCTATACTAATAAAAGCCTAGGTGGACCTCACACAACACCCTTATGTAATCACAAGTTGGCTGCCACAAGGTGGCTGCCATAAGATAGCTGGCATGGAAGAGCAGTTGGGGGTGATTGGGCCAGCAGGGAGGGCAATTGATGGCGATTGGACTGGCAGGGGAATAGTTAGGCATCAATCAGGCTGACAGGCAGGCAAGTGGTTAGAAGACAGCAGTGCCTGATTGTGAGAGGGATGTCCAACTGCCAGTTTAAATTCCAGATTGAAGAGGGTGCAGGTCTGGCTGAGGGACAACCCACCCAGTACACGAATTTCATGCACTGAGCCTCTAGTGTATATAGAAAATGGAATTCTACTTGACCATATAAAATACAAAAACTTACCATTTGTAAAAGCATGGATGTACCTAGATTGTATTATCTAAGTGAAATAAGGCAGTCAGACAAAGACAAATACCATATAATTTGTCCATGAATATGTGGAATCTAATAAATAAAATAGTCAAACAAATAAAATAGATACAGACTCATAGATGCAGAAAACAGACATCTATCAGAATGGTTGTGGGGCTGTAATGCTTTTTGTTGAAACAGACACATGACTTTATCCCTCACTTCTTTCAAATACTTGCTCAAATATAAACTCTGAGAGATGTACCCTGACTGCCTTATTTAAAATTTCCAGCAACTAATCCAGCACCCTTCCCCTTTACCTTTCATTATTATAAAAATAGTATTTCATCTTCTAGAATACTCTCCTTCCTTCCTTCCTTCCTTCCTTCCTTCCTTCCTTCCTTCCTTCCTTCCTTCCTTCCTTCCTTCCTTCCATGCTATTACAAATGGTAAAAAAACAAGCAAAAAATCCAAAAACCTTCCTTTTCCTGTTTTTTTATAGCAATGTAGTATTCCATTGTGTAGATGTACCACTGTTTTTCGATCCACTCATCTGCTGATGGGCACTTTGGCTGTTTTCAAATGTTAGCTATTATAAATTATGCTGCTGTGAACATAGGGGTGCATATATCCTTTTTGATTTCCTGGGATATAATCCTAGAAGTGGGATCACTGGGTGAAATGGGAGTTTCATTTTAACTTTTTGAGCAAATTCAATACTCTTTTCCACACTGGCTGCATTAGTCAGCATTCCTACCAGGAGGGTTACTTTTTCTCTACATCATCACCAGCACTTGTCATTTGTTGATAGCCATTCTGACAAGTGTGAGATCATACCTCATTGGCATTTTGATTTGCATTTCTTTCTTTTTTTTTTTCCAATTCTTTGTATGTTTTATTTTATTTTTTTAAGTTTTTTATTGAATTATTATCTGTGTACATATATTACCATTGCCCCCCCCCCAAAAAAAAAAAAACATTCCCTCCCTCCCCAGAGTATTGTGTCCATTGGTTATACTTATATGCATGTGTACAAGTCCTTCGGTTGATCTCTTATTTCCCTCATATTTCCCTCCCCTCCCCGTTGTAATTAGACAGTCTGCTGGTTGCTTTACTGTCGCTATATTTAACTTATGGTTCATCAGTTTATAATGTTCTTTATTATTCATAAATGAGTGAAGTCATGTGGTGTTTCTCTTTCATTGACTGGCTTATTTCACTCAGCATGATATTCTCCAATTCCATCCAGGTTGCTGCAAATGATGAGAATTCCTTCTTTTTTATGGCAGCATAGTATTCCATTGTGTAGATGTACCATAGTTTTCTGATCCAATCATCTGCTGATGGACATCTAGGCTGTTTCCAAATCCTAGCTATTGTAAATTGTGCTGCTATGAACATAGGGGTGCATATATCCTTTCTGATTGGTGCTCCTATTTTCTTGGGATATATTCCTAGAAGTGGGATTACTGGGTCAAATGGGAGTTCCATTTTCAGTTTTTTGAGGAAACTCCATACTGTTCTCCACAGTGGTTGTACCAGTCTGCATTCCCACCAACAGTGCACGAGGGTTCCTTTTTCTCCACAACCTCGCCAACACTTATCGTTTGTTGATTTGTTAATGTTGGCCATTCTGACAGGTGTGAGATGGTATTGCATTGTTGTTTTGATTTGCATATCTCGGATAAGTAGTGACATTGAGCAGTTTTTCATGTGCCTCTTGGCTTTCCTTCTGTCTTCTTTTGAGAAGATTCTATTTAGTTCCATTGCCCATTTTTTAATTGGATCATTTATTTTCCTTTTACTGAGTTGAATAAGCTGTTTGTAGATATTGGAGATTAAACCTTTACCAGTAATATCATTTGCAAATATGTTCTCCCATACAGTGGGCTTTCTTGTTGTTATGTTGATGGTTTCTTTTGCTGTAATAAAACTTTTTATTTTGATGTAGTCCCATTTGTTTATTTTCTCTTTAGCTTCCATTGCCCAAGGGGCAGTATCAGTGAAGAAGTTCTTTTGGCATATGTCCGAGATTTTGCTGCCTGTGGATGCCTCGAGTATTTTTCTGGTTTCCCATCTTATGTTTAAGTCCTGTAACCATTTCGAATTTATTTTTGTATATGGAGTAAGTTGGTGCTCTAGTTTCATTCTTTTGCAAGTATCTGTCCAATTTTCCCAACACCATTTATTGAAGAGACTGTCTTGACTCCATTGTATGCTCATGGCTCCTTTGTCAAATATTAATTGAGCATGTTGATTTGGGTTGATATCTGGATTCTCTATTCTATTCCATTGATCTATATGTCTGTTCTTGTGCCAGTACCAGGCTGTTTTGAGCACAGTGGCTTTGTAATACAGTTTGAAATCTGGTATGGAGATCCCTCCTACTTTACTCTTCTTTCTCAGGATTGCTGATGCTATTCGAGGTCTTTCATTGTTCCAAATGAATTTTTGGAGAGTTCTGTCTAGGTCAGTGAAATATGCCATTGGTATTTTGATGGGGAGTGCATTGAACCTATAGATTGCTTTGGGAAGTATGGACATTTTGATGATGTTGATTCTTACCAATCCATGAACATGGTATGTTCTTCCATCTGTTTACATCTTCCTCTATTTCTTTTTTCAGTGTTGTGTAGTTTTCCGTATATAGGTCTTTTACCTCCTTAGTTAAATTTATTCCCAGGTATCTTAATTTTCTTGGTGCGATGGTAAATGGGATTGCTCTTTTGGTCTCTGTTTCTGTAAATTCATTGTTGGTGTACAGGAATGCCATTGATTTCCTGGCGTTAATTTTGTATCCAGCTACATTGCCAAATTCATTTATTAATTCTATTAGTTTTTTGATGGAGTCTTTTGGGTTTTTTATGTACAAGATCTTGTCATCTGCAAATAAGGATAACTTTACTACTTCTTTTCCGATTTGGATGCCTTTTATTTCCTCTTCTTGTCTAATTGCAATGGCAAGTACTTCCAGTACAATGTCAAACAGAAGTGGTGAGAGTGGGCATCCCTGTGTTGTTCCTATTTTAAGAGGGAATGGCTTTAGTTTTTGCCCATTAAGTATGATGTTGGCTGTGGGTTTATCATATATAGCTTTTATTATGTTGAGGTATGATCCTTGTACTCCCACCTTGTTGAGAGTTTTTATCAGGAAAGGGTGTTGGATTTTATCAAATGCTTTTTCTGCATCAATTGATATGACCATATGATTTTTATCTTTCAATTTGTTTATGTGATGTATCACGTTTATTGATTTGCGGATATTGTACCATCCTTGCATTCCTGGAATAAAACCTACTTGGTCATGGTGTATGATCTTCCTGATGTACTGCTGGAGCCGATTTGCTAGGATTTTGTTGAGTATTTTGGCATCTATGTTCATGAGGGATATTGGCCTGTAATTCTCTTTCATTGAGTTGTCTTTATCTGGTTTTGGTATTAGGGTGATGCTGGCTTCATAAAAGGAGTTTGGAAGTGTTCCTCACTCTTGAATTTTTTGGAATAGTCTGAGGAGGATAGGTTTTAGTTCTTCCTTGAATGTTTGGTAGAACTCTCCTGTGAAGCCATCTGGCCCTGGGCTTTTGTTTGCTGGCAGCTTTTTGATGACTGTTTCAATTTCTTCCCAAGTAACTGGTCTGTTGAGATTTTTAGATTCTTCCTGATTGAGTTTTGGAAGGTTGTATTTTTCTAGGAATATGTCCATTTCTTCCAGGGTGTGCAATTTGTTGGAATAGAGTTGCTCATAGTATTTTGTAACAATCCTTTGTATTTCGGTGGGGTCTGTTGTTATTTCACCTCTTTCGTTTCTGATTTTGTTTATTTGGGTCCTCTCTCTTTGTTTCTTGGTTAGCCTGGCTAGAGGTTTATCAATCTTGTTTATCCGTTCAAAGAACCAGCTCTTGGTTTTGCTTATCTTGAGTATTGTTTCTTTGGTCTCTATGTTGTTTATCTCTGCTCTGATTTTTATTATTTCTTTCCTTCTGCTTACAGTGGGCTTTTCTTGTTGCTGTTTTTCTAACTCTTTGAGTTTTAGATTTAGATAATCTGTTACCTTTTTTCCTAGTTTTTTTGCAATAAGCTTGTAGAGATATGAACTTCCCTCTCAAGACTGCTTTTGCTGTGTCCCATAGATTTTGGATTGTTGTGTTTTCATTGTCATTTGTTGCCAGGATGTTTTTAATTTCTTCCTTGATTTTTTTGGTAATCCAGTCCTCGTTTAATAGCATGCTGTTTAGTCTCCATGTGTTTGATTTCTTTGGATTATTTTTATTGTACTTAATTTCCAGTTTTATGCCACTATGATCTGAAAAGATGCTTGATATGATTTCTATCTTCTTGAATTTGAAGAGACTTTGCTTATGTCCCAACATGTGGTCTATCTTTGAAAATGTCCCATGTGCACTTGAGAAGAATGTGTATTCTGTGGCTTTGGTATGGAATGTTCTGAAGATGTTGATTAATTCCATCTGGTCTAGTGAGTCATTTAGGATTGATATTTCTTTGCTGATTTTTTGTTTGGGTGACTTGTCCAAATGTGACAGTGGGGTATTAAAATCTCCTACTATGATTGTATTACAGTCAATCTCTCCCTTCATGTCCTCCAGCAGTTTTTTTATGTATTTGGGTGCTCCCACATTGGGCGCATATATGTTCACCAGGGTTATTTCTTCTTGTTGGATTGCTCCTTTTAGTATAATGAAGTGGCCTTCATTATCTCTTTTTATGTCCTTCACTTTGAGATCTAATTTTTCTGATATAAGTATTGCTACCCCAGCCTTTTTTTCATTTCCGTTCGCCTGGAAAATCTTTTTCCATCCCTTCACCCTCAGCCTGTGTGCATCTTTTTTTCTGAAGTGTGTTTCTTGTAGACAGCAGATATATGGGTCTTGCTTTTGATTTGCATTTCTTGGGTGATTAATGTTTTCATATGTCTCTTGGCCATCTGCATGTCCTCTTTCAAAAAGTCTCTATTTAGGCCTTTGCCCATTTTTTAAATTGTTTTTTCCCCCTATCTTCTTTTGTTAAATTGTATTAGTTTCCTATACATGTTGGAGATTAAAACTTTATCCGAGATAGCTTTGGTAAATATGTTCTCCCATGCAGTGGGCTTTCTTGTTATATGTATGCTTTGCAGAAGCTTTTTATTTTGATGTGGTCTCATTTGTTTATTTTCTCCATAGTTTCCATTGCCCTAGGTGATGTATCGGTAAAGCTACTACTAGGACATATGTCTGATATTTTGCTTCCTATTGAGTATTCTAAGTTGTTTATGGTTTCCCATCATATATTTAAGTCCTTTAGCCATTTTGATTTTATTTTTGTGTATGGTGTAAGTAGGTGATCTAGTTTCTTTTTTTCTTTTTTGCATTTATCTGACCAATTTCCCAATACCATTTATTGAAGAGACTGTCCTGACTCTTTTGTATGCTCTTGCATCCTAAATCAAATATTAATTGATCATAATGGCTTGGGTGCCTATTCTGTTCCATTGGTCTACATGTCTGTTCTTGTGCCACTACCAGGCAGTTTTGAGAATCATGGCTTTGTAGTATAGCTTGATATCTGGTATTGTGATCCCTCCAACTTTGTTCTCCTTTCTCAGGATTGCTGTGGTTATTTAGGGTCTTTTTATTCCAGATGAATTTTTGGAGAGTTTGTTCTAGGACTGTGAAATATGTCATTGGTATTTTAATAGTGATCGCATTGAATCTGTGTATTGATTTCAGTAGTGTGGACATTTTAATGATATTGATTCTACCAATCCATGAACATGACATGTTCTTCATATAAGTCTTTTATAATGTTGAGGTTTGAGCCATCTATTCTCACTTAGCTGAGAATTTTTATCAAGAATTTGTGTTGGATTTTGTCAAATGCTCTTTATGCATCATTTGATACAATTATGTGATTTTTGTCTCTCAATTTGTTTATGTGATATATCATATTTATTGATTTGCAGATATTGTACCATTTTTGCATCGCCAGAATAAATCCCACTTGGTCATGGTGTATGATCTTTCTAATGTAATACTGAATCTGATTTGCTAGAATTTTGTTGCCAATTTTAGCATCTATATTCATCAAGGATATTCATCTGTAGTTCTCTCTCTTTGTGGTGTCTTTATCTGTTTTAGGAATTAGGGTAATGCTGGATTCATAGAAGAGCTTAGAAATGTGCCTTCTTCTTGAATTTTTTTGAATAGTTTGAAGAGGATAAGTTTTACTTCTTTTTTGAATGTTTGGTTGAAGTCTTTATAAATCTTTCTGGACCAGACTTTTTTCCCCCCCAGAAGATTTTTTATTATTGTTTCTATTTCTTCAGTAGTTATCAGCCTATTCCGGTATTATTATTATTATTATTATTATTATTATTATTATTCCTGATTGAGTTTTGGAAGCTTGTATTCTATGAATGTGTTCCATTTCATCTAGGTTGTCCAGTTTGTTGAAATAGAGTTGGTCATAGTATGTATTCATAATCCTTTGTTTTTCAGTGGGATCAGTTGTTACATTACCTCTTTCCTTTATGATTTTATTTATTTGGGTCCTCTCTTTCTGCTTCTTAGTTATCCTGGATAGAGGCTTATCAATCTTGTTTATCCTTTCAAAGAACCAGCTCTTGGTTTTATTGATCTTTTGTATTGTGTGTTGATGTTTTTCTGTCTCTATGTTATTTATTTCCACCCTGACCTTTATTATTTTCTTCCTTCTGCTTACTCTGAGTTTTTCTTATTGCCCTCTTTCTATTTCTTTGAGATGGAGGGTTAGATAATTTATTACCTTTTATTTCTTGGTTGTTGTTGTTTTTTTTAGGTTGGTCTCTACAGTTATGAACTTCCCTCTCAGGACTGCTTTCACTGTGTCCCATTCATTTTGGATTGTTGTATTTCCATTGTCCTTTGTTACCAGGATGCTTTTTATTTCTTCTTTGATCTCTTTGGTAACCCAATCATTGTTTAATAACATGGTATTTAGCTTCCAAGTGTTTGATTTTTTTCTTTGTTTTTATTGTAGTTTATTTGTAATTTTATGCCATTGTGGACCTAGAAGGTGCTTGATGTGATTTCTATGTACTTGAATTTGAAGAGACTTTGCCTGTTTCCCATTATGTGGTCTATTTTTGAAAATGTCCAATGCCCACTAGAGAAGAATGTATATTCTGTATCTTTGAGGTGAAATGTTCTGAAGATGCCAATTAATTCCATCTGACCTAGTGAGTCACTTAGGATTGATGTTTCTTTGCTGATTTTTTTTTGTTTAGAGGATTTTTGCAGTGGTGTCAATGGGGTATTAAAGTCTGCTACTGTAATGGTATTGCTGTTGGTCTCTCCCTTGAAAATTTTCACAAGTTTTTTTTTTTTTTAACATATTTTATTGATATTTTACTGAGAGGAAGGGAGAGAGATAGAGAGCTAGAAACGTCGATGAGAGAAATACCGACGAGCTGCCTCTTGCACACCCCTTACTGTGCCCTTGACCGGAATTGAACCTGGGACCTTTCAGTCCGCAGACCGACGCTCTACCACTGAGCTAAACCGGTTTCGGCACAAGTTTTTTTTTGTTTTTTTTTTAATGTATTTGAGTGCTCTTGTATTTGTTACATTGATGTTTACCAGAATTATAATTCTCTTGTAGATTTTCTCCCTTTAGTATTATGTATTTATCTTTAGTATTTTTTACTTCTTTATCTCTTGTTAGGTCTAATTTGAGGTCTAATTTGTCAAATATAAGTATTGCTACCACAGCTTTTATTTTCATCTCCATTCACCTGAAAAAAATTTTCCTTCTCTTCAAAATCAGTCTGTGTGAGTCCATTGTTCTGAGGTGGGTCTATTGTAGACAACTGATATATGGCTCATGTTTTGTTATCCATTCAGATACCTTATGTCTTTTTTTTTTAGTTTTTTTCTTTATTTCAAGAAAAACAATTTTAAATATAATAGTGTTACATGCAATAAATTTTAATGTTTCAAGAAAAATGATCTTAAATATAATAATGTTTCACGCAGTAAGCATTAATATCTCAATAAAATTATTTTAAAATGTTACATAAATAAACACCAATTATTAAAGAAAAATCTTACATATAATAATATTATGTGCAACAAACATTAATATTTTAAGAATAAAAATATTTTTAATTTCTTTTTTGATTATGATATTATATATGTGTCCTTATCCCTCCATTAACCCCCCAACTCACCACCCCTCTCATGTTGTCACCCCTAGTTGTTCATGTACATTGGTTAGGCTTATATTCATGCATACAAGTCCTTTGGTTGATCTCTCCTCCTTTCTCCCAACCTCCCCTACCTTCCCTATGAGGTCTGGGAGTCTGATCGATGCTTCTCTGCCTTTGGATCTGCCCCTGTTCATCAGTTTATATTGTTCATTATATTTCATAAGTGAGTGAGATCATGTAGTATTTTTCTTTCTCTGACTGGTTTATTTCACTTAGCATAATACTCTCCAGTTCCATCCATGCTGTTGCAAATAGTAAGAACTCATTTTTTACTGCACCATAGTATTCCATTGTGTAGATATACCACGGTTATCTAATCCACTCATCTGCTAATGGGCACTTAGGCTGTTTCCAAATCTTAGCTATGGTGAATTGTGCTGCTATGAACATAGGGATGCATGTTTTCTTTCTGATTCCTGTTTCTAGTTTCTTGGAATATATTCCCAGAATTGGGATCACTGGGTCAAATAGGAGTTCCATTTTTAGTTTTTTGAGGAAACTCCATACTGTTCTCCACAGTGATTTCACCTGTCTGCATTCACACTAGAAGTGCAAAAGAGTTCCTTTTTCTCAGCATCCTCACCAACACTTGTCATTTGTTGATTTGTTGATGATGTCCATTCTCACGGGTGTGAGATAATACCACATTGTTGTTGTTGTTTTTGCATCTCTCAGATAATTAGTGACTTTGAGCATGTTTTCATATGTCTCTTAGCTTTCCTGCTGTCCTCCTTCAAAAAGTATCTATTTAAGTCCGTTGTTCATTTTTTTATTGGATTGTTCATCTTCCTTTTGTTAAGTTGTATGAGTTCCCTGCAAACGATGGAGTTTAAACCATTACCAGTGATGTCATTGGCAAATATGTTCTCCCATGCAGTGGGGTTTCTTGTCATTTTGTTAATGGTTTCTTTTGTTGTGTAAAAACTTTTTTATTGTGATTTAGTCCCACTTTTTACTTTCTCTTTATTTTCCATTGCCCTAGTGAAGAAGTTCCTTTGGCATATGTCTGAGATTTTTCTGCTTGTGGTTTCCTCCAGTATTTTTATGACTTGCCATCTTATGTTTAAGTCCTTTGTCCATTCTGAGTTTATTTTTATGTGTGGTGTAAGTTGGTGCTCTAGTTTCATTTTTTTGCTAACACCATTTTTTGAAGAGACTGTTTTGAGAACAGTGGCTTTGTAATACAGCTTGAAATCTGGTATTGAGATCCCTCCTACTTTGTTCTTATTTCTCAGGATTGCTGCAGCTATTTGGGTTTTTATTATTATTAATTTTTTATTTTATTCCAGATGAATTGTTGGCGAGTTCTTTCTAGGACTGTGAAATATGCCATTGGTATTTTAATGAGAATTGTATTGAATCTGTAGATTGCTTTGGGTAGTATGGGCATTTTGATTATGTTGATTCTACCAATCCATGAACATGGTATGTTCTTCCATCTATCCATGTCTTCCTCTATCTCTTTTATCAGTTTCCTGTAGTTTTTCGCATATATGTCTTTTACCTCCTTGTTAAGTTTATTCCTAGGTAACTTAATTTTTTGGATGTGATGGTAAATGGGATTGCTTTTTTAGTTTCTCTTTTTATAAATTCACTATTGGTGTAAAGAAATGTCATAGATTTCTTGGCATTAATTTTGTATCCTGCTACATTGCCAAAGTTATTTATTAAGTCTAATAATTTTTTGATGGAATCTCTAGGGTTTTCTATGTACAGTATCATGTAATCTGCAAATAAGGCAGATTTACTTCTTATCAATTTGGATGCCTTTTATTTATTTTTCTTCTCTAATTGCAATGGCTAGTACTTCTATTACTATGTTGAACAGGAGTGATGAGAGTGTGCTTCCTGTCATGTTCCTGTTCTTAGGGGAAATGGTTTTAGTTTTTGTTCATTGAGTATGATGTTAGCTATGGGTTTTTCATATATGGCTTTTATTATGTTGAGGTATGATCCTTCTATTCCCACCTTGCTGAGTGTTTTTATCAAGAAGTGGTGTTGGATTTTGTCAAATGCTTTTTCTGTGTCAATTGATATGGTTATGTAATTTTTATCTTTTAATTTGTATATGTGATGTATCACGTTTCTTGATTTGTGGATATTGTACCATCCTTGCATTCCTGGGATAAATCCTAGTTGTTCATGGTGTATGATCTTTCTGATATTGCTGGATCTGGTTTGCTAGAATTTTGTTAAGGATTTTGGCTTCTATATTCATGAGGGATATTGGTCTATAATTCCCTATCATTGTGTTGTCTGTATCTGGTTTTGGAATTAGGGTGATATTGGGCTCATAGAAGGAACTTGGAAGTGTTCCTTCTTCTTCAATTTTTTGGAATATTCTAAGGAGGATTGGTTTTAGTTCTTCCTTAAATTTGTGGTAATTCTTCCCTGTGAAGCTGTATGGTCCTGGGATTTTGTTTGCTGGGAGCTTTTTGATGACTGCTTCAATTTCTTCCATAGTTATCAGCCTATTGAGATATTTTGAATCTTCCCGATTGAGTTTTGGAAGGTTGTATTTTTCTAAGTATGTGTCAATTTCCTCCAGGTTGTCTAGTTTGTTGGTATAGAGTTGGTCACAATATTTGTAAATAATCCTTTGTATTTCTGTGTGGTTGGTTGTTATTTTGCCTCTCTCATTTCTGATTTTGTTTATTTGGATCCTTTCTCTTTGCTTCTTGGTGAGCTTGGCTAGAAGTTCATCAATATTGTTTATCCTTTCAAAGAACCATCTCTTGGTTTCATTGATCTTTTGTATTTTTTTGTCTCTATGTCTTTTATTTCTGCTCCAATCTTTATTTTACTCTGAACTCTTTTTCAGTCATGTTGCATGCTTCAATTTCACTTCTTGGTGACTCCTCATTTTCTTTCCTCTGAGGATTGTGCTGTATCTCTATTATGACAACCACCAGAAGGTTCAAGCTTCAAGTTGCATGGACCTAGGCCATGTGCCGTGGGAACTTCCTACAGCCTGAGTTTCACTGAAGTGCTCTGACACTAGAACATGTGGCTGCCATGGGTTGGTGGGAACCAAGCTTTATCAGGGTCAGCATTCCCAGCATTCAGTGTGGCCTCGTGTGTACCTTTAGTGTCAGGGACCCTGCCTGTATCACACTGTTGGCGTGTGCCAAAAGTAATTCCCCTAGTGTGTGCCAGGAGTCAGAGTTTTCTGATGTCTGCACAAAGAATTGGATATCTGAGTCTCTCTTGCCTCGTGAGGCTTCTTGCTGAAAATCAGGGTCTCTGTGTGTGCATGCACAAATAATTGGAGTCACTCACTTTTAATGTGAATATACTCTGAGTCAAGGATCCCAGACACACATGATAAGAAACAGAGTCAAGTTGGAGGTGCTCAGTGCTGCCTCTTGCCTAGAGAATTTGGGTCCCTGTCACCATGAGGGACTGGGTCACACAATAGCTCTGTGATGTGCCTGCATGGCAGAAAACTAACTTCTGTCTGGGCTTGCCCAGAATCAAAGTCAGGTGGCACTGCTATCCTGCATGGGTTTTGGGTTTGGTCGCCTGACAGCATTGTGGGGAGCAGATTCTACTCTCAAATTTCAGTAGCAGTGGTTCGGTCTGCACATGAGCTCTCTCAAGCTCAAATTCCCCATATGGGAGCTGTGTCCTGCATATGCTCTCAAGTTCAAATTCCCTTTAGGAATTCCGCGTGCTGTCAAGCTCAAATATCCCTTAGGGGTGCTGCAGCTTAAGCAAGGGGTGGGTCTATCAATTACTATGGCTCTATCCACGAGTCTGCAGAGTGGAGGATAGGCTCTTTGACTCACAGAAAACTGCTGCCGGGAAATCTGGATTCTTGTTATCTGTTGGTCTGCAGCTGCGGTCACTGTCCCCAGTGGCTGTAGCGTCCTGGTTTGTGTCTGAGACCAGGATCCTAATCTGAAGCAGCATTGTTTTCAAGATGGCATGATCTCCGTGCCTGCACCGGTCTCCCAGAAATGTTCATTTTGTGCGTGGGGCTCTGCCATCTAAGACTGGCTGGTTTTGCAGCCCCTTGGAGGACCTGCAGAATCTAACTGTCCCTAGCTCATACACACACTATACAAGTTTACATTCTTCTCTATGGGTTCCTCACTCTCTCACACTCTCTCCCTCCCTACCTTCCTGCCAGTCACCATCTTGAACCTCCTACCCTATGTGTTTTGATTGGAACATTTCATCTATTTATGTTTAAGGTTATTATTGCTAGGTACTTGTTTGAAGCTATTTTTATTCTTTATGCCTGTGTTCCTTATTCTGTTTCTTCTTTCTACAGCAGTACTTTTAGCATTTTTTGCATTGCTGGTTTGGTGGTAATGAATGCCCTTAGTCTTTTTTTTTTTTTTTTTTTTTTTTTTTTTTTTGTCTGTGAAGCTCCTGATTTCTCCCTCAATTTTGATTGGTAGCCTTGCTGGGTACAGTATTCTTGGATTCAGACCCTTGCTTTGGATTACTTTGTATATTTAATTCCATCTCCTTCTGGACTGATGTATTTCTGTTGAGAAATCAGTTGATTGTCTAATGGGCATTCCCTTATAGGTAACTTTCTGTCTCTCTCTGGAAGCATTTAATATTCTTTGTCTTTGATATTTGCCAATTTAATTATGATGTGTCTTGGTGTTGGTCTTTTTGGGTTCATTGTTTGGGACTCTGTGAGCTTCTTGGGCTTGTGTGAGTTTTTTTCTTCCCCAAAGTTTTCTGTCATTCAAACAGGTTTTCCTTCAAACAGGTTTTCTATGCTTTGCTCAATTCACTCTCTTTCTGGAACACCTATTATGTCAATGTTGTTTTGTTCTGTATTATCCCACAGCTCCCTTAGGCACTCCTTTTGCACTTTAAGTTTTTTTTTTTTCCAGTTGAAGCTCTTCTTTAGCATTTTTTCCTACATTGTCTTCTGGCTCACTGATGCAGCCCTCAGCTTCTTCTCATCTACTGTACATGCTTTCTATTGTGTTCTTTATTGCAGCTATGCCATTCTTTTTTTTAAATATATTTTATTGATATTTTACAGAGAGAAAGGTAGAGAGATAGAGAGCTAGAAACGTCGATGAGAGAGAAACATCAACCAGCCGCCTCTTGCACACCCCCTACTGGGGATGTGCCCGCAACCAAGGTACATGCCCTTGACCGGAATCGAACCTGGGACTTTTCAGTCCGCAGACCGACGCTCTACCACTGAGCCAAACCGGTTTTGGCGCAGCTATGCCATTCTTAATTTTTTTCTTGGTTCTTCATTTCCTCTTGATTCTTACACATGCTATTGAATTTGTATTCCATCCTTTTCAGTGGCCTTATAACCATTGCTCTGCATTCTTTTTCTGACAAATTGTTTCCGTTTCCTTACTTCCTTTTCTGGTGATTCCTCATTTTCTTTCTTATGGGTTTGTTCCCTTTTCTCCACATTTTTGCTCATATCAGGGTGCTTGGTTATGTGGCTCACTCTTTATCACTTTGACCAAATGGCATAAAATACAATGTCACAAGATATGACACAGAGGGATCAAAACACAAATGTGTTCACGCCACCTGTAACCCTAAATAAATGTGACCATCATAGAAAGAGAATTAGGTATGACAAAAGAGCACAAAAATATTATTGAGAAAAGGAAAAAGGTAAAAGAAAAGAGAAAGAAGTAAAAGAAGGTGAAAAATATATGTATATGTGGGAAAACTCCAGAAAACCAACATATGAATAAAAAAATACAAACAACAGACACCCAGAAAAATAGGGGGTGGGGGATGGGGACTGAATGTGAAGAAGCACAGCTTATTTCCAGAAGGTAAGGTAAAGGAATTGAATGAATGGGGGAATGACCATGATTAAGTATAGAGGAGATAGATAGATATATATATATCAAAAGAGAAATAAAGGGAGAGAGAGAGAAAGAGAGAGAGAGAGAGAGAGAGAGAGAGAGAGAGAGAGAGAGAGAATACATAAGTTTCCCGAGATGCCCAGTAACATCACAAGGAAGGTGTGCATGAAGGTGGGTAGGAGGGGACTGTGTGGGAGGTGAGGTAAGCCAAGGACACTTGGTGGCTTGAGCAGGCCCGGAGTAGAGACAGAGAGGGGGGCCTAGCCTTGGAGGCTTGAACAGGCCCAGATCAGAGAGATGGGGGCCTGCAAGCTGCCACATTCCAGAAGTCTCACCTATGTGCATGAGCTGCAGAGGAAACACCTTTCCTGACTACTCATTTGCTAAGCTCCTGGTACACCACTTACAGTGTTCTTGGTAACTTGGTTATAAGAATCCAAGGAAGTGATCTAGGGTTGTTGTTTTTTTTTCACCTCACTCCTGGGGGGAAAAAATGAAGGTCCATTGCTGGAGGAGCTAATAAATGTCATATTCTGCCATAGCCAGTTTGGCTCAGTGGATACAGCCTTCGCCTGCAGACTGCAGAGTTCATATTTAATTCTGATCAATGGCATGTACCTAGGTTGCAGGCTCCTTCCTGGCTGGGGTCAGTGCTCATGAAGGAGGCAAACAACCACAGTGTCCCTCTCACATTGATGTTTCTCTAGTCTTTCTCTCTCTTCCACACTCTCTAAAAATCAGTGGAAAAAATTCTCAGGTGAGGATTAAAAAAAAAAGTAATATCATATCCTATAAAATAGACATCTTGAAAATGCCTAAAGAAAGTTGTCATTTTTTTTGTCATGAAGGTACTGGAGTCCGTGTTGATGTAAATACCTTGGCAGCTGCAGTGCCAGCAATGGCAGTAGCAATAGGTTGATAGAGTGGGGTCTTACCCTGATCAGCCTGGTCAACTTTCACAGAGGGAGGCCAGATTACAGCTTAGGCCCACTTCCCATGGGAACAGGCCTTAGCTGTCAGTAGGACATCCCCTGAGAGTTCCCAGTATGTGAGAGGGGGCAGACTAAGCTGAGGTACCCCTCCATAGTGCAAAAATTTCATTCACTGGGCTTATACTCTATAATAAGAAAAGCATAATATGCTAATTAGAAAAGGACATCCTTCTGGATGACCTTCCAGATGAAGCTGGGGCTGTGAGGGAAGCTTGGGTCCTGGGTGCTAGAGGGAAGCCTGTGCTGGAAGCTGGGGGAAGTAAGGCCTAGACTCTTGCATGAATTTCATGCACTGGACCTCTAGTAACATGTTTCCCCGAAAATAAAACATCCTCCCAAAATAAGACCTACTTACAGGTTTCCTTCTGAGTAAAATATAAGGCATCCCCCGCAAATAAGGCCCCCAGGCTCTGTCTCAGAATGAAAATTAATTTATCATAAACTGGTCGCTAGGGCCGCCCCTATTGGCATCTAGAAACAGTGATGTTTTGCAGAGTCCTGATGTCACTGCTGTGTGGAGGCAGAGCGGAGGTTGGAGTGAGCAGTGAGCGCGAGGCGGGAAAGAGGAGGAGACTTTCGCAGATGCTTGTAGAAGAACAGGAGGATTAGAGCAGAAGGGATGCGGTGAAGGTGGTAAGTGCTGGTTTGTCTCTGGTGACACTACCTTATGCTTGCGGCCGCCTTCATGATGACTGAAGGTTCTCAGTCAGTGGCAGACCTTGAGACAGCCCAGATCCAGACCCAGCAAGCCCAGTGACAGTCCCCAGGGAGGCCCCAGGGGGTAAATGTCTGATAAAGGGGAAGGGGGGGATGTCTGGTGAAGGTGTTCAGTGCCACAGGGTTGGGGGGATGGGGATCACTTAAAATGACACAGGAGGATCAGATGGGGCAATCAAAATGACACAGGAGGATCAGACGGGACAATCAAAATGACAAAGGAGAATCAAAAGGGGTACTAAAATGGTAATATCCCCTCTGATTCTCCTGTGCCATTTTGATTCCGCCCTGTGATCTCCCCTGTGTCATTTTAAGTGATCTCCCTCCCCCCACATTGATACCACAATTCCTTTTTTTTTACCCCTAGAAATGAGCGCAAAAAGAAAAAGCTACTCCGTGGAGTACAAGAAAAGAATCATAGAAGACTCTTGGGGCCAAAATCTTACTGCTTTCTGCAAAGAGAAGATGTTCAGTATCTGATTGGTCTGAAAATGGCGAGCAGAGTATGGTAACCTCATTGAACAAGTGGACAAGGGAAATGCTAAAAAGCGCAAGTGTGGATCAGGTCGGCAACCATTATTTTCCTAGCTGGAAGACTTGATCTGTGAATAGGAGAGCAAAGGCTTTGGTTGTGAATAGGGCTCAGATTCAAGAATTTGCCTTTGCAATGGCACCACAGTTTGACAGAGCCCCTGAAAACTTAGGTTGGAAGATACTCAAGTTAAGTGAGCACTTGCATTCAAGTCCTTTATTGATGATGCTGACTTCTCTAAATACAATCTTTCCAACTTGATTGCTATGCATGAAACTGCAGTGTTTATGGGCCAATCATCTCAAACAACAATTGAACAGCGGGGTGCCTCTTTAGTGTACATTACCTCCACTGCTTACAAAAGTGCACATGTTTCCTGTATTTTGGCAATTCATCTGGATGGCACTAAAATCCCACCTTTAATCATTTCTAAGGGCAAGAAGGAAAAGATTGAACATGTTTTGGGCATTTTTATTTGTGAAACTGAAAAGGCCTAGGCCACACAAGCAGTTTTAAGGAAGTGGGTCAATTTAATGCTGCTGTTTGTTATGCAAGGTCTGCTGGTCTGGTATGCAGCCAGCAGTCACTATGCTAAAGACATGAAGGCATTTCTTCTTGAAATAAAAATACATCAGATAATGATTCCCGTAGAAATGATGGCCTATCTCCAGACCCTTGATATTGCAACAAAGAAACCATTCAAAGACAATTTGCACATGGAAATTAAAGACTACATTGAAAATAGAATGGAGAAAAATCAGTGTGGAAACTTTGTGATACCTAAACTGCAAGAAGTTGTGACTTGGGTGAAGAATTCATGGGAGAAAATCACTGACAGTTGCATTGCAAATGCACTGTGAGCAGGCTACTTTGACAAGAAGTACTCATTTAAAGACAGTGCTATTGTTAAACATGAGAGATTTGGTCCACTGATTCTGAAAGAAATGGAGTCACAAGAAATTCACCAGGAAATTCAGAAATTGGGTGGTTATGATGATGTTCCAGAAGATGATGACATGATTGTCATTGAATAAATGAGTAAATTCTTGATACTGTAGAATTCACAGTTTGTCTGGTTTGTGTTGACAACTACTGTACTACCGTACTGTATACAGGTAATAAATTTCCTTTATTTTCATTTAGCAATAAACGTGTACCTTATTCTTCTTCATGGAAAAATAAGACATCCCCTGAAAATAAGACCTAGCACATCTTTGGGAGCAAACATTAATATAAGACACTGTCATATTTTCTGGGAAACGGGGCAAGTACATAAGTAGAAAAGTAAGAAACAACATACTCAATAAAAATAAATAATTAAAAATATTTTAAAATATTATATATTAAAAATATAAATGTATTTGTAAGAAAAAAATTCCCATTTCTTTAATTTATCTATATATTCATCTATTTTTAGAAAATAGAAATGAGTAGAGAGTAGATGGGCCTGAGTTTGGTGAGTGAAGAGAGCAACCAAGGAGAATAAAAACAAAAGCATAAAATAAAAATTAAAAAAACAATCAAACAAAATTCAACAAGAAAAAATTGGCTAGAGGAGAAAAAGAGAAGGGTGCATGCACTTGGAACAGGGGAGAGGAAATTAGTTATGCGAGTAAGCCTACAGAGACTACTATAAGGTAATACATCAATAAAGCACATAAAGAAGATTAATTTTTAACAATGAGTAAAAAAAAAGAGAGTGAAAAATTAAAGCAGGAACATGAGAAAGAAACAGGTTAAAAAAGAGATTAGTGAGGAACAAAATGTTGGCAAAAGGAAAAAATAGATTAAGTAAAATAATGATAAAGATATAAAAATAAAAATAGAATATAGAACATGAATACAAAATAAATAAAAGGTTAAATCCTATATAATAAAGAGATAATATCCAAATTAACCATCATGCCCTCACAGAAGATGGCAGCCAAAAGATGGTCAGCAGGGAGGGCAGTTGTGGGTGGTCAGGCCAGCATGGGAAGGCAGTTTGGGGCAACCGGGCCTACAGGAGAGGGCAGTTAGGTGTAACCAGGTGGGCAGGGAGGGCAGTTGGGGGTGATCAGGCCAGCAGGGGAGGGCAGTTGAGGGCAACCAAGCCCACAGGGGAGAGCAGTTGGTGGGGACCAGGCCTGCAGGGGAGGAAGGGCAGTTGGGGGTGACCAGGCTTTAAGGGAAGGGTAGTTGGTGGGGGGGAACAAGGCCTGCAGGGGAGGGCAGTTGGGGGTGACAAAACCAACATTGGAGAGCAGTTGGAGGCCATCAGACCAGCAGCGGAGGGAAGTTTGGGACAACCAGGATTGTGAGAGGGATGTCCAACTGCGGGTTCAGGCCTAAACTGGTAGTCATACAACCCCCAAAGAGTCCCAGATTGAAGAAGGTGCAGGATGGCCTGAGGACTGCCCCCTCCTCCCACCCCCACCCCCCAGTGCACGAATTTCCTTCATTGGGCTTCTTGTAAAAAAAATAATAAATAATAATAATAAATAATAAAAATAATTTAAAAATACAATGAAAATTTAATTTCTTATGTAAAATATAAAATAAAAAGGGAAATATTGAAGCGTTGTTCACTTCAGCTGACTTTTAATGTCCCATGAGGGCTGGTTTAAGACCCCCTCTTTACTGTTCTGTCTGCCATGTCTTGGTTTCCTGTTAGGAAGTCAGCTGCTGAAGTTACCGCCTCTCTTCCATGTCAGACTCCACAACCTCGGTTTCAGGCAGGCAGGAGGAATCTGCCCACTTTGTTTTACTGCCTGCTTTCAGTTGTTTTTATACAAGCATCTATTTCTAACATGGCTTCTCGGTGGCGGTATTGCTATATTAGTTTCTTGGACCAAATGTCCCCTCAATCCAGTCCCCAAGGGCTCCCTGGGGGTATTCAGAATCTTTTTTTTTTTTTTTGTCTGGTAACTCATTTAAATGATTATGACAATCCTATAAAATAACTCAACTTCCTATACCCCGTAGGCACAGAAGGCTTAAGTAGTTGTTATAAAGACATGTCTAATAAGTGTCAGAACTGGAGTTTGAACTCAGTGGTCTGGTTCCAGAATGCAGCTCTGGAGTCTAGTTCTCTGCCACTATGCTGTTACTCTTTTGTTTAATTGATTATGGTATCACATAACTGTCCTCATCCCCCCATTCCCACCCAAAACCCTCCCCACATATGCCCCCAACCCCCTGTTGTCTATGGCCACTGGCTAGGCTCATATGCATGCACACATGTCCTTTTGTTGATCTCATCCCCTTACCTCCACCCTCCCCTACTTTCCCTCTGAGATTTGAGAGTCTGATCACTGCTTCTCTTTCTCTGGGTCTGTTTTTGTTCATCAGTTTATGTTGTTCATTATTTCCTCTAGATGTCTGAGATCATGTGATCCAAGAAATATCCTTGTAAGAAGCTAAACTGCAACAAGCCATATTGGTTATGCTGATAGGCAAATGAATCAGTCTGTAGTGAGTTTCTTTCTGAGCCAACAGTTTTTTTGAGTCCCAATTTCAATGTCAAATAGTTCCTTATGTGTACATGTCAGCCATGATATTTCAGATCTGGTTGGTGGACAAATTGTGGTAATGCAGGTCCAACCATCTCTGATTTGGTCCTGGGCATCTTTCAGCAATACACAGCTTCTGTCTGCTGGTATGGTGAGGTATTGTCAGCATCTTCTATCTCTGAATTGTGTCTCTTCTGTCTTCATGGATGGAACACTTCAGTCTATTCCTCTCTGTTACAGGATTCCAGATGGTCTCCGAGTTGTTTTCTGAAAATTTATAAACATAATCTCGACCAAAAGTTAATAAAGGGATATTTTCTTTAAATTTTATTTGGGATTATTTTTCATTTTTCCCCCCAAATAATTTTCCTCTGGCTTATTTTGACACTATGTGTGTATATTCATGGGTATTTTGCTGTTATTGTTTCAAATGAAGGTTAATTTTCTAAAATACAAATTTTTTAGATGTAAATTATTCTCAGGATATTTTTTTCTTACATGATATTCTCCCACTATCACCCCCTTTTTACTTTAAATGATAGGAGACTGGTAAATTTTATAATGTAGACTGGATAGCTTTTACATTTTAATTATTTGCGTTACACTATGACTGCTTTAGGTTTATAACATGTTGTGCAATTTTACCATGAGATGCTCTGCCAATAAAAAAATTTTGTTAACATTTTAGGTAGAGCTTTTTGTACAGTACAATCAGTTTTTAAAAAAATATATTTTATTGATATTTTACAGATAGGAAGGGAGAGAGATAGAGAGCTAGAAACGTCGATGAGAGAGAAACATCGACCCGCTGCCTCTTGCACACCCCCCACCAGGGATGTGCCCGCAACAAAGGTACATGCCCTTGACCGGAATCGAACCCGGGACCTTTCAGTCTGCAGACCGACGCTTTACCACTGAGCCAAACCGGTTTCGGCCAATCAGTTTTTTTAGAATATTCATTTATTTCCATTAGCCACATTAATTTCTTATGAGAAACTGACTACTATTCATCTGTCAAACTCAACATTCTAGCAACAATCTTATTTACCATGTGTGTATTACTGGAATTGATTATTTGTCTTCTTGAGAAGGGCCTGAGCATTCCTGCTACTAGGTTGGACTTGGATATTAAAAACTCACTTGCCCACACCATGGGTACAAGACATAAACAAGTCTTGTTGCAGTGAGAGGGAAGCTGCTGTCAGCCAAGTCATTGTCAGTTACTTGGGCCCCAATTCGAACTGTGAATGGGAAGCGAAGCAGCCATGGGGGCAGGAGACCTCCCTCAGAATGGAAGATGTGGTTCAGGTGCGTGCCACATTACGGGTCGGGGGGTGGTTTGGTAAGGGTCTGTGCCTCACCTCTGTTAATCCCCAAGTTCTCTCCTAATGGCCCCTCTGTGACTGTGCCTGTCTTAGGTTGTCCCTTCCCTGAGGAATTTTATCTGTCTCTGGCTAATCAGCCATTCTCCAAGGCCAAGCAGAGTGATGTGAGGTTTAGTTCTATCTCCTTGGTAGCCTATGCCTCCATGGGCGCCACACACAGAACCTGCCTTGGGAACTCTTCACCTGCTGGTGAAGCCCAGGTCTTGATCTCATATTTTAGGGAAATCATGTTTCTTCTCCAGAGAGGGCCCAGCTCCTCCCACTGGGCGGGTTGGAGATCCATGGTACCAGCCACCATGGTGCTTGAGCCTCGGCATGAACTGAAAGGTCAGGCAACAGTTGTGGGCACCTGAACCACGAGAAGAGGTTCATTTTTGGCCAAAAGGGCTAGATGGGCCAATATAGAATGCACAGGTGCCTTCCCAGGGGGGCCCTCTGCATAGTGGCAGGGATGAAGTACTTTCATGTCATTTTTAAATTGCTGCCAGACATTCAAAAAATTGATTTGATTTGTATGTTTGTTTTGGATACTTGTATAATATGCTGTTCTAATTCTAAAATAACTAGAGCTGTGTTACCTTTGTCTCCAAGCACCACCACCACCACCACCACCAACAAAAATATATGTAATAAAATAAATGATTTTTAAATAAATCTTTATTGCTCAGATTATTACAATTGTTTCTCCTTTTTCTCCCCCAAAGCTCCCCTCCACAAGGCTCCCACCCCACCCTCCACCACCACCCATTGTCCTCATCCATAGGTTATACGATTTTAATCCAGTCTCTTTCTGCACCCCCCACCCCTTTCACCCTGATAATTATCAATCCATTCCATTTCTTTGCCCCTGATTCTACCACATTCATCAGTTCATTCTATTCCTCAGATTTTTAATTCACTTGATTTTCTTCCTCTTCTTAAGTAATACCTTTCAGCATTTCATATAATACTGGTTTGGTGGTGATGAACTCCTTTAACTTTGTCTTATCTGTAAAGCTCTTTATCTGCCCTTCAATTCTGAATGATAACTTTACTAGATACAGTAATCTTGGTTGTAGTTCCTCAATATTCATCACTTTGAATATTTCTTGCCACTCCCTTCTGACCTGCATGGTTTCTGTTGAGAAATCAGCTGATAGTTGTATGGGTGCTCCCTTATAGGTAACCAACTGCTTTTCTCTTGCTGCTTGTAAGATCTTCTTTTTGTCTTTTGCCCTTGGCATATTGATTATGATGTGTTGTTTTATTGATTGTTTCCTTTGCTGTGAAAAAGATTTTATTTTGATGTAGTCCCATTTGTTTATTTTCTTTTTAGATTCCATTGCCCTAGGAGCAGTATCAGTGAAGAAGTTCTTTTGGCATATGTCTGAGTTTTTCCTGCCTGTGGATTCCTCAAGTAATTTTATGGTTTACCTTCTTGGGTTTAAGTCCTGTAACCACTTTGAATTTATTTTTGTGTATGTTGTAAGTTGGAGGTCTAGTTTCATTTTTTTGCATGTATCTGTCCAATTTTCCCAGCACCATTTGTTGAAGAAACTGTCTTGACTCTTTGTATGTTCATGCCTCCTTTGTCAAATATTAATTGAGCATAGTGATTTGGGTTGATAATCTGGATTCTTTATTCCATTCCATTGGTCTGTATTTCTGTTCTTGTGACAGTACCAGGCTGTTTTGAGAACAGTGGCTTTGTAATACAGCTTGAAATCTGGTATTGAGATCCCTCCGACTTTATTCCTCTTTCTCAGGATTGCTGTGGCTATTTGGGGTCTTTTTTTTTTTTTATTCAAGATGAATTTTTGGAGTGTTCTTTCTAGTTCCGTGAAGTATGCTGTTGATATTTTAATGGGGAGTGCATTAAATCTATAGATTGCTTTGGGTAGTATGGACATTTTAATGATGTTAATTCTACCAATCCATGAACATGGTATATTCTTCCACCTGTTTACATCTTCCTCTATCTCTTTTTTCAGTGTCATGTAGTTTTTTGTGTATAGGTCTTTTACCTCATTAGTTAAATTTATTCTTAAGTATCTTAATTTTTTTTGTTGCGATGGTAAATGGGATTACTTTTATTAGCCCCTCTTTCTGTACGTTCATTATTGGTGTATAGAAATGCCATAGATTTCTTGGCGTTGATTTTGTATCCTGCTACCTTGCCGAATTCATTTATTAATTCTAATAATTTTTTATGGAGTTTTTAGGGTTTTCTATGTACAGTATCATGTCATCTGTGAATAAGGACAGTTTTACTTCTTCATTTCCAATTTGAATGACTTTCATTTCTTCTTATTGTCTGATTGCTATGGCTAGTACTTCAAGCACTATGTTGAACAGGAGTGGTGAGTGTGGGCATTCCTGTCTTGTTCCTGTTCTTAGAGGAAATGTTTTTAGTTTTTGCCCATTGAGCATGACGTTGGCTGTGGGTTTCTCATATATGGCTTTTATTATGTTGAGGTATGATCCTTCTCTTCCCACCTTGCTGAGAGCTTTTATCAAAAAAGTGTATTGTATTTTGTCAAATGCTTTTTCTTCATTAATTGATATGACTATGCGATTTTTATCTCTCAATTTGTTAATGTCATGTAACACGTTTATTGATTTTTGAATATTGTACCATCCTTGTATCCCCAGGATAAATCCTAATTGGTCATGGTGTATGATCTTTCTTATGTACTGCTGGATCCAATTTGCTAGAATTATGTTGAGGATTTTGGTATCTATGTTCATGAGGGATATCGGCCTATAATTCTCTTTCATTGTGTTATCTTTATCTGGTTTTGGTATTAGGGTAATGCTAGCTTCATAGAAGGAGCTTGGAAGTGTTCCATCCTCTTGAATTTTCTGGAATTTTCAGAGGAGGATAGGTTCTAATTCTTCCTTGAATGTTTGGTGAAACTCTCATGTGAAGCCATCTGGCCATGGTCTTTTGTTTGCTGGAAGCTTTTTGATGACTGCTTCAATTTCATCCATAGTTATCTGCCTATTGAGGTGTTTAGTGTCTTCTTGATTAAGTTTTGGAAGGTTGTATTTTTCTAGGAATGTGTCCATTTTTTCCAGGTTGTCTACTTTATTAGAATAGAGTTGTTCATAGTATTTTGTACCAATCCTTTATATTTCTGTGGGGTATGTTGTTATTTCTCGTCTTTCATTTCTGATTTTGTTTATTTGGGTCCTCTCTCTTTGCTTTTTGGTCAGCCTGGCTAGAGTTTCATCAATCTTGTTTATCCTATCAAAGAACCAGCTGTTGGTTTTATTGATCTTTTGTATTGTTTTTTGGCCTCTATATCATTCATTTATGCTTTGATTTTTATTATTTCCTTCCTTCTGCTCACTGTGGGCTTTTCTTGTTGCTCTCCTTCTAATTCTTTGAGTTTTTGAGTTAGATTACTTATTAACCCTTTTTGTTGTTTTTTGAGTTAGGCTTGTAGAGCTATACACTTCCCTCTTAATGCTGCTTTCATTGTGTCCCAAGGGATTTTCAGTGTTGTGTTTTTATTGTCATTAGTCTCCAGGATGTTTTTAATTTCTTTTTTGATTTCGTTGATAACCCAATCATTGTTTAGTATCATTCTATTCAGCTTCTAGGTGTCTGAATTTTTTCACATGCTTTTATTATAGTTTATTTCTAATATTATGCCATTTTGATCTGAGAAAATGCTTGATATTATTTCAATATTTTTGAATTTGGGGAGACTTTGCTTGTTACCCAATATGTGGTCTATTTTAGAGAATGTTCCATGAGCACTTGAAAAGCATGTATATTCCTTAGCTTTGGGGTGAAATTCTCTGGAGATGTCAATTAGGTCCATGTGGTCTTGTGTGTCATTTAGGATTACTGTTTCTTTGCTGATTTTTTTGTCTAGAGGATTGATCCATTGATGTCAATGGTGTATTAAAGTCCCCTGCTATGATTGTATTGATGTCTATCTCTCTCTTGATATCTTCCAGGAGATTTTTTTATGTATTTTGGTGCTCCGGCATTGGGTTCATATATGTTTACCAGAGTTATATCTTCTTGCTGAATTGCTCCCTGTATTATTATGTAGTGGCCTGCCTTATCTCTTGTTACAGCCTATACTTTGAGGTCTATTTTATTTTATATAAGTACCGTAAACCCAGCTTTTTTCTCATTTCTGTTTTCCTGAAAAACGTTTTTTCCATCACTTCACTCTCAGTCTGTGTGAATCCTTTTCTCTAAGGTGTGTTTCTTGTAGACAGCAGATAGAAGGATCGTGTTTTCTTATCCATTGAGCTACCCTATGTCCTTTTACTGGTGCATTTAATCCATTTATGTTTAATGTTATTTTTGGTAAGTGCCTGTTTGTTGTCATATTCTTACTTAATGATTGTGTTTCTTCTTGCCTTTCTCTTTCTTCTTTGTACAGCAGTCCCTTTAGCATTTCTTGCATTGCTGCCTTGGTAGTGATGAATTCTCTTAGCCCTTTTGTGTCTATGAAGCTTCTGATCCCACCATCAATTTTGAATGCTAGCCTTGCTGTGTATAGTATTCTTGGATTCAGTCCCTTGTTTTGCAACACTTTGTATATTTCATTCCATTCTCTCCTGGCCTAGTGTGTTTCTGTTGAGAAATCAGTTGCTGTTGTAATAGGAGATCCCTTGTGTGTAACTTTCTGTCTCGCTCTTGCAGCCTTTAAGATTCTTGCTTTGCCGTTGGTCTTTGTCAGTTTAATTATGATGTGTCTTTGTGTCGGTCTTTTGGGGTTCAATTTGTTTGGGACTCTCTGTACTTCTTGGACTTGGATATTTTTTCCTTGCCAATATCAGGGAAGTTCTCTGTCATTATTTCTTCTAGGAGGTTCTATTGCATTTCTTCTTCTCCTTCTAGTATCCCTATTATTCTAATGTTGTTTCATTTTGAGTTGTCCCATAGCTCCCTTAGGCTCTCTTCTTCCTTTTTAAGTCTTCTTTCCAGTTGCTGCTGTGTTTGTGTGTTTTTTTCTACATTGTCTTCGTTAATGTGGTCTTCAGCCTCTTCTAGCCTACTTTTTAAGCCTTCCACTGTGTTTTTTATTGCAGCTCTGATGTTCTTCATCTCCTCTTGGTATTTTTTCATGTTGGTGACATTCTCATTCAGCTCCTTGTAATTCTCATTGAGTTGTGTGTAATTGTCATTGATTTGTGTTTTTATCTTCTACCGTTTAAACATCCTTATAACTATTACTCTGAATTCTGTCTCTGATAAGCTGCTAACTTCGAATTCATTTATCTCCCTTTCTAATGATTCCTCATTCCCTTTCCTTTGTGGATTGCTTTTTTTGTCTTTTCATGTTTTCCTGTAGTGTTTTAATTGTAGATCCAATTGCCTTGTTTCCCAGGTTCCTTTGGGGATGGTGCTACTGTTGTAATTTCTCAGTTCCCATGGGCTTGTTAATCTAGTGTAGCTCCCTTCTCAAGCTATTTGGGTTCTCTTTATGTAGGTCTGTAAATTTGGGAGGTGCAACTGTGGTGTCTACAAGTCAGCTGATGTGGAGGGGAGTTTCTTAATTTTTGCTATTGTGCACCCTTAATTGTAATCACATTTGCCCTGCAGGGACTTTCAGTGGTCCCCAGGAACCATCTGTTGGGGTGTTGTGGTTCAGGGGACCTGTTATTTGGAAAGGTGTAGGTGAGATGCCCAGAGGTTCGCAGTCGTGGGATGGGTGGACCCAGCTTTTGTTGTTGCACCTGTCATGAATAGGTGCTTACTCCCAGTGGTGGTTCAATGGATAACTCACATTAGATTGCCAGTGAGGTGCACTAAATGACTCTGAAGGGCCCTAGCAGTGTAGTCTCACAGTTGAAGTGCCTGTGTGTCAGTATCTAGGCAAAGTGAATTCAAAGCTTCTACTGCTGGATGGGTGTGCGCCTCCTGCTTGTTCAAGATTGCATCCAAGGCAAGCTGACTGTGGCTCCCACTAATGGCTTACAGAGGTCTGCCAAAACCTCACCTGTGCAGTGGTGTATCAGGGATATGCACTCTCAGTGCTCTGAGCTCCAATGTACACCTAGAGGTTCAGGCATTCGGTTGAGCAGCTGGGCTAGCCTCCAGGAAGAGGGCGTTCAGAATTTCCCCTGCAGGACCTCAAGCCCTCGTCTGTACAGAATCCACTCTCGGGTGCTCTTGGTGTCTCCCGCGCACTGCCCCCAGACAGATGTGCAACCCTGGGATGGGATGCCCTATTGTCTGTGGGGTTGAAGTAATGAGTGCCCCAGGATACGCAAGCAACCCTGTGGTGGGGTGTTCTTGTTTGTCTTAGCCTGCTAACTGGTGAATCCAAGGTTTTTCTGTCCAGCGCGATTGGGCACCAGGGGGTATGAATGGGTGTATCAGGTACCAACCTGGGAATATGTGAGTCTGGGCACAAGCTGAGGTGAGAGGGGAGGAAGGGGGGGAGGCAGGCACATGCCCAAGGATGCGCAGGAACTGGAGTCTTGCTGCAGGGTGAGAGTGAGCATGAGGGGCAGAAAATTCAGGAATCCGGCCGCAGGCAGAGGCAAGGGGGGTGTAAAGGGGCGGGGCAGGTGCGAGCTCATAGATGTACTGGAACCAGGTTCTGGCTCAGGCTCGAACCCGTGAATTCAGGCAATCCAGCATTTTGCTATGTGAAGAGAGTGACAGCGATAAAGGGGCGGGGCAGATGTGTGAACCCCGGTTTTGTGGTTGGGGAGGAGGAGCTGCACTTAGAGCTGCCGCAATCAGCATATCTTTGGATTTGGAGGTCCGCCAGTCTGCAGCTGGGGTTGCAGGATATTGGCTGGAATTGGTGCTGGGTTGTGGGGCAGTTCCAAGGCCTTCTTGTTGGTATTGTTGATGGGTTTCTAAAAAAGGCCCTTCTCCTCTTCAAGATGGCCTGGGTTCTGTGCTGGGATCCTACAGTCTAGGGAGAGCCCGTAGCGTTGTTAGTCTCTCTATGTCAAGGAGATACCTTCTGCCTATTCAGAATCTTTGATTCCCTGCCAAGCTCAAGGCTGGATGCTGCTGTGCTGCTAGGAGGCTAATGTTCAGGAGAAAAATGGCTGCTCAGGATTAGAGGGAATGGACTACCCCTGGTTGCCTCTCCCTCTTTTGCTCCCAAGCTTCCGCAAAACCACCTTTTCCTACACTGCAGTCTTGATTAGTGTTTGTAATAGAAAGATCCTATGTATTGGGTTTAGTGATTAAAATAAGGAAATTGTAAATACAGAGCAACCACACCATTGAGTGTCTCCCCCCCACACCCCAGCACTGTGGGGCCAGTGCAGAACTTCAGGCTGTCTTTTTGGTTGCAGCCTCCCACAGCTGTGGACTAAGATATAGAGTCCCTGGCTCCAGAAGCCCTGTGGACCCCCTTCCACTGTCAAGTGTTATATGTGTCCCTAAGGGACGCGGACTTAGTGCAGCTCCATTTCCTTCCAACCCTCTAGTCCCCATTTAGCACATTTTTCTCTAGCCCAGTTCCTTGATCTTACCATTCTCAAGGTGTCCCACATCATTTATGGCCACATATTATTTCACCAGCTGTGTTTAATTAGCCAATTCCAGGTGGATGTTATTTGATTCAGCTATTTCTTCTATCTTCTCTGTGAGAAGGCCCAGGACACCTCTGTCTATTCCACTGCCATGCTGTCTCCTCCTGGGAAAATGTTTTAGGAGCCTGTGGCTGGGGAGGCTGGAGTCTTGGTGTTTGTGGGTTCACAGCCAAGGCAGCAGGTCCATGGCTGGTGTGGCTATAGGGTCCTAGGTGGTGTTCGAGGTCTCCAAGGGTGGAGTTGAGTCTGGGCTCCCAGTCACAGCTGCTCTCCCCTTCAAGATGGCTCTCTCTCTCTCTCTCTCCCTCACTCTCTCTCTCTCTCTTCCTTCCCTCCTCCCTCCTTCCCTCCCTCCTTCTTTTCCTCTAGGTTCTGAGCACCTTCCTTCCTTCCTTCATTTTCTTTCTTTTTCCTTCCTTCCTTTCTTCCTTTGAATTGCTTTGTATTGTGATATCAAGGATCATGGGAGGTAATGGAATGCATTTGGGAAAGTATAAAGTACTTCCTCCTTAGTATCCCTTGTCTCCACACACTACACATTAGCAGCACTCACCACACTTATTTATGAAAATGAAATTTATTTCCCTAGAGTATTAGATATTCTTTGGGGGCAAAATCTCCCCCTGTTATTAACCACTACTCAAAACAATAGGTTTAAGAAACTAATAATTTAGCTCAGAAAGGGTGCAGAGAACAAATATAAATGCATGTATCTATACATCTCTCATTGAAAAGTACATCCTATTATGCTAAAAATTAATTGCATAAAGGTCCCCAAAATCTGCTGTTTGACAAAAATCTCAGAACATAAAGTAAACCATGATATCCTACCTAATAAAAGAGTAATATGCAAATTAACTATCATTCCACTCAAGCCATGCTCACCAGCCAGAGTGAGTATACAAATTAACCCTAACCAAGATGGCTGCAGCCACATAGAGCAATTGAGAGACTTGGGTTTCCCTGGCAATAGAAGAAGCCAAGCTTTCCACACACCCTGGCCGGCCTAGGCCTCCACTCAGGGATACAAAGTTTCAATTATAGAAGATAAATCCCAAGAAAAATGACTGCAGTCATGGAGCTGGAGAGAGCAGGATAGGATTGCCCCCGGCGATGGAGGAAGACAAGCTTTCCACCTGCCCTGGCTGGCTTAGGTCTCCACTCAAGGCTACCAAGTTTCAATTATAGAAGATACATAAAACCAAACAGAAATGGCGGCATACATGGAGTGAGCAGGGGCTTGATTCTGCTCCAGGCTACAAAGTTTCAATTGTACAAGGTAAATGAATTCCAGATATCAGAGTCTCTGCTTAAGCCACCAGGGGGCATGACTGGCCTGCAAACTACCACAAGCCCCTTGCCCAGGCCGCCCCACACCCCAATACAACCCCCACCCTGATCTGGGACACCCTTCAGAGCAAACCAGCTGGCTCCCACCCATGCACGAGGTCTCTGTCCTATCTAATAATAAAGTAATATGCAGATTGACCATCACTCCAACACATAAAATGGCTGCCCCCATGTGGTCAAAGATCCTGCCTCCATGTGGACACAAGATGGCCCCCACCAGATGGCCAATAGGGAACAGTAGTTGGGAGGCACTAGGCCTGTAAGGGAGGGCAGTTGGAGGCCATCAACCCTGCAGGGGATTCCAGTTAGAGATGGCCAGGCCGGCAGAGGAGGGAAGTTGGGGACAAACAGGCTGGCAGAGGAGCAGTTAGACATCAATCAGGCTGGCATGGGAGTGGTTAGGGGGTGATCAGGCTGGCAGGCAGAAGCAGTTAGGGGCAATCAGGAAGACAGGCAGGTGAGCAATTGGGAGCCAGCAGTCCTGGATTGTGAGAGGAATGTCTGACTGCCCGTTTAGATCTGACCCAGTGGGATCGGGTCTAAATGGACAGTTTAACATCCTTCGAGGGGTCCCAATTGGAGAGGGTGCAGATTGGGCTGAGGAACACCCCCCCACTAACTCCTGCATGTATTTCGTGCACCAGGCCTCTAGTTCTACTTATAATGATCTCACAAACCCTCACCAAGATATGTGTGCATACACATATACACAGTGTTTAATGACTCTGATAATCTTTTCCTTATTTTGTTGTTCAATTTTCTTGGAAAAAATACTTTCTATTATTAATTCACCTCTAATGAAATTGTGAAGAATTGTTTATATTTTTGAGAGATGTAGCATACTCCTACAATATTTAGCCCACATGTTTGTATGAATACTTTCACTCCTTAGGAATAGTAAGAACTAAACAGATTTCTATATTTAAAAAAAATACAATAATATATTGGAACAAATAAATAATAGAGTTGTCACTTTAGAATATGAAACATGTAATAAAATTGTATTAAATATGGTATGCCCTTAAGGCATTTCTTTCTTTCTAGTCTCTTGGTGTGTAAAGTTATATAAGTCAGCAATCACAGATTTATAGGGGAAATGAAAGCAGGTAACTGAAATTTTAAAGGAAAATACATGTTATAATTCTGAAATTGTTGTACTTTCTATAATACTGCAATTGCTTTAAATAATTTGCTACAAAGTGAAATAATAAAACTGAATGCTAGCACTGTATCTCACTCCTAGACCTTCTAAATGCTTCATCCAGTCCTTAAACATTACAGCTTATGAATAATCATTTTGAGCAAGGGAGTGTAATTTTGAGACAAAAATAGACCTGAATTTTTGTCATTATTCTTGGAGGACTTCAAGAACATAATTATATTTATTTTCACAAAATAACTAATCTCATGCCTCATATTTCTCATAATTGTGCCTATACCTCCACCTAGTGGCTATAGTGGTTCATAAGAAAAGCAAGTTTAAGAGTAGTTTTCCTCCTAAACCTAGTAGGATTATAGATCTTTCATTTTGTTGTTGTTAATCCTCACCTAAGGATATATATATATATACACACCGTATTTGCCAGCGTATAAGACGATTTTTTGGCCCTGAAAAATATGCCTCCAAGTGGGGGGTAGTCTTATACGGCGAGTATATAACAAACTCTGTATTTTTAGTGGAAATGTTAGGGGGTCTTCTTATACGCCCAGTCGTCTTATACGTCGGCAAATACGTATTTTTCAGGGCCAAAAAATCGTCTTATACGCAGGCAAATACGATATATATATATATATATATATATATATATATATATATATATATATTTTGCATTGATTTTTTTTCTTCTTTTTAATTTATTAAAGTATTATGTATACATAGCTTACCATTGCCCCCCCCATATATGCCCTCCCTCCCCAGAGTTCTATGTCCATTGGTTGTACATTTATGTATGCATACCAGTCCTTCGGTTGATCCCCTATCACCCCCAGATCTCCCTACCCCCCTCCCCCGCTGTCATTTGACAGTCTGCTTGTTGTTTTACTGTCTCTATATCTATCTTTCTATTCATTAGTTTATAATGATCTTTAATATCCATAAATGAGTGAAGTCATGTGGTGTTTCTCTTTCATTGACTGGCTTATTTCACTCAGCATGGTGCTTTCCAATCCCATCCCGGTTACTGCAAATGATGAAAATCCCTTCCTTTTTATGGCCGCATAGTATTCCATGGTGTAGATGTACCATAGTTTTCTGATCCATTCATCTGCTGACGGGCACCTAGGCTGTTTCCAAGTCCTAGCTATTGTAAATTGTGCTGCTATGAACATAGGGGTGCATATATCCTTTCTGATTGGTGTTTCTGGTTTCTTAGGGTATATTCCTAGTAGTGGGATTACTGGGTCAAATGGGAGTTCCATTTTCAGTTTTTTGAGGAAGCTCCATACTGTTTTCCACAGTGGTTGCACCAACCTGCAATCCCACCAGCAGTGAACAAGGGTTCCTTTTTCTCCACAACCTCGCCAACATTTGTCGTTTGTTGTTTTGTTGATGTTGGCCATTCTGACAGGTGTGAGATGGTATCACATTGTTATTTTGATTTGCACCTCTCGGATGATTAGTGACTTTGAGCATGTTTTCATGTGCCTCTTGGCCTTCCTTCTGTCGTCTTTTGAGAGGATTCTATTCAGGTCCGTTTCCCATTTTTTAATTGGATCATTCATTTTCCTTTTATTGAGTTGTGTAAGCTGTCTGTAGATGTTGGAGATTAAACCGTTATCAGTGATATCATTTGCAAATATGTTCTCCCATACTGTGGGACTTCTTGTTGTTTTGTTGATGGTTTCTTTTGCTGTAATAAAGCTTTTTATTTTGATGTAGTCTCATTTGTTCATTCTCTCTTTAGCTTCCATTGCCCTAGGGGCAGTATCAGTGAAGAAGTTCTTTTGGCATATACCGTATTTGCCGGCGTATAGGACGATTTTTTGGCCCTGAAAAATATGCCTCCAAGTGGGGGGTAGTCTTATACGGCGAGTATATAACAAACTGTATTTTGAGTGGAAATGTTAGGGGGTCATCTTATACGCCCAGTCTCTTATACGCCGGCAAATACAGTATTTTTCAGGGCCAAAAAATCGTCTTATACGCCGGCAAATACGGTATCTGAGATTTTGCTGCCTGTGGATGCCTCAAGTATTTTTCTGGTTTCCCGTCTTATGTTTAAGTCCTGCAACCATTTCGAATTTATTTTTGTGTATGGAGTAAGTTGGTGTTCTAGTTTCATTCTTTTGCAAGTATCTGTCCAATTTTCCCAACACCATTTACTGAAGAGACTGTCTTGACTCCATTGTATGCTCATGCCTCCTTTGTCAAATATTAATTGAGCATATTGATTTGGATTGATATCTGGATTCTCTAATGTATTCCATTGATCTATATGTCTGTTCTTATGCCAGTACCAGGCTGTTTTGAGAACAGTGGCTTTGTAATACAGCTTGAGATCTGGTATTGAGATACCTCCTACTTTACTCTTCTTTCTCAGAATTGCTGTGGCTATTCGGGGTCTTTTATTGTTCCAAATAAACTTTTGGAGAGTCCTTTCTAGGTCTGTGAAGAATGTTGTTGGTATTTTAATAGGGAGTGCGTTGAACTTATAAATTGCTTTGGGAAGTATGGACATTTTGATGATGTTGATTCTACCAATCCATGAACATGGTATGTTCTTCCATCTGTTTACATCTTCCTCTATCTCTTTTTTCAGTGTCGTGTAGTTTTCAGCATATAGATCTTTTAACTCCTTAGTTAAGTTTATTCCTAGGTATCTCAATTTTTTTGGTGCGATGGTAAATGGGATTGCTTTTGTAGTCTTTGTTTCTATGAGTTCAATATTGGTGTATAGAAATGCCATAGATTTCTTGGCTTTGATTTTGCATCTTGCTACATTGCCAAATTCGTTTATTAAGTCTGTTAGTTTTTTGATGGAGTCTTTTGAGTTTTCTATGTACAATATCATGTCATCTGCAAATAGGGACAACTTCACTTCTTCTTTTCCAATTTTGATGCCTTTTATTTAATCTTCTTATCTAATTGCAATGGCGAGTACTTCCAGTACTATGTCAAACAGAAGTGGTGAGAGTGGGCATCCCTGTCTTGTTCCTGTTTTTAGGGGGAATGGTTTTAGTTTTTGCCCATTGAGTATGATATTTGCTGTGGGTTTATCATATATAGCTTTTATTATGTTGAGGTATGATCCTTGTACTCCCATCTTGTTGAGAGTTTTTATCAGGAAAGGATGTTGGATTTTGTCAAATGCCTTTTCTTCATCAATTCATATGACTATATGATTTTTAACTTTCAGTTTGTTTATGTGATGTATCACGTTTATTGATTTGCGGATATTGTACCATCCTTGCATTCGGGGAATAAATCCTACTTGGTCATGGTGTATGATCTTTCTGATGTTCTGTTGGAGCCTATTTGATAAATTTTGTTGAGGATTTTGGCATCTATGTTCATGAGGGATATTGGCCTGTAATTCTCTTTCATTGTGTTATCTTTATCTGGTTTTGGTATTAGGGTGATGCTGGCTTCATAGAAGGAATTTGGAAGTGTTCCTCAATATTGAATTTTTTGGAATAGTCTGAGGAGGATAGGTTTTAGTTCTTCCTTGAATGTTTGGTAAAATTCTCCTGTAAAGCCATCTGGCCCTGGGCTTTTGTTTGCTGGCAGCTTTTTGATGACTGTTTCAATTTCTTCCCAAGTAACAGGTCTATTGAGATTTTTAGATTCTTTCTGATTGAGTTTTGGCAGGTTATATTTTTCTAGGAATATGTCCATTTCCTCTAGATTGTCCAGTTTGTTAGAATAGAGTTGTTCATAGTATTTTGTAACAATCCTTTGTATTTCGGCAGGGTCTGTTGTTATTTCATCTCTTCCATTTCTGATTTTGTTTATTTGGGTCCTCTCTCTTTGTTTCTCGGTTAGCCTGGCTAGAGGTTCATCAATCTTGTTTATTCTTTCAAAGAACCAGCTCTTGGTTTTGTTGATTTTATGTATTGTTTCTTTGGTCTCTATGTCATTTATTTCCGCTCTGATTTTTGTTATTTCCTTCCTTCTGCTTACAATGGGCTGTTCTTGATGCTCTTTTTCTAACTGTTTGAGTTGTAGAGTTAGATAATTTGTTACCGTTTTTCCTAGTCTTTTAGAATAGGCTTGCAGAGATATGAACTTCCCTCTCAAGATTGCTTTTGCTGTGTCCCATAGATTTTGGATTGTTGTGTTTTCATTGTCATTTGTTGCCATGATGTTTTTAATTTCTTCCTTGATTTTTTTGGTAACCCAGTCCTTGTTCAATATCATGCTATTCAGTCTCCTTGTGTTTGATTTCCTTGAATTATTATTATTGTAGTTGATTTCCAATTTTATACCACTATGATCTGGGAAGATGCTTTATATGATTTCTATCTCCTTGAATTTGAAGAGATTTTGCCTATGTCCCAACATGTGATCTATCTTTGAAAATGACCCATGTGCACTTGAGAAGAATGTGTATTCTGTGGCTTTGGGGTGACATGTTCTGAAGATGTCGATTAATTCCATCTGGTCAAGTGTGTCATTTAGTGTTGATGTTTCTTTGCTGATTTTTTGTTTAGATGATTTGTCCAAAGGTGACAGTGGGGTATTAAAAACTCTTACTATGATTGTATTGCTATTAATATCTCCCTTAATGTCTTCCAGCAGTTTTTTAAATGTATTTGGGTACTCCTGTATTGGGTGCATATATTTTTACCAGAGTTATTTCTTCTTGTTGTATTGCTCCCCTTAGTTTTATGAAGTGGCCTTCATTGTCTCTTGTTATGTCCTTCACTTTGAGATCTAATTTGTCAGATATAAGTATTGCTACCCCAGCTTTTTTTTTCATTTCCGTTTGCCTGGAAAACCTTTTTCCATCCTTTCACCTTCAGTCTGTGGGTGTCTTTTTTTCTGAGGTGGGGTTCTTGTAGGCAGCAGATGTATGGGTTTTGCTTTCTTATCCAATCTGTTACCCTATGTCTTTTGATTGGAGCATTTAAACCATTTACATTTAAAGTAATTATTGATAGGTATGTATTTGATGCCATTTTTATTCTATCCCCCTGTGTTCCTTCTCCGCTTCCTATGTTTTTATTTATACAGTAGACCCTTTAGCATTTCTTGCATTGCTGGTTTGGTGGAGATAAATTCCTTTAGTCTGTTTTTGTCAGTGAAGCTCCTGATTACACCTTCAATTTTGATTCACAGCCTTGCAGGGTACAGTATTCTTGGGTTCAGACCCTTCCTTTGCATGACTTTGTATATATCATCCCATTCCCTTCTGGCCTGATGACTTTCTGTTGAGAAATCAGTTGCTAGTATAATGGGGGTTCATTTATATGTAACTTTCTGTCTCTCTCTGGCTGCTTTTAAGATTCTGGTTTTGTCAATGTTTTTTGCCAGTTTAACTATGATGTGTCTGGGTGTTGATCTTTGGGGGTTCATTTTGTTGGGGACTCTTCGAGCATCTTGGATTTGTGTCGGTTTTTTCTTCTCTATCTCAGGAAAGTTTTCTGTCATTATTTCTTGAAATACTTTTTCCATATCTTGCTCAGTTTCCTTTCCTTCTGGGACCCCTATTATTCTAATATTGTTTTGTTTTGTATTGTCCCAAAGCTCCTGTAGGCTCTCCTCCTGTTTTTTGATTTTTTATTTCTAGCAGCTGCTCTAATTGGGTATTTTTTTCCGTCTTGTCTTCTAGCTCACTGATGCGGTCCTCTGCTTCTTCTAGTCTACTTTTGATGCTTTCTATTGAGTTCTTCATAGAAGCGATGTCATTTTTCATTTCTTCTTGGGTCACCTTCATTTCCTCTTGGTTCTTCTTCAGATCCTCTTGGTTCTTCTTCATTTTCTCTTGGTTCTTACTCATATTGTCAAATTTGTCTTCCATTCTTTTTAGCCATCCCATGATCATTGCTCTGAATTCTTGCTCTGGTAGGTTTCTTGCCTCTAAACCGTTTACTTCCTTTTCTGGTGATGGCTGGTTTTCTTTCATAGGCGGGTTGTTTCTTAGCCTCCCCATGATCTTTTTAGGATGCCTGTTTATATAGTTCTCTCTCTCCTGCTTAGATTTAAAGGTACAAAATACAACACAACCAGGTACAACACACAAGGCACTGAACAGAAAAGCGTTTGCAATATTAATATCCTCCTATAAAGGTGACTAGAACCCAGCTAACAAAATCATACAAGCAAATAAAAAGAATAAGCAAACCAATCTTACAAAAAAGCATAAAACTTTGATATAGTTAGCATTTAGCATACAACTACAAAGGAGTAGAGAGAAGGATATATATTTTTTTTTTTTTAGGACAGTGACAAGTTAGGTGTGAATGGGCTTGGAGTAGGGGGTTGGCAGTTTGAAGGTGAAATTGTAGGAGGGGGTAAATAGAAAAAATAGGGAAAATCTAGAGCAGTAAAGAGTTAAGATAAGCAGGACACCAAAGGGAAAGTGTTAGGAAGAGAGTGATGGCATAAAGGTAGGGTTGAGTTAGAATAGAGCGTTGGAGAAGGAAAGGTGTAAATAGTCTCTTGAATAGTAATCCCAAAGGGGAACAAAAGAGAAAAGAAAAAAAAAAAGAAAGAAAAAAAAGTATATAATAAGGCACTTAAAATGTAATGATAAAAATAAATAAAAGAAAATAAGATAAAAAAGATAAAAAGGGCAAAATAGTAGTAGTAATAATATTGATTACATATAAAAGCGAATTAATTAAAAACGTAAAATCAAGCGAGGAAAGGTGAAAAAAAAATCTTAAGTAAACTTTGCAACTAATGTAACTTAAAAAACAAAACAAAACCAGAAAAAAATAAACAATTAGAAAATCAAAATAAAAAATTAATTAAAATTTGCAGTAATGAAGGTCATTCACTTCCTCTGTTGTTCTGTCTAGCTCACCTTTTCCCAGTCTGGGCGTTAATTGCAATTCCCAGTGTTTCTTCCGTATTGTAATAGGGTCTTGATTTTTAAAGCAGTTCTAGAGTCCATATGTACTGTAGCCTCTAGGTGGCAGTGTTTCTTGGTAGCAGAGAGCCAGGGTTCTGAGGCCTTTCTAGCTTTTTTCCCCTCTCTGTGTCCCTGAACTATGGAGGGGTGGGGGTTGGGCAGGCGGAGCCAACCACACTCGCCTGTAACTCTCTCTGAGTCAGATCCAGACTTACTGCTCCCTAGATATTCCCCCACTTAGGAGCCTTGACCACAGTCAGGGGTGCCTCCAGCCCAGCTCTGGTTTCTTATAAACACAGACCCCACTGTGAGCCTGGTGCGCGAGAGCTGTTGCTCGCGAGGTGATGCGCTGGCTGCTGTGCGCCAGGTGCTGCGCGGGGGATGCACGCTCTGCGCTGGGAAGCGCTGCAGTGGGAACTCACCGGATCTCCACAAAATCTTATTTTTCACCCTGGGGTGGAGTTCTCCTTTGAATCCAAGTGTTCGTGCTGATAGTGGTCAGCGTATAGGGGCGAACAGCTACTTGGTGGTCTTCCTCTAATCCAAATCTCTTCCCATCAAGATGGCGAGATTTCCCTGTCTTCGCCCTTAGGTCGCTCCAGGAAAGGATCGGGCTATGGGTGCTTAATTGTCAGGGACACCCTGATCAGGTGCCCCCCAATTTCCCCAGGTGTTCGCCTTTCTCTTGGCTTTTTTACCGGCACTCCCAGCGCGACCCTCGGGTGCTCTCTCCTTCCTCTTCGGGACCCGGGTCAGAACTTGCCTACCTATTCTTCCGCTATTTTCCTGTCTCCTTTGCATTGATTTTTAGAGTGAGTGGAAGGCAGGGGGAGAGACTGAGAAAGAGAGGACATCGTTGTGAACCAGTCACATTGATTGGTTGTCTCCTGCATGTGCCCTGATGGGGACCACAGATTGAGCCTGCAACCTTTTAGTCTGCAGGCCGAAGTTCTAACCACTGAATTTGGGCAATAGACAATATTTCTATCTTTTTATTTTATTACAACACTCACTTAAAAGAATAAAGTGCAGCAGAATTATAATCTACATATGAAAGAGTTGTAGTTTCATCTAATCTCAAGGAAAAAACCATATTCCCCTTAATAGGTATTGTAGAGGCTTAAACTCAAATGTTCAAGTGATGGGACTCTTTATCTCTCATGTACTTCCTGATTATACTACAAAAGCAGCAACAAGGCAGAAGAGACAAAGGAAAAAGGACAACTAGTAATAGGATAAAGTAGTTTTGTAGTGAGGAGGATGTTGATATCCAGACATGCTATAATTTATTAAAATATATATTTTTGAGGAAATAAGTTTTTAAAATATAATAATAGCACTATATTTGTTTAAATAATTTTAAATTATTTCAATAAACTTTCATTATTTAAATATACATGCACATTACAAATATTTCAGGAAATTATGTTTAATAAATAGAATAATATATAGGCTTTTCTTTATGTAGATTATTACTTTTAACATTTTGATTGTGTGTGTGTGCGCACGAAGTATTTTTCTATGCACAAATTCTAGAGAATAAATAGTTTTTCCCTCTCAAACTAAAACAGCAATCAAAATTAAATTGAATATTAGTTTCAATTACAATTAAGGAACACACATCCTTTATTAATTTGATGAAATTTTTATAATTAAAAATGTTATATGTGAGCATGACTAAAAATTCTGAGTACAAAAAATATAGAAAATGAAAATCATATTGCACCTACTCAAATACTATTTTTTCTTTTCTCAGAGGCAATATTTATTAATGTTAAAAGTTATTATGTGATATAAGTATAAATAATTCTCAATTATACTATGTGCATTTTTGCACCTTACATTATTCCTTTACTGAATCTGTGATATTTTTCTATATTGTCCTACATAGACATGCTTTATTTTTTGATGGAATATTTCTTACTGTATGGATTTACCATACTTTTAAAATCAATAGCTTACTGGTGGAAATTCAATGATTTCTCCCTAGTCCAGTGCTTTAATACTATCAATCCTGCAGCAAACACCCTTGTGCATATACTTATATATGTATGAATACATCTGTGGTATATATTTCCAGAAGTAAAATGGCTGAATCAAAGGACATGCGTATTCTGAGAGCTATAGTCGAATTGTCTTGCAAAGAGATTACAATGAGGCATAATATTAAAATCTTTAGTCTCTGCCAGTATGACAGATAGAAAGTGTTATCTTTATTCTTATTCTTATTTATTTCATTATGAGGGGGCCAAACATTTTAATAAATTTATACATTCTTCTTCTTCTTTTTATTTTTTTATATTTTTTTTATTATCTAAAGTTTTACATATGTCTTCTTTTTCCCCAATTGCCTCCCCCTCCGCCGCCCCAACCATTCCTATCCCAGGAAAGTCACCACCGTCCCAGTGTCTGTGTCCATTGGTTATGCTAACATGCATGCATTAAAATCCTTTGGTTGCTCTCTATCACCCTCTCCCCTATCATTTGTCTATGTATCTATTCCTGTTCATCAAATTATGTTTATCATTATATCCCACATATGAGTAAGATCATGTGATATTTATCTTTCTCTGACTAGCTTATTTCACTTAACATAATGCTCTCCAATTCCCTCTTTTTTATAGCAGCATACTATTTCATTGTATAGATGTACCACAGTTTTTCAATCCACTCATTTGATGATGGCCATTTAGGTTATTTCCAAATCTTAGATATTGTAAATTGTGCTTCTGTGAACAAAGGGTGAATATATCTTTTCTGATTAGTGTTTCTGGTTTCTTCAGATATAGTCCTAGAAATTGGATTACTGAATCAAATGGGAGTTTCATTTTTAACTTTTTGAGGAAACTCAATACTGTCTTTCACAGTGGCTGCACCAGCCTGCATTCCCACCTACAGTCAGAAGGGTTCCATTTTCCCCGCATCCTTTTCAGCACTTGTCATTTGTTGATGATAGCCATTTTGACAGGTGTGAGATGGTATCTCATTGTTGTTTTGATTTGCATCTCTCAGATAATTAGTGACTTTGAGGATGTTTTCATATGTCTCTGCACATTTTGTATGTCCTCTTTTGAAAATAGTATATTTAGAACCTTTGCCCATTTTTTTGATTGGATCATTTATCTTCCTTTCATTAAGTTGTATGAGTTCTTTGTAAATTTTAGAGCTTCAACCCTTATCAAAAATGTCATTGGCATTATGTTCCCCCATGCAGTGGGCTTTATTGTTGTTCTGTGATGCTATATTTTGCTGTGCAGAAGCTCTTTATTTTTATGTAGTCCCATTTGTTTATTTTCTCCTTAGTCTTCACTGCCCTAGGAGGTGTGTCTGTAAAGCTATTGCTACAACATACGTCTGCTATTTTGCTGCTTATTGTAGGGTTTTTATGGTTTACCATTCTCCATTTAGGCCCTTTAGCCATTTTGAGTTTGTTTTTCTATATGGTGTAAGTTGATGATCTAGTTTCATGTTTTTGCATGCATCTGACCAAATTTCCCAGCACCATTATTTGAAGAGACAGTCTTAACTCCATTGTACTCTCTTGCCTTCTTTGTCAAATATTAATTGATCATAATGACTTGGGTTGATTTCTGAGTTCTATGTTGTGTTCCATTGGTCTATATATCTGTTCTTGTGCCAGTACCATGCAATTTTGAGAACTGTGGCTTGGTAATATGGCTTGGTATCTGGTATTGTGTTCCCTCCAACTTTGTTCTTTTTTCTCAGGATTAATCGTTTTGGCTATTTGGGGTCGTTTTTTTTTTTTATTCCAGATGAATTTTTGGAGAGTTTGTTCTACATCTTTGAAATATGCCACTGGTATTTTAATGAGGATTGAATTTAATCTGTATATTGATTTAAGTAGTATGGACATTTTGATTATGTTGATTGTACCCATGCATACACATGATATGTTCTTCCATTTGCGTATGTCTTCCTCTATCCCTTTTTTCAATGTCCTCTAGTTTTCTGAGTACAGTTCTTTTATGTCCTTAGTTAAGTTTATTCCTAGGTATTTAAAAAAATTTTTGGTGCAATGGTAAATGGAATTGTTGTTGTTGTTTTCACTTCTCTTTCTATGAGGTCATTATTGGTGTATAAAAAGGCCATAGAATTCTGGGTGTTAATTTTTTATCCTGCTACCTCATCGAATTAATTTATGAGATCTAGTAGTTTTTTGATGGAGACTTTGTATAGTATCATGTCATCTGCAAATAAGGACAGTTTTACTTCTGTTCCAATTTGGATGCCTTTTATTTCTTTTTTTCTAATCGCTATGGCTAACACTTCTAGTACTATATCAAACAGGAGTGGTGAGAGTGGGCCTCCCTGTCTTGTTCCTATTCTTAAGGGAAATTAGTTTAGTTTTTGCCGTTTAGTATGATGTTGGCTGTAGTTTTGTCATATAAGGCTTTTATTATGTTCAGGTATGATCCCTATATTCCAACTTTGCTGAGAGTTTTTATCAAGAAAGTATGTTATGCATCAATTGATATGATTATGTGATTTTTGTCTCTCAGTTGGTTTATGTAATGTGTCACATTTATTGTACCATCCTTGCATCTGGGAATAAATCCCACTTGGTCATGGTGTATGATCTTCCTAATGTAATGCTGAATCCAATTTACTAGAATTTTGTAGTGTATTTTAGCATGCATGTTAATCAAGGATGTAGTTCTTTTTTGAGGCATATTTATTTGGTTTTGGAATTAGGATAATGGTAGCTTAATAGAAAGAGCTTGGAAGTGTGCCTTTTGAATTTTTTGAAATAGTCTGAGGAGTTTTAGTTCTCCTTTGAATGCTTGGTTGAACTCCCTAGTAAAGCCATACAGACCAGGGCTTTGTTTGCTAGAAAAAATTTGTTCGCTGCTTCAATTTCTTCAGTACTTATTAGCCTATTCAGATTTATTTTTTATTCTTCTTGATTGAGTTTTGCGAGCTTGTATTTTTCTATGAATATCTACACTTCATCTTGGTTGTCCATTTTGTTGGAATAGAGTTTTTCATAGTATTTTTTTCATAATAATTTTTTTTCTGTGGGATCTGTTGTTACTTCACCTCTTTTATTTCTGATTTTGTTTGTTTGGGGTCCTCTCTCTTTGCTTCTTGGTGAGCCTGGGTAGAGGTTCATCAATCTTGTTTATCCTTTCAAAGAACCTTCTCCTGTTTTCGTTTATCTTTTTTTTTTTGTCTCTATGTGGTATATCTTCACTCTGATCTTTATTATTTACTTCTTTATGCTTATGCTGTGCTTTTCTTGTTGGTCTCTTTCTAACTCTAAGTTGTAGGAGATAATTTATTACCATTGTTTCTTGTTTTTTGAGGTAGGCCTGTAGAGCTATGAACTTCCCTCTGAAGACTGCTTTCACTGTGTCCCATAGATTTTGGATTGTTGTGCTTTCATTGTCATTTGCTGCCATGATGCTTTTTATTTCTTCCTTGACCTCTGTGGTAACCCAATCATTGTTTAATGCATGCTATTAAGCCTCCATGTGTTTGACTTTTTAGATTTATTTTAATTGTAGTTTATTTGTAGTTCTATGCCATTCTGATCTGAGAAGATGCTTGATATGATTTCTACATTCTTGAATTTGACAAGACTTTGCCTGTGCTCCAATATGTGGGTTATCTTTGAAAATGAATGACTCATGTGAACTTGAGAAGAATGTACATTCTGCGGCTTTGGGGTGGAATGTTCTGAAGATGTCATTTGAATTCATCTGCTCTAGGGTGTCATTTAGGATTGATGTTTGCTGAATTTTTTGAGGATTTGTCCAGTGGTGTTAGTGGGGTATTAAAGTCCCCTACTATGACTGTATTGCTGTCAATCTCTCCCTTCATATCTTGCAGAAGTATTTTTATGTATTTGGGTGCTCCTGTATTGGGTGCATATATGTTTACCAGAGTTTTATCTTCTTGTTGAATGGCTTTATTTTGTATTATGACATTGCCTTGTTTATTTCTTGACCTTCACTTTGAGGTAGAATTTTTCAGATATAAGTATTGCTACCTCAGCTTTTTTTAAATTGCTACCTCATTTCCATTTGTCTGAAAACATTTATCCATACCTTCAACATCAGTCTGTGTAAGTTTTTTTCCCCCTTGAGGTGGATTTCCTGTAGGCAGCATATATATGGGTCATGTTTTCTTATTCACTCAGCTCCCCTATGTCTTTTGATTGGAGCATTTAATCCATTTACATATAAAGTTATTATTGATAGGTTCTTGTTTCTTGCCATTTTTACTCTTCATGCCTGTGTTCCTTCTTCCCTTCCTATTTCTTCTTTTACAGCAGACCCTTTAGCATTTCTTGCATTGCTGGTTTGGTGGTAATCAATGCCTTTAGTCCTTTTTTGTCTGTGAAGCTCCTGATTTCTCCCTCAATTTTGATTGGTAGCCTTTCTGGGTACAGTATTCTTGGATTCAGCCCCTTGCTTTCCATCACTTTGTGTATTTCATTCCATTCACTTCTGGCCTAATGTGTTTCTTTTGAGAAATCAGTCGATAGTCTGATGGGAGATTCTTTGTAGGTAACTTTCTGTCTCTCTCCTGCAGCCTTAAGATTCTAAATTTGTCGTTGGTGTTTGCAAATTTAATTATAATGTGTCTTGATGATGATCTTTTGGGGTTCATCTTGTTTGGGACTCTGTGAGCTTCTTGGATTTGTATGAGTTTTTTCTTCTCTATATCAGGAAAGTTTTCTGTAATTATTTCTTCAAACAGGTTTTATATTCTTTCCTCAGATTCCTCTTCTTCTAGCACCCTTATGTGGATGTTGTTTCATTTTATGTTGTCCCAAATTCCCTTAGGCTCTCCTCCAATTTTTTAAATGTTTTTTTTTTTTTTTTTAGATTTTTTCTGCTTGGGTATTTTTTCTATCTTGTCTTCTAGCTCATGATGTGGTCCTCCCCTTCTTACTGTCTGCTCTTGATGCTTTCTATTGAGTTCTTTATTGCAGCGATGTCATTTTTCATTTCTTCTTGGTTCTTCTTCATTTCAACTTTGTTCTTACACATATTGTTGAATTTGTCTTCCATCCTTTTTAATGACCTCACAAACATTGCTCATAATTCCTTCTCTGTCATATTGTTTGCCTCTGTTTCATTTGCTTCCTTTTCTGGTGATCACTCCTTTTCTTTCATATGAGCGCTGTTTCTTTGTCCTCCATGATTGCTCCTCTCAGGGTTTCTGGTTATGTAGTTATCTCTATCCTGCATTGACTTAAAGGCACAAAATACAACACAACAAGACACAATGTACAGGTTCCCATACACAAATGTATTCACAATACTAATACCCTCAAATAAAGGTGACACCAGAGAACAGAAAAGTAGGGAATAGAAAATAGTTCAAATGCAAGAGTGGAAAAATAGAGAAGAAAAAAGAAAGGGAAAATATGTGTATATGGGGAGAAAACTCAAATAAAACATTAACTAATCCAAAAAATCTAAACAAGCACCCAGAGATGAATGTAAATTACAAACAACAACTAATCCAAAAAGTGCATACAACAAACCTCCAAACAGCAAACATCCAGATGGATATGAAGAAGCAGAGCTTATTTCCAGAAGGTAAGGCCATGAAATTTAATGAATGGGGAAATAGCCACAATTCAGTATATAGGAGGTAGAAAGAAAATAAGTGTATGAGAAGAAAAGTATAAAACAAAATTTAAAAATTATATATATTTATATAATAAATTATATATATTATATAATATATAATATATAATATATTATATATACCGTATTTGCCGGCATATAAGACGATTTTTTGGCCCTGAAAAATACCATATTTGCCGGCGTATAAGAGACTGGGTGTATAAGACGACCCCCTAACATTTCCACTCAAAATACAGAGTTTGTTATATACTCGTGGTATAAGACTACCCCCCACTTGGAGGCATATTTTTCAGGGCCAAAAAATCGTCTTATACGCCAGCAAATATGTAATATTATATATATATATATATATGTAATTATAATTATATATATAAATTATATATATATAATTTCCCCCTGTCTTCAATCTATCTATCTATCTATGAATTCATTTACTATTAGAAAAGGAAAATATAGAGTAGTTAGGCCTGAGTTGGTGATTGGAATTTGTTAAGCGATTAGTAGAAGAAAAGAAAAAGCAAGGAAAGGAAAAACAGAAGCAAAAAGAAAGAAATAAGTAAAACAACAACAAACAAACAAACAAACCAACAAAAAACCTAACCAACAATCAAACAAAGAACAGTAAGACAGACAGAAAGAAAAAGACAGGAAAAATTTGCATAGTGAAGAAAGAGAATAAAGAAGTATGTATGGGCTTGCAGCAGAAGAGAGAAAATTAAATATATGAGTAAGATCAATTTATAACAGGGAATGAAAAGAAACAATAGAGAAAAACTAAAGCAGGAACAGGATAAGAGAAACAGGACAAAAATGGAAAAAATGAGTAAAAGAATGTTGGCATAAAGTAAAATTTGAGCTAGAGTAAAATAATGCTAAAGGAAAAATAAAGATAGAATATAGGACATTAATCACATAGTAAAATAATGTAAAGAAAAGTAACACAAAATAACACTTTAAAAGGGGTAAAATAATAGTATTAATAGTTAAAAATAAAAATACAATAGAGAAGGTAAAATAAAATGAGGGGGGAATTAGTTTCTTAGTTATGGTGTAAATTCATGGTCTAGTTTCAGTTTTTTGCATGTGTCTGTCCAATTTCCCCAATACCATTTATTGAAGACACTGTCTTGATTCTATTGTATGTTCTTGCCTCTTTTGTCAAATATTAATTTGAGCTTAATGATTTGGATTGTTTTCTGTGTTCTGTGTTCTGTCCCATTGATCTATGTTTGTCCTTGTGCCAGTACCAGGCAGTTTTGTGAACAGTGGCTTTGTATTACTGCTTATTATCTGATATTGTGATCCCTCCTACATTGTTCTTCTTCCTCAAGATTACTGCAGCTATTAGAGGTCTTTTTTATTACATATGAATTTTTGGAGAGTATGTTCTAGGTCTGTGAAATATGCCATTGGCTCTCAGCAATGTGGGGATAGAAAGATCATTCCTCAACTAATAAAAGTGGGAATAAAAGGATCTTATCTCAACATAATAAATCATTATATGACAATCCCACAGCCAACATCATACCCAATGGGCAAAAACTAAAACCATTTTTCCTAAGAACAGGAACAATACAGGGATGCCCACTTTCACCTATTCTGTTTAACATAGTACTGGAAATACTGGCCTTTGAGATCAGACAAAAAGAAGGAATAAAAGATATCCAAATTTGGAAAGAAGGAACTGCATCCAGCAAGGCCAGGGGTGAACCTGAGAAGGGGCAGTGAAGGATTAAAGAAAACAGATAAGAGAATATAGCTGGGGCCAAGTGGATAACTGTGACTGGATGAGGATATAGTGACACAGCCTGTAAGCCAAGTTTTTATTTTATGGTCAGATCACACAAAACAAAATGAAGGAGTGGTCAAGATGTTTACAATATTCTTGTGAGTTTAAAATCTACTTAATTAAATGCACTTGAGAATTCCATCAAGCTTTATTTGGCAACACTTGCTGCACGTTCTGAAGCTTACATCCCTCAGCTACCTAGGACTACAAGGTTGGACTGTAATGTCAACCTTACATCTATAGCCTTTGGCTATAATTGTGCTGGGAGAGATTTGCCCTCCAAGCTGGGACTTGTATGTGGCTTTGCAGCAAGAGGATCTTGAACTTTCATTAGTCCCAAGCTTGAACCTGTCCTAATGCTGTAGCTGCTCATCACAAAGGAAGAAGTAAAACTGTCCTTATTCACAGATGACATGACATTGCACCTAGAAAACCCCAAAGACTCCATCAAAAAACTACTAGACTTAATAAATAAATTTGGAAATGTAGCAGGATACAAAATTAACACCCAGAAGTCTATGACATTTTTATATACAAATAATAAACTCACAGAAATTAAAACTAAAAAAAAATCCCACTTACCATTGCAAAAAATGTTAATTTATCTAGAAATAAATTTACCCAAGAAGATCAAGGGACTATACTCAGAAAACGTCAGGATGCTGAAACAAGAGATATAGTAAGACTTTAACAAATGGAAGAATAGACCATGTTCATGGATTGGTAAAATCAACATCATCAAAATGTCCATACTACCCAAAGCAAACTATACATTCAATGTAATCTCCATTAAAATACCAATGGCATACTTTAAATGCCTGGGACAAATTCACTAAAAATTCATCTGGAATAAAAAAGACACCAAATAGCTTCAGCAATCTTTTCTCTGAGAAAAAATAACAATGTTGGAGGGACCACAATATGAGCTATCAAGCTATACTATAAAGACACTGTTCTCAAAACAGTGCTGGCACATGAACAGACATATAGAGCAATGGGACAGAACAGAAAACCCAGAAATTAACCCAAATCATCAAGCTCAATTAATATTTGACAAAGGAGGCAAGAGCATGCAATGGAATCAAGACAGTGTCTTCAATAAATAATATTGGGAAAATTGGACAGATATATGCAAAAAACTGAAACTAGACCAACAACTTACACCATACACAAAATTAAACTCAAAGTGCATAAATGACTTAAACTTAAGACCATAAATCATAAATATCTTAGAAGAATGCATAGGCAGCAAAATATCAGACATATGTCGTAGTAGTATATTTAATGATTCAGTTCCTAAAGCAATAGACACTAGGGAGGAAAGAAACAAATAGGAGTACATCAAAATAAAAAGCTTCTGCACAACAAAAGAAACAATCAACAAAACAACAAGAGAAGAGAGAAAGATGGCAACCAGCAAGAAGGTAGGGAGGGGGAGTGTGTAAGAGAGTGAGGGATAGATAGAGGAGTGTGTGGGTGGATGTGTGAGTGAAATAGGGATAGTTAGATCCTGCAGGTATTACAAAGGGCTGCCAATCTGGGCAGTCTTAGATGGCAAAATCCCACTGCAACTGCAAAAACTCCAGGGAGGATACCGGTGGCAAAGAAACCATGCCATCTTACAGAACAGAACTGGTTGAGACTAGGATCCTAGCCTTGCCACCACCTAATGTGGTCTTAGTAGCAAACCAAGACCCTATAGCCAATCTGGTAAAAGACCTGCGACCACAGCTGCAAACCCAGGGATACCAAGACTCCAGGTACCCTGGCTGCAGATTTCTGTGAGTCACAAAGCCAATCCCCCACCCCCTGCAGCAGCAGCAGCAGCAGCAGCAGCAGCAGCAGCATAGGAACTACTGGATCCTGGACATACAATAAGGCTCTCTGCACACACACAGCAGCTGCAGCTCTACCTGACTTTGAGCCTTGGTGTCAGACACAGGGAGTTTATTTCTTGCGCCCAGGCTCTGTGCCCAGGCAGAGAGACTCTGCTCAATTTGAGCCTAGGGGCACATCCTTGGGGAGATTGTTTTCTGCAACCAGATCCCATGCCTACATAGGACAGGGATACAGTGCTGAATTTGAGCTTGAACATGGGAACTTGGGGAATTTGCCTCCTGCATCTAGACCAGCCGTGGGCAAACTACGGCCCACAGGCCGAATCTGGCCTGTTGGACTGTTCTATCTGGCCAGCGGAGCCAAAAGAGCAGAGGGTTCTCTTGCTCTCCCCTCTGCTCCTTCACCAGCAGCAGTGTTAACATGGCAACGATTTATATCCACCCATTCAGTAGAAGGAACAACCTCTCAATCTTCCAGAGGCTCCTTGAAATGCCCGCGAATGCGTCTCCCAACATTACCCTGGGAATGCATAGACACGTTATCATGGTGATGTAGGGAGACACACCCCTGGAGAGCACAGTATCAGAGCCTTTAAGAGGTAAGATTAAGAGCTCTACTCAAACAGTTTTTTCCTGTTCCCACATTCTGTACATCACAATGACTTGTTAATATAACAACAAACACTTTCAGCTTTTAGGGCTTGTATCCACTGCAGTTTTTTTTTTCTTCCCACTGCGGACTCACACAGCAGGGAAAAAGACACACAGAGGACATGTCACACTAGCCATGCTGTGGCTGCATTTTTTTTGCTGATATGGATGCGCTATCAGTAACGCTACCATGGCCACTAACCACATATGTTAGTGGCAAAACAAATGCATTTTACACTACATTTGCTTCTACCCCCTGTGCCTGTAAAAAATGCTTGCTACAGTGCATTTGTGTTAACATGCACCACTGAACATTAGCATCAATGCAAACATGATGGAAACCTGTGTACCCTGCATTAACCCTAGCTGCACTGCATTGCAGTACTGCACCACACTGCAACGGCAGCATAGCTAGTGTGAAGGAACCCTAATTCAGTAGGTTGAACAAAAAAGATTGTATAGAAATGTGATGAACTAAAGATTTTATTACAAAATTGCTTAATTTCAGGGTTTCATAAGTAATTGGACAAATGAAAAACTGAAAATCAAATGTTCATATCTAAAACTTGGATGAAACCCTTTCCTGGTAATGACAGCCTGAAGTCTTGTACTTATGGACATCACCAGATGCTGGGTTTTCTCCTTTGTAATGCTCTGCCAGGCTGTCACAGTAGGGGTATATATGTAAATATCCTGCCATTTCCAGCTTTTAATAAGAAAAACTGTTGCAATGGGCATTTAAAAGTGGCACTTGGTTGTTTTTATAGAGTCCAGAGGATGCAATCTGACATTGATAATGGGCTCTTTCACACTATGTGCACTGCGGCTGTTTTTTGCCAGTAACGGAAGTGCTAGTGGTTACCCATGTTTTGCACTGCCCTAGCACCTCCCATACAAGTGTGTCTGGAAGACACAGCAATGTGCAGCTATGTGTGTTACCATAAACAAAGGGACTGTGTGAAAGATACACAGGTTTCCTATGGAGGAAAGTGGTTGTTCTCTGTGGTCAGGGTGTGCCTCTGTCCCATGTCTGAACTTTTTCAGATGATTTTGTTATATATATATATATTTTTTTTTTTAGAAGACCAAAAATGTTATAGTAGAGCAAATTTAATCACTTGTTTTTATACTTTACTGTCTTATTTTAGTAAAGAATTTAATAAGAGAACAGTACTGTTGGTTTTAACCCAATATGAAACATGAGTGGATCAAAGAAAAGGAAAGTGGACAGTGAATGCCGAGTGTTTAAGAGGGAATGGACAACAAAATATTTTCTTTTTCACTGAAGTCCAATCAATGCCGATATATCTTATATGCCAGGAAACACTTGCAGTCTTCAAAGAGTACAATCTCAGCTGTCACTTTGCCACAAAACATGGCAACTATGCTAGCAAGCAGTCACCTCAAGAACCGGAGGCTACTGCACAGAGGTTGATGGCTAAATTACAGGCTCAGCAAAATGTCTTTCACAGACAAACTGCAATTCAAGAGACAACTACCAAAGCAAGTTTTATGTTATCATTCAAATTAGCAAAAGCTAGCAAACCTCTCTCTGAAGGTGAGTTTTTGAAAGAATGTATGATAGAGATAGCAGGTCTCTTGTGTCCAGAGAGCAAAGGCAAGTTTGAAAAACTCAGCTTATTGCGCAGGACAGTGACTTGTTGAGTGGAACTGATGGATGAAGACTTGGCCAGCAAGTTAAATAGTAAGGCAGAGTTCTTTAAGTTTTATTCACTAGCATTGGATGAAAGTAATGACGTGAAGGACACTGCTCAGCTCTTAATTTTTATCAGAGGGATTAGTGACAATATTAAAATTACGGAGGAGTTTTTATCCATGGAGCCACTGAAAGGAAAAACACAGGGAGAGGACTTGTATGACCGGTGTCTACTGTCATTGAGAAAATGAAGCTACCATGGAGTAAACTTGCTAATGTCACGACAGATGGTTCTCTAAATTTAACAGGAAAAATGTTGGACTGCTAAAAAGAATTCAGGATAAAGTGAAAGAGGAGAACCCTAACCAAGATGTTATTATTCTTCACTGTATTATTCACCAGGAATCATTGTGCAAGTCTACATTACAACTTAATCATGTTGTTAATCCAGTCGTAAAGCATGTTAATTTCATTCCAGCAAAAGGACTTCAGCACCATCAGTTTATTAAGTTTCTGGAGGAAACTGATGCGGATCACCATGACTTACTTTACCACTCTCGTATCTGCTGGTTGAGTTTGGGCAAAGTTTTCCAATGAGTGTGGGAGCTCAAGGAAGAGATTGGTGCATTTTTAAATTAAAGGGGAAGTCTGACGAACTTACTGAGCTGAGTGACAAGAATTGACTGTGTGACTTTGCATTTGCTGTAGATATATTTTCACATTTGAATGAGCTAAATGTGAAGCTATAGGGAAAAGATCAGTATGTACATGACATACACTAACGTGATAGCCTTTAAATCGAAGCTGATTTTCTTTTCCAGATAAATTTCAGACAAAGTCTTCACTCATTTTGCCACACTAGCTACACAGAAGGAGACCATCCAAAACATGAAGAAATACAGCAAATCACTGGATGACCTGCATGCAGAATTCTGTCGGTTTTCTGATGTTGAAAAAATTGACCAGTCACTTCAACTGGTGTCCTGTCCTTTGTCACAAAACCCTGAAATAGCACCAGAAGAGGTACAACTGGAACTCATCAATATTCAGTCTGACTTTGTCCTAAAGGAGAAATTCAGCTCTCTTGAACTAAGAGACTTTTATGCGTCACTTAATGAAGCCACTTTTCCAAACATTCGAAGATTGGCACAGAGGATACTGGTGCTGTTTGGGTCAACCTATGTTTGTGAGCAGACATTTAGCGTCATGAAAATCAACAAAGCCCCTCACAGATCCAGCTTAACTGACGAACACCTCAGATCTATCCTAAGAATAGCCACAACAAAACTAACTCCAGACTTTGATGTATTAGCTAAAAAAGGAGACCAACAACACTGTTCCCACTGAAGTTGATGTTTTAAAGACCAAAAACCTTTCAACCCAGTTTACATTGCCATCTACATCTACGTCCCAGGCATAATTTGGAAGTGCACTAAAGAAAATGTTCAATTTACTGTTTACCCATTTTGTTCTTTTTTATTTGTTTTAGTTTTAAATTATTTTATTATATTTAAGTTTAATTTGAAAGGCTTTTGTACCTTTCCTTTGTTAGGCAATTTTATTTTGCCTTTGCCATCTTCAGTATAAGGTATGTTATTGTGCTATGATTCCTCCATTTTTTGAAGATTCAAATTATAATAATTAGTGTTTACATTCTTGTTAAAATGTTTGAAATGAATAAAACTATTGAAATAATAAAAAAAGGCCATACCCTTTTATGTAATGATGTTTACTTTGAATTTATATTAGTTCACACAAACACTCCATCCTGCTTTTGTTCCGGCCCTCCAGTCCAGTTTAAGAACCCATTGTGGCCCTCCAGTCAAAAAGTTTGCCCACCCCTCATCTAGACTCTGTGCTCAGGCAGGTAGGCAGTGCTGAATTTGAGCCTGGAGATGCAAACCTGGGGAGTTTGTTTTCCACGACCAGACCTGGCCCCCTAGCAGAGAGGCTATGCTGAATTTGAACCTGGATGTGCGAACTCAGGGGAGTTTGTTTCCTTCGCTTAGGCTCCACACCCAGGAAGGGAAGCTGTGCTGAATTTGAGCCTAGGAACATGACTTTGGGGAGATTGTTTTCTGCAACCAAATCCTGTACCCATGCAAGGATACAGTGCTGAATTTGAGCCTGGGGGATCAAACCCATGGAGTTTGCTGCCCATGACCAGACCCCTACACCTAAGCAAGGATGCTGCGCTGAATTTGAACCTGAACATCCTAACTAGGGAAGTTTGTTCCCCACAACCAGACCCTGTGCCCACACAGGGGGGCAGTGCTGAATTTGAACCTAGGTGCATGGACATGGGGAGTTTGTTTTCTACAGTGTACACCCCCTTGACCAGACCTCACACTCACATTGAACGGCAGTGACAACTGAATTTGATTCAGGGTATGCACACACAAAAGACTGTTTTCTGCAGGGCAGGAGTGGACCTCCTGCAGACACAGTGCAACTATTCAACTTGGTCTCACAAGCAGATTGGGGACCCTGAATCTCCACACAAGAGGCAGCAATGTGTGGGGAGCTGCCCTGAATGCAGGGGTCCTATATGCCTGAATGCAGGCATGGGTGTAGGATACAGCTCTCATGTGCCCCCCTTTCCACCTAAGTGAAAAATTATTACCCCTAGGAATGCTGCTAACTGCAGATGTCTTTGCTTTATGAGCTTTGAGATAAGAGGAAGATAGGTGGTTGTAAAGGTCAGGTGGTTATAAAGGTCAGGTGATCGTAAAGGCCAGGTGGTTTTAATAGGTCAGGTGCTGAAGGAACTTATTTGTCCAGGAACTCATCATGTTAGGAGAAATGGTCACCTGCATAATTGCCTGAAATAAATGGTCACCTGCATGATTGCCTGAAATATTTCCTCCTTCAGAATTGTATTTGAAAGTTGGAAAAATAAAATTCGTGGCTGGAGACCTCGGGTCTGAGCCCTCCCGATGCCCTTCTGTTCTTGTCTGTCTTTTTCTTAGCCTCACCCCCTCAATCAGGTACTGTTCCTTGCCCACAGGTTCTGGCAGCAATGAGCACCAGTGATTAGATTCTGTCTCTCATTGCATGCACCTGGGATCCCTGATTCCCAATACATTCACACTAAGAGCTAGTGACACCAATTCTTGGCACATATGCACACAGGGACCCTGATTCTCAGTGCGAGGTAGCACCAAACAAGGGAGACTCTGATACTTGACACACACTAGGGGACTTTGATTTTTGGCACACACCAGTGAGTTCTCTGTTTCAAGGTGGTGCAGGCATGGTCCCTGATTCTAGGTGTGCACACGAGGCCACATTAAGCACCTGTGACTCTGACTTGGGGTGAGTGTGATTCCCACCAACCCACTACAGCCACATGTCTTGATGTCAGAGCTATTCATTGACACTTGGAGGGTGCAAAATTCCCACTGCACATGGCCAAAGCCCCACAATTCAACATTTGAACCTTCTGGTGATAGTCAGGATAGAGAGACAATGAATAAACCCCAGAGAAAAGAAAAAGAGGAGTCACTAAGAAATGAAATAAGGGAAACAGAAGCATGCAACATGACAGAAAAAGAATTCAGAGAATTGGTTATACAGTTCATACACGGGATGGACAAGAAAATCAACAACTTATGCAAAAATCAAGAAGAAATGAAAAATGATATAGCTGCAATGAAAAATACCATGTAAAGCTGCAGCAGTATATTAGGAGAAGCAGAGGACTGAATTAGAAAGATAGAATATAAAGCAGAGAAACAAGCCCCATCTGAATAACAACTAGACAAAAAAGTTAAAAAGCACGAGAGCCTAAGGGAGATTTGGGACAATGCAAAACAAAATAACATAGATATAATAGGGCTTCCAGAAGGACCACAGGCGCAATAAGGATTAGAAAAATTATTTGAAGAAATAATGACAGAAAACTTCCTGGATATGGGGAAGAAAAAAGTTACACATGTACAGAGAGTCCCCAGAAAGATGAATCCCAAAAGACCCACACCAAGACATGCCATAATTACAATGGCAAATGTTAATGACAAAGAATCTTAAAGGCTGCAAAAGAGAGACAGAGAGTTACCTACAAAGGATGCCCCATCAAATTATAAAATGATTTCTTAACACAAATGCATCAAGCTAGAAGGGAATGGAAGGAGATATACAAAGTGATGCAAAGCAAGGGACTGAACCCAATAGTACTCTATCCAGCAAGACTATCAATCAAAACTGAAGGGGAAATAAAAAAAAAAGGCTAGGAGAATTTATCACTATCAAGCCAACAATGCAAAAAAAAAAATGCTAAAGGGAATGCTGTAAAAAGAAGAAATAAAAATGGTAAGAGCTGAAACCGGTCTGGCTCAGTGGATAGAGCATTGTAGGCCTGTGGACTGAAGGGTCCAGGGTTCTATTCCAGTCAAGGGTATGTACCTTGGTTGTGGGCACATCCTCAATGGGGGTGTGCAGGAGACAGCTGATCAATGTTTATTTCTCATCAATGTTTCTAGCTTTCTGTCCATATCCTTCCATTTTGGTCTGAGAAGACTTTTGTTATGATTTGGTCTCTTTGTAAAAAATAAATAAAATATATATTTTTAAAAAAGGTAAAAAGAAAGACAGCTTCAAAAAAATAAAAATGGCTGTAAACAAGTACCTTTAAATAAGAACTTTGCTCCAATCAAAAGACATCTAGTGGCTGAATGGATTAAAAAAAATCATGACCCATGCTCTGTATAAGAGACCCACCTCAGAACAAGAGACTCACACAGACTGGAAGTGAAGGGATGGAAAATTATCTTTCAGGCAAATGGAAATGAAAAAAAAAGATGGGTTAGCAACACTTATATTTGACAAAATAGACCTCAAAGTGAAGGCCATAACAAGAGATAAGGAAGGCCACTTCATAATACTAAAGGGATCTATACAACAAGAGGATATAACCCTGATAAACATACATGCACACAATGCAGGAACACCCAAATACACTAAAAAACAAACAAACAAACAAACCCCCTCAAAAACTAACAAACAAAAAAACCCTACACCACACAACTCCTGGAAGATATCAAGGGAGAGATCAACAACAATGCAATCATAGATTTTTTTGGACTTTAATACACCACTGATATCACTGGATAAATCCTATAGATGAAAAATCAGCAAAGAAATAGCAATCCTAAATGACTCACTAGATCAGATGGACTTAACTAACATCTTCAGAACATTTCACCTCAAAGACACAGAATATACATTCTTCTCAAGTGTACATAAGAAATTTTCAAAAATAGACCACATATTGGGTCACAAGCAAAGTCTTCCAAAATTTAAGAAGATTGAAATCATACCAAAAGTCTTCTCAAAAGTCTTCTGGCATAATATTAAAAATAGATTACAATAAAAATAATCCAAAACACTCAAACACTTGGAAGTTGAATGGTATGATATTAAATATTGATTTGGTTACCAATGAGATCAAAGAAGAAATTAAAAAATGTCCTCAAAACTAAAACTAATGACAGTAAAAACACAACAATCCAAAACCTGTGGGACATAATTAAAGCAGTCCTGAGAAGGAAGTTTATAGCTCTACAGGCCTACCTAAAAAATAAGAAAAAAACTGGTAAAAATCATGTAACTCTACAATCAAATAATTAGAGACTAATAAGAAAAAACCCAGAGTGAGCAGAAAGAAGGATATAATAAAGATTAGAGCAGAAATAAATGACATAGAGACCAAAAAAATACAAAAGATCAAGGAAACAAGAGCTAGTTCTTTGAAAGGATAAACAAGATTGATGAAACTCTAGCCAGGCTCACCGAGAAGCAAAGAGAGAGGACCCAAATAAACTCCAAAATGATAGAGGCAAAATAAAAACAGACGCCACAGAACTACAAAGGATAGTTTAAAAATACTATGAACAACTCTATTCCAACAAACTAGACAACCTGGAGGAAATGGACATATTCCTAGAAAAATACAACCTTCCAATACTCAATCAGGAAGAATCTAAACATCTCAGTAGGCCGATAACTATGGAAGAAATTGAAGCAGTCATCAAAAAGCTTCCAGCAGGCAAAAGCCCAGGGCCATATGGCTTCACAGGAGATTTACCAAATATTCAAGGAAGAAGTAAAACCTATCCTTTTCAGACTATTAAAAAAAATTCAAGAGGAAGAAACACTTCCAAGCTCCTACTATGAAGCCAGTATCACCCTAATACCAACACCAGATAAAGCCAATACAAAAGATATAAAGAATTATAAGCCAATATATCTCATGAATATAGATGCCAAAATCCTCAACAAAATTCTAGCAAATTGGATCCAACAGTACATTAGAAATATCATACACCATGACCAAGCAGGATTTATCCCAGGGATGCAAGGATGGGACAATATCCACAAATCGATAAACACAATTCATCACATAAACAAATTGAGGGAGAAAAATCACATAGTCATATCAATTGATGCAGAAAAAGCATTTGACAAAATCCATCACTCTTTCTTGATAAAAACTCTCAGCAAGGTGGGAATAGAAGGATCATACATCAACATCATAAAAGCCAAATATAATAAAGCCATAATCAATATCACACTCAATAGAAAAAATGAAAACCATTTCCCCTAAGAATAGGAACAAGGCAAGGATGACCGTTCTCACAATTCCTGTTTGACTTAGTACTGAAATTACTAGCCATTGCTATCAGCCTCAAAAAAAAATAGAAATAGCTATAAACAAGCACCTTTAAATAATAACTTTAAATGTAAGTGGACTAAATGCTCCAATCAAAAGACATCTAGTGGCTGAAAAACACACACAAAAAAACAAGACGAAATAAAAAGCACCCAAATTGAAAACAAAACAAAACAAAATCTCCTTATTTGCAAATGACATGATAATGTACATAGAAAACCCTAAAGACTCCATAAAAAATTGTTAGACTTAATGAATGAATTAGGCAAAATAGCAGGATACAGAATTAACACTAAGAAATCTATGGTATTTCTATACACTAATAGTGAACTTACAGAAAGAGAGACTGAAAAAGAAATCCCATTTACCATTGCACCAAAAAAAAAAAAAAATAAGATACCTAGGATTAAACATAACTAAGGAGGTAATAAACTACAGGGCACCAAAAAAAGAGATAGAGGAAGATATAAAAAGATGGAAGAACATACCATGTTCATGGATTGGTAGAATCAACATCATCAAAGCAATCTATAGATTCAATGCCATCCCCATTTAAATACCAATGGCATATTAGAACTCTCCAAAAATTCATGTGGAATAAAAAAAAAGACCCCAAATAGCTGCAGCAATCATGAGAAAGAAGAACAAAGTAGGTGACTTCTAAATGCTATCAAGCTGTATTACAAAGCCACTGTGACAGGCATAAGAACAGACAAAAAGATCAGTGAAATAGAATAAGAACCCAGAAATTGAACCAAACCACTATGTCCAATGAATATTCGACAAAGGAGGCATGAGCATATTATGGAGTCAAGACAGTCTCTTCAATGAATGGTGTTGAGAAAACTGGACAGATACATGCAAAAAATGAAACTAGATCACCAACTTACACCATACACAAAAATAAATTCAAAATGGATACTGGACTTAAACGTAAGACGGGAAACCATAAAAATTCTAGAGGAATCCACAGGCAACAAAATCTCAGACATATGCCAAAGGAACTTCTTTACTGATACTGCCCCTAGGGCAATAGAAGCTAAAGAGAAAATAAACAAATGGGACTACATCAAAATAAAAAGCTTTTTTTACAGCAAAAGAAATCATGACAAAACAAACAGAAAGCCCACTACATAGTAAGACGTATTTGCATATGTTATCACTGATAAGTATTTAATCCCCAACATTTACAGGAAACTCATACAACTTACCAAAAGGAAGATAAAGTCCAATCAAAAAATGGTCAAAGGACCTAAACAGAAAATTTTAGAAAAAAGACAGAAGAAAGGCCAAGAGACATATGAAAACATGCTCAAAGTCACTAATTATCCAAGAGATGCAAATCAAATCGACAATGTGGTACCATCTCACACCTGTCAGAATGACTATCATCAACAAATCAACAAATGACAAGTGTTGGCAAGGATGCAGAGAAAAAGGAACCCTTGTGCACTGCTGGTGGGAATGCAGACTGGTGCAGCCATTGTGGAGAACAGTATGGAGTTTGCTCAAAAAACTATGAATGGAACTACAATTTGACTCAATGATCCCACTTCTAGGAATATATCCCAAGAAGCTAGATACATCAATAAGAAAGGATATATGTACCCCTATGTTCATTGCAACTCAATTTACTATAGCTAAAATAAATAAGATTTGGAAACAGCCTAAGTGTCCATCAGCAGATGAGTGGATTAGAAAACTGTGGTACATCTACACAATATAATATTATGTTGTTATGAAAAGATTAATAAGTTACCATTTTCAACATCATGGATGGACCTGGGGAGCATTATGCTAAGTGAATTAAGCCAGTCAGAGAAAGATAAATATCACATGATCTCACTCATTTGTGGAATATGATGAATAACATAAACTGATAAACAAAAATAGTTCCAGAATCATAGAAACATTAAACAGACCATGAAACCTCAGAGAGAAGGCCATGGAAGGGGTAGGGGTGGGGGTAAGAAATAAACCAATGGACTTGTATGTATGTATGCATATAAGCATAACCCATGGACACAGACAATAGGGGGTTAAAGGTATGGACTTGGGGAGAGGGGTTGGGAACTCTCAGGGAGAGGTCAAGGGAGGGAAAGAGAGACATATGTACTACTATTGGTAATACTTTAAACAATAATAGAAAATAAAGAAATATGCCATTGGTATTTTAATGGAGATTGCATTGAATCTATAAATTGCTTTGGGTAGTATGGACATTTTAATTATGTTGATTCTACCAATTTATGAACATGTTATATTCTTCCATTTGTTTATATGGACCTCTATCTCTTTTTTTCAATGTCCTATTGTTTTCTGAGTACAGGTATTTTTTTTGCAATGCTAAATTGGATTGTTTTCTTAGTTTCTCTTTCTGTGAGTTAATTATTGGTGTATAAAAAAGCCATAAATTTCTGGGTGTTAATTTTGTATCCTGCAATATTGCCAAATTCATTTATTTAAAAAATATATTTTATTGATTTTTCACAGAGATGAAGGGAGAGGAATAGAGAGCTAGAAATATCAATGAGAAAGATACATCCACCAGCTGCCTCTTCCACACCTCCCACTGGTGATGTGCCCGCAAACAATGTACATACCCTTGACCATAATTGAACCTGGAACTTTTCAGTTTTCATACTGAAACTCTATCCACTGAGCCAATCCAGTTTCGGCTTCAAATTCATTTATTAAGTCTAATATTTTTTTATTTTTTTAATTAAGGTATTATATGTATACATATTTTACCATTGCCCCACTCCACTCCCATACATGCCCTACCTCCCCAGAGTCTTTTGTCCATTGGCTATGCTTATATGCATGCATAAAAGTCCTTCAGTTGATCTCTTATCTCCTCCAGATCTCCTTACCCACCCCGCTGAAATTTGACTTTATGTTTGTTACTTTACTGTCTCTGTATGTATCTTTTTGTTCATCAGTTTATAATGTTCTCTATTATCCATAAATGAGTGAAATCATGTTGAGTTTTTCTTTCATTGACTGGCTTATTTCACTCAGCATGATGCTCTCCAATTCCATCCAGGTTACTGCAAATTATGAGAATTCCTTCCTTTTTATGGCAGCACAGTATTCCATTTGTAGATGTACCATAGTTTTTTTTATCCAATCATCTGCTGACGGGCACCTAGGCTGTTTCCAAATCCTAGCTATCATAAATTGTACTACTATGAACATAGGGGTGCATGCATCCTTTTTGATTGGTGTTTCTAGATTCTTAGGATATCTTCCTAGGAGTGGGATTAATGGGTCAAATGGGAGTTCCATTTTCACTTTTTTGAGGAAACTCCATACTGTTCTCCACAGTGGTTGCACCAGTCTGCATTCCCACTAGCAGTACACAAAGGTTCCTTTTTCTCAGCAACTTCGCCAAAACTTGTCCTTTGTTGATTTATTGATGTTAGCCATTCTGACTGGTGTGAGATGGTACCACATTGTTGTTTTGATTTGCATCTCTCAGATAATTAGTGACTTTCAGAATGTTTTCCTGTGCCTCTTGGCCTTCTGTCTTCTTTTGAAAATATCCTATTTAGTTCTATTGCCCATTTTTTAATTGGCTTATTTATCTTCCTTTTATTTAGTTGTATAAGCTATCGCTAGATGTTGAAGATTAAAACTTTATCAGTGATAACATTTGCAAATATGTTCTCCCATAAAGTGGACTTTATTGTTGTTTTGTTGATGGTTTCTTTTGCTGTAAAAAAGCTTTTTATTTTGATGTAGTCCCATTTGTTTATTTTCTCTTTAGCTTCTATTGCCCTAGGGGCAGTATCAGTGAAGAAGTTCTTTTGGCATATGTCTGAGATTTTGCTGCCTATAGATTCCTCTAGTATTTTTATGGTTTCCCATAAAATGTTTAAGTCCTGTATCCATTATGAGTTTATTTTTGTGTATGGTGTAAGTTGGTTATCTAATTTCATTTTTTTTGCACATACCTGTCCAATTTTCCCACCACCATTTATTGAAGATACTGTCTTGATTCCATTCTATGTTCGTGCCTCCTTTGTCTAATATTAATTGAGTTATAGAGGTTTGGGTTGATATCCAGATTCTCTATTCTATTTCATAGATCGATATGTCTGTTCTTGTGCCAGTACCAAGCAGTTTTCAGAACAGTGGCAGTGTAATACAGCTTGAAATCAGATATTGAGATCCCTCCTACTTTATTCTTCTTTCTCAGGATTGCTGTTCCTATTCGGGGTCTTTTTTTGTTCCAAATGAATTTTTGGAGAGTTCATTCTAGGTCTGTGAAGTATACCATTTCTATTTTAATGCGGAGTGCATTGAAACTATAAATTGCTTTGGGAAGTATGGACATTTTGATGATGTTGATTCTACCAATCCATGAACATGGCATGGTTTTCCATCTGTTTACATCTTCCTCTACCTCTTTTTTCAGTGTCATATAGTTATCAGCATATAGGTCTTTCACCTCCTTAGTTTCTTTCTGGTTACACTTGACCTTTCTTGTTGCTCTTTTTCTAACCCTTTGAGTTGCAGAGTTAGATAATTTATTACTATTTTTTTTTTTTTTTTTTTTGCAGTAGGCTAGTAGAGCTATGAAATTCCCTCGCAAGATTGCTTTTGCTGTGTCCCATAGATTTTGGATTGTTGTGTTTTCATTGTCATTTGTTGCCAGGATGTTTTTTTATTTCTTCCGTTGTTTCTATGGCAACCTAGACTTTGTTGAATAGCATGCTGTTTAGTCTCCATGTGTTTGATTTCTTTGGATTATTTTTATTGTAGTTGATTTCCAGTTATATACCAGTATGATCTGAGAAGATGCTTGCTGAGATTTCTATCTCCTTAAATATTAATAGACTTTGCTTATGTCCCAACATGTGTTCTATCTTTGAAAATGACCCATGTGCACTTGATAGAAATGTATATTCTGTGGCTTTGGGTTGAAATGTTCTGAAGCTGTCGATTAATTCCATCTGGTCTAGTGCATCATTTAGGATTGATGTTTTGTTGCTGGTTTTTTTGTTAAGATGATTTGTCCAAAGTTGATAGTGGGTATTAAAATCTCCTACTATGATTTATTGCTATTAATCCTCCCCTTATGTCCTCCAACATTTTTTTTATGTATTTGGGTGCTCCTCTATTGGGTGCATATATGTTTAATAGGGTTATTTCTTCTTGTAGGATTGCTCCCTTTAGTATTATGAAGTGGCCTTCGTTATCTCTTGTTATGTCCTTCACTTTGAGATCTAATTTGTCAGATATAAATACTGCTACCCTAGCTTTTTTTTTCATTTCCATTCTCCGGGAAAACCTTTATCTTTCCCTGCAACCTCAGTCTTTTTTTTCTGAAATGGGTTTCTTGTAGACAACAGATATATGGGTCTTGTTTTAGTATCCAGTCTGATACCGCATGTCTTTTGATTGGTGCATTTAATCCATTTACATTTAAAGTTATTATTAATAGCTTCTTATTTGTCGCCATTTTTATTCCATACCCCTGTGTTCCTTATTCGCTTCCTATTTCATTTTTATTTTTACAGCAGACCCTTTAGCATTTCTTGCATTGCTGGTTTGGTGGTGATAAATTCCCTTAGTCTATTTTTGTGTCTATGAAGCTCCTGATTTCACATTTAATTTTGATTGATAGCCTTGCTGGGTACAGTATTCTTGGATTCAGACCCTTCCTTTTCATGACTTTGTATATTTCATCCCATTCCTTTTTGGCCTGATGAGTTTCTGTTGAGAAGTCAGTTGCTAGTCTGATGGGGGTTCTTTTATATGTAACTTTCTGTCTCTCTCTGGCTGCTATTAAGATTCTTATTTTGTCATTGGTGTTTGCCACTTTAATTATAATGTGCCCTGGCATCAGTATTTTGGGATTCATTTTGCTTGAGCCTCTGCCAGCTTCTTGGATTTGTGTGGTTTTTTGCTCCTTTATCTCAGGAAAGTTTTTTGTCATTATTGTTTGAAACAAGTTTCCTATGCCTTCCGCAGTTTCTTTTCCTTCTAGAACCCCTATAATTATAATATTGCTTTGTTTTGTATTGTCTCAAAGTTCCTGTAGGCTCTCTTCCTGCTTTTTAATTTTTTTCTAGAAGCTTCTCTAATTGGGTATTTTTAATATAAATCTTTATTGTTCATGTTATTACAAAATTACTCATTTTTTTCTCCATTGCTCCCCTCACCAGGGTCCCACTCCACCCTCTTCCCTTTCCCTACCCACATTGCCCTCATCCATAGATGCACAGTTTATGTTCAGTCTTTTCCTGCACCCCCACTCCCCTTTTCCCCCAGAATCGTCAGTTCACTCCCCTTTCACCAGTTAATATTGACCAGTTAATATTTTTCATCATATTTTTTAATTCCCTTGGTTTTTAGATTCACTTGTTGATAGTTACATATTTGTTGTTCACAATTTTTATCTTTATGTCATTCCTCTTCCTAAAGAACCCCCTTCAGCAATTCATATAATTCTGTTTTGGCGGTGATGAACTCCTTTAGCTTTTTATTTCTCTCTCTCTCTCTCTCTCTCTCTCTCTCTCTCTCTCTCTCTGTGTGTGTGTGTGTGTGTGTGTGTGTGTGTGTGTGTGTGTGAAGCTCTTTATCTGGCCTTAGATTCTTGAGTGATAGCTTTGCTGGGTAGAGTATTTTTGCTGTAGGTTCTTGCTATTTGTCACCTTGAATATTTCTTGCCATTCATGTCTGGCCTGCATGGTTTCTGTTGAGAAATCAGCTGACAATTGTATGAGTGCTCCTTTTTAGGTAACTATCTGCTTTTGTCTTGCTGCTTTTAATGTTCTCTCTTTGTATTTTGTTCTTAGAATTTTAATTATGATGTGTCTTGGTGTGGTCCTCTTTGGATTCCTTTTTTGGGGGGTTCTTTGCGCTTCCTGGACTTGTAAGTCTATTTCTTTCACCAGGTGGGGAATGTTTTCTGTCACTATTTCTTCCAATATGTTTTCAGTATCTTGCTCTATCTCTTCTTCTGGGACCCCCATAATTCTGATGTTGGTTTGCTTATCCAAGAGGTTTTTTTACATTATCTTCAACTTTCTGGATTCTCTTGTCTTCTTGGTTCTGCAGAGGAGTGTCCTCTGGCCCTTTATGTTCCAAATCTTTGACTTGATTCTTGTGATCTTCCATTCTGTTTTTATGGCTCTATAATATTTTCTTCAGACAATGTATTCTTTATTTCTGGTTGATCCCTTTTTATATCATCATAGGTCTCATTTATTTTATTGGCCTTTTCTGGGAAATTCTTGAAAAACCTTATAACTGTGGCTTTGAACTCTATCTCTAGTTGCTTGTTGTCTTTCATTTCTTTCATTTGTGATCTGTTTCCTTATCTCAGCATTTTTGCTGCTTCTCTGAGTTGGTAGGGTTGCTTTGTGTGCTAAGGTGTCCTATATGGTTCAGGGGGTCAGCCTCCCAGTTATCTCAGGTGGACAATTTTGGTGCACCCCTTTTTGGCCTGTTTGTTCAGCCTTATTGGTAGTTAAGTTTTGATTGTTGTTGGCATTACTGGGAGGAACTTACCTCCAGGCCAATTGGCTATGATCAGTGTTTCCCAAACTTTTGACATATGTGTACCCCTTCTATAGTTTTCGTAATGCTGAGTACCCCTCATCAAAAAAAAAATGGTTATATTTTAATAACAATCAAATATATTTTTATTTTTTATTTTTTTGGTATATACACAAAATAATAATAAACAAAAATAAAATTATTCATAATAAATTATAAATAAAAGTTATATTATAAATAACATTTATTTGGATCAATGAGAAAGATGAAATTGACTTGACTCATGAGAACCTAGAATTAGGCGCAGCTAAGCACGGTGCATTGCATATCCCCACCAAACTCTGGTTCAGCACATACCCCCACCCAACTCTTCCCGTATCCCTGTTGGTACACGTACAACAGTTTGGGAAACACTGCGAGGATCAGCTGTGTCTATGTCTGGAGAAAGCCTTATTTCACTAGACTTGGAAAATTGCAGAAGCCTCTGTGCTCAGCTTGGATGAGGAAGAGTTTCAGGGTGGAGCCTTCAGCTTTGGCTTTCAGTCAGCCCCGCCCTATGAGGTTCCTGAGTCTCAGTGTTCCTCAGTGTCCTTTGTTATTCTCTGTATGCACCTCTGAGAGAAAGGTTGCCCTCGAGTTTTACCCGCTACCAGACAGTCTAGTCTCTCCCCCAGTGAGCCTGGAACTGGGGTTCAGTGTAGTTCGAAGTGGCGTTAAGAGCAGTCTGGAGCTTTTGTCTCCTTCCCACTAGGGCAATCCAGCAACACAGTCACAGTCCGTCCTCTGAGTGCAATGTGCATGCCGCTGGGACTCTGCCTTACGCTGCTCCCCTGAGTTTCCACCTTACAGCCCAGATTCCCTTCATATGAGCTTGGGTCCCCAGGGTCTGTCTTACAACTGGGGTTCAGTGCAGTTGGAACTGGGGCTTAGCACAGTCCAGAGCTTTTATCTCCTTTCTGCTAGGGCAATCTCACAGCACAGTCAACAGTCAGTCCTCTGCATGCAAGTGCACACCTCCAGGGCTCTGCCTTTCACTGCTCCACTCCCCCGAGTTTCCACCTTACAGCCAAATCCCCTCTGTATGAGCCTGGGTCCCCAAGGTCTCCCCCAGAACTGGGGTTCAGTGCAGTCGGAACTAAGGTTTAGCACAGTCCGGAGCTTTTATCTCCTTCTCGCTAGGGAACACCAGCCAGGTACTCAGCTGCCCCTTCCTCTTTGGTGCTGTCCTCTCTCCCAATGCATGCACTGTTTCTCTGTACCTTAGGCTTTTACAGCTCCTCTGATTTTCCTTCAGGTTTTCTCTTTCCTTCTAGTTGTAGAATTTCCAGTCAGTCAACTTTCCTGTAGTTCTGGATAATGTCCATTTTGTATTTTAATTGTATTTTTTTTGAAATTGTTGTGTGAGACTACAGTCAGGTATTTACCTATGCTGCCATCTTGGTTTCTCTAATTGGGTATTTTTTTCCATCTTTTCTTCTAGCTCACTGATTCAGTCCTCTGCTTCTTTTAGTTTACTCTTGATGCTTTCTATTGAGTTCTTTACAGTAGCAATGTCATTTTTAATTTCTTCTTGGTTTATCTTCATTTCTTCTTGGTTCATCTTCATTTCCTCTTGGTTCTTACTCATATTGTCAAATTTGTCTTCCATTCATTTTAGCCATCTTATGACAATTTCTCTGAATTCTTGCTCTGATAGTTTGCTTGTCTCTAATCCGTTTACCTCCTTTTCTAGTGATGCCTGATTTTCTTTCATGTATTAGCTATTTCTTTGTCTCCCCATGATGTCTCTTTTCAGGATGTCTGGTTATGTAGTTCTCTCTCTCCATTCTGTGGGTGATTGAAGAACTCCCTTGAATCCATGTGTTTGCATAGATTGGGGTATCACAGCTGTTTAGTGGTCTCCTCTTTTGTGGGTTTTTCAGGCCTCAGATAAGATCCACTTTTCCTTGCAAGATGGAGTAGTTCTCCCTCTGAACCCATAGCTCCAGGAGAGGTCTCCACCACAGTGTGGGATGCTTGGTCAGGAAACCCTGTTCAGTAGTTCCCACCTTCTCTTAAAGTTCTGCTACTCCTTAGCTTGCCAACTAACACTCCCTGAGAGACTCTCAGGAGATCCTTCTATCTTCTCTGGCACTAGGCTCAGAACAGGTCCATCTGTTTGGTCGCCATTTTCCTCCTCCTCCTCCTCCTCCTCCTTCTCCTTCTTCTTCTTCTTCTTCTTCTTCTTCTTCTTCTTCTTCTTCTTCTCTCTCTCTCTCTCTCTCTCTCTCTCTCTCTATATATATATATATATATATATATATATATATATATATAAAATTTTTTACAGAGTAAGGGAGAGAGATAGAGAGTTAAAAACATCAAAGAGAGAGAGTCATCGATCAGCTGCCTTTTGCACACCCCCTACTAAAGATGTGCCCACAACCAAGGTACTTTCCCTTGACCAGAATCAAACCTGGGACCCTTCAGTCTACAGGCTGACACTCTATCCTCTGAACCAAACTGGTTTTGGAAAGTCTAGTATTTTTTGATGCAGTCTTTAGGGTTTTCTATGTACAGTATCACATCATCTGCAAATAATGACACCTTTACTTATTTTTTTTTCCAATTTGGATTTCTTTTATTTCTTCTTATTGTCTGATTGATGTGGCTAGTACTTCCAGTACTATATCAAACAGCAGAGGTGAAAGTGGACATCCTTGTCCTATTGTTATTCTTGGGAGAAATGATTTTCATTTTTACACATTGAGGATAATATTGGCTGTAGCTTTGTCATACTTAGAGGTATGATCCCTCTACTCCCACTTTCAATAAAGCTGTTTTTAAAAATTGAATACATTATGTAAGCAGCAGGTTATATGAATCTGAATCTTAGGGAAGTGGTTCAAACTGGAGATAATTATTTGCATCTTGCCAGTGTATAGAGGGCATTTAAATGCATGAGAATAGATGTTATAAAGTATAAAAAATTATAGATAGAAGAGATATAAGATACTAGAAATTATCCCTTAGGTATTATAACATTTACAGATGAGAGATGAGAACAAACCAGAAGAGGATACAGTAAGAAATGAGAGCAGTTAGCACAATTATATGTTTTCCTACAGACACAATCAATTACAGTAATGATGTAGGAGACAATCAGGAGAAACTGGTGTCACAGAAGCCAAGAGAAGAAATTGTTTCAAGGAAGAGGTAGTTATCAATTTTGGTAAACATTGCTGGTATGTTAAGTAAAAAGGGAATAGAAAGAATTGACATTGACTGTTCTCCATGGCTCAGTGATCGAATGTTGACCTATAAATAAGGAGGCCACAGTTCAATTCCTAGTTAGGGCACATGTATCCATTGTGGGCTCAGTCCAAACTGAGGGATGCAAAGGCAGCCCATCAATGATTTTCTCTTATCATTGTTCTTTCTATATCTATCTCCCTATCCCTTTCTGAAATAAAAAATAAAATAATATAAAAAGAAATAGCATTATATTTGACAATGTAAATATCATTGATGACCTGTACAAGAGGTCTTAGGTATTTCCCTGGAATGGTGTGGATGAAACTTCAATTGGAATTAATGTAAAACTGATTTGGGGAAGATATATTGCAAAGGGTTAACATGACACATGGGTAGATAAGATGGTGAAAACTAATGACTTTTTATTTTCTCAGTGAAGTAGAAATGTATGTCTTTAGGTGAGAATAACAATAAGAGAGGATATTTTAGAGCAGCGGTTCTCAACCTGTGGGTTGAGTTCGCTTTGGGGGTTGAAGGAACCTTTCACAGAGGTCGCCTAAGACCATCGGAAAACACAGATATTTACATCATGATTCATAACAGTAGCAAAATTACAGTTATGAAGTAGCAACAAAAATAATTTTATGGTTTGGGATTACTACAACATGAGGAACTCTACTAAAGGGTTGCAGCATTAGAAAGGTTGAGAACCACTGTTTTAGAGGATTAAGGACAGAGAGAAAATATGAGTGTATCATTTCTAAGTGTGAATGGGAAGAGTTAGTGGGCTAGGAAAATGTACTGGGTGGCTTTCGGGCATGAATTTAAAAAATTGGCCAGTTAGTATAGTTGTGTATTTCCTAGAGCTACCTCTGCTGTGGGTGCAGAGGAGAGAAATAGTTGAATTCAAGGAAATTTGTGATTCTGCAAACCTAAGGAAAGACAATGAAGTAAGGGTCCATGCAAAGGATTGATAATGTTAATACAATAGGACATCTTAGCTGAGTAAGTGATAGAGAACTTCTTTGGGTGAGGGAAGTAAAGAGGTATTAGGTTGAATGGATTGTGGCTCCATATGAGGTAAACTAATTTTTGTAGTCCAGTGTGAGAGGAAGTCACTTGATAATGAAGTGGTCTGAGAATGGGACAATTGAAACTGAGTTTATGAAATAAGTATATTTATCACCATGGCTGGATAGGTCAGTTGTCTAGAACACCGTCCAGATGCGCCAAGGTTGTAGGTTCAGTCTGGTCAGGGCATATACAGTAATAAACCAATGAATAAATAAATAAGTGGAACAAAAAATTAATCTCTCTCTCTCTCTTTCTCTCTTTCTCTCTCTCTCTCTCCCTTTCTCTCCCTCTCTCTCTACCAGAAAAGAAGTATAGTTAATGATAATGATATGCTGTAGAGTCTAGGAGAGAGGAGGTTGAGATAGGAAAGTTTATTTAGATAGGAACTCGTGGATTGAAGTGGGAAGAATACTGACAGAATCATGTAAGTAGTTATGAACTTTACCAATAATTAGAAATAGTATTGGAGAAAATGACAGCCAACCAGTGCTAAAATTAAGTAATAATCAGGAATTATATAGTGGGTCTATACATGACTGTAATCAGGATGGGAAATGGGTAGTACAATTTGGTAGCAAGGAATTCAAAGGTAAGGGCTATTGAGGAGAATTGAGGGACAACTATCTAAAAGAGACAGTTGTTTGGAAGCTATAACACAGCATAAAGGAAAAGATGAGGGTACTGGGGAAGGGGATGTAGAGAGGGTAATGAGAGATGATTAGGAATGTCTGGACTTTACTTCATGGCAATAATAGTGTCTTGTTTCAAAAATTTTATTTGCCTGACTACATTAAGCTGAATTGTTTTATATGTAGGTGACATGATTACTAATTGTGGTTTTAATTTGTTCTCACAATTAAAATTTAATTTGTTCTCAGAATTTCCTCTCCCCACATTTATAGAGGGTTCATTTTTCTTGGACAGATAAAGAGGTTATACATATACTGAAACTTAAAGCAAAAACTGTCTCAAAATCTCTTGCTGGGAAGAGGAAAATGGCAGAACAATAGGTCTGAGGGTTCTAAGCCTTGTCCCGAAGAAGAAGGAGAGAGCAGCTAAGGGTCGTGTTGGGAGTGCTTGTCAGCAAGCCAAGAGACAGGCGAACACCAGGGGAAACTGGGGGTCTGCTGATCAGGGTGCCCCTGACAGGAAGCACGCACAGTGAGGCTGGGTCCCTTCCCAGAGCTACCTGTGGGCTTGGGCTGGGAAACTTGCCATCTTAAAAAGAAGAGAGATTTGTGTCGGAGGCGTGAATATCCACAGCCGCAGTCACCACCAAGCAGCTGTGAGCCCCAGAACGCTGATCCCAGTCAGCACAAACACTTGAACTCAAAGGAGTGCTCGGCCTCAGGTCAGACTTCATGGAGATCCAGTGAGTCCTCCGCAGTGGCCAAAGACAACCCCACAAGTGCCAGGTGTATGGAAACTGGAGGACTGGGCTGGGGTTTACAAGGAGGAACCCCTAGAGTTATGGGCTAGTGGCACCCCTGAATGTGGACAGGGCTCCTAATAGGGGAGTTACCTAAAGAGCAACACATTTGGATCTAACTGAGGCATATCCAGAGAATTTCAGGGGAGTGCAGTCGGCTTGGTCCTCCCTCCCATCTGCCCCCCCTCCACAGATCAGGGATACAGAGAGTGGGAAAAAGCTAGAGAGACTTTAGAGACCTGGAAGTCAACCCAGAAACACTGCCACCCAGAGGCTAAATCACATATTGACCCTAGCGGAATAAAAAATCAAAGCAAGGCCTGTTGAAAAATCAGGACCAGATTACAACACTGAGGAGCAGTGAAATGCAGGGAACTGCAATTCTGCCCAGACTGGGAAACAGGCGTGCCAAACAGAATGACAGAGGAAGTGAATGATCTTCATTACTGCAAATTTTATTTGTTTTTATTTTTATTTTTTAATTGATTATTATTATTTTTTTTGATTTACATTAATTGCAATGTTTACTCAAGAAATTATTTTTTTGGCCAAAACCGGTTTGGCTCAGTGGTAGAGCATCGGTCTGCAGACTGAAAGGCCCTGGGTTTGATTCCAGTCAAGGGCATGTACCTTGGCTGTGGGCACATTCCCGGCAGAGGGTGTGCAAGAGGCAGCTGGTGGATGTTTCTCTCTCATCGACGTTTCTAGCTCTCTATCTCTCTCCCTTCCTCTCTGATAAAATATCAATAAAATATATTAAAAAAAAAGAAATTATTTTTTCATCTTCCCTCACTTGATTTTACCTTTTTAATTAATACATTTTATATGTAATCAACATTATTACTACTACTATTTAACACTTTTTATCTTTTTTCTTTTATTTTTATTATTATTTTTTAAGTGTCATATTATTTGATTTTTTTCTTCCCTTTGGGATCACTATTCTACAGGCTATTTTTATCTTTCCTTCTCCAATGCTTTATTCTATCTCAAACCTACCTTTATGCCATCATTCTCTTCCTAACCCTTTCCCTTTGGTGTCCTGTTTATCTCAACTCTTTACTGCTCTGGATTTTCCCTATTCTTTCTGTTTACCCCCTCCTATAATTTCACCCTACCTGTGTATATCTAATTTCAAAAACCTGCTCCAAGCCCATTCACACCTACCTCCCTTGTCATTGTCCTAAAAAATTTTTAAACAAACACACACACACAAAAAAAATAATCTTTCTTTCTATCCCTTTGTACTTGTGTGTTGAATGTTAATTATATTGAAGTTTTATGCTTTTTTGTAAGATTGGTTTGCTTATTCATTTTGTTTGATTGTATGTTTTTGTTAGCTGGGTTCAAGCCACCTGTATTGGAGGTTATTAATATCACAAACACATTTCTGTTCAGTGCCTTGTGTGCTGTACCTGGTTGTGTTATAATTTGTGCCTTTAAATCAAAGCAAGAGAGAGAGAAAACTACATAACCAGACATCCTAAAAAGAGAGATCATGGGGGAGACAAAGAAACTTCCTGCATATGAAAGAAAGTCAGGCATCACCAGAAAAAGAATTAAATAAGTTAGAAGCAAGCAACCTACCAGAGCAAGAATTCAGAGTAATGATCATGATATGGCTAAAAGGAATGGAAGACAAATTTGATAATATGAGTAAGAACCAAGAGGAAATGAAGAACAACCAAGAGGATCTGAAGAACCAAGAGGATCTAAAGAAGAACCAAGAGGATCGGACAAAGAACCAAGAGGAGCTGAAGAAGAGCTAAGAGGAACTAAAGAAGAACCAAGACGAAATGAAGAAGAACCAAGAAGAAATGAAAAATGGCATCACTACTATGAAGAACTCAATAGGAAGCATCAATGGTAGACTAGAAGAAGCAGAGGACCACATCAGTGAGCTAGAAGACAAGATGGAAAAAAAATACCCAATTAGAGCAGTTTCTAGGAAAAAATAATTAAAATGCAGGAGGAGAGCCTAAGGGAGCTTTAGGACAATACAAAACAAAACAATATTAGAATAATAGGGGTTCCAGAAGGAAAGGAAACAGGAAGACATGGAAAACATATTTCAACAAATAATGACAGAAAACTTTACTCAGATAGAGGAGAAAAAAACCCACACAAATCTCAGATGCTTGCAGAGCCCCAAACAAATGGAATCCCAAAAGACCGACGCCAAGGCACATTATAATTAAAATGGCAAACACCAACGAAAAAGCAAGAATCTTAAAAGCAGCCAGAGACAGACAGAAAGTTACACACAAAGGAACCCCATCAGACTAGCAACTGACTTCTCAACAGAAACTCATCAGGCCAGAAGGGAATGGGATGAAATATACAAACTCATGCAAAGGAAGGGTTTGAATTCAAGAATACTGCACTGAGCAAGGCTATCAATCAAAACTGAAGGTGAAATCAGGAGATTCACAAGACAAGAAAAGGCTAAAGGAATTTATTTCCACCAAACCAGCAATGCAAGAAATGCTAACTGATCTACTGTAAAAATAAAGAAATAGGAGCGAAGAAGGTACACAGGGGAACAGAATAAAAATGGAGACAAATAAGTACCTTTCAATAAAAACTTTAAATGTAAATGGATTGAATGGTCCAATCAAAAGTCATAGGGTAACAGATTGGATAAGGAAACAAGACTCATATATCTGCTGTCTGCAAGAAACCCATTTCAGAAAACACACACACACACACACACACACACACACACACACACACACAGATTGAGGGTGAAGGGAAGTAAAAAGCTTTTCCAGGGAAATGGAAATGAAAAAAAAAAAAAGCTGGGGTAGCAATACTTATATCTGACAAATTAGATCTCAAAGTGAAGGACATAACAAGAGATAATGAAGGCCACTTCATAATACTAAGGGGACCAATCCAACAAGAAGAAATAGGAAATAATAAAAATCAGAGCAGAGATAAACAACATAGAGACCAAAGAAACAATAGTTAAGATCAACAAAACCAAGAGCTGGTTCTTTGAAAGGATAAACAAGATTGTTGAACCTCTAGCCAGGGTAACAAAGAAACATAGAGAGAGGACCCATATAAACAAAATCAGAAACAAATGAGGTGAAATAATAACAGACCCCACAGAAATACAAAGGATTGTTGCAAAATACTACGAACTACTCTATTCCAACAAACTGGACAACCTGGAGGAAATGGACATATTCCAGGAAAAATACAACCTTCCAAAACTCCATAAGGAAGAATCTCAAAATCTCAATAGACCAGTGACTTGGGAAGAAATTGAAACAGTCATCAAAAAGCTTCCAGCAAACAAAACCCGGGGGCCAGATGGCTTCACAAGAGAGTTTTACCAAACATTCAAGGAAGAACTAAAACCTATCCTCCTCAGACAATTCCAGAAAATTCAAGAGGAAGGAACACTTCCAAACTCCTTTTATGAAGCCAGCATCACCCTTATATCAAAATCAAATAAAGACAACTCAATGAAAGAAAATTACAGGCTAATATCCCTCATGAACACAGATGTCAAAATCCTCAACAAAATTCTAGCAAATTGGCTCCAGCAGAACATCAGAAAGATAATACACCATGACCAAATAGCATTTATTCCTGGAATGCAAGGATAGCACAATATCCGCAAATCAGTAATTGTGATACATCACATAAACAAATTGATTGATAAAAATCATATAGTCATATCAATTGACTCAGAAAAAGCATTTCATAAAATCCAACACCCTTTTCTGATAAAAGCTCTCAACAAGGTGAGAGTACAAGGATGATACATCAACATAATAAAAACTATATATGATAAACCCACAGCCAAGCTCATACTCGAGGGGCAAAACACACAGCCAACATCATATTCAAGAAGCAAAGACTAAAACCATTCCCTCTAAGAATAGGAACAAGACAGGGATGCCCACTCTCATAACTCCTGTTTGACATAGTACTGGAAGTACTAGTCATTGCAATTAGACAAGAACAGGAAATAAAAAGCATCCAAATTGGAAAAGAAGAAGTAAAGTTATCCTTATTTGCAGATGACATGATACTGTACAAAAAAACCCCAAAAGACTCCATCAGAAAACTACTAGACTTAATAAATGAATTTGGCAATGTAGCAGGGTACAAAATTAATGCCAAGTTCTCTGGCATTTATATGCACCAATAGTGAATCTACAGAAACAGAGACTAAAAAAGCAATCCAATTTAACATCGCCCAAAAAATTAAGATACCTAGGAAAAACTTAACTTAGGAGGTAAAAGACCTATAAGCAGAAAACTACACGACAATGAAAAATGAGATAGAAGAAGATGTAAACAGATGGAAGAACATACTGCATTCATGGATTGATAGAATCAACATCATCAAAATGTCCATACTTCCCATAGCAATTTATAGGTTCAATGCACTCCCAATTAAAATACCAATGGCATACTTCACAGACCTAGAAAGAACTCTCCAAAACTTTATTTGGAACAATAAAAGACCCAAAATAGCCTCAGCAATCCTGAGAAAGAAGAGTAAAGTAGGAAGAATCTCAATACCAGATTTCAAGCCATATTACAAAGTCACTGTTCTCAAAACAGCCTGGTACTGGCACAAGAACAGACATATAGATCAATGGAATAGAATAGAGAATCCAGATATCAACCCAAATCCCTATGCTCTGATAATATTTGACAAAGAAGGCAGAAATATACAATAGAGTCAAAAAACAGTCTCTTCAATAAATGGTGTTGGAATAATTGGACAGATACATGCAAAAGAATGAAACTAGATCACCAACTTACACCATACACAAAAATAAACTCAAAATGGATACAGGACTTAAACATAAGATGGGAAACCATAAAAATACTAGAGACATCCACAAGCAGCAAAATCTCAGACATATGACAAAAGAATTTCTTCACTGATACTGCCCCTAGCGCAAAGGCAGCTAAAAAAAAATAAACAAATGGCACTACAGAAAAATAAAAAGCTTTTTTACAGCAAAAGAAACCATTAACAAAACAACAAGAAAGCCCACTACATTGGAGAACATGTTTGCAAATGTTATCACTGATAAAGTTTTAATCTCCAACATCCACAGACAGCTTATACAACTTAATAAAAGGAAGATAAATGAGCCAATTAAAAAATGGGCAATGGACCTAAATAGAATATTTTCAAATGAAGACAGAAGGAAGACCAAGAGGCACATGAAACATGCTCAAAGTCACTAATTATTTGAGAGATGCAAATCAAAACACAACGCGGTACCATCTCTCACCTGTCAGAATGGCCAACATCAAAAAAGCAACAAACGAAAAGTGTTGGTGAGGTTGTGGAGAAAAAGGAACCCTTGTGCACTGCTGCTAGAAATGCAGAGTGGTGCAACTACTGGGGAGAACCGTATGGAGTTTCCTCAAAAAACTGAACATGGAACTCCCATTTTACCCAGTAATCCCACTACTAGAAATATACCCCAAGAAACTGGAAACACCAATCAGAAAGGTTATATGCACTTCTATGTTCATAGCAGCACAATTTACAATATCTAACATTTTGAAACAGCCTAGGTGCCCATCAGCAGATGATTGGATAAAAAACTATGGTACATCTACACAGTGGAATACTATGGTGCCAGAAAAAAAGAAGGAATTCTCATCATTTATAGCAACCTGGTTGGAATTGGAGAAAATCATGCCGAGTGAAATAAGCTCGTCAATGAAAGAGAAACACCACATGACCTCACTCATTTATGGATAATAAAGAAAATTATAAATTGATGAACCAAAAGATAGATATAGAGACAGTAAAGCAACAATCTGACTGTCAAATTAAAGCGGAGAGGGTTGGGAGATCTGGCGGAGATAAGAGATCAACCGAAAGACATGTATACATGCATATAAGTACAACCAATGGACACAAAACTCTGGGGAGGGAGGGCATGTATGGGAGGGGGGGCAATGGTAATATATGTACCCAGATAATAATTTAAAAAAATATGTAAAAATATCTTGCTGGAGTTTTTTAAGCCCAAGCTCTTTTATGAAATTATGTTAGGTCATTCTCATAAAGCGAAGGGAAATATGCAATTACATTTTATATGGAATAAGGTGGGGACAGAAGGAAAAGAGCTTAGTGGGAAAGGGAAATATTAACCAGGAATAAGAAAGTATATGAGGAACTGTGGTTTTTAAAGCAACAGGGACCCCTGGCAACCCAGCACCTAGGGAGGTAGTGTGATCACAGTGGATATGAACCTAGGTATCTAGGATTCTTGCTTTGACAGAAATTTCCATGGCCACACATGACACAGAAGTCTTAGTCACTGCAAAGAACTAAGTGAACAATAAGTGTATCAGTGTTGATCATTGGAGTAGCCCTGGATTTTTTGAAGCCCCCAGACCTTCGTATGATCCTAATGGATGAATGAGGAAAGTCCAGATAATTATTATGATTAAATTTCTTTCCAGATTGGTGGGATAAGAAATACCATCCAAATAATCATTTTTGGTATTGGTTTTGTTTTTGCACAAAGTTTGTGAAGTACAATTCATTAACGCTTTTGGAACCATCAAAAAAGAATCTATTTTTCCAGCCTGACATGTAATATTAATTTTATTTGTAGGGAGATTTTCATTTTTTGTAGTCAATTTATCTTTGAACTTTATTATATTCATTTCTGACTATCTCAACTTGAGACTCAATTTCATGGTGTTGCATGCATGCTTTTAAAATTTTGGAGAGATGTTCTCAATTGGCATGCATTTTAATAGCTAACTGTTCACCCACAAGTCATACACACTCATCTTCTAAAAAGTACCTTTAGGGAATGCCTGGAATTAGATATATCTCTTTATTGGAACATAATTAAAAAATTTGAACCAACAAGTACACTTTGAAAGCTTTGATGACCACTACATATGGCTCAGGGTGCTATAACACAGTTAATCTAATGGAAAAAAAATCACATTTGAACCAAATGTTCGTACAAAACAACCAGTTGAATGGATTATTTTATTCTGTTTTTATGTTATTAAACAATCTTTGTCATTATTCATGATCCTTGAATAATTACTAAAGGGTCATAGTGCTCTCCTTTGTGTTGCTTTTAAAGGTAAACAAAGTGTGAAAATATACTATTTTAATTTTATTTTGACATATTATTTGTTTAATTTCAGTTGTGTAGGGTAAGATTATTTCAAACTACCCCAAACAGGTCACCTTTTAGTTACCAGAACACAGATTGTACTTTGATGAATTTAATGGATTTGTAAATTTTAATTTTAAGCTCTTTTAATAAAATAGTGATAAATACAATCAAGGTTAAAAAGGTCCAATTCTCCCTTTCAACTCATGTTTTCCTTGAGCCTTTTCTGTATTTTAAGAACCAAATGAAGCACTTTGACATATGGGATAGCAAAGCTATCAAAAAAAGCAAATCTCTATTCTGATTTTTCACTCATTCATATAGAATAAATTTTACTCCCTTAGAAACTATTCTTTTTAAATTAATTTACATAGTTGTGATCAACACAAGATGTGACATATAGTACTGTTTTCTAAAGTATCTCTGGCCTTTAATTCATTAGCTGCCTCCATTCATTTTTTTTAATTAAAGAGAAGCCATATTCAGTGGCTTTATTATCTCCAAGAAGCGAGAATCCTTAAGGGTTAAAGTCCCTACAAATAAAAAAAGTGCTATTATGTTGGAAATCACAGTGTTTGGATAAGACTCAGTTAATAGACTTGCATTACTGGAGCCTTCAAACATACTATTCCCTTTAAGAGTGATAAAGTTACTAATAGTGACTTCTACTCATGACCTACCCCATCCCCATGTTTGGGTAAAGAATCCTAGGACAATGTCCTTTATCAACTTTGAAGCATCACCCTGCCCATTCTAATATCAATCTGTGATGATATTGTTGTTCCTTGGTTCATAACATTGTCTCTTAAAATAACTAAAGTCTCTGAGACTTATATATCCAGTTGATTGTAATGGAACACTTTGAATTTAGTCTCTAAACCAATTTCTGAATGCCTGGCCACAGTTAACAAATTTGGGACCACACCCAGATAGCCCTATTGAGAAAGCTTGATGAGAATCTCTCCAGAATGTTCCAAGACAATAAATATTCATGGCACCATGTCTTACTAGTAAATGTTTCTGTGGCCTGCTGAGAGAAGTGCTATTCCTTTCTAGCCGTTATTAAGGGGTTCAGCTTCCTTGACAACCTGCCAGGATTACTCCACTTCCTATTTTCCATCATCAGCCTACATTAAACTCTTTCTTAAATGCTAAGAAACTATAAATCTTTACTCCTCTCTTTGGATAAGGTTACCCTTTCAATAAGGTTCCTCCTCTTTTCCACAGGAATTCAGGACACTGGGATGGGATGGGAAGGAAGTCAGCATTAAAACTTGCTTGGGTTTAACCCACATCCTGTGAGTCTGTGTCTATGTAAAGTTCAACACATTTAGAGGAAAACTGATCAGTTTCTAATCCCATCACTATATCCAGGAATATTTTAGCCAGATTAATAATATACCACTAGTTGGCCAAAATTATTAATGGAACAATAGGCAGACCCACTAATACCTTTTAATCAGTGTGTTACTATACATTTTAAGTAAATTAGTATTCCTTAAATGAGTCCTAATTCAAAGGCATTGAAAGAAGTATATTTCAAATAATGACATCAATTAATAATTCAAATTTATTTTTTTTTTATTTTCAGAGGTTGAACAATGTTTCATTGAAGACTTTCTGATGAAACAATTAACAGTCTCAAAGATTATTTCAACAATTTTTAGAGTACAGACTGAATACAAATCAATTTAAATAAGCACATTTTTAAAAAAGAATAGAAGAATACCTAAAAGTTCCCATTGTATTCTGTGGTATTTTTCCTGGTTTTATGGGTACTAACTCAATAAAAAAGACCTGGCAGAAAACAATTAGTGATTAATTTATATAGAAACTGGTAGCACTAAAAATGTTAAAATTTATGTATTTTAATGGTTTATGTGTGTACATACATATGTAATTTCTGCTTTGCCTATTTTACTATCTTAATCATTATCCTTTCTTACTGTTTCCTCTGAGGATCTTACCTTTCCTCAGGGTACTTAATTAGAGCTTTTCTTGACAATCCTTTTCACACATCATTTCTAGTTTTCAAATATTTCCAATGATTTTATTAAAATAGTTTTGATGAAAAATTAAAGTACACTGAAATAAAACTTTCTCTGTCCCAATACTACTTACAACCTACCACAACTTTCATGCTTCAAAACACAGGGTAGGGAATTGGCTTGCCAAGTATCCCCCACCACATTTCTGTGATAGGCCAGGACCTCAAAGTGCTGCTGGTAGAAGATAAGGTATTGATATAATTTCTTCTATTATAGTGCACTGACTATGGCATTTCATTGTCCCTTCACTTACTTGTTTTAACTGGCATATGATATAAAAATTCCAGATGAATTAACATATAAATCAAAAATATTCATTACCTCTGAACCACTTTAAATACGTTCAGTCTTATTTGGCTATCCAACATTTCAGTATTTCTTCTTACTATATGATCACCTTGCTTTCTTCACTAACATGTTATCCTTTAAAGCTCAGTTACCCATTTTTTAATTTCTCTGGCTTGTTTACTTTGGGACATTTCTGTATATGTAGCTCACTATTGTCTATGTGAATTAGAATAACAACCACAGGGCACAATGGGAGTTGACATCCTAAAGTTGTTTACCCTCTTAATTTCTTAAAATATGATTTTAACATAAAACTTATGTTTGAAACTTAACTTTGAGTAAGTATTTTGAAGAAAAATTAATTTCTAAAATACATGATTCTACGTACTACTTAAATGAGAACATTTTCTGAAATTCAAACATAGCAAGCTCCATTTTCTCAGTGATGAGGTACTTGCACAAAGTTCCCCATGACCTTTTAGGTGTACAAATTTATCATAATGAAGACTACTTCTATGGAAATAATTTGACATGAAAGTTTTTTTCTCTTTAAACTACTTCATTTAAAAAGTTATTTTAATTGTAAACACTCAAGAATAAACCAGTTTTAGGATCACATTATTGTATCACAGTAACAGAAATGTGAATCACATTTATTTTTTTAATTCATGCATTCAGGTTCTCCAAAATTCTCACTATTGAGCTACTAAACTCTTGATATAAGTTGTTAGGAAAATATAAATAATCATTCCTGGCACTACAGTCCTAAGGAAATAACATGTATCATGAAATCACATGTAGTCAGCTGCTTTTGCATTTAGGTTAACAAGGTAGTTTAAAAATTATGATCCACTAACACTGTCTTCACATTTTAGAAGCAGGCTAGATGAATTATACGGAGGTAAACTTTGTGGTCGTTCAGTTGCCTCTCTATTGCCCCATAACTAAACATGGTATTGAGGATGGATATGCAGAAATTTTGCTTTTCACCAGGTAGCAGTTACCATAGGTGACCAAAAATCACCTATTTATGGCATCTATAACATATATAGATGATAAACTAGCATGATTTTCAGCACTCTAAATTTGTGGGTTTGGGTAAGTGATCAAAGTTTTATTTTTTCAAAATATTTTCTTTTTTCTTTTTTCTCTTTTTATCTAAAACATTAAGTTCCTACATGTGGATTCATCACTTGAGATAAATTTCCAATTTTACAAAAATATAAATATAAAAAGAAAAATTTTAGCAGCTAAATTTTTGTTATATTTTTTAATAACTGAAGGGAAATGTTTATATAGTTTAATCTAGGGTTGGGAAAATATTTAACATCTGTGAGCCAGATAAGAATTTTGATAAATCAACCAATTGATCTTGGGGTTAGAATTTGACACCTACACTAAAATATAAACGAATTATACAGTACATGTGTATAGGAGCTCAGTCCTGTATTCAGGCATGCAGGTGTATTATTTGGAGATTTTTAAAAGCTATTGCACATTGTTAAGGGTTCTGAGGAAAATAAAGCATCTGAGGTTTTCATCCTTTCTTCTTATCAGGAGAAAAATAGCTTAACATGCAGTGAAAAGAGCACAATTGCTCTCTTACAGTGAGTTTAACTGCCATGGGGTAATGAGAAAACGGGTGGTCTTTCCCCCCTTTATCACTGTAGTTTTCTCCAGGCATATAGATTGTTCAACCTATGTTTGGTTTATAGTATAGTATTTGTTATTTTCATTTCATAATCTAACCTTTAGTTCTTTATATGACTTTGCAAATTCCTATAAGACTCATTTCTACTCTTACTTTTTCTGAAAAAGCTCATTCAATGCCAATTCTTTTGAAAACTATTTGAAATCTAACTCATTACTGGTTTCTTTAGTCCATGTTATAAAATCTGAATATAGATACTGTCCAAACTGTCCAAAGAATAATGCTTGAATTCACAGTAACAAAGGTTACAAAGTTTGTGCAAAAGATATTGTACACCATTGGAGTACATAGAGCTTGCTATAGTTAATTTTATATATAAAGCTGCATTTCTCATTAGAATTACTATGCACTACATTAAAAGTAAAGTGTGTGATTTAACATTTTACTACTAATAAAACTGAATGCTAATTTAATCTCAGAAATTTTAAAATGCAAATTGCATATTTATGATGTTTGTAATGTTGTAATCAGCCATTGTAATCTTTTAAACACCAAAATTGCTTTAGAGATCTTCAAGTTTTCCAAGGGTCATAAAGTAAACCCGGCTGTGGTGATTGCGCAAAATAGAGGTAAAGAATAGCTTTAAAAAGAAAGAAAAACACCATCAGTAATTGTTTAGTACATTGTAACCTGATATTTCTTAGACACAACTATAATTTCAATTTATCTTCATCAATCATTTAAAATATCAAGCTATACTGCTTTTCAGAATAGTTTCCTCAAATTAAAGACTAAGAATTTTGAAATAGAATGTAGTCTAAATATATTTTAAAAAACAACCTTCTACCATCCTATATAATAAAAGTCTAATATGCTAAGTGTCCAGTCATCCATTCAACCAATCAAAGTTTAATATGCTAATGATATGCTAAGGCTGCTTAACTGCTCACTATGACATGCACTGACCAATAGGTTAGCTTACTGCTGGGGTCTGGGAGATTTAGACTGAATGAGACAGGCCTGACAAGCCCTGGAGCCCTCCCGTGGTCTTTCCCTGGCTGACCAACCTCCTGCATCCCTCACTGGCCCAATCATGCACAGGTTGGATCCCTCTGCTTGGCCTGTGCCCTCTCATAATCTGGACTGAGGGACCCTCCCCTTCTGAGTGCATGAATTTTATGCACCAGGCCTCCACCAGCATTCCACAAAATGATACTATATTTAAACACAATTAGTTTTTTTGTGTAGGTGACAATTATCTGGTAAAGTTTTTGATTAATTTTGATTAACAATTCTTTGCTTAAAAAAATCAACTTTTATTGTTGACTTTTCTTTGTTAAATATAAGGAAATGATTAAATTATTTTGATATTATTCATCATTGTTGCTGGTTTTTATGAAATTTTCTACTTGGTGCAAGTTTAATTTTCTTTGTCAGTGGAATGCTCTGTCATCAATAGATTGATGTTATGAGTTAATTTGATTGGCTTAGAGATAAACATGTCATGTAAATATGGTTTGTACCATAAATAAACATAATTAGAAAGAAGATGAAAAAAATAAAGCCCAGAAAGATAACTCAAACTTTAAGGTTCTTACATGTAGTCAGGAGGCAAAGCCAGTATTTCATCCTAAGTCTATCTAACTTCAAACACCAGTTCTTGCCATTATATTACTATATATTGAAAACTAGTACCTTTCCTTGAAGCACATTGCTTTACCCGGGCTGTTCTGATATTAAGTGGAATCTTCTGTAATCTCTTCTATATGTGATTGTTTCCTAGTCCTATTAGGATTGTTTCTTCTCATAATATAAGGACTGTAATGATTTTGTTCAATGGATTTTCCACCTAACTGTCTGATTGGGTTGATAACATTAATTACATTACACTAATAACCAAATTTCAATTTTATTTTTCTTTCTTGTAAAATGGACAAAATAATAGCCATTCTTGAAAATTAAATGTAGCTTTAAAAGTAGTAATGTCTTTAGTTAATTTTCATTGCTTTTTTATTTTTTCTTTAACTAGAGGGTATATTACCTTGTCACCTCGGGTACACAGAAATCTCAGCTTCTTAATTGACCTGCGCTTCAGTTCACTTTCTAGAAGTCTTGATTGCAAAGAGCGAACTTCAATGGCTTTTTGGCCCCATCCTGTGGTTCGCTGTGTACATTCATAAGCTACAATAAAAAAATAAAATAAAATAAAAACACAAAATACTTCTCACAGAGATAGAAAATTATAACCTCAGCCACTATTTGATTATTAAGGAGCTGATTATTACAGTTCAGGTAAACACTTTATTTCCTCTTTCTATAGTCAGTCATTTCGCCATTATGCTGCTTAGCAGTGGTATTTAAACCAGCTATTTATTGTTAGCATTGCAATTAATGCTAAATTACTAGATCTCAATTAATTTTGCTACTCATATTCTCTAATATTACAGAATAAAGCTAAGGATTAATTTATCCCATTGGTAGAAAGTCAAATTTATCCACAACCATTCTTCTTTTTACAATCTAGTTGAGGTACAACATTCCATAAGGATTTATAATTGTGTTTAAGTAACATACATGGAAAACTGATGAACTTTTCAAAATTAAAACTGTTAAAAATGACTTGCTCAAATAATGACTTTAGTTTATTTAGAACTCTAATTTAGTTCAATGAATTACTATATTATAAAGAGAACTAAAGCTAATTTGATACTGTTAATTCTTTTTATTACTCAGAAAATTTTTATAAGATTTCAATTTTTATAGCCGGTTTTATTTTACTTGGTGACAATGAAGGTTATGACAATTGCTTTAAAGCAGAAAACCTAATTATGTAATAGCCATACAGTTGGCTGGTGCTGTAAGGTATTTTTGACATGGGGGGGGGGAGGGCAGTATTATTGTCAAATGTTTAATTTTCAAGTTGATATTCTTTATGTACTTTATGGGGAGGCAAATTTCCATAAATAAATATAATCCTGCACTTCAAATGTCAAAATTTTAAGTCAAGTTAAAATAGTCTAGAAAATACTAAAACATTCTCATATTAACATGACTAAAATTATAATTCAATTCATTTTCTTCTATTATAAAGTCAATATATCAGTTGATATAATGATAACATAATTAAATTTTTCCATTATCTGGCCGCAAAAGTTGTAGGATAACAATAGACTTGGAGAGTATCATGCAAAGTGAAGTGAGCCCTTTAGAGAAAGACAAATACCATATGATTTCACTTATATGTGGATTCTAATGAACAAAATAAACTGGTGAACAAAACAGATACAGAATCATGGTTTTCAGAAGGGAGGGTGTTTGGGGAGGACTAAGTAAAAAATGGTGAAAGGATTAAACAAACTACCCCAAACCTCATTGAGAGACAACAGTATGGTCATTACCAGAAAGAAATGAGGTTGGGGAAGTAAGAGAGGGAAAATGGGGGGAGAAATGGTAATGGAAAGAAACATGACATGGGAGGTGAACAAATAATATACAGATAATGTATTATAAAATTCTATACCTTAAAACTATATAGTTTTATTAATCAATGAAACTCCATTAGATTTGATAAATAATAAACATTAAGTAAGTAAATGAATAAATAACCAAAATTTCACTGGCCTATACATAAGTATGTAAAAATGCAATAAAAGATTCATAAAAAATTATTAAACTTTTATGAAACTGACTTCTTATAGGCAGTGTGAGCCATTTTGAATATCTCAACTAAAACTTAGCAAGAATTTATTATTTCTTGCTTCCTTTTATATTACATTTCCAAATATTTATGCACATGAAATTGACATAAGCTTGTAATTAAATTGCAACCATATTTTATTGAGACAATGGTCTCCAGAAAGGAGATTTCACAAGTCCAATTTCAGACTAGAATCAAAATCACTTCAGATATAAGTAAAGTTATGGGAATATATAGCTTGAATGATGGGAACAAGTATAATTTTTTTGTATATTCAGATTTGAATTTTTTCACCTATGTGAATACATCATTAAAGTTAAATTTTTGTCAACAAAGAGCAAAAATTTCTAAACTTAATGCACAGCTTACTTTCTGAGTCAAGTACACAGTTCATATGGCATTACATGATTTCCGACTTAATTTTGAAACACTAATATGCCACTTAACCTAGCTACTGAGCTAGCCTGCTTATGAGATGGAATCTAATGATTTGGGTTGGAATGGTTAGTGATATTTGCTGTGATTGTTAAGTTTCCGTATGTATTTGAATATCTAGAGAAATGATCTTATTATTTAACACATTTAGTATATCTCAAGAAAATATGAAATTCAGATTAGAGAAAACTGAATCTAGGTTTAAATAACAAAGCAGTTGTTTTAGATAGAAAATAATTTATATCTTTAATAACAGCATTGTACTATAGTTATCAGTATACCCTCAAAATGCCCTTAATATACAAACCATTATATCATTTTCTTATAATTTATTTTACATATAAAGAGATGGTTTTCAAATTCTAACAACTAAAGCACCTTTTTTTGTTTTAGGTCAGAAGTTGTCTTAGGGACAAGAGCTGTACCAGATGATTTTTTAAAGAACCCTTTGATTCTTATGATTGCCTAATGGCATATATACCAGAGGTTTGTTCCGTTCCCCATTTGAAATGAATTTTCTTATTTCAGTTTCTGATTATCAAATTGATTAAAAAGTACCAGTGTAATGGTTATATAAAGATTCATTATTTTCAGTTTCATTTGCCCTGGGTCTATTAATTATATTGTAAGCATTTACCTTTCATCACTTAAAATGGCTTTAAACCCTCTGTGAGTTCTTACCTGTTTGAAGCAATTGGAGGAGAATTTCAGGACAATCATTAACAATATATAGGAAAAATATAAGAATCTGCAGACACCATGCAAAGTGCTATCATCCCATAATGAAAAAAAAAAAAGCCAATTAAAAAGCAGTTCTTGGCCGAACTGGTTTGGCTCAGTGGTAGAGCGTCGGTCTGCGGACTGAAAGGTCCCGGGTTCGATTCCGGTCAAGGGCATGTACACTGGTTGTGAGCACATCCCCAATCAGGGGTGTGTAGGAGGCAGCTGGTCGATGTTTCTCTCTCATCGACGTTTCTATCTATCTCTCTCCCTTCCTCTCTGTAAAATATCAATAAAATATATTTTTTTTAAAAATAAAAAAATAAAAAGCAGTTATTGTAAACTGATCTTTATAACCATATGAGGATCACATTTGGCCCTTTGATGGAGATTTCAGAAGCTTCTGGCTTCTCTATTGACAAACTACCTTTCTCTCTTTTTTTCTCTCTCCCCCTCTTTCCTTCTTCATTTGCTTCTTTAAACTCCTTCCCCTTCCAGGAACATGTATCCTCCATCAGACCATTCTATTCTCTCTAATATTTTCACTGTCCATATATATTCTGTTTCCTATCTAGAATTACCTCTGTAGTGTCAGAGACATATACACAAATATCAAATTATTCAGATTTCTCAGATCTGCAGTCCTGTATTGGTCAGCAAGAAAAAATATACTGGCCTGATGAAGATTAAAAGGCAGTTTTCTTTACTTTGGCATTCCAGTAAGTCATATTTATCTTGTTGTAAATGAAAGATGGTGTAATCTTAGTGACAACCAATAACTCAGTTTGTATTTAATTATTTATGAGACTATTACTCAATAAACAGAACACTATTGGCTATATAAAATAGAAACATTTTGCTGTTCTTTTATGACTATTTGTCAGTATTCTCAGAAAAAGGTAAACCCCAAAGTAAATATGATAGAATGAAACATTTTCAATATCTGTGTAAAATCTGCAAGTAAAGGGAGTTAAAATACAATTACACATCATTGTGTAAAGAAATTCCTTTTTATTTTACTTATAATATTATTGCAAATGAACAATTAAGCCAAAACCAGTCTGATTTTGTGATAGGTAGTGGATTTATTAAGCATATAACAAACACACATCACCTCCCTAAGGGAACAATTAAGCAGTATCCCAAATTAACTCTATATGCTTTGAAAAAATGTGATATATCAGAAAATGGAAGCTTCTATGGTATCATGTGAAAGAGGAAAAATTTTATACCTACCTACTGAAGATGGTATATCTTTCCACACTTCAAGAATCTTCTTAAAGAGTTGTTCATTTGCTTCCATAGAAAAGGTTTCAGCATTGAAGGTGAGCATCATGCCAATTCCCAAAGAATCAGGTAAAATGATGATATTCTGTGGTATAATGATTTCCAGGGGCTGGAATTATGTTTCATAAAGATTTATATGTCCAAAATTTGATCACTACTATTTTAATTGCTACAGATTGGTTGTGCAATAAAGATTAAAAGGGCACTCAAAGTGTAAGGAGGAAGACAAATTTATATCTCAATATTAAACATCATGTTATCCAATACTTAAAAAGAACCTTCCTTATGTCATAAAATCATCTCTATTTAATATTCTTCTTTATATTTAAGAGAAATTTTTTTGATAAAAAAGCAGAGATTTATTTTCAACACACAAAAATTCATTGAAATTTCACAAAGTATTATTAATAATGATAAAATCATTGTTATTTGTTATGGAATTGGATTTCAGGACATTAATGAATACTTTAGTAATTAATGCATGAATCAAGTAAAATACACAAGAACTGGTTATATACCAACTCATTCAAATCAGAAAAAAATAGCTTCAAATAGCTTGAACTTAAAATGTTTATAAGGGGCAGTTTTATAATATTCTTCACTGTTTGAAATATGTCATCCTCCCTTCACAAAAATGTAGGATTTATTTTCCAATTAATAAAATATTAAAATATTAAAATACCTTCAATACACAAATTCAGAGATGTATTAGGTGACAATATTAAACGATCAGAAATATCTAAGATTTTCTAAATTTCATCATGCGTAAAACAATGTGACAAAATTTACTTAAACTACAGACATTTTTATGTTGATAATATTTTCCTGAGAAATTAACAATTATATTCCTCTATCATTTATCCATATTAGTAAAATTAAAGAAAGAAAGCTCAGAAATTATACTTGCCAAACCCACTGTACTCAGGCCAAGTGCTTGAGGCCATGTCTCAGCAACAACAATCCTTAAAACCAAAATGGGGACCCAGAGTCGAAAAGCAATTTTTATGCGTTCCCTGGGCACTAGCATGAGCAATTGAATCAGAAAATAGATGAAGGAAGAAAGAAAAAGAAATTGCAAGAAAGAAGTTTGCCTCAAGAAAATTTGCTTAGAATAAAGATGGAGTGCTGTAAATCCAGACAGCCAGAGAGGTAGTTTTCTTGCTTCTCAGATAGTTCCTAAAGTAACCACATATTCTTTAGCACATATGGCTTCCTTGCAGCATTATAGCATTTGTAATCTAGAACTGTTGAAAAATATTATTTTTAGTACATGCTGTTTCAGAAAACACTCTCCCCAACCTTATATTAGAGACCTTTCTCATTTAGTGGGCCAAGACACTGGGGTGCTTAGCTAAAAGTACTATTTTTGAATATACTTGAGATATCCTAATTAGGTCAGAAAAGTGTGTGTGTGTTGTTTTTTTTAAACTCATCTTCTCTCCTTGCTTCTACAATAATTATCTGATTGCTTTCAAAAGCAAATAATTCTCCTTGCTTAATAGTCAAGTGTAACTTGGGTTTAATCTCCTTGAACTCTTTGAAATACTGTAAGTATGAACTTGGACAAGTGCTGCAATGTTCAATACTGTGTTAGCTTCAAAATAACACTATCTGACATGACATAAGATGCAGGAAGCTATGGAAGATGCCCCAACTGAAGAGTACTATAATATTTAAATAAAAATGAATTTGCACTGATATTTAAGTGACTTTGGCATGGCTTGGTTCAGCATTTTCCATATTATAAACAGGGTGATTTCTATATAACCATAGATAACTACTGAGTGACCAGTTAATTATATTGTTCATATGACCAAAATTTAAAAATGTCTCTACTAATGATTTATGTAATTTGTTAGAAATTTATGAAATAATCCTGAATGTTATGCAAAATATCAGATTACTACAGTGATTTAAAAGTAAAGAAAGTATTCTCTTGGACTTTTGTATAATGTTAAATTGCTAAAATTTTACTTGTTGACAAATTGGGTAATTAAGAAAAGGTGAAACAGATTTGTTGGTTCAGCCCTTCCTTTTTCAATAGGACAAATATCATTGCTATCAACAAATTTGAGACACATTATATTTTGTATGGCATGCTTGTGAAGGGGTATTATGTTATCTTCCAGATTTTTATATAATGTATATAGCGTTTTTACAACTCCCCATTTCTTTGATGTGTCATATTTTTATTTACAAATATTTAAGAGTTGAGGTGAATTAACTTTTTAAATGCTGAATCCTTTGATTGGAAATTTTAACTATAATTGATGCTGCAAGAGAGGTTTTTATGATAATTTTTATATATCATAAAGTACTATAATCTGAATAAAGAAGGGTGATATACATAATAATGTTGCAATACTGGTGGTGTAGTTTTAGAGAATCTTTTAGTGCATTATGGGGTGCAGAAAGACTAAAGGAATGCAAACTCATATGCCAGTTATTATAAATATATAAAGATAAATGGATAATGCATAGCATTTATTTCATATAAAAGGAAGCAGGCAAAAATAATTTTCAATTGATAATGATTAGCTAGTTACGTGGGTCTAATGTAGTCAGATTTTTTGGTTTATCAATAAAAGTCCAATTTTTTTAAGTGTAAACTCTATTAATTTAAAAACAGACAAAAAACCATTGTGCTAGACAAACACTATTTGTCTACAGAACAGATATAGTTATCTCCACTAAGAAACCATCAGTGATTTTTGTTTATACATTATTATTTCCTGCTACTCTATACTCACCTTTGGGGGCCTCAATTCCAGTATAGATATTGATAATCATATTTTTATTTCTTTAAGAGTTTGACAGTTGTGAAAAACTCAAATTGTGATAAACAATACTTTTCAAGGATCTTACGTTATTATGCAGGGTCACATCAGACATAACCTCAGATTCTGCATCAATAATGTGATATCCATTTGCTGAGCTGAAGAAAATCTTTAGTCTTTTTTCAGAACCAATAGCCAGGTCAACTGTAACTGGCTTATGACCAAGTGTTGGAAATACCTGGAGATACAAAAGCAAATATAGCCAAAAGGCCAAAAATGACACTCTAAGGCAAAAATTCCCCTGCCCTTTGCTTAACAGGTTTATAAAAACCAGGTGATTGTAAAAATAAAATCACATAATGTATTTAGAGAACTATGTATTATAACTTTTATTAGATCTGGTACTACAGTAAGAACATAATTATATTTAGATCTTAAATATTGAGTTTCCCTTTGAAGGTCAAGCCTTTAATAATCGTAAGAGACTTGTATGACTCTGCACTCTGTTTGCTGCCTTGAAATTCCTTGCCTTGAGCTTCAACAAATGGAGCAGCTCATCTGGTCTCTTATAATGGTTCGCTGGATCAGCTGCCTGTATTTTTGCCAGAATTCATATACAGGCTTCATAGGACATGTAGTCTCTTTTGGAGTCTGCTGATTGATCAACGCATACTTGGTAGGGAATGAAAAAGGCCAGACATGTTAACCTACCATAAACTTGATGTACTCTAGCCTCCTATGGTTGCTAGTTCAATGAAATAAAAAACCAAACTAGATTCATCACCAAGTTTAGGTCACAGTGGAGGACTGGGCACCACAGAATTCAGGTTGAAGCATTAGAATGAGGACTTGATCTAGGAACTGTGTATTGGGCCAGACAGACTGTTGGTACTTAATCTTCTTTGCTTTCCAGATCCATACCAGGCAGCAAACACCCAAGAACAATCAGCAGACACCCAAGAACAAACCCACATCCAAATACTGATAGCTCAACCAAAGCCCAATTTGGGGAGATCAGATCAGGGATGTGACTCTGGAAGGGTAGGCCCAGACTGTCTGTATAGTATTATATATTACTTATAAAATAATATATTTATTTTGCAAATATACATTGAGGAGCAGTCATAAAATTAGCTTAGCTTTATTTTTTACATGTGATTTGTGATAAGTTTTGTCCTACAAATATATCATGTGAAGAGATCCTGACCTAATATACAGAAGTATTTCATAAATACCTGGATGAGGTCTATTATGATATGTTCTTACCAGCACTCTGTAAAAAATGGTAGATGGACCAACTTGTTCAAATATATCTGGAACATTTGCTAAATATATAGATTTCCAGACCCCACTTTAGACATACTAATTGGCCTGGGGTTGTGTCTGTGATCTAAACTTTTAGGAAATGCATCAGATATTCCTGATATACACCCTAGATTAAGACTTTATATAATACTGCTAATTTATTAATCAGTCCTCAATACTATGGACTAAGTATAAAATAATCCTATTTAAGTAGAATTCTGGAGCATTATAAAAAGACAATATACATAAAAGGAGTCCCCAGTTTATAAGATTAGATTAAAAACTCATCTGCAATCTAATTATTTGGGAAGCAAAATGGTTACCTTAAGAGGGCATGAGTGTGGGAGTTTAGGGAGCAATAGGGAGGTAAGGACACATATGTAATACCTTAGTCAATAAAAATAAATAAATAAATAAATAAATAGAAAAAAAGAGGCTGATCAATAGAAGTTCAGTTAAATCATATAAAAAATAGAAATAGTACTGGTAATCAAAATAAGCCTAAACACCATTCATTGCAATAGTTCTAGAGAGAAATGTATTTGGAGTTTCAGCCTGGAAGGCATATAGACCCACATTTCTCTTCCCATCCATATCTATGGTAGACCTGGTAATTAAAGTAAAGACCTTCTCTTCCTTCATCCCTCAAACATTGGATTCAAACCTCTAATATTGCCAAGCCTTTTCTTCTCCTCCATTTGCTCTCCACCCTCCATTAAAATTAAACAGGGACTTTCTCCATTTCAAGTCATTGGTATGGCATACAAAGCCTGTGTTGGGGCTCTAGAAGAGAAGGTCTTTATGTGACTACAGGAAATTGGGAGTAATGAGATGGTGGTGAGGTCCTCTAACCGGAGGTATCAGGGATTTACCTCCATTTTCCTTTGCTTTGGTGCCTGTGAATTGTCTAAAAATGGTTAAATGATAATGATTGACATGGTATATCCAAATTAAAATAACTAGAACAATGTTATATATTTCTGTTACTATATTCTAAATATTTTTCGATTTACATTTTATCAAAAGAAAAACATCAGAGGAAAAGGTGACCACTCACTTTAATAGAAGTGCTTTCATCAAAGGACTTCAGTGCCCATGCATAAAGGTGAATTGATGATTTCAAAGCAATTGCAATATATGTTGTTTCTTCATGTTGGACTACAATGATAAAATACAAAGAAGTAACAATGTCGCAGAGTTAACAAGAACACTCAAGTAAATATTTATATTTGTTATTGAAAATGTTAAAACCACAATGTGAGATCACAGATCATGTATTTTCAGAAAAGTTATCTGGTTACAATTTGTTGCTCCTCCCATCAAGGCAAGGAAATCATTATGTAGTTTAATGAAGTTCAAGCATTAGCCTTCAAAAGCATTCTAAATTGTACACTACAAACTACAGAACAGTGTTCAAAGAAATTAAAGAAGCCCTAAATAAACAGGAAGACCTTTTGTTTATGCATGGGTAGACTTAATATTGTTAAGAGGGTAATAATCCCCAAAGTGATCTACATATTAAATGCAATTGAAATCCTAATGCCTTCTTATGCAGAAATGCTAATGCTGGTTCTAAAATTCACGTGGAATTGAAAGAGACCCACATAGCCAAAACAATCTTGATAAAGAAAAAGAGTTTGGGAACTCATACTTCCCAATTTCAAAACTTACTACAAGTTACACTAATTAAAACCACATAGTACTGGCATAAAGATAGGCATATAGATCAATGGAGAATTATTGGGAATCTACAAATAAATTAATACACCTTTGGCCAAAGATGTAAGACCATTCAACTAGAAAAGAATAGACTTTTCAATAAATGGTACTGGGAGAATTGAATATTCACATACAAAAGAGTGGGGTTAAAGTATCTTTAAAGTTGTTCCTATGGAAAATAATACAATTACTAATAAATAACAATACAAGAATAAACTCTGTATACAACTATAAACCTACTTTTGCCTCACACTCACTATGGAATGCATGCTAAAAGATGAGCAACAAATAAAAGGACTTTAAAAATAATAAAAATAAATCATAATGAATAGCAAAGTTCTCAAATGGAATGCTAAAATTTTAAATACTGAAAACAAAATAAATTTTTCTGAATTGAAATACATGGAATAAGAGATTAAACAGAAAAAGAAGAACCCTCCCTCCCCCCAAACAACAACAACATGCCAACAGGATGAATGAACCTTGAAAATATAAGTGACAGAAGCCTCTCATAAAAAAAAACCCACATAAAGTATGATTGTTTTTAAGGAAGTTGTCCAGAATAGACAAATTTATAGCAAAATATAGTAGATAAGTGGTTAATGTGAACCCCGAGAAAGAAGATATCTACCAAGAAAGGCTCCTAGTGGCTAACTTGGCTCAAATTTAAGAGTCTAGTTACTAGTAGCTCTTTCTAAATAAGAGTATTTCACACAAAGTGCACTTTAAGAAGAAGCCTACAATGAACTGCCTAACTGCAGTATGTTCCTAACAGCTGAGCCAGCCCACCTTATAAAGGAATTTGTGGAATTTGTATTCCATTCAATAGGACAGAGGCTTTCTCCATCCAATTGGAGCTGTACAGCTATATCCATATTAGCATGTTTACCAACCATTCAGAGTGGGCCCAAATGACCAATCAGGACATTGGTTTTGGGCCCAAACTGATACCGTGTTTCCCCAAAAATAAAATATCCTCCGAAAATAAGAACTACTTACAGGTTTCCTTCTGAGTGAAATATAAGGCATCCCCCCAAAAAATAAGGCCCCAGGCTCTGTCTCAGAATGAAAATTAATTTACCTTAAACTGGTTGCTAGGGCCACCCCAACTGGCATCTAGCAACCAGTGACATTATGTGGAAGCCTTACATCACTGCTGTGTGGAGGCGGAGCAGAGGTCTGAGTGAGTGGTGAGCACGGGGTGGGAGGGAGGAGGAGACTTTTGCAGATGCATGTAGAAGAACAGGAGGATTAGAGCAGATGGGACACCGCAAAGGTGGTGAGTGCTGGTCTGTCTCTGGTGTCACTACCTTATGCTTGCGGCCGCCTTCATACTGACTGAAGGCTCTGTCAGTGGCAGACCCTGATCCAGCCCAGATCCAGGCCCCAGAAAGCCCAGTGACAGTCCCTAGGCAGGCCCCAGGGGGTAAATGTCTGATAAAGGGGTAGGAGGGGTGTCTGGTGAAGGTGTTCAGTGGCACAGGGGTGGGGGGAGGGGGATCACTTAAAAGGACACAGGAGGATCAGAGGGGGCAATCAAAATGACAAAGGAGGATCAGAGGGGACAATCAAAATGACACAGGAGGATCAAAAGGGGTTACTAAAATGGTAATACCCCCTCTGATTCTCCTGTGCCATTTTGATTCCCCCCTATGATACCTCCTATGTCATTTTAAGTGATCCCCCTTCCCCCACCTTGATACCCCAATTCCTTTTTTTTACCCCTAGAAATGAGCGCAAAAAGAAAAAGCTACTCCGCGGAGTACAAGAAAGGAATCGTGGAAGACACTTGGGGACAAAATCTTACTGTTTTCCGCAAAGAGAACATGTTGAGTATCGGCTTGGTCCAAAAATGGCGAGCAGAGTATGGTAACCTCATTGAACAAGTGGACAAGGGAAATGCTAAAAAGTGCAAGTGTGGATCAGGTCGGCAACCATTATTTTCAGAGTTGGAAGACCTGATCTGTGAATGGGAGAGCAAAGTCTTTGGTTGTGAATAGGGCTCAGATTCAAGAATTTGCCCTTGCAATGGCACCGCAGTTTGACAGAGCTCCCGAAGACTTCAAAGGATCACAACACTGGTATCAGTTTGGGCCCAGCACTTGCATCCTTTGTTGATGATGCTGACTTCTCTAAATACAATCTTTCCAACTTGATTGCTATGGATGAAACTGCAGTGTTTATGGACCAATCATCTAAAACAACAATTGAACAGCGGGGTGCCTCCTTAGTGTACATTCCCTCCACTGGTTACGAAAGTGCACATGTTTCCTGTATTTTGGCAATTCGTCTGGATAGCACTAAAATCCCACCTTCAATCATTTCTAAGGGCAAGAAGGAAAAGATTGAACGTGTTTTGGGCATTTTTATTCTTGAAACTGAAAAAGCCTGGGCCACACAAGCAGTTATAAGGAAGTGGGTTGAGTTAATGCTGCCGCTTGTTATGCGAGGGAGCCAAAGAGGTCTGCTAGTCTGGGATGCAGCCAGCACTCACTGGACTAAAGACATGAAGACATTTCTTCATGAAAGAAAAATACTGTATTTGCCGGCGTATAAGACGATTTTTTGGCCCTGAAAAATACGTATTTGCCAGCGTATAAGACGACTGGGCGTATAAGACGACCCCCTAACATTTCCACTAAAAATACAGAGTTTGTTATATACTCGCCGTATAAGACTACCCCCCCCCCTTGGAGGCATATTTTTCAGGGCCAAAGGGTCATCTTATACACCGGCAAATACGGTATATCAGATAATGATTCCCGTAGGAATGACGGCCTATCTTCAAACTCTTGATATTGCAATAAAGAAGCCATTCAAAGACAATTTGCACATGGAAATTAATGACTATATTGAAAATAGAATGGAGAAAAATCAGTGTGGAAACTTTGTGAAACCTAAAATGCAAGAAGTTGTGACTTGGGTGAAGAATTCATGGGATAAAATCACTGACAGTTGCATTGCAAATGCACTGCAAGCAGGCTACCTTGACAAGACGTACTCATTTAAAGACAGTGCTATTGCTAAACATGAGAGATTTGGTCCACTGATTCTGAAAGAAATGGAGTCACAAGAAATTCACCAGGAAATTCAGGAATTGGATTGTTATGATGATGTTCCAGAAGATGATGACATGATTGTCATTGAATAAATGAGTAAATTCTTGATACTGTAGGATTCACAGTTTGTCTGGTTTGTGTTGACAACTACTTTACTACCATACCGTATACAGGTAATAAATTTCCTTTATTTTCATTTAACAATAAATGTGTACCATATTCTTCTCCATGGAAAAATAAGACATCCCTTGAAAATAAGACCTAGAGCATATTTGGGGGCAAAAATTAATATAAGACACTGTCGTATTTTGGGGGAAACAGGGTAGGATTTTAAGTGCTATTTTGCATGTGGATGGACAAATCTTGGACCAGATGTGGAGACTTTTGTCTATATAAGTCAGCCCCCCTTTTCTTTGTATAGTTCACTTTCACTTTTCATTGAAGGTTAAAGACCTCATTTCTCTTAGGAGCTGAAACACCTAAGACAAGGTGGAGTAGACCAGACTAGAGTAGATCTTTCTAGCTTGAAAGGGAACCAGTCCCATGGCTTTCCCTCCCAGGGTTATATTGCTCAGTGCCTCTCCCCAAGGCCTCCTTACAGCCATGCTGTTTACAGCCATTCTGCTTCATAATTGAGCTGTAATACAATTGAGCTGTTCCACAGCTGTGATAGCCATAACTTAACACAATTGGCTGTATGCACTGAATAAAGTTTCCTTCTTTACTGCATCTAAAAATGGTAATGCCTGTTGGCATTTAACTGGAGCCAAGGACCATAAGGCAACATTACCTAGGATTGTGAAGAGAATAATGTGAATGTAATACTAATTGAATGTGGAGAGGTTGCTAATGGCTATGGGGTTTTATTTGGGGTGGACAATGAAAATTAGATTACGGAGATGGTTATTTCACAACTCTATAAGTATACTAAAATTATATATTTTTAAATAGGCACACTTTATGGTATGTGAATTATTTCAATAGATTTTTAAAGAGAATAAATATAGAAAAAACCTATGCTTATTCTCAGCTAGACCTTTTTGCTCTTGTAGGATATGTTGTCCTACTTGTTGGATTTATACTTTGTACTCTTACTTGGCAGTGATATTACTTGTGTCCTCTCTAGCCAGACTTCATCTGAGACCAATATATAATATATAAGGTCTCTCTCTCTCTCTCTCTCTCTCTCTCTCTCTCTCTCTCTCTCTCATTCTTTTCTTTTTTTTTGCACTGCTCCCAAGATGGTAAAATAAGTATGATTAGTAACTCCCAACAAGCAAAATAAATCTACTGTTCCATCTATTAGTAGGTCAAATGTTTTTGATTTTTATAAGAACTGGGATGGGTTGGAATGAGAACAGCCAGAACAACTAGACTTAGCTAGTCCTTCTGCTTATCAAGAGCCCATATTTGCAAGATGGTTGGTTAACTCTCTCTCTTTTTTTAAAAGAACAAATATATTTTTATTGATTTCAGAGAGGAAGAAAGATGGAGATAAAACATCAATGATGAAAGAGAATCATTGATCTGTTGCCTCCTGCATGCCACACACTGGGGATCAAACCCACAACTTGGCATGTGCCCTGATCTGGAATCAAACCTCAACCTTATGGTCCACAGATTGTCATTCAACCATTGAGCCATGCCAGTTGGGAAACTCTTGTTGAACTAAAATATTTACAAGTTGGTAGTAAGCAGTTCAATGTAAACTCCTGGGTTAATATTGGGGATGTTTCACCTCTGGCTACAAAATTTACATAATATACTCTGAAGAAAAATAATGATACATAAAAATAGAAGAACCTGGTTAGTGTGGCTCAGTGGTTGAGCACTGACACATAAACCAGGAGTTCACACGTTGATTCTGATCAGGGCACATGCCTGGGTTGTGGGCTCAAATCCCTAGTCAGAAGCATGCAGGAGGCAGCTTATCAGTGATTCTCTATTACCATTGATGCTACTATTCCTCTCTCCCTTTCCCTTTCTCTCTCTGAAATATATTTAAAAAACATTAAAAAAGATAAAACTAGAAGAAAGTAATGTATTTATTTAATGCCCAATTCAGGTACTTGTTTCTCTCTTCAATGAGGTATGTGTACATATATACACACATATGTAAATATATTATGGGAAAACCTCTTTATATGTGGAGCAGAAAAGGTTAGTCAGGATAGAAATATTCTGATGCAACTCATACTAGGTGACTCCACCTTTCTCCTACTTATGTCACTAGTTCTGCTTAAAGGGGAATTAATGAAGAGGAAAAAAGGAAATTAAGGCTGGGTGTGGAGGAAATTTGCTTTAGAAACAGAACAAAATGAGGTAATATCACTTCCCAGTTATTGAAAGATTGAGAGTAGGATTCTGAGACCCTGGTGTTGTTATTCCATTCACAGTGAATGATTTTGAAGAGGCAGGGATATGAAAACATTCTAATCAGACAGGAAATATTTAGAAATTATATTCATGAATCTCAACAGTGGGAGAAAGAGTCAGCACACCATAGGAGACTTTTTATTTTGACTTATTGTAAATTTTCCTCATCAGTGTTAAAAGGGATTTGGTAATCTATACTAATAAAAGCCTAGGTGCCCTCAAATATTATGTCATCACAAAATGGCCACCACAAGATGGCCACAACAAGAGGGTCACTACAAGAGGGCTGCCACAAAGATGGCCACCACAGGATAGCCACCACAATATGGCCATGCACACAGTGGAGGCAGAGCCTGGAAGAGAAGGTGGGTGGTGGTAGGGGAGGGTGGTTATGGGTGATAAGGTCAGCAGTGGAGGGCAGTTGGGGTCAATCAGGCTGGCAGGGGAGCAGTTAGGAAGTGATCAGGCTGTCAGGTGGAAGCGGTTAGGGGCAATCAGGCAGCCGAGCAGTTAGGAGCCAGTGTTCCCAGATTGTAAGAGGGATGTCTGGCTGCCAGTTTAGGCCCCATCCTGGAAGTTGGATACTCTCCTAGGAGTCCCAGATTGTAGAGGATGCAGGCTGAGCTGAGGGACACCCCCCTCCCATGCACAAATTTCATTATCCAGGCCTCTAGTTAAAAATAAAAGGAATTATTATATGATACTATTTTATTGCTATTAGAGGAAAGTGTCATATAAATAATCTTGTGTGTTTTTGAAGAAACACAAAGGCATTATATAGTTGAAGTTATATAGAAACAGGAAAATAATAGTTTATATGGAGTAATTAAAGTGACTGAGAAGAAAAGAAAGGTGAGAAAGTAAACCAAATTTAACTGCAATAGCTATTTCAGTCAATTTATATATTTTCAATAATAGCCATGATTATGGCATAAAAATTCTAGAAAATGTGGCAATGAAATTCACTCATTTTTGTATATGAAGTTGAAATTTGCCCTTTCTCTGTCTTTCATAACAATGTAATTCACCAAATGAAGGGAATCAAAATTTATATATCTATAGTAAATATGAAATGGAACTTACGAACACTGAAGTGTTCACAGCCTGTCAACTTATCAATAGCTTTGCAGGCTTCCTCTGTCTTTAGCATTTCCACTTGTCTTCTTTTACTTTCTGGATCATTATTCAAAATTTTGTTCCTCAGCCAGGTCAGATGATACACCCGAAGTCTGTTTTTATGGCCTGACAGATTAAAATACAATGCAGTGTTTCAATCTATTTTCTTTATATACTAAAAGAATAAAATATAAAGGCATTTTGCCTTTGTAGCCAAATGTTTTTATTAATGTAAAAAGCACTTTTAAAAAACTACATTGCATCAGTCTTCCCTTTGGAGTTTGTAAATGTTATAGTGATGTTTCTCACTTCCAAAAGATAGTAAAAGTGTCTACCAGCTACGTATGTGCCTGTTTGAAGTGAATGTAAAATATTTCTTTGGGGCAGGTTCAGCCTGACACTGTGCAGGCAACATAATTACCATCCATTTATTTGTATCTTGGCTTTCATCTAAGTCATGATCTTTCTAGAATTCAAAGATGGAGAAAATGTCCTTGGGTATGAATTAGAGGAACGCCTAAACATTCACTGTTAGACATTCAGGGACAGTAGGATGGATCTCTCTCTCTATGCTCTTTCTCAACCCAATTTATCTTTAATATTAATTTTCTAATTATAAATCCCATCAACATTTTATAATTCCTTCTGGAAAACTTGGCCATTAAAATTTCATGTTTCTTTTTAGTGACTTTATATTCATTTTAGGGTTTATGATTAAAAGATTTCTAGGCCCAAAATATGATTCCTATTTATGAGATAAACATTAAATATAGCTTTATGTGATATTTTAAAAAGCAGTGTTAGAATTCAGACATCCATGTCTTCTATTCTTAAATAGTAAAATAAATGTGTGCCCCAAACTATTAGGCGTATTTATACACTGATGTTCTCCATACTATCTGAGGCAAAAATAATCCACATTTGAAAAAATCTTAAGCATTAAAAATGGCACATTTAGGTTAGAGAAAGCTGAATAAAAAGTAAAGCACCATGTTTTCTAGCCACCCGAGTATTTTCAAATGTTGCTAAATGCTGCTTTTATGTACATCAAGCAGTTTTAAATGGATGACTGTATAACATGATAAAATTGTGAAGTTTTAGCATCTATAGAGGATTTTTCTCTTACTAAAACTTGAAGCAAAGTTAATAATATTTAAGAATATAGATAAACATTTATCAATGTTCAATATGGCTATTAGGTATAGACTGGGAGTATATATACATATCTAAATGACTGTATTTAACATCAATTTATTCTACACTCAAACCATTTTTAAAATTTTTCTGTCCTTTTGTCTGCCATCTTTGGCCTATAGTCAATTTTAATGCTAACATTACTAACATCCAAATACTTGGTCTCTCATATTGAAAGGTTCAAGCTTAGACTGACCAAAGCTAAGAAATTTAACTACTATATGGAAAGTGTGGAGAGGCCTTAGAGCAGTAGTTTTCAACCTTTCTAATGCCATGACACTTTAATACAGTTCCTCATGTTGTGGTGACCTCCAACCAAAAAATTATTTTCGTGTTACTTCATAACTAATTTTGCTACTGTTATGAATAGTAATGTAAATATCTGTGTTTTCTGATGGTCTTAGGTGACTGCTAGCGGTTCTCAACCTGTGGGTCGCAACTCACAGATTGAGAACTGCTGATGTATAGCCTAAGACCATCGGAAAACACAGGTATTTACATTACAATCTCTCACATTGATGTCTTTCTCTCTCTCTCTCTCTCTCTCTCTCTCTCTCTCTCTCTCTCTCTCCCCTCATCTTGCTCTAAAATAATTAATAAAACATATGGCTTTTCTTATAATTTACCTAGGTTAGGTGTATTGCAATCAAATATACAGATACCAAAGGAAAATCAGAAGTTAGTTTAAATTATAAATATATTTAAAAAATACTAGTTGGAAAGTCTGGTGTCCTAAATAAATGTGATATTTAAAGTTCTTTCCTATTAACACCTTCTCCTGAGAAATTCTTTAGCCCAGTTTGAAACCTAATTAATCTGTATAATTACTCAGCTAATTTTAGTTCTTAAGCAAACCTGAAATAGTAATCAGCAAATTGAGTGGCTCTACAACTTGGATCTGACGAAATGGTCTTCGTTTTATAAGTTTTGTAATATCTGCTTTTCCACTTCTGTCCATAAGATACAGATTAGATCTGGTTCCCAACAGCAAATTCACTCCTGTTTATATATAAAAAGAAAAGTTCTATATTAGCTCAGATTACATTTTTATAAATAAATTTTATTTTAGTACTAGAGGCCCATTGCACGATACTTATGCAAGAATAGGCTTTCCTCCCCCTGGCTTCACTCCTAGCCCAGCAAGTCCTCACTTCTGTCTGGAGCACTGCTCATGTAGTTCCCTTTGCCAACCCCAACCCCTCATAGTAGGCTTCCCACCCCTCCCAGCCTCTCCAGGCCTGTATATGCAAATTAGCCCACCATATTTATTGGTTAATTTTAATACTCACTCTGATTGGCTGTGAGTGTAGCGGAAGTATGGTCAATTTACATGTTTGTCTATTATTAAGTAAGATTTTTGTTATGCCAATGTGATGATTTATATAAAAGTAGCATATCATTTTAGGCTCATGTTAGATTTATTCTGTGTAGAAATGGAATTTCTACCAACAGAATAAATTTCACTGAAATGCATACAAATATGGAAGATAATATCCTTTGGAAATATTGTAATGGCTGGTGTCTAGTCTTCCATATTACAAATAAACCTTTATATATACCTCAGATCCCTTAGTTGTGTCCCAAACTTTATAAAAGTCAATCAATCCCTTGGAAAGTTACCATTAAATATTGAAGATGTCTAGCAGCTATAGGTATCAATTCAGTTGATTTGTCATTTCTAACTCTATCTATGGGTTTTAAAGTTTTTAAAGTAATTATATGTAAACTGATTTAAAATGGAATGATTCTGTGTTCATACATATATTAAAATATTTACATTGCCAAAAAGTCAATTAAATTAATCCCTATTTTTATGTATTTAAATTTTGACACTCTTTGTCTGTTGGTTCTGATCACTCAAAAAAACAATAACAAACAAAACATATAATCACTGTTTTAAAAGACCAGAATGACAGAACTGAAATAAAAGATTAAACTAAAGTTAGAATGCATTTCAAACCATTGTGGGAGTTTTCCTACATATCCTAAGACACAGGGAAAAATCAGAAAAGTAATATAAGAAAGAGTACTTCAATATGTTCCTTCTTCTTGGAGAATAATTTTCTCTAGGGGTAAAGCAAGGATCTCTGCCTTCATTTTCCCATCTGTCTTTTGCTAGTTCTACAAGTAAATGTCTAGGCCAGTTGCAGATTTAAAAACTATATTTTTCTACTACATGGGAATCTGAGAGGGAGAAGGAAGTGCAGTCAATTTTTACTGTAATCATTTGTTTTCCAAAATAATTTTTCACAAATAATGAAAATTAATTATTAGGCATAAACTGGACAGTCACCTGACTGAAATGATAATGAAATAAACTTGATTTTCTTGTAATATAATACATTACTTTAGCAAAACTTTAAGGATGTTAGGTTTTTCCCTAAGTTGTGTAATCCCTATAACTATAATGTCCATTACATTGTTCTATTTTTAATATAAAGTTCTGTCCCATGTTCAATTTTACATGAAATAAAATCTACGAAATTGCAAATTGGAGGTTGGTATTTATTTTGGCTTTCTCCCCTTCTTCTGTTCGTTTATTGTTTCATTTATGCTACAAACTGGCTTAAGATAAAATATTGTCTTAGCACTACTAATGTGGTTATAATTCACTCTTCTGGAATTAAAGGACTGAAAAAGTCTATCAAAGACATAGAAGTAACTTTCTCAAAAATCCCCAAGATTATTTTAAAACAAGAACTTGCAAAAACATTTCTTGTGATACCTCATTAATTATATTCTGTACAGCCTCTTACATTAAAACATACTAAGCTCAAAATTAAAAAAATATATATATAACCTAATTTAATTTTATATTTTAGCTCAGTTAATTCAGGCTAAAAAGAAATATAGAATAAAGAGGGTAGGGAGCACCAATTCAAACATCAAATTACATTCAGTGAAGATAAATCAGAAAAAAGGAGCAAATTATATATATATATATATATATATATATATATATATATATATATATATTTAAATTTTTTGGTAATTGTTTGGCAATAGAAAATAAATGTTTTATACCTATAATTTTTCACCACTTTATTACATAGATAAAATACAATATTCAAAAGAGCAATAGCTTATTTTAAAGAAACCAAACTCACCCCACAAAGAACCACAGCAGATCTCAGAAGTGAATTCCTTTTCATACATGTGGATTAGTGGTTTTTTACATGCAGGAGAGACATATAGTGGGTTAACATTGACTTCAGAGGTTTTCTTAGGTGATTTCTCAGGTACTTCCATTAAACCAGTATGTACTATCAAGAAGTAAGGAGAAAATATTGAGAGAAATTACTAATGTTTACACAATACGTGCTTGCCTGTTTCCACAAATGAGACACAGCTTAGATAAGTTCCTTTTATTCTATGGAATTTTATTTTTAAAATGTAGGTATAATTTCTATAACTCTTAAACCTTCAGATAACAAAATCAGATAACACATTTCTGAATACAAATGTATTTCAAGTAACTATGCTTATATTGCAAAAAAAATTACAAATGAGGGACTCAATTTCTCAATTGTAGTTCAAATTTAGGTGTCATATAGACTCAGAGAAGAGTATATTTTTTAAAGCTTATCTCCATCAGGCTTAATGTCAACTGAATATCAGAAAGATTTAATTCTTTTCAGATCATTAACCAGTGGTCAAACACTGTATTTAATATGTAAAAAGACAGCAGTGTTTGGAGCTTAAACACACTTACAGATGGAATTGGAAAACTCAGTATTTGAAGCATTCCCAGAAATGTTGAAAGGAGATGAGTGACTGACAGAAAAAACTGATTCTGTTGATGCTTCTGATATGTCTATACTGTCATTCTTATCATCAGGTGTTGAGGTAATGGCATTTGAGGTCCTACTTCTGCAAACTGATTCCTAAAAGATGAAAAATTAATTTTGATTTTATTAGGAGCTTATTAGTGAGAGAAATACAATATTCTTGGGGTCATTTGAAAACTATAATGTAAAATTTGTTGATGTCTATAATTATGCACCTATATAAAATTCACATTTACCAGATGAACCCAACAATTTCATCTGAAAGAGATATATAACTTACATTGAGATAATTTATATCACAGGAGAAATTCAAGGAGCTTAAAGTATCTAACTGTAAAATTTGGAAACATAACATTTTTGGAATTTTTATTATGTCCTAGGTACTCTGCCAGACATCTTACTTACACACTTACAGCACAGTCTGAGGAGCAGGCCTAAGTTGGCAGTCAGGCATTCTTAGCACTGCCGAGGAGGTGGGAGAGGCTGCCGCCACTGCCACTGCCACTGTGCTTGCCAGCCATCAGCCCAGCTCAAGGTTTCTGGCTGAGCACTACCCCTGTGGGAGCTCCTGCATTGAGCATCTGCCTCCTAGTGTTCAGTGTGTATCACAGCGACCAGTTGTTCAGCTTAAGCTGTCAGTTAGACATATTCTGAGGGATCCCTAACTGTGAGAGGGCACAGGCTGGGCTGAGGGACCCCCTCCCCCAAGTGCACAATTTTCATACACCAGTCCTCTAGTTCATATATATAATCTGTGTAGCTATCTGAGTATTTTTAAACCTATTTATAGTCAGCAAATTTTGTCATTTTGTGAATGACAAATCATCATGTGAAAACAGTTTGTTACTTAGGTGTTATGTGTGAACAGTTCCTTAGAAAACTAAAATAGAATCTAGCAATACCACAATAACAATTACACATATAGCAATGACGGTTGTACAACATTGTGAATGTATTTAATTTTACTGAATTCTATACTTAAAATAGTTAAAATTAAGAAACATGTTATGCATATTTTACCAAAATAAAAACTTCCTAGGAAAAAAGTTATATGATCTGAGTAATAAAGGCAAATAAAGAAGATATTTTTGTCTCTGAAAATAAATAGGAATCATCCAAATTAGAAGAATCAAAGATCCACCTACAGCTATAATTAAAAATGTTTAAGGCTTTGGTCTGAAGTTTAAAATATACATGGAATGGCTGAAAATGTTACATATCACATGAAGAAACACATTGACAAGGAAAGTAATTCACTTTCCTTTTCAAATAGTGAATTACCTCTTGTTGATGTTCAAAGTCCTGGGATGTTGGTCTCTCCAAACCTGGATCATCTCTCTCTGAGCAACTTTCTCCTTCATTGAGTTTAAAGACTTCACTCTCTTCATTTTTTTCATGGAATCCCCTACCTCCATTACCCTCCATGCCTCTTCTCCCGCTTCCTATATTGGCTTTATCTTCTTTATGATCTCTCATAGCTGTATTCTTCCCACTGGCTGTATATCTTAGATGGCTTCTACTGGCTTTCTGGCTTCCATAGCTGTTGCAGGTACCTCCTTCTCCATTATCATCATCTCTACCATTTTGCTTCCAGTTTTCACCTCTGCCATAGCTTGACCTGATAACAAGATCCAATTAATGATTGGGGGAAAACAACCCAACAAAAACATGTCTGAAAGTTAGCAAATTAAACAGAATTAGAATGTGTTGCATACATATGTACTATCTCTAGGCACATTTTTGCTCTATGTGAATATTGGTAATATATAGAGAAAAAATATGTCCCTATGTTCTTTCAATCTTATACAGTATACTGAATTAACACCATAGCCACCATTAGTTCCCTAGCTGCATTTGGATGGCAGATGGAAGATAACTTTAATCCTTTATCAAGAGCATATGTTAGGTTGGTAATAAGAATATGTATTTTTAAATAATAGACTATTTTATGCATTAGCAAATTCACAGCTACATGAATGATTAAATCCAGACTCTTGACTCAATCAGAATGTATTTGAATAATTCTTCTTGCAATATATCTAACTTACGCTAATGTGCCTTGTTTTTCTAATATGTGTATCAATTGTTTTTCTATAGAATCCCATTCTATAGCACCAGGAAGGGAAGTAATACAGATTTCATTAAGCTAAGATAGTAATTTAATTAGCTGCTAAGAAAACCAAGCTTAACAAAATGTCTCGATCTTTTGCATAACAGGCATCATTAACATGTACCTATTATAACTCTAAAAGCAAATTTATTTGGCACTGGAATTCCTGGTAAAATTTTAGTTATCAAAAAAGAAAAAAAAAGAATCTTCTGTCATATATATCCCCCAATAAAATTAAAATTGAACCAATGCAAGATATGGATTTCAATATTATAAAGAAAAAAATTATCCAACTGTTATTTTATACAAATGTAAAAGCATATTATAGTAACTAATCTTTGAGATATGTTTGAATACAAGCGATGAGCATATATAAATAAGAACACAATGGGTATTTAGAGCAAGAGCAAGGAACTAAATACATACAGAAAATAACTGGTGGCATGCTAGAAATACTATTTAACTAAATATTATCACTTTGGGCAGCTACTTTAAAATATATAAAATTTAACAAGTACTGAATTAAGTTTTAGCAGTTTTCAGAATTCCAAGAATAATGCCATGTTAGTAAATTGCAGCCTGAAAATGTGAAGTGAAAGTCAAATTTTTATACATTTTAAAGCAAATTTAGATATTTTGTTTGAAAATACCAGGATTTTACCTTATAAATTCAATAAAAAAAGAAGTGAAGAGAAAAAATAAACAAATGAGGTTTTCATTTATAAAAATTAAGGAATTTAACAAATACTTAAATATTAATGAAATACAGTAAAAAATGAAAATTAAGTGTTTTCATTGAATAATTATAATATATTATTAAAAATCAACATTTACCAATTTGCAAGTGCAATTCCTCCACCCACTTAGCAATAAATTTTGCAAGTAAACCAAAGATGCAAATAGTCTTGAAATTATAAAAAAAAAAAAAATAGACAATGGAAGTAATCCAGAAAAAAAAACAACCTTGGCCAACTAGGAGCATCATCATGATTATTGTCTTTGTCATCAACAGCTTCATCATTGCCATCATCATCCTGATCTTCACCAACATTACTGGCCTGACCAACATGGTTATCCAAGGCAACATTGCCATTGTCATGCTCATATGTATCTTCATACACATCATTAGAATCATTATTATCACCATCAGTATCAGTACCAGCATCATAGAGTTCAACATAATCACCATCTTCTTCAGGTGGCTGAGTGAAAGGTGCAGGAGTTAACCAATCATTCCGGAAGATTTCAGAGAGTGCATTATAGCCTACCCATTCATTTGTCAAATAAACGGGGGGTGATATTTTTCCTACTTTAAATCCATCTGGAACCTGTGTGCACAAGAAAGATTAATGTAGTTTCTAGTACCCTTGCATTTTCATCTAGACTGAAACATTTACAAGCTGACAATATTTTAAAAATATATTTTCTATTGAAATGAAGATGTTTACTCAGTAGATAAAACCAATGTTTTTGTAATAATAAGATGACAAAACCAAACCTCAAGCTGTGATCATTAATGAACTTTCTGTATGACACAAGAAAAAATTTACTCACTTTTTAAATTACTCTTACTTGTCTTCTCAAGAATAGACATTAAGTTTTGGTGCTAGAGAGTAAAACAAATGATTTCATGCACTATAGAAGATAGAGTAACTTTTTCCCTTTTGTTTTATTCCCTGACATTGGAATTAATACATACCTCTTAAAATTGATATCTTAATTTGCAAGCTATAGTTTTATACAACATAGGTTGTCTTAAAATAACTCAAACACTTTTAAGCATATTGATATAAATCCACATTTAAGTATGTGATGTATTATATAAGCAACCTTTGAATAAGCTACAAATGATTGTGTGTGTGTGTGTGTGTGTGTGTGTGTGTGTGTGTGTGTGTGTGTGTATGTGTGGTAGGATAGGAGTAATTAAAAAAGTAAAAGCCTCCTCCAGAAACCGGACCCTGAGTGTGGGCCCTGAACCACGCTGGTTGTGGTTAAGGGTTCCCACATCTGGTGCCTTCAATGCGGGGTTTCTGGAGGAGGCTGTACACTAAAAATGAAGAGACTGGAAAGAGTTAATTTGGGAAAATGCAGGCCAGGCGGGGGAGTGAAGCCTCCAGTGGGAAGACTCACCCTGGCCCCTTCTAGCCTTTTGCCATTCCCTTTTATTGAGATTCTGAGACAAAGACATTGCTTAGGTAGAAAAGTTCCAGCAGCAGAAACTTAACAAGAATTTACATACGATTAACAAACTAAAGTTGCCTCAAGCTCTACTACCTCAACTAGACAATGAGTTAATTGCTCTGACCTTTCAGAGCCATTGAGGTTGGCCATCTCTTTTTGCATATTAACAATAGTGACAATGTTTGGTTTCCTTAGACAGTTCTTTTTACATTTTATCACTAGTGACTCAACCTAGAGTCAATGAGTTAGTAGCTCTGACCTTTCAGAGCCATCAAGGTTGGCCAGTTCCCTTTACATTTTATTACCAGTGAGAATGTTAGGTTTCGGTTCCCGGCACTATTTTGTTTGTCAGTTTATTTTATTCATTAGATTCTACATATAAGTGAAATCATGTGTCATTTGTCTTCCATTGACTAGTTTATTTTGCTTAGTGTAATACTCTTGAGGTTCCTCCATGCTATATAAAAAAATAAGAGATTTTTAATAGCTGCATAATATTCCATTGTGTGAAGGTACCATAACTTTTTTATCTTATGTACTTATAGGCACTTGGGTTTTTTCTAGGTCTTAACTACTGTAAATAATGCTGCTATGAACATTGGGGTTCATATATATTCTTTCTGGTTGGTGTTTTAAGATTCTTAGGATATATTCCCAGAAGTGAGGTCACTGGGTAAAAGGCAGTTCCATTTTAAATTATTTTAAGTAACTTCATACTGCTTTCCATAGTGGCTGCACCAGTTTTCATTCCCATAAACAGTACACTAGAAGCATTCTCTTTTCTCTATATCCTCACCAGCACTTATTGTTTGTTGATCAATTAAATGTTCTTCCATTTCAAGTTTAATTTCTAGATTTCATCTGTCCATACTCATATCAATAGAAGTCTTTGAAAGATTAACTTAAAAACTAAACACTTTAACCCTTCCCTCAAGTCAAAAGCAATTTAAAATGAAAAAGAACAAACATATATGTATTATAAGTTATGATGGAAACCTACATGGATATCAACCAGTAACTTCTGATCAATTGTAGAATAAGGAGGTGATGACTGGGACCTTCTCCTAGTCACTGGACTCTCTTCCTTGGAAGAGTCTGTGGAATGTCAAAAAGGCATTAGTAACAGTGTTGATCATAGCAATTGCCTTCATTTTTATAGTGTACATTTCTATCTCTTAGTATTTTTCAAGTAACTTTTAGGAACTATCACCCGATAAATTCTTATGGGGCCATGATTCTTTGTTCTGTTTTAAGTGACAGAGATAGGCTCAAGGTTTGTACTGCCTGTAGAACTACATGACTATTCTTTATTTCCTGTTTATTTAACTTATTGAGGTGACACTGGTTAACAAAATTATATAGCTACATGGTTATTCTGTTTTCAATATTTAGGCTACACTAGCTAAGCATTTATATCTGTGTAAGAAGGTACACAGTAAGACTGGTAGACAGTTTTATTAAGAGAAATAATATATTAAAGACAGGAAGTGCTGGGTGGTATCACTGGCCTACCATAATAACCAGTACAAAAAAAAAGCCCAACAGTATATTAGAATATGATAGATAAGACATAACTCTCAAGAAGAGAGTTGACTACAATGATTATCATGCTATTTCCACTAAAGTATATAGCCTTAAGTATTTCTATATAGGTGACAAGTGAACAACTGAAAAAAGACAACATTTAGCCCTGGGAAACTTAGCTGGGAAACTTTCTATAGTGGTGCCGTGCAATATAACTTTAACAATAGTGTTCTGTATCTGTAGATACAGATATACCTATATAGTAGCCATTAGGCACACATGACTATTGAGCATTTGAAATATGAACAGTGTGCCTGTGGGGTTGACTTTTAAATATAATTTTTTTTCTTTTTCTAAAAATATATTTTATTGATTTTTTACAGAGAGGAAGATAGAGGGATAGAGAGTTAGAAACATCGATGAGAGAGAATCATTGATCAGCTGCCTCCTGCACACCCCCCACAGGGGATGTGCACACAACCAAGGTACATGTCCTTGACAGGAATTGAATCTGGAACCTTTTAGTCCGCAGGCCTATGCTCTATGCACTGAGCCAAACTGATTTCGGGTAAATATAATTTTCTTTTCCTTTTGGTTTTAATTTTAACAGCCACATGTAGTTAGTTGCTATCACAATGCACAGCTCAAATTTAGTGTAAATATTTCTGTTTAAAATGCAAATTTATCTGGATTTTTGAGAAGATTTGTGGTATAGTAATTAACACCTATGATTTAAATCCAGTGAGAGTATGGGTGAGTGTACTTTGAAACAGCTTCACTAAGGGGACACTCAGGTCCCTATTTATTGTTTTTGTGCACTTGATTTTAAAGATAAATAGTACTATCCCACTTTTATTTTCAGCATTGGTATATATAGGCAAAGTATTGGCATTACAACTCAATAAAACATCTATTTACATAGAATGGTATATGTTGAGAATATTATGCTGAACACACCCTACAATTTGTGTCTCCTTCTTCTGATACAGTTGTATATTTGCAGTTTCCTATCTTTCTGCAGGAAACCATTTTCTCTCAAGTCTCTTGGTATGTTATTAGGCTAAATAGAAATATTAGGCAAGTGTTTGAGATTTTGAGGCAAGTTTATAGTAGGTGCTCTCCTTTCCTATATGTTGAACTATGCTATCCCATGGGAACTTAAAATGTTCTATATAGCACACAATAAAATAATAGCATTTTAAAGCTGAAAATAAATTTGGCTATTATCTACACAGTTGTTATCTATTTCTTTCTCCCGCTAATCAGGGTTCAGACTGCTTTGAGGCTTAATGCAGGATTTCCTTACTTCAAAATAGGTAGTAGGAATAAACACATACAACTACTTCATTTAATATTCCCATATACTAAAGATAACCTATAAAATTAAGTTTATTATAGAGGCCTCTTCCAAGTTACTTTCACATATATTTCACATATATTATAGAAACTAAAGTAGATACACTCAGTCTCCCTAGCCTAGACACATCCATAGCTACTACTCAACTGAAAGAAGAAACTTTAGAAAAATCAATTTTCATTTCTAATATATCACCATCAAACACCCAATTGCCAAATCCAATGTCCTCCTGGTATTAATCCTACTTGAACTCTATGACAATTAATTTCTTGTTGAAATAATTTCTTGACTTTTGCAATATAAATTGTGAATCATTAACTGTGTTTTTACAGTTTGTGCTTTGCATTACCTGATGTTGCTAGGCAATTTTGAGGATTTTGCAAACTCCTTTGTCTGGTGTCAATGGGCTTCTGAACTTGTTCCAAAAGAGACCACTGAGGGACACTAATGAAGAGACAGAGAAGTATGTGTCATTTCTTAATAGGTACAACTCAATATTAGGGCCAAAAAAGTTTTATTTATGTATACGGGCATATACCAAACTGGGAAGAAGTAGAGCTTAAGTAATATTTTCCAATTTCCACTTTTCCCCAAACATGCTATTTTATCTTTAACAAAGAAACAATTTCCAAAATATAAAAACTTTATAGTGTACAGTATGTGAGGATTTCAACATGATAAAAAGATAATATATGAATATTTTAATGTAAAATATTCCACTATTGTTATCCTGATTTAAAATACTTTAAATCCACAATTTTTATGTCCACTTCCAGATATAAATGATGGATAGATAGATAGATAGATAGAAGATAGATGGACACAGATAGAACACTTAAATGTTTATTATTCAAATGCAGAGAGTATTTAGAAAGATTTTTGGAACAAGTGCTGCTAAATTTTATAGTTGCTTTGGAATTTCTGCATAGGAAGGACAATAGTTATTAATTTAAGGTAGAGACAGACAAGTTTTTCTATGAAACAAAATTTCAGGAAAGACTCAAGTTTCAATTAAGTAAATTTTATAAATTTAACCATACTTAATGTTAATACATTTCTTATTCATAATTTCAAAAATTATTTTGTCAGATGATCAATTCCAGTTTAATATATTATAATATTAATATTAACATGTGATATAATATATATTTATTATATTTAATATGTAATATATAATATAATATTAATATTAATATATTATAATATAAAATATATATTATCATTAAAGTCATAACCCATGATACTGAAAACAGATTCACAAAACTAAAGTTGTTTTTTCCCCTCTTTGTGGCCAGAAGGACCATGACAATCCTTCATTGAATACAGAGAAAGAGAAAGTTCCCAATCTAGGTTTCAAATTTTCTAAGATTTCTACACATAAAATATAAGGACATAAATATATGGACTTTTAAAGTGTAATATAGTAGGAATATAGTACTATATACTATCAACTCTATGCCATCTGGACATTCTGTCCGGTATCTTGAATATAGTCAGTGATCAATATTTACAGAACAATTGAGTGGATGAACATAAGCTAAGTTTTACCCATAAATTGGGGTTGGAGGTAGTATGATTTTTAAGGAAAATTTTCAGTGAACTGTAGTCCCAAATATAACACATTGCACACAACATCTAAAATATAAAACATGAACTTTTAAAATTAATAAAATTTTGCCAATATTACAGAGATAAGAATTACAGTGACTGATATAAACTATCACTGATATAATGTTTATTTTTAGATTTGATTTTCCCTATAGGTCATTTCAGACTTGCACAATCTGTGTCATTAGATTCTGAGGTTAGGAATTATTTATGTGTACAGGTATGCTTTTTTCATGTAGTACATAATAAAACTAGAGGTCCAGTGCACGAAATTCAAGCATGAGGGGAGTCCCTGAGTCCAGCCTGCATTATCTTCAATCTGGGACCCTTTTAGGCATGTCCAACTGCCTGTTTAGGCCCAATCCTAGTAGGATTAGACCTAAATGAACAGTCGGACATCTCTCTCACAATCCCTTACTGGCTCCCAATTGCTCGCCTGCCTACCTTCCTGATTGCCCCTAACCACTTTTGCCTTCCAGCCTGATCACCCCCTAACCACTCCTCTGCTAGCCTGATTGATGCCTAACTGCTCCCCTGCCAGCCTCTTTGCTGCTAACTGCTCTCCCCTGCAGGCCTGATCTCCTCTAACTGCCTTCTCCTGCAGGCCTGGTCCCCTTCAGCTGCTCTACCCTACAGTCCTGGCTCCCCCTCCCAACTGCCCTCCTCTGCAGGCATGATCACCCCCAACTGCCCTACCTTGCAGGCCTGGTCCCTCCCAACTTCCTACCCCTGCTGGCCATCTTGTGGTGGCCATCTTGTGTCCACATGGCGGCAGCAATCTTGTGTGTTGGAGTGATGGTCAATTTGCATATTACTCTTTTATTAGATAGGATAGAGGCCTGGTGCATGGGTGGGGGCCAGCTGGTCTGCCCTGAAGGGTGTCCCAGATCAGGGTGGGGGTTCCCTTGGGGTGCGAGGAGGCCTGGGCAAGGGGCCTATGGTGGTTTTCAGGCCAGCCACGCCCGCAGGAGACCCAAGAGAAGGTCCTGGTAACTGGAATTTATTTATCTTCTACAATTGAAACTTTGTAGCCTTGAGTGGAACCAAGCCTCCTGCTTGCTGTGTGGCCACAGCCATTTTGGTTGGGATTTATTTACCTTCTTTAATTGAAACTGTAGCCTTGAGCAAAGCCAAGGCAGGCCAGGGCTGTGGAAGCTTGGCTTCCTCCCTCACCAGGGGCAATTCAAGCCTCCTGCTCTCTCCAGCTATGTGGCTGCTGCCATTTTTGTTGGGATTAATCTTCTATAATTGGCCTTGAGTACAGTTCAGGACCGGCCAGGGTACTTGGAAAGCTTGGCTTCCTCCATTGCCCGGAAAACCCAATCCTCCTGCTCGCTCTGTGGCCACAGATATCTTGGTTGGGTTAATTTGCATACTTGTTCCTGATTGGATGGTGGATGTGGCTTTTAGTTGTAAGGGAGGTATGTTCAATTTGGATATTACTCTTTTATTAGATAGGGTTTGTAATTAAAGTGCATGATACAAATGAAATTATATTTGTTTTTTATTGTAAATTACCAATAGAAAGCTGTTGTAAATTACCAATAGAATTCATTGTTGTTACTTTTATTAAATTGGGGATCTTACCAGCTAACTATCAAACTAAATGACACTGAGACTGCATACATCCAAATATGAAAAATCTAGTTAATGGATCATTGAAATTAAAGTTTTAAATATGGGTCATTGATGATAATGTTGTTATTGATATTTTAGTTTTAACTTAACACAGACCTTAATGTCAACTAGATAAGCTTTAATTATCCATGTGATAGTAAATAGTGAATAAAAATATCAGAGACACATACCTTGAAGAGTACATGACATGGTGTGCATGATCCTGGTTATAAGGCACAGAAGTACATCTTTCTTGGACCTTAAAGACACAACATAATACTTTGATAGACTTCTCCATCATCCAGATATCACTTCTGGCATGTACATATAAGGAACTATTTGACATTGAAACTGGGTCTCAGAACTGTTGGACACTGAAATTGGGACTCAAATGTTTTTTTTGTTTGTTTGTTTTGTTTTGTTATTATGTGTTTATTTCTAGTCTGCAGTTACAAGATTTTTCAAAGAAAATAAATGGGGAAAAATAGTTATAGAGATAAAGAACCATTGAACAGACTGTAAAACTATAGTGGGAAGGTAAGGGATGTTGGGGGCGGGGGACTGTAAGAGATCAACCGAAGGACTTGTATGCATGCATATAAACATAATCAATGGATACAAGACATGGGGGGGAGGTGAAGGCATATGCGGGGGGTAGGGAAGGCTGAAGGGAGGTCAAGGGGGAAAAAAGGAGACATGTGTACTGCTATTTGTAATCCTTCAAACAATAACAAAAGGGTTCGATTCTGGTCAAGGGCATGTACCTTGGTTGCAGGCACATCCCCTGTAGGAGGTGTGCAAGAGGCAGCTGATCAATGTTTCTCTCTCATCGATGTTTCTAACTCTCTATCCTCCCCCCTTCCTCTCTGTAAAAAAAAGAAATACAATATAAAGAGTATAAAAAGATCCTGAGTCTAAAACATTTAAGAACCACAGTTCTAGGCACTTATTAATGTCATACCAACTAATATTGAGAAATTTACCTCATTTCCATTAGGATTTGCTATGTCTGCCTGCAATGTTTCTATTTGGGCTTCAGCTTGAATTGAATGAAATACTTCATCATCGTCTGATGATTCATTTTCTTTGTCCTTTTGAAATAAAATAAAAATAATTATTATAATTGCTGTTAAAATGAAAATTATAGGAACAACTCCATCATCCTGATTCATAATATAAATTAATCATTTGTTGATATTAAAATTAATTTAAACCGGTAGCTTATACTAGTTTTTGGCTCTGTATCTCTTTCAGAATCTAAAGAATGCTACAAATTATCTATAGAAAATGGTACATAGACAGACATATCTCTACATATTTTCAGGAGGACCATTGACCACTTTCAGCTCACCTATTAGATTCAGATTAATAATCTGTGGATTTGCAAAGATATATATGAATGCATCCTTATCTTCATTGTACCATTACACAGTGGCCAAGACATGGAGACAACCAAAGTGGACTTTGACAGATGATTGGATAAAGAAGATGAGGTACACACACTGAGTGGCCAGATTATTATGAGTTCTGAACACATAATAATCTGGCCACTCAGTGTATATACAATGGAATAATATTGAGTCATAAGAAAAGATGGAATATTACCATTTTTATAAGATGGATGGGCCTTGATAATATTATGCTAAGGAAAGTAAGTCAGTAATAAAAAGTTAAGAATCATATGATTTCACTCATATGTAAGATATAAAATTGGAACTCATAGACACAGACAATAGTATGGTGTTTACCAGAGGGAAAATTTTGGGGGCTAGTAAAGGATAAAGGGAGCTAGATATATGATAATGGAAGATGATTCAGCTGTGCACTAGTGGTGAGCACACAATGCAATATACAGATCATGTATCATAGAAATATGTACTTGAAATCTATATGATCCTATTAACCAATGTCAGCCCAATAAATTAAAAATAATCTATGGTTTAAAGCTAAACTCATAATCCCAAACTGTCATGTTTTGTATGCATTTATAAGTATAAAATGTGTTCTTCTTGTGCAACAGAAGTTCTGAAATACAGGAGTACAAATATTTTTCTTTAATTGAGCCCTGGAAGTTTACAAAAGTTTCTGTTTCCCCATTTAACCACTCAATATTATTTCTTCTATTTAAATTGAGTAATAAAAATGTGTTTTCTTTGCTTCTGGTAAATTGAAGCACTTACATATGTCTCTGAGTGCTAATACATTATCAGGTATTTCAAAAGACCTATTACTTTGACTACAGTATCAATAATGTACATTAAAGATAGGAATGCCTGTACGTGATCATAGGGCCATGAGATTAGTAACTGTTACCTATTAGTTTTTTCTTTCATTTTTAGAGTGGTTTCTCCCACATATATTAAAATATTATATTATAATAATTATGTGCATGGTACTAATAATAAGAGTTTTGCAAGAATGCATTTTTTTCACAAATGCAAAACCCATTAGATTCAGTTGTTACTAGGGCTCATTGAGAATAGTCATGAACAATTTATTTATTTTTGTTTGTTTTAAATTTATCTTTATTGTTGAAAGTTTTACAGATGTCTCTTTTCGCGAACCCCCCATTGACCCCTCTAGCCCACTTCTACCCTGTGCCCCAAGTCTTCATCACACTATTGTCTGTGTCCATGGCTTATGCATATGTGCATGTAAATTAATCAGTTAATCAATTCCCACCCCTTAACCCCCAGCCTTCCCTCTGAGATTCAACAGTCTGTTCCATGCTTCTATGTCTCTGGATCTATTTAGTTCATCAGTTTATTTTGTTCTTTAGATTCCACATATGAATGAGATTATGTTATATTTGTCTTTAACTGGTCATTAGCATTTTAAATGCCCCAATTTCAGGACAAATATCACCATTCTGAACTCACGTCTTCTCTTTACTATCTGGTTTCTTTTTCTCCCTATATCCCATTTGGGGGGATTAGATATCCATTTCCCCTTTTGGGTTATCTCTTGCTGCTTTTACTTTTTTTCTTGTTAAATATGTCAGGGAAATAACATTTGTTAAATTGGCTCATGGGCACAAAGCACAAAAGGTGTGGATTTACAAAGATTATATATATATATATATATATATATATATATATATATATATTCTCCAGCCATTCAGACAATGTTCATTTTTAATCACTACATTAATTATTAGATTAAATGGGTGTTGATATCAGGGTTTGGAACCTCACAGTGATTTCTTTTATGTAAATACATGCTTTGAAATATTAGTAGATAAATGATCTCCTAATCTTGTTGACCTCTTTAATTTGCTTAGGAAGCTCACAAACCATTCATTGTCAAATCAGATTTGTCACATTGAATTCATCAACCTCAGACAAATTATAATCCATTTATATTAGACAATTTTGAAAGAAAAAATATTTTTACTATTCCAAAATAAGGTAAAGAGATTAAGATAATTATTCCACATTTTGAAGGAGTGGAGAGGCAAATTTGTAATGTGTCAATTTGATGCAGCCACTTCATTAATTAATGATGTAAAATCGGTGAAAAATTAGGGAGATAACATACATATGGTAACTGTATGCAAAATGCTTTAGAAACTGATTTTACTTCTCATTTTAAGCTTGACTTAAACACCTTGAAGTACAAAAAATAGTGCAATTCATTTAAATGGTACAGTTAATCACTCCATGAAAAGAAAAAGCAAATAAAGTAACTTAGATGTTAAGGAATGGAAAAAAAGTTAGAGAAATGAAACCAATTTTTTCCCAATTTGTTTTTGTTGTTTATTTTTAATACATTATATTGGAAAGCTTTTTAAAATTTTTTATTGAATTTACTGGAGTGATATTGGTTAATAAAAGTTATATAAGTATTGCAAAGTTTGAACTTTGAAAGTAATTTTAAGATCCAACTAATGCATAGCCCAGATGGAAGGAGGGATGAAGGCTTGGTGGATATGGGCAAGGGGTAGGGGGGATGGGGACATCTGCAATAGTGCCAACAATAAAAATAAAGTTAAAAAGTATCCAACTAGTAATTTTAAGTATGAATACATATGATGTATCTTTATTGGTTAAGGGAATAATAGGTAGTAAACTAATAATTAAAGTTATATTTCCACAAGGATATTAAGCAATTACTTGGGTAATTCAAGCAAATTTTTTCTTTCTTAAATTAAGTGAAAATTATCTGGAAATTTCAGGATAATTTATTTGAGCACAAACTATTTAGCTAATCTTCTCTGAGACACAGGAATATTTATTTCATTTGGTTTTACAAAGGGAAGACATAAGTGTGAGCTAGCATATTTTCTCTGCATATTTCACTAAATAAAAATATTAAAATATCTTACACTTGCACTTTGTCTCAATTCTTCCTCATGTTGATTAAAGATATCTTCCCATCTGCATTGGCGCCTTTGCCTGTGGGCTTCTAAATCTGAGAGCTCAAGCTCTTCAGGTCTCTGTGATAACTTTGCCCGGAACTTCTTTGGTGATAATCTTTTTGCTAATGCTTGCCTTAGACTAGAAACCTTTGATTTCTTCTTCTTCTGTGCCTGTTCTGGTTGAGAGTAAAACATGTTTGATGACAGGTTTTCCATCAGGGTTTGCAGTGGACCAAGTGGCTTTGAGTTATGTGAGTTTGGTGCTCTAAGTAAGTTTCTTGATAGTCCCTCTATCAGTGCTTGAATTGAGCCAACATCCTGTGGGGCCTCTAGTGCCCAGGCCTGTGCCTCATGTGACTCTTTGATTTGCCCTTCTATTGGAATGAGCACCTGAGTATCCAAATGTAGTGGAAATAGCACATGGTGGTTCTGTGACAGTAGAGGCAAGAACACTTGGGCATGTACATGTAATGACTCTAGTTCCTCTGCCTCAGTCTCTGCCTGTGTAGGCTCAGCAGCCTGTTCCTGTACTTCTGGCTGTTCAGGTACTTGATTCTGCTCCAGCTGCTGTTCAGGTACCTGGTTCTGCCCTTGCTGTTGTCCAGGGGCTTGAACTTGCCTTTGTTGTTGTTCGGGTACCTGATTTTGCCCCTGAAATTCTTCTGGTATCCGGTCCAGATCCTGTGGCTCTTCTGATGCTTGGAGCTGAGCCTGAGCTTTCTGGTCTTTGGATTCCTGGGCCTGCAGCTGTAGAAACCTAGGTACCTTAACCTGAGCCGGTAGTGGCATGAGCATCCAGGCTGCCTTCCGTAGTCGTGGAGGTGCTTTAATCTGCATCTGTAGGGGCCTAGATGTTTTAGCCTTAATCTGAGCCTGTAGTGGCATGAACACCTGAGCTGCCCCTTGTAGTCTCTGAGATGGCTGGACATGCCCCTGAAGAGATCTAGGTGCATTGTTCTGAGCCTGTAGTGGCTTGAACACTCTGGCTTCTCCCTGTGGATGCTGAAGTGCCTGGGCCTGTGGCTCTTCTCGATCAGGTAACCACCTTGGCTGAGAGGGTTCTCCATGTAGGACTCTAAGTGGTCTGCATCTACTGCTGGTGGGCAGTCTCAGAAGTTCATGGGTACAACAATGTCCTCTAGAAATAAACATACAAATGTTTACCATACAATTAGAATTGTCAGTGGAGTGAAGCCATTCAGGGAAAATGCTTTTATTTTAAAAAATAAATATTTTCCGAATCAAAGATAGTTTTAGTAAATCTTTCTTGAATCATTCCTGTAATGTCTAAATTATTATTTGTATTACTAAATATACTTGATCATTCTGTTGTCAGATATTAAGGAATATTTTAATAGTAATCAAACATTTTCACATAAATATCTCTTAAAAATATAGATTTGTTTTTTGTTGTATGAGAAAAGATTAAGGTTTTGTTTGTTTTTTTGAGTCAAATAAAACAGTGTAGAAATCAACTGTCTTAAATGAATTTCTAACATCAAATTCCATATGTAAGTTGTCTAACATACCTGAATTTTTTTGTGGTGTATTGCTCCTTAATAGCTTCTTCTCTTTCAAAGAGCAGAGGTATTCCTTTTTATTAAAGAAAGAATAATGAATAATAATCAGCAGAGGTTAATGTAATCCAGCTTATCCAACTTTCACCCTTTATTGTTCAGGATGTTGAGTGAATTTAAAAGGACAACAAGAAGGTAACCCTTCAAATCACATCTGTTTGGTGATGTAGCCAATATCCAGGTTCTTGGGTCCACTTTTATACTACAGTGCAAGTGTTCCATACAGACTAATTTCTCTGATAATAGGAAAGAAAATTTAGCAGCCTGCTACAATTGTAAATAGAAATAATTGAGAATGACAAAGGGAGAAGAGAACAAGAGAAACTCTAGATGGCTGGTGAACATGGCTTATAGGTGTGCACTCTAGATTTAAGAACTTTATAACTTGAACCCATACCTATCTTTGGTCCTTTCAAAGAAGATTGAAAATGAGAATAAAGATCTTAGGTCCTTTCAAAGAGAAACTAAAAATCAAAATTCTGGGTTTCATACTTAATGCATTGAAAAGTTCAGTTTTTTATCCTGGCATCTGTGTTGAACTGAAATATAGACCCAAAAAATAATTTGGTTTTTTTTAAAGCTATGTTTAAGTATTTAGGGCAACTATATTTACACTGAGTAGCCAGATTATTATGATCTTTGAACACATAATAATCTGGCCACTCAGTGTATTTGTATCTGAAATAGGTACCAAAAGTATTATAGACTTTGCTGGAGATCAACCACCTATTTGCCTTGAGCTTTCTATCAGCCAGTGCAAAGGGAAAAACTGATCACGTGCACAATTTGTAGTATCTTTGATATAAAATAAATGAGGTACTCAAGAGAAGTACACTGAGTGTCCAGATTATTTTGCATTCAGAGATCATATTAATCTGGCAACTCAGTATATATCTTCCATATAATCTTCATATGAATGTGACTTTTCCTGTAGTTAACTATATGGAAAACTTGCAGCTATGGAATTTAGCATATCAAGTAGATGCGTGGTCTTCATGCACCCATTTGAGACTGGCTGGCTTTTGTGATGCTCATCCAATGAATTCTCCACCATGGCTAAATAAATTAACTCTTGTTACTTCTTGCTCCAAAATAGCATATAGTTAGACTAGAAGACCAGTGTACAACTTCATGCACCAGTAGGGTCCCTTGGCCAGGCCTCTGGGATCAGGCTGGAACCAGCTCTCCTACATCTGCCAAGGGGTTCCCAATTGCAAGAGGGCACAGGCCAGGCCAACGGACCCTACCAGTTCACAATCAGGGCCGGGGAGAGATATGGGAGGTTGGCCACACAGGGAGGGACCACAGGAGGGCTCCAGGGCAGGTCCAGCCCATCTTGCTAAGTCCCAATCTGCTGGATCCCAGTAGCAAGCTAACCTACCAGTTAGAGTGTCTGCCTCCTGCTCGTCAGTGCATGTCATAAAGAGTGGTTGAGCATCATTAGCATATTATACTTTGATTGGTTGAATGGACAACTGGATGACCAGATACATAGCGTATTAGCTTTATTATATAGGATAAATGAAAGAAGTTACACTGAAATAAATCCTGAAGCTAATTTGAAAATATGTGCTATATTTTTCAGGTTCCCCCTTTCCTACTCTATAACTACTCTCAACTTTGTCTATGGTGCCTCAAATTAAAACTAGAATTTCCCATACAATCTATAAGGTAGTACTTCCTAAGTAATTTCCTCTGGATTTGATGATAATTCATCCTGTCATTTTTAGTATTAATATATAGAAGCTTACTTTTATTTGTACAAATAGTTCCTTTAATTATATTTTACTAGTGGCCCAGTGCATGAAATTTGTGCATGGGGAGGTGTGTTCCTTAGCCCAGCCTGCACCCTCTCCAATCTGGGACCCCTCAAAGGATGTCCTACTGCCAGTTTATAGGGATTGGGCCTAAACCGGCAGTTGGACATCCCTTTCACAATCTGGGACTGCTGGCTCCAGTTGCTCACCTGCCTGTCTGTCTGCCTGATTGCCCCTAACCACTATGCCTGCCAGCCTGATCACCCCCAACTGCACCCCTTGCTGGCCTGCTTGCCCCCACCTCCCCTCCCTACTGGCCTGCTCACCCCCAACTGCCACCCTGATGGCCTGTTCACTCCAAACTCCCCCCTTGCTGTCCTGATCACCTCCAACTGACCCCCAATGAAGGCCTGCTCACCCCCAACTGCTTAACCCCAATGATCCCCTCCCCCCGCCCCCCCCCAGTCTGATCAACCACAATTGCCATCCCATTCTGGCCTGATCACCCCCAGGGGACCCAAGGTCCCAGCCGCTCCTTTTTTCTTTTTTTTTTTCTTTTCTTTCCCTTTCCTTTCCTTTCCTTTCATTTCTTTTTTTTTTTCTTTTCTTTTTCTTTTATTTTTCAGTACCTCCTTTAGCAGAGGTCAAGGCTAGCTGGAAGCAAATATCTAGGATTTATTTATCTTCTATAATTGAAACTTTGTAGCCTTGAGCGGAGGCCAGGGCCGGCCAGAGCATGGGGGGAAGCTTGGCTTTCTCCATTGCTGGGGCCACTCAAGCCTCCTGCTTGCTCCAGTTCTGTGGCCAATTAGGTTAATTTGCATACTTGCTCCTGATTAACTGGTGGGTGTGGTTTAGCATGGCAAAATGATGGCTAATTTGCATGGTTCTTTTTTATTAGTGTAGATAGTTGGAGATTAGGACATGAAACAAACTTTGTATGGTGCACAGACTTCAAAATTAAAAGTTAATAAATGGTTAATTACAAAGCCATTTATCTCATTAGAGTTAATTAAGATGTCACCCAAATAATCCAAGTATTATAAAGCTTTTTTAGTTAAGAGTTAAAAAATAAAATTGGCACATCTCAAAATTCCTCCTGAGGCTTTCTAGGTCTGTAAATATGAACACTTGCCAGTTTAACAGCTAGAGATAATGAATTAAGTACACATGGCACATTAGTAGAAAAACTAAGTACTGAGGGCCTCAGAATTTTTACTTTTAACCTAATTAAAAAAAAAAAGATTTTTCCTGGGGAAAAAATAAAAAATAATAAGTTCTACTTTCATCTAAATAGTCATTCCAGAGAAATGAAAGTTCATATATTCTACCTTTTTTCTGTCTCTTTTTAATGATTCCAGTTAGATGTTTCTTTAGTGATTCAACAACATGTCCTTCATGTTTTATGTTCTGAACAAATGGATGATGAAGCATATTTGCAGAAGTTGGACGAAATAAGAAATTTTTTATCATGCATTTTTCCATGAAATTGTGGAACTTGCGGGACCTAAAATACATGAGCCAAAGAGATAAAAGGGCATTCTCAGGCCTGCCATACCCATCCACATGCCCACCCACATGCCACTATGAAGTTCATATTTGTGGAAACACTTGCCTATCACTATAATTGTCTTTTTAATGTTAAATATCCTGAAGCTTGACAATATACAATATACATTATACAAATGCCATTCAAACCTCAGATCAGTTATTAGCATTTTCTACCCAAATAATAGTAGAAACCTCAGTGAGTTCAGAAGTGTATACATGGTAAAAAGTCAAGTACTAGAACAGCAATTAAATGGTTAATGAAATAAATGTAGATCATGAAACTAGATTTGTCATCCCACAGCAGTCACACTTTGAAATCTGAATGTTTCACCCGACTACATGGAAATAGAGAGGCTTAGATATAATGATCCACCAAAACAGGTGTTATTGAGGCTAACTTTATAAAATGACCCATGAAATCAGATGTGCCCAGAAAGCCTGTATCTGTGGAAATGGTTAAATTGAATCGCAATCAAGAATGTTAGTGATCAAATCACAGTCATCACTTCTACCAGGGTAAGCAATACTAATAAGCAAGAATGTCAAGTACTAGATCAATAAGCTTAATTGAAAAGATTTCCAAATTTATTTGGGTTGTATCACCCTGTGACAACAAGTCTTCTTTTCTAGGTCTGTGGGTATTTAGCTTAATGAATGGGCCAAGCAATTGGGCTATATATAATAATTACTGACTGCCTATCTAAGCACAGTGAGAAATGTTACAAATAATTTCCATAGGTACATCCAATTACTGGAGAAACAATGGAATATTCCACTAATATCAGTACTATAATGTCATCATAATATATTCTAGATGGTATTATTTCTAGTTGGTTAGATACATTTTAAAGAAAAGTAGTCATTTAGACACCACACTTAAGGTATTGAATTTTAGGAAATATTGTTGAACAAAGATGTTGAAGCAGGACTGACCAAATGAATGAACACTTCTCTGCTAAATAAAAAATACCAAGTTAATATGTTTGGGAAATTAGGTCATTCATTTTTACCATCCACTGGATTTGACTTTGGGAGCAGATTCCCGCAAAATTACAAAGAGGGCTTCCAAGGGCTGAAGGTTACACAGCGCTGCAAAGGAAAATATATAAGTTTAGAATGAATGACTGAGAAAAAAGAATGAAGTTATAGGTGTCATGCTCCCTGACTTCAAATTATAGTAAAAAGCTATGACAATCAAAACAGCATGGCATGGTAGAGAACAGACACTCAGATCAATGGAATAGAATTGAGAGCGAGCTATAAAACCACATGTACATGGACAGATAATTTTTGACAAAGGAGCCAGAAATGCACGTTGGAATAAAGATAGTCTCTTCAATAAGTGGTGCTGGGAAAACTGGAAAGCTACATGCAGTTGAATGAGACTGGATTACAGTTTGTCCCGTGTACAAAAATTAGTTCAAAATGGATCAAAGACCTAAATATATGACCCAAAACAATAAGGTACATAGAAGAAAATATGGGTACCAAACTTATGGACCTGGATCGTAGAGAACATTTTATGAACTTGAATCTAAAGGTAGGGGAAATAAAGGCAAAAATAAATGAGCAGGACTATATCACAGTACAAAGCTTCTGCACAGCAAATGAAACTGATAACAAAACAAAGAGGCAGTCAACCAAATGGGAGATGATATTTTTGAACATAGCTCCTCTAACAAAGGTTTAATTTCCAAATATATAAAGAACTTGTAAAACTCAAGACCAAACAATGTAATCCAAAAGTGGACAGAGGACCTGAAAATACAGAGCTCCCAAGAAGACAAACCAACAGCCAATAGATATATAAAAATATATTCAACCTCACTGGCCATTAGGAAAATGCAAATCAAAACTACAGTGAGATACCCCCTTATAGCTGTTAGAGTGGCCATTATCAACAAGACAAGCACTAACAAGTGTTGGAAAGGTTATGGAAAAGGGGGAACCTTCATTCACTGCTGGTCGGGATGTAGAATGGTATACCCACTATGGAAAGCAGTCTGGCAATTCCTCAAAAAATTAAGAATAGAGCTACCATATAACCCAGCAATCCCACTCCTGAGTATACCAGGTATATCCAAAAAATTCAAAATCATGTATTCACAAAGATATATGCACCACTATGTTCACTGCAGGATTATTCACTGGATAGAGTCATGGAAACAGCCTAAGTGTCCTACTAGAGAGGATTGGATAAAGAAGATTGGATAAAGAAGATATTCACAGTGGAGTTCTATGCAGTCATAATATAGGATGAAATACTTCCATTTGCAACAACATGGATGGACCTTGAGAATATTATGCTAAATAAAATAAGTCAGTCAGAAAAGCTAATAACCATATTATTTCACTCATGTGGGATATAAAACTGAAACTCGTGAACACAAAGAGCAGTGGGTAGTTGTCAGAGGGAATGGGGTAGTTGCCACATCTGAAACCTATATGTTCATGTTGACCAATGTCACCCTAATCAATTAATAAATAAAAATGGAATGAATAAAAAATGTAACTACAGAGCACACTCCTCATTCAAGAAGGAATTCTAAGAATATGAAGTTCACGAAAAGTTCACTTTAACACAAATAGTCCTTTATATAAGATCCTAAAGGCTCATTATTGCCAGTTGTGACAAATAAATAATAAATTGCACTAGATAATATGTTTGAAATATGTTATTGATAACATATCTTTAGAAGGAAACCAAAGTGGAGGAGACAAAGCACTCTTTTGTGTTTTTGTACTGCAGCAATCTATAGTTATAAAATTGGAATATGTAATTATAAACTGAAAAACTCAATCAGACTAGTAGTTAAGCAAAATAATGTATAAAGATGATTTATTAGTCTAAAAAGTTGATAAGAATATGTTTTGGATGTTGACAGTCCTATGAAAAGAGGTAGATATAGTGTAAGTAACTGCTAAGAACACATTTTCTAGGGTAAGGTAGCCTGGGTTCAAGTTATAGCTCAGCCTTTGTGATCTTGGGTAAATTACTTAACCTATGTTTGCCTCATTTTTTTTTTCCATTGGAAAGACAAGAAACATATCAAGAATTCCTTCAGTACAACTAGACACCAAGCAGGGTGCCGCAGCTGCCATGTGGAGTTTAAAACTACGGCGAAACAGGACCTACCAGAGACGCTGCCGCCGGGAATGAGGGAAGCCAGACCTCGCTCCGCCCTGGGCCCAAGGACTGGGCCAGCCCGCCGGCCATGGGAACCAGGAAGCTGTTATGGATCCTTCGGCGCCTGCCCACACCCATCCCGAGGAGCTGTCGCTGCGTCTCCTGGCCTGCGGCCAGCTGGGCCCAGTCTCCGCACACACCTTATGGGTGGGGAGCTGGCGCGGCGCATTCCCTTTGCGCCCCGGCGAGTCTTTCCGCTGCCACCGCCAGCAGCCGGCTCCAAAGCTTACGCCACTACCGCCATGTGGATTTTAATACTACAGGGGAAATTGAGACACGGGAGCTACTGTCACTGCCCCACCCACTGCCGCCCCCGCTAATGGGAATCCACCAAAATCAGAGCTCAGACAGAGTGTGGCTTCAGAATTTAGCCTCTGCGTCCACAGCAGCTCTGCTTCCACAACAAAGGAGACACCATTGAGGGGGAATTCTCTGCCTGCAGCTACCTCAGCCCGCCCACAGCCTTCCCAGCACACCCGCCGTGCGGGTGGGGAGCATGCACGGCACCTTCCGTTAGCGGCCCCGGCTAGTCCTCCCTCAGCCGCCGCATGGCCGGGCCAAAGCTCCCACCACTGCCGCCATGTGAACTTTAAAACTACAGTGGAAATTGAACCACAGGAGTGACCGTCGCTGCCGCACCAGCCACCGCCACCCCTCACCACCACTGCAAATAAAGGAAATCCACCGAGAACAGAGCTCACTACGCCCTGGGCTCAGAGAGTGGGTGGCCTCAGAACTTAGCCTCCGCGTCTGCAGCTGTTCCACTTCCGCAACAAACGAGACACCTTTGAGGGTGGTCTACCTGCCTGCAGCCATCTCAGCCCGCCTGCAACTGTCCCAGCCTGCCTGCCGTGCTAGCAAGGAGCTGGCGCAGCACCCCCAGTGCGAGACCCCAGCACCCGAGAGGGGTCGTGTGCCCTGGGTGAGCCATATGTCCAGGGGGCCGTGTGCCCCGGGTGAGCCGTGTGTCCCAGGGGGCCGTGTGCCCCAGGTGAGCCGTGTGTCCCTAGGGAAGCAGTGGGACCCAGGGGGAGGGGTGGTGAGAACCAGAGGAGGAGCAGACTCTATTCGGGTGGTCCTGAGATAGCCACCATAAAACAAGCAAATTGTCAAAGACAGCAGGGAGGGGAAGGAGACCTGGGGGGAGATAAGAGAACAACCTAAGGATTGGTATGCATGAATACAACCAACGAACACAGAACTCTGGGGAGGGAGAGCATGAATGGGAGTGGGGGGAGGGGCAATGGTAAGATACGTGCACATATAATACCTTAATAAAATTCATGTGAGGGGAAAAAAAGTTCTGAAATGTGAAAAATAAATAAATAAATAAATAAATAAATAAATAAATAAATAAATAAAAAGGGGGGAAAAAAAGAATTCCTTCAGGGAGTTGCTATGAGGATTAAATGACTACCTACAAATATAAGTGTCTAGCACAGATTAGGCACTTAATAAATATAAGCTATTGAAATTATCATAAAGATTTTAACTATCTGACAATTCGAGTCTGTGCCAAATTATTGGACTTTCATTCCCTTTTTCAGACACACAGCCCTACAAAGAAAAGCCTATTCCAATATGTGCTATACAAATTCATTACCTCATTGGTTTAAGAAGTCTGCACTTTTCCTATAAGTGTTTAAATATGTATTTCACTTCACTTATTTCCTCTTATGTTTTGATCAAAGAAAACTAGCAATGTAAAAAATTCCCAAAGGAGAACCATAGTGTAAATTTCACCTAACACTTCAAGTTTGTCATTAATGTTGTCAGTTTGAGATTAATGCCGCTTTAAAGTCATCCTTCCTCTTCCAAAATATATATCCAGAAAAATTACAATGTCAAACTGGTCTCTCATAAGAGTAGGAAAAAGCCTGCTACAGCAACTTCATTAGAGTGATATAAAGGCCATTGTTCAAAGGCCATGCTTTGTTTCAATTACATGGGTATAAATTAATAGAAAGTGCAGGTTTCTAGTTGAGGGCAGAATGGGCTCCAAGCTCAAAAGATCAGGGTCATATTTGACTGTCTTCATTCCTTTACTATGTCCAATCAGCCATCAGATTCTATCCCTTAAACACGTTGCAAATGAGTTTGTACAATATCAAGCAGTTGTCATTTATTAACAGCTGAGCATCATTCAGTCAATTAACGATATCTTTAGGAGTTAAGAGTTAAGGCATAGACTTGGTAGGTTTTCATTAAGGGAAAGGAGAAGTCCACAAAGGAATAGAGCATAGAGTGGTTTTTTTTAAAAAAAGCTATATAAAACAATTGTGGAAGTTTCCTATATGGTTTAATTTTAGGAATGCTAGTAAATAATAAATACCTCTTCACACCATATTATTTAACAGTGCCCACATTTCACCATTTTAAGAACATTCCTTTGAAATAGCAAACCTCCTTTAAAAATGCATCTGTTGATGGGTTGGAGACATTTAACTGGGAGCAATTTGAATTGATTTGATCATGTCGTTTATTCCCAGAATATGTTGAGATCTGAAGAAAACTTTTGAATACTTAAGAAATTGGTATCTTAATTATTAAATTTGAGTCACGAGACAATAATGTAAACATTGATCTGTGTGTAAAGTGGGGACACTACAAGAAAGAGAAGTAGGACTGTAAACAAACATGGATGACAATATTAAAAATAATCTTTACAACACCAAGGGGGATACTCATATAAAGGTATAATTTAGATTAAGGTAAATTGGCTGGTATAGATCCTTGACAAGGAAGAAGAGTTGCAATAAACTGTCAATCTGATTCTAACTCTTCACTAGACAACAATTTAATTTTCAAATAATAGCAAAGAAACTAAGAACTGCATCTATTCAACATTGGCCTATGATATTCTGATGTTCCAACTATTAGCAATATTCTGTCCTTGGTTTGAAGGTCTTCACATCTTCACATTGTTTGAATTCCTACCCAGAACTCAAGGACTTAAGAAGGTTTGGGTGAACTACAGTCCTACCTTCTCTCCTCTGAGAGCCCCTATAGCACCTTTTCAATAAGAAGTTACTTTTGCCGAAACCAGTTTGGCTCAATGGATAGAACGTCAGCCAGCGGACTGAAAGGTCCTGGGTTTGATTCCGGTCAAGGGCATGTACTGTGGTTGCTGCAGGCACATCCATAGTAGGGGGTGTGCAAGAGGCAGCTGATTGATGATTCTCTCTCATTGATGTTTCTAACTCTCTATCTCTCTCTCTTCCTCGCTGTAAAAAAATAAATAAAATATATATATTTTTAAAAAGAAGTTACTCTTCCTCTCTATTTAATTCTCTGGGAGAGATTCACTAAAGAAAGAAAGGAATTTTGTTATGGAGACCTCAGGGACAATTATCACAGAACTGTTGTTTCAGGAGGTCATTCTCTCTGAGATGATAACTATAACTTGGATGATTTCTGCTGTTAAATCAATGAAGATAATTTCCATAGAAAATTATTACTTCAAGCAATACAGAAGGCTGTTTAAAAACAAATTTTTTTTTTAGCATTGTGGCTATTTCAAGTTACTCATGACCAAAAGTCATACCATTCCAATTACTTATACAGGAATGCTGATCCTATTTTCATTTTTAAAAATCTTTATCTTTGAAAGTATTACATATGTCCCCCTTTTTTCCTCCTATTGAAGCCTATAGGCCACCCCCAGCCCCAGGCCTCCACCAGCCTATTGTCTGTGTCCATTGAGATTTTAACTCTTTCTCATTGAAAGTTAAGAATCTTTTGGTCCTCATTTGTCTTTGACAAGAAGTTTGCCATTTGTATACTCTGTGCAAAACTTCTCTACACTCCTTCTGTAAGTTTGCTCATTACCTTTTTTTCTGCTATAATTTTATACTTTAGAATAAAAAAATTAAATACAAAAGGTGAACTAAAAAGTACAAATCTATAAAATGCAGAAAGCTAGATTTTTAAAAAGATAGTGGTGAGGAACACTCAGAAACAATAGAAAAATATACTATTTGATACAGTTATCAATCGTAACCAACTACATGCATCAATGATCATATGAAATATCATATTATCTATCATATTGTGGAGAGAGAGAGAATATCTAAGCATGTTTTTTTTCACAGAAAAAGAATTTAGTGATGATGAACAGTAATCTGTATTTTCCCAATCTCATTTCAATTTTATATATGTAACATATATCGTTTTTACCATCATTTACTTTTTACTCACCCACACATACTAAATGTAACTCCACCTCTCTTAAGTATTGCTTGGTTCTTCTCTGGTTTTCTGTAACATTAATGGTTCACTGACCAAGAAACAATTGTGCTTGGCCTTTTGCCTCTGGTGAATGGGCCAGTTTTGGGGCCCCGGGGAGCCGGATAGGCCTCCAGGAGGTGCTGCTCTGATGATTTAGCAGAATTGAATGGGGGCGGGGGGGAGTCTGGGCACTCCCGGATCTCAGCCCAGGACCTGGCCGGAATCTGGAGAGAGTGGGTGGACACTTCTTGACTATCAACAGAATCAGTAAGGTAGGGGTCCCAGTCAGTCAGGCCCACTCCTAGTGAGTCAAAATGGGAGTTTGATCACGTCCCTGGAAGTCAAGGACTTCCTAAGGCAAATTAATCAGGAATCAGGTGGACTGTTTAAACTCTGGGTAAATATCTGGTAGAAGTAAATGTTTCTATTGTTTAATTTGTTTCAAGATAGGGTGGACTAGCTATGACAGAATGGAAAAGTCTCTAGCAGCTGCGAAATTTCTTTTTCTCAAAGTCTTTTGCTCCCCAACAGAGGGAATCAGCCCACTTAGCTAATAAAATTTCTCTAAATTTTGAAGTTCTTAGGATTAATTTAAAGGTAACAAAGAACTTTTATTTATTGCATTCTTGTCTCTTTTGGTGGTTGGAGACTTCCAGGTACAGGGCTTACAGCTCCGAAGGGCAGAGAGATTTACAGGCCCTGTCCCCTGCCTGTGACATCATAGTCCAACATGAGCCACCTGTGGCAGAACTAAGGCTGAAGTTATTAACTGTCTATGGATCTCATTAACACTGTCTGTATGTCTTATGCTGTCTGTTGTCTTTGTGGTTGTGTGTTTTGTTTGAATTGCTGTTTTCAGTTATTTATTAGGATTCTAATAGATGACATAACCTGATCTTTCCCTTCCTCTCTCATCCTGATTCTAATAGCATATGTAACTGGATTAAAGATCTTTTCTTTTAGGAGGCCCTCCAGGCTTTCAGTCTGCAAGAAATATCCCTACACATCCTCATCCTCATCCGCTATTTTTCCAGGCCGACTAAGAGTTATTTTTCTCCACAGGTTGGACCCCAGCATCCAGGAGGGAGGATTACTAGAGTGGTAATCTGTAGTTTTCTCCCAAACCCCCACTGTTTCTGTTTCTCCCCTCTGGAGGAATTGTCTTCTTCTAACTCACTATCAGAAATGGAGACAAAGCAACTGGACTGGGGGACAGGATGGGTGGGCGGGAGGAGGGGATGGTTGGAGAAATCAAGAGTGGTAGAGGAGGAGGATTTAGGAGGCTTAGAGTAAAAGTCTATGTGGGAAAACAATGGTTACAGGAAGAAAAAATATCCTTAAATGTAAAAAGCCTAAAAATATAGGCTCTCAGACCATTTGCTTAGTTTCAGGACAGAGTAAATGGTGCCGGCAGTTAATTATGAAGCAGGGAGAGATAGGTTCTTGTTGATTTTTACTGGCTACAGACCGCTCTGCTAGCATAGGGTTCTGGTCCAGGTGTCTTATCACTAGATTCACTAGATTCAAGGTCGGATGTTTTCTGCAAGCATAATTAATCTTCTCTGCCCTGGTCTATTCTTTTTTAACCCTTCCAATGCTAAATTAGACCTATACAATATACTTGAAATTACAAAAGGAAAAATATAATAGTTTTTACTAGATACCTGCTCTTAGTTTTATCACTGAAGGTCTAGTTATATTTTCTTGAAAAAGTACATTTAAAATGTGTTCATAAATATTAATCTAAAATGTTGACTGTTCACTTTTGATAATCATTAAAGGGTTGAGGTGTCTAAGAATAAAGAATTCTAATACATTAAAAACAACAACACTAAACTCTCAGGAGCCAAACAGAGGAAAAACAGAGCTGAAGTCCAAAGCTGCCATGGTAATTTAAAACTTGTTGCTAAGCAGACTCAGCCTGCAAAGCCAGGTGAAAGTGAGGCTGGATGCCCAAGCTGACTGCAGTGGCCCTGGAAGAAGTCGCAGCAGTGAGAAAAGCGGGACCTGACACTAAAGCTGCCCCACTGCTGCCCAGTGAGTAATGAGCATTTTATAACAAGCAATACAAGACTTAGGCCTTTGGCTTGCTGGCTGAAGCAGTTAAACCAGAAGCCAGTGACTGCTACTAGCCTTCCTTCAGCTCCAGGAATAGAGCAGCAGGTCCGGGATCTATGAAAGCAGCAGATAGAGCTAGTGAAAGCTCCCTGTTTGCAAATGTACTGAAAGCGTTCAGTACCTGTTGCTGCTGGCAGAGGAGGGGCTGAGATCCCCTTCCAGTGCACTCCCTTGGGAGAGGCCGGGTTGCTGCTCTGCCACAAAGGAGACTGGCGGAAAGATAAGGGGCCTAATACCCAAGCCACTGCTACAGAAGCTCTTTGCAATATGTAAAGCTGTTTCTAAGCGCAACGCTGGCTGTTTTGGACTGGCAGCTTAAAGTCAAAGGGCAAAGGAAAGGGGCTCTCCCTGGACCAGGGAGCCTTCAGGACTTTGAGATTCTCTAAGAGAGGAGGAGTCTGACTGAGGGATGGCAGAGACCCTGTTGGGTTGGAAGGACCCTAAGGCCACATGATAAACTGATAGATTACGACTTTCTAGGCAGATGACCAAGCCCAGTTATGTAGGGGCTAATCTGCCTATTTACAGCAAAACAACTTTCTCCCATGCCAAATAAATTTTAGGGAAATTAGGCTGTGTTTGTGGCTAGGAATAAGAACTGGCCACCATGCACAGCCCTGACAGTGGCCTGCAGAAAACTATATAATAGACTTACATGATGCCTGCATCTTCATGGACATGACTCCAGAAAGACAAGGACAATTTTTCTTTGTGTGGGAAGGTCAAGAATAGACTTCAGTGACCTCCCTAAGATATTTGTATAGCCCTACCATGTGCCATGTTTAGTAGCAGAAGATTTAGCTGTCAGAAGTGGCTTCAGTGCCAATGTTACTGTCTTGCAGGCCTGTGTGATCATGCCCATGACAGGGGTGGCATAAACCTCAACTTTATGAAACTGGAGGAGGCCTGTTTGGAACAGAGGGAAGTAGTGAAGTGGTGAGTACTAGTCCCCTGATACATGAATTACAGACCTCCCTGAGGTCCTGTGACATGTGAGACTGCAAGTCAAGTATGGGGAAACCTTACTACAAGGACAGCTGTAATTCTCTGCTTGAATATAGACACATTTTGAATTTCTTCTTGATGACAGTTATGTTACTCTGAAGAATCCATAGAAAGGACTGAAGAGGAAATCAGAAGATCTGAAACAGGTCAGTATATTTTTCTCCTTATACAAATCTTTTGAAATTTGGCAATGCTTAATAAATCATGGCAATACATTTCTTTACATAAATTCAATAAGACCAGTTTCTAATACCCTGTTTCCCCGAAAATAAGACAGTGTCTTATATTAATTTTTGCTCCCAAAGATGCGCTAGGTCTTATTTTCATGGGATGTATTATGTTTCCATGAAGTAGGTCTTATTTTTGGAGGATGTCTTATTTTTGGGGAAACATGGTAGTAGTTTTAATAAGTGAAAAGTTTGACTAGAGTGTAATGTTTTAAAGACCCATGTCTTAATTCTGAAAATTTGAAGCCAATAAGAGGGCCAAGGAAAAGCCTGGTATCTTTCTTGGGAGCCCTGAAAATGGCTGGCACTGGAGGGTCAGGCCCATGCTCTACCACCACTGGCAGTTGGTCAGAATATAAGGGGAACAATAAGGAAGCCTCTGTGTCCCTGCAGACCCCCATACACTCTAGGCTCTGACGAATAGGAGGGCTACTGAGATGGGCTTTAAAACCTAGGGTTTGGGCCCAGGTGGAGTCACTGCAGGTGAGGGATTCACCTAACTCAGAAGATACTGCAGGCAGGCCAGGCAGCAGCTCGATGGCTTAGCTTCCTAGCACTACAGGGAACACTAAGATGCAATCATGAAATTCCAGCAAAGGTAGTCAGTTACCATTCTTACTGTGTTTATGCAAACAATCAGGCCAAATTAAATACAATAGATAAATTGGTCTTGATCTGGCTCTTCTGATAAACATAGAGGTAATTTTTAGGAGAAAATTTCTATTTCAATTGAGCTTATTAAAAATGAAATGTTTTCTTTCCCTTCCACCAGACCATTTGTTACAGTTTGTTTCTACCAGGTCACAAGCTCATCTCCTTCTGTGCCTAAGCCTCATCACCCCTCCGACAGACAGCAAGGATCTTTTGGCTCTGAGAGAAAACTCCATCCCTCCTCAGCAAGAAGCAGCTACAGAGGAAATTCAATGTCCATTTTCCCTAAAAGAATTCAGAGCAAGGATCCTTGAGGTAATATATTAGGCAGTTAGACATGAGCAGAGCAAGGATGATGAGCCAACTAGCACTGCTAGATGTAACTAAGTCTTTCCACCTCTACATATGTGAGACAAGGGGAATTGGCAAAGAGATACCCAAAGTCTCATCTCCTACAAAAGGCAGGTGGTTTATTTGTCCAAAAGACTTGACCCCTTTGCATTTGGGTGACCTGCTTGCATCCAGGCTGTAGCAGCCACTGCTATGCTTATAAAAAACAAAAACAAAAAACAAATACGTTAACCCTAAGGCAGGAACTAATTCTCACTTCCCCACATGAGGTTGAGGCTTTACTCTGGAATACACTGGAGTGCTGGATGTCACACACTTGAGTCACCCAGTTTCAGGCTTCTGGTGGACAAAAGAAAAATCAGTAACAATTTATACTGACAGCAGGTACCCATTTACAATGGCTCACGTACATAGTGCTATTTACAAGGTAAGGGAATCCACAGAAGCAAGAGGGAACCGGACCACAGAAGAAGCAGCCTGTGAGGCTGCCCTAAAACAAGTGGGTCCTCTACAGATTCTAGTGACTCTTCCAGATCCTGACCTATCCAATCTAGAAAAGCTGAAATCCATAACCAATCTTTACTCAAGTTCTTACAGGTTTTACAGTCTACCCAGGAAACAATTCCTAGATGCTCTGCCTGTACCAACTTCTGATCCGATTCATCCCTTCCACCCTGGTGACTCTGTTTGGGTAAAGAAATTTGCCACCCAGGAGTAAAGCAGAGGAAGATGGCGGCATAGGTAAGCACCTGTACTTGCTGCCTCTCACACCATATCAAAACTACAACTAGGGATCTTATCTGAGACCTGAAAAGCCACAACTGTAGAGACCACCGAGCAGCTGCGGGGCCCCGGTCAGTGCAGACATGCAGATTCCACAGAAAGGTTGGATTTTGCCGGGAATAACGTGGGGTGTCTGGGTCCCAGCAGCGGAGGTGGCAGCTGCAGAGGCTGTGGCCTCAGAAACTGCAGCCACTTCGGCAAGAGACAAAAAGCGCATGTGCTGTGAGACCCAGAGTACCGCAGAAATCTGTGTCCACAAAAGCTCCGCACTGTTGGGTCTGGCGTGATCTGTGAGAATGGACAGGGGTCCTCAAGGTTGTTAATAGTGGAGTTCTCTAGGGAGCAACCCATTCTGATCTGACACGGAGGGAGAATATAGGATTTTGAAAGGTATGCAGTCTGTAATTGCGTGCAGACTGGGTCATTGCACACCTGAGCTTGTTCCCCTACAACCCTTTGCTTCTGATTACAAAGGAGAGATCACCCAAAATTGGCTGGCCCTGAGAGACAGCAGGGGAAAACTGTTTTCTGGAAGCTGGGAAGCAGAGCAGGGAGAAACCATCTGGGAACCAGCTCCAAGGCAACCCACCTCCACAAACCTGTACTGAGTGCCATAGAGAAAGAAGGCTAGAGCAGCCAAAAAGGCGGGGACATCAATCCAGAAACACTGTCACCTAGGGGCTGAAGTACAAACTGACTGTGTTTATTATTAGTTTTATTTAATCAAAAACCAAGAAACTAAGAAATCGCCAACTTAAAATTAAGAACTAGCTTACAACACTGAAGTGCAGTGGAAAGCAGGGAACTGCAATACTGTCTGGACTGAGAAATAGGAGTGCCAAAGAGAATAAGGGAGGAAGTGAATGGCCTTCACTATTGCACATTTTATGCTAATTTTTCTATTTTTTTATTTTATTTTGTTTTTTTTTTGCATCTTTTACTTAAGAAACAATTTATTTTTCCTTTTTTCCTCACTTGATTTTACCTTTTTTAATTGTTACATTTTTAGGTTCAATCAGCATTATTACTACTGCTATTTTAACTTTTTTGTTTCCTTTTTCTTTTCTTTTTTCTTTCTTAAGTGCCATTTTATTTTCTCTTTATTACATTGGAATTACTGTTATTCATTCTATTTTCATTTCTTCTTTAGTGTCCTTTAAACCCATTTCAATATGACCTTTACACCATCACTCTCTTCCTAACCTTTCCCTTTTTGCTGTCCTGTTTATTTAACCTTTTCCAGCTTTAGAATTTCCCTACTCTTTCTGTCTACACCCTGCTAAAATTTGAACCCTAATTATACATCTAATTTCCAATCCCGTGTCAAGTACATACACAACCATCTCTTAGCTGTATTAACTAGAAAAATAATTGTTTTCCTCTCTGTCCTTTTGATGCTATTTGTGTGAATGTTGATTATATTGAATGAATACCGTATTTGCCGGCGTATAAGCCGATTTTTTGGCCCTGAAAAATATGCCTCCAAGTGGGGGGTAGTCTTATACGGCGAGAATATAACAAACTCTGTATTTTTAGTGGAAATGTTAGGGGGTCGTCTTATACGCCCAGTCGTCTTATACGCTGGCAAATACGTATTTTTCAGGGCCAAAAAATCGTCTTATATGCCGGCAAATACGGTATGCTTTTTAGTGAGATTATTTTGCTTATTCTTTTGTTGTTGCTGTTGCTTGGTATTTTGTATTTGCTTTGTTTTTGTTTCTTTTTCACTTCTGTTTTCCCTTGCTTTGCTGGATATTAGTGGGTGTTGTAGTTTGTATTAATCTCCAGGTACTGTTGCTGGCATTTGCTGGGGTTAGTGGCTGTTCTATTGAAATTTTTTCCCCATACATATAGTTTGCTCCCCTTTTCTCTCTTAGACTCTTTCTTATCTCTCTCTCTTTTTTTCTTGTTTTTCCCCCCTATTTCCCAATTTCATTTTGACACTCCCTTTTTCTCCTATCTTTTTCTCTTTCTCCCTCATTCTTTTCTTTGTATTCTTCTTTCTCTCCTATCCCCTAATTTGCCTTTCCCTAGTGGTCACCTTTATTGGAGGTTATTAATATTGCAAATACATATCTGTTCAGTGCCTTGTGTGTTGTACCTGGTTATGTTGTATTTTGTGCCTTTAAATCAATGCAGGAGAGAGAAAATTACATAACCAGACATTCTTAAAAGAGAGACATGGGGAGACAAAGAAACAGCCCACATATGAAAGAAAAGCAGGCATCACCAGAAAAGGAAGTAAACGAGTTAGAGGCAAGCAACCTATCAGAGAAAGAAGTCAGAGAAAGGATCATATGATAGCTAAAAAGAATGGAAGACAAATTTGAGAATATGAAGAAGAACCAAGAGGAAATGAATATGAACCAAGAAGAAATGAAAAATGGTATTGCTACTGTGAAGAACTCAATAGAAAGCATTAAGAGTAGACTAGAAGAAGCAGAGGACCGCATCAGTAAGCTAGAAGATGAGATGGAAAAAAAATACTCAAATAGACCTGCTTCTAGGGGAAAAAAAAATAAAAAGCAGGAGGAGAGCCTAAGGCAGGGGTGGGCAAACTTTTTGACTCGAGGGCCACAATGGGTTCTTAAACTGGACCGGAGGGCCAGAACAAAAGCAACCTGACCATGCTGGCACTCTCATCTTGGGCTGCTTGTGAAAGAGCTGAGGGGAGAACAAGAGAACCCTCTGCTATTTCAGCTCCGCAAGCTGGATAGAACAGCCAAAGGGGCAGAATCCAGCCTGTGGCCTCAGTTTGCCCACAACTGGCCTAAGGGAACTTTGGGACAATATAAAACAAAACAATATTCACATAATAGGGGTTCCAGAAGGAAAGGAAACTGAGGAAGACATGGAAAACATATTTCAAGAAATAATGACAGAAAACTTTCCTGAAAAATAGAAGAAAAAATCCACACAAATCCAAGATGCTTGCAGAGTTCCAAGCAAAATGAATCCGAAAAGACCGACACCAAGGCACATTATAATTAAAGTGGCAAAAGCCAAAGACAAAGTAAGAATCTTAAAAGCAGCCAGAGAGAGAGAAAGAAAGTTACATATAAAGGAACCCCTAACAGACTAGCAACTGATTTCTCAATAGAAACTCATAAAACCAGAAGGGAATGGAATGAACTATACAATGTCATGCAAAAGAAGGGTTTGAATCCAAGAATACTGTATCCAGCAAGGCTATCAATCAAAATTGAAGGTAAAATCAGGATCTTCATAGGCACAAAAAGTCTAAGGGGATTTATCACTACCAAACCAGCAATGCAAGAAATGCTAAAGGGTCTGCTGTAAAAATAAAAAAGAAATAGGAAATGAAGAAGGAACACAGGAGTATAGAATAAAAATTGCAACAAATAAGTACTTATCAATAATAACTTTACATGTAAATGGATTAAATGCCCCAATCAAAAGATATAGGGTAATGGATTGGATAAGAAAACAAGACCTATATATCTGTTGTCTATAAGAAACCCACTTCAGAAAAAAAGACGCACACAGACTGAGTGTGAAGGGATGGAAAAGGGTTTTCCAGGCGAAGGGAAATGAAAAAAAAAAGCTGGGGTAGCAATTTTTATATCTGACAAATTAGATCTCAAAGTGAATGTCATAACAAGAGATAATGAAGGCCACTTCATAATACTCAAGGTAGCAATCCAACAGAAGAAATCACCCTGGTAAACATATATGCACCAAATACGTGTTAGAGAGTGAGAATGTTGGAGCATGCTTCCAGAGAGGCCATGAACTGTGCCCCAGAAGAGTTACCAGTTCTCACACCAGGCCAGGCCTTGAGATATGGTCTCATGGCTCCTTCCCAGCACGTAGGCCTTCTTTCAAGGGCAGAGCAGGACTGACTCAGTCTTGTACTATGTCATCCATATTGTATAAAATGTATCAATTACTCAAACCACCCTTAAATCAGCCAGTAGAAATACAGAGGGAAATAACCCAGCATAACTAGACCCTGGCCCTTACCCCACCAATCAGAACCAGCCAACTCAGTGGTGGGAGCATCACCCCACCACCCAACCTTAAATCCTATAAAAAGCTCTTGTTCTTCCAAGGTTCTCTCTCTCTCTCTCTCTCTCTCTCTCTCTCTATTGTGCTGGAGACAGGAGCCCATGCCAGCATGGAATAAAAGGCTCTTTTGTTTTTTACATTGGACTTGGCTCCCGGTTAATCCTTGGGGATATTGAAATTTGGGCATAACATTTGGGGGCTTATCTGGGATCCCCAAGACCCCAAGGGGCCCCCAACCCAGAGAGCCTGGCTGGCCATGGTAGTTGTCTCTCTGTTCTTTGTCTCTTTTGTGTGAGCTCATTTCTGAAATCTGTAGTGCCTGACACGGCTTGGTGGATGCACTGCTTGAAGACCATAGGCAGGAGGAATCGGGAGACGTTCCATCCTCCATCTGTAGGGACTTGTAATCCCCTCGAACTTCTGGGACAAGGTGGGCCACTCCCACCGATCGGCGTAAGGCCATCGTCCACACTTTTGGTTAAGGGCCCTTTGTCTGTCTGTCTTAGCATAATTATCTGTTCATTAAATGGTCTGTGTGAAATGAAAGCTACTTTGTGCTGTCTGGTTATGCATGGGAGTATCTGTTATTTCTGTTGTTTAAATTGTTAAAGATAGGGCAGTCGTGCTGTGATAGTTTGTAAATGTCTAAACAGCGCTCATGAGTTATTTTTCTCGGAGATGTTTGCTCTCTATCACAGTTGAGGTAATCAGCCCATTTAGCTAATAAAAATTTATCGCTCTCTGTTTATATGTTTGTATAAGTAGAGGTTTTGTTTGCTCTGATTTGTAAATTTGCTACATTTCAAGGAACAATGAACTTTTACTTATAGCTTTATCTCTTTTAGTAACTGGAAACTTTCAAGGGCTTACAGCTCTGCAGGGCGGAGAGATTTATAGGCCCTGTCCCTGCCTATGATATCATAGTCCAAAGTCGAACTAAGGTTCCTGTGACATCACAGTCCAAAGTGGAACTAAGGCTGGAGTTTAACCATCTAAGGACCCCCAATTCCAATAGCATTTGTAACTTTATTAAAGATCTTTTCTTTCAGGAGGCCATCCAGGCTTTCAGCTCACAAGAAATCTCCCTACACATCCTTATCTTCCTCCTCCCTATCTTTCCAGGCTATTAGTCATTTCTCCACAGGTCAATGCAGGTCTGGTCTGTAGGATAACTTTCCCCTCACAGTTTCTGGAATATTAGTCTTGTTTCCTTTGTCCACTATGAGTGCCATTTCTGTTTTGCTGAAACATTGTGATAGTACTTGTTTACTGAAAGGGTATAAATACAAATGTATGTTTGATATTTTGTTTTTCTACTTGGGTATAATTATTCGTTCATATAAATATGAAAATCTATGCAAAAAGAAAAAGAAAAAAGAACAGAAATAAACCTTTAATTTGTTTAGGGCTGAGTGCTCTGACACATAGCAAACTGCCCCGAGTGGCCACTGGGTTTCCTTTTTCCCAGGGGTGCTTGCTCTCTGTCAGAGGGGAATCTGCCCACCTAACCAAATTTCTGTCTATGTTTATTAATTTGAAGGTATGAAGTTATAACAATTGTGTTCCTAAAAGTTAAAAGCAGGGACCAAATTTTAAAGCTAACTATTTACAAGAAGGAAGCTTGAGCTGGCAAAGTCACCAAGTCTGCCCTGCAAGCTAAAAAAAAGTAAATGAATTTTATTTCTGACACCTGTTACCACCCAGTCTTGATCAGTGGTGGAGGAACAGTCTCAGAACTGTTTGTCTCAATTTGCCATTTAAGTTTGATGTAATTAATGATTATAATGCATTGTAAAATATTTAGAAGAAAAGGAAAATATTTTGTAGGCCACTTGATCCTTGTGTGTACGTGTGTCAACTCTTTAGTTAATGGAAACACACTCAAGCAGAGAAGCTTTTCAGAAAGGTCAGGGAGTCTAATTACAGTATAGATGTCACTGGTCCCCCGCCACTCCACCTTCGTATGCAGGAGGCAAACGATTTTCCCAGAGGACTGCCAGATGAAAACGCCCTAGTGGGAGCACTTCTTCACCATCTGGGACCCATGCCACACTCCCTTCTTATGCCCACCCTGCATCCATCCCCTCCAGGGGTTGTTTTGAGTACCTGTGGTAGGAACAAGATAGGGAATTCCCTTGTGACCCTCTGCACCCCAATGAAACCCAAGAACCTCTAGCAAGTCCTTGGACACTTTTCACCGTGCTCTGTTAGGGGGCTTAAAGGTACAGCTAGAAATTCTCCCATTTCCCTTTTCCAGTTTATCAGAATCTGAGATCCGTATCTGTAGGAAAAATGTGGCTTGAAATTTTAAATTTCAAGTGGCTGGAGGCCTGGGAACAGGGTATTGGACGTGCTTCCTCCTCCCTCTGCCTTTTCTAAATATTTTAAAATAATAGAAAATTTGAGGCATGGTTATGTATTTTTGAAGAAAGGAAGAAAAGGCCAGCAGCAAATAAGAAGGAATTAGTATGCTTATTATAGGAAGCAGGAGCACTGAAAGAGAGAATGTCTTGGTAGGTTAGCTAGTTAAGCAAAAAGGAAGAGGACTGACAGGACCGGGGCTCCTTTCCATTAAGCCCCCAGGGGTAACCTTATAAGTGGAGGGCAAACCTGTTTGTTTCCTGGTGGACACTGGGGAAGCCTATTCAGTCTTGACAGAGCCCATGGGACCCATAACCTCTAAGAAAACATCAGTCCAGGAAGCCACCAGACAAACGGCCTCTTTTCCTTGGACATCAAGAAAGGCTATGGACCTTGGAAGGAACACATACAGAGGAACACAGCAGCTGAACTGGACCAAAGTGGAACAACAGACCTTTGAGGAGCTAAGGAAGGCTCTCATCTCAGCACCTGCCCTAGCCTTGCCAGATGTCATGAATCTCTTCCACCTCTATGTGAGTGAGGTAAGGGACATTGCCAAAGGGGTTCTCACTAAGACTCTAGGTCCCTGGAAGAGACTTGTTGCCTATCTGTCTAAGAGACTAGACCTTGTGGCAGCAGGGTGGCCAGCATGCCTCCAGGTAGTGACCACCACAGCATTGCTGGTGAAGGAGGCAGATAAGCAGACTCTGGGCCAGGAGCTAGCCCTGACAACACCCCATGGTATGGAGGCCTTCCTTTAAGGAGCTCCAGAGATATTGATGTTAAATACCAGGGTCACGCAGTGCCAAGCTCTTCTTCTGGACCAGCCCTGTGTCCGATTCCATAAGACACTGGCCATCAATTCTACCAGCCTGCTTCCATATTATCCAGAAAAACCCATTCATGACTGCATAGAGGTAACAGATGCAGTACAAACAGCTCATCCAGACCTGGCAGATGTCCCACTATCATCACCAGATGAGGTACTGTTCATGGATGGGAGTAGTTACATTCAGGATGAGATCTGATATGCAGAGGCAGCAACAATCACCCTGGACTACACAATTTTGGTGCAGATCCTGAATAGGGGAACCACAGCACAAAAAGCCAAACTCTTTGCCTTAATCCAGGCCCTTTGATGGGGACACAGTGCCATCCTCCGGAAAGAGGGTCACCAACTGCAGCCAGAAAGGACATTATTTTAGCCTCATTAGAGGCCACCTAGCTCCCAAAGGCAGTTGCAATAGTACACTGCAAAAGACATCGGAAAGGGGAGACAATTGGAGCCAGAGGAAATAGAGATGCGGACTAAACTGCCAAGGAAGCCACCCAAAAACCAGTGGGGCCTTTAAAGTCTTAGTAACTCTGCCGGACCCAGACCTACACCAAACAAGGGGAGAAATTGGCAAAATAGAAGGAAGACATCAAAAGACTAGATGGTTGGTAGACCCTATCAGATGACAGACTGTTGGTCCCAGAGGCTCTAGATCAGTCATTAATTGCCCAATTACACCAGGTTACCCACTTAAGTGTCACCAAGACTTCTGAACTTCTGCGAGGCAGATACTACCAAGCTTAGATAAGATAATTAAAAGCATAATCATTAAAGTACTGTCTGTGCACAGGTAAATGCTAAGCAAGGTAAGAGGGTCCCCCTGGGAATTCAGACCCCAGGGAAATTCTCCAGGAGAGCATTTGGAGGTAGATTTCAGAGATCAACCTACCAGCATTAAAATACAAGTACATACTAGTTTTTGTAGATACCTTCTCAGGTTAGGTTGAAGCATACCACACTAGGACAGAAACGATCTCTATATTAGTCAAGAAATTACTCCAGGAGATTATACCTAGATTTGGAATGCCAATAGTCATAGGATCAGATAACAACCTGCCTTTATATAGCTCAAGCCTTAGGACAGGCATGAGCAGGACTCTAAAAGAGTTTAACTAAATTTCTGCTAAAAGCCAGTGAAAACTGGACCAACCTTCTGCCCTTTTATGGGCTAGGTGTACCCTCTACTGGAAAGGGTTCCCCCTTTTTAAGATCTTATAAGGTAGACCTCCTTCCATCTTTCCCAGGGTCAGGGAGAAACTGAAAGCTGGAATTCATAACCATTCCCTTACTCAAGTTCTTACAGGCTTTACAGTCTACCCAGAAATCAGTCTAGAAGCATATATACCAACTTCTGATCTGGTCCATCCACCCTGGTGACTATGGGTAAAGAAATTTGCCACACAAGGACTTACTCCTACATGGAACAGACAATCCTGACAGAAGTCAAAGTCGACGGGATTCAGAAGTAGCTTCATCACACCTGGCTTAAGACAGCCCAGGCAAAATAGAGAGTCCAGGACTCTTTGGATCCTCTAAGATCACTCCTGATCCTCATTCTGGGCCCTTATCTTATAAAAGGGCCCACTAAATTTATTCATCAGAGAACTAATTCTATCAAGCTTATAGTTCTCATAGGTCAATATACCTCCCTCGCCAACAATAATCCAAAAGAGTCAATGATTTGACTGATGTACATAAAACAAGGGGGTAATGTTAGAGAGTGAGAATGTTGGAGCATGCTTCCAGAGAGGCCGTGGACCATGCTCCAGAAGAGTTATCAGTGCTGACACCAGGCCAGGCCATAAGATACGGTCTTATGGCCCCTTTCCAGCACACAGGACTTCTTTCAAGGGCAGAACAGGAATAACTCGATCTTGTACTGTGTCTTCCATCTTGTATAAAATGTATCAATTACCCAACCCACACTTAAATCAGCCAGTAGAACTAAAGAGGGAAGTAACTCAATGTAACCAACCACTAGCCTTCACCCCACCAATCAAAATCAGCCAATTCAGTGGTCTGAGCATCACCCCACCACCTAACCCTATAAAAAGCCCTTGTTCTCTCAAGGTGCTCTCTCTCTCTCTCTCTCTCTCCTTTCTCTCTCTCTCTCTCTCTCTCTCTCTCTCTCTCTCTCTCTCTCTCTCTCTCTCCACTGTGCTGGTGATTGCTGGAGACAGGAGCCCATGCTAGCATGGAATAAAAGGTTCTTTTGTTTTTTACATCATACTTGGGTCCCTGGTGGTCTTTGGGGTTCTTGAAAGCTGGACATAAAATACAGGAGCACCTAAATACATACAAAAATCCTGGAGGACATTAAGGGAGAGATTAATAGTAATACAATCATAGTAGGAGATTTTAATACCCCACTGTCACCTTTGGACAAATCACCTAAACAAAAAATCAGCAAAGAAATATCAATCCTAAATGATTTACTAGATGAGATGGAATTAATTGACATCCTCAAAACATTCCACCCCAAAGGTACAGAATATACATTCTTCTCAAGTGCACATGGGTCATTTTTAAAGACAGACCACATGTTGGGACATAGGCAAAGTCTCTTGAAATTCAAGACGATAGAAATCATATCAAGCATCTTCTCAGATCATAGTGGCATAAAACTGGAAATCAACTACAATAAAAATAATCCAAAGAAATCAAATATATGGAGACTGAAAAACATGCTTTTAAACAAGGACTGGGTTACCAGATAAATCAAGGAAGAAATTAAAAACATCCAGGCACAAATGACAATGAAAACACAACGACCCAAAATCTATGGGACACAGCAAAAGTAGTCTTGAGAGGGAAGTTTGTAGCTCTACAAGCCTACTGCACAAAACAAACAAACAAACAAACAAACAAACAAAAAAACAGCCGAAACCGGTTTGGCTCAGTGGTAGAGTGTCGGTCTACAGACTGAAAGGTCCCAGGTTCGATTCCGGTCAGGGGCATGTACATTGGTTGTGGGCACATCCCCGTTAGGGGGCGTGCAGGAGGCAGCTGGCTGATGTTTCTCTCTCATCGATGTTTCTAGCTCTCTATCTCCCTCCCTTCCTCTCTGTTAAAAAAAATCAATAAAAACATTAAAAAACAAACAAAAAAAAACAACAAGAAAAAATCGTAACAAATTATCTAACTCTACAACTCAAAGAGTTATAAAAAGAGCAACAAGAAAAGCCCAGTGTAAGCAGAAGGAAGGAAATAATAAAAATCAGAGCAAAGGTAAATGACACAGAGACCAAAGAAATAATATATACGATCAACAACACCAAGAGCTGTTTCTTTGAAAGGATAAATAAGATTGGTGAACCTCTAGCCAGGCTAACCAAGAAACAAAGAGGGAGGACACAAATAAAAAAAAAATCAAAAACGAAAGAGGTGAAATAACAACAGACCCCACCAAAATACAAAGGATTGTTATAAAATACTATGAACAAATCTATTCAAACAAACTGGATAACCTGGAGGAAATGGATATATTCCTAGAAAAATATGACCTTTCAAAGCTCAACCAGGAAGTATCTAAATATCTCAATAGACCAGTGACTTTGAAAGAAATTGAAGCAGTCATCAAAAAGCTTCCAGCAGCTGAAACACGTTTGGCTCAGTGGTAGAGCGTAGGTCTGCGGACTGCAAGGTCCCGGGTTCGATTCCGGTCAAGGGCATGTACATTGGTTGCAGGCACATCCCCGGTGGGGGTGTGCAAGAGGCAGCTGGTCGGTGTTTCTCTCTCATCGACATTTCTAGCTCTCTATCTCTCTCCCTTCCTCTCTGATAAAATATAAATAAAATATATTTTTTAAAAAAAAGCTTTCAGCAAACAAAAGCCCAGGGCCAGATGGCTTCACAGGAGAGTTTTACCAAACATTCAAGGAAGAACAAAAACCCATCCTCCTCACATTATTCCAAAAAATTTAAGAGGAAGAAACACCTCCAAACTCCTATGAAGCCAGCATCACCCTAATACCAAAACCAGATAAAGACAACACAATGAAAGAGAATTAGCAGCCAATATCCCTCATGAACATAGATGCCAAGTTCTCTACACAATTCTAGCAAATAGACTCCAGTAGCACATCAGAAAGACCATACAACATGACCAAGTAGGGTTTATTCCAGGAATGCAAGGATGGTACAATATCTGCAAATCAATAAACATGATATATCACATAAACAAATTGAGAGATAAAAATCATAGAGTCATATCAATTGATGAAGAAAAAGCATTTGATAAAATCCAAGACACTTTCTTGATAAAAACTCTCAACAAGGTAGGAGTACAAGGATCATACCTCAATATAATGAAAGCTATATATGATAAACCCACAGCAGACATCATACTCAATGGGCAAAAACTAAAACCATTCCCTCTAAGAACAGGTACAAGACAGGGATACCCACTCTCACAACTCCTGTTTGACATAGTACTGGAAGTACTAGCCATTGCAATTAGACAAGTAAAAGAAATAAAAGGCATTCAAATTGGAAAAAGTGGAAGTAAATTTGCCTTTTTCTGCAGAAGACATGATATTGTACATAAAATAACCCCAAAATACTCATAAAAAACTACTAGCCTTAATAAATGAATTTGGCAATGTAGCAGGATACAAAATTAATGCCAATAAATCTATGGCATTTCTATACACCAATAGGGAACTTACAGAAACAGAGACTAAAAAAGCAATCCCATTTACTACTGCACTAAAAAAAATTAAGATGCCTAAGAATAAACTCAACTAAGGAGGTAAATGACCTATAAGCAGAAAACTACAGGACACTGAAAAAAAGTTAGAGGAAGAGATAGCTGGAAGAACATAACATGTTCATAGATTGGTAGAATCCATTATCAAAATGTCCATACTTCCCAAAGCTATTTATAAGTTCAATGCACTCCTCATTAAAATATCAACAGCAGCTGAAACCGGTTTGGCTCAGTGGATAGAGTATTGGCCTGTGGACTGAAAGGTCCCGGGTTCGATTCTGGTCAAGGGCATGTACCTTAGTTGCGGGCACATCCCCAGTGGGGGAAGTGCAAGAGGAAGCTGGTCGATGTTTCTACCTCTCTGTCCCTCTCAATTCCTCTCTGTGTAAAATCAATAAGATATTGTTTAAAAAAAATATCAACAGCATATTTCACTGACCTAGAAATAACTCTTCAAAAATTCATCTGGAACAAGGAACCCAAATAGCCACAGTAATCCTGAGAAAGAAGAGTAAAGTCGGAGGGATCTCAATACCAGATTTCAAGCTGTATTACAAAGCCACTGTTCTGAAAATAGCCTGGTACTGGGACAAAAAAAGACATATAGATCTATGAAATAGAATAGAGAATCCAGATATTAACCCAAATCGCTATGCTCAATTAATATTTGACAAAGAAGGCAGAAATATACAATGGAGTCAAGACAGTCTTTTCAATAAATGGTGTTGGAATAATTGGACAGATACATGCAAAAGAATGAAACTAGACCACCAACTTACACCATACACAAAAATAAACCCAAAATGGATACAGGACTTAAACATAAGATGGGAAACCATAAAAATACTAGAGGCATCCATAAGCAGCAAAATCTCAGACATATGCCAAAAGAACTTCTTCACTGATACTGCCCCTAGGGTAATGGAAGCTAAAGAGGAAATAAACAAATGGGACTACATCAAAATAAAAAGCTTTTACACAGTAAAAGAAACCATCAACAAAATAACAAGAAAGCCCACTGTATGGGAGAACATATTTGCAAATGTTATCACTGATAAAGGTTTAATCTTCAATATCTACAGATAGCTTATACAACTCAATAAATGGAAGATAAATGAGTCAATTAAAAAATGGGCAATGGAACTAAATAGAACATTTTCAAAAGAAGACAGAAGGAAGGCCAAGAGGTACAAAAGAACATGCTCAAAGTCACTAATTATATAAGAGATGCAAATCAAAAGGACAATGCTATAGCATCTCACACCAGTCAGAATGGCCAACATCAAAAAAGCAACAAAGGACAAGTGTTGGCGAGGTTGTGGAGAAAAAGGAACCCTCGTGCACTGCTGGTGGGAATTCAGACTGGTGTAACCACTGTGGAGAACAGTATGGAGCTTCCTCAAAAAATCGAAAATGGAACTCCCATTTGACCCAGTAATCTCACTCCTAGGAATATACCCCAAGAAACTAGAAACACCAATCAGAAAGGATATATGCACCCCTATATTCATAGTAGCACAATTTACAATAGCTAGGATTTGGAAACAGCCTAGGTGCCTGTCAGCAGATGAATGGATCAGAAAACTGTGGTACATCTACACAATGGAATACTATGCTTCCATCAAAAAGAACGAATTCTTATCATTTCCAGCAACCTGGCTGGAATTGGAGAACATCATGCTGAGTGAAATAAGCCAGTCAATGAAAGAGCAACACCACATGACCTCACTCATTTATGGATAATAAAGAACATTGAATGCTGATGAACCAAAAGATAGATATAGAGACAGTAAAGCAACAAGCAGACTGTCAAATTACAGCAGGGAGTGTAGGGAGATATGGGGAAAATAAGAGATCAACCGAAGGATTTCTATGCATGCATATAAGTATAACCAATGGACACAAAACTCTGGTGAGGGAGGGCATGTATGGTAGTGGGGGGGGCAATGGTAAGATATGTATACATATAATTGTTCAATTTAAAAAGGGGGGAAAATGAATTTGTCACACAAAGACTGACTCTTACCTGGAAAAGATCACCTTCATAGCAGTCAAGGTCGACAGAATCTTAACATGGCTTCATCTCACCCAGGTTGAGACAGCCGAGGAAAAATTGAGAGTCCAGGACTCTTCAGACTCCTTAAACATTACTCCTGCCCTCATTCCAGGGCTTTATATTATTAGCAGGCTCACTAATTTTATTAGGCAGAAAATTAATATTATAATCCTCAGGGGTAAATATAACTCTCTCCCTGACATTGACTAAGAGTCAATGACTTGACTCTTGTACAAAAAAAACAGTGGGAAATGAAGTATCCATCTTATATAAAAACTGCTGTTTGAAATTTTAACCCTGCTATTTGGCTTCTGTAAATGCTTGCTTGATTAAATAATAAGAAAAATATGACTATTCCCACTTTAGAGAGGCCATTAAACCTTCCCTGGATGAAATGATTGGTGCTGACACCAGGCCAGGCCTTTTGTTGAGGTTTCAAGGCCTCAGCACATAGAGGCTCTTTAAGGACTTGAAAAGGGGGTCAGAAACACCCCATATTTGGGAGACAAAGAAGGTAAAATCATATAAATAGGGAAATTTCCTCCATATTGGGGCCCTGAATTTGAGAGATATTTTCCTCTGTACCTGCATATAATAAATGTAACTCCATCTCTCTAAGTATTGCTTGGTCCTTCTCCAATTTTCTGTAACAATACTTTGTAGTTTTTTGAACACTAGAGGAAAGGTATCAGAAATTTGATCTCCACATTTATCCCAGTTTTAATCCAAGACACCACTGTGATATTCAGAGGGAGACTAGCAATTCTTAAAAAATTATATTAAGACTATTTATAATAAATAATAAAGTCCTTGAACTTTCTCCTGTTGGCCTTTAAATGCATTAATAAGATAGTCCAAACTTATAAAGCTTAGTGTGTGGACATTGTGTAAAGGGAGCATGCAGGAACATAGGAATCTATAGGATCTGCTTAGAGAGTCAGAAGCAAAGCCATTCAGTCCCCCCACCCCACCTCTGAAACATACTCCAGGCATTTCTCTCACTTCTCATCCAATAATACCAGGAATGTATTTATCATTTACATTTTTGGGTTTAGGTAATTAGGGCAGCAAATATGCTCTGCTTATGGGGTCATACATTAGATAGCTGTCAATAATGTATACCTAAATTTACATGCCATTTTTACTTTCCTACCAAAAAGCAGTGTCCTGAAACAGGATGCTGATAGGCCATTTAAATGATGGGGAAAAGGGGAAACAAAAGGAAATGGAACTTTCTGATCTTAACTGTAACTGAATGGCTAAAAGAAGGTACCAAAGGTAAGCTGGACTGACTCCAAAGTGGGGGTGGGGTTACTTTCCCAACATTGTGGAGTATTGGCTCAATTTCAACCAACTACTGGAAGATTGTCTCAATTGTCACTGTCTGAAGTAATAATTGGATGACTTTAATTGTTCTGGAACCTAAATATTCCATCAGTTAATATTTATTGAAATGCCCTTATTTTAGGTGGGTGAGGACTGCCAGGACCAACTACTATTAAGGCTAAATTGAAAGACTACTCAATCAGCCTAAAATAAGATACATAAAAGAGAAAAGGAAAATCTCTTTTTATAGACATATTTGGCCATTTTGACTAAACATTCAGTAATCACTGAAAAGGCTACCGTTTATAGTTTGGCATAGAATGTGGCACCTGTGTGGCCAGTATAAGCTGACTGGTAAATTCTCAAAGTGACAGATTTGAACAATATATTTTCCTAACTTTTAACAAATATCAAATATTTTTACTCACGAGGAGCCCCTTCAGCCATTTCAATAGCAGTTATTCCCACGGACCACACATCACTCTGCAAAGGAAAAGATGGCCCCAAAAAGTCAGTTAAAAATAAGAAACTTACAGTAGTTAGAATCTCAAAATACTCTTTGAATGGGGGAGTGTTAATGGTGGTGTCAATGCCAGAGCCATTTTATGAATTTTCTATAGACTGTTGCTACAGAGAGACATTATCTGAGCTTGTGACCAGCTAATATTTTTCTACACAACTGTTGATATTGGATGGGCTTAAGTATAAGAAGAGCCATGATGAATATGTTGCTATTATTACCTTAACTGAAATACCAAAAAGAATTTTTGGTAAAGAAATCCTGTCACATAAATCTATTTACTAAATGTGAATCTTAGGTAAACTATTTAACACTCTGTGGCTCAATTTTATAAAATTGGTACATATATTAATATACATATATATGAGTATATATATATATATATATACATATATATATATATATATATATATATATATATATATATACTTTAAGAAGTTCCTTAAATATAGTGAGTATGGAATTATAATTCTAAAAAAATTATATTCAATACTTTTCTAGGAAATTATCCTTAATGCTATTGATTTTATTTTGTTTTTCTAATGATTAAATGGCACAGGGGCTAGAAGTACATTGTATAGCTATACTAATAAAGTTAATTCAATTATTAGAGCATCAGTTTACAGATCTCTTAGCTTCAAAGGGTTGTTGTGATGGTCTAAGTTTAAGCTTTCTTTCAGTTATATGGGGCTAAAAATTAAAAATATATAATTAATATTGTGAAAAATCCTTGGAAGACACAAACAGTTGTACAACTATAAAACATTATTTTTATAGTAAGTCACTTAAAGAACAGTATATTTCCATAGTCTCCATAGCTACTAATAGCACTGGATTATACACTAAGCTTTCAATAGATCTGCTTGCTTATAAAGCAGAGGGCATTTAAGGGAAAGGGAAAAGAGATGAACATTGAATTAATCAACTTCAAGTATTTAGTTCTAGGTTCCACACAAATTGAAACCACAGTGAATTATTTGGATGACTTATTATGTGAGGAGTGAGTGTAGTTTTTCCAGTCTATGGCAAAGGGTTTTATTTCTACACCAGCTCTTTGAAATATATACATAGATGTATATTGTCCAAATTGAAGTTTCAGTGAAAATTTTAATAACATGAATTATTATTTATCTATTCTACTGGCTTTCTGTGATTTGGAGGTGAACCATGACAAATATTTCCTCTATTACCCTGAACAATTAAATTATTTTTTGGAACTTAATTACTTTAGGGATTAATAATTGACTTTACACTTATTCATTTTTAAGTTTAAAAAGCCCTGTGTCCCTGAAAGTTAATTTCTATATAAAGCCACATACTATTTTACCAAGAAGTTGTAAGCAAGAAGAACTAGACACTTCCTCACTTATGAAGAACTCCCAAAGGTCTGATTTGTCTAGATTCTTAGAAAATATTATTTTGCTGCATATAATCAAGCCAAATATAGAAATAGTGGCTAGTATTCCCTATTAGAGTTTAGTGTGAAAGGAGGAGCTGCCTGTCTTTTTGCCTTTTAATCTTTTATTTTATCATTTAAAATAAACATTAGTCAAAAGCCCTTTCCAAATTTGTATCCTCACTATTTGCATCCTTGCACTTACTCTGTAATCATAGGAGCGCCTAGGGTCCTCATCACAGTCAATCACTTCAGGTGCCATCCAGTATGGTGTCCCAATGAAGCTATTTCTCCTACCATTAGTTCTGCTCACCTGGGCACTCACTCCAAAATCCACTGAAAAATTTAGCATATGTCAAAATAATTGATCAGTAAGAAAAAACTCAATAAGTTATTGCTTTAACTTAAAAAGAAAATACAAAAGCCATAATGGATAACAGATTTTTATCCCAGCTCAGAAAACCTTACCATGAAGTTTATTCCAGGGATAATGTGAAATAGGATTTTTATGCTATTTATATTGGAAAGAGACTCAGCAGTACTATTATAAATAGGTTTGGCTGAATGTTTTCCATGAATATTAAAAATAATGTTCCATCAGTACACCCTAAACCTCTGAAAGTGTTAACACAGGTAGTGTTTGGACATGTCACCAAGCTGGAGGAAGACAAACACTATTAGCCATATATAAAAAATCTAAAACCCAGTAGTGCCAGAACCAGTTTGGCTCAGTGGATAGAGCGTCAGACTGCAGACTGAAGGGGCCCAGGTTCGATTCTGGTCAAGGGCATGTACCTTGGCTGCAGATACATCCCCAGTAGGGGGTGTGCAAGAGGCAACTGGTCGATGATTCTCTCTCATCGATGTTTCTAATTCTCTATCCCTCTCTCTTCCTCTCTGTAAAAAAAAAATCAATAAAATATTTAAAAAATAAAACCTCGTAGTATTTTATTAGGAGACCTCATTCATTACATTAGATATTCCTATCACACTAATAAAGAAAAATGAGTTTTCTGCTACTTTAAGTTTTTCTCCTAATTTAAGTTATTCTACTCATCTTCTGAATCATATGCAAATATTTACTGTAGTAAATATAGATTAGTTTAGACTAAGAGAGTTCAGACTTCTATTCATCTGTAGAATACATTATATGAAAATATTTAGTATGGTATCCTCAGAAACAAACAGAAAAAATGGCTAGAGTAGACTGGGGTTTTAGTTGAGAACAAATAATACAGGAATTAAAAAAAATGAAGTAGATTTTCTAATTTAGAATAGTTTCCAGGAATTAAGAGGATGGAGAAAACATGGAATGAAAAGTAGTTTGGAAAAATTAGAAAAATAAAAAAATAAAAAGGCAATCATTTAAGACAGTCTTTAAGGATCTAATAAAAACAACAAGAAAAAGTATATGATATGTTATGTTGAATTCATCATGTACAATCTCATTATCTAAATTATTTTGGATAATAAATTAAAGCAGAGCTCAGCACCTAACTATCCATGAGGGCCAACTTTAAGGGCCAAGAAATATCTATGAAAAATATAACTGATATAAGACATTCAGGGAATAAAATAAAAGAAGAAAAGAAGAGAAGAAAGAGCGACCAATGGAATAAAAGGGGAAAAAAAGAAAAGCTGAAAATAAAAGTAAAGATCAGACTTTAAGAGCGGTATAATTTAAACTGTTCTCTAATGATTTAGTGACCAGAATATGAGGGTTATTGATGAATTGCAATTGTAATACAATCACTTTCCAGTCTCTATCTTTTCTGGGACTACATTTGGCAGTCATTGGTTTTGTTTTCTTTAGAATATGTCCCTTGAGACTCTGCCCTATCCAATTTGTAGCCCCACCCAAGCTGTTTACAGCAGCTTCTCCATATGAATGGTCTGTCCTGGCTCAGGCTTCAGACTTTGCTAAAAATCTCTCATACAAGCTGTAGATAGTGACAATATGCTTCAAACCTATCAAGAAAAGGCACAACACTTAACACTAGCACCAGCACTAGCCTGCTTTGCTTCACTGGGAACCTCCAAGCCCAATACAAATAGCAAATAGCAGCCATCTGCAGATTTTTCTGTAGTTCCTGTAAGATGGACCCAGGCAGTGTCTGGAGGCCCTAGAGCCAGTGCACCTATTGGACAGCTCTAGACCACAGCAGAGTATAGCTCTACACATTCACAAGTGACACACTCAAGGGGCAGACTTAGTGAGCACCAAAGCCTCACTGAAGCAAGTCCTACTCCATAGGGGTGTCTCGTGAATATTAGCTCTGACATTGTAGTTATAGCTGGTATTTACAGCCAGTTGGCCTCGAGGCCAATTCCTTCTAAGGAAGCCAACAGCAATCAAGGCTTAACTACAACAAGACTGTGCACACAGCTGAAACTGGTTTGGCTCAATGGATAGAGCATCAGCCGTCAGACTGGAAGGTCCCGGGTTCAATTCTGGTCAAGGGCATATGCCTTGGCTGTGGGCACATCCCCAGTGGGGGGGGGGGGGTGCAGGAGGCAGCTTATTGATGATTCTCTCTCACCGATGTTTCTAACTCTCTATCCCTCTCTCTTCCTCTCTGTGAAAAATCAATTAAATATATTTTAAATATAAAAAAAGACTGTGCACACAGCACAAACAGGGATGTATATAAAGCGCCTAGCTCAGGTGACTAGGGAAGCTGAGCCACTGTGCCCTACAGGACACCTACTATATGAGATCAGTCAACCAATTCCAGGAGACAGAAAAGATCTACTTAATAAATATAAACAAAAACAGAGACATAACTAAAATACAGAGACAGGACCGAAACAAGATGGCGGCCTAGGCAGCCTCCTAGGCTGCAACCTCATCAACAATTTTGGGGGAAAAAAACAGCTAAAATCAAAAGGGATTGCACCAGACCCACAGGAAAGCTGGTGAAATGGGAAGGCTACAACTAGACACCAAGCAGGACACCGCTGCTGCCATGTGGAGTTTAAAATTACCGTGAAACTGGACCTGCTGGAGCCACTGCCGCCAGGAATGAGGGAAGCCAGCCCGCCGGCGGCCGTGGGAACCAGGGAGCTGATACGGGACCTCCACCGCGCCTTTGGCGCACGCCCGGATGAGAAGCCTCCCTGCCGACAACCATCCCGGCCCGCAGCTGTCCCAGCCCGCCCGCCATGCTGGTGAGCTGGTACGGCCGCTTCGGCCAGGTCTCCCCAGGCGCCGTGCTGGCAAAGAGATGGTAAAGCGTCTCCCAGCCCGTAGCCAGCTCAGCCCAGCCTCCGAGCGCACCTGCTGGTGGGGAGCTGGCACTGCGCCTTCCGTTTGCACCATGGCGAGTCCTTCTGCCGCATGACTGGGCCAAAGCTTCCTCCACTACCACCATATGGATTTTAAAACTACAGGGGAAATTGAGCCACAGGAGCTACGGTCGCTGCCGCACCCACCGCCGCCCCTGCGAATGGGAATCCACCGAAATCAGAGCTCACTACGCTCCGGGCTCAGAGAGAGTGCGGCTTCAGAACTTAGCCTCTGCGTCCACAGCAGCTCTGCTTCCGCACCAAAGAGACACCATTGAGGGCAGACTCTCCGCCTGCAGCCATCCCAGCATGCCCGCTGTGCTAGCGAGGAGCTAGCACGGTGCCTCCAATACGCGACCCCAGCACCCCGGAGGGGCCATGTGCCCCAGGTGAGCCATATGTCCCAGGGGGCCGTGTGCCCCAGGTGAGCCGTGTCCCCCAAAGGGGGCCGGGTGTCCCGGGTGAGCCGTGTGCCCTGTGTGAGCCGCGTGTCCCAGGGGGCCATGTGCCCCGCGTGAGCCATGTGTCCTAGGGGAAGCAGTGGGACCCAGGGGGAGGGGAGATGAGAACCAGAGGAGGAGCGGACTCTATTCGTGTGGTCCTGAGATAGTCACCATAAAACAAGCAGATTATCAAATGACAGCGGGGAGGGGAAGGAGACCTGGCGGGATATAAGAGAACAACTGAAGGACTGTTATGCATGAATATAAGTACAACCAATGAACACAGAACTCTGGGGAGGGAGGGCATGAATGGGAGGTGGGGGGGGGGCGGCAATGGTAAGCTATGTACACATATAATACCTTAATAAAAAAAAGATAGAAAAAAGGGAAAAAATAAAATGCAGAGACAAAGAAACATGTCATAAATTAAAGAAATGAAAGCAAGCAAACAACTGATTACAGAGTTCAAAACCATGGTTATAAGGTTACTCAAAGATCTTCATAAGACTTTCAAGGATCTTAGTGAGAATGTCAAAGACATAAAAAAGGACCAATCAGAAATTTAGCATACACTAACTGAAATCTACACTAATAAAAGAGAAGCATGCAAATTAATCATCATTCTGCTGCACCCACAAGCCATGCCCACCAGCTAATCAGGAGAAAGTATGCAAATTAACCCAACCAAGTTGTAGGCCAGTCACAGAGCTGGAGCAAGCAGGAGGCTTGGGTTGCCCTAGCAATGGAGGAAGCCAAGCTTCCTGCCCATCCTGGCCAGTCCTGGACTCCACTCAAGTCTACAAAGTTTCAATTATAGAAAATAAATAAATCCTAGATACTTGCTTAAAGCTGGCCCTGGCCTCTGCTCAAGGAGGTATTAAAAAAAAATGAAAAAGAGAAAAAGGAGGTGCTAGGACCTTGGGTTGCTGGGGTGGGGGTAGGGGTCTCAGGCCAGGATGAGATGGCAGGGGCCATTGGGGGTAAGCAGACAAGCAGGGGGGCCAGTTGGGGGTGAGCAGGCCATCAGTGGGAGTCAGTCAGAGGTGATCAGGACAGCAGGGGGGCAGTTTGGAGTGAGCAGGCCAGCACGGGGTCATTTGAGGGTGAGCAGGACAGTGGGAAGGGAAGGTGGGGGTGAGCAGGCCAGCAGAGGAGGAAGTTGGTGGTGAGCAGGCTGACACAGGGGGCAGTTGGGGGCAAGCAGGTCATCATGCAGAGTAGTTAGGGGCAATCACGCAGACAGGCAGGCAGGTGAGTGGCTGGAGCCAGCAGTCCCAGATTGTGAGAGGGATGTCCAACTGCAAGTTTAGGCCTGATCCCTGTAAACCAGCAGTAAGATATCCTTCCAGGGGTCCCAGATTGAAGAAGGTGCAGGCTGGGCTGAGGAATACTTCTCCCCAACACCGTGCACAAATTTCGTGCACTGGGCCATTAGTAAAGAATAATTTACAGGAATTCAACAGTAAAGTAGAGGATTATGAGAAATAAATCAATTATTTTTTCTATTAGGAAGCAAAACAACAACAACAACCCCGCAACACCAAATCAGAAGAGCAAAAAGAAAAATAATCCCCAAATATGAAGATAGTAAGGAGCCTTTGGGACAGCTTCAAGTGTACCAACATTATGGGTGTGCCAGAAGGAGAAGAGAGAAAAAAAAAATTGAAAACTTATTTGAAAAATAATGGCAGAAAATTTCCCCTACCTGGTGAAAAAAATAGACTTACAAGTTCAGGAAGTCCAGAGAGTCCAAGACAAGAGGAACCCAAAGAGGCCCATACCAAGACACATCAAAATTAAAATGACAAGGGTTAAAGACAAAAATAGAATCTTAAAAGCAGCAAGAGAAAAGCAGTTAATTACCTACAAGGGAGATCCCATGTGACTGCCATCTGATTTCTCAATAGAAACTTTGCAGGCCAAAAGAATGGCAAGAAATATTCAAAGTGATGTACCATAAGTACCTATAATAAATATTACTCTACCTAGCCAAACTATAATTTAGAATTGAAGGTCAGATAAAGAACGTCATAAATAAGAAAAAGCTAAAAGAGCTCATCACTACCAAATCAATATTACATAAAATGTTGAAGGGCATTCTTTAAGAAGAAGGAATAAAACATAGGAACAATTAGATGGCAACAAATACATATCTATCAACATTTGAATCTAAAAATAAAAATAAACAAGAAATATAGTGAACAAAATAAAATGGTGAATAAAATAGAATCAGAGGCATGGAAGCATGATACAGAATGATGAATCTCAGAAGGAAAGGGGGAGAGAGGGTAGTGAGAGATTAACCAAAGATCTTACCTATAGACATAGACAGTGGAGTGTTGAAGGGGTGAGGCAGGAACCAGATGGAGAAGGACAATGGGGGGATAATTATCTCAAAAATAAATATTTTTTAAAGAAAATGTTCCTTAAAAATATGCTGGAATCCTGGCCACTCAGTGGTTAGAATTTCCACCTGCAGTTTGAAGGGTCTCAGGTTTGATTCTTGGCCCAGGGCATATATCTTGGTTGCAGGTTCTATCTCCTCTCCTGGTCAGGGCATTTGTGGGAGGCAACAAGTCGATTTATCTCTCTCATCTCTCTCTCTCTCTCTCTCTCTCTCTCTCTCTCTCTCTCTCTCTCTCTCTCTCATAAATTATAGAAATGTCATAAATTAAAGAAATGAAAGCAAGCAAACAAATTGCTTTCTCTCCCCTTTCACTCTCTCAAAAAATCAAAGGAAAAATACTCTTTGGTGAGGATTACAAAATATGTTGGAATATTATAAATCTAAAATCACATGTATAAGGGTCATGTATGAAAAAATCCAAATTCATTCTAATTCAGTGTTTCAAGGTCTCTCCCTCAAAGTAAATTAACTTTAGTGCACAGGATTTGTGACGGATTTTTTCACTTACTGGTATTTATAATCCTCTGTGTTGTAAATGGTAGGGACGGTCAGCAACCTGATCTAAATATATAAATACATGAGAGTTCTGCCACATGTAATCATAATATGTAGCCTTCTGACAAACTATCAATCTTTTACATTTGAATTTGAGATTCACATTCCCTTCATGTATTTAACACAGCATCTAAAAATTGCGTTTCTAGTTTTGTAGCTTTTAGACATAAAAGATATAACATATTTTCTTAAAATTATTTTTCAGTTATTTTAAGAACAATTTCCTCATGATTCTTCTACAAATATTTAGTGAAAAACATCCCCAGTAAATTAATAAAATCTCTACTCTGGTTGTTCAGCAAAAAAAAAGGGGGGGGGACTATCTCAAGGTCATGCTGGAGACAAGGTATGTGAGAAATGATATTAAAAAATAATACAGGATCTGATACCAGTGATTTATGTGTTACATAAATTATCTTCCATTACACAATATTGGCACTATCTATATGATAATACTTAAAATCAAACAAAAATAATTATTTTAAACTTTAGAGGATGTAATATATTGTTCCTTATGTGCCTATAAGACAAACTGTCTGGTTATTTTCAAATGAATCATGCTATTCTGAGCCCTGAAATAGAAAGTCAGGGACTTTCTGGTCTTTTGATTTCTAATTCTGAATTTGATTTAGATATTACTGGAGCATCATTTCTTTTTTAAAAAACATATTTTATTGATACTTTACAGAGAGGAATGGAGAGAGATAGAGAGCTAGAAATGTCAATGAGAGAGAAACATCGACCAGCCGCCTCCTGCACACCCCCCACCGGGGATGTGCCCGCAACCAATGTACATGCCCTTGACCAGAATCGAACCCGGACCCTGCCAAACCGGTTTTGGCTGGAGCATCATTTCTAATTGATATCCATTTTCAAAATATTTGTGCTTAAGTAATTTAAAAGAATCATTGGTATTCTTTGGAAACTATGGCTCTGTAATGTGGAAGAAATGTTTCATTGCTTGACCCCTGTCCATGGCACAGAAACTTGCAAATGGTACATAATCAATTCGATTATTGAAATAAATATAACAGCTAGGTCTAATAAAGGGTAAAACAATGATCAAAATGTAAATCTCCCATTATAATTTAAGTTTGTTTTATCTACACTGAGTGGCCAGATTTTTATGATCTCTGAAAGCATAATAATTTCACCACTCAGTGTATTTGTATCTCAAATGGTTACCAAAAGTATTCTAGACATTTTCTGGAGATCAACCACCTATTTGCCCTGAGCTTCTATCAGCCAGTGTAAAGGGGAAATCTGATCAGGTGCATGATTTGTAGTATATTTGATATTAAATAAATGAGGTACCAAGAGAAGTACACTGAGAGTCCAGATTTTTATGTGTTCAGAGATCATAATAATCTGGCTGCTCAGTGTACATGATGGCATAGAAGCAGTTAGGTGCATCTCTGTCTTACCCTACCTCCCTTCCAAACAAATTTTCAAATTTTGACTGGTTTTACAGGCAGGAAAGACACACCTAAACAAGTAAATGATATTGTTAGGAACATGACAGGACACACAATTATTTCAAAGGGCTTTTCTCCATTAAAATATTTTGGGCTTCATTTAAGGTATTGTAATAATAAACTTACCTAGCTTTACTTCAGCATTATGAGTCAATAGCACGTTCTGACCTTTGATGTCCCGATGTATTACACGGTGTGCATGAAGATGAGCTAAGCCCTGAATACAATATATTTATTTTTAAAAAGGCACATCAGTATATATTTTCTTTTTTTCATATAATGTTCTTAATATATTTGGACAAACTTTTAGGAATAAAAATGGCACAGATTTTCATTTTTTCAGACAAAATTATATGGAATTACTATAACCAATTCCAAGAAATACTATTTTGGGGCTATTAGGAAAGGAAAATCAATCAGGACACCCAAGAAAGAAAAGAACATTAAAAAGTAGTATTTGTGTATACACTGTACCATTTACCTTCCTTTTGTAGCCTTCATATTTCAAACAAACCATAAGAGTGAAGGCCTGGACATCTTACAATTGTAGTTCAGACATTGTTTTGCTCTATTCCTACCATTTGTTTGGTCCAAAGTATTTTCTAGTCAGCCTTGTAGGCTGAGAATTTGGAAGAATGTAAAAATTCATTTTAAAGCATTTACAATTTGTATTGGCTTACCATGCTGGCTCCTCTGAAATTAACCCATGACTTGACAAACACATGACCTGGCTTCAGTGATATTATTCCAGATACTAACTGGGGATTAATAATAGAAGTAAGAGTAAAAACAGCTACTACTTATTGATTTCTTATTCTTTGCCAAGCATGTGCTGAGTGCTTTACATGAAATAAATTATTAAATTCTCACAGCAACCCTTTGAAGAAGGTGCTAATATTACCCCATGTTATAGATGAGAAAGGTGAGATTTGAAGAAATTAAGTAATTGATTCAAAGACATACATCTAATAACCCAGAATTTAAACTCAATCTATCATTTGCATTCTTAACAATTTACACTATTGCCACAATTAACGAGAGGAAGAACATTTTAACTTTGTATCAGTGATGCTGTTTAATATTTTCTTGGGTGTTTCCTAAGCCACAAGGAACATTTTGAGTTTGGTAGATCAAGATTGCCATTTTGATTCAATTTTTTATTAAAAATAAAGTTTTAAGAATAGGGCTTTATTAAAAGAGTATATCTCTTTGCAAAATGATTTGGGGACATTTTAGAAAACACTACCTTCTATCTCACCTTTATCTTAATCTTTAATGACAGTTCTATGGTATAAAATAACTCTAAAATAATAACATAAAAATATTCCATGTGGTTATGACCATGATCCATTGAGCACAATAGCTTAAATTTGACATAGCTATTACAGGTCATGATTTGGAAGAATCTGCTTACAAATCTTGTGATCTACCTTAAAGTTTAAGGACATCACCTGAAAATCTGCTTTCTCTAAACCCTTTAGGTCTTTTTTGGTATCCTGATTCAGAGGTCATGCTTATAATTCTTAAACCAACTCATAGGAACAGTCAGTTATTAGGTACATTGTATATATTACTCCCAGGTATTTTTAAGGCCAGTAGACAGTAATTATAAAAAGACGTACCTGAAGTATTTCTCGGCAGATATAAGCAATCCAATATTCTTTCAAACTCTGATTTCTGGTCATTCTAACTACATCAGTAACTGAGCCTGCTGCACATAATTCCATCACCATCTGCAGTGAATCCAGCAAAATATCAAGGATTAGAAAGTAATTATCTGAAAATATCTGGATAGTTTTAGTCCATATGACTTGCATTTATGTATAATGTTTAGAGATGAAGACACTGCAAAGATAGGCTCAATTGTCTGGTGGGAGACTCCAATGGCTAGTGGAATTATAAAGAGTTGAAAAATGTGCCAAAGCTTTATCTACTCATCTACTGATGAGCACTTAGGTTTCTTCCTAATCTTGGCTATTGTAAATAAGGATGCAATAAACGCATATATTGTTTCAGGTCTCTTCACATAAATTCCCAGAAGTGGAATCACTGGATCATATGCAGTTCCATTTTTAATTTTTTGAGGTAACTCCATACTGCTTTCCACAATGGCTACACCAATCTGCACTCTCTCCAACAGTATATGGAGGTTCTCTTTTCTATACATCCTTGCTAACACTTTTGTTGTTGTTGTTGTTGTTGTTGTTGTTAAATTAGTGATGATAACCATTCTGACAGGTATGAGGTGAAATCTCATTGTGATTTTAATTTGAATTTCTCTAATGATCAGTGACATTGAGCATCTTTTCATGTTTATTACCCATCTCTATGTCCTCTTTGGAGAAGTGTCTATTTAGGACTTTTGCCCATTTTTAATTAGATTTTCAGATTTTTGGTCCTGAGTTGTATCAGTTCTTTATCAGTAGATAAGTAGATTAAAAATTTCTGTGGTATATTTACACAGTGAAATATTAATTAGTCAGCAAAAGAAGGGAATCTTACCTTTTATGACAGCATGAATGGACCTGGAGAGTATTATACTAAGTAAAATAAGCCAGTCAAGGAAGACAATTACCATATGATTTCACTTATATGTGGAATTAAATGAAAAAATAACAACAACTAACAAATGAAATAGAAACAGACTCATAGATACAGAGAATAGACTGAGCTGTCAGAGAGGAGGGCTTGGGGGGGTGAGTAAAATTGGTGAAAGGACAAAGCAAAGAAAAAAACCTCATAGACACAGATGACAGTATGGTAATTACCAAAGGGAAAAGGGGTAAGGGGAGGTAGAAGAGGATATAAGGGAAACAAATGATGATCAAAATAGACTTGACTTGGGTTGGTGAACACACAACACAATATACAGCTACTGTGTTATAGAATTGTACACCTGAAACCTAAATAGATTTATTAGCCAGTGTCACTCCAGTAAATTCAATAAAATTTTTAAAAAAACAAACTGTTGAAAAGCCTGATCAGGGCATATGCCTGGGTTGTGGGCTTGATCCCCAGTAGGGGGCGCACAGAAGGCAGCCGATCAATTATTCTCTCTCATCATTGATGTTTCTATCTCTCCCTTCCTCTCTGAAATCAATAAAAAATATTTTTTCAAATATAAATATCTAGAAAAGGAGGGAAGACAGGTACCACACCAGGTATATTTAATCAGGAGGTAGGATTTGAGCTAACCCTTAAAGGAGAGGTAGTGTTTGGAGATACTCCAAATGAAGAATATTTAATTTATTGAAAACAGAATGAGTACATGTCTTTAGAAAGAAACCTGTGTAGGGAACAAACCTGAGTGATAGTTTGAATGAAACAAAAACTGTTTTGGTTGTGTGGTATCTCAGCTTATGAAAGTGTGTCCTCAAGCATGACCTCGTATTATAGAATAAGATGAAGGTAATTAATACATACCCAAAGTTGGTGCCTCTGGCCCGCAGGGCTCACCTTGAAAAATGCACCATAGAAGGAAACAATGTTTTTGTGGAAAGAGTACTTCTTCAAAAGGTTGAGTTCAGTCCTCAGATCCTCTTCCTCATCCTGGAGAATAAGAATAGAGAGTAAATTCCTAAGCTACCCCATTCAATGACTGTGAGAATCTTAACCACAGTAAATCAAAGGAGAATCCTACAGAACCCATTATACCATAAATAAATTTAAATTAAGATTTTATCTAGATTGTCAGAGAATGGAGATCTTTGGTGAACTGGGAATTTTGGAGAAAATAAAGTTTAAAGATCCTTCAATTCAATGGTCCTTAAAATGAGATCCTGGAACCAGCAGCAGCAGCCACTATATAAAGCTTTAACTGAAGTGAATAATTACAGAGTTATTTGTTTGTAACAGTTTTATTGAGCTACTAGAGGCCCGGTGCATGAGATTCATGCAGGACGGTTGGGGATGGTGGTGGAGGGTTCCCTCAGCCCGGCCTGCACCATCTTGCAATCTGGGTCCCCTCAGGGGGTGTCCCACTGATGGTTTAGGCCTGATCCCATAGAATTGATGTAAATTGGCAGTCGGATATCCCTCTCACATTCCGGGATTACTGGCTCCTAATTCACCTGCCTGCTGGCCTGATTTCCCCTAACCCCTCTGCCTGTCTGCCTGATGGTCCCTAAATTACCCCTAACTCCTTTGCCTGCCTGATCACCCCTCACCACTCATCTGCCTTCCTGATCACTCCTAATTGCTTGCCTGCCTGCTAATCTCCCCTTTCTCTGCCCGCATGCCTGATCATCCCTAAACACTCGCCTGCCTACCTGATTGTCCCTAACCTCCTCTGTCTCGGCCCCCACTGCAGTGGCTGCACCTGGAAGGATGTCTGAAAGGTTGTTTGGCTGTCCAGCCTAATTAGCATATTATGCTTTTATTATGATAATTTATATACCATACAACTCATTCATTTAAATATAACATTCAATGGTTTTCAGTTTTTAAAGAATTATGCAACCATTAACACAATCAATTTAGAATATTTTTATTACTCCCAAAAGGAAACCCCACACCAGTTAGCTATCGCCCCTAAATTCCACCACACACATGACAGCTTTAAGCCACTACTATATAATTCTATCTCTGAAGATTTATCTATCCTGAACATTTTACATAAATGACAATCATAAAATATGTGGACTTCTGTGACTTTTTTCCAAGATTCATTCATGTTATATAGCATATATAAGTATTTCACACATTTTATGTTACTATTCATTAAATAAAAACATCTAGGTTTTTCCACCCTTTGGCTAATATGAATAATGTTAATATGAGCACTCATATTGAGTTTTTGTATGGATATATGTTTTAATTTCTCTTTGGTATATAACTAGGAGTGAAATTGTTAGGTCAAATGCTAGCTCTATGTTTAACATTTTGGTGAAATGATTAACTGCCACAATATCTGTGGCATTTTACATTTCCAACAACAATGATTCCAATTTATGCATTTCCTCACAAATATTCATTATTTCTCTTTTATTATTATAAACATCCTATTTGGTATAAAGTAGTATTTAATTATAGTTCTGATTTCCAAATCCCTGACAATCAATGATGTTAAGAATTTTTTCATGTGTTTCTTGGACATTTGTATATGATCTTCAGAGGAATGTCGGATCAAAAATGTTGCCTCTGTTTTTTAATTGGGTTACTTGTCTTTTTATTATTGAAGTATAAGATTATTTATATATTCTAAATACAAGTATTTTATACCATTCTGTGGATAATCTTTCCACTTTTTTGATTGTGTGCTTTGAGGCACAATTTTTTTATGAAGTCCAATCTATTGATTTATTGTTTTGTTGCTTGTATGTTTGATGCCAAACTAAAGATTCATTGCCAAATTTAAGGTCATGAAGATTTACCTCAAATGTTATCTTTTAAGCATTTTATAGTTTTAGATCTCTAAACATTTAGGTCTTTGATCTATTTTGACTTAATCTATATATATATAAAAGGCTAAGAAACCTTATGACTGTCTGGTAACTATGATTCACAATGACCACCAGGGAGCCAACGCTCTGACCAGTAGCTAAGATGTTTACTGATCATCAGGGGACAGACACTCAACGCAGGAGTTGCAGAGCTGTGGTGACTTAGAATCTGCAGTTATTGGGTAATGCACTCAGAACCAGAGGAGGGAGCCCAATTCTAGGGTGGGCCACCCAAGAACTGCCCTCTTGTAATCTGAGATGTCTTGGAGGATTCTGGAGAGCTGGTTTAAGTCTAATCCCAAGAGGCCAGGCCGAGGGAACCCACCTTCCAGAGGGACCTCATTCACTCCACAGATGCCCTTTGAGCCCCAGTGTTGCAACACATGCAACCATCCAGGGAGTGATCATGAGAGGTTGGCTTCAGGGCCTGTCTGGCCTATCTTACCCAGTACTTCCACACTGGCCACCTTTTAATTAATTTCATTTCAATGTACACAAATCTGTGCACCAGGTCACTAGTTTTGATACAAATTAGGGCTCAAAATTAATTTATTTACATGTGGATATATTATTGTCTCAGCATTATTTGTTGGAAATACTATCCTGTCTGCATGAATTGTCATTGCACCCTTATCAAAATCAGTTTACCTTACCTATATAGAAATGGTTCCATTCTATTGGTTTACTTATACATCTATCCTTATGCCCATACAACACAACAATGATTAGTTTGTGTGATTAGTTTTTGATTCATTGCATTTTAAAGGTACTTGTTTGATCTGTGGTGATCTGTTTTAAAATATATACTTCGAATCAATTATTTTCTTAATCATTCATTCCAGTGGTACATATCTGCACCTTTTCTTCTACAAATGGTAACAGTTGGTTGCATATTTCTCCATACATTTTATACATTCGCAGTAGATGACAGTGGGAGATAAATAGGTAGAGATATAATTTAAATATACACTAAATGGCCAGATTATTATGATCTCTGAACGCATAATAATCTGGCCACTCAGTATACTTCTCTTAAGTATTTCATTTATTTGATATCAAAAATACTATAAATTGTGCACCTCATTAGTTTTCCCCTTTGCACTGGCTGATAGAAAGCTCAGGGCAAATAGGTGGTTGATCTCCAGAAAACATCTAGAATACTTTTGGCACCCATTTGAGATACAAATACACTGAGTGGTGAGATTATTATACACTCAGAGAGCATAATAATCTAGCCACTCAGTATGTGTGTGTGTGCGTATATATATATATATATATATATATATATATATATATATATATGCTTTAATCTAAACAAGCTTATATTAGTTTCACTATTTTGTAGCTTGCATGTTTTACTCAATAAATAAAGAGCATTTTGTATATCAATAAATATAAAAGCACTTTCATTTTATGGATGCATAGAATTGCATAAAATGGAGTTATGTGTCTGCCACTCTGGGGGCAGGTCAGGGCTAGATATATTGTTTTTAAGGATTGTCTATATAGTGACAGTCAATGCGATCTTTTCAGATGAATTTCCAAGGTAGAGTACATAATTACTAAGATATATTTCTAGCAGAAAGCATTATGATGTCATCAGAAAAGAGCCTCTACACTGGGCATTAGGACACATCAACTTCAGCACATTACTGTTGTATTTATCTGGTTTTGTTATTAGGGTGATTCTGGCTTCATAGAAGGAGTTTGGAAGTGTTCCTTCCTCTTAAATTTTTTGGAATAGTCTGAGGAGGATAGGTTTTAGTTCTTCCTTGAATGTTTGGTAAAACTCTCATGTGAAGCCATCTGGCCCTGGGCTTTTGTTTGCTGGAAGCTTTTTGATGACTGCTTCAATTTCTTCCAAAGTCACTGGTCTATTGAGATTGTTCGATTCTTCCTGATTGAGTTTTGGAAGGTTGTATTTTTCTAGGAATGTGTCCATTTCCTCCAGGTTGTCCAGTTTGTTGGAATAGAGTTGCTCATAGTATTTTGTAACAATTCTTTGTATTTCGGTGAGTCTGTTGTTATTTCACCTCTTTCATTTCTGATTTTGTTTATTTGGGTCCTCTGTCTTTGTTTCTTGGTTAGCCTGGCTACAGGTTCATCATCTTGTTTATCCTTTCAAAGAACCAGATTTTGTTTTTGTTGATCTTATGTATTGTTTCTTTGGTCTCTATGTTGTTTATCTCTGCTGTGATCTTTATTATGTCTTTCCTTCTGCTTACACTGGACTTTTTGTGAACTTTTCTCTCAAAACTGCTTTTGCTGTGTCCCTTAGATTATGGATTGTTGTGTTTTTATTGTCATTTGTTGCCAGGGTGTTTTTAATTTCTTCCTTGATTTCTCTGGTAATCCAGTCCTTGTTTAACAGTATGCTGTTTAGTCTCCAAGTGTTTGATTTATTTGGATTATTTTTACTGTAGTTAATTTCCAGTTTTATGCCACTATGATCTAAGAAGATGCTTGATATGATTTCTATCTTCTTGAATTGGAAGAGACTTTGCCTGTGTCCCAACATGCGGTCTATCTTTGAAAATGACCCATGTGTACTTGAGAAGCATGTATACTCTGTGGCTTTGGGATGGAATGTTCTGAAGATATCAATTAATTCCATCTGGTCTAGTGAGTCATTTAAGACTGATATTTCTTTGCTGATTTTTTGTTTAGATTTTTTTGTCTAAAGGTCATAGTGTGGTATTAAAATCTCCTACTATTACTGCATTGCTATTAATCTCCCCTTTAATGTCCACCAGCAGTTTTTTATGTATTTGTGTGCTCCTGTATTGGATGCATATATGTTTACTAGGGTTATTTCTTCTTGTTTGATTGCTCCCTTTAGTATAATGAAATAGCCTTCGTTATCTCTTGTTATGTCCTTCACTTTGAGATCTAATTTGTTAGATTTAAGTATTGCTACCCCAGCTTTTTTTTCCACTTCCCTTCGCCTGGAAAACCTTTTTCCATCCCGTCACACTCAGTCTGTGTGTGTCTTTTTTTCTGAAGTGGGTTTCTTATAGACATCGGCTATATGGGTCTTGTTTTCTTATCCAATCCATTACCCTATGTCTTTTGATTGAGGCATTTAATCTATTTACATTTAAAGTTATTATTGATAGGTGCTTATTTGTCACCATTTTTATTCTATACCCCTTTGTTCCTTCTTTGTTTCCTATTTCTTTTTTGTTTTTACAGCAGAACCTTTAGCGTGTCTTGCATTGCTGGTTTGTGGTGATAAATTCCCTTAGAGTTTTTTGTCTGTGAAGCTCCTAATTGCACCTTGAATTTTGATTGATAGCCTTGCTGGGTACAGTATTCTTGGATTCAGACCCTTCCTTTGTATGAGTTTTATATTTCATTCCATTCCCTTCTGCCCTGATGAGTTTCTGTTGAGAAATCTGTTGCTAGTCTGATGGGGGTTCCTTTATATGTAACTTTCTGTGTCTCTATGGCTGCTTTTAAGATTCTTGCTTTGTCGTTGGTGTTTGCCACTTTAATATAATGTGCCTTAGTATCCGTCTTTTGGGGTTCATTTTGCTTGGGCCTCTGTGAGCATCTTGGATTTGTGTGGGTTTTTTCTTCTCTACCGCAGGAAAGTTTTCTGTCATTATGTCTTGAAATACGTCTTCTTCAGTTTCTTTTCCTTCTGGAACCCCTGTTATTTTTAATATTGTTTTATTTTGTATTGTCCCAAAATCCCTTTAGGCTCTCCTCCTGCTTTTTAATTTTTTTCCCAGAAGCTGGTATAATTGGGTATTTTTTTCCATCTTGTATTCTAGTTCACTGATGTGGTCCTCTGCTTCTAGTCTACTCTTGATACTTTCTATTGAGTTCTGTACAGTAGCGATGTCATTTTTCTTTACTTCCTGGTTCTTTTTCATTTCCTCTTGGTTTTTACTCATATTGTCAATTTTGTCTTCCTTTCTTTTTAGCCATCTTATGATCATTACTCTGAATACTTGCTCTGGTAGGTTGCTTGCCTCTAACTTGTTTACTTCCTTTTCTGGTGATGCCTGATTTTCTTTCACATGGGGGTTGTTTCTTTGTCTCCCCATCATATCTCTTTTCAGGATGTCTGGTTGTGTAGTTCTCTCTCTCCTTTCTGTGGAATCCGAGTGTCTGCACTGACCTGTCTCCCACAGCTGCTCAGTGGTCTCCACAGTTGTGGTTTTTCAGGTCTCAGATAAGATCCCTAGTTGTTGTTTTGATGTGGGCATGAGAGGAAGCAAGTCCAGTTGTTTACCTATGCCGCCATCTTCCCAAGACTCAAGTCACAAATTTCTTATCCCAAATGATTCAAGATGACTTAGAGATGCTAACCGGGTGATCAGCTATTAGTCATGTTTCTTACTAAAATATATAATGAGAGAATCTGAAGTTCCCAACTAAAACTTTTTTAAGAGTAGGTTTCCCACATAAATGTACATTCTCAAAACCAATAAACCATGATCACATATGTTTGGAAAGCATTAGTGTATGCATTTGCCATTCTCTAACAGAGAGTTGAGCTCCTGAGAAACACATAAGTACCTTATAACCATGAGGCGAAGTGGGTAATTTAAAACTCACACATATCCCAGTAATATGGTGCCATAGCATTTCCTGGCTCACAGCCAACTTATTCCAGAGTGGTCTGAAAATCCATATTTTTTCAAGAAGAAGCAGTGCAAGAATGCAAAAACTTCCTTTGTAATTTTACCCAATTCTAAAATAAAAAATATTTTTCCCCATAGGAAGATTACTAGAGAAGATATTTTGGAGAAGATATTTAAAAGAGAAGATGGTTTGGAGAAGATATTTGGAGAAGATGGTTTGGAGAAGATATTTAAAACATTTATTAACACAAATGTTTGATAAATCCAGAATTGGTCAATTAGATTTTTCGTTTTACATTTTACAGCGTCTTCATCTAGCAAAGTATGTTGTTATTCAATACTACTTGTTTCAATTGGATATGCTTTGTCTACTGAGATACATTATAAATAAAACAGGAGCTCACTACTTTCTGGAAGAATCATGAAGCTGTTTATCAATATAATTTTACTATATCTAAAAGCATTTTCTAAATGTGACTATGCTAATGGAAAAAGTTATTTTAATGTCACCAAGAGCATATTTATTAAGACACAAAAGGTTGAAAGTATTTGAATACCAGAGAGTTGACTGCAGGGGAGAAATGTAAGAAAAAAAGATATATTGATAAGAATAAGGATTCCGATTTTGGCCCACAGAATACTTTGATAGATCACCAACATCTAAAACACCAATGCCTATTGGAAAATTTTGTCTTTGCCCAATCTTATTCTGGAGCCAGCAAATCAAGACATAGAGACTGTTTTTGAAGGCAGTTAAAAAGCTTTAACTAGGTAGCATCTTCACAGTCCTTCATGTATTTAAGTACTATGTTAGATATTTGAAGACTTTTAAGCTTGGCAGCTTGTTGTTTTTCTGTCTGCTATTTTCTTACAATAAAAAAGGTAGTCCTTATTTGGCTCATATATATTATGATGTTTCTTAGAATCATAATAGGGGAAAAGCCTGTCCAAAATACCTTGTAGAAGGTGTGACAAATGATGTTGCTAAGGTAAATTTCAGGCAAAATTTGCTCTTTGTCCCATCATCTCCTTTGTTGCTACTCAGCTGGAGTGTTATATACTTTATTAGAGGGCCCAGTGCACAAATTTGTGCACCAGTGGGGTTCCTCAGCCCGGCCTGAGTGATCTGGCCAAAACCGGCTCCCCAACATCCTCCGAGGAATCCCAGATTGTGAGAGGGCACAGGCCAGACTAAGGATCCCACCAGCGTACAATCAGGGCTGGGGAGGGACATGGGAAGTTAGCCAGCTAGGAGGGACAACGGGAGGGCTCCAGGGTGTGTCTGGCCCATCTCTCTCAGTCCCAATTGGCCAGACCTCAGCAGCAAGATAACCTACAAGTTGGAGCTAACCTGCCTCCCTGGTGGTCAGTGCATGTCATAGCGAGCGGTTGAGTGGCCTTACCATATCATTAGCATATTACACTTTGATTGTTTGAATGGATGACCAGATTACTGGACACTTAGCTTTAGGCTTTTATTATATAGGATAGATTTACTCTTCTGTAGTTAACAGTTACTTGTTCAAGTAACTATTTATTCTAGGCCCTACTTTCTGACCAATGCTAGTGTTCAAATATGATGATTGACTCTGTGAAAAGGTATAAATATGTTGTCACTTCCACACAAGAACATTTTAGTGGTGGCCTTCAAACTAACACAAAGGGGTTAGTTTAAAGTTGAAATATAAGGAAAGACTACTTGAGGGCTAATGAGGACTTTCAGTACTCACACTGTATCTCCACCCAACAGACTTTTGATATTTATTCACTCTCACTCGCTTTCCTATTTCAGGTAAAGGAGTCTGCAAAACCAGGAAGAAAATACTATTAGAACCACAGGTACATGCTGAAAATGATTTACTCTTTAGTACTTTGTGCTCTTTTAGCATTAAATGGAATAGTAACATAATATCATTCCTCTACCATATTTTGCTAATAGTTTTAAATAAAACATTGTACTATTATATTTACAGAAACTTAGCATCAAATTCATAATAACATATTTAACTGCCTAGGAAAAATATAATTTGATGTTAACAAAGTGGTATTTCCCTTTGAAAACAATGTAATTGACACTATGTATGGGCTGAATATGACTTTTAAATATTTCAAAAGTTAGAATATTTAAAAATTAAATTAAATTTGGATCAAGGTCTCTTAAGTTAAAATAAGGAAATAAGTACTTTATGGAGTTTCATTCAAATAGTACTAGATTGATTATTGGAAAGTCAGATTTGAAGGCCAAAATAAATCCACAAACATTAACATCCCACATTGGTTTGCAGCATTTGACACTTACTGGCAAAACAAGAAAAGCATACAACTCCTTAAATAGCTTTAACAATTCACTCCCTGCACAAATTATGAAAGAACAGTTTATGGCATAGACAACAGTTTAGTGACTATGTATAGTTTTCAAACATACTATTTGAGAATTTTCCTTTATGATATAGTCAAGTGAAAATTCCTTGACCTTTGCTATGTTCATGCTAATATTATCTTGATAAAGTAAAGGCACTCATGCTAAAGAAAGAGGACAGAAATCAGTGCTTAGCAAATTCTCTGACAATATGTTATAAACTGTGGCTCAACTTTATGAATGTTAACAGGGACAGTGCAAATTAAACTGTCATGCTCATATGTCAGAAAATATAAGAAAAATGTGTATCTCTGACAAGTTCTTTACTTCTACTTGTCATTGGGAATTTAATGGCCTCAATTCTCAAAAAGAATAGTTGGAGAGGGAAAATAATATGATGGAACAAGAAGGATTAACACAATATGAAGAATTCTCCTCTTTGATATCCCTAGAAACAGATAATCAACTATAAATAGATATAAAAACAGATAATGTCTTAATTCTTATAAAATGCCAAAATAAATGCCTTTGTCCTTCAAATATAATAAATTAATAATAAAGATAATATACTAATGGGTAGGAAACATTAAATAACTATAATAAATCCAGGTTAAAATAATAATAATTACAGATAATTATTTTTAAAAAACTCAAAATTTTCTGAGCTGTTTATCCTTAGACCATAGTTCATTAAGGGAGTAAAATATTGATAGAATATAATATTACCTTACGAGCATTCATCACTTTAACAGCTGTAAATGCACCTGTTTTTTCATGGAGTCCCTGAAACATAGCATAGTAATAAACATTAAATGCTGGCTATAGAATCAAGCAGTTGAACAGCAAAGTAAAAAATTACAATAAAATAAGTCCAAACACTATAGCTTATCTAAAATTCTATATGGAGAGTAAATATAAGGTATAATATAGATAATAAAATTATTAAATTATGAACATTTTATTTTTTTAATGTTATTGATGTCAGAGAGGAAGGGAGAGGGAGAGGGAGATAGAAACATTAATGATAAGATAATCTGCCTCCTGAATGCTTCCCACTGGAGATTGAGCCCTGACCAGAAATTGAACCATGACCTCCTGGTTGATAGGTTGATGCTCAACTACTGAGCCATGCCAGCCAGGCAATGAACATTTTAAAGAAATACAATGTATTTCACTCAAAAAATCAAGCAAGTTTATAGAGTAGTTTTGTTTTCATTTTTATTACAGTATTGTTGACATACAATACTATATTTATTTCAGGTGTACAAAATAGTGATTTGACATTTAAATACCTTATGAAGTGATTACCATGATAAGTATTCTACTGTGTTTGTGTCACCACATAAAGTCCTTAGAATATTATTGACTAGAGGCTTGGTGCATGGTATTCATGCACTGGTGGAGGGTGTGATCTGTGGGGATTTGGCCCATTATGGGAGCACCACTCATCCCGGTCAGCTCAGCAACTGTGGACCTGCCCTCTGAGCTGCTGCTCCCACTTGGGAAAGCTGCTTATCTCAGTTAGCCAAGTGACGCTCCCACTGTGGGAGCACACTGTTGAAGCTCCTGCATTGAGCATCTGCTCCCCTGATGGTCAGTGCACATCATAGTAACTGATAAACCAGTTTTTCTGGTCATTCTGGGCTTTTATTATGTAGGTTTATATTCCCTATATTGTATATTATATCCCCATGACTTCTTTCCTTTATAAGAGGGAGATTTTATCTCTTAATCTGCTTCATCTTTTTTTAGCTCAATCCTACAATCCGCCTCTATTCTGACGGCCATCAGTTCACTGTATCTATGAGTCTGTTCCTAATTTGTGTGTGTGTGTGTGTGTGTGTGTGTGTGTGTGTGTGTGTTGTTATTTTAGATTCCAAATATAAGTGAAATCATTTGATATTAAGTCTTTCCCTGTCTGACTTACTTCACTAGTATAATACACTCTGGGTCCATCCATATAGTTGAAACGGGAAAGATTTCATTCTTTCTCATGGCTGAGTAATATTTTATCATTGAACACTTAGGTTAATTCCTTATCTTGGATACTATAAATAATACTTCCATAGACAGACATGCATGTAACTTTTATAATCAGTGTTTCATGTTTTCTTCAGATAAATACCCAGAAGTGGAATCCCCAGGTTATACAGTAGTTTACTTCCAAGAGTTTACTTTATTATTTCCTTCTTTCTACTTACTTTGAACTTTATTTGCAATTTTTTGAGGAATCTCCATACTGTTTTCTGTAGTGGCTGCATCAATGAATAAACCCATCAACAGTGTACAAGGGTTTTTTTTTTCTCCTCATTCTCACCAACACTTGTTACTTGGTATCTTTTTTATAATAGGCATTCTGACAGGTGTGAGGTGATATCTAATTGTCATGTTGATTTGTATTTCCCTGATGATTAGTGATACTGAGCATCTTTTCATATATCTATTGGCTATCTCTATGTCTTCTTTGGAAAAATATATATTCATGTACTCCACCCATTTTTGGTTTTGAAGTTTTAAAAAAGATATATATATTAGAGGTCCTGTGCACAAAATTTGTGCAGGGGGGGCTGGGGGCAGGTCCATCAGGCAGGCATCCTCTCCAATCCTGGACCCCTCAGCGGATGTCCAACTGTCAGTTTGGGCCTGAGTGGGATTGGGCCTAAACTGGCAATTGGACATCCCTCTCACAATCCAGGAATGCTGGCTTCTAACGACTCACCTGCCTGCCTGCCTCATCAACCATAACTGTTCTACCTGCCTGCCTGGTTGCCCCTAACTGCTCTTTCCTGCCATCCTGGTCGCTCCTGACCATTTCTGCCTTGCCCCCATCATCATAGCTTTGTCCAGAGGGACATCCAGTCTAATTAGCATATTACCCTTTTAATAGTATAGATGGTACTGAACAGTGCATTCTAGGGAGCATAGAGAAATGACTCTATAACTCAGAGAACAGGGACTCAACAGGAAGCTGGGAGGTCTTGTCTCACTAAGCAGAGTAGGGCCTTGGATCATGGGCGAGGTCTGGACTGGGTGTAGGTATGAGGTGCTTCCCTCCTCGAGGCACCATTTGCTCAGTGGCCTCCCACACACACCCCACCTGGGTTTAATCCTGCAGTCTTTCAATGTACAGGCTGGAGCTCCAAGCAATGGAGCTACCTGGTCAGGGCAGTTATGCTTGGCTTTTATTTACTTTTTATTACATTTTTATTTTACTTTAAATTTTACTCTTTTCATTAAATCTTTATTGTTGGTTTACATAGGTCTACTTTCCCCCCATTAACATTTTCCAGCCTACTAGCTCCCCAGGCCCTCACCACCCCATTTTCCGTGTCCAAAGCTGATTCATATGTGCACACAGGCAATTGGTTTATCTCTTCCCACCCACCCACCCTCCCCTGCTTTCCCTCTGAGGTTCCACAGTCTGTTCATGCATCTGTGTATCTGCATCTATTTTTGTTAATTAGTGTATTCAGTTCATTAGGTGTTAAAAAGTGCTCTGGTTGTGATCACTTGGGTTTTCTAAAGATGCAATCATATCATGTACAAATCTTTTTTCCCCCTTTTTCTAAAGGTACTTGTAGACACATTGGAATATAGATACCAGAAATAGAAGTCTGTTAATAAGTTGGGAATAGGATGCTTTTTCTTTCATGAGATTGTATACATGATCCTGCGCTCCTGCCATGTTGAAAACACCAAGTACTGTGACTGTAGGGAGGTTCTGATTGGCAACCCATCCACATAGAGCCACAGTCTCCCTATCCATCAGCTGTAGCTCCCAGGACAGACACATGCATTCCTCAGCAGATGTGATAGCATTTGGCCGCCTCCCACAGGTTTGTCCCCTGTCATCACCAGGTGGGGCCCACCTTCCACATATCCCTCTCTTGTTCCTACTTCCAGGCCTTTCCATGCACTTCCTTTTACCCAGCCCCCTACCTCCTCCCTTCATGTCCATGGCATTAAACAAGAAAGAACTCACCATTTTCAATAACATGAATGGACCTGGGATGTTTTGTGCTGAGCAAAATAATCCAGAGAAAAATAAGTATCACATGATCTCACTCATATGTGGAATCTAATGAACCAAATAAACTGATGATCCATTATAGACCCAGAGTCATAGAAGAATTAATAGGCTATTGAGCCTCAGAGGTAAGCCAGGGGAATGTGGGTGGAAAGAGATCAGTCAATGAATTTTTATGCATATATGCATCACCCTTGAACACAAACAATGGAATGGTGAAGGCCTGGGGGGGGTAGTTGGCTGGAAAACATTAATGGGGGAAAAGGGGACATATGTAAACATTTCAACAATAAAGATTTAATAAAAGAGTAAAAAATAAAGTAAAATAAAAGAAAGGTCAAGAATAGAGAGAAACCAAGATGGCCGCATAGCTTAGACACACAAATGCAGCCTACCACAATAAATTTGAATTTAGAACTGGAAAACAGGGGAGGCATTGCCCTGAAGCACCGGACGGGTAGCTGAGAGGAGGCTCTGCCTTCTGGGAAGGCGAGAGAAGGCATGCTGATCCTCAGAAACTGTGAAGGTGCAGAGAACTGTGTGCATGAAAAGGCGCTGGTTTACTCCCAAGGCAAGGAGAGGGCAGGTCGGGCCGAGTTCACTGCTGGCCAACTCCCAGAGGGACAGCTAATGCAGAGCTGGCTTTCTTGTTCAGGAGGAAAACAGAATCACCCTATTGCTTTGATAGATGGTCCCAGTCAGGGACAGGCCAGACTGTCAGGAAGTGGGAAGAGATCTCTCAGAGGTGTGTGAAACCAGTGGCCATTACTGTGGGACTCGTGGAGGGTACGACAGGAAAACAAAGCTTGTCTGTACCACCCCAAGACTCCACCCCATCCAAGCTGAGCACAGAAGCTCTCTCAGAGGCTAGCTTCTCTAAGGAGGGACTGACTGGAATCCAAAGCTTGTCTGCGCCTTTACCAAAGAGGTGTGCTTGCGCCTGCAACCAATCTTGTGAGACTCACTGAGAACAGGACTTTCCTAAGGTGAAACTGACAGGAAACCAAAGCTTGGCTATGCACCCTAAGACTCCGCCCCATCTAAGTGGAGTACAGAAGCCGTCCTAGCTGAGATACTGCTGATCCTCACAGCCAATTGGCTTGGAGATCAAATAATAGGGGTTCCAGAAGGAAAGGAAACACAGGAAGGCATAGAAAAACTGTTTCAAGATATAATGACAGAAAACTTTCCTGAGATAGAAAAGAAAATACCCATACAAATATAAGAAGCTCGCAGAGTCCCAAGCAAAATGAATCCCAAAAGACCAACAGCTAAGCACATTATACTTAAAGTGCAAAATAACAACAACAAAGCAAGAATCTTAAAAGCAGCCAGAGAGAGACAGAAGGTTACATATAAAGGAACCCCCATCAGACTAGCAACTGATTTCTCCACAGAAATTCATCAGGCCAGAAGGGAATGGGATGAAATATACAAAGTCATGCAAAGGAAGGGTCTGAATCCAAGAATACTGTACCCAGCAAGGCTATCAATCAAGATTGAAAATGAAATCAAGAGCTCTAATATTGTTCTGTTTTGTAATGTCCCAAAGTTCCCGTAGGCTCTCTTCCTGCTTTTTAATTTTTTTTTTTCTAAAAGCTGCTCTAATTGGGTATTTTTTTCCATCTTGTCTTCTAGCTCACTGATTCGGTCCTCTGCTTCATCTAGCCTACTTTTGATAGAAAGCTATTGAGTTCTTTACAGTAGCTATGTCATTTTTCATTTCTTCTTGGTTCTTCTTCATTTCCTCTTGGGTCTTGCTCATATTGTCAAATTTGTCTTCCATTCTTTTTAGCCATCCTATGATCATTACTCTGAATTCTTGCTCTGGTAGGTTGCTTGCCTCTCATTCGTTTCCTTCCTTTTCTGGTGATGCCTGCTTTTCTTTGATTTGTGGGCTGTTTCTTTGTCTCCCCATGGTCTCTCTTTTCAGGGTGTCTGCGTATGTAGATCTCTCTCTTCTGCGTTGAATTAAAGTCACAAAATACAACACAATCAGGTACAACACACAATGCACTGAACAGAAATGTATTTGCAGTGTTTTCACCTTCAATAAAGATGACAACTTAGGAAATTCAATTTAGGGGATAGGAGAGAGAGAAGAAGAGTAAAGAGTGAAGAGGGGGGAGAAAAAGAAAAGATAGGAAAAAGGAATGAAAGAAGAAAAAAACGGAGTGTCAAGATGAAATTGGGAAACAGGGAGAGAGAGAGAGAGAGAGAGAGAGAGAGAGAGAGAGAGAGAGAGAGAGAGACTAAGAGAGAAAAGGGGAACAAAGGAACAAACTGTATATATGGGAAGATAATTTCAGTAGAGCAACCACTAACCCCAGCAAATGGTGGCAACAGTACCTGTCAAATAATACAATCTACAACACCCACAATATCCAGCAAAATAAAAAACAAACAAATAAACAAAAACACAGCAAATACAAAAGTACCAAGCAACAACATCAATTAAAGATTAAGCAAAATAATCTCACTAAAAGCATAAAAATACAATATAATCAATATTCACACAAACATCATCAAAAGGAAAACACTTTTTTTTGCTAGTTAATACAGCTCAGAGAGGGGTGTGTATGCCCTTGCCCCAGTGGATCGGAAATTAGCTATATAAGTAGGGTAGAAATTTTAGCAGGGGTGAGACAGAAAGAGTAGGGGAAATCTAAAGCAGGAATGGGTTAAGATAAACAGGATAGCATAAGGGGGAAGGTTTGGAAGAGAATGATATTGCAAAGGTCTTGTTAAGATAGGGTTAAAGGAAAAATGAATATAGAATGAAGAACACTAATACCAATGTAAAATAAAGAAACAATAATTTGGCCCTTTTTAAAAAAATAAATAAATAAAAAGGAAACAAAAAAGTTAAAATAGCAATAGTAATAATGCTGATTAAACCTAAAAATGTAATAATTAAAAAGGTAAAATCAAAAGAGGAAAAAAGGAACAATTCGTTTCTTAAGTAAAAGATGCTAAAAATGACAATTAAAATAAAAAATAAATAAAATTAGCAAAAAAAAAAAATGTGCAGTTATGAAGGCCATTCACTTCCTCCGTTATTCTGTTTGGTGCGCCTGTTTCAGTCCAGACAGTATTGCAGTTTCCTGCGTTCCTCTGCACCTCAGTGTTGTAAGCTAGCCCTTAATTTTAAGATGATGATTTCTTGGTTTCTTGGTTTTTGATTAAATAAAACTAGTGATAAACACATTCAATTTGTACCCCAGCCCCTTGTTGGGAGTGTTTCTGGATTTATGTTCTCGTTTTTTGGCTATCCTGGCCTTTTTCTATGGAATTCAATACTGATTTTGCCTTGGAGCTGAATCGCAGCTGGTCTCTCCCTGGCGCTGCTTCCCAGTTTCCAGAAAAGCAGTTTCCCCCTGCAGCCTCTCAGGGCCAGCCAATCAGGATGACCTCTCCTTTGTAATCAGAAGCAAAGGGTGGCAGGGGAACTAGTCTTGGTGTGCAAAGGGCCAGTCTGCACGCACTTACATACAGACTGTATACCTTTGCAACTATGTTCTCCCTCCGTGTCAGATCAGAGTGGGTTGCTCTCTGGAGAACCCAACAATTGGCAACCCTGAGGATCCCGACCACTCTCTTGGGTCATGCCAGACCCAACCAAGGAGGGCTTTTGTGGGCACAGAGTTCCGCTGACCCAGTGCGCAGTCCCTGCGCGCAGCTTTTGGGTCTGCTACTGCTGCTGCCAGGACACAGGCACCCGCTTATCTCTAATAAAATCCAACCTTTCTGTGGAATTCGAGTGTCCGCATCGATCAGGTGCCCACAGCTGCTCAGTGATCTCCAGATTTGTGGCTTTTTCAGATCTCAGATACGATCCCCGGTTGCAGCTCTGATGTGAATGCTAGAGGCAGCATCTATGCTGCCATCTTGCCAACCTGCAGGCTCTCCTTCAATTTTGAATAATTTTGTTGAGTAGAGTATCTTGGGTTGTAGGTTTTTTCCCCCCCTTTCACTACTTTGACTATATTGTGCCACTACCTTCTGGCCTGCAAAGTTTCTACTGAAAAACAGCTTATAATTTTATTGGGGTTTCTTTAGGTAATTAGTTGTTTTTATCTTCCTGCTTTTAAGATTCTTCATCCTTAACTTTTGACATTTAATTTTAATTTAAATATATTTATATTGATTTTAGAGAGATGCTGATGGAGAGAGGGATAGACATTTTAATGATGAGAGAGAATCATGGATGGTCTTCCTCCTGCATGCCCCACACTAGGGATAGAGCCCACAACCAGGGCATGTACCCCAACCAGGAATTGAACCTCAACCTCCTGGTTCATAGGTAAACACTGAACCACACCAGCCAGGCAACTTTTGACATTTTAATTAATAGGTTTCCTGGTGTGGATCTCTGCATCTTCTTAGTTCTGACTTTATGATTCCTAGACTTTTAGGTCTGTTCCCTTCATTTTTCAGCAATTGTTTCTTTAAATAAATGTTTCTGTCTTTTTCCACTTCTTTTCCTTCTGGAAACCCTAAAATGCAAATGTTAGCATACTTGATGTTTTCCCAGAGGTCCCTTAAACTGTTATAATTTTAAAAAATTCTTTTTTACTGTTACAATTAGGTTATTTCTACTCCTTTGTTTCCCAGATTACTTATCTGCTCTTATGCATCATCTAATCTGATATCGATTCTTTTTAGTGTGTTTTTAAAGTTAAGTTATTGTATGAATTAGTTCTCATTTTTGTAATATATTTTATAAATCTCTGTAGAAGTACTACTGTGTTGGGCCATTTTTCTCCGAAATTTAGTGAGTATCTTTATGACCATTACATTGAAATCTATCTGGTACTCTGTTTATCTCCATTTCATTTCATTTTTTTCTTCAATGTTATGCTTTCACTGGAAACATATTTCTTTGACTGCTGTAGCTACACTGATGGGCAAGTCTTGTCTTCTACCAACCTGTCTGGGGGGGCAAGCTATGGCTTTTTTGAGCATACTGTAAGTGGGGCTACTCCTGGCTCTGCTGCCTGTGAGACTCTGCTTGTAGTATTGTAGGCATGCTGGTGTGTGTGGGCTAGAAAGGCCAGAGTACAAAATTCTTGGAGGTGTGCCAGTGCAGGCTGAGCCCTCTTTCTAGGTATGGAAGTGCAGAATCTGCATCAGCTATGGAGGGCTTAATTGGTGAGGTCAGTCCTCAGCAGAAATTAGCAATTAGAGAGTGTCAGAAACATTGCCAGCAAGTGCTGAACCACCTAGGGTAGAATAGTTTTTAAAAAAAAGAAAATAAGAAAATGGCACCCAACAGCAAATTTGTCCCTGTAGATAGTTCCATCAGATTCATCCCTTTCTAAACTTAGTTAATGTAGCTTCTGCACATAGTCATAGTCAATGTTTCTCCATGAAAGATTCAGATACTTTTCAAACTGCTGCCTCTTCACTGGGACTCAGACTGAGTGGTTTTGTGTAATCCTTTAAGATTGGGGTTTCAATTTCCTAAACACTTTTGGCTCTCTTGGAAATAAGCCTTGTTGGATTTCAAATCAGATGTTATGTGGGCTCCTCTTCCAAATACAGGTCCCACAGACTGTAGATCTCAATATGAGGTTCAGACCTCTAGTTCCTAAGAAGGGATTTCCATGGTTGCACTGACCATTGCACTTGTTGATTGCTGTCCTGGGGTTTGGTCTTCACTATACCAAATCTCTGTCCCTTTTACCCTTCTCAATGTGGCTTTCTTTTCTATCCTTAGTTGTAGAAAATATCTTCTGCTAATCTTCATGTCATTCGCAGAAATAGTCGTTCTGTATGTAGTTGTAGTGTTTATGTGTCTCTGAAAAGAAGTGAGCTCAGGATCTTCCTACTCCACCATATTGACCCCAGTCCTAGTTTTTCTTTTTATGTTTGTATTTAATAGTGGACAGAATTGGCCATTTTAATGCACTGCTTTTAAAAAAAAACTTAGTCTAGATTTGTATTGCACCAAAGCATCTAGATGAAAGTAAAAATTTCAGATTGGAGATTGAGACAAAGGAGATATTTTTAGTGAACACTTTTTCATCTGATTATGTGCAGACATATCTTTCTACTAGATTGCTCTTCATATACTACACATGTTTTTCCATAATGATCACATGGATGAGTGATACATAATTAATTTAATGGCATTTAATCCATTTTGTATGCCCTCAGTCATATGAAACATATATTTATGAAAGGACAAAGTTCTGAAAAATTGTTTCTCATTTAAAACTTCATAAGTTTTAAGTCTTATCTTAATGCAATTATAAGTTATGCCAGAAGCCAGTTCCAGCACATCATAATTGCAAGAGTTTCATCAAAAGGTTGTTGGAACTTGGGGACTCAGAAAGGGCTGAGTCACATATGCTGGAATGGCTATCACCTGCTGGAATGGCTAAAGGCATTCCCCCCAAACCTGAAAAGGTTGATTGTTTGCTGCCAGACAGCTCAGGGAATCTTAATCTTCATGTTATTGCCTCCTACCTGCCAGACACCTGAACAGCCATTGGCTATTCCCCAATCTGACAATGCTTCTGTAGGAAACCCTACCCTTTGAAGTGTATTATCTTCACCTTGCCTTAGGACAAATTGTGTTAATAAAAAGCAAGGGTCCAGAGACAAGGAGAATTTAGCTAATTTAGCTAAAGCTCCTATGACCCCCAATGCCTTTCAAAATTATCTTTCATCTCTGGATTCCTACTTACTCTATGCACAGCCTTTCTCCAGATTGCTGAACCCTTCTTAATGCTGGAACAAGAACCCTGGCAAAGTTACAAATTTATATTAAAAAATGAATATACAGGTGTGTAATTATAGTTCTTATTTTGTGGCTGATTGTTTTTAATATATTTCAAGCTGAAGTCATAGAAAAAAGTAAGTTTGAAGTTGATATGAGTAAGCTTTCATGTTAAAACAAATCCTAATATGATTGTTCTCTAGCAGATTTCTTTCTTGGACTCTAATGGATTAGAGATATTGGTATCTCTTCAAAATTCAGTTCTTCTTATAAATTCACAACATGAGCTTGAAAACAGGGCATTTGCAGAGGTAATTGAGTTAAATGAGTTCACACTGGATTACAGTGATTAATGACTGGTGTCTTTATAAGAAAGAGGTGGATATTTGGACACAGAGACACAGAAACCAACACTCATATAAAGGAAATACAGCCATGTGAAGACACAAAGAAATTAGAGCAGTGGACCCATAATCCAAGGGATGCCAAGGATTATTGGAAACCACTAGAATCTAAGGAGAGGGAAGGAAGGATTCATCCCTAAAGCATTCAAAGGGAGAATTGCCCTTTTCCACTTCTAAGTTCAAGAAATATGAACTAGACCACCGACTTACACCATACACTAAAATAAAGTCAAAATGAATAAAGAACTTAAATTTAAGGCAGGAAACCATAAATATCTTAGAGGAATCCACAGGCAGTACAATAGCAGACATATATCTTAACAATATCTTTACCAATACAGCTCCCAGGACAATTGGAAACTAAGGAGAAAATAAACAAATGGGACTATATAAAAATAAATAGCTTTGCCAAAACTGGTTTGGCTCAGTGGATAGAGTGTCAGCCTGCAGACTGAAAGGTCCCAGGTTCGGTTCCGGTCAAGGGCATGTACCTTGGTTGCGGGCACATCCCTAGTAGGGGATGTGCAAGAGGCAGCTGATCAATGTTTCTCTCACATCGGTGTTTCTAACTCTCCATCTTTCATCCTTCCTCTGTGTAAAAAATCAATAAAAATATATTTTTTTAAATAAATAGCTTCTGCACAGCAAAAGAAATGATAAAAAAAAAACAAGAGAGCACACTGCATGGGAGAACATGCCAATGTTATCTCTGATAAGGGTTTAATCTCCAAAATTTTAGGGAACTCATAAAACTTAACAAAAGGAAGATAATTCAATAAAAAAAAATGGATAAAGGACCTAAATACACACTTTTGGAAGAGGACAGAAAGAAGGCCAGGAGATATATAAAAACATGGTCAAACTCACTAATCATCTGAGAGATGCAAATCAAATCGACAATGATATACCATCTCACACCAGTCAGAATGGCTATCATCAACAAATCAACAAATGACAAGTGCTGGAAAGGATGTGGAGAAAAAGGAACCCTCTTGCACTGTTGGTGGGAATGCAGACTGATGCAAGCACTGTGGAAAACAGTATAGAGTTTCCTCAAAAATTTAAAAAATGGAACTTCCATTTGACCCAGTAATCCCTCTTCCAGGAATATATCCCAAGAAAACAGAAACACCAATCAGAAAGGATATATGCACCCTATGTTCATGGCAGCACAATTTATAAAAGCTAAGATTTGGAAATAGTCTAAGTGCCCATGAGCAGATGAATGGATTAAAAACATGTGGTAAATCTACACAATGGAATACTATACTGCTGTAAAAGAAAATGACTCTTATCATTTCCAACAGAATAGATGGAACCGGAGAGCATTATGCTAAGGGAAATAAGCCAGTTAGAGAAAAATAAATATCACATGATCTCACTCATTTGTGGAATATAATGAACAACATAACTGATGAACAAAAATAGAACCAGAGACATAGAAACATGAAACAGACTATCCAAGCTCTGAGGGAAGGTGGGGGGGTGAGGGGGTAAGAGGTCAACCAAAGGGTTCATCGATTTCAGGAAAATGATTCTTTACTACATTGCTTGCTTGTTGTCCAAACTATTTTATAAATCATAGACTTTGAAGTATGGATACTACATTTAGATGGTACCTACAAGATTTCTCATCAGTATAAAGTAAGCTGATTATAGAAGTTCAAAAGTTAAACACACACATACACACACACACTCACACACACACACACACACACACACACACACACACACACACTGCCATTGTCACCAATGCTATATGCTACATATGAGTGTCAACACTTCTCCATTTTCCCCCACTGATAAAGCTAATAGGATTAATCCCATGCATTTAAGGTTATTTCAATCTTATTGAGCAAGGCACTGCTTTTAAACGAGGCCATTGTCAGAAATGGACACACATTAGTCAGATAACCAAATGTCTTTTTAAAGTTTAAGAAATTGCCATAGAACAACAACAACAAAAAACCAGCTCAATTCTATCCTCATTATCTGTGGTTTATTCTCTCACTTGAAACCTGGATAAAATTATTTTTTTCAGATAAGGTATCCTAATATGAGGATTGATAAACAATCTCCTGTATCTGTAGAGAAAATAAACCCCAAAACTTGGAACCGTGTACTGAGTTAATATATCTAACCATTATGCAAGCTTTCATAGAAGTCTACTATATAGAGATAATAGATAATTGTAAAATTGCTGCTTGCTAAACTATTCTTTCAAAAAGTTCCTTGTTAATCTTTAGTTTGTAATATTTAATTTTGAAATAATGTTAGACTTAGAGATTGATTTCGAAGCTAGTACAGAGTAACTGATCATGGTACAATTGTCAAAACTAAGAAACTAACATTGGTACAATGCCCTTACAATATTCTTACAAGAAATCAAAGGAAGGCTAAGACTTGCAATGGTTGCAATTAAAGAATTAGGAAAAAATCACCAAGAGCAAAGATGTGTCATTAGAGACCAAGGCTAAGATAATTTAAACATTTACATTCTCCATTACTATGTACAGATGTGAAAATTGGAAATAGAAGGTTGACAGGGAAAAATATGATTCATTTGAAACACTGTGCTGGAGAAAAATTCTATGGCCACCTAGAACACCAGAAAAAAACAAAAAACTAGGCATGCTAAAACAAATTAAAACATTTCTGGAAGCAAAAATGACAAAACCGAAGTTGTTCTACTTCAGACACATCATTAAAGGCCTAATTATTTGGAATAGATAATAATCCTAGAAAAAAATGCAGCATGAAAATAGGAAAATCAAATTTGAGAGTGTTTAACTTCATAAAATAAGTCATATTTATGAGTCTATAGGAGCTGACTTATGTGGACATTGTGTACATTTCTCATTTATATGTTCACTAGGAGTCAGAGCCCATTCAGTGGCATGTAACACACACACACACACACACACACACACACACACACACACACACAATACTCTTAACTATATTGTAGTCTTTATTTGGATTTCTCCAGTTCTTCTACTAATGTCCTTTTTCTAGACCCAAACTTGGATGCCACATTCCTTTTAGCTGTCATGTCTCCTGAGGCTCTTGCAATCTGACAGTTCCTCAGTCTTATTTCCTGTTTTTTTTCATGACCTTGACACTTTTCAAGAGTACTGGTCAAGTATTTTGCAGAATGTCCCTCACTTTGGGTTTGTCAAAAATTATATCAAGAATAGACTGAGATTATGGTTTTGGTAAAAGAACATCACAGAGGTAAAGTGCTGTTCTCATTACATCACGTCAGGGATACATGATATGACAATCACGACCGATCACTGGTCGCGACCAAGTATAAATTAAGTGATGTCTGCTAGATTTTTTCACAGTAAAGTTATTATTTTTTCATTTGTATACTCTTTAGAAGGGACTTTCATTGCTTTTGAAAAGGGATAACAATTTTTATGCATTTATCTAGCAAACTTTAGTCGTCTTGAGATAAACTGATTGTTCAGTGGTGCTATCTTGTGGCTCACTGACTATATAGAAGCTGATTTTTTTTTTTTTTATCTCTTTAGCTTAAGGACATATTGTCAAAAAACAGATTGTCTCACAAATGAGATCTTAACCAGGATCAGCAAATTCAATTTCTAGAATGTGTTTTTTTGTTAATTACAATGTATATTATATAACAAATTAGTTCAAAAAGCCATTTGTTGGAAACACACATAAAGGATGCTAAGACAAAAGTTTGGTTTTGTATTCGAGAGTGAGTGTTAAACATCCTCCTAGTTACTGCTAACCTTAGTAACTAGGAATATTATACATGAAAATGACAAGGAAATTCTTAAAACATAAATGTGGTAGATTTTGTATGTTTTTATATCATCAATTATACTACTTATATATAGGAGCCACTAGCTGCACTGGATTAACAATATTCCCGTAAACAGACTTTGTATGCAAAGAATGACATTTTAATTTTCAAGATTCACAGAGCTCAGAGAATAAAATTCTACAAGCTTTCATTCATATTAAAAGACAAGAAATGCTGCTTAAATGTTTTTTTATAAACTCATAGGCCCTCTCATATTTTAGTAATAAAGGTGATATCTAATAGCAATATTTTGTAGCTATTCTCAAGCCTATGGTTATTTGGAATAAAATAATCTATATCTACCCCTCAGGCAATTATTTGTCTTGTCATCAAGCTCATTCAAATTATTTAACGTTAGTTATTAATACATGCAACTAATATGATACTAGAGGCCCAGTGCACGAAAATTTGTGCATTCAGGGGTGCAGGGTCCCTCAGCCTGGCCTGCGCCCTCTCACAGTCCAGGACTCTTCCGGGGAGGTTCTTTTGCCAGCTTAGGCCTGCTCCCCGGGGAATCGGGCCTAAACTGGCAGTCATACATCCCTCTGGCAGTCCAGGAGACCATGGGGAGCAGGCCTAAGCAGCAGTTGGACATCCTTAGCACTGGCGAGGAGGTGGTAGATTATCCCACCACTGCTGCTGTGCTCACAGCTGTCAGCACAGCTTGTAGTTAAATGGAGCTTCCCCAGTGGGAGCACACTGACCACCAGGAGGAAGCTCCTGCATTGAGTGTCTGCCCCCTCGTGGTCAGTGTGCATCATAAAGACCAGTACATCCTGTGACTAGTAGCTCCTGGTCATTCCAAATTGATCATTAGGGTCAATTTGCATATTACTCTTTTATTATATATGATAATTTTGGGGGCAACAGAAGGTAAACTATTCCAAGAATCCCTCCCTCCACCTCACAACCTGCTACAAATTATAAAAATAATTCATTATGTCCTCAATTTTACTAATGACATGAAACTCCCTGATTATTCAAATGTTAGCTCTGAGAAAGACACATTTAGCTATTGTTTGTCATTAACACTTTGGCATGAGTTAGATGATCAGATTAGATAACTCCAAGAATAGCAATAAGTAGTAAAGTGTTCATGGAAGCAGAGGTGGAGGAAGGAAAGGGATATAGTCTGAGGAGTTCCAGGAGAAGTTGTTTCTCACCCATAATGAAGGTAGCAGGTCCCTGGAATGGAAAGCAAGATAAAGGTAAGTGAGAAGGTTTTCTCAGTGTGTGAAGGGAATAAAAGAATGTAGGGGAGGGAATTGAGAGGTGAAAAAAGTGCCAAGTCAAAATTCTATTGGAGAAATTCACAGTTTTTAAGATGTATACATCTGAAAAACTAGAAAGAAAATCAAAGACTACCTTAACAACATAAATTATTGGCTTCCAAATACAATCTAAGTACAATTTAAAGGTTTATAAAGAATAAATGTATGATACCATGTGAGACTTGTACAAAATTTCTCTGGCTAATTTATGCTCTCACAACTATATTCTCAGATTGTAAAACTATATGTGTGTTCTTTTTTCAGGACCATTTGAAATTACTCAGGAGAGAACATAAATTCTTCATTGTGTTGATTTAAATTTGACAAAGATTTGTGTTCTTAATGAATTAATTTAGATAATCAAATAAGTAGTATTATTTAATCCACTTTCTCTAGGAAAAACAATTTATTACTGTGCTGTTACTGTTTAATGGCTCCAAGCTGAATATTACCATCCTGAATTTATACTACAAATAGAAAATGTGGCATATCTCTGAATTTAGGGTACTTGTAAGATATTTTAAAAGTTGTACAAAGGTGCATGGGCCTGCTTTAAACAAAAGCCAGTGCAGGTAAATCTTTATATATATATATATATATATATATATATATATATAGAGAGAGAGAGAGAGAGAGAGAGAGAGAGAGAGTCATAAAGTAACTATCTTGTTTATGAATGAACTTGTACTATTTTTAATTAAATATTAATCTCCAATTTATTTTGGAAAGTCAAATACCACATTTTTAGATTACTTCCAATTTGTGGGGTGGGGGCAGTATCTCAAATGTACGAAAGCAATATCAACTTGTGCATTGAGGATCCAGAATCAAACTATAGGTTACCCAGTAATTACAGATGAAAATTGTCAGTATCTGGGTCACTTGGGACATAGCCTTGCTGAATTCTAACTGACAAACCAGTCTAACATACTTCCTTTTGGCACACAGCATCTCATGATTTCCAATTTTGATTAAAAGGTCTGTTCTCTGCCTTTGGACCTGCTCAAATGAAGATAAGTAGCTAGTTCAGTTGTTAGTTATAATGTCTGTTAGCAAATCTAGGAGACAGATGCATATGTGGAAGGGAGAGTAAGGAGAGGAGTAGTGGTAGAGCAGGGAATAGGTGATAGTCCTAAGTGGACTCAGTCTTCTCAAATCCTTTATAAGTACATAACCACATTTACAATGATAAGCAAAGCACATTAGCTAAATTAATTACAGACAGAAAATTATAATGGAAAAATACATTAAGGCAATAGTCTAGTTATCAAACACAACATTATATCAAGGATTTAGCCACTCCATCATTAGGTATACATAGTGCCTAGCACAATGGGTGGTATCTAAGACCTTTTAATGAGTGATAGTTGGGTGAATAATGGATAGTCTACCCAGAAGAGGTAGACCTTCAATAGGATAATGTAAATGGCATAGAATTAAACAGATTCTGAAGTGCAGGGTGGATCCAGTGTACACCATGAGCAAATGCTATGAGATAATGCTGAGTATGAAAGCATAGCTTCTAAAGAAGAGTAAAAAAATGAGAATGCCCACAAAGAAGAGAGATGAAAAGAGAATACAAGAGTGTACCTGTTTGTATCAGAAATATCAGGGTAAAATGTTTTAAACAGACTTTTGTTTAAAAGAAGACAGAAGTGATCATTGATAAATTAGCCATTAGTAGCTTAATTCTTTATGACTGATTTTTGTTGGTTAATGGTCTAAGACAAAACTCAGGGTGGTTAAGGCACTAAAAATCTAGCACTGACTTGCAATAATGACCATTTTTGGGGGGGGGAAGGGGAATACACATTTTAAACCATAACAAATGATTTAAAATAGCAGTTGTGACAGCTGTGTTGAAAAAATCCATCATTATGAGGCAGTTATTACTATGTTTTCACCAGAAAGAATACAAGACAGTTGTTGACTGCCTTGTAATTTTGATTAGGTTAAAAACTGATTTTTAATTATGCAATTAAGGAAACTGTTGTGGAAAGACTGTGGATCATCAGCAGTTTCTACATAGTCCTAGTTATTTGCTTTGCCATCTGTTGGCAAAGCTAAACCACATAATTCCCAGGGCATTATTTCTTCATTTTCAATTGTATTTTGTGGTTAAAGGATGCCACAAGGTACGTACTACACACATGTCCATTTGGAAACCTTGTTTTTCATTAACAGTTTTGTTCTTCTACTCTTTCATTCGGGTCCCAGATTTCTCCTCACAAACAACCAAGTGCTACTTCAAGGTCACCAAGATTGCAGCCAAAGACAGCACTCAGGAGTACTTTGTGCTATGTTGTTAGGGGATGAGATATAGTATAGCTAGTAGTAGAGTTTTTGTCAGTATTGTGTCTATCCAGAAAAACAAAGACATGGTAATGGAGAAGACTTCAAAGCTTAGAAAGTCTATATTTCTTACTCTAAGCAGTGCCTTTTCTGAACTAGTGCTTGATATGGGAAGTAATAATTGTTTGGTTCTTATTCAGAAGTATTTTAATTGCTTCCATTTTTAGACTTCATCACCAACAACAAATTCAACAACACCAAAGAGATAAATGGATCAGAGCAGTGAGGATTTAGAGGTGTGGCTGAGATGGGAGAGAACCTAGCACTGACTAGTAATAGTGGTGGGTGGGTAGAGTTGGGCATATATTGCAACATGTCAATTAATCACCCTCCATATTACACTTTATAAGTCAGGAAAATTTACTTACTTATAAAGATTGCCAAAGAAAGAGATGCAACCTGTTTGAGAAGGTCCTTAAAAGAACTCTACAAACTCCAATTTTAAATTTGTTTTAAAAAGTTTAAAAAGTTTGTAAAGTACTATTTAATAACTGACAAGATTATTAAGAAACATGTTTTATATAACTCCCACAAAGTACAATAAAGTACGAGGCCCAAATCTTTGTATTTGATTGAGGGTTAATAGTCATTTGGCTGCCAAATGGTATTAAAGAGGTTTTCTGATTTGATATATGCATAAGAATTATCATTACAAAGATTTTTGGTCAATTTATTTCAACTAAAAAAAATAAGTTCACTCATTACTCTCACCCCCCCAACTCTCACATCTGATAATCACTAATCTATTTGTATGAGCTCATATCTATCTATCATCTATCTATCTATCGATCTATCTATCTATCCATCCACCCATTTGTTCATCCACATATTCCACATATATCATATGATATGTGTCTTTGTTTGACATATTTCACTTAGCATAATGCTATTCAGGTTCACTAATGTCACAAATGGCAAATTTTTATTCTTTTTTTTATGGCTGAGTAGTATTTGATGAGGGTGCACATACCCCTTCAAATTAATGGTTTCATTTCTTTGGGTGAATACCAGAAAATTGAATTGGTGGATCATATGGTAGTTTTATTTTTAACTTTTTAAAGAACATCCATACTGTTCTCCATAATGGCTGTACCGATTTAGATTCCCACTAACACTTTTCAGGTTTTCCCTTTTATCAACATCCTCACCAACACTTGCTATTTCTTGTTTTTCTGATAATAGCTACTACAACAGGTATGAGGTGATATCTCATTGTGGCTTTAATTTGTATTTCCCTGGTGATTAACAATATAGAATATCTTTTCATATGCATCTTTTCCATATGTGTGCCTTCTTTGTAAAAATGAGTATTCAGATCTCATTTTTAATCAGATTATTTTATTATTGAGTTTTTTAATATATACCCCTTCTCAAATACATTATTTCAAATATTTTTGCATTTAGTAGGTTACATTTCTACTTTAGCTTCTTTTTTCTTTTCAAAAGCTTTTTTATTTTGACATATTCCCACTTTTTATTTATGATTTTGTTGCCTTTATTTTTTGGTATCAGATTCAAAATTTTATCACTAAGGCTACTACCAAAGAGTTTACCTTATATATTTTCTTCTAGGAATTTTACTACTTTAGGTCTTACACTTGGGTCTTTAATCCATTTTGAGTTAATTTTTGTGTATGATGTAACAGTCCAGTTTCACTCTTTCGCATGCAGTTGTCCAATTTTTCTAATACTAATTATTAAAGTTATTGTCCTTTCTCATTGTATATTCTTGGCTCATTTGTTGTACATTAATTTGCCATATGCGCATGGGTTTATTTCTTGGCTTTCTATTCTTTAAATTTATATATGTGTGTTTAAATTACTACAGCTTTGTAATATAGTTTACAATCAGGGAGTGTGGTGTTCCTTGCTTTGTTTTTATTCCTCAAGATTGCTTTGGATATTTGGGTTCTTTTACAGTTCCATACAAAATGTTGAACTATTTTTTTTATTTCTATGAAAAATGCCATTGGAATTTTGATAGGGATTGCACAGAATGTGTATATTGATTTTATTAGTATGGACATTTTAGCAATATTAGTTCTTCTATGAGCATGAAGTATCTTTCCATTTATATCTGCATTCTTCAAATTCTTTCTTTAAGTTTTGAGTGTATAGGTTTTTCATCTCTTAAATTTATTTGTAGGTATTTTATTATTTTTGATGCAATTATAATGGGATTAACTTCCTCATTTCTTGTTCTGATAGTTCAATATTAGTGTACAGAAATACAAAATATATTTCATAAGTTTACTAAAAATTTTATTACTTCTAACAGTCTTTTCATGGTGTTTTTAGAGTTTTCTATATTATAGTTTCATGTTATCTGCAAATGCTAACATTTTACTTCTTCCTTTCCAATCTGAATGCCTTTCATTTCTTTTTATTGCCTAATTTCTCTGGCTAGGACTTCCAATGTGATGTTGAATAAAAGTGGTGAGCATTGGCATTCTTGTCTTTTTCCAGATCTAAGAGAATAAGCTTTCAGTTTTTTTGCCATTAAGTATGATAACTGCAGACTTGTCACATGTGGCCTTATTATTTCACAGTATGTACCCTTTACCCCCACTTTGATTAAATTTTTTAAGAATCATAAATGAATGTTGAATTTTGTCAAAAGCTTTTTCTGCATGTATTGAGATGATCATATGGTCTTTATCCTTCATTTTGTTACTGTGATGTTATCACATTGTCTAATTTGCGGATATTGAACCATCCTTGCATTGTAACAAACATTGTATATATTTTACTTGATAATGGTTAATTACCCTTTAATCTTTTAAAAATGTTTTTATTGATTTTTAAAGAGAGAGAAAGGAAGAAAGAATAGAGGAGAGGAGAGGAGAGGAGAGGAGAGGAGAGGAGAGGAGAGGAGAGGAGAGGAGAGGAGAGAGGAGAGATCAGATAACAATGTGTGAGAGAAACATCAATTGGTTGCCTCCTGTACTCACCCCAACTGGGACCAAACACATAACTTGGGCATGTTCCCTGAAAGCTATCTTTTGGCACACATGATAATACCCAACCAACTGAGCAACACTGGCTAGGGCAATGACCGTTTAATGTTTTCTTGAATTTGGTTTACTAATATTTTCTTGAGGAAGTTTGTATCTATGTTGATCAGAGGTATTGGCCTATAAGTTTCTATTCCTGTGGTATCATTGTCTGGTTTTGGTGTCAGGGTAATAATGTTAGCTTCATAATATCATTTTATAAAATTCCTCTTGTCTTCTATTTTCTGGAGAATGTTGAGAAGGATTGGTATTAATTATTAATTTTTCTTTAAATATTTTGTGGAACTCATCAGTGAAGCTATTTGGTCCTGGGCATTTGTTTGTTAGGGGGTTTACTATATCCTATATAATAAAAGCCTAATATGCTAAGTGTCTTGTTTTCTGGCCAGCTATCAACCAATCAAAGCATGATGTGCTAATGATATGCTAAGGCCACTCAACCACTTGCTATGACATGCACTGACCACCAGGGGGAAGATGCTCCAACCAGTAGGTTAGCTTGGTGATGGGGTTTGGGTGAACGGGACTGAGCAAGATGGGCTGGACATGCCCTGGAGCTCTCCCTCAGTTCCTCTTCTGCTGGCCAACTCTCATGATATATTTATAAATATATCATAGTCACCTAAACTTCTTCATACAGTGTTTCCCCGAAAATAAGACATCCTCCGAAAATAAGACCTACTTACAGGCTTCCTCCTAAGTGAAATATAAGGCATACCCCTGAAAATAAGGCACCCAGGATCTGTCACCCAGAATGAAAATTAATTTACCATAAACTGGTCGCTAGGGCCGCCCCGACTGGCGTCTAGCAACCAGTGACATTAAGCGGAGTCCTGACATAGTGCTGTGTGAATGGAAAGAAGTCAGCATGGAAATTTTCTGAAACCTAAACTACAAGAAGTAGTGACGTGGGTGAAGAATTCATGGGAGAAAATCACTGACAGTTGTGTTGCAAATGCACTGCAAGCAGGCTACCTTGACAAGAAGTACTCATTTAAAGACAGTGCTATTGCTAAAGATTTGGTCCACTGATTCTGAAAGAAATGGAGTCACAAGAAATTTTCCAGAAAATTCAGGAATTGAATTGCTATGATGATGTTCCAGAAGATGATGACATGATTGTCATTGAATAAGTGAATAAATTCTTGATACTGTAGAATTCAGTTTGTCTGGTTTGTGTTGACAACTACCATACTACCGTACCGTATACAGGTAATAAATTTCCTTTATTTTCATTTAGCAATAAATGTGTACCGTATTCTTCTTCATGGAAAAATAAGACAGCCCCTGAAAATAAGACCTAGCGCATCTTTGTGAGCAAAAATTAATATAAGACATTGTCTTATTTTCGGGGAAATAGGGTAGAGAACTAAAAGCATTGAGAAAGATAGGTGGTGGGTAAGGAGAATAACTCAACCAAAAGAAGCCGCTTTGCCTCAAAATCTACCCAATCAAAACAGGATTCTCAACTGTCTCAGTTCTATCCACTGAAGTACAAACACAATAGCCTTTAGCCATCAAGTTAATGTAGAGAGGAAGTTGATGCTTTAAAGGGGAAAATCATTATAAATGGAATTTTCTCCATAATTTACATCAGTGGTTAGCAGTTCTCAAAGCTTCCTTAGAAGCACATAATTTTGACTGGGATGAAAACTAAGACTTTGGAAAATGTCAGAAATGAGAAATAAAGGAGGAAAAATAAAAAATAAAGAAGTGGTCAGGAGAGTGAGAGAAGAGACAGGAACTAGAAAAGATTGAGAAAATAGATAAGAAAAAATGGCTTCCACTGAAGATATGTAAATAAAAACAGCTCTCAGGGTCTAGTCAATATTTTAAAGCATAGAAGATTGAAAAAGTAAAAGGCATCTTTTGTCAATATCAATGTGATAACTTCCCACTAACTACCTGGAGTTCTCATTTTCGTCCCTAAATTGACATAGTTACTTCTCCTTGAAATGACCTTAAATTGACATTTGTGGCAGTTCCATGCTCTAGATGTTTACTCCCATAAATCCCTACTTTGTGTCCTCATTTCTTTAGGATTCTGCTCCAGACTTTTCAAAATTAAAGCATTAGCTAATTTTCTCTTACTGTTGTACTGGGAAAGTCTTGTGTAATGACCTTCCATGGCACCAAGGTACTTAAATATGCATTTTAACTGGAGCTGACTCTTATGGAGGACCTTTTTAACTCTCAAGAATTAACTAAGTGGTGGGAATTTCAGCACATTTTAGCTACTATTGTGATGGATTTGCCAATAACAGGCTACTTACATCAAGCCTACAGAAATGAAATCTGAAGTGTGAAAACTACTAACAGGCTGAAAGTTAACCACCTCACTGCATCCCTCACTGTTCTGAGGCAGAAAAAAGTGGGTGGAGGGAGGAGTAGAATATAATCATGTAGAGAATACTGAGCTGAAAACTATAACATGATAAGAGGAGAATGATGCCAATGCACAGAAAAAGAAAAAAAAGATTGTTGCCTCTTTTTTCTGCTCTAATTTCTACCATTAGTCCCCTAGATTAGTAGCATAGCCAAAATTAAGCACCAGGCTACCTTTCCATTCTAGTGATCTTTTCACTCCTTCATACCTTTCACATTTAAGAATTATTGATTCAGCCCAGCCAGTGTGGCCCAGTGGTTGAATGTTGGCCTATGAATCAGGAGGTCATGTTTTGATTCCTGGTCAGGGCATGTGCCTGGGTTGTGGGTTCTATACCCAGAAGGGGTTATGTGGAAGGCAGTTGATGAATGATTCTCTCTCATTTTTGATGTTCTACCTCTCTCTCCCTTTCTTCTCTCTTAAATCAATAAAAATATATTTAAGAAAAAGAATTACTGATTGAATCCCACTCATATGACAGACAGCAGGCAAGACATTATAAAAATCAGTTTATATCAAGAATCTTTTAATGTGGTAATAAAAATAAATAAACTACCTTAATGCAAGATAAAATGTGACAATTTTCATAAGAAGGGGACAAATGAAAAGTTACTAAGCTCTTGAAAATATGGAAAATATTGAAATTATTTCACAACTACAGATCAGAATTCCCCCATATCAGTTAGATTCTATGTATTTGACTATTTTTAAACTCTCTATATATTTGAATTCATATGTAACAGTCACATTTTTAGGTCATAGTTTCTATATGGTCGCATATTGGTTGCAATACTATATATTACTATTAAAATAATAAGCTTCATGTGGGACCCATGATTAAATCCAATCGGGCAAACTGCTAAAATTTGGAAGATATAAAGAAAGCAGCTGTTATAACAGGAGATTGATTTTTTAAATGTTTTAATTTCTATGTATAATGGAAGAAAGACTTTAATGTAAAAGATCTGAGTTAATTCAAAATCAGGTACAAATGCACTGTTGAAATAGTACCTTAACCAGTTAAGTATTTCTCTGACAATGCTTGGACTTATTAAATAATCTAAATGTTTGATGAACTTTATTTATCAGTGTGGGCTTATATAAATCAGGGATGAGAGTCCATATATTAATCCAGAATTAAGCCACTAACTTTAGGGGGCCTATGTATCACCTTAGAAAGTTCAGCTTGGATAATCATCAGACATTTCAAAAATCATATATCCATAGCTGGATTAGGATCAGAATATGGACTCCAGAAAAGACATTTCACTATTGTCTGACTTGGACAAGAGAGCGTGTATAAGACATATCTTTGAGAGTTACTTTGCCTTTTCAAAAAACAAAATATAAATAAATGAACAAACAATTATATTATTCTTCATTAATTTAGCAGAATTTCAATAAGGCCAATCTGAATTGCTTGAAATTGTAATAGGCAATTTTAAAGAATCCAATATTTGTATAAGAATGATTTTTCAATGAATTCATCAATACTATAATATTTTTTCACTATTTTCTACTGCATACAATCCAACAAAAATTAAGTGAATACCAGTTTGCAACTCACTGCACTAGGAAGTATGACTGAAACTCAAATGCTGCCAAAAGACTTGAAAAAATTGTTAACCTAAATAATTAAATAATCTTATGATTGTCTAATATATTAATATCCATAACACTTTTTTCAAATTAGACAACAAGTATTTAAGAATTATTATGCTATGGATTTGCTACTTTTATTTGATATGCATGAGAGGTTCAAAGAGCTCATTTCCCATTTAATCTAAAGTATTATTGGACTGGAAAAATACATAATGAAGTAAATATGTTTGAGTATATATTAAATATTCATTTATCTGTGAATTGTTAACGTATGCATGTATTCAATTTCTAATACAGAGGATTTTTTAAATTAAGGTATTATATGTGTACATAGCTTAACATTGCACCCCCATACATGCCCTCCCTCCCCAGAGTTTTGTGGCTATTGGTTGTACTTATATGCATGAATACCAGTCCTTCCATTGATATCTTATCTCCCCCAGATTTCCCTACCCTCCCCCCCCTCCCACTGTCATTTGACAGTCTACTTGTTGTTTTACTGTTACTATATCTATCTTTCTGTTCAATAGTTTATAATGTTCTTTAATATCCATAAATGAGTGAGGTCATGTGGTATTTCTCTTTCATTGACTGGCTTATTTCACTCAACATGATGCTCTTCAATTCCATCCAGGTTACTGCAAATGATGAGAATTCCTTCTTTTTATGGCAGCATAGTATTCCATTGTGTAGATGTACCATAGTTTTCTGATCCATTCATCTGTTGATGGGTACCTAGGCTGTTTCCAAATCCTAGCTATTGTAAATTGTGCCACTATGAACATAGGGGTGCATATATCCTTTCTGATTGGTCTTTCTAGTTTCTTGGGGTATATTCCTAGTAGTGGGATTACTGGGTCAAATGGGAGTTCCATTTTCGATTTTTTGAGGAAGCTCCATACTGTTCTCCACAGTGGTTGCACCAACCTGCAATCCTACCAGCAGGGTACAATGGTTCCTCTTTCTCTGCAACCTCACCAACATTTGTCATTTGTTGTTTTGTTGATGTTGGCCATTATGACAGGTGTGAGATGGTACCACATTGTTGTTTTGATTTCCATCTCTCGGATAATTAGTGACTTTGAGCATGTTTTCATGTGCCTCTTGGCCTTCCATCTGTCTTCTTCTGAGAGGATTCTATTTAGGTCCATTTCCCATTTTTTAATTGGCTCATTTATTTTCCTTTTATTGAGTTGTATAAGCTGTCTGTAGACGTTGCAGATTAAACCTTTATCAGTGATATCATTTGAAGATATGTTCTCCCATACAGTGGGTTTCCTTGTTGTTTTGTTGATGGTTTCTTTTGATGTAAAAAAGCTTTTTATTTTGATGTAGTCCCATTTGTTCATTTTCTCTTTAGCTTCCATTGCCCTAGGGTTAGTATCAGTGAAGAAGTTCTGTAGACATATGTCTGAGATTTTGCTGTCTGTGGATGTCTCTAGTATTTTAATGGTTTCCCATCTTATGTTTAAATCATGTGTCCATTTTGAGTTTATTTATGTGTATAGTGTAAGTTGGTGATCTAGTTTCATTCTTTTGCATGTATCTGTCCAATTTTCCCAACACCATTTATTTAAGACACTGTCTTGACTCCATTGTATGCTCATGCCACCATTGTCAAATATTAATTGAGCATATTGATTTGGGTTGATATCTGGATTCTCTAATCTATTCCTTTGATCTATATGTCTGCTCTTGTGCCAGTGCAAGGCTGTTTTGAGAAGAGTTGCTTTGTAATACAGCTTGAAATCTGGAATTGAGATCCCTCCTACTTTACTCTTCTTTCTCAAGATTGCTGCTGCTATTCGGGGTCTTTTATTCTTCCAAACGAACTTTTGGAGAGTCCTTTCTAGGTCTGTGAAGTATGTCATTGGTATTTTAATAGGGAGTGCATTAAACTTATAAATTGCTTTGGGAAGTATGGAAATTTTGATGATGTTGATTCTACCAATCATTGAACATGGTATGTTCTTACATCTGTTTACATCTTCCTCTATCTCTTTTTTCAATGTCATGTTGTTTTCAGCATATAGGTATTTTACCTCCTTAGTTAACTTTATTCCTAGGTATCTTAATTTTTTTGGTGCGATGGTAAATGGGATTGCTTTTTTAGTCTCTGTTTCTGAGTTCACTATTGGTGTACAGAAATGCCATCGATTTCTTGGCATTAATTTTGTATCCTGCTATATTGGCAAATTCGTTTATTAAGTCTATTAGTTTTTTGATGGAGTCTTTTGGATTTTTTTTATGTACAATATCATGTCATCTGCAAATAGGGACAACTTCACTTCTTCTTTTCCAATTTTGATGCCTTTTATTTCCTCTTCTTGTCTAGTTGCAATGGCTAGTACTTCCAGTACTATGTCAAACAGAAGTGGTGAGAGTGTGCATCCCAATCTTGTTCCTGTTCTTAGAGGGAATGGTTTTAGTTTTTGCCTATTGAGTATGATGTTTGCTGTGGGTTTATTGTATATAGCTTTTATTATGTTGAGGTATGATCCTTGTACTCCCATCATGTTGAGAGTTTTTATCAGGAAAGGGTGTTGGATTTTATCAAATGCTTTTTCTACATCAATTGATATGACTATGTGATTTTTAACCTTCATTTTGTTTATGTGATGTATCACATTTATTGATTTGCAGATATTGTATATTCCGGGAATAAAACCTACTTGGTCATGGTGTAGGAACTTTCTAATGTTCTGTTGGAGCCGATTTGCTAGAATTTTGTTGAGGATTTTGACATCTATGTTCATGAGAGATATTGGCCTGTAATTCTCTTTCATTGTCTTATCTTTATCAGGTTTTGGTATTAGGGTGATGCTGGCTTCATAGAAGGAGCTTGTAAGGGTTCCATCCTCTTGAATTTTTTGGAATAGTCTGAGGAGGATAGGTTTTAGTTCTTCCTTGAATGTTTCATAAAACTCTTCTATGAAGCCATATGGCCCTGAGCTTTTGTTTGCTGGAATATTTTTGATGACTGCTTCAATTTCTTCCCAAGTCACTGGTCTATTGAGGTTTTTTATTCTTCCTGATTGAGTTTTAGCAGGTTACATATTTTTAGGAATATGTCCATTTCCTCCAGGTTGTCCAGTTTGTTGGAATAGAGTTGTTCGTAGTATTTTGTAAAAATCCTTTGTATCTCAGTGGGGTCTGTTGTTATTTCACCGTTTTCATTTCTTATTTTGTTTATTTGGTTCCTCTCTCTTTGTGTCCTGATTAGTCTGGCTAGAGGTTCATCAATGTTGTTTATTCTTTCAAAGAACCAGCTCTTGTTTTTGTTGACCTTATGTATTGTTTCTTTGGTCTCCATGTCATTTATCTCCACTCTGATTTTTGTTATTTCCCTCCTTCTGCTTACACTAGGCTTTTCTTGTAGCTCTTTTATTTTAACTCTTTGAGATGTAGAGTTAGATAATTTATTACCATTTTTTCTTGTCTTTTACAATAGGCTTGCAGAGATATGAACTTCCCTCTCAAGACTGCTTTTGCTGTGTCCCATAGATTTTGGATTGTTGTGATTTCATTGTCATTTGTTGCCATGATGTTTTTAATTTCTTCCTTGATTACCGTGGTAACCCAGTCCTTGTATAATAGCATGCTATTCAGTCTCCATGTCTTTGATTTCCTTGGATTATTTTTATTGTAGTTGATTTCCAATTTTATGCCACTATGATCTGAGAAGATGCTTGATATGATTTCTATCTTCTTGAATTTGAAGAGACTTTGCCTATGTCCCAAAATGTGGTCTATCTTTGAAAATGACCCATGTGCACTTGAGAAGAATATGTTTTCTGTTGCTTTTGGGTCAAATGTTCTGAAGATGTCGATTATTTCCATCTGGTCTAGTGTGTCATCTATCGTTGAGGTTTCTTTGCTGATTTTTTGTTTAGATGATTTGTCCAAAGGTGACAGTGGGGTATCAAAATCTCCTACTATGATTGTATTGCTATTAATCTCTCCCTTAATGTCTTCCAGCAGTATTTTTTATGTATTGGGTGCTCCTCTATTGGGTGTATATATGTTTACCAGGGTTATTTCTTCTTGTTGTATTGCTCCCCTTAGTATTATGAAGTGGCCTTCATTGTCTCTTGTTATGTCTTTCACTTTGAGATCTAATTTGTCAGATATAAGTATTGCTACCCCAGCTTTTTTTTTTTTTCATTTCCGTTTGCCTAGAAAACCTTTTTCCATCCCTTCACCCTCAGTCTGTGAATGTCTTTTTTTCTGAAGTGGGTTTCTTGTAGACAGCAGATATATGGGTCTTGCTTTCTTATCCCATCTGTTACCCTATGTCTTTTGATTGGTGCATTTAAACCATTTACATTTAAAGTAATTATTGATAGGTCGGTATTTGATGCCATTTTTATTCTATCCCCCTGTGTTCCTTCTTCGCTTCCTATTTTTTTTTTTTTAAAGTAGACCCTTTAGCATTTCTTACATTGCTGGTTTGGTGGAGATAAATTCCTTTAGTCTGTTTCTGTCAGTGAAGCTCCTGATTACACCTTCAATTTTTATTGACAGCCTTGCAGGGTACAGTATTCTTGGGTTCAGACCCTTCCTTTGCATGACTTTGTATATGTCATCCCATCCCCTTCTGGCCTGATGAGTTTCTGTTGAGAAATCAGTTGCTAGTCTGATGAGGGTTCCTTTATATGTAACTTTCTGTCTCTCTCTGGCTGCTTTTAACATTCTGGTTTTGTCAATGTTTTTTGCCAGTTTAATTATGATGTGTCTGGGTGTTGATCTTTGGGGGTTCATTTTGTTGGGGACTCTTCGAGCATCTTGGATTTGTGTCGGTTTTTTCTTCTCTATCTCAGGAAAGGTTTCTGTCATTATTTCTTGAAATACTTTTTCCATATCTATCTCAGTTTCCTTTCCTTCTGGGACCCCTATTATTCTAATATTGTTTTGTTTTTTATTTTCCCAAAGCTCCCATAGGCTCTCCTCCTGTTTTTTGATTTTTTTTTCTAGCAGCTGCTCTAATTGGGTATTTTTTTCCATCTTGTCTTCTAGCTTACTGATGCAGTCCTCCGCTTCTTCTAGTCTACTCTTGTTGCTTTCTATTGAGTTATTCATAGAAGTGATGTCATTTTTCATTTCTTCTTGGGTCACCTTCATTTCCTTTTGGTTCTTCTTCAGATCCTGTTGGTTCTTCATTTCCTCTTGGGTCTTACTCATATTGTCAAATTTGTCTTCCATTATTTTCAGCCATCTCATGATCATTACTCTGAATTCTTGCTCTGGTAGGTTGCTTGCCTCTAAATCGTTACTTCCTTTTCTGGTGATGTCTGATTTTCTTTCATAGGTGGGTTGTTTCTTAGGCTCCCCATGATCTCTCTTTTCAGGATGTCTGGTTATGTAGTTCTCTCTCTCCGGATCTCCATGAAATCTGACCTTTTCCCCTTGGGGTGGAGTGCTCCTTTGAGTCCAAGTGTTCATGCTGATTGTGGTCAGCGTTTTGTGGCTCGCAGCCGATTGGTGGTCTTTGCGGCTGTGGATTTTCAGGCCTCTGACACAAACCTCTTCCCGTCAAAATCGTTACAGAGGGTTTTTGACATAATTTTGTTATTTTTTTAAACTTGATCTCTATAATTCTGATACATGTGTCAAATTCTTCCATTGTGATTATGGATAGAGCAATATGTCCTTGTAATTATGTCACTCACTTTTAGGGTGTTTTTATGTGCATGTGTATAGAAGTTCCAAGTAAAAAAATTCACTTGGCACTTCAAAACACAAATTAAAAGGTATCATGAAAAACCTGCTGACTTTTTCTTTTTTTAATATATTTTATTGACTTTCCACAGAGAAGAAGGGAGAGGGATAGAGAGCTAGAAACATCCATGAGAGAGAAACATTGACCAGTTGCCTCATGCACACCCCCTACTGGGGATGTGCCCACAACCCATGTACATGCCCTTGACCGGAATCGAACCTGGGACCTTTCAGTCCACAGACTGGCGCTCTATCCACTGAGCCAAACTAGTTTTGGCTATCTGCTGACTTTTATTGCTTATTTTGTTTGTTTCAAGTGCCTGACAAATTTTTGAGAGGTATGACAGAGTTATGCCCAGGCCATGCAGTGTTCCTTAGCCCAGACTTTGAAAACATGGAAGCATTGAACAGGCTGTGGAATCTCTGAGGGAGATGGGGGAGGGTACTGAGAGTAGGAAGAGATCAACCAAAGAAATTGTATGCATAACCCATTGACACAGACAATGGGGTGGTGAAGGCCTGGGGTGCGGGGCGGGGCACACTGGAAGAGATCAATGAGGCGAAAAGGGATTATTTTCCACAATAAAGATGTAATCAGAAAAATAACTGATAACATAAAAAAAAATTGCCTGGAAACGGTTTTTCACCAAATTGACCGTCAGATGGTTGTGTTGGAAAAATATACATGAGGAAAAGATTATCTTTCTATAGCAATGTCTGCAGGCTGTCAGACCAATGACATATTTTTCCTTAATAAGTCTTCAACATATATAGAAATACCAGTAGAGCTAGAGGGCTGCAAAGAAAGGTTGCAATTATGGTTTATTTTTTCTTCTATATTCCAATGTTATTTATTAATGCACAAAATCTTATTCCTTAAAGGACCAAGTTACAATATTTATTTAAACAATAGCTTCAACAGCATTCACCATTTATGTGGGTTTAAATGTTAGTTGCACTGATTAACAGTTGCAGAGTTTCTATTCAGTAAGGAAATTATTTAAAAAGAAAAGATCCTACTATCTCTCTAAGCCTACATCTTTGATTTCACAAAATTAAAGCAACCCAGTTTCAAGGGTCTTCACTGATTTTGTGGTCATGAGTCAGTCAGTGAAGTGACTAAGGTCTTGCTCTTATTCATCATACATTATACATTTATTTAATTGTGAACTCTGAGAAGTCAAAATATTCCAATATCTTTATGACCTCCTTAAGGAAGACACTGTACCTGTAAAATCTAGTAGTTTTTGGTGGAGTCATTAGGGTTTCCTATGTATAATATCATGTCATCTGTGAATAATGAAGTTTTACTTCCTTCTTTCTAATTCAGACACCTTTTATGTTTGCTTCTGGTCTGATCACTATGGCTAGCACTTCCAGTACTATGTTGAATAAGAGTAATGAAAGCATACATCCCTGTCTTCTTTCTGTTCTTGGGGGAAATTATTTTAGTTTTTACACATTGAGTATGATGTTGGAGAAAGGATATATGGCCTTTATTATGATCCCTACTTGGCTGAGAGTTTTTATAAAAAAATGGGTGTTGGATCTTGTTGAATGCTTTTTCAGCATCTATCTATATGATCATGTAATTTTTGTCTTTCAGTTTGTTTATGTGATCCACTTATTGGTTTGTGGATATTATATCAACCTTGCATTGCTAGAATAAATCCTACTTGGTCATGGTGTATGATATTTTTAATATATTGTTGTATCCAGTTTGCTAATATTTGTAAAGATTTTGCATCTATGTTCATAAGGGATATTGACCTGTAATTATTCTCTTTCTTTGAAGTGTCTTTATCTAGTTTTGGAATTCGGATAATACTGGCCTCATAAAAAGAGCTTGGAAGTGTTCCTTCCTCTTGGAGTTTTTTTGGAATAGTTTGAGGAAGCTAGGCATTAGTTCTTCCAATGTTTGGTAAAATTACCCTGTGAAGCTGTCCAGACCACGGCTTTTGTTTGCTGGGAGGTTTATTATCATTATTATTATTATTATTATTATTGCTTCAATTTCATCAGTTATTTTTTGCCTATTCAGGTTTTCTGACTCTTTCTGATTCAGTTTTGGAAGATTATATTTTCTATAAATTTGTCCATTTCATCCACATATTCCAACTTTTTGCCATAAAGCTGTTCATAGTATTTTCGTACAATACTTTGTATTTATGTGGTATCATTTGTAACTTCACTGCTTTAGTTTCTGATTTTATTTATTTGGGTCCTCTCATTTTGTCTCTTCATTAGCTGAAGGTTTTCAATCTTGTTTATCTTTTCAAAGAACTAACTCTTGGTTTCATTCATCTTTTGTATTGTTTTTATAATCTCTATACCATTTATTTATTTTCTAAACTTTATTATAATTTTCTTCCTTTTACTCACTCTGTGTTTTTTAATGTTGTTCTCTTTCTAATTCTTTAAGTTGCAGGATTAAATAGATTATTATTATTATTATTATTATTGTTATTATTATTATTTGAGGCAGGCCTGTAGTGCTATGAAGTTCCCCTTCAACTGTTTTTGCTGTGTCCTGGCAATTTTGGGTTGTGTGTTCATTTTCATTTGTTTCCAGAAGATTTTTTATTCCTTTCTTGATCTCATTGTTAACCCATTCATTGTTTAATAACATACTTTTTAGCCTCCAGGTGTCTGAATGTTTTTGAGAGTTTTTTACTGTAGTTGATTTTTGTTTAATCCATTGTGATCTGAGAAAATGCTTTTTATGACTTCAATTTTCCTGACCTTGTAAAGACTTGTTTTGTGTCCTAACATGTGGTTGATCTTTGAAAATGTCCCATGTGCAGATGGAAAGAATGCATCTTCTGTAGCTTTGGGGTGAGCTGTTCTATAAATGTCAATTAAATCTATCTGCTCCAGTATGCCATTTAGAGTTACTGTTCACTGTTGCTTTATTGCTTTTTTTTGTCTGGAAGATCTATCTAGTGAAGTCAGAGGGGTATTAAAATCCCCTACTATGACTCTATACCTATCAATCTCTCCCTTAAAATCCTTTAGACATTTAAAAATATATTTAGGTGTCCCTATATTATTTGCATATAGCATGTTTATCAGGGTCATATCATCTTGTTGGACTGTTTCCTTTAGTATTATGTAGTGACCTTTATTGTCACTTGTGATGACCTTCATTATGAACTATATTTTGTCAGATATGAGTTTTGCTACCCCAGTTATTTTTCATTTCCATTTTCATGGATTTTTTCCCCATCCCTTCACTCTCATTCTGTGTGAATCTTTTGTTCTGAGTTGGGTCTCCTGTAGATTGCATATATTTGGATCATATCCTACATCTTTTTATTGTAACATTTAATTCATTCACATTTAAGGTTTTCATTGATAGGTACTTATTTATTGTCATTTTAATTTTTTATACCCATATTTCTCTCTATATATTTCTTCTTATTATTACAGCAGTCCCTTTAGAATTTCTTGCAGTGCTGGTTTGGCTGTGATAAACTCCTTTAGCCTTTTGTTTGTTTGTCTGTTTGTTGGTTTAGGAAGCTATTTTAACATCTATTTTGAATGATATAGTAATCTTGGTTTCACATACTTGATTTTCATTACATTGAATACTTTGTGCCATTCCTTTAGAGTTTCTGATGAAAATTCTGGTGAAAGCCTTATGGGAACTCCATTGTAGGTAACAAATTGCTATTCTCTTGCTGCCTTTAAGATTCTCTTTGTCTTTAATTTTTGGCATTTTAATTACAATGAGTCTGTGTATGGTCCTCTTTGGCTTCTCCTTGCTTGAGACTCTCTGTGCCTTATGAACTTGAATGAATTTTTCCTTTACCAGGTTAACAAAATTTTCTGTCATTATTTCTTCAAACAGGTTCTATATCCATTACTCAGTTTCTTCCCCTTTTGGCACATCTATTATGCAAATTTTGTATGTTTCATCTTGTTCCATAGCTCTCTTAAGTTTCCCTCCTATTTTTAAAAATTATTTTCTCTTTATGGTTTTCTGATTGAGGCATTTCATATAACGTCTTCTAATTCACTAATGCAATCCTCCATTTTTTCAAGTCTCCTGTGTATTTCATCCGATGTGTTTTTTTTATTGCTATGTCATTCTTTATTTCTGAGTGTTCTTTTTTCATTGTTACTATACCTTGTCTCATGCTGTTGAGCATCCTTTTCATCATTATTGTGGAATTTGACAAATTTCTTTATTTCATTTAGCTCTTCTTCTGGAGAATGCTCTTATTCTTTCATTTGGGACTTATTTTTTTGTCTCCCCATTTTGGCTGCCTTTTAGGGTTTGTATCTATGTATTAGGTACATCTGCTATGGCTTCAAATATCTAGTACAAGACAATGTCAGGTGCTGTTTGTGACTGGCACTGAGTAACCTGTTTGGAGCTATCAGTAATCCACAGTTTGTGGTTGCCTCTGCTATTTCAGGGTGCCTTTGAAAGAACCAAGATGTGAACCAAAGGTATTTTTCTCAGTTCAGGTGCTCTGGGCTGGGGAGCCCATCTTGGGGTTTATACCCCAGAGTTCTCAGAAACTATCACAGCTGCTATATCCCTCTGGGACTTCAGCTGCTGTCTGTTGGAGCCAGCCCAGCCCTATCAGGCCTCCACACTTCCTACCAGGTTATGACTTGTGGTCTCCACTTTCTGCCCTTGGTTGCCAGGGTTTTTCCAGATAGTCTTCAGCTGGTTACTCAGGATGTTTGATTCTGGGAGTGTGTTGATGCAGCTTCCACTTACCACCCTCTTGCCACTTTGGAATCAAAGCTTATTCTGGAGGCCAGCTGAGCAAGTTTGGAATCTGTTGGGAAGTATGCCAGGAAGAACAGTCTGAATAGCTCTGGAATGGGTTGAAACTGCTGTTCAACCGGAAGAATTTTTTTCTATTTCTCTTTATTTTGGATATGAATGGCAACTTTCTTTTTATTCTTATTTTTAAGTACCAAATGATTATATTTAATTTGTATAGGATAATAATCTGGCTTCTTTCCCCTTTGTAATTTAAGTGGCTAACCAGTAAGAAATTTTTTTTTCATTTAAGAGATGGCAGTCAATATTCAAAACTTGCTATTGAGTAATCAATTTCCCAGTTTTACATCATAATCTTATATAATAAAGAGGTAATATGCAAATAGAACATCACTCCAACACACAAGATGGCCACCTCCATGTAGTCAAAGATGACTGGCAAGGGAGAGCATTTATGGGCAATCAGGCCTGCAGGGGAGGGCAGTTGGGGGCAACTAGACCTGCAAGGGAGGTCAGTTAGATGGGGCAGGGAAGTTGGGGGCAACCAGGCTGACAGGGTAGGATAGTTAGGGGCAACCAAGCTATCAGGGGAGGGCACTTAGGGGTGCTAGGCCACCAGGGGAGGGCAGTTAGGGGCAATCAGGGCGGCAGTGGAAGGCAGTTAGGGAAAACCAGGCTGGCAAGGGAGGGAAGTTAGGGGTAACTGTGACAGCAGGGGAGGGCAGTTGGGGACAAACAGGCCTAAAGGGTAGGGCAGTTGGGGGTGACCAGGCACGCAAGGGAGGACAGTATGGTGACGAGGCTGGCAGGGGAGGGAAGTTAGAGGTAATAGGGCCAGCAGGGGAGCAGTTAAGCATTGATCAGGCTGGCAGGGGAGTAGTTAGGGGGTTATCAGGCTGGCAGGCATAATGGTTAGGGGTAATGAGGGAGGCAGGCAGGTAGGCAAGCGGTTGGGAGCCAGCAGTCCTGGATTGTGAAAGGGTGTAGGCTGGGCTGAGGGACACCCCCCCGACCATGCATGAATTTCATGCACCGGGCTTTTAGTATAGAATAATTTACTGTAACAAAGACCCAAGAATAATTATGTTTTAAGTTAGAAAGCAGTCATTTTTGTTTCCTTGATTTAAAAAAAAATTGTTTTAGTAACTATTTTACAGCAAGTAAGCACAGTTAGTATAGTTTGTGCCTTATCTAAAACTGTCTCATATCTATCACTGAAATTCAAATATCTAAATTAAATCCATGGAAGGTATTATAAAAACTTTGATAATTATATGAAAATTATAAGCCCTAGCTGGTTTTGCTCAGTGGATAGAGCTTCAGACTGTGGACTGAAGGGTTCTTGGTTCCATTCTGGACAAGGGCATATGGCTCAGGTTGCAGGCTCTAACTCCAGTAGGGGGCACACAGGAGGCAGCCAATCAATGATTCTTTCTCATCACTGATGTTTCTATCTCTCTCTGCCTCTCCCTTCTTCTCTGAAATCAATAAAAATATATTTTAAGAAAAAGAAAATAAACCATTGCATTTATATTTAAGGTAAATTGATTGTTGAAAAGAGTAGCAAGGCAATTATTGACAAGTAATCATTATGTTTTATTAATCCTACTAGGACAAAAAGCAAAATAATTAAATTAACCCCCTACCTCACACCAAATACAAAATATTAAATGGACCAGCTACCTAAATGTAAGAGCTGTACTTGTAAAACTTCTAGAAGTAAATGGATTTTTTGAACAGCTAACATTAAACTGTATATGGAGAACCCTAAATATTCCATCCAAAAATCCCACTAAGACTAATAAATGAATTCAGTAAAGTAGAAGAATACAAAGTAAATATCCAGAAATCAGAAGCACTTTTATGCATCAATAATGAACTATCAAAAAATGAACTAAGAAAAAAAACCCACCCATGATTTCTTCAAAACTAAAAAATAAAATACAAATGAATAAATTTAAACAAGGGGATAAAAGACTTGTACACAGAAAATTATAAGACACTGAAGAAAGAAATTGATGAAGATGCAAATAAGTGGAACCATATTCTTTGTTTATGGATATGAAGACTTTACGTCATTAAAATGTCCATACTAGTAAAATAAATCTATAAACTCAATACAATCTCTATCAAGATACCAATGGCATATTTCACAGAACCAGAACAAATAGTCCAAAATTTTATGTGGAACCACAAAAGACCCCAAATATCAACAGCAATCATGAGAAATAAGAACAAAGTTGGAGTAACAAAGTTGTGTGTGTGTGTGTGTGTGTGTGTGTGTGTGTGTGAGAGAGAGAGAGAGAGAGAGAGAGAGAGAGAGAGAGAGAGGAGTGTTGGTAAGGATAGAAATAAATCAGAACTTTTTTATACTGTAAATGAGTTTGTAAAATTATACAGCCCCTTTGAAAAAGTTTTCTGGTTCCTAAGAAAGTCACCAATAGTTACTATATGACCCAACAATTTCATCCCAAGATGTACACACAATAGGATTGAAGACAAATCCATGAAAAAACGTGTACATGTATAATAATATCAACATTATTAATAATAGCAAAAAAACTTGAAATAACCCAAATGTCTAGCAAAACAGATGAATAAACAAAATGGGTTATATCCATATAATGGAATATTATTTGGGAATAAGAAATAATGTTGTACTGACTCATACTACAATGTGATGAATCTTAAAAATAGTATGCTTAAGTGAAAATAGCTATTCACAAAAAGTTATGTATTGTATCATTCCATTTATGTGAAATTTTCAAATTCACAAATATTGTGAGACTTACATTTATTGTTGCCAACAGATGGGAAAGTGAGGAATAGGAGATAATTACTAATGGGTATAGTGTATCTTTCATCTGTAATAAAAAAGTGTTCTAGAATCATACAGTGGTCAAGTTTGCACTAATTTGTGGATACATTAAAAGCCATTCAGTTAAATTATACACTTTTAAAAAGTGAATGTTATATGAATTTTAGATCAATACTAGAGTCCCAGTGCACAAAATTCATGTATGGGGTGTGTCCTCCCCACACACTGCCACCACATGGTTCCCCACCTTCCTATCTCCTCCCTCCTCCTCCTTCCCTCACCACCCACAAACTGCCACTGTGTGATTCTTGGACCCCTGCCTCCAACACTCCTCCTTCCCTGGTGTCTGTCACCATTCACTCCCAGTTCCCTGTCCCAGCACAGGGCCCAGCCCTTATCAGGCAATCAGGGCCTGCCAGCTGGGCAAGCTCCTGGGTTGAGCGTCTGCCCTCTGGTGGTTAATGTGTGTCACAGTGACTGGTTGTTCCAGTTGTTCCACTCATTCTGTTGTAATGGTTGCTTAGGCTTTTATATAGACAGAAAGTTCTTATTTAAAAATAAAAATAAGTTAAATAATGATTGTGCAAATGTTAAATATAAATTTCCTATAGCTTTAGCCAGACAATTTAGCATATGAAACAGCTGAATAATAATTACTAATATATTACAAGGACCCATTAATATTTGGACAGTGAAGCAATCTTTGAATTTCAGCTATTTACCATTCCGTAAATATGTGCCTAGCTATTAAACAAGTTGCTTTACCTCTCTGAAACTAGTTTTCTTCATCTGTGAAATAGGGATGATAATTCATTTTTTCAGAGAAAATGAAAATAAATAATATACATGAAAGGAGTACCACAGTTCCTGACACACATTAAGGACACACACACACACACACACACACACACACACACACACACCAGAACAAATTAATTTAATAAAAGGTGCTGGTATTGAACTTCTAAAACAAATTAAGTCAAGGACTTCATCTCTTCATCTCCAAGAGGTCCAGGGTCAACCAGGCTATTAAAAATTACCATTAGCCAGTTTTATTATTCTTTCCAAGTATGTGGCATGGGATCCCCACCTACCCATTTTCTGCACCCTCCCACCCTCACAGTCCCCCATATGATTATGAAAACATCAAATCAAATAGTACAAAGAATTCTACTTATGCACATCCCTGTTGAGTGAACACTGTAAAGCTGTTATAACTCACTGTAGATACATGTAACACATCTTTCAAAAGTATTTTTATAGAAGCCTAGCTTCCATGCACTCTGTTGAGGAACACATTCCAATGTATTTCTGATACACGTGCATACTCCTCAGTTGCCAATTTTCTTGAGATTCAAATCATATTTCAGCTTAACCACATTTTCCTTGGTTAAGAGCTCTAAATTGATGCTGGTACCGATTATATATAATTATTTGGCAAGTCACTGACATAATAGTACTCTAATTTATCACTGGAGAGTCTTATATGGTATGTTCCATTTATAGATACTCTTTATGGGATGAATACAACTAAGTTCAACAAGAGAATATGGCTTGCCTTAGCTCCTATTGTTTCTTGTTCACTATCATGTAATTAAGTTTCTATTTTATGTAGGTCTAATTGTGCTTAAAATGAAAAGCCATGTCTCCACAACATAATCAGGCTATATTACAGCACATATCAATATATCTCAATGAATTATTTTTTATATTCTAATACTGATTTAATCAAAGACATGGGTTTTTCTTATTTCTTCAATTGAAATATATCTATTTGAGCAAGCAATTAGAAGAAAGCAAGACAATTAAATATTTATAAATAGTACCTAAACATCTTAAAAGCAATCCTTACTCTTTTAGGATGAATATAATTCTCTTACACAAAGAAAAACTGTTCACTAATTCACTTATTCTCTTCCCCCACTAGTTCCAAATAAAAACTATTCTCAGAAATTAAAGAAAGTGAAAACAATCCTAAAAACTATAAAACTCATAATAGCCATTTTTTATGCTGACCAAAATGTCTTGGGTCAAGTAGATTCTGATTTCAGTAACTTGATACATTACTTCAACTCAGGTGGCTCCATCTTGACTCAGACACTGCTATTTAGGCAAACAGATGTTTCTCAAAATTCACATGACATTATCCATTCCACCTGTTTTGTGACAGATGATTTACTTTCTGACACTTAAATCTCCCTAATGTCTCCTTCCACTCTTCCCCCAAGTTAGAGCACCTCAACAGAGGATTTCCTGGGATTAATGAGATTCTAATATAATCCCTTAAATTTATATTACAGACAAAAATAACCCCCAGAAAAGTGTCACAGGGAGAAGGGATATAGCCAATGGAATAGCTGGGCTTGAAATTATGCCTTTGGGAACTCAGTCTCAGTGCTTTTCTATGACCATATAGTTTTATCTATGCATTATTTTGGATATTTATTCATTCATCTATACACATGTCTTTCAAACCCCTCTTTCTAATAACAAAAAGAAATAAATTCAAGATAGCACACATTTTGGGGGAGATTATCTATTTATATAAAAACCCTGGGTGTAACAGGGTAATGACAGAAGTTTGACCAACCAGAAGGAGTTAGTTTTGCAGGGGTCGCCTTAGCAATGGCTGTGCCCTCCCCAAGCTGTTTCCTGCAGCAAAGGTGAGGTTTGAGGCAGAAACTGGCCCTGGGAGCATGGAGGCAATGAGTCCTGGGTTGCCTTGGCAAGGGCTGTGCCCTCCACAAGCTGTCTCTGACAAGGCCTGAGGGAAGAACCCTTGGAGCACCAGAAGCTCCCAAAGGCAGTCAGTCCTGGGTTGCTGAGGCAGAGGCCATGGTCTGGTAGAACTTTGGGTCTGGCCCAACACGGGGCGTGGTCAGCCTTCAAACCAGACCCTGACAGGAGGGAGGAGGGAGCCTCATTCCCCACAGAATCCACTGTTGGATAGCTTGCTGTCAGTGGTCTGCCAGCCAGGAACCACATTCACCTGCACCCTGGACCCTGACAGGAGGGAGGAGGGAGCCCCATTCTTCATGGGATCGAGAAGTGTCCAGCTTGCTGTCAGGGGCCTGCAAACTAGGAATCCTATTCACCTGCATATCTGTATAAGGTTTTAATACATTATATTAGAGGTTGTGGTGGTACTGTTTTGCCGACATCATCTACAGAAATTGCTGCAAATTTACTTCTCAGTGGAAGAATCTTTCATCCCCAATATAAATTACCAATTCCATTAAATGAAACTTCAATTTCTAGACTTGATATAAACAGTGAAGTTGCTATTTGCCCTTTTTCTATAATGCAAGTGTGAGAGATGCAAGTAGTAAAATGTATATGAAAATAATATATAAATTTATTAATAAATAAACAGTAACAAAAGGTTATACCAGAGGCAAGATATAAAAACAATAAAAACATCATATAAAACCAACAAAAACATGATATAAAAACAACAATGATGCAAACAATGACTGATAAAGTGATTAAACTTATTCTAATATCTCCCTGAATACCACATAAAGAGTGAAAACATTTTCAGAGTACTTGACTAATTTCCTTGTAATGAAGAATTTACAACTTCAACTTTAAGGTCACAGATATTACAAGATTTCCTCTAATCAATTCCCTTTCACTGTGCACAAATTTCATGCACTGGGCCACTAGTTAAATTATAATTAACATTAGTAAAATTTACACATTTTGATATACAATGAGTGGCCAGAGTATTATGACCAACCCAACAGTACTTCCTTGGGCCACCTTTTCCCTACAATACTGTAGTGATTCTTCTTACCATTGACTCCATGAGATGTTGAAAGTTTGAGAGGAATCTGACACCATGCCTGATGAACAACACTGTCCAGTTCTGTAAAATTTGATAATTGTGGAACCAGCTGCCTGATGGCTCTTTTAAATTCGTCCTACAAATGCTCAATTGGATTGAGATATGGTGATTGTGGGGCCACATAAGCAAGGTAAAGTCCGTCTCATGTTCTTGAAACCACCCTTGAACAATACAAGCACCATAGCATGGTGCATTGTCTTGTTGGAAGAAGCCATCTCCATTGGGATATGTCATCAACATGATAGGATAAACTTGATCAGCAACAATACTTAGGTATATTGTGCTATTCAGACCTTGTTCCACATGAATTAAAGGGCCCAAATCATGCCAAAAAAACATGCCCCAAATCATAACACTGCCCTCACCAGGTTGAAGGGTTGTACTCATGCATGTGGGGTGCCATGATTTCATGTTGTTTTCATGAAATTCCAACTCTGCCATCTGCATGATGCAACTGGAAATGTAATTCATCAGACCACATGACTTTTTTCAATGCTTCACTGTCCAATCCTTATGTTCCTGTGTGAATTGGAGACATTTTATCTTGGTAACTGCAGACAGCAAAGGTGTCCAAACAGGCCTTCAGCTTCCATGTCCCATATGATGCAGAGTACGGAGAATTTGCCTACAAATGTCAGATGGTCATAATAATCTGGCCACTCAGTGTATATTTCTATAAGGTTTTTTTCTTATGATTTTTTATTTGTTGACAGTATTACAGATATTCTCCACTTCCTATCTTTTGCCCCCTCTCCTCACAAGCCCTACCCCACCCCAACCCCCCCCCATGCTATTGTCTGTGTCCCTGGGTTATGCATATCTTACATAATAAAAGAGTAATATTCATATTAACTATCACTCCACTATACCCATAAGTCATACCCACAAGCCACGCCCACAAGCCAATCAGAGTGAGTATGCAAATAAACCCAACCGAGATGGCTACAGCCACAGAGAGCAGGAGGGAGGGTTGGGTTTCCTAGGAAACAGCGGAAGCCAAGCTTTCCACCTGCCCTGGCTGGCCTAGGCCTCTACTCAAGGCTACAAAGTTTCATTTATAGAAAGTAAACAAATCCAGACAGAAATGGAGGCAGCCATGAGTGAGCAGGATGCTTGGCTCCACTCCAGGCTACAAAATTTCAGTTGTAGAAGGTAAGTAAATTCCAGATATCAGGGCCTCCGCTTGGGTCACCAGGAGGCATGGCCAGCCTGCAAACCACCACAGACCCCTCGCTCAGGCCGCCCTATGCGCCAAGGGAACTCCCACCCTGATCTGGGACACCCTTCAGAACAAACCAGCTGGCCCCCACCCATTCACCAGGCCTCTATCCTATATAATAAAAGAGATGGCAAACCTGATAGCAGTTCTCATTTAGGAATGGGTATTATTGAAATCTCCTGTGAAATAATTTGTAGTGGATCTATAATTGAAGCTACCTTTGGAAATAGTATATCTATAGATAATATTAAAAATAAATCTAGCCCTAACTGGTTTGGCTCAGTGGATAGTATGTTGGCTTGTGGACTGAAAGGTCCCCAGTTTGATTCCAGTCAAGGGGTGATTTTTCTTTTTTATTTCTGGCCTCAGATGCCAAGAAATCCAGGTTTTAGATTATTGGGTAATTATCTTTATTTTACTCTTAACTGGTTTCTGATATCTCATATTCACCTTAACATGGCATATTAACATTATAAATTTCCTCAAATACTCTGTCAAAAGTTGAAGTTGAATTTATTAATTATTTCCATCTTGCTTGCTTGGTAACTGGCTACAAGGTTTAATGTGGAATGTGAACCTATACCAACAACCTTTTGCCTAACTGATATCCCCTAATTTAAGAAGCATATGCTTCTAATAAAATATTACAGAGAGATACTATGATCTATCTATCTATCTATCTATCTATCTATCATCTCTCTCTCTCTCTCTCTCTTTCTCTCTCTCTCTCTCTCTCTCTCTCTCTCTCTCTATATATATATATATATAAATTATCATATTTCTTTAATATATACATTAGAGAAATATGATAATTTATTAATCAGGAAGCCATAATGGGTCGACTGGACAGGAGGAGGTTTCACACGCAGCATTGGGGGCGAGGTGGTAGGGGCCTCCACATGCCTTTGCTGTGGGAGGGCCTGGACAGCAGCCATAGAAGTTGCTTTACGGGCCAGAGAGGGAGGCAGGGCCAGACCAGGAACTCCAGGGTGGGTGTTGCAGCCACTTGACAGCAGACATCAGGGCCTCCATGCTGTAGCTGCAGTGACCTGCAAGCAGGCAAATGTGGCCTGCAGGCAGCACCCAGCAGGGCTCGCTTGGCTGTTGCCATGGTGTGGAGCAGGCAGGCCCCACAGAGAGCAGAGAACCATGGGGAGTGGGCCATAGCCATCAGTGGGACATCCCCTGAGGGCTCTCGTATTGAAGGGGTGCAGGTCAGGCTGAGTACAGGAATTTTGTGCACTGGGCCTCTAATCAGTATATAAAAATCAATAATAATAATGATTACTTATAAAAGAAATGAATTTATCTCAATTTCTTTAATATATTGGTTGTCTCACCATTAAGCTAAGACAAAGATACATTACACTCAAGTAACTAATAACAATGATAAAAATAATTTTCAGAGGTGTTTTCATGTACCAGGTTCTGTTCTAAGAGTTGTCACATATATAATCTCAGTTAATCCTCACTATTATTTTACCAGGTGAATTATTTTATTATACTCATTGTGCAAATGAGAAAATTGAGAAGTCACATGTCCAAGATCACACAGTTCAATTTAGATACTACTATATCTAAAATAAAGTCAGGCCCTTTTATTTCTATAAATGATGCAGAGTTTCCTATTGCTCAAGATCTAGTTAGGGACTAGTGGTCCTGTGGCATTGGTATCCTTACTTGGATATATGTTTTTTTCCTACTTTGCTGAAACTGAAATGGCCTATAAGCACAATAAATATTGAGTTTTTTCTCTACTGCTATTGCATCCAAGAAGATTCCTACATAATGAGCATACACATTGGCAATATCAATGTGATGCTGCAACATTCAAATGTTGTCAGTGCTTAACATTTTATGTACATAAGCAATAACCCTACAATATAATGGACTAAAATGAGATTTTTTATGGCATTCCAGGAGAATTAGTGTTACTTAATTACAGTTTATATACCATTAAAGGTAAGTGGCAAAGGTGAAGAATGATTACAGTCTCAGAACTGGGATTTCTTTTTTTTAAATATATTTTATTGATTTTTTACAGAGAGGAAGAGAGAGGGATAGAGAGTTAGAAACATTGATGAGAGAGAATCATTGATCAGCTGCCTTTTGCACACCCCCTACTGGGGATGTGCCCGCAACCAAGGTACATGCCTTTGACCGGAATCGAACCTGGGGCATTTCAGTCCACAGGCCGACGCTTTATTGGCTGGGGATTTCTTTAAGTACAAGAATTCTAGTAAGAGTAGTTAGATATCTAGGCACTTCCTCAACAGTTTTCTCATACATTTCTTTGTTTTCAAATTTGTTGTAAACAAACAGCATATTTATATATATTTATGTAAGGTTTTGAAATTGTCTAAAAATGTTTATTTTTAATCAAAGAAAGAATGCTTATATGAGAAATGGATTAGTGGAAGCGGCAAAAATGTTACATCTCAATTTTTGGGTTGGTTACATAGAATTTGAAAATGGTAAAAAATATAGGTAAAATTATTTTCCTGGATCAAATGGATTACAGGAAAAATATAACTATTTTTGATAGCTATAGTGACTATTCATCAAATGATCTTTAGTTTATTTATTAAATTTGTTCTTTAATTATATGTATATTAGACTGATATTAAAAAGTGAGGCATGGAAAAAGTGAGGTATGAGTTGATAACTAAACTATATATTTTTATCTTCTACAAAATTGTATTTGTATTATCTACAGTAGTTTAATGGATTTCAAGTTATCTTCTATGTGTCATAGTCACATCACAATTAAAAAAAAATAGTGCCCCCCCCAAAAAAGTGAGGTATGAATATCTACATGTCCCTACTCGCAGTAATTTTCCTTCACCCTTTTGCTTTATAAGTTAAAGATAGGCATTCAGGAATAGTCACCTGAGGAAATGATTAATTGCGTATGGTACAAATGCAGACTCGTCTTCCAGCTTCAGGATATGAGAAGGCTTAGGGAAAATGCTCCCAAAAACTCCATCATGCCAATCTTCTCAATCAGAATATTTTCAATATATCTCTTCCTCCTTCTCTCCTATAATCCCTCTCTTCATAGTATTTATTACAATACTAGAGGTCTGTAGCATGAAATTCATGCATGGGGGATGGGAGTGGGGTGGGTGGGGGGAAGGAAGTCCCCTCAGGCCACCCTGCACCCTCTCCAATCCAGGTCTCCTTGGGGCATATCTGACTGCCGGTTTAAGCCCGAACCCTCTCACAATCCGGGACCACTGGCTCCTAATTACTCACTGTCTGCCTGCCTGATTTCCTCTACCTGCCCCACCCCCTTGTTGGCCTAATAACCTCCAACTGCCCTCTGCCAGTCTGGTCGCCCCTAACTGCCCCCCTTCCAGCCTGGTCACCCCCAACTGACATCCTGTTGGCCTGGTTACCTCTAACCCCCCCCCTGCCAGCTTGGACACCCCTTTATGCTCCCCCCCCAGCCTGGTCACTGCTGACCTGGTTGTTCCTAATGGCCCTACTCCCCTCTGAGAGCCTGGTCACCCCATGCAGCCTGCTGTTTGGTCATTTGGTCGCCCCTCAGTAACACCCTGCCAGATTATTCCCCTTATCAGCCTGCTGCTCTGTCATTTGGTCACCCCTCACTGATCCCTCTGCCTGCCTTGTCACCCCACACAGCCTGTTTGGTCATCCGTTTGGTTGTGATGGTCACTAAGGCATATATAATCACTTATTTCTTCCCTTATTAAGTTATGAAGATACAAATTCACTTTTACTTCCAATTCTAGTTTGTACTTCTCTTAGATTCTGTACTTCCATTTTACTAGTTGGAATTGCTTCTACCATTGAATCAAAACTGTTTTTGTAATCATCGTTATTAAATCAGAATGCAGAGATACCAACTTCAGGCCTTTTACTCTTCTGATCTTGTCAGTTCATCAGCTTATGTATTACCATATGCACAGTTCATGACTGAATCTGTCAGAAAAACAAACAGTATACTTTATCCAGATCATTAGGACAACTCAGTGTTTATGCCTTTTAATTATGATTATATTTTCAAATGTAGATTCTTATGTCATGAAGGGGGTAATTAATATTTACTGAGTACTTCTTAAGTACTAGGCTCTGGATTCTATAAGGTATTTTATCCTTAATGAAAAAACTGGAGTTTACTTAAGTAATTTGAACAAGTTCACATAGAAAGTAGGCAGATATGCACTGACTTCTAAGGTTAAAACCAAGATCTGAGTGATGCCAAAGTTCATGTTTTCTACAATAACTTCCCAAGTTAATTTGGGATTAATTTATTTAAAATAAGACTAAAGACTGAGAGAGGTTGAGAGTTGTTAGGGGGTGGAGAAGAGGCTGGGCTGTGTGTGTGTGTGGAGAGATTGAGCAAAAGAGAAAAAATGGGGGGGGGGAATCATGGACACAAGATTGTGGTGATTGTTGGGAATGGGGTGGGGGATGGACAGGAGTGGAGGAGGGTATGGGGAGGGATAAATGGTGATTGATGGAGACTAGTCATGGGGTGCTAAACACACAAAACAGTGTACAGATGATGTGTTGTAGAATTGTGAACCTGAAATGTGTATAATTTTGTGAACCAGTGCCAAACCAATGAATTCAATAAAAAGAAAAAAAGAAAATAAGAACAAATAGAGTTAATATAACTGAAGATTCCCTTGTAAATATTGAAACCCAACCTTAGCGACAGACGTTTATCACCTGACATATGCACTTATAACGTTATGTACCAGACCATAATGAACCTGGGTTTAGTCAATTGGGTGTAGGCTAAAAGAAATGAAGGTAAAGTGTACCAGACTATAAAAAGTTTGGTGCTGAGGAGAAAATGGCGGCAAAATAGACGTGTTCTGAGCCTTGTTCAGGAGCAGAAAGAAGAAGTAGCTGCAGGTAGCACGGGGAGTGTCTGTAGGCAAGCTAAGGGGCATCTAAACTCCAGGAGAAGGTGAGGGACTGCTGTACAGGGTTCCCCTGACCAAGCAGCCCCCACTGAGGCTGCTGCTGGGTCCCCTTCTGTTGCTATGGGCTTGGAGGGGGAAACCTTGCCATCTTGAAAGGGAAATTGGATATTATAGGAAGCCTTAAAAAACACAACTGCAGCAACCACTGAACAGCTGGTAGCCCCAGAACACTGGTCCCCAATTGGCACAAACACATGGATTCAAAGGAACTCTTCACTGTGCATTTTATTTTCTCTTTATTTTACTTTGGGATTAGTGTTCTACATTCTATTTTCATCTTTCCTTTAGCAACGTTTTACCCTATCTCAACTCCACCTTTATTCCATCACTCTCCTTCTAACCTTTCCTCTTTTGGTATCCTCTTTATCTTACCCTTTCCTGCTTTAGATTTTCCCCTATTCTTTCTGTTTAACCCCTGCTAAAATTTCAACCTACTTATGTATCTAATTTTCAATCCCCTGCTCCAAGTCCATACACACCTCTCTCTTTGCTGTATCAACTATCAAAAAATTGTTTTGCTCTCTGTCCTTTTGTTGTTGTTTGCTTGAATGTTGATTATACCAAATTTTTTATGCTTTTTTATGAGGTTGTTTTGCTTATTTTTTTATTTGTTTGTTTTGTTTGCTTTGTTTTTGTTTTTGTCTGTTCTTTACTTCTGTTTTCCCTTGCCTCATTTGATATTAGTTGGTGTTGTAGTTGTAATTAATCTCCAGATACTTCTTGCTGGCATTTGCTGGGATTAGTGGTTGTTCTATTGGAGTTTTCTTTATATATTTATATATAGTTTGTTCCTTTTTCTCTCTTGTCTCATTCTTGTCTCTTGCCTTTTTTTCCTTTTCCCAATTACATTTTGGCACTTTTTTAAAATTCTTCTACTTTCTCTCTTATTCCCGAGCTTGCCATTCTCTGGTGGTCACCTTTATTGGGGGTTATTCATATCATGAATACATGTCTGTTCAGGGCCTTGTGTGTTGTATCTGATTGTGTTGTATTTTGTGCCTTTACATCAAAGGCACAAAAGAGAGAACTACATAACAAGACATCCAGAGAAGAGAGACCATGGGAAGACAAAGAAACAGCCTGCATATGAATGAAAATCAGGCATCACCAGAAAAGGAAGTAAACAAATTTGAGGCAAGCAATCTATCAGAGAAAGAATTCAGAGAAATGGTCATAAGATGACTGAAAATAATGGAAATCAAATTTGACAATATGAGTAAAAACCAAGAGGAAATGAAGAAGAACCAAGAAGAAATGAAAAATGACATTGCTGCTGTAAAGAACTCAATAGAAAGCATCAAGATTAGACTAGAAGAAACAGAGGACCACATCAGTAAACTAGAAGCAAGATAGGAAAAATACCCATAATAGCAGCTTCTAAAACAGAAAATTAAAAAGCAGGAGGGAGCCAGAACTGGTTTGGCTCAGTGGATAGAGCATCGGTCTGCGGACTGAAAGGTCCCAGGTTTGATTCCGGTCAAGGGCATGTACCTTGGCTGCGGGCACATCCCCGGTAGGGGGTGTGCAAGAGGCAGCTGGTTGATGTTTCTCTCTCATAGACGTTTCTAGCTCTCTATCTCTCTCCCTTCCTCTCTGTAAAATATCAATAAAAAATATATTTTTTTTAAAAGCAGGAGGGACAACACAAAATAAAACAACATACGAATAATAGGGGTCCAAGAAGGAAAGGAAACTGACCAAGGAATAGAAAACCTGCATGAAGAAATAATGACAAAAAACAAACAAACAAAACATCCCTAACATAGGGAAGAGAAACCGCACACAAATCCAAGAAGCTCACAGAGTCCCAAGCAGAATGAACCACAAAAAATTGACACCAAGGCACATTATAATTAAACTGGAAAACACCAATGACAAAGTAAGAATCTTAAGTGGTCAGAGAGAGGCAGAAAGTTACATACAAAGGAACCCCCATCAGACTATCAACTGATTTCTCAACAGGCAAGAAGGGAATGGAATGAAATATACAAAGTCATGCAAAGGAAGGGTCTGAACCCAAGAACACTGTACCCAGCAAGGCTATCAACCACAATTGAATGTGAAATCAGTAGTTTCAAAGACAAAAAGGGACTAAGGGAATTTATCACCACCAAACCAGCAAAGCAAGAAATGCTAAAGGGCCTGCTGTGAAAAAAGAAAAAGAAAAAGGTAGTGAAGAAGGAACAAAGGGCAAGATGGCGGCCTAGGCAGTCTCCTAAGCTGCCTCCTCATCAACAATTTAATTAAAAAAACAACTAAAATCAAAAAGGACTTCACCAAAAACTCAGGAAGGCTGGTGGAGTGGAATAGTTACAACTAGAAAGAAAGAGAGAGGCTCATGGATCGGACTAGGAGCCGAAAAGCACTGAGGTAGGGAGAAGCTCGCTTGTGGAGAGGAAGTGCGGCCGCTGAATGCCTGCCTGGCGGTGGGAGGGGAGGAATTCCCTGATTGCATGGAACCCTTTCCGACTGTACTGAACCCCAAACCCGGCTGAAATTCCGTGGTCCCAGGCTCATACAGGTGGAGTCTGGACTGTAAAGAAAGGCACCCAGAGACTCAGAGACTGGGAGACCGGGACCAGGACCGGGAGCCTCAGCTGGCAGGGTCTACAGTCATGCATGAGTATGCGCTGAGGTCTGACTGCTGCCTCTCCATAGCGGAAGAAGTCAGAAGCTCAAGGTCTGAGCACGGAGGCTGCCGCTGCCTCTCTGTACAAGGTGGCGGCCTCTCTGTAGCGGAAGGACTCAGAAGCTCCAGACTACAGAAACCAGCCCAAGTCCGGGCAAGCCCCTGGGACACCCACACTCTTGCTTGGGGAAACTGGGATGGTCAGGCGGAAACTCAGGGAAGCCACGGGAGGCAGAGTTAAGGTGGAAACTCAGGCGAGTGCACAAGGGCAGGGCAGAAGCCAAGACTGTCAGTTCAGCCCTGAGACTCCGCCCCATCCAAGCTGAGCAGAGGCTTCTGCAGTTTTTCAAGTCTGATCCTATAAGACTGTCTCCAATACAGAATTTATCCCAGAGTAGACACAGCTGATACCCTCATCCAATTGGCCTGAAGGTCAATTCACAACAATAAAGACTTAGCTACAACAAGGCTGTGCACGCAGTCCACAAAGGGGATCACCAAGAGTGTCTACCTCAGGTAACTGAGGAGGCTGACCTACTGTGCTATATAGGACACCAAGCACACAAAGCCATCCTACCAACTCTGAAAAATAGTGATAATGCCGAGACAAGTAAATAGATCCCAAACAAAAGAGATGGAGGATATAGAGTTCAGAACTACGGTTCTAAGGTTATGCAAGAATAGCCTAGAAAAGCTCAATAAACTTCATGAGACCCAACTAAAAAGTATACATAAACTGACTAAATTGGAAAATATTATGCAGAGATCCAACAGCAGAATGGAAGAACACAAGAATCGGGTCAAAGAGCCAAAAGACACTCCTTTGGAGAAGGAAGAAGAAAAGAGGATCCAGAAAGTTGAAGATAGTGTAAGGAGCCTCTGGGACAACTGCAAGCGCACCAACATCAGAATTATGGGGGTGCCAGAAGAAGTGGGAGTGCAAAATACTGAAAACATATTTGAAGAAATAATATCAGAAAACTTCCCTCACCTGGTGAAAGAAATAGACTTACAAGTACAGGAAGCCTACAGAACCCCAAACAAGAGGAATCCAAAGAAAAATTCTTTGAGACACATCATCATCAATATGCCAAGGGTAAAAGACAAAAAGAAGATCTTACAAGCAGCAAGAGAAAAGCAGTTGGTTACCTATAAGGGAGCACCCATAAGACTATCAGCTGATTTCTCAACAGAAACCATGCAGGCCAGAAGGAAGTGGCAAGAAATATTCAAAGTGATGAATAGTGATAACCTACAACCAAGATTACTGTATCCAGCAAAGTTATCATTCAGAATTGAAGGGCAGATAAAGAGCTTCACAGATAAGAAAAAGCTAAAGGAGTTCATCACCACCAAACCAGTATCATATGAAATGCTGAAAGGTATTACTTAAGAAGAGGAAGAAGATCAAGTGAATCAAAAATCTGAGGAATAGAATAAACTGGTGAATATAATAGAATTGGGGGCAAAGAAAGGGAGTGGATAGATAATTATCAGGGTGAAAGGGGTGTGGGGTGCAGAAAGAGACTGGATTAAAATTGTATAACCTATGGATGAGGACAATAGTGGGGGTAGGGGGTAAGGGCAGAGGGTGGGGTGGGAATCAGGTGGAAGGGAGCTATGGGGGAGAAAAAGGAGAAACAATTGTAATAATCTGAGCAATAAAGATTTATTAAAAAAAATAAAGCTATGCATAAAAGAAAAAAGAAAAAAAAAACTAAAAAAAATCATCCAAAAAAAAAAAAAAAGGAACAAAGGGGTACAGAATAAAAATGGTGACAAATAAGTACCTATCAATCATAACTTTAAATGTAAATGGATTAAATGCCCCAATCAAAATACATAGGATAAATGAATGGATAAGAAAATAAGACCCATATATCTGGTGTCTACAAGAAACCAACCTCAGAGAAAGATGCACACAGACAGAGGGTGAAGGGATGGAAAAAGGATTTCCAGACGAACGGAAATGGGGCAAAAAAAAAAAACCTAGGGTAACAATATTTATATCTGACAAATTAGATCTCAAAGTGAAGGACATAATAAGAGATAAGTAAGGCCATGCCATAATACTAAAGGGATCAATCCAACAAGAAGAAATAACTCTGCTAAACATATAAGCACTCAATACAGGAGAACCCAAATACAAAAACAAACAAACTAACCGAAAAAACAAACAAACAAACAAACAAAAAAAAACCTCCTAAAGGATATCAAAGGAGAGAATTATAGCAATACCATCAATGTAGGAGATTAGATACCCCACTACCCCAATATCACCATTAGACAAATCCTCTAAATAAAAATTCAGCAAAGAAACATCAATCCTAAATGACTCAATAGACCAGATAGAATTAATTGACATTTTCAGAACATTTCACCCCAAAGCAATAGAATACACATTCTTCTCAAGTGCACATGAGTCATTTTCAAAGATAGACCATATGCTGGGACATAGGCAAAGTCTCTTCAAATTCAAGAAGAAAGAAATCATATCAAGCATCTTCTCAGATCACAGCAGCATAAAACTGGAAATCAACTACAATAAAAACAATCCAAAGAAATCAAACACATGGAGGACTAAACAGCATGCTATTAAACAATGACTGGGTCTCCAGAGAAATCAAGGAAGAAATAAAACATCATGGCAACAAATGACAATGAAAACACAGAAATCCAAAATCCATGGGACACAGTGAAAGCATTCTTGAAAGGGAATTTCATAGCTCTACAAACCTACTGCAAAAAAAGCAAGAAAAAATGGTAATAAATGACCTAACCCCACAACTCAAAGAGTTAGAAAAAGCGCAACAAGAAAAGCCCACTATAAGCACAATGAAGGAAAAAAATAAAGATCAGAAAGGAGATAAATGATGTAGAGATAAAGGAAACAATACAAAAGATCAACAATACCAAGAGCTGGTTCTTTGAAAGGATAAACGAGACTGATGAAACTCTAGCCAGGTTCACCATGAAGCAAAGAGAGATTGCCCAAATAAACAAAATCAGAAATGAAAGAGGAAAAATATCAACAGACCCCACCAAAATACTAAGAATTGTTAAAAAAAAATACTATGAACAATTTGATTCTAAAAAAAACTGGTCAATCTGGGGGAAAATGGATATATTTCCACAAAAATATAACCTTCCAAAACTCAAAAAGGAAGAATATATACAGTTACGTAGGCCAGTAACTATGGAAGAAATTGAAGAAGTCATCAAAAATCTTCCAGCAAACAAAAGCCCGGGGCAAGACAGATTCACACAGGAGTTTTACCCAACATTGAGGAAGAACTAAAACCTATCCTCCTCAGACTATTCAAAAAAAAAAAAAAAAGTTAAGAGGAAGGAACACTTCTAAGCTCTTTCCATGAAGCCAGTGTCACCCTAATACCAAAACTGGATAAAGACAACACAATGAAAGAGAATTACAGACCAATATCCCTCATGAACATAGATGCCAAAATCTTCAACAAAATTCTAGCAAACAGGATTCAGCAGTCCATCTGAAAGACCATAAAAAATGACCAAGTAGGATTTATCCCAGTAATGCAAGGATGTTACAATATCTACAAATCAATAATTGTGATACATCACATAAATAAATTGATAGATAAAAATCACATACTCATATCAATTGATGCAGAAAAAGCATTTGCCAAATTCCAACACCATTTCCTGTTAAAAACCCTCAACAAAGTGAGAATAGAAGGATAATACCTCAACATAATAAAAGCTATATATGATAAACCCACAGCAAACATCATACTCAATGGGCAAAAACTAAAACCATTTCCCCTAAGAACATGAACAAGACAGGGATGTCCATTCTCACCACTCCTGTTTGACATAGAACTAGAAGTATTAGCCCTTGCAATTAGACAAGAAGAAGAAATAAAAGGCATCCAAATTGGAAAAGAAGTAAAGCTGTCCCTATTTGAAGATGACATGATACTGTACATAAAAAACTGAAAGACTCCATGAGAAAACTAAGAGACTTAATAAATGAATTTGGCAACGTAGCAGGATACAAAATTAATGCCAAGAAATCTATGGTTTTCCTACACACCAATAGTGAACTTACAGAAAGAGAGACTAAAAAGCAATCCCATTTACCATCACACCAAAAATAATTAAGATACCTACAAATAAAGTTATCTAAGGAGTTAAAAGACCCTGGAAAACTAGAGGACACTGAAAAAAGAGATAGAGGAAGATGTAAAAATATGTAAGAACATACCATGTTCATGGATTTGTAGAATTAACATCATTAAAATGCCCATACTACCCAAAGCAATCTATACTAGATTCAATGCACTCTCCCATTAAAATACCAACCTCATATTTCACAGACCTAGAAAGAATTCACCCAAAATTATTCTAGAATAAAAAATTCCCTGAATAGCCACAGCAATTCTGAGAAAGAAGAATAAAGAAGGAGGGATCTCAATACCAGATTTCAAGCTGTATTACAAAGCCACTGTTCACAAAACAGCCTGTTACTGGCTCAAGAATGGACATATAGATAATGGAATAGAATAGAGAATCCAGATACTCAACCCAGACCACTAAGCTCAATTAATATTTGACAAAGGAGGCATGAACATACAATGGAGTTAAGACAGTCTCTTCAACAAAGGTGTTGGGAAAGTTGGACAGATAGATACAAAAAATAAATAAAACTAGATCACCAACTTACACCATACACAAAAATAAACTCAAAATGGATACAGGACTTAAACATAAGATGGGAAAATATTAGAGGAATCAACAGGTAGCAAAATCTCAGACATATGCCACATAACTTCTTCACTGATACTGCCCTATGGCAATGGAAGCTAAAGAGAAAACAAACAAATGAGACAACATCAAAATAAAAAGCTTTTTTTTTTTACAGCAAAAGAAACCATCAACAAAACAACAAGAAAGTCCACTGTATGGGAGAACACATTTGCAAATGTTATCACTGATAAAGGTTTAAACTCCAATATCTACAGGCAGCTTATACAACTCAATGAAAGGAAGGTAAATGATCCAATAAAAAAATGGACAAGAGACCTAAATAGAATCTGTTCAAAAGAAGACAGAAGGAAGACCAAGACCCACCTGAAACCATGCTGAAAGTCACTAATTATCTTAGAGATGCAAATCAAAAGGACAATGAGGTACCATCTCACACCTGTCAAAATGGCTATCATCAACAAATCAAATGACAAGTGTTGGCAAGGGTATGGAACAAAAGGAACCCTCGTGCACTGTTGGTAGGAATACAAACTGGTGCAGCCACTGTGGAGAACACTATGAAATTTCCTCAGAAAACTGAAAATGGAACTCCCATTTGACCCATTAATCCCACTCATAGGAATATATCCTAAGAAACTAGAAACACCAATCCAAAAGGATATATGCACCCCCTATGTTCATAGCAGCACAATTTACAATAGCTAGGATTTGGAAACAGCCTAGGTGCCCAGCAGCAGATGGGTGGATCAGAAAACTTTGGTACACCTACACAATTGAATACTTTGCTGCCATAAAAAAGAAGGAATTCTTACCATTTGCGGCAACTTGGATGGAATTTGAGAACATAATGCTAAGTGAAATAAGCCAATCAATGAAAGAAAAATTCCACATGATCTCACTCGTTTATGGATAATAAATAACATTATAAACTAATGAAGAAAAGGATAGATACAGAGACAGTAAAGCATCAAACAGACTGTCAAATTTCAGCATGAAGTTTAGGGAGATGTGTGGGAGATAAGAGATCAACTGAAGGACATTTATACATGCATAACCAATGGAAGCAAAACTCTGAGAGGTGAGGGCATGTATGGGAGTTCGGTGGGTGGGGCAATGATAAGATATGTACACATATAATACCTTAATAAAAATAAAAAATAAAACTTCTCTTGTTGCAATACAAAAAAAAGTTTTGTGCTTCCTGTGACTAAAATGGTTAAATTTTATCTGAAGTCCATTAGCCAAATATAAAATCATATTTCTGTGTTTTGCTGATGTTAGAGTTGTTTCTGTTTCTTACTAGGAGTTTATCAAATGTAGGCTGTGTTTTGAGGTGTTATACTAGTATATTTAATGAAATAACCAGCATACAATTAATCAAGAGATAATCTAGTCAAACAACTAGTTTGACTAAATTCTCCCTTCTTATTAAGTTGATTGACCAAGTTAACTGAAATAGCTCAATCTCTTTCATGGCAAAATAATGAAAGTTCTCAAATTATCTGCATAGTATCTCACTCTGTAAATCCTACTAGGAATGAGAATTACACAGCTCTCTCCATTACCATCCTCAACTTCTGCTCTTACTAAGAAATTTTGCTCAGGTTTCCAGGTGTGAAAGTTCTGTAGAAACAGTTATTGAATTCTAAGCCATCATCATGGGAATTTTACTGCACAATGTTCTTACAGTGCTCTAACTCATGGAACTTAGTTGCACCATTAACTTGCTAAGAAAATATGTTGTGAAGACAGACCCCAAATGCTACTCAACTGTGTTTTAAAATGTAAGAAACAAATTGCTATGTCTCCAATTCACTCATAGCATACATAAGCAAATCAAGGAAAAGTAACTAATTCTATAATCAAAACTGGGGGCTAAATATATTTATAAACATTTAGAGGTTTAAGGTAATGGAGTATGGAAGTCACGAGATTTGTTTTTATTGATATTCAAAGACATGTTTCATAGTGTATAAGTTTATTTTTATTGTGAAAGAGAGTCTTAAATAACTTCCTCAATCTATATACACTATGAATCTAGTCTGGAGAATAATCTATATAAGTGCATACACCTGAAATGGGACACGTAATAGGTGTAAAAGAGAGGCAAAACAGCACCTTCAAAGATGAGATATAACTAAGGAAAGTACTAAAGTAGTGGCTATCCAGTTTGGAGAATGCTTCAGAATTATCTGCTCTGTTAAAACAGATTGCTTCCCCTCTTGAGCACCTTATCCATAGTTTGAGTATCTGACTCAGTAGTTCTGGGGTGGCAACCAGAAATGTGCACTTTTAACAATTTCCTGAGTAATACTTAAGTTGTTGGTCCAAAAGCCAAACTTTGATTACAACACTACTAAAGGTATTACCATGTGAAGTAGAATCTTTAAATCAACCATTCCAAAAAATATTTATAAAACAAAGACTCAAGCATCATTCCAAAGATGAATGCAAGGATGAACTTTACAGGGAAAAAACTGGTAGGCCAGATGAAGAAAAACAACTAATTTCATTACCTTTTGTATAGATGTGAATTTCACAAGGGTGTAGTAGCGTATTCAAAAACTTTAAAAAAAATTCCTGCAGCTCACCTTCCTTTGCCACCACTACTATTAAGGTATTGGTGCTTTGAGGAAATTTGAGCATATTCCTGGTAAATCAATATTGACTAGGTTTTAATTTCACTATATTATCTGCCAAGACTTCAGTCTTGGCTTCCTGGCTTCTGGGATTCCCTTAAGAAAGTAGTCCCCACTCATGCCATTTCAGCTGGCTTACTTAATTAAAAGTATTATTGTTGCTTTATTGAATAGATGCTAACTTTTGGTGGTAAGAAAGCAAGTTAATGAGCTTTAGCTTGGTTTAAATCCTACTGCTTAAGTTTGATATATTCATTAATGCCCTTTTTATACGGCCAAATATACAAAGTAAAAGCATGTAACATTTAAGTCTTTAGTCCATTTAAAGTTTATTCTTGTGTATGGTGTAACAAGGTGATCTAGTTTCATCATTTTGCATTTATTTGTTCAATATACCCAACATCATTTATTAAATAGACAATGCTTACCCCTTGTATGTTTTTGCATCCTTTGTCAACTATTAAATGTTATAAAGTCATGGGTTTATTTCTGAGCTTTCAATTCCATTTTGATATGTCTGTTCTGATGCCAGTACCATGCTGTTTTGAGTATTATGAACTTGTAATATAGTTTGATATTGGGTAGTGTGACTCCAACTTTTTTTTGTCTCATGATTGCTGTTGATATTCGTTGTCTTTTGTGGTTCCATATAAATTTTTGGAATATTTCTTTTAGTTCTGTGAAATACACCATCAGTATCTTGATAGGAATTGCTTTGAATCTATATATTGCTTTGGGTAATATGGACATTTCAATTATGTTAATTCTTCCTATCCATAAGTATAGTATATGATCCTATTTACTTACATATTCTTTAATTTCTATCTTCAGTGTCTTATAATTTTCTGAGTACAGATTTTTTAAATCCTTGTTTAAATTTATTCCTATATATTCTTTTTTTCTTATTGTGGCAATTGAATATAGGATTTTTTTTTCTATTTTTAAATGCTACATCCATTCTTTTGCTATTTACTGATTTATTTTAGAGAGAAAGGAAGAGAGAGAAAACCATGAATTGGCTCTTCCACCTATCCATGTATTTGCTGATTGTTTCTTATATGTTCCCTGACCAGGTATTGAACACAAAACCTTGACCTATGGAGATGATGCTCTAACTCAGTGGTCAGCAAACTCATTAGTCAACAGAGCCAAATATCAACAGTAAAACAATTGAAATTTCTTTTGAGAGACAAATTTTTAAAACTTATACTTCTTCTAACACCACTTCTTCAAAATAGACTCGTCCAGGCTGTGGTATTTTGTGGAAGAGTCACACTCAATGGGCCAAAGAGCTCCATGTGGCTCGCAAGTGAGCCACAGTTTGCCGACCACAGCTCTAATTAAATGAGCTACTTGGCCAGGGCAAGAATGTTCTCTTAGTTTCCTTTTATAATAGTTCATCACTGGTGCATAAAATGCAACTGATATCCAGATATTTATTTAGTATACTGCTATTTTACTTAATTCATTTATCAGTTCTAAGAGTTTTTTGATGGAATCTTCAGGGTTCTCTTTATATAGTATCATCTCTCTACAAATAATGGCAATTTTACTTCTATCTTTTCTAGTTTAGATGCCTTCTATTTCTTCTTCTCTGGTTACTGTGGCTAGGACTTCCAGTACTATGTTGAATAAGAGTGGTGAATGTGGACATCCCTGTCTTGATCCCAATCTTAAGGGAAATGTTTTTAGTTTCTGCCCATTGAATATGAGGTTGCCTATGGATTTATCAAATATGGCCTTTATTATGTTGAAGCATGTTCCCTCTATTCCTAGTGTGCTGAGAGTTCTAATATAAATAGTTTCTGGATTTTATCAAATTATTTTACTGAATCTAATGATATGATCATGTGGGAGGGGAGATAGAGAGAGAGAGAGAGAGAGAGAGAGAAGGATGTGAGAGAGACACATCCATTGGTTACCTCCCCCACGTGCCTGATCTTGTCTGTGAATGAACTTGTAACCCAAGGTTAAGTTGACAGGGAATTGAATCTGCATGGATCAATATTCTACCACTGAGCCACACCAACCAGGGCAATTTTTTAGTTAACTTTAAAACAGCCAAATATGAAAAACCATTTACCCATTCCCTTCTATCCCACCTTCAATGTGCTTGTATTTTATTTTTTTTTCTTTCGCTCAAGAATCAATTCCTCTATCCACCAGGATACTTACTACGATGTGTAACACTGGCTGAAGTTCAGGTGAACAAAGAGAAAATGGCATTTCTAAAAGATTGAAAATTTTTTCTCCATTGGTCTAAACATAATTTCCTGAAGTGACAAATGAACAATTGCTGTGTGTGTGTGTGTGTGGGGGGGGTGTTTCTCATCACAGAATAGGCCAAATCAATCATCTGTTTAATACTATGTAATCTAAATGATATGATTAAGCCCCTCCAGGCAGAGGGTCATTAGATTAGTGAATGTAACTGGTCCTTAGCCTGCCCACACACCACCAACTTTACTCTTTCTGTTAATATATGGGAAGCCTTGAAAGATTGTTAGCATAGGATAGGATCTTGGTATTTCTACAACAAGGTAAGATTTTATACCTTTAGTTACTTGACCTTAAAAAAGTCACTTCTCCTCTCAGGACTTCAGTTTTGCCATCTGGAAATAATACAACCTCTAGGGAGTCTTTGCAGCTAACCTTCTCGGTTAGCATCTTATCAAAGAGATTTGCCTTTTAAATAGTATGTGTCTGCTGGTCCTTTTTATATTTTAAAGAAAAGAGGTTTCTGTCTTGAAACTGTATAGCACAATATTGATAGTATGCCTAACTTATTTCTGTTCTGGTTGGTTCTTAAAACTTATATTGTGCACCAGACATTTTGTTGTACAAACATTTTATATATAATTTATTTCTAAAAATAAATGCTAGCTCTCAGTGAGAAAATTTAAATAAACACTTCTTAAATATTTCCTATTCAGAATAGGCATGTCCTATATACCTAATTAATTTCTCATGTTGCTTCTAATATTTCCCATATGTGACACATAATATGGCTTTGTCAATTTGAAGGGGAAAATAATACATTTTTTTGGGTGGGGGGGGCTAACTATCTGAATCTGTGCCAGTAACCTGCATTGTGATGCACATTCCTGCTTGCCCATATACACCATCCTTATCTGTGATGCCTGTCCTGCCTTGCAGAACCTGTTTCCCAGAATACTCCCACTTTACAGAGGCCACAAAAAGTCCAGAAACCTGATCCGGATTCGGGGGACAAAGAAACTAAGGGTATACTGGGAAAGCTTTATCCATATTCATCACTCAGGATTTGGAGACTAACTTCCCTGAATCATGGTACTAGTACATCTGCAAATAAAGGCTACTTTTCTGAATATCTTCTGAGTGTCCAGATGATTAATTCTCCCATGCTGTCTGACAGCTTATCTGCAAAATTAATTTGGTGCTATAGCTGGGAAAATACTAATTGTGCTGTCTACTAAGGCAGCTGGTAAGGGCGGATGGCAGGTCCATTTTACGCCTCCCCTCCCCCTGAAGATGGGAAAGGTGTGCTCCAGTGATTTACTGGATTCCAGTCCTCATTGGACCTGGATTACCAGGACCCCCGCTCACACCCCAGTGGATTCCAAGGAGGACAGAAAAGCCCTTTCTGGAACCAGACGTCTGACCTGTGAGTTTTCCCCTGGGGGACCAGTCTGAGTTCAGGCCTATCTTTCAGGACAGAAGTGGCTGATCAACACATAGGCAAAATATTTGCCTCAGTTCAGAGACTTTCCATGGGTGGAAGTTAAAGCTTGAACTGCCTGGTGTGTGAATGTGAATGTAAGAGTCTGGGTGAAGTGAAAGTTACTTTGTATTTGTTCTGTGTCTTTGTTAACTGGGAGGGATTATATGGTTTAACTGCAAATATGGGAAGTAGTTCTTTCAAACCCACTGTTTTAGAATGCATGTTAAAATTTTTAAAGATAGGTTTTACTGGGGACCATGGGGCAAAGTTAGTTCCCTGAAAGTTAAGAAAGATGAGTGAAATAGACTGTCCATCTTTTGGAGTAGGATGGCCAGTGGAGGGCACATTGGATGTCCTCACAATCAGGAATGTTTACTGAGTTATAATGGGAAATCCAGGTCTTCCCAACCAGTTCTCCTACATTGATCAGTGGCTGGAAATAGCTCAACTCAAGCCACCTTGAATCCGGCTCTGTATGCATAAGAAGGGGCAGAGTAAGGTTTTAGTGGTAGTAGAAAAAGAGACGGGCAGGAGGAGAAGAGAAGAAGGCCCTTCAGAAGGAAAATAAGGTGACTATTCTGTAGGAACCACCACCACCCCCAAGAAGCCCTGCCATTCCCCTGGTCAGAGAAGCTTAGATACACCACTTTCTTTATTTCACCAATTGGACTCTACAAAGCCAGTTGGATGGTGCTTGAACTCAGTTTATCACAGACCCAGGCCACCACCAGCTTTCCAGATGCCTCTTTGGGACACTCAGGGTCCCCAAGTGCTTGGAGAAGATGGGACTCAACAAGAGGAGAGATCGGTCTTTTACTACCAAGTTTTTACCATGACCAATGTCCTGAATTGGAAACATCACATTTCAGCTTATTCCGAAAAATCTCAGGCTATGGTAGACCTCCTAGAGTCAATTTTTCAGACCCATAAGTCCACCTGGGTTGACTGAAGAAACTGTTGCTAATGCTCTTTAACACTGAGGAGTGCATGAGAATAGTAATAGAAGCTCAGAAATGGCTCCAGACCCATGCCTGGCAGGGATTTTAGACACAGACAGATGGTTCATGGAGGCCCTCCAGATGAGGAACCCAACTCAGAAGATGGAAGGATCAGGCTAGAGAGATACTGGCTGGTCTTTCAGGGGCTCAGGGTCAGGGCCAAGAAACCTACCAATATGGACAAGACCTCCAAGGTTCTATAAAAACCTGATGAAAGTCCAGCAGCTTTCTATGAGAGACTCTGTGAGGCATATCAGATCTACACTCCTTTTGACTCTGAAGTCCCAGAAAATCAAACTATGGCCAATGCAGCCTTTGTAGTTCAGGCTACACCTGATATAAGGAGAAAGCTGTAGAAGCTCAAAGGATTTGCAGGAAAAACTCAACCGAAGGGCTAGAAATAGTAAGTAAGGTTTTCATCAACTAAGACAGAGCAGTTAAGGAGGAAGAAGGTGAGAGACTAAAAAAGAAAGCAACCTTTATAGTGGTGGCTACTAAGGAATCAAGCTCAGACAGATAAGAAAGGGAAACAACAAGGACCCAGGCCAGGGGGAAGGAGGACAAACCTTAACCAGAAACAGTGTGCCTATTGTCAGGAATCTGAAAAAAATGAATGTCCAAACCACCAGAAAGGTAAGTCAGGCTCATCCAATCCACCCAGCCATTACTGCCTGGAACTTCCTGAATCAGGTCTCATCTAGCTGGCAGCAGCCAACTCTGACTAGGACAGACCAGGATCTTTCCAACTGGGGCCCCATGAGCCCAAGGTCAGAATGAAAATTGGGGGCCAAACTGTGAACTTTATGGTCGATGGGGGCTGAGCACTTGGTAGTCAGTCAGAAGGTAGCTCCTCTCTCAGGAAAGGAGGTCACCATTTTAAGAGCTACCAGGGACCAGACCTATAGACTATTCTGCCGCCCTCACTGATGCCAACTTGGCAGCCACCAAGAGATCCAAGTATTCCTGTACTTGTCAGATTTTCCAGTGCCTCTCCTGGGTAGAGACCTGTTAGCCAAGATGAGGGTAGAGATCACCTTTGCCCCGGATGGCTCAGCACAGTTACATCTAGGTGAAGAGACCTCTCCAATTATCCTGTCTTTTGCAGTGCCCAGGGAGGAAGAATGGAGACTTTATACCTTCCAGTAAAGGACTCAGCATTTGAGCCTGAATTAGAGGAAGAGTTACTACTGGTTTGGGCAGAAGGATATCCCCTGGGCCTGGACAAGGACCATGCCCCAGTACTAATTGACTTGGAGCCTCGGACACAGCATGTCAAATTTCACCAATATCTAATTCCAAGGAATGTTCACCTAGGAATCTAGCTAGGTCCACTTAGACTGGCTGCTTTAGTGGGGACTTCATAAACAGTGTCAGTCTCCATGGAAAACCCCTCTATTGCCCATCAAAAGCCTGGAACTAATGATTATCACCTGCTGCAAGACTGCAGGCTATTGATGAAGCTGTTATAACACTACATTTGGCGCTGCTGAACTACATTCTTCTGGGACTCATTCCATCAGAGGTGGAATGATTTACATGCCTATATCTAAAAGATGCCTTTTTTCTGCCTTCAGTTAGCACCTTCCAGTCAGCCCATGTTTGCTTTTGAGTGCAAAGAACCAACTAAAGGGGCTAAGGAGCATATCACCTGGACCAGACAGCCACAAGGTTTCAAAAACTCCTTGACTCTTTTCAGGGGAGCACTAGTATCTGATCTGTCCAAATTCCGAGGACAGGACTTGGGATGCATTCTACGCCAATATGTAGAGGACCTCCTACTGGCTAGCTCCATGCAAGCTCAGTGCTGGGAAGGAATGTGAGCCCTTCTGAGACTCTTAAATGTAACAGGTTACCAGTGTCTGAGAAAAAGGAACAAATCTGTCAGGGAGAAGTCAAGTACCTAGGCTTCTGAATCACCCAAGGGAAATGAAGACTCATAATTGAAAGGAAGCTGGCAGTATGTGCTATTCCAGTCCCCAGCACCAGTTGGCAGAGCAGTGGGGTTTTGTCAACAAATTGACTGAACAGAAAATTCTCTAATTTTTTCTGTCTTCACCAAAAGGCTCTCTGGAAAAAAGCAAGCAAACAAAAAACAACAAAAAACAAGCTGTATGAGATTGGCTGGAAAAACAATAATGCTACTGACACTGGGAGAGTTGTAAAAACTGGTACCTGATCATGAATACTTCTTGGAGGCTTGATGGAACCACCTTCTAAGATATTACCGATGCAACTATATCATGAAGATAGGTCTTTTCCTTTCTGTACTTAATAATCAGTGTGTGTGTGTGTGTGTGTGTGTGTGTGTGTGTGTGTGTGTGTGTGTTTATAGCATAGTTAAAAATGAGGGTTTTGAATGCCAGATAAATCTGTTTTCAATCCTGGTTTAGCCACTTACTGTATAACTTTATACAAATTAGTTAACTTTTCTATGCCTCAGTTTCACATGCAAAATCATAATAACATTTATAAAATCTACCTTATGGGGTTTCTATAAGGTTCAAATATGTTAATGCCCATAAATTCTATAGACTATTGTCTACTATATAGTAAGTGTTTAATGGTAACATGAATTTTCATTGGCTAGAATGCAAGACTGATTTATTTTGTACTTATACATTACAGTGTATGACCCTCATCACTTCTTATTTAGAAACAACTTTTGCCTGAAATACTAGAAAGAATTAATGATTGCAGAAGGTCCAGTAAATGAAATCCCCAAGAGAGCTGGGAGACAGTGGCATTGGTTCAGAGTCTATTTCTTTCTCTACTGGGACTATTAACAAATCCAGAGAGGCTATAATTAACAAGGCCTCATCAATTGGAAATCTTTAGTATATTGCTGCACCTTTAGAAATCTTCTTAAAATATATAGACACACTCTACATTTGCAGATTATCTGTCGTCCTTGAGAAAACTTTATTTTCAAAAGGGAAATAATATATCATACATTTTCTGATCCATCCTGAGTGGATTAGAAACAACATGATATAATGGTTATATTTGAACAATTTGCCTCTATTTAGCAGTGTAGATCAGTCATGTCCTATGTATTCATCCTTTAGCCACAGTATCATAGGCACAATGAGTGATTTAACTTTACCCTTCTATCTCTTCTTTTTCCCCCTCTACATTTCCAACAGTCTTCTACCTGACTCTCAGAGACCTGTGATATAAGATTTAAATAAGAAAATACACAAAATATTGAATTAATTAATAAAATTTAAATGCACAGTGATAGTAGAGAAGATATTTAAAAAAGCAATGTGTACAAAGGCAGCAACCACCAAATAGCTGTGAGCCTCAGAATACCGGTCCCCAGTTGGTGCAAACACACAGTTTCAGAGGAGGTCTACATTCCACCACAGAAAGGTCAGATTTTGCCTAGGATAAGGAGAGAGAGAACTATAAAATCAGACATCCAGAGAAGAGACACCATGGGGAGACAAAGAAATAGCCCTCATATGAAAGAAAAGCAGCTATAATCAGAAAAGAAATTAAATGAAATAGAGGCTAGCAACATATCAGAGAAATAATTCAAAGAAATAATCACAAGATGGGTGAAAAGAATGTAAGACAAATTCGATAATATGAATAAGAACTAATAGGAAATGAAGAAGAACCAAGAAGAAATGACAAATGAATCATTTCTATAAATAAATCAATAGAAAGCATCAAGAGTAGACTAGAAGAAGCAGAGGACCACATCAGTAAACTAGAAAACAAGGTGGGAAAAAATATCCAATTAGAACAGCTTCTCAAAAAATAAAAATAAAAAGCACAAGGAGAGCCTAAGAAAATTTTGAGACAGCACTAATCAAAACAACATCCACATAATAGGGTTTCCAGAAGGAGAGGAAACAGAGCAAATAATAGAAAACCCCTTTGAAGAAATAATGACAGAAAACTTCCCTGATATAGGAAAGTGGGGGAGGGGGCCAACACAAATCCAAGAAACTCCAAGAGTCCTAAGCAAATGAACCCCAAAAGACCTACACCAAAGGCGTAGAAACAGAGCAACAAGAAAGACACAGTGTAAGCAGACGGAAGGCCCAGTGTAGGCACAAGGAAGGAAACAATAAAGATCACAGCAGACATAAACGACATAGAGACCAAAGAAACAATAAAATAGATAAACAATACCAAGAGCTGGTTCTTTGAAAGGATAAACAAGATTGATGAACCTCTAGCCAGTATAACCAAGAAGCAAATAGAGAGGACCGAAATAAAACAAATATCATAAATGAAGGAAGAGAAATAACAACAAATCCCACCTAAATTTAAAAAAAAATGTTTAAAAAATACTACGAACAACTTTATTAAAACAAAACAAAACTGGACAACGTGGAAAACATGGACATATTACTAGAAAAAGATAACCTTCCAATACTCAATCAGAAAGAATGTAAACAGCTTAATAGGCAAATAATTGTGGAAGAAATTGAAACAGTCATCAAAAAGCTTCCAGCAAACAAAAGCCCGAGGGCCAGAACGCTTCACATAGGAGTTTAACCAAAAATTCAAGGAAGAACTAAAACCTATCCTCCTCAGAATATTCCAAAATATTCAAGAGGAAGGAACACTTCCAAGCTCCTTCTAGGAAGACAGCATCACCCTAATGCCAAAACCAGATAAAGACAACAAAATGAAATAGAATTACAGAACAATATACTTCATGAACATAGATGCCAAAATCATCAACAAAATTCTAGCAAATTGGAACCAGCAGTACATCATAAAGATCACACACCATGACCAAGTAGGATTTATCCCAGGAATGCAAGGATGGTACAATAACCGCCAATAAGTTAAAGTGATACAACAAATTGATAGATAAAAATCACATAGTCATATCAATTTATTCAGAAAAAGTATTTGACAAAATTCAACACCCTTTCCTGATAAAAACTCTCAACAACATGGCAATAGAAGGATTATACCTCAATATAATGAAAGCTATATATGATAAACCCACAGCTAATAACATACTCAATGGGCAAAAAATCAAACCATTTCCCCTAAGAACAGGAACAAGACAGGTTTGCCCACTCTCACCGCTCCTGTTTGGCAAAGTATTGGAAGTGTTAGCCTTTGCAATCAGACAAGAAGTAGAAATAAAAGACATGCAAATTGGAAAAGAAGAAGTAAAGCTCTCCCTATTTGCAGATGACAAGATATTCTGCATAAAAAACCCGAAAGACTCCATCAAAAACCTAACACACTTAATAAATGAATTCGGCAATGTAGTCGGACACAAAATTATGCCAAGAAATATATGGCATTTCTATACACCAATAATTAACTTACAGAAAGAGAGACTAAAAAAGCAATCCCATTTACCATTGTACCAAAATAAAATTTAAGATACCTAAGAATACACTTAACCGAGGAGGTAGAAGACATTTATAAGGAAAACTAGAGGACACTGAAAAAAAGAGATAGAGGAAGATGTAAACAGATGGAAGAACATACCATATTCATGGATTGGTAGAATTAATATCATTAAAATTCCCATGCTACCCAAATCAATCTATAGATTCAATGCACTCCCTATTGAAATACCAACAGCATATTTCACATATCTAGAAAGAACTCTCTAAAAAATCATCTGAAATTAAAAAAAGACTCCGAATAGACACAGCAATCCTGAGAAAGAAGAATAAAGTAGGAACAATCTCAATACCATATTTCAAGATGTATTACAAAGCCACTGTTCTCAAAACAGCCTGGTATTGACATAAGAATAGACATATAAATCAGTGGAATTGAATAGGGAATCCAGATATAGACCCAAACCACTATGCTCAATTCATATTTGACAAAGGAGGCATGGACATACAATGGAGTCAAGACAGTCTCTTCAATAAATGGTGTTGGGAAAATTGGACAGATACATGCAAAAAAAAAATGAAACTAGATCACCAACTTAAACCGTACACAAAAATAAACTCAAAATGAATACAGGACTTAAACATAAGATGGGAAACCATAAAAATACTAGAGGAATCCACAGGCAGTAACATCTCAGACATATGCCAAAATAACTTCTTCACTGATACTGCTTCTAGGACAATGGAAACTAAACAGAAAATAAACAAATGGAACTACATCAAAATAAAAAGATTATTCACAGAAAATAAACCATCAAGAAAACAAGAAAGGACATATTTTCAAATGTAATCACTGATAAAGGTTTAATCTCAACATTTACAGGCAATTTATACAACTTAATGAAAGGAAGACAAATGATCCAATAAAAAAGGACAACTGACCCAAACAGAATATTTTCAAAAGAAGACAGAAGAAAGGCCAAGACCCACCTGAAACCATGCTGAAAATCACTAATTATCTAAGAGATGGCAAATCAAAATGACACTGCAGTACCATATCACATCTGTCAGAATTGCTATCATCAACAAATCAACAAATGACAACTGTTGGCAAGGGTGTGGAGAAAAAGGAACCCGTGTGCACTGCTGGGGGGAATGCAGACTGGTGTAGCCACTGAGGAGAACAGTATGGATTTTCCTCAAAAAACTGAAAATGGAACTCCCATTTGACCCAGTAATACCACTCCTTGGAATATATCCCAAGAAAATAGAAACACCAATCAGAAAAGAATTATGTACCCCTATGTTCATAGCAGCACAATTTACAATAGCTAAGATTTGGACACAGCCTAGCTGCCTGTCAGCAGATGACTGAATCAAAAACTATGGTACATCTACACAATAGAATACTATTCCACCATAAAAAAGAAGGAATTTTTGCAGCAACCTGGATAGAACTGGAGAACAATATGCTAAGTAACATAAACCAGTCAATGAAAGAAAAATACCACATCATCTCACTCATTTATAAGGAATACCATAATCTGATTAATAAAATGATAGACTGAGAGGCAATAAAGCATCAAACGTACTGCCAAATTACAGTGGGTAAGTTAGGGAGTGGTAGGGGAAATAAGAGATCAACTGAAGGACTTGTATGCATGCATATAAGCATAATCAATGGACATGAAACACTGGGGGGTGTGGGCATGTATGGGAGTGGGGTGGGGGCGAAATGGTATGATAGGTACACATATAATCCTATCACATACAGGTTAATATGCAATTTTACCATCACTCTGCTACACCCACAAAGCCATGCCCACCAGCCAATCAGGAACGAATGTGCAAATAATCCCAATCAAGATTTCAATGGAGGAAGCCAAGCTTTCCACACATCCTGTCCATCCCAGGCCTCTGCTTAAGGCTACAAAATTTTAATCATAGAAGATATATAAGTCCCAACAGAAATGGCTACCGCCAGGGAGCAAGCAGAAGGCTTGGCTCCACTCCAGGCTACAAAGTTTCACTTGTAGAAGATAAATAAACCCCAGATACCAGGGCATTCACTTGGGTGTGGCCAGCCTGAAAACTACCACAGGCCCCTCACCCAGGCTGTCCCACACCCTAAGGGATCCCCACACCTTAATCTGGGTCATCCTTCAGGGCTAACCAGCCAGCCCCCACCCATGCACCAGGCCTCTATCCTATCTAATTAAAGAGTAATATGTATATTGACAATTATTCCAACACTCAAGATGGCTACCCCCACGTGGACAAAGATATTGCCCCCATGTGGACACAAGATGGCCACCACAAGATGGCCAGCAGGGGAGGGAAGTTGGGAGGGACCAGGCCTGCAGGGGAGAGAAGTTATAGGTGATCAGCCCTGCAGGGGAGGACAGTTAGGGGAAAAAAGGCTTGCAGTGGAGCAGTTAGGCATGAATCATGCTGGCAGGGGAGTGGCTATGGGTGATCAGGCTGGCAGGCAGAAGCAGTTAGGGGAAATCAGGAAGGCAGGCAGGCAAGCAGTTGGGAGCCAGCAGTCCTGGATTGTGAGAGGGGTCCAAGATTGGGGAGGGTGTAGGCTGGGCTGAGGGACACTCCTCATGCACAAATTTCATGCACTGGGCCTCTAATACCTTAATAAAAGTGAAAAAAGAATACTTCATTTAAAAAAAGAAGAAGCAATGTGTATTATCTAATCCCTGTCCTCATAGCTTTTTTACAATAAAAACTGATTGGGATCAAGTGAAGCTATTTAAGTCCATATCTCATTTTTCAGATTTTAATGCAAGTAGAGGCCAATTTGTATTCTGAAAAACTAAAATGACTTTTGCTTCTATATAAACCTGAGACACACTCTCCACTACTTAATCTGTTACTTTAACTTATTGAAATTGCATTGTAATCCTTTACCAAGTACATAATGTTATATAAAATATAAGTAAGTAGCAAAATAATTTGGAATTCAAAAGAAGCAAATATTTGTAAAAAAGTTGAAAACACATTATAATATCTACTAGTCACTGAAGAGAGGCAGATACTTTCCTGTTTAAAAAATAATACAAATTATCTTGATTTGTGTAGAGAAAGGAAGAATTAATAAAATCATACAAAAGTTTCTTTGTTATTTATTTCTTTTAAAAATATTTTGCATAATTTATCTGACCATATTCTAATTTACTTCTGTAAACCCTCACCCTACCCAACTTACTTATAACTCGTGATACTCACTCCAAAAAGGTGGATGGAATGGGAGGGGAGGTTAATCTGGAAAGTTTGGTCTCATACCAGAACATCCATATGAAGGATTTCAAGAAGGTAGGCTAACATTGAATTATGCTTCTCTAATCTCCCTCCCTTGAATTCAAAGCATTAATATCTACCTGAGAAGTTCCTTCTAGAGAATATTTTGGATTAAATGTGAAATGTCCACTTAAAGCTATGCATTCTAGATGCCAACAAATATTTTGGTAATTTCCAGTAAATAACCAGCCAATAAATTCCATTTGTATATTTTAAAATGTGGGAAGTGCTGGCAGTGGTTGTGGTGAAGGAATCAGTCAAACCAAAATTTACATTGCACTGGCTGGGGTAAATACAGGCTCTTCACCCTATAAATATCACCACTCTGTCTTTCCCTTCTCTTAAACTAGTTGGTATATTTCTATTGATATCTGTTTGTTCTGTCCTTAGTTGAGATGATGGGAGGATGCAACTACCACTTACTCAATATACTATGTTACTCAAGCATAAAAAGTTATAAATCATCATATACATATGGTGTGCCAGACTGATAGAAGTTTTTCGGGCATGGAACAGAAGAGTACCCAATAAACCAAGGTGAGGTAAAGTTATCTCAAAGTTATCATCTTTCTCACGGTCACATATCTATTTAATAAAGAGCCAGGGTCATAACGACCATTATAATGAAAGGCTCGGCCATACCAGAAGTTAGTGCTGGGTTGCCATAGTGTCCTTGCACTGACTGGGGCCACTGCTGATGCTCTGATACAGTACTGACTACCTAGGGAGCTGTGGATCAGGCCAGGAGAGAGGCCTGCAGAGAGAAAGGCAGTGTCTGATCCATAGTCTCTGTGGCAGCCATTGATCAGAACTTGACTCTCTTTCTCTACTGGCCTGGCCAACAGCTTTGCCTGATTTCTCTCCAGGCCTCCACCTGGGCTGCTGATCAGCTCCGCTTTTCTGATCAAGACTGGTTGATAGGCCCAGAGATGCTGACTGGCATAGAAACTGACCACTCAGAACCAAATCTGGGTGAATGTAAGGAGCCAATGGCTACTTAGAAGGCAGAGTTTTTGATGCTGACTGGCATAGAAACTGAACAATCAGAACCAAATCTGGGTCAACTGTGAGGAGTCAATGGCTTCCTAAGAGGTGGAGCTTTTGACACTGACTGCAATAGAAACTGACCAATCAGAATCAAATTGGCCTGCAGAGAAACACAGTTGAGGGCAAGATCATACTGTCAGGGGAGAGCAGTTAGAGGCAATCAAGCAGGCAGAGGCAGTTAGGGGTGATCAGAATGGAGGGAGAGTAGTTAGGGGTGAGTTCAGGCCAGCAGGCCAGGGCCGTTGGGGGCAAGATAAGGTTGGCAGGGGAGGGCAGTTGGGGGCGATCAGGCAGGCAGTCAGAGAGATTAGAGTCAATCAGGCAGGCAGGCAGGCAGGTGAGTGGTTAGGAGCCAGCAGTCCCAGATTGTGAGAGGGGTGTCCAACTGCTGGTCTAGGCCCAAGTCCACAGGGATCGAACCTAAACTGTCTGTTGGACATCCCCTTAGGGTCCATGATTAGAGTGGGTACAGGATGGGCTAAAGGAACCACTCCATCCATGCATGAATTTCATGCATGAGGCCACCAGGCTGATAGCCTCGTGTGTGTGTGTGTGTGTGTGTGTGTGTGTGTGTGTGTGTGGCCAGATTATTATGATCTCTGAATGAATAATAATCTGGCCACTCATTGAATATCTCATATAATAAAAGGCTAATATGCAAATTAATAAAAGGGTAATATGCAAATTGTCCCCTCAACCAGGAAATCGACCAGCAGGCAGGCCGACCAACCACTCATACCCTCTTTTCCCCCTGACCAGGTTGTCCAGATCCTACCCATGCAAGAATTAATGCACTGCGCTACACACACACACACACACACACACACACACACACACACACACTGAGTGGCAAGATTTCACACATGGTTCTCAAAATCAACACACACACACACACACACACACACACACACACACACACACACTGAGTGGCAAGATTATTATGCGTTCAGAGATCATCATAATCTGGCCACTCAGTGTGTGTATATATATCCCTGACAAAGATGATGCCTAGATATCTACTAAAAAGTGCTCTTGGTTGCTAATTGGGATTAAATTTTTAAAAAATTAAAATAAAAATCTGCCTAGTAACCAATTATACACAGGGACCTCTCATGCCAATTCTTATTTAGGAAAATCCTGCATTGAACTGTTTGCCTGCTCTCTGTTCCTGACATCTGAGCCACCCCTTATAAAGGAGTTCCTGGAATTGAATTGCAACCAATAGGACTGTGGCTTTCCTCATCCAGTCAGCTCTGCACAGCTAAATCCTAACTGAACAATCAAGACAGCGACTTTTGTAGCAAACTGGGAGAATTTGGAGTCCCCATTTGCATGAGAATTGACCAATCAGGGACCAGAGGCAGGGAATTCTCTCTGTTTAATTTAGCTCCCCTCTGGTTCTGGGAGTGCACTAAGACTATGACTGTGTTTCCCTGAGGGGAGCGGAAACACAAAAGACTTCTTGCCAATGCAGTTCAATGCAGGGGCATAGCAGAGCAAACTTGCAAAGGGCAGAATGAAGCAGAGTAGATAAAACCAGAGTAGGGGAGAAGACCATGGCAAAGCAGAGCTATGTAGGCAAAGAGAGCTGCTTCACCCTAGGGCAACCTCACAGCCTTTTGGTTTCACAGCAGTGCTGTTTCATAATTGAGCTGTAATACTACTGAGCTGTTCTCCTCGCCCTACTCTGAAGTTTTCAAAGCCATACTATATCAAAATTTAATTGTTTGCACTAAATAGTTTCCTTCTTTGGTGCACTCCAAATTTGGGACTCCTGTTGCCATCAATTAGTGCCAATGGCCATTGCATGACTGCATGTGTGTGTATGTGTGTAGGGATATGAAAAAGGTCTACATTTACAAAACATTTAAAGTTTAACATTTTACCATTTGGAAATATTTAATTTTTGAAAACTCACTAAAGTTTAAGATAGTTGAAAAAACTCGTGGCAAAACTGGGTAGAAGGCTAAGAGAAGCAAGGACATTTGTAGGTTCTTATTTATGTGTTTTTCTTCTAACAGCTGCCAATCGTCCAAATCAGGAAATATTTGCACATGTCCTAGACATCTTACTGAAGGTATGAGACTGTCAACAACACTACAGCATAGTACCCTGAGGAAAAAAAATAATCTTTCAAACTTCCTTAATGACTCATTCAGCAGAAAGTAATTTTAAAAAGTAAGGCTAATATTTTCATCCTTTGGAAATATTTATCTCTATACAGTGGCACCTTTTTATAGTCAAGAGTAGAAAGTTACTTAGGTGGTATAATTTTGAAAGGCCAACCTGTCTCTCTAGAATTTACTTAACAGGGTGTCATTAGTCAACAGTTTCCATCAAGGGACATCTGTTTATACCAATATGTATATATACACACATATGTCCCTGAAATATTGCAAAAGTGATTATGATTATGATAGATTTTCTGGACATACCTAATTTTTCCATAATACCTACTTGTACTAGTAGAATGACAACATTTATAGTAAAAGATGAAAATGAGTGTGCTCTATAGAAAACATACTAAGACATCAACATTGAAATTTTTGCTTGCAATATATCTCTGATAATTTTGTGCATACTCTGTGGATACACCTTTACTAGGTGCTAGGAAGGTGTAGCCAAGGTGAAAAAGTCCTGGTCCCTGTCCATGAAGAAAGTTGTGAACTAATTTTAAAGATTAATGAATTCTTAGGCATCTAATTCCAAGCCTTGTAACTGGTTTTCTACTGTCATTACAACACATTGTTTCATGACAAGGTGGGAGAAAATTGGATGCTTGCTAAATTCTTGTAGAGGTTAACCACCAGGAAAGCCTTAAGCTATAAATTCTCCTGAAACCTGCATCACCATATGAAGAGACAATACAAGGAAATTTTACTTAAGCAGGACACCTGGTATCTCCTCATCTCAATGCTAAACCTGCCTAAATACACCTGATTAACTCTCTTCCTCTGCCAATATCTAACCTTCCAAACTAGCCAGTTAGCCCCTTCATGTAATTTATCCCCCTAGACTCTGGGAGATCTGATCTTAGGCAGTGAACAAACAACCAGGGTACCATATATATAAATAAAACAATTACATCTATAATTACTTTTTCACACATGGTTCTCAAAATCAACTATTATAAAATGCACAAATTATTTTTTTTTATTTATTACGTTTTCAAATACCCACTATTCAGAAAAAAATCATCCACAAAGGAAATGTTGAGATTATGTTTCATCTTTGAGACACTGTAACTTACTTTTTTGCCATTTTTTCATTAAGATATTATAAGTGTACATATATTATCATTGCCCCCATCCCACTCCCATGCATGCCCTCACCCACCAGTGTTTTGTGTGGATTAGTTATGCTTATAAACATGCATACAAGTCATTCAGTTGATTTCTTATCCCACGAACTTCTCCCGAATCTTCTGATTGTAACTTGACAGTCTGTTTGATGCTTTACTGCCTCTATATCAATATTTTTGTTCATCAGTTTATAATGTTCTTTATTATCCACAAATGAGTGAGATCATGTTTTATTTTTCTTTCATTGACTGGCTTATTTCACTTAGCATAATGTTCTCCAGTTCCATCCAGGTTGCTACAAATAGTAAGAATTCTTTCTTTTAATGGTAACATAGTATTCCATTGTGTAGATGTACCATAGTTTTTTTTTGTTGTTGTTTGTTTGTTTGTTTATCCAATCAACCTGCTGACAGGCAGCCAGGCTGTGTCCAAATCTTAGCTATTGTAAATTGTGCTGCTATGAACTCATAGGAGTGCATACATCCTTTCTGATTGGTGTTTCTAGTGTCTTAGGATATATTCCTAGGAGTGGTATTACTGGGTCAAATGGGAGTTCCATTTTCATTTTTTTGAGGAAACTATACTATTCTCCACAGTGGCTGCACCAGTCTGCATTCCCATCAGCATGGCATAAGGGTTCCTTTTTCTCCACACCCTTGCCAACACTTGTCGTTTGCTGATTTGTTGATGATAGCCATTCTGACAGGTGTGAGATGGTCCCACATTGTCATTTTGATTTGAATCTCTTGGATAATTACTCACTTTGAGCATGGTATCAGGTGTCTCTTAGCCTTCCTTCTGTCTTCTTTAGAAAATATTCTATTTAGGTCCGTTGCCCATTTTTTTAATTGGATCTTTATCATCCTTTCATTAAGTTACATAAGTTGCCTGTAGATGTTGGAGATTAAACCTTTATCAGTGATAACATTTGCAAATATGTTCTCCCATACAATGTGCTTTCTTGTTGTTTTCTTTTGCTGTGAAAAAAACTTTTTATTTTGATGTAGTCCTATTTGTTTATTTTCTCTTTAGCTTCCATTACCCTAAGAGCAATATCAGTGAAGTTCTTTCAGCATATGCCTGAGATTTTGCTGCCTGTGGATTCCTCTAGTGTTTTTATGGTTTCTCATCTTATGTTTAAGTCCTGTATCCATTTTAAGTTTATTTTTGTGTATTCTGTATATTGGTGGTCTACTTTCATTTTTTTGGCATGTATCTGTCCAATTTTCCCAACACAATTTATTATTTATTTTTTAAAATATATTTTATTGATTTTTCACAGAGAGGAAGAGAGATGAATAGAGAGAAATATCGATGAGAGAATCATCGATCAGCTGTCCCCTGCACAATGGGGATATACCCGCAACCAATGCACATGCCCTTGACTGGAATCAAACCTGGGACCCTTCACCCCGCAGGGCGACCCTCTATCCACTGATCCAAACCGGTTTCGGCCCAACACAATTTATTGAAGAGACTGTCTTGGCTCCATTGTATGCTCAGGCCTTCTTTGTTAAATATGAAGTGAGCATAGTGGTTTGGGTCGAAATCTGTATTCTCTATTCTATTCCATTGATCTATATGTCTGTTCTTGTGCCAGTACCAGGCTGTTTGAGAATAGTAGCTTTGTAAGACAGCTTGAAATCTGGTATTGAGATCCCTCCTACTTTATTCTTCTTTTTCAGGGTTGCTGTGTCTATTCAGGGTCTTTGTTTATTCTAGATGAATTTTTGGAGAGTTCTTTCTAGTCTGTGAAATATGCTGTTGGTATTTTAATGGGGAGTGCATTGCTTCTATAGATTGCTTTGGGTAGCATGGATATTTTAATGATGTTGATTTTACCAATCCATGAACATGGTATGTTCTTCCATCTATCTCTTCCTCTATCTCTTTTTTACAGTGTCCTGTAGTTTTCCGCATATAGTTCTTTTACCACCTTGGTTAAATTTATTCCTAGATATCTTACTTTTTTTTGATGCAATGGTAAATGAGATTGCTTTTTTAGTCTCTGTTTCTGTAAGTACACTATTGCTGTATAGAAATGCCATAGATTTCTTGGCGTTGATTTTGTATCCTATTACATTGCCAAATTCATTTATTAAGTCTATTAGTTTTTTGATGGAGTCTTTTGGGTTTTTTATGTACAATATCATGTCATCTGCAAATAAGGATAACTTTACTTCTTCTTTCCCAATTTTGATGCCTTTTATTTCCTCTTCTTGTTTAATTGCAATGGCTAGTACTTCCAGTACTATGTCAAACAGGAGTGGTGAGAGTGGGCATTCCTGTCTTGTTACTGTTCTTAGAGGGAATGGTTTTAGTTTTTTCCCATTGAGTATGATGTTTGCTGTGCGTTTATCATATATAGCTTTTATTATGTTGAGGTATGATCCTTGTACTCCTGTTGTGTTGAGAGTTTTTATCAGGAAAGGGTGTTGTATTTTATCAAATGCTTTTTCTGCATCAATTGATATGACAATATGATTTTTATCTTTCCATTTGTTTATATGATGTATCACATTTATTGACTGGCAGATATTGTACCATCCTTGCATTCCGGGAATAAATCCTACTTGGTCATGGTGTATGATCTTTCTGATGTACTGTTGGATCCAATTTGCTAGAATTTTTTAAAATGATTTTGGCATCTATGGTCATGATGGATATTGGTCTGTAATTTTCTTCCATTGTGTTGTCTTTATCTGGTTTTGGTACTAGGGTAATTCTGGTTTCATAGAAGGAGCTTGTAAGGGTTCCTTCCTCTTAAATTTTTTGGAAATATTCTGAGGATAGGTTTTAGTTCTTCATTTAATATTTGGTAGAACTACCTGAGAAGCTGTGTGGCCTCGGACTTTTGTTTGCTGGAAGCTTTTTGATGACAGCTTCAAGTTCTTCCACAGTTATTGGCCTATTGAGCTGGGTAGGTTCTTCCTGATTGAGTTATGAAAAGGAATATTTTTCTAGCAATATGTTCATTTCTTCCAGGTTGTACAGTTTGTTGGAATAGAGTTCTTCATAGTATTTTTTAACAATCCTTTGTATTTAGGTGGGGTTTGTTGTTATTTCACCTCTTTCATTTCTGATTTTGTTTAGTTGGGTCCTCTCTCTTTGCTTCTTGGTGAGACTGGCTAGGGGTTCATCAATCTTGTTTATCCTTTCAAAGAACCAGCTCTTTGTATTATTGATCATTTGTAATATTTCTTTGGTCTCTATGCCATTTATGTCTGCTGTGATCTTTATTATTTCTTTCCTTCTGCTTACACTGGGCTTTTCTTGTTGCTCTTTTTCTATTTTCTAACTCTTTGAGTTGTAGAGTCAGGTAATTTATTACCTTTGCTTCTTGTTTATTGCAGTAGGCTTGTTGAGCTATGAAGTTCCCTCTTAAGACTGTTTTCACTGTGCCCCATAGATTTTTGATTATTGTGTTTTCATTGTCATTTGTTGCCTGGATATTTTTTGTTTCTTCCTTGATCTCTCTGGTAACCCAGTCATTGCTTAATAGCATGCTGTTTAGTCTCCATGTGTTTGATTTATTTGCATTGTATTTATTGTAGTTGATTTCCATTTTTATGCCGCTGTGATCTGAGAAGTTGCTTGATATGATTTCTGTCTTCTTGAATTTGAAGAGACTATGCCTATGTCCCAACATGTGGTCTATCTTTGAAAATGACCAATGTGCACTTGAGAAGACTGTGTATTCTGTGGATATTTGGTGAAATGTTAAGAAGATGTCAATTAATTCTATGTGGTCTAGTGAGTCATTTAGGATTGATGTTTCTTTGCTGATTTTCTGTTTAGAGGATTTGTCCAATGGTGACAGTTTGGTATTAAAGTCTCTTACTATAGTTGTATTGCTGTCAATGTCTCCCTTGATATCCTCCAGAAGATGTTTTATGTATTTGGGTGCTCCTGTATTGGGTGCGTATATGTTTTCCAGAGTTATTTATTCTTTTTAAAAAAAAAAAATATATATATATATATATATATATATATATATTATTGATATTTTTACAGAGTGGAAGGGAGAGAGATAGAGAGCTAGAAACGTCGATGAGAGAGACACATCAACCAGCTGCCTCCTGCACACCCCCCACCGGGGATGTGCCCGCAACCAATGTACATGCCCTTGACCAGAATCGAACCCGGGACCTTTCAGTCCGCAGACCGATGCTCTACCACTGAGCCAAACCGGTTTCGGCAGAGTTATTTATTCTTGATGAAAAGCTCTCTTTAGTATTATGAAGTGGCCTTCCTTATCTCTTGTTATGTTCTTCATTTTACATCTAATTGTCAGATATAAATATTGCTACTTCAGGTTTTGTTTTCATTTCTTTTCTCCTGCAAATCCTTTTTCCTTCCCTTCACCCTCAGTCTATGTGTGTATTTTATTTTGAGGTGGGTTTCTTGTAGACAGCAATTATATGGGTGTTGTTTTCTTATCCATTCCTTTACCCTGTGTCTTTTGATTGGGACATTTAATTCATTTACATTTAAAGTTATTATTGATAGGTACTTATTTGTCGCCATTTTTATTTTTTACCTCTGTGTTCCCTCTTTCTTTCCTTTTTTTCTTCTTTTTTTTTTCCAGCAGACTCTTTAGTATTTCTTGCATTGCTGCTCTGGCTGTAACAAATTCCCTTAGTCCTTTTTGTCTGTGACACTCCTGATTTCATCTGCAATTTTCATTGAGAGACTTGCTGGGTATTATATTTAGACCCTTCCTTTGCATGACTTTGTGTTTTTCTTGTTTGTTTTTTTTTTTAGTTTTTTTTTTTTATTCCATTCCCTTCTGGTTTGGTGAATTTCTGTTGAGATATCAGTTGCTAGTCTGATGGAGGTTCCTTTGTATGTAACTTTCTGTCTTTCTCTGGCCACTTTTAAGATTCTTACTTTGTCATTGGTGTTTGCCAGTTTAATTATCATGTGCCTTGATATGGGTCTTTTTGGATATATTCTCCTTGGGACTCTGTGAGCTTATTGGATTTGTTGGGTTTTTTCTTCTCTATGTTAGGGAAGTTTTATGTCATTATTTCTTCAAACACGTTTTCTATTCCTTGCTCAGTTTCCTTTCCTTCTGGGACCCCTCTTTTTTGGATGTTGTTTTCCCAAAGTTCCCTTAGGCTCTCCTCCTGCTTTTTTCCCCCCTAGATGCTTCTCTACTTGTGTATTTTTCCCACCTTGTCTTCTAGCTCACTAATGTGGTCCTCTGCTTTTTCTAATCTACTCTTGATGCTTTGTATTGAATTCTTTTCAGCAGCAATGTCATTTTTCATTTCTTCTTGGTTCTTTTTCATATCCTCTTTGTTCTTACTCATATTGTCTAATTTATCTTCAATTCTTTTCAGCCACCTTATGACCATTTCTCTGAATTCTTTTTTTGACAAGTTCCTTGCGTCTATTTTATTTCCTTTTCTGGTGATGCCTGCTTTTCTTTCATATGCAGACTGTTTCTTTGTCTCTCCATGGTGTTTCTTCTCTGGATGTCTGGTTATGTAGTTCTCTCTCTCTCTCTTTATCCTACGCAAAATCTGACCTTTCTGTGGTAGATTTTAGAGCTCTTCTGAATCAACTTGTTTTCACCAATTGGGGATCGCTGTTCTGGAGCTTGTAGCTATTCCATCATTGCTGCACTTGTAGATTTTTAGGCTTCCTATAACATCCAATTTTCCCTCCAAGATGGTGCAGTCCCCACATCTGAACCTGTAGTTCTGGGAGGGGACCCAGCAGAAGTGTGGGCTGTCCTATCAGGGGAACCCTGTCCATAAGTCCTCCACCTTCTCCTGGAGTATATCTGTTCCTTAATTCACCAACAAATACTACCGGTGCAATCCTCAGATGTTCTTTCTTTCTAGTCTGGTACAAGGCTCTGCACACTTCTGTCTATTCCCCTGCCATTTTTCTCAACTGAGACACTCTAACTTTCAATGATCCTTTCTTGCATCCCTTTTCCCAAGTGCTCTCAGTAGGAGCAGTAACTGAGGCCAAATTATTTTAGCCCTGGAAACAAGCACCTGCTTACTATAAGAGAGTAAAGGAGTGACAGCCAGCACTTCTCTACCTTTATATGGTTTCCATGAGTAGGAATTTAGTCATGAGCATCGAGTTTCCATCTGCTTCTTCCCATCTATTTTAGAAATTCTAAGTCCCTGAAAAGTTCTTTAGACTACAGTGTATCTTTCTTGCCCATCATGAACACATATGCTAGGTAATAAGTGATCTTTTCATTAATCTCAGCTCACTAGTGTCCTGTAAATTTTTTTATTTAGAAAGATAGTCATGTTGTTTTTTAGCTGTCTGATCTAGTTGAATATTTTTGGACTCTGGCTTGTACCTCTTGAGCTATATATAAAAGTAAATTTCACAGAACTAAGTAGCAGGCAATTTTTGTTTGGAATCCTGAATTTGCAACTTAGTTGCTTTGTGAACTTGTTCAGTAACTCAATTTATTAGATCCTCAGTTTTCTAATTTAAGAGATGGGAGGATGTTGATAATGGTATCTACTTCATAACACTCTTATGAGACATAAATAGAACAATTCAAATTAAGCAATGGGCATATTGTAAACCTTAAGTAATGTTATCCATTTTTTAAGAACTTGAGCTCACTAACTTCCCCTTCCCTACTTCAGAGTCTGTACTTTTTCCTTAATAAATTTCCATTTAAAAATAAATTGACAAATATTTTATTCTTCATCCTTTTTTCTTACCCAATTTATATACTAAATAATTTTATTTAATTGTATTTTTTATCAGAGTTAAGAAAATCTGTTCTTTTCTGAATACTCTCATATTTGACCTTCTAAATCATGGTAGTGTTTCTCTTGTTTTATTAATCTCCAAAGTTAATGATTTACACATAATGTTACTGGCAGTGCTTAGAATATAATCAATTTTTTCTCTTAGGGGAACTTGAATAATCCAATTTCCTTCTCATAGTCATTAAGGGACTCTTCCCATAAATGACATAGCTGAAATGAGTTTTCTTATTTTGCCAACACAAAGTACACATAAACCATTTTCATATAATTATTTTTCTAATTGGAATGACATAATTTATATCTCATTGTTCCTTTTTATATGCTCTGGTAGGGGAGGAATTTGTTATCACCTAGATGTAGTTGAGCATGGAAATAATTCTGTTGGTTAAAGGACTACTTATATATTACGATAATTCTTTGATATTTTAGCATAATTTTACTCATAAGCCTCTTTATCAGAGCCTACCTTCAATGTAGCCCTAGTGACATATAATTGTAAAAGCTTAGACTTTTACTTTGGTATCTCCAGGCAGCTACAGTGGCACATTAGTTTCTAAATGCAACTTTGGCATCATTGAAAAAAGTACCATAAGTACATATATGGAGAACTACGGTACATTAGAAAGTCCTAAACTAAGTTAAGATTCATTCTTGTTTCAAGAGTTGGAACTGCCTAAATGTTATTTTTCAAAATTTCTGTTTCATGAAATGCAGCAAGTACCTAGTTTACTTGTTTTAGTGGTCAACTACTAGAGGATCAAGGAAAGCAAGAATTATTGACACTCGAAAGGTAGGAAGATGGCTACCAACAGGAAGGCAGGCTGCAAGATCATGTGTGAGTGAGAGAACAAAAGGAAAGGAGAGTGTGTGGACATATGGAGAGTATCTATTTGTGAGTGAGGGACAGTTCCACTGCTACTGAAATGTCTCCCAGAATAACCAGCTCTGTCGCAGAGACCACACAAGGGGGAGAGTGAAGGGGAGAGTGGCTGTGGTCAGAAACCTAGGCTTACCTTCCCTCAGGATGAATTGGATACCACACGGGACCCTACAAGCACAACACACAGGGACCAGCAGCAAACCTACAGACACTGAGTCTCGAGAAGCGCAAATACACGGACCCAGATGAAGCTCCACACCTTCTCATGGAAAGGTCAGATTTTGCCTAGAGAAAGGTGATGTTGGCCATCCAGGTTGAAGGGAGAAATGTGCAGCAGGATCTAGAGGTTAAGATGAAGTTTGTGCTCCATCAAATTTGCGGACATTGGGGCCAGCATAGTCCGCAAATGTGGAAGAGGGTCCACAAGGCTGCTGACAGAAAGGAACTCTAGAAATTAACCCATAGCTGTGCTGGTCACAAAAAGGCTTTACCAGTAAACCAGTTGCGTTGTTCCATGGGAAAAAGATGTGCACAGATATGTGAGTAGAGTAATGCATAGTGCCTCGGGGAGGGTGGAGAGTCACAAGTTCATGCACTTTTTTCTCTTTAAAAACTTGACTTTGATTACTAAGCCTGTACATAGGGTCACCCAATTAAAAACACTCAGGGATTGCAGGGGAAAGTTGGTTTGTGGGACCTGGGAATCAAAGTGGGGATAAATGATCATAAAATCAGCTCTGGAGCAGTTAATACCCCCAAACCAGTATTAAGTGCAGCAGGAAAAACAAATTCTAAATAATGGGTACAAAGGGCTTATAGTCCCAGATGTCAATACAGAAACACTGCCACCCAGGGGTTGAATCACAAACTGACCCTTGTGTAAATGCAACTACAGGCAGGCTGAGTTACAAAGAAATTCTGCCTGTTTGGAAAAAAAAAAAAAAAAAGATTGTGGCTTATGACACACAGGAGCTGTGGAATGCAGGGAACTTTAATACTGTCTTGACTACCTGACGGGAAACAGGCATGCCAAGAAGAGCAGAGGAAGTGAGTACCCTTCACCACTCCACATTTATATATATATATATATATATTTTTTTTTTCTTAAGAAACTATTTTTTGTGCCTTTTCTCACTTGATTTTACCTTTGTATTTATAATTTTTTAATCAGTATTACCATACCATTTTACCCTTTTTAAAGTTTCATGTTTTTCTCTTTATTTTATTTGATCTTATTTTATTTTGGGATTAGTGTTCTACATTCTATTTTCATTTTTCCTTTAGTGTGATTTTACTTTATCTCAACTTTACCTTTATGTCAGCAGAATATTATTAACTTTTCCCCTTTTGTTGTACTCTTTCTCTTACCCTATTCCAGCTTTAGATTTTCCCTATTCCTTCTTCTTGCCCCTTTAAAAATTCATCTTACTTATATATCTAATTTCTAATTCCTTGCTCCAAGTCCATAAACACTGTATTTTTCTCTTTCTTCATTATCCAATTTTTTCTCTCTTTTGTTTCTTTGTTTTTGTATTTATGTTTTTTTTCCCCTTCTTTCTCTATGTTCTATTGTTGTTAATTTGATTGTTGATTAGATTGGTTTGTTTGTGTGATTGCTTCTCTCTTTTTCTGATTCTGTTTTTCCTCTCCTTGCTTGTTATTAGTTGTTTGTAGGTTGAATTCATATCTGACTGTTGTGGTTTGCATATTTTTTGGATTAATTGCTGTTCTATTGGAGTTTTCTCCTCATATAAAAATTCTCCCTTCCTTTTTCTTCTTACTTTTGTTTCTTTTCTCAATATCATTTTTTAAAACTTTTTTACCCCCTAATTCTTTTTTCTCTGATGATCACCTTTATTTGGGGTTATTAGTATCTTGAATACATATGAGTTCAGTGCCTTGTGTGTTGTGCCTTGTTGTCTTATATTTTGTGCCTTTAAATCAATTTAGGAGAGAGAGAGAGGGGAGGGAGAGAGAGAGAGAGAGAGAGAGAGAGAGAGAGAGAGAGAGAGAGAGAAGATCATAGGGAAATAGCCCACATATGAAAGAAAAGGAGGCAACACCAGAAAAGTAAGCAAACAAAATGGAGGCAAGCAATGTGTCAGAGAAAGAATTCAGGAAAATGGTCATAAGGTCACTGAAAAAAATTTGAAGACAAATTAAACAATATGTGTAAGCCAAGAGGAAATGAAAAAGAATCAAGAAAAATGAAAAATGATATCACTATAATAAAAAATGCAATAGAAAGCATCAACAGTAGAATAGAAGAAATACAGGACCACATCAGAGAGCTATAAAACAAGGTTGGAAAAATACAAGCAGAGTAGCATTTAGAAAAAAAAAAAACAAACTTAAATAAACAAGAGTAGAGCCAAAAGGAACTCTGGGACAATGCAAAACGAAACAACATCCACATTACAGGAGTACCATAAGGAGATGAAAACGGGCAAAAAATAGAAAACCTGTTTGAAGAAATAATGACAGAAAAATTCACTGATATTGGGAAGAAAAAACTCACACAACTCCAAGAATCTTAGAGTCCCCCACAAATGAACCCCAAAAGACAAATGCCAAGGCATATTACAATTAAATTGGCAAATACCACCCACAAAATAAGAATCTTAAAAGTGGCCAGAAAGAGACAGAATGTTACCTACAAAGGAACCCCCATCAGACTAGAGACTGATTTCTCAGTAGAAACACTTCAAACCAGGAAGGAATGGAATAAAATATACAGTCATGCAAAGGAAGGGTCTGAATCCAAGAATACTGTACCCATCAAGGCTATCATTCAAAATTGAAGGTAAAATCAGGAGCTACAGAGACAACAACAACAACAAAAAAGGACTAAGGGAGTTTATCATCACCAAACTAGCAATGCAAGAAATGCTAAAGGGTCTGCTGTAAAAAGAAGAACTAGGAAGTGAAGAAGGAACACATGCATAAAAAATAAAAATGGTGACAGATTAGTGCCTATCACTAATAACTTTAAATATAAATAGATTAAATATTCCAATCAAAAGACATAGGATAGCTGAGTAGATAAGAAAACATATTTCATATATCTTCTTTCTACAGGAAATCCACCTCATAAAAAAGGACTCTCACAGATTGATGATGAAGGGCTGAAAAAAGGTATTTCAGGTGAATGGAAATAATAAAAAATGAATGGGATATCAATACTTATATCTGACAAATTACATCTTAAATTGAATTACATAACAAGAGATAAGGAAAGCCACTTCATAATACTAAAGGGCACAAACCAACAAGAAGATATAACTCTAGTAAACATATACACATCCAATATAGGAGCACCCAAAAACATTAAAAAAAAAAAACCTTTTGGAGGATATGAAAGGAGAGATTGATAGCAATACAGTCATAGTAGGGGAATTTAATACCCTAGTAACACCACTGGACAAGTCATCTAAACAAACAAAACAAAACAAAACAAAATAAAACAAACAAAATTAATTGCCATTTTCAGAATATTTCACCCAAAAGCCACAGAATATACATTCTTCTCAAGTGCACATTGGTCATTTTGAAAGATTGACCACATGTTGGGACATAGGCAAAGTCTCTTCAAATTCAAGAAGATAGAAATCACATCAAGCATCTTCTCATATCATAATGACATAAAACTAGAAACCAACTATAATAAAACAATAAAAAATTAAACATGTGGAGGTTAAATAGCATGCTATTAAACAATGAATGGGGGAGGTAGGCAGGAAAATGGTGGAGGAATAGGTAGGTGGGTTCTGAGCCTTGTCCCGAAGTAGAAAGAGAGAGCAGCTGAGCGTCCCACTGGTAGTGTTTATTAGCAAGCTAAAAGACAGGCAAACACCAGGAGAAACTGAGGGTCTGCTGATCAGGGTGCCCCAGACAGGGAAGCACCCACAGTGGGGCTGGGTCCCTTCCCAGAGCTACCTACAGGCTTGGACAGGGAAATCTCATCATCTTGAAGGGAAGACTGGTTCGTGTCAGAGGCCTGAATATCCACAGTCACAGTGACCACCAAGCAGCTGTTAGCCCCAGAACGCTGATCCCAAGCAGCACAAACACTTGGACTCAAAGGAGCGCCTTACCCCACAACAAAAAGGTCAGATTTCACTGAGAGAGTGGGTGAATCCCCAGCGGCTGCAGCAGCAGGGGCTGCAGCGGAAGACAGAAGCCCGTGCACACGCCAGTCATGCAGAAACTGGAGGACTGGGCCACTGCTTACAAGAAGAAGCCCCCAGATTTTGGTCTAGTGGCACACCTAACTGTGGACGGGGCTTCTAATAGGGGAGATATTTAAAGAGCAACACATTTGGATCTGACTCAGAGGCATACCCGGAGAATTACAGGGGAGTGCAGTCAGCTTGGTCTTGGCCCCCAACCCTACCCGCCTCCCCTCCACAGATCAGGGTCACAGAGACGGAAAAAAAGCTAGAGAGGCTTTAGAGCCTTGGAAATGAACCCAGAAACACTGGCACCCAGAGGATAAATCACAAAATGGCCCTAGTGTAATAAAAATAATCAAAGCAAGACCTGCTAAAAAATCAGGATCAGATTACAACACTGAGGAGCAGTGAAATGCAGGGAACTGCAATACTGCCCAGTCTGTGAAACAGGCGTGCCAAACAGAATGATAGAGGAAGTGAAAGACTTTCATTACTGCAAACTTTAATTTTTATTTTTAATTGTTTAATTTTTGTTTTTTTATTTTCATTATTTGCAATATTTACTCAAGAAAATATTTTTTTTCGTTTTCCCTCACTTGATTTTACCTTTTTAATTATTAAATTTTTATATGTAATCAACATTATTATGACTACTATTTTACCTTTTTATCTTATTTTCTTTTGTTTATCTTTATTATTTTTAAGTGTCATATTATTTGCTTTTGTTTGTTTGTTTGTTTGTTCCTTCGGGATTAGTGTTCTACAGGATATTTTTACCTTTTCCTTCTCCAATGCTTTATTCTATCTCAACCTTACCTTTATACAATCACTCTCTATGGAATATTTTCCCTTTGGTGTCCTGTTTATCTTAACACTTTACTTCTCTAGATTTTCCCTATTCTTTCTCTTTACCCTCTCCTAAAATTTCAACCTAATTGTGTATATCTACTTTCCAATCCCCTGCTCCAAGCCCATTCAAACCTACACTGTTGCTGTCCTAAAAAACAATACACACAAAAAAACAGTCTTTCTTTCTATCCCTTTGTAGTTGTATGTTGAAAGTTTACTATATAGAAGTTTTATGCTTTTGTATAAGATTGGTTTGCTTAGTCTTTATGTTTGATTGTATGTTTTTGTTAGGTGAGTTCTAGTCACCTTTATTGGAGGATATTAATATCACAAACACATTTCTGTTTAGTGACTTGTGTGTTCTACCTGGTTGTGTTGTATTTTGTCCCTTTAAATCAAAGCAGGAGAGAGAGAACTACATAACCAGACATCCTGAAAATAGAGATCATGGGGAGACAAAGAAATAGCCCGCACATGAAAGAAAAGCAGGCATCACCAGAAAAGGAAGTAAACGAGTTAGAAACAAACAACCTACCAGAGCAAGAATTCAGAGTAATGATCATAAGATGGCTAAAAAATGAAAGACAAATTTGACAATATGAGTAAGAAGCAAGAGGAAATGAAGAAGAACCAAGAAGAAATGAAAAATGACATCACTACTGTAAAGAAATTAATAGAAAGTATCAAGAGTAGACTACAAGAAGCAGAGGACCACATCAGTGAGCTACAAGATAAGATGGAAAAAATTCCCAAGTATAGCAGCTTCTGGAAAAAAAAATTAAAAAACAGGAGGAGAGACTAAGGGAATTTTGGGAAAATACAAAAAACACACAAAAATATTAAACTAATAGGGGTTCCAGAAGGAAAGAAACCTGAGGAAGACATGGAAAACATATTTCAAGAAATAATGACAAAAAATTTCCTGAGATAGAGAAGAAAAAACCCACACAATCCAAGATACTCTGAGTCCCAAGCAAAATGAATCCCACAAGACCAGCACCAAGGCACATTATATTAAACTGGCAAATGCCAACAACAAAGTATGAATCTTAACAGCAGCCAGAGAGAGACAGAAAGGTACATATAAAGGAACCCTCATTAGACTAGCAACTGATTTCTCCACAGAAACTCATCAGGCCAGAAGGGAATGGGATGAAATATACAAAGTCATGCAAAGAAAGGGTTTGAATTCAAGAATATTGTACCCAGCAAGGCTACTAATCAAAACTGAAGGTGAAATCAGGAGCTTAACAGACAAAATAAGACTAAAGGAATTTATCTCCAACAAACCAGCAATGCAAGAAATGCTAAAGGGTCTGCTTTAAAAACAAAGAAATAGGAAGCGAAGAAGGAACAAATGGGTATAGAAAAAATATGGCGTCAAACAAGTACCTATCAATAATAACTTTAAATGTAAATGGATTAAATGCTCCAATCAAAAGACAGGGTAACAGATTGGATGAGAAAACAAGACCCATATATGTGCTGTTTACAAGAAACCCACATCAGAAAAAAAGACATACACAGACTGAGGGTGAAAGGATGGAAAAAGGTTTTCCAGGCAAAGGGAAATGGGGAAAAAAAGCTGGAGTAGCAATACATATATCTGAAAAATTAGATCTCAGAATGAAGGACATAATAAGAGATAATGAAGGCCACTTCATAATACTAAAGGGAGCAATCCAACAAGAAGTAATAACCCTGGAAAACAAATATGCACCCAATATGGGAACACACAAATACATAAAAAACTGCTGTAGGATTATAAGGGAGAGATTAATACAATCATAGTAGGAGATTTTAAAACCCCACTGTCACCTTTGGAAAAATCATCTAAACAAAAAAATCAGCAAAGAAATATCAATCCTAAATGACTCACTAGACCAGATGGCATTAATCGACATCTTCAGAATATTTCAAACCAAAGCCACAGAATATACATTCTTAAGTACACATGGGTCCTATGCAAAGATAGACCTCATGTTAGGACATAGGCAAAGTCTGTTCAAATTCAAGAAGATAGAAATCATATCAAGCATCTTCTCAGATCATAGTGGAATAAACCTGGAAATTAACTACAATAAAAAATTCCAAAGTAATCAAACACATGGAGACTAAACAGCATGCTATTAAATAAGGACTGGTTTACCAGAGAAATCAAGGAAGAAATTAAAAACATAATGACAACAAATGGCATTGAAAACACAACAACCCAAAATCTATGAGACACAGCAGAAGCAGTTTTGAAAGGGAAGTTCATATCTCTACAAGCGTATTGAAAAAAACAAGAAAAATGGTAACAAATTGCTAACTCTATGACTCAAAAAGTTACAAAAAGAGCAATACGAAAAGCCCAGTGTAAGAAGAAGGAAGGAAATAAGAAAAATCAGAGTGGAGATAAAGGACATAGAGACCAAAGAAACAAAACATAAGATCAACAAAACCAAGAGCTGGTTCTTTGAAAGAATAAACAAGATTGATCAACATCTAGCCAGGCTAACCAAGAAACAAAGACAGAGGACTGATATAAACAAAATCAGAAAGAAAAGAAGTGAAATAACAACAGACCCCATGAAACTACAACGGATTGTTACAAAATACTTTGAACAACTCTATTCCAAAAAACTGGACAACCTGTTTGAAATGGACATATTCCTAGAAAAATACAATCTTCCAAAACTCAATCAGGAAGAATCTAAAAATTGCAATAGACCAGTGACTTTGATAGAAATTGAAGCAGTCAAAAAGCTTCCAGCAAACAAAAGCCCATTTTAAGATGGCTTCTCTGGAGAGATTTACCAAACATTCGAGGAAAAATTAAAACCTATCCTCCTCAGACTATTTCAAAAAATTCAAGAGGAAGGAAAACTTCCAAACTCCTTTTATGAAGCCAACATCACCCTATTACCAAAACCAGATAAAGGCAACACAATGAAATAGAATTAGCGGCCAATAACCCTCATGAACATAGATGCCAAAATCCTCAACAAAATTCTAGCATATCGCTCCTTCAGATCATCAGAAAGATCATACAACATGACTAAGTGGGCATGCAATATGATACAATATCTGCAAATCAGTCAACGTGATACATCACATAAAAATTGAGAAATAAAAATTATATAGCCATATCAATTGACTCAGAAAAGGCATTTGATAAAATCCAACACCCTTTCCTGATAAAAAAATCTCAACAAGGTGGGAGTACAAGGATCATACCTCAACATAATAAGAGCTATATATGATAAATCCAAAGCCAACATCATACCCAATGGGCAAAAACTAAAACAATTCCCCCTAAGAACAGGAACAAGACAGGGATGCCCACTCTCACCACTCCTGTTTGACATAGTACTGGAAGTACTATCCATTGCAATTAGACAAGAAGAGGAAATGAAAGGCATCCAAATTGGAAAAAGAAGAAGTAAAGTTATCCTCATTTGCAGATCACGTGATGTTATATATAAGAAACTCAAAAGACTCCATGAAAAAATTAATTGACTTAATAAATGAATTTGGCAATATAGCAGGATACAAAATTAACACCAAGAAATCTATGGCATTTCTATATACCAATAATAAACTTACAGAAACAGAGACTGAAAAAGTAATCTCATTTACCATTGCACCAATAAAATTCAGATACCTAGGAATAAACTTAACTAGGGAGGTAAAAGACCTATATGTAGAAAACTACACAACACTGAAAATAGAGATAGAGGAAGATGTAAACAGATGGAAGAACACTCCATGTTCATGGATTGGTAGAATCAACATCATCAAAATATCCATACTTCCCAAAGCAATCTATAGGTTCAATGCACTCCCCATTAAAATACCAATCTCATATTTCACTGACCTATAAAGAACTCTCCAAAAATTCATTTGGAGCAATAAATGACCCCAAATATCCACAGCAATCCTGATAAAGAAGAGTAAAGTAGGAGGGATCTCAATACCAGATTTCAAGCTGTATTACTAGCCACTGTTCTCAAAACAGCCTAGTACTGCCACAAGAACATACATTTAGATCAATGGAATACAAAAGAGAATTCAGATATCAATCCAAATCACTATGCTCAATTAATATTTGACAAAGGAGGCATGAATATATAATTGAGTCAAGACAGTCTCTTCAATAAATGGTGTTGGGAAAATTGGACAGATACATGCAAAAGAATGAAACTAGATCACCAACTTACACCATACACAAAAATAAACTCAAAATGGATACAAGACTTAAATATAAGACGGGAAAACATGAAAATACTAGAGGCATCCGCAGGCAGCCAAATCTCAGACATATGCCAAAAGAACTTCTTCACTGATACTCCCCCTAGGGCAATGGAAGCTAAAGAGAAAATAAACAAATGGGACTACATCAAATTAAAAACCCTTTTTACAGAAAAAGAAACCATCAACAAAACACCAAGAAGTCCCACTGTATGGGAGAAAATATTTGCAAATGTTATCACTGAAAAAGGTTTGATCTCCAAAATCTACGCACAGCTTATACAACTTAATAAAAGGAAGATAAATGAGCCAATTAAAAAATGTGCAATGGACCTAAATAGAATATTTTTAAAAGAAGACAGAAGGAAGGCCAAGAAGTACATGAAAACATGCTCAAAGTCATTAATTATCTGAGAGATGCAAATTAAAACAACAATGCGGTACCATCTCACACCTGTCAGAATGGCCAACATCAACAAATCAACCAACGACAAGTGCTGGCAAGGTTGTAGAGAAAAATGAACCCTTGTGCACTGCTGGTGGGAATGCAGAGTGGTGTAACCACTGTGGAGAACAGTATGGAGCTTCCTCAAAAGGCTGAAAATGGAACTCCCATTTGACCCACTACTCTCACTACTAGGAATATATCCCAAGAAACTAGAAACACCAATCAGAAAAGATATATGCACCCCTATGTTCATTGCAGCACAATTTACAATAGCTAGGATTTGGAAACAGCCTATGTGGCCGTCAGCAGATGATTGGTTAAAAAACTCTGGTACATCTACATAATGGAATACTATGCTGCCATAAAAAAGAAGGAATTGTTATCATTTACAGCAACCTGGATGGAATTGGAGAACATCATGCTGAGTGAAATAAGCCAGTCAATGTAAGAGAAACACCCCATGACCTCACTCATTTGTGGATAATAAAGAACATTATAAGCTGACAAACCAAAAGATAGATCTAGAGACAGTAAAGCAACAAGCAGACCGTCAAACTACAGCGGGGAGGGTAGGGAGATCTGTGGAAGATAAGAGATCATCTGAAGGACTTGTATACTTGCATATAAATACAAACAATGGACACGAAACTCTGGGGAGGGAGGGGATGTATGGGAAGGGGGTGTCAATGGTAAAATACGTACATAGATAATAATTTTATTTAAAAAATAAATTATTAAAAAATAAAGCAATGAATGTGCTACCAGTGACATCAAAGAAGAAATAAAAAGCATCATGGAAAAAATGATACTGAAAACACTAGTGCAAATCCTATGGGACACATTGAAACAGTCTTCAGAGGAAATTTCATAGCTCTACAGGACTACCTAAAAACAGTGAACAATGTTTGTAAATTATCTAACTCTACTACTCAAGGAGCTAGAATAAGAGCAACAAGAAAACCCCAGAATAAACAGAAATAAGGAAATAATAAAGATCAGAATGGAGATAAACAACATAGAGACCAAAATAACAATACAAAAGATCAACAATACCAAGAGCTGGTTCTTTGAAAGGATAAACAAGATTGATCAACCTCTAGCCAGGCTCACCATGAAGCAAAATAAGAGGGTCCAAATATACAAAATTAGAAATTAAAGAGGAAAAACAACAACAGACCCCACATAAATACAAAGAATTGTTAGAAAATACTATGAACAACCCTATTCCAATAATTGGGCAATCTGGAGGAAATGGACATATTCCTAGAAAAATACAATTGAGTTCCAAAACTCAATCGGGGAAATTCTAAACATCTTAATAGTCCAATAACTATGGAAAAAATTGAAGCAATCATCAAAAAGTTTCCCGCAAACAAAAGCTGTGGTCTGGGTGGCTTTACTTGGAAGTTCTACCAAGCATTCAAAGATGAACTGAAATCTGCTCTCCTCAGACTATTCCAAGTAATTCAAGAGGGTGTCATAATTCCATGCTCATTCTAATAAGCCAGAATTACCTTAATCCCAAAACCAGGAAAAGACACCACAAAAAAGAGAACTACAGGCCAATATCATTGATGAACATAAATGATAAAATAAAATGCATCCAATTTGGAAAAGAAGTAAAACTGTCCTTATTCGCAGATGACATGGTACTATACATTAAAAAAAAAATCCCAAAAAGTTTCTATCAAAAACCTACTAGACCTAATAAATGAATTTGGAAATGTAGCAGGATACAAAATTAACAAGAAGAAATCTATATCCATTTTATACACTAATAGTGAACTCACAGAGAGAGAAATTAAAAACAAATACCATTTACCACTGCACCAAAAATTTAAGTACCAAGTAATAAACTTAACCTAGGAAGTAAAAGACTTTTACTCTGAAAATACAGAACATTGAAAAAAGATACAGAGAAAGACACAAATAAATGGAAGAGTATATCATGTCCATGGATTGGTAGATCAACATCATTAAAATGCCCATAATAAACAAAACAATCTATAGATTCAATGCTACACCTATTAAAATACCAATGTCATATTTCAAATATGTAGAACAAACTCTCCAAAAATTCATCTGGAACAAAAAAAGACTGAATAGCCACAGCTGTCCTGGAATGAAGAACAAAGTTGGAGGGATCACAATACCAGATATCAAGCTACATTACCCAACCACTGTTCTCAAAAATGCCTGATACTGGCACAAGAACAGGCATATAGACCAATGATATAGAATTGAGAACCCAGGAATTGACCCAAGCCATTATACTCAATATTTGACAAAGGAGGCAAGAGCATACAATGGAGTCAAGACAGTCTCTTTAATAAGTGGTGCTGGGAAATATGATCAAATACATGCAAAAAAAAAAAAAAGAAAGAAAGAAACTACATCACCAACTTACACCATACACAAAAAAACTTAAAATTGCTAAAGGACTTGAATGTTAAGACGGGAAACCATAAAAATCCTATAATCCATAGACAACAAAATAGCAGACATATGTCAAAGTAATATCTTTACAGACACAGATCCTAGAGCAAGAGAGACTAAGGAGAAAATAAACAAATAGAACTACATCAAAATAAAAATCTTCTGCACAACCAAAGAAACCATCAACAAAACAACAAGAAAGCCCACTGCATGGGAGAAGATATTTGCCAATGTTATCTCAGATAAGGGTTCAATCTCCAACATTTTCTGAGAATGCATACAGCTTAACAAAATGAAGGTAAATAATTCAATGAAAAAATGGGCAAAGGACTTAGAAACATTTTGCAAGAGGACATTCAGAAAGGCAAGAGACATATAAAAATATGCTGAAGTCACTAATCATCTGAGAGATGCAGATCAAAACAAGAATGAGGTACCACCTCACACCTGTCAGAATGACTATCATTAATAAACCAATAAATGACAAGTTCTGGAGAGGATGTGGAGAAAAGAGAACCCTTGTGCATTGCTGGTGGTAATGCAGAGTGGTGTAACCACTGTGGAAAACGGCATAGTGTTTCCTCAAAAAGTTAAAAATGGAACTGCTATTTGGTCCAGTAATACCACTTCTAAGAATATATCCTACAAAAACAGAAACATCAATCAGAAAAGATATATACACCCTTATGTTCATAGCAGCACAATTTACAATAGCTAAGATTTGGAAACAGCCTAAATTCCCATCAGCAAATGAGTGGATTAGAAAATCATGGTACATCTACACAACGGAATACTATGCTCCTATAAAAAAGAAAGAACTTATACCATTTGCAGCAGCATGGTTGGTTCTGGAGAGCATTATGCTAAATGAAATAAACCAGTCAGTGAACGAAAAATACCACACGATCTCACTCATTTATGGATAATAAAGAACATTATAACCTGATGAACAAAAAGATAGATATAGATGCAAAGAAGCATCAGATTTCAAAGATATGAAAGATAGATATAGATTCAAAGAAGCATCAGATTGTGAAATTACAGCAGGAAAGCTAGTGGGGGAGATAAGAGATCAACTGAAGGACTTGAATGCATAGCCAATGGACACAAGACACTGGGCGGGTGGGGTGAGGGCATGTTCTGGGGAATAAGGGAGGCCGGAGGAAGGTCAATGTTGGGAAAAAAGGAGACAAATGTACTACTATTTGTAACACTTTAAACAATAAAACATATATATATATATATATATATATATATATATATATATATATATACAACAAAAACATGCACAAAAACAAAAATTATTGATAGTCAAACACCAACCACCTTTACTGAATCTACTAAGAATCTGACCCTAATCATATACACATATATAATTTATATTCTATATAGTATAATTTATATATACATATATATACATTATATGTGTGTGTGTGTGTGTGTGTGTGTGTGTGTGTGCACGCGCGCATGCGCGCATATGTTTAATAAGTAAATATATTTATTCTACATACCGTATTTGCCGGAGTATAAGACGACTTTTTGGCCCTGAAAAATATGCCTCCAAGTGGGGGGTAGTCTTATACGGCGAGTATATAACAAACTCTGTATTTTTTAGTGGAAATGTTAGGGGGTCGTCTTATACGCCCAGTCTCTTATACACCGGCAAATACGTATTTTTCAGGGCCAAAAAATCGTCTTATACGCCGGCAAATACGGTATATAAAAGCCTAAGTGATTGGCCAACCAGCAGACCAACTGACCAGCTGGTAACTATGATGTGCTGTGACCACCAGAAGGCAGATGATCAATGCAGGAGTGGAAAAAAAGGCATGAAAACATGAACTAGACTGATGAATATTATAGGGAAGGGGGAAGGGAGGAAGGTAGGAAGAGATTAACCAAAGATCTTATATGAATACTAGAGGTCCATGCATGGATTCATGCACTGGTGGTGTCCCTCAACTTGGTCTTCAGGTATCAGGATGAAACTGGCTCTCTGACATGCCCTGAGGGTTCCAGATTGTTAGAGGGGACAGGCCAGCCCAAGGGACCCCACTGGTGCAGGAATCAATGCACTGGACTTCTAATATATATATATATATATATATATATATATATATATATATATATTTTCATTGATATACATTTATGTACATATATGCATATGGATATAAAAAATAAAACATTGTTTTCAATATATTAGACATTATTGGTATTAGCACAGCTACCACCATTGTTTAAAATTATTTATAAAAGCTTATCCTCATAAATTCTCCTAAAACTGATATATTAAAAACAGTTTTATGTGTGTATTTGAATGACAAAACCTACCATATTGTAAGTTATCAATCTTGATTTTTATTTAGAAATATATATTTGTCTCCTCCATAATTTTTTCTTTATAGTTGAAAGTATATATATACCTTCATTTTTTCCCATTGAACCTCTTACCCCTCACCAACCCCGCCAAGGCCTTCATTACACTACTGTCTGTGTCCATAGGCTATGCATATATATGCATATTATAAGTTTCCCGTCTAATCACTCCCCACCAACCCCCACCCTCACCTTCCTTCTGAAATTTGTCAGTCTATTCTATGCTTCTATGTATATGGATTTATTTTGTGCATTAGATTCCACATATGATTGAGATCATGTCATATTTACCTTTCTCTGGCTGGCTTATTTCCCTTAGCCTAATACTCTCCAGGTCCATGCATGCTGTTGCAAAATGGTTAGAATTACTTTTGTATTAGAGCCACATAGTATCCCAATGTGTAAATGTATCACAGCACTTTATCCACTAATCTGCTGATTGGCATTTGGGTTATTTCCAGGTCTTAGCTATTGTAAATTGTGCTGCAATGAACATAGGGTTGCATACATTCTGATTGGTGTATCAGCTTTCTTAGGATATGTTATTACAATTGGAATCACTGAGTCAAATGCGAGTTCCAGTCTTTTATTTTTTGAGGAAATTCCATACTGTTTTCCATAATGGCTGCAAAAGTCTGCATTCCTACCAGCAGTGTACTAGGTTTCCCTTTTCTCCACATTCTCACCAGCCCTTGTCACTTATTGATTTGTTGATGGTAGCCATTTTAACAGGTGAGGTGATATCTCATTGTGGTTTTAAGTTACATATCTCTGATGTTTAGTGACTTTGGGCATTGTATCATATGTCTCTTGGCTTTCTGTATGTCTTCTTTGGAGCAGTTTCTGTGCCATTTGCCAATTTTTAATTGGATTGTTTGTCTTCCTATTATTTAATTGCATGAGTTCCTTGTATATTTTGGAATTAACCCCTTATCAGGTACATCATTGGCAAATACGCTTTCCTTTTCATTTTGTTGATGGTTTGTTTTGCTGTGCAGAAGCATATATATATATATATATATATATATATATAGAGAGAGAGAGAGAGAGAGAGAGAGAGAGAGAGAGAGTCCCATTTATTTTCTCCTTAGTTTCCTTTGCCCTAGGAGCTGTATCTGTAAACATATTGCTGTGAGAGATGTCTGAGATTTGGGGCCTATGGTTTCTTTTAAGATTTTTATGGTTACATGACTTACATTTAAATATTTTCTCCACTTTGAGTTTATTCTTCTGTATGATGTAAGTTGGTGGTCTAGGTTCATTTTTTTGCATGAACCTGTCCAATTTTCCCAGCACTATTTATTAAAGAGGCTGTGTTTATTCCATTGTATGCTCATGCATCCTTTGTCAAATATTAATTGAGCATTGGGTCGATTTCTGGGATTTCTGTTCTTTTCCATTGATCATATGCCTGTTCTTGTGCCAGTACAATGCTGTTTTAACTACAGTGGCTTTGTATTGTAACTTGATAGCTGGTTTTGTGGTTCCTACAACTCTGTTCTTTCTTTTTTTTAAATTTCTTTATTGATTTAAGTATTACATATGTGTCCTTATACTCCCATTGCCCCCAATCCCCCACTCATGACCTAAACCACCTCTGTTTTCTGTGTCCATTAGTTAGGCTTATATTCATGCATACAAGTCCCTACCTGGACCCTCCCCTACCTTTCATGTGAGGTTTTATGGTCTGATCAATGTTTTTCTGTCTCTGGATTTGTTTTTGCTCATCAGATTATGTTCATTATATTCCATAAATGAGTGAGATCTGTTTGTTTTTCTCTGATTGGCTTATTTTGCTTAGCATAATGTTCTCCAGTTCCATCCATTCTGTTGTAAATGGTAAGAATTCCTTCTTTTTTACCGCAGGGCAGTATTACATTGTGTAAATGTGCCACAGTTGGGTTTTTAAAAAATCAATCTTTATTGTTCAAATTATTACAAATGTTCCTCTCCCTCCCATTGCTCCCCTCCACCAGGTTACCACCCCATCCTCTGCTCTTTCCCCACCCCCATTGTCCTCATCCATAGATGCACATTTTTTTGTTCAGTCTCTTCCCGCAGCCCCATTCCCCTTTTCCCAGAAAATCATCAGTCCACTCCCCTTCCATACCTCTGATTCTATTATATTTACCAGTTAATATTGATCATCAGATTTTATAATTCCCTTGGTTTTTAGTTTCACTTGCTGTATACCGTGTTTCCACGAAAATAAAACATCCTCCAAAAATAAGACCTACTTACAGGTTTCCTTCTGAGTGAAATATAAGGCATCCCCCTGAAAATAAGGCCTCCAGGCTCTGTCTCAGAATGAAAATTAATTTACCCTAAAATGGTCCCTAGGGTCACCCCAACTGGCATCTAGCAACCAGTGACCTTATGCGGAGTCCTGATGTCACTGCTGTGCGGAGGCAGAGCGGAGATCTGAGTGAGCAGTGAGCACAAGGCAGGAGAGAGGAGACTTTTGAAGATGCATGTAGAACAGGAGAATTAGAGCGGACGAGACACGGTGAAGGAGGCAAGTGCTGGTCTGTCACTGGTGACACTCCCTGATGTTCCTGGCCACCTTCATGATGACTGAAGGTTCTCAGTCAGTGGCAGACCCTGCTCCAGCCCAGATCCAGGCCCCAGCAAGCCCAGTGACAGGCTCCTGGCAGGCCCCAGGGGGTAAATATCTGATTAACGGGTAGGAAGGATGTCTGGTGAAGGTGTTCAGTGGCACAGGGGTGGGGGGAGGGGGATCACTTAAAATGACACAGGAGGATCAGAGGGGACAATCAAAATGACACAGGAGGATCAAAAGGGGTTACTAAAATGGTAATCCCTCCCCTGATTCTTCTGTGCCATTTTGATTCCCCCTTCTTATCCCCCCTGTGTCATTTTAAATGATCCCCCTCCCCCACCTTGATACCCCAATTCTTTTTTTTTTAATCCCTAGAAATAAGTGCAAAAAGAAAAAGCTACTCCATGGAGTACAAGAAAAGAATTGTGGAAGACTCTTGGGACCAAAATCTTACTGCTTTCTGCAAAGAGAAAATGTTGAGTATCCAATTGTTCCAAAATGGCTAGCAGAGTATGGTAACTTCATTGAATAAGTGGACAAGGAAAATGCTAAAAAGCGCAAGTGTGGATCAGGTCAGCAACCATTACTTTCTGAGGTGGAAGACCTGATCTGTGAATGGGTTGTTGACAGGAGAGCAAAGGATTTGGTTGTGAATAGGGCTCAGATTCAAGAATTTGCCCTTGCAATGGAACCACAGTATGACAGAGCCCCCGAAGACTTCAAAGCATCACAACACTGGCTGGATAATTTCCTTCAGCGAAGTGAACTGTCTTTAAGAAAATCTACAACATTGTTTATTTTGGAAGATACTCAAGTTATTAAGCAAGCACTTACATTCAAGTCCTTTATTGATGATGCTGACTTCTCTAAATACAATCTTTCCAACATGATTGCTATGGATGAAACTGCAGTGTTTATGGGCCAATCATCTAAAACAACAATTGAAGAGCAGGGTGTCTCCATAGTGTACATTTCCTCCACTGTTTATGAAAGTGCACATGTTTCCTGTATTTTGGTAATTCATCTGGATGGCACTAAAATCCCACCTTTAATCATTTCTAAGGACAAGAAGGAAAAGATTGAACGTGTTTTAGGAATTTTTATTTTTGAAACTGAAAACTCCTGGGCCATACTAGCAGTTATAAGGAAGTGGGTCTATTTAATGTTGCCACTTGTTATGCGAGGGAGCCAAAGAGGTCTGCTAGTCTCGGATGCAGCCAGTACTCACCGCACTAAAGACATGAAGACATTTCTTCATGAAAGAAAAATAGATCAGATAATGATTCCCGCAGGAATGGCGGCCTATCTCCAGACTCTTGATATTGCAATAAACAAGCCATTCAAAGACAATTTGCACATGGAAATTAATGACTACATTGAAAATAGAATGGAGAGAAATCAGCATGGAAACTTTCTGAAACCTAAACTGCAAGAAGTTGTGACTTGGGTGAAGAATTCATGGGAGAAAATCACTGACAGTTGCTTTTGCAAATGCACTGCGAGCAGGCTACCTTGACAAGACGTACTCATTTAAAGACAGTGCTATTGCTAAACATGAGAGATTTGGTCCACTGATTCTGAAAGAAATGGAGTCACAAGAAATTCACCAGGAAATTCAGAAATTGAATTGCTATGATGATGTTCCAGAAGATGATGACATGATTGTCATTGAATAAATGAGTAAATTCTTTATACTGTAGGATTAACAGTTTTTCTGGTTTGTGTTGACAAGTACTTTACTACCTTATGGTATACAGGTAATAAATGTCCTTTATTTTCATTTAACAATAAATGTGTACCTTATTTTTCTTCATGGAAAAATAAGACATCCCCTGAAAATAAGACCTAGTGCATCTTTGGAAGCAAAAATTAATATAAGACAGTGTCTTATTTGGGGGGAAGCAGCGAAGTTATGTATTTTTTGTTCATAATTTTTATCTTTTTCTTCTTCCTCTTTCTAAAGAACCCCCTTCTGCAATTCATATATATATATTTTTTTTTTCTTTTTTTGCGGTGATTAACTCCTTTGGATTTTTTAAAATTTATTTGTGAAGTTCTTTATTCGGCCTTCAATTCTGAGTGATAACATTGCTGTGTAGAGTATTTTTGGCTGTAGGTTCTTGCTATTCATCACCTGAATATTTCTTGCCATTCTAGTCTGGCCTGCCTGGTTTCTGTTAAGAAATCAGCTGACAACTGCATGGGTGCTACTTTATAGGTAACTACCCGCTTTTCTCTTGCTGCTTTTAATATTCTCTCTTTGTCCTTTGCTCTTGGAATTTTAATTATTATGTGTCTTGGTGGGGTCCTTTTTGGATTTCTTTTGTTTGGGGTTCTGTGTGCTTCTTGGATTTGTAAATATATTTCTTTCACCAGGTGGGGAAGTTTTCTGTCACTATTTCTTCCAATATGTTGCTCTCTCTTTTCTTTTGGGACCCCCATAATTCTGATGTTGGTTCACTTAAAATTTTCCAGGGGTTTCTTACACTATCTTAAACTTTCTGGATTCCCTTATCTTCTTGCTTTTGCAGAGGAGTGTCCTCTGGCTCTTTGTGTTTCAAATCTTTGTCTTGATTCCTGCAATCTTCCAGTCTTTTTTTTAGGAGTCTGTATAATAGTTTTTATTTTATTTCAGACAATGTATTCTTTATTTCTAGTTGATCCATTTTTATTTGTAGTTCATCCCTTTTCATATCCTCATAGGTCTCTTATTTTATTGGCCTTTTCTAGAAATTCTTGAAAAACCTTATAACTATAGTTTTAAACTCAATGTCCATTCTTTTACTTTCTTCCATCTACTTTCTTTGTGTGCTGCCTCTTCTCTGCATTTTAGCTGCTTTCCTGATTTGATGGAATAGTTTTGTGTGCTAGGTGTTCTGGTAGAGCCCAGTAGCACAGCCTTCCTATTTACCTGAGGTGTACAGTCTTGGTGCAGCCCTTTGTAGCCTGTGTGTGCAGTCTTGTTGTTAAGCCTTGCTTATTGTTAGTGTCACTGGGAATCGTTGATCTCCAAGCCAAATGGCTGTGAGGATCAGCAGTGTATCATCTAGGAGGGCTTCTGTGCTCCACTTGCATAGACCGGAGTTTCGGGGTGGTGCAGACAAGCTATGGTTCCCCATCAGTCCCACCTTAGGAAAGTCCTATTTGCGGTGAGTCCTGCAAGATTGGTTGCTGGCATGTGCACCTCTTGGATAAAAGCTCTTCTTGAGTTTTGCCTTGTCCCTGACAGCCATTTTTTTTTGTTTTTGTTTTTTCCCGCCTCAGAGTTGTCTCTCAGTGCAGTTGGGAGTTTTTTTGTTTTTGTTTTTGTTTTCTCCTGAATGAGAAAGTCAGCTTCCTGGAGGGCTTCTGTGTTCTGCTTGAATGGGATAGAGGCTTGGGGTGGTGCAGACAAGCATTGGTTTTCTGTCAGCCCCTCCCTATGAGGTTCTGGTTCCTGAGTCCAGAAATTATGGCTGCTGGCTTCACCCTCTTCTGAGAGATCTCTGCCCACTGCCTAACAGTCTGGCCTCTCCCTGACTGGAGCCGTCTATCAGAGCAATAGAGTTGTTTTGTTTTCCTCCCGAACAAAAAGCCAGCTGAGCATTAGCTGTGTGCCCTCTCTGAGCACCAGGAGTAAGCCAGCAGTGAACTCGACCTACCCTCTCTGTGCGCCACAAGCAAGCCAGCAGCAAACTCAGCGGCATCCTTTTTGCGAGCACAGTTCTCCACACCTTCACAGTTCCTGAGGCTCAGCATCCCTTCTCCCCCTTCCCAGATGATAGAGCCTCCTCTAAGGCCAGCCGTCTGGCACTTCAGGGCGATGTTTTCCCTGTTTTCCAGTTGTAAATTCAAAATTGTTGTGGTAGGCTGCATTCAGGTGTCTACCCTATGCTGCCATCTTGGTTTCTCTGTACTACAGTTTTTTAATCCACTCATCTGCTGATGGGCACTTAGGCTGTTTCCAAATCTTAGTTATGGTGAATTCTGCTGCCATGAGCATAGGGGTGCATATATCCTTTCTGATTGGTGTTTCTAATTTCTTGGGATCACTGGATTGAATGTGAGTTCCATTTTTAGTTTTTGAGGAAACTCCATAGTGTTCTCCACAGTGGCTGCACCAGTCTGCATTCCTACCAGTGTTCTTCTTTCCCAAGACTGTTGCAGATCTTCAGGGTCTTTTTGTTATTGTTGTTGTTCCATATAACTTTTGTGAGCATTTGACAATATCCAACACCATTTTTTAAGTTAAAATGCTCAGCAAATGGGGAATATAGGGATAATATCTCCATACAGCCATATATGATAAACCTACAGCCAACATCATACTCAATGAGAAAAAACTAAAGTCATTTCCCCTAAGAACAGAAAGAAGATAGGGATGTCCACTTTCACTACTCTTACTCAACATAGTAGTGGAAGTGTGAGCCATAGCAATCAGACAAGAAGAAAAAATAAAAGACATTTAAATTGGAAAGGAGGAAGTGAAACTGTTATATTCAAAGATGAAATGATAGTGTACATAGAAACCCTAAAGACACCACAAGAAACCACTATATTTAATAAATGCATTTGGCAATGTATCAGGATAAAAAATTAACATACAGAAATAAATGGTATTTTTATACACCAATAATAAACTATGAGAAAAAGAAACCTAAAAACCTATTTCAATTACCATTGCAACAACAACAAAAATAAGAGACAGGAATAAACTTATCCAAGGAGATAAAAGACTTATACTCTGAAAACTACAGGCCATAGAAAAAAGTGAGAGAGGAAGATGTGAGTGGACAAATATACCATGTTGATGGATTGTTAAAAATCAACATTATTAAAATGTCCATACTATCCAAAGCAATCCATATATTCAATGCAATCCCTACTAAAATGCCAATGGCATATTTTACAGATCTAAAATATATATGTAAAATATATATCCATGAATATATTTGAATTTATTAAACAGACTAGAATAATTGAGAAAAAATATTTGAGGTTTTATTTTTTTAATTAATTAGGGTCTCTTGAGAGCACAAATTCCACATATGACTTTTACTTTCACATATTTTCCCTATAACGTTAGTTCTTCTTCCTTCATTAAGATTTATTAGGAGACAGAAGTAAATTTTGGTATAGCACATACAGAGCCTGGGTTATATTCCAGAGTTGGAGAGAGATCATGGACAAGATGGAAAGAAATCCATTTTCTTCAAGGCCTTTAAGCCTCAATACTTTCCACTAATATGGTCCTCCTGAGCCTCAATTTATTTAGCCTATGTTGGTTTATTTTACCCCCTTTACAAATATGCAATTGCAGTTTTATTATTGAGGATAAACTTGCCCCAAGAGTCTCAGAAATTTTATTAGATTTTCTTCTAATGGAAGAAAATAACTATCTTATTTTCTCCCTCCTTTGGTCTAAGTTCACCCTAACTCTCCCTTTCCCGTAACCCATCAAACATAGAGGCCACAATCATAGGGAAAATATCTTCCTTCCTTATGTCTACAAAACTAAGTCAATAAAATGACCCTAATTTTTTTTAAAAGTGTTTTCTGATCATTCTAACTAGCTTTAGTGCCCAACTTCAAATACAGAAAATGTAATAAACATAAATCTCACCTGCCTGTTACGATTTTCAAATTAAAAACAATGTGTCCAACAGTTGTTTAAAAACCAAATTTAAGAACAAAGAATTAAATTGTGTTTAAATTATTTTCCTTATTCAATGGTGAACTTCCAGAGTGCAAGTAATTCGGGAATTTACTCGTGATTGTTATGCCAAATCTTCATACATCTGACAATCTGCTGATTACAAGGGACAGATGAATACTCTAGTATCTCTCAAGAATGGCTGATTACTCCCCAAGCCAGTTTTGCTCAGCGGATAGAGCGTCAGCTTGCAGACTGAAGGATCCCGGGTTTGATTCCAGTCAAGGGCACATGCCTGGGTTGTGGGCTAGGACAGATGTGCAGGAGGCAGCCAATCAATTATTCCCTCTCATCGTTGATGGTTCTATCTCTATCTTCCTCTACATTCCTCTCTAAGATCACTAAAAATATATATTTAAAAATAATGGCTGCTTACTTATGCCCTGGGTATGCAAAAAGCAATGAAATATTTGGGGTAGTATTTTCCTTCCACCAGCATTAACTGAGTTTCAACTAGGCATCATGCTGTAGTTAGTCCCAATTGTAGAAGTTTACCCTATTTCAGGTTAATTTTTCCTTTGTTAGAGCCAGTTGCCTTGATCCCAGATGGCAATGTGGGAACAGGTAATTGAGGTTAGGGGTACAGTCAAAACTTTAAAACCCTAGCTGGCTTGGTTCAGTGGATAGAGTGTTGGCCTGCAGACTGAAGGGTTCTATTTCAGTCAATGACACATGCAAGGGTTACTGGCTCAATCACCAGTAGGAGGCATGAAGGAGGCAGCTAATCAATTATTCTGTCTCATCATTGATATTTCTATATCTCTCTCCCTCTCTTTTCCTCTCTGAAATCAATAAAAAATATATATTAAAAGAAAAAAAACTTTGTTAAGGTCAAAGCAAAGTGGTTCATTCATTCTGGAGATTCACTTCATTGTCTTACCTCACTAGTATTCTGTTTTTTAAAATGGTGTTAGGTACTAGTAACATATAATAAAACATCTTGCATTCCAAATTTACCCTCTACCTAGTTATACCATTGCATTGAGTACCATAGAAATTACTGAGCTAAATATTAGGCATCACTATCAGATGGTAAAGTAGAGGAAAGAATCAAAATAAAACATGATGAAAATAATTTTATTTGGTGAAATGGGGGTTACTCAAACTAGTAGCCAAAATGAACTTCTTTTTGTAAAGTGATGAAGGGATTATAAGATAGGTATTACTATGCTGATGGCATTGAGAAAAATAGTTTACATTTTATTGAGTTACAGGCACTGTGCTAGGTGTATTATTGAAGACCTAGAGGATACTCTAGATATATATAGTGTAACACATTCATTTTATAGTTGAAGAAATGGGCCCAGAAAAGTCAAGTTACATGTATAGTGACAGTTAGTAGGAGATTCAGGTTGCCACCCACAGTGCCAACCTTAATGGGTCATGGTCTCTTTCATAATATATTATGAAATAACTGTGGTATCTCTGTGTACATCATTATTTAGGAAATTAATTGTTAGTAGCACCATTATAAATCAGTTTCAACCTATTATCTTTTATACTAATACTAGAGGCCCAGTACACAAAATTCATGCACGGGGGTGAGGAGGGGTGGGAAGTGTCCCTCAGCTGAGCCTGCACCCTCTCCAATCTGGGTCCCCTCAAGGAATGTCAGACTTCCCCCTCTCACATTCCAGGACTGCTGGCTCCCAACTGCTCACTTGCCTGCCTTCCTGATTGCCCCTAACAACTTCTGCCTTCTAGTATGATCACCCTTTAACCACTCCCCTGCCAGCCTGATTGATGCCTAACTGCTTCCCTGCCAGCCTGTTTGCCCCCAACTTCCCTTGACTGCTGGCCTGGTCACTCCTAACTGCCCTCTCCTGTAAACTTGAATGCCCCCAGCTGCCCTCCCTTATAGGCCTGGTCCCTCCCAACTGCCCTTCTCTGCTATCCTTATCACCCACAACTGTCCTCCATTGCAGCCCTGGTCCCTCCCAACTTCCCTCCCCTGCTGGCTATCTTGTGGTGGCCATCTTGTGTCCACATGGGGGCAGGATCTTTGATCACATGGGGGCCAACTTGTGTGTTGGAGTGATGGTCAATCTACATATTACTCTTTTATTAGATATGATAGAGAGGCTTGGTGCATGGAGTGGGGGCAGCTGATTTGCCCTGAAGGGTGTCCTGGATCAGGATGAGGGTTCCCTTGGGGCATGGGGTGGCCTGGGAGAGGGGCCTGTGGTGGATTGGAGGCCAGCCATGCGCCCCCCGGCAACCCAAGCAGAGGCCCTGGTATCTGGGGTTTATTTATCTTCTACAATTTTGTAGCCTGGAGTGGAGCCAAGCCTTCTGCTTGCTCCATGGTGGCAGCCATTTATGTTGGGGTTTATTTATCTTCTATAATTGAATCTTTATAGCCTTAAGGCTGGCCAGGGTGTGAGAAAAACTTGGCTCCTCCATTGCCTGGGAAATCCAAGCCTCCCTCCTGTTCTCTGTGGCCAGAGCCATTTTGGTTGGTTTACTTTGTATATTTGCCCCTGATTGGCTGATGGATGTGAATGGTGGGTGTGGCTTGTGGGTATAGCAGAGTGATGGTTAATTTGCATATTACTCTTTCAATAGATAGGATGGCCTTATGTATGCAAATTCTAAAAATTCCTCCAATTCAAATAACTCTTAATTCATGAGACTAGCAGATAAAGTTGAAAGTGAAAATATATTTTATAACTACTAGGAAGAAAAGAAGAGCACTTAACAAGAAACATGTACCTGGAGCTACTACCAGGTGTCAGAAATACAAAGAGTATCCAGGCTTAGGATGAGGCTGATTCCATGGATTAAAGAAAGGAGAAACAAAAAGGACAATGCTGGATCAAGCCTCATATGAAGTCTTTCTCTGATTTTTCAGAAATGCAAGCCAAAGAATTAATGTTGTTTCTTAAGCCACAGTAAGTCAGATTTCCTCTTTTTTGCATCAAAATGCTTCTTACCTGCTATATTGCATATATTTTGCTTATTATAGTATTCCTGGTACCTACCACAACCTGACATAAAGTAGTTCTTCAATAAATATTCAATGAAATAAAAAGAAGAAGAGCAGTGAATTCTTTTAAAACAAGAGAGAAAAATAAAAACCAGTATTTTAAGTGAAGTTTGTACTGGCAGGGGGTAAGTGAGGGTAAAAAGATAAGGATCTAATTAGAAGAAAAAGAAGGAAATAAAAGGGTTTACAATGTGAATTGTAGGACTCAGCCTTCATTTCAATGTTCACAGACCTCAGCAGACAGCTGGAAATTTGCCAGAGAACAAGGGCTTGGAAACAAGCTAGAAGACATTGGAGAGACTTTAACCAAAACAAATACCAGTAGGGAATGTGGTTAGCAGCACAGCAAAAGCAAAGGATTTTATGAGTCACTCTGACATTAATTTTGAATGGTATCATGTTTCCATTTTGTCATACATGGTTTGTACTATCAAACATACATACATATATATGTTCTTTTTAATTAAAAAAACATGTGTTTTTATTTATTTCAAGAGGAAGTGATAGGGAGAGATAGAAACACCAATAACACCAATGATGAGATTGAATCATTGATGGGCTGCTTTCTGCACACTCTACCCACTGGGGATTGAGCTTGCAACCCTGGCTTGTTCCCAGACCAGGAATTGAACCATGACTTCCCAGTTTATAGGTCAACTACACTGGCTGGGCCATATATATATTCTTGACATAAATAATATAACATTACAGATAATAGAAATATAGAATAGAAAAATATAGAATAAATGTATGCAGTATCTAATTATTTACCATTTTTCATGTGAATGTTTTAACATAACTGTAAACAGTGTGTACATATGATATGGAATACTTAACATCATAATCACAGTTTTATGTTGCTAAAATCTTCATAAACATTGTTTTTCAGAGAATGATATATTGACTGAATAGGCAATGTACTCCATCTTATCTTTTACTATTTAGGATTTTGTCCTTTTACAAATAATAGCAACAGTAAAGATGATACCGATAGCTACCTTTAAATGATATCTACAATGTACAAGGCATTTTATATGCATTGTTTCTAAATTTTATCAAATATTGTAAGGTAGCTATTATTTAGCTCAGTTTATAAATAAGGAAATTTATACTGAGAAGTTAAGCGACTTGCTCAAGTCATAGCTAATTAATGGCCAAGTAAGCACTGAATCAGTCTGCCTAGTTCAAACATAGGCCCCTTTTTACCACAAAATACTACCTTTTTGCTAAAGTGAATATCTTTATGCTTTTTCTATATTTTTGGTATTTATCATATATTTCCAAAAGTTGAATTATTGGTGTTGAATTATAAAGTGTTTTCTCCATTCTTGAAATTATTGTCCATGAAGGTTATGATGTATAGTCCAACCAACACAAAACTTTGTACAGAGGAAATTAATTTGAGATAGAAAAAAAAGAGGTCACAACAATGAGTGAGAAATGAAAATCTATTTAATGTTAAGGAAGTGTATGTAATCATCTGTCTTCTGCAAAACAGAGGTGCATACTTGGAAAGTATGATTGCAGAAAATGTTCTCTATCCATGGAGCTAAATAGATACATATACAATTATTAGGAATTATAAATGTGTATAGAACCTAGCATATGATAGATGTTTCATGAAGATCTAATTACAAGGAATTGACATGGACTTCTGGCTCCCTGTGTATGTGGAAAACTTGAAAGAGTACAACCCTCACCTTAACAAAAACCCTGAATAATCTACAAAATCATAATTTTATCCTGAACCTAAAAAGACGTATCAAAGCAACCAACCAGCCTAAAATCTGAAGAAATACAAGAATCTGCAAGGAGAGATGGGACATGAGCACTGGCTCAACTGTAGCTATAGGGGGATGAAAGAGTGACCACAAAAGCTGGAGCAAACAATTCAGTCAAATTTTTATGAACTGCTAAAGACCAAGTAAGGGCTGACATGAGAGTATAGTACCCTTGGGAGATACAGATACAAGAATTGATACATACTTGTATGTTATTCTCCTTGGATTTATAGAAATTACCTGATGGAGAGCAGAAGACATTGCAGTAGAAAAGCATACAACCATGTCCAATTCCTTTCCCTCCAAGGAATAAAATCTCTAGGGGAAGTACAGCAAACCTGTCCCCATTTCCGGGGTGCAGAAAAAGAACTACTAGAGCTGGGGGAAATGTAAAAAGAAAAACTTTACAAGCCCTCTACTCTGGGGGAGAGACAGGAATTAATACTGTGACTAGATGATTGAGAAGAAGGTCACAATAACTAATAAAGCCAAACTCCAATGACCAAGAGGCACAGGAACTGCCTATGATTGAAACTGAATCAGGAAAACAAGGACCACCTCCCTGCCCCACACCATTAGACTTAGAAGCACTTAGCATGAAAGCAATAGCAGTATACCACTAGGGGAAGCACAAGAACATGGAGAGAGAATCTCTGTGGCACAGATGCATAGGGAAGATCTACAACTGAGGATAGAGTGGGAATTTTGAAAAGGCATTCAGCAAACAAACTCTCACATCAAGCACAAGGTAAGAGAGGAATTTGAAGCTGGTCGTAAACTGAAGGTAACTATAGCAATAACATAACCAAAACATAACTCATATTATTAGATTGACTCAACCTCTGATATTAATGACCTAATGGAACAAGAGTGACCATTTCAAAACATAAATACTGTTCTACATATAATGTCTGACATTCAAACCAAAAAATCTGATACAAAAATCAAGGGGAAAAGCCCATTCTCCACAAAGTAATCAATATAACCAGACTTATAGATAACTTGGATATTCAAAGTACAAAACAGAAAATTTAATATAACTATGATTGATATATGAAAGGCTTTAGTGGAATATATATATTCTTTCAAGTAGAATATTAGTTGAAGGTTAAGATGCATATTGAAAAAAATCATTCTGGTGGTAGTTACATGACTGACTGTCTACAAACTCATAAAATTGTACATTTACAGTAGTAAATTTTACTGAATACAAATTGCAGTAAGTCCTCACTTAATGTTGATAGGTTCTCCAACTTTTGATGAAATTATGTACTATAATGGAAACCAATTTTATAATAAGCTAATTGATATAAGTAATAGTTAATTTTCTATGGCATCTCATCAACATTATAGTGAAATGACATTGAACAAAACAACATTATTTGAAGACCTTATATTATACCAAAATAAGCCCTAATTTTAAAAAGTTATCATACATAACTTACCTTTTTACCCTCTTCATTTTTCTTGTTTTTATGGCATCATGGTTCTGATGATTGATGATGAGAAACCATATCTTTGTGGTTTCTAAACTTACCTTTGATTTTTACCTTATATTAGTGAAGTGTTTTTTTTTCTTAAGATACAGTGGTACAGAGAGCTCTATACCTTCAAATAAAAACAAGAATACACACAAACACACACACACACACACACACATACACACACACACACACGGCACACCTCAGTATTAAAATGTGTATAGGTATATGGAGATTATAACTATGCCTTAAAGAAGAGGAACTTCCTTAGATAAAGTGTAGGCATTTATGCACATGTGGCAAAATTCACCTATATCAAACAAATATTAACTAATCATTTAGTCTGATATGCAATTGAGGTAACATAAACAATATACAGTATATGTATCCCTGTCCATAGTTTACTGATTCCTTTAATAGGAAAGGACACAATGGTTTGAAAAAACTTGTGTCATTAATATTGGCATTCTCTCTGTTCCTAATACTCACCAAGGTGCTTTCTGCTTTTAGGATCATTCCACAATCATTTTTTTTTACTACTCAACTTCTATGCTATGAGCCCCTTTGTGCAATTTTTAAAGATACCCCACCACCAATCCCAACATGGGTACATAAATTTAAAAAAAGAAACCCTTTCTGGGAAACTGCAGCCTTAAAGTATAAAACTTGGCGAGCATAAGACACCCTTGTCTAAACTAGAAGCCAGTACCTTCTTCTTGACCTATCCACCTCTACACGGCCCTAATATGGAGGACCTGTGGTCAGTCTGCAGTAAGGATCAGCCTAGGAGCAGTGATATGATTTTTGATGGACAGGCTTGGAAAAGAAGAATACTGCGTTTGTACAGAAATTACACAAGATTGATAAAATGTGTATTCCTCATATTAGAGAGTGGAGGAAGACAGATGTGATAGGGCCATCAGGGTGATAGGGCCATTAAAGCATCCCCAACTCCAACCAAGTCTCTAACATTGCCCTGCTTCTGCCTAAAATGCATCAACGTGGCTTTTGTTTGGTTATCTGATGTTTGTTCTGCTGGTATCACTTTACCTAGCACTTCCCCAAGGATGCCAATGCTTACCCTTAAATCTAAAATAAGCTCTCATGTTGGATGCTCTCATATCACTAGTAAATTTCTTACATAAATATATTACAACTGCAATTATACAGTAACTCCCCCCCCCACACACACACATACTCACATTTAATCACTTACACATTTCTAGACCATACGCCATAGAAGGACAGGTAGCAAAGACTATCGTAGTGCCTGGCACATTCTTTGTGCTTAACAAATAATTACTAAATAAATGCAGAGTTTTTCTTGTTAGATTCTTTGGCAAACACTGTCACACACGTGTGCACACTCATGTTCAATGTATGATACTGAATGTTATGGATGCTTTCCTTTTAGTAACATTCAGTTGAAAATTTGAATGTGAATAATTAGAACGGTATGGAGGTATAATATAACACAAGTGATATTTTAAATTTTTATTTGGGTACATCTTATTTTAATTAGTTTCTTTTTCTATTGGTGATATCATCAATTCTCTGCTAATAATTTTTTACATCTTATGTTTGGTTGGCTGGTTCATTCTAGATTGAAAATCCATTCCTTTGTAACAGTTGTCCCAGTTATCACTTAGCTATCTTAATTTGATTCATTTCTTTTTTTAAAAAAAATATTTTTGTTGATTATGGTATCACATAATTGTCCTTATCCCCCCATTCCTATCCCAAACCCCTCCCTACATACCCCCCCCCCTGTTGTCCATGGCCACTGGCTAGGCCCATGTGCATGCACACAAGTCCTTTGGTTGATTTCTTCCCCTTACCACCACCATCCCCTACTTTCCCTCTGAGGTTTGAGAGTCTGATTGCTGCTTCTCGTATGGTAATATAACCTGGGGCTATTGGGTAAGTAATTCTGGACCTATGTTCCTAATCCTTCACGGGTGGGAGCCCTTACCCAGGCTGATCCTCCTGCCCAAAGTAGTCACTGATGATACCAAACACCTTGGTCATCCAGGAGGACCACAGGTGGGACAAGGAAGTATAATTACATAGGGGTCACCACCCAGCTCCCCTTCTGTAGGATTCATTTCTTAAAATGAAATGTGTTTTGTATTATTTGAGTTGAAGTGTAGGTTTTTGCCTTGTGATTACTGCTGTTATTAGAAAAGTAAGAATGAATATATAATCTGTTTACACTTACCAAATAGATTCTGCCATAAGTACCAAGTCCGATAGTTTTATCCAGTAAAAATATTCCAGTTGGATCCTGAAAATGTGTATAACAAAAATTGTCAATCTTTGTGGAAAAATAGACAAGCATTCAATTATCAAGAATGGTATTTCAAATTTACCTTGGACCCATAGAATGGGAAAAACCAAAGTGTCATTCACCAAAAACAAACAAACAAACAAACAAACAAATAAATAGACATGTCACATTCTCCCTGTTATAAGTGTAGTCATTGATTAAAAAAAGAAACAGTAACTGTATCTTAATTATCATTAAACTATAAAATGCATACATTTATGTATAGTTGAGGTACATGTCATAATATAATTAGAGAGAATATTAAAATAGAAATGAGTTCATTTACTTGCAACTGAAATGTTCTTTTAATATCCATTTTTTAGTAGTAATCAGACAGGCAAAATAGATTACAGCAATGATGTGTACATACTGGATATAAAATCTAGATAGCTTATGCATATAATAATAATTATTAAGAAAGAATATGATCTCTGAATATGAATCACAAAGCAAGATTATGGCATTAAAAGTTCATCACTTAAACAAACAAACAAACAAAAAAAAACTAGGTTGCTGAAACCGGGTTGGCTCGGTGGATAGAGCGTCAGCCTATGACTGAAAGGTCCCAGGTTCGATTCCGGTCAAGGGCATGTACCTTGGTTGCGGGCACATCCCCAGTGGGGGCTGTGCAAGAGGCAGCTGATCAATGTTTCTCTCTAATCAATGTTTCTAACTCTCTATCCCTCTCAATAAAATATATTTTAAAAAACTAGGCAAGCCGAAACCGGTTTGGCTCAGTGGTAGAGCGTCGGTCTGCGGACTGAAGGGTCCCAGGTTCGATTCCGGTCAAGGGCATGTACCTTGGTTGCGGGCACATCCCCGGTAGGGGGTATGCAGGAGGCAGCTGGTTGATGTTTCTCTCTCATCAACGTTTCTAGCTCTCTATCTCTCTCCCTTTCTCTCTGTAAAATATCAATAAAATATATTTTTTAAAAAACTAGGCAAAGTTGGTGTTTGCTTTTAAAATATTCTTTGCATTCCATTTCATGCACAAAATCTTTGTCTTAAAGCTAAATATGGCATCATAGAATACAAAATATAACATGTTTATGAGTAAATTCCTAAGGCTTCCATATTCATCCTTGAACATTGTTTTCTTACCTTACAATATGGATATTCCTTTCTCATTCACCACAAAACATTTTTATCACTTTTTAAACTTTTGGTCTAGCAGCTTATTTTACTATTTTATCAAAACTCATTTGAGGTATAAGTATATGCCAGTTTATTCACAAAGTGGTAGCTGTGTTGGCAAACTATTAGAAATTCATGTACCTTATAGAAAGCACCTTTTATAAACACAAACTTTGTTTAAAAACATTTTTATTACTGTGACAAATGTGAGCTAAATAGAAAAACTATTGAGCATATGCACTGTATATACTGAAATTATAGACTCCTTTAAACTGGTGTGATATTTATATAATCTAGCAAAACTATCATAGGAAAATGACACAATTCTGGGATTACTTCAGTCAACAAGTATTCCACTGGATAGAATCAGGAGACTGGAGGTTAAGCCCTAGCTCTGCCATTAATTAAGTTTATGACTCTGGGTAAGTTAGTTATTTTCTTCAGGACTTACTTTTCACGTATATAAAGTGAAAGTGCTGGGTTAGGTGATTTTCCAGCTCTAGCTCTAAAATCTTATAAGACAAAATTTAAGATTCCAACATTTTAAAATCCATGTTTCCACTGGATTGATACAACTGTTGTTATAGAAAACAGCAGCCTACTTTCTCAAAATCATCACCAAAATCAATGCCACAAATATGCACTGTATCTTTTTAAATAAATAGCTCAGGAATATACTCCCATGAAAATTCAAAAGTTTCTTGAAATACTAATTTTGAGGATTCAAGAGAATTAAATATATATTGCAATAATGGCCTTGATATTTAGCATATCACTCTTGTTATAACTCACTGAAAATTTTATGCAAAAGTTAACCAATAAAGAAGTTGATAGGGTTTGACTTGAAGATGTTATTACTTTAGCATATTTCTTTGAATTATATCAATGTGGAATTTATATTAGAGATGATCAATTATGGAGAAAGAACATTGGGTCATCTGTCAAAAAAATCAAATATGTTAACTGGTTACTATTGAAAACCATTCTTTGTTATAGTTAAGGCTGCATTTTAGCTGAACTTTATTTCTGTATCTTTGAAAAAAATCTTAAACTTATATAATCCTTTTTTAACCTCTCAATGACTTAAGTACTTTGCTTATACATTTTTAATTCAGGCATCTAAATACTTAAAAAAAAAAAAGACACCAAGGAAATGGATAAATAAAATACCTGTGGAATTCCTGTTAGTCTTATTTTATTTGTATTCATGTTTTATAAAAAATTTGTCTTGCTCACAAATGGCCAAAACATCTTAATTCTCCTTATGCTCACATTTAATTTTTTTTTAAAAAGGTTTTATTTTTTTCTCTTGTTCTTAAAGACATTTCAGCACAATGTTCTACTCTAAGAATATTTTTCACTAGTTTTATAGAATTTTTTTTTCATTCCCCATCTTCACACTAGTATTTTTAAGATTAAATGACTGTCAAACTGGGGAAAATGAAGTACCTTAATTACTAGGGTAATATTACTTATTTTCTTATATCAAAATGTTCTCTTAATTATAGTTAGAAAATAGTTTATTCTGGGCTTCCAAGGAAGGAAGCATTTAAAAGGAACCTCTTTTTTAAGTCACTACTCTGAAATTAAAAAGGTCTACATGAGAGGGGTTGCCACAATTACTTGGTCCTCTCCTCTGCTCTATCACACCAAGATTAAAAAGCAGAAGAGGAAATATCTTTATTTCTATGACTGCTATATCAATTTGGGGGTTAATTGGTGGTTGGTATGCTTTTGGTGTTCCGTTTGGTGAAAAAAATAGTAATTAAGAAACTCCAATTTGTAAACTTTTTTTCTATAAAAAATTATTTAAAAATTAACCATAAAATTTTGGGCAAATACTTCAGACTTTGCTGGATTCTTCTGTTTATGTAATTTATCTGTTACAATTTAAAAGTCCTGGACTGTTTATACCCTTGACACCTAGAATTTAGAAGACTTGTTTCTGTCTTCTGAATTCCAGCAGAGAAGAAAGAAGAAGCACTTTGGTGGATACTTTTATTAAGGGCAAGGGTGGGGGTAACAGGAAGAAAAAGAACCACTAGAAGGCAGTGTCTACTGGTTATATAAGACTCAGAAACAGAAGCTGATTGACAGAACCAAATACGGCAGACATTAAATTAAGAACAAAAGGGGACCATTAAGTGATCATTATGAGTAACAAGAAATTTCTGATTTAGGGCAGTAATGAAGCAGACCTAGAGAACACATTCCAGTAATCAGAGAGCTAGAGGAAGGAAAGAGATTGCACAGTACCTAGAATGAATAGAAGAATAGCTGAGGCTTTCCTTCTTTTATTTTAAATATGAAAGAGCAATTTTGTGAAAAGTCTTTATAAAAAGAGAACCTGAAAATAGCAGATATAATACTAGAAGTGCCAGAGTGAGTTTCAGAGATAGGTAGAGAAATGGGCTTCACAATTCAAGTTGAAAACTTAGAAAAATAATCTCTTCTTCTAGACTAGTGTTTCTCAAACTGTGGACTACATAAACTCTCCCTACATGAGAATCATGTAGGACATTTTATTTAAATGCACAGAGTCCTTGTCACTACCATGGAATTATGAAATTGGAATATCTGAGGATGAGTTTTAAGATCCCCAGATGATTCTTGTGCACTATTCTAGTACATTAAGATAAAACCCACTGTTCTAGAAACTGGATAAGAAGACTGAGAAAATAGATTGAAATACAGTACCTGCTGGGGTGATGATCTAGAATATGTAATGAAGGATATCCTGAATGTTTCAATACTTGTGGACAAGAAAGTTAAAACTGCCTCAAAACAGAAGGCTAAGGGACTTGATAAGTGGGAAGGTTCTCATGACTCAGTGTGGAAAACAGATTTGTTCTGGGTTGTGGAAGACTGAGAGAGCTGAGATTTATATTTAAATATAAACCTAATGTAATTTAAATACAGTTCTTGGATCATGTGCTATTTCAGATCACCTCTGCCACCACTGTCCTTCAGGCCTTTTTAATCATGACCCCAATATAGATTAGGACTACACATGGCAGTGTCAAATACCAAGGCCACACCATGAGGAATGTCATTACCATACTGGGCACATAAGGCAAAGGCGACTATTATTAGTGAAGATATGCCAGATTTGGAGATGAAGAAATAGTTTCCAGTCCCAAAGACTGAGTGACATATGCATTCTAAGAAAAAAAGATTATAGATAGATAGATAGATAGACAGATGATAGATAGATACAACTTCAAGTATTGCTGGCAAGCAAGGTGGAAAAAATACAAGCACGCGCACACACACAAATATATATATATATATATATATATATATATATATAATTAGATATAGATGGATTTCTATATACATAGTGTTGAAATTTTTTTCAAAAAGAAAGCACAAACCATAAATCTCTGTAATTTTTTGTTTTGTCATCTATTGGAAATATTTATTTAATAATCAATCAGAAAAAAATTACAGTACCCAATAATTAACAGACAAAATATTGTTGACTTGTCATTTTACTGGTTATTATGTTGGCTTTGTATGTCTTTTTAAGTATACCCTATAACTTTAGGGTATCATGCAAAAATAGTTATACAATTCCCTCACCCCTCTTCTGCTTCCCCAGATTTCATTCTTGCTTACTATTTTCGGTTTAGTAATAATATCTATATAATAACAAAAATACAAAAACATCCCACTACTTTTTTTAAATCCCAATTTGCATAGAAGCTTGACCTCTCTCAAGGTTTCGTGTCCTCTGGTTATTTAGCTGGCCAGCCCAAAAAAGGACATAACATATAAATCTTATTCTAGACTTATATTTAATTATTATATACTCTGTAATAATTGTTTTATCAATGTGAAACTCTAAGCTCTGAATCACCCCCCATCATATGGTAGTTGCCAAATTGGTATAGTTGATATTGACAGGTGCCAACTTCCTAACCTTCATATATATCCTACTGTGGATAATTATTGAAAGGGTTCCCATCACATACAGTCTTTTTTTTTCCTCTCACTTTATCATCTTTACTTTTCATCAAAATGAAAATTTCCAAGGAACTAAATTAGATGTTGCTTGACCTTTTCATTTTCTTTTATTCCTTCTTCAGAGACTCATAAAATAATGAAAAGAAATCCCAAGTCACTAAAAAACAATGCCCCAGTGACCAAATTAATAGTGAGCTTTTCACATCTCTAAAAATTTGACATACAATAAATTGTAAAAGGGGTGCTACTTTTCAGAGGGATTTTGTAGGGTTTAGAGGATGTCTGAGGATAGGGCATAATTATGTATAACTTGTTCATATTACAGAGACCTTCACAATGAGTTATAAAATTATTCCTGTATAATAACCATTTAGAAATTGTCAGAAGTTAAGAACTTTATGAGGCTTTTGTGAAGTCTATAAAATAAGGCCAAGCATCAATACTTGGTTTTGTGTCTTAACCTTCTCCTACTTAAAAAAAAAAAAAAAACAAAAACAAAAAAAACCTTGCCTTTTTTACCTCTACACGACCACTAACCCTCAGAAAACTAATATTTCGCTGGACTACAATGTAAATATTATAGCCTTTCTCCTTATCTCTTTCACTCTCACTGAATTCTTATGTCCTGGGGCCATGAACTGGTCAGCTAGTCTGAGCCATTCCCCCCTCCCATTTTTTTGTGGCAATACATCTTTTTTCTTCATTTTCCTTGAATTTGGAATTCTTGCTCTATTGTTTCTATGAAGTCCTTCCTATTTCACTCTTTAGTCAATTTTATAATGATATTATTTCAGTTGACCCATGAGTACTTTTACATATTTACCCTAGTTTGCTTTTTTTCTCTTCCTCCCACCAAACACAGACAATGTTGGAAGAGAGTGATATTTCATTTGTTTGTTTAACCCCTTTTTGGGGGGAGCAAGTCTAGTCGGAATATGAAAGTTCTATTCAGAAAGGAAACTACCAATTGAAGCCTCCATATTCATGCATGCACTGGGTACATGCAGGATGGAAAAAGATTTGATCTTATAAAATTCTGTGACTGTATCTTATGAAGCTGCACCAATAACCACAATGCTAATAATTATTTAAAGGCTAATAACAATTTGCTAAAATGTTATTCATATGCATCTCCTCCTGCTCCACACCATTATAGTGTAAAATTATAGAGCTGAGGTTTGGGGGAGTATCCTATTTTTGAGGGAGACAAGCATCTGCCACCATCAAGGAGACGATTTGTAAATGTCAAATATGAATAAAATTGAGGTACTGTGTCCTTGAATAGTCCTATAACCTCAAGGTTAATATTTAGCTTTTATCAAAGCAAGCAGGCCTGAACTACCGTTGCCTGGGGATCATTCCAGCACAAGCAAGCTTATTCCCTTTCAGAATCCAGGGGCCCTTCGCATTCAAGTGAGGGTGTGGGTGAAATGCCACTCTAAAAAGAGAACTTAAAAAACGAATTTGGGTGGGATCCAGTATTTGCCAGAAACCAGATGCCAGTGAAATAAATGGTGCTGCTAAAATAATAATTCTAGCAATAACGATGGTGATAATAGCTCACCAATCAATTACAACTTTGGAAGAATGCTGAGCATTCGGAAAAAGGAGAATCCACAAAGGAAAACCATGAGAAAATCTGGTTAGCTAGTGAGGGCAATACGTTTGTTTTTAAAATGCAGCATGCAGAATTACCTACTTCAAGAGGCATTGAGTTCTTTGCTCTCACAATACTGAATTGGGAACAGTGCCCTGGCAGAGTAAAAAGGTTTTAAAAAGTGCTTTCCGAAAGCAAGAAAAGTGAAACCCCAATGCTTTAATTTTTCAGCCCGCTATCACCTACAAGTAAAGGTCATTCTGAGAGTAAGCATCTTCGCTGGCAAAACAAGAAGGAAACCTTGACAGGGCATCTGGGTGACAGAAAGGAGTGCTTTCAGGAAGCCATATAAGTTGTCCTCTTTGGCCTCTCCTGGAGTGCAGCTTGCACAGGTACAGGGAAGCTGCTAGACAGCAAGGGCCACGTTTAGAAAACGTCCACTCTTTAGTGTCCGCATAACCTCCACCAATTCTTCCTCCTCCATAATCCCTGGTCTTTTTGCCTTTCCTTGAGTTTGGGGAGGCTCCAGTGTCCAGGGGGCGCCTTTCCCCAAAACCTGCTCTCTGGGTCCCCTCCTGCACCAGTGGTCCTGTCAAAATTGTAGCCTAGCCTAAGTTTTGGACTTTGGTGCCCTCCCGGATGTTCAGAGCCCAAAGAAAAGAGCAATTGGGGGTGGGGGGTGGGGAGGGATACGACTCTTCTACTCACCGGCAAGTGGCCCAGATCCGTGACCTCCTTGTCCCTCCAACCCCCAGGTCCCGCCATGGCTTCCAGTGGAACAGGAGTGGGCGACTGAGGAATTTAGGAAACACTCTTAGTGTTTGAGGAAGAAGCAGTTAAGGAGTTGAAGGGCTGGGCGGGGGGAGGGGGGGAGAAAGGGAAGAGTGGGGGAAAGGAATTGGGGGATTTGTGGTGTGGGAGATAAAAGAGGGGAAAGTGGAGGGAAAAGAGCTAGGAGTGGAAAGAAGCGTGAGTTTAAGAGGCGGGAAAGCAAATTTGGCTAAGGTGAGAGAAGAGCCTGAGCTTCTGTCTGTAAGACCAAGAAACTAGAGGAGTGCTCCTCTGGCTAGAGAGCAGTGTCTGCCCCAGCAGAGTGAGCCTCTTTCAGGGTGGGGAGGGGGGCGGTGCAAGGAGGTGCCCCCCCCCCCACACACACACACTCCTCCCAAAGCAGCTCGAAGGGGATTGGTGCAGCGTCGGGTCGCCAGGTGGGCAGCCAGCGCGCGGCAGGGAGGCGGGCTGGAGGGGGGGGGGGTGTACTGCTGGAGGGAGGTGCTGAGGAACTATAACGGTTTGTGAGCCAACCCCTCAAGGCCTCCCCCGCCCTCCTGCTCCCTCCCAAGTCCACTGCGGCGCCCGCCGCCCCCGCCGCCCCCGCAGCCCCCTCAGCCCCCGCCCCTGCTAGAGAGTGTTCCACAGGAAACTTTTGCGAAGCAGCTGCCAGCCCTTGGAAAACCGGTCCCAATCTGCAAACCTCCCAGTCTGGGCCCCATAGCACTGCCACAGTTCAAACAGCACGCGCCCCAATCTGCCTAAGAAATGCTTGCAAGTTTTCTAGTTGTATATTTCCTCTTTCTGTTCCTCTGACTTTATTGCTCCTTTTATTGCAAAGGCTCATCATTAGATAAGGAAAGGTTTTGCCACTGGCATAGGGACCAGACCTAGGAGAGACCCTTTGCAAGCGGATAGAGAGCACCAAATATGCCACAGTTCGGCTTTTAAAGCCCAGGCCACTGCAGTGTGAACAGGAGCGGTGTGAAATCGCCTGGGAGGGGGGGGGTGCATCTCTTATGGAACCAGTTAGTTGATACCAGCCTCTGGCCACTGAGTTAGAACCGCACCTGTTACAGGTGTTGGAGATTAAGAGAGACTGTCTGAATCTCTGAAGCCCAGGCTAACCGGATCTTAAGTTTGCAGTTCCCCCGCGCTAACAATGCACATAAAAAGTCCCTGAGTCCTTCCTGGTCTCCAGCTTTCTGGCTAGGTTTCATTCATTTGCTCATTTGTTGCAAAAAACGTTTCCAGGCGTCCAGGCTGTTCGCCTCCATTCTCCCACAAAGTGCAGGGGGGCCTGAAACAAGGCTTAAATAATCTGATTAAAAGCAATTCACTCTGGAGAAGTAAGTCTCCTTTTGAAGGCTTTATGGGAAAAGAAGTCTGTGCATAAAACTAAACAATTTTTAAGCACTTGCACTTGCAAAGAGCATTTTAGAAAAATGGCCTGAAGCTGCTTACTTTCCCTGGAGCTCACAGACCATCCAGAGTAGAAACCTGATGCCAGGGTTTGCTTCTTTTTTCTTTCCTTTTTATTAAGAAGTTTCTATATCCCCTAGGAAGAGTTATCTACCCAGAGCTCACCATTTCTGACCAAAACTTCTAACTTTTTCTATATATTGGTGGATTTTGTTTATTTCGTATATCTAATTCCCGAGCTTGACCTCTTTACATTCCTTAAACTCTGAGACTCATAGAGCTCTGTAATCACAACTGCCTGTCTGAGGAACCATGTCTCGATAAATAAAGAAAAATTCCTGCTAATGGGTGCTGAGAAAACCAACTACCACCCCTCCACAAAAAGAAATTCGGGTGTTCTGAGTCAATTTTTATGTTAATTCAAATATGATGTGAGCCATACAGAACTTATATTTCCAAGAATTCAAATCTTGACAACTCCACCTCAGAAAAACACAGTTTAAAATTCCCTAGATGATTGGTAAAACTCTTCTGGATCTTGCAAAATGCGAGTCTGAAAATAGCATTTCATAACTACAGGTGGGCAGGTGAGATAGTTAATAGAAAGTTATATTTTTATATACACACCTACATTGTAGAAATTAAGACATTGAATCAAGAAATATAACATTTAAAGGAACTCTGAGACCCTCTTTGCTAAAGGGAAGATATATTAATAAGTTAGGACTTTGTGACAATGCAGTTTGCTGAAGATAGGATGTGGGGAAATGTCCCAGCCTGGGGATAGCAGAGACTGTTTTAGCCTGTCTAAAGGGACAAGTCCAAATCAGGAAAAAAATCCAGGCTATATCAGTGGGCTCTAGTTGCAAGGCTCTATGGGAGGCTAGCAGCTTCATGACTCCATAGGAATTAGCCACAATTAGTTTTGACCAGAACATGGCAGGGAACTGTCACATTTTTAAAGTTGTTAGTATTTTCAATGAAAATGGAAGCATGGAGGGGCATGGAAAATTTTCTTTGTGAAATTTAATTATGGGGATTTTTGTGGCCCACTTGGAGAAGGTCAGTCCAGCCAGCAGACCAGAAGGCAAATAGATGGTCTCCGGGCGCACTTATTTTCCAATTTAAGGAGTTCTTTTCCTTTCACTCCACCACCACTTCTCCCTCCTTTTCCAAAGCTTTATTTTTCTCTCTCTTTCTTTCTTGACCCCAAACTGCCTGAAAATAACCCTAGTCCATCCAGAGTCCAGGAATTTATCAGGTTGAATTTTACCCAGAAGTAATTTCTATACCAACATTCTATGTCCCCTATTTAATCCATCCCCCTTTTCTCAATTCCATTCTGTTATCTTAAGGTCCTGAGTGCTTTGTAACATTTGTTGGTATTTTTTAATAGCTAAAATTTATTAAGTGTTTGCTATATATTCTGGACTAAGTGTTTTGTATATATTATCTAATTTAATTTAGTAAAAAAATTCTTCTAGGTTCTTAACTCCATTTCATAGGCAAATAAATTGAGGCACAGAGAGATGAAGTACCATTTTTAAAGCATCACAGCTAGTTATTGGAGGAGCCTGGCTTCCAACTCAGGCAGTCTGACTCCAGAGCCTACATGTCAATGACTGTTGAAGAGCTGGTGCATATTTTGAGACTGTGTGAAGAGGAGCCAAATTCAAAAAAGCTTCAGGGTAAGTGAGATCAGATGACATTAGCTAGGCCCCTGAGATATCCAGTTCCCCTTCCCCCTTTCAGCATTCAAGCCCTCCCAACAGAAATAACAAGAGCTTTATAAAAAGAAATGGAACCCAGTTTTAGTCTAAGAGTAGTCAGTGACCTGCCTAAGCAGAGATTACTAAGTATATCACCTCACAGGGAAAAATGGATTTTAAGCTTAAGAAAGTTCCAGAGGAACACCCCTCAGCAATTTTCAATGCTTTAAAAATATTAAAATTCATTCCCATTCCTTGCAGATTGTTTTGGCTGAGAAGAAACTTTATTCAGTGAAGACCTGAAGGTGACTGTGCTTTTGAGCAATGGTGCTTAGCAGAACTGAGACATTAAATGGTAGATGTACTATAGACATGAGACCAAGGTTATGAGTTTTATCTCCCAGAGTATACATACCTCCACTTTTGGCCCCTGATAGCACTTCCTTTGTACAGCCAGCCAACTTTTTTGCTAAAACAAGTAAAAATAAGTATTTTTGTCTTTGTATACAAAGAACTGTATATTATTTTTTCATATAAATTACTAATCACCATATTATGGAGAAACTATAATGCAAGAGCATGTGTATGTTGTGAAAAATATAGATTCAAAAGAGTCTAGGCTGCTTTTTGTTCCTTTTTCATTTACGTACTTATGATTGGCAATATGTAGTAGACTTTTTTAAAATGAATCTCATAAAATGATTTATTAAATATTTATTAAGCACTTAAACACACCAAAAATTCTATCATTTATTCTTCTTCCTCTACCTTGACACCTCATATATAAAAAAAGGAATTTCAAAAAATAATAAAAATTAGTTTCATGCAAAATTCTATTGGGACAAGTTTCCTTGCCTACATTACTTGTCCTGGGTGAGAATAGTGAAATAAGGTTATATAGCAATTTTCTTGAAAATATATTTTCACACATTTGTGACTGCAGACCTCCCAGTATATCTGTGAGGGACTAAGACAGCTTATCTCAAAGAGACACAGGTATTCCGTATAGAGGGGGAAACCTACTTTGGGAACCACTGGGCTAAATGACAGTATTAAGGGTTTCTTTCTTCTTTATGGAGAAATCTTTGCAACTGTAGGATTTCTGCCACAGTCCCCAACACTCTTACCACCACTCCTTTTTATTTTGTTTTTTTATTCACCACTCTTCTGGGAACAAAGCAACAAGCCACCTGATGTTTCTCAGGCTAAAGTTCATGAAATATGCCTCTGACCATAGTTTGCAAAACTTCTGTCACTTGTTATGGAATGCTCTTAAGCTCGGCATGGATTTAAACTATGCTTGTTTCTAAAATGGGGCCTGGGAAATCTGATCCTAGATGAGCATAAGTCTTGTTGATGTTGAAAACTGGAATGTTACTCTATAAAAAGACAATTGTTTTATAGAGATAACTGAAACAGGGAAATTAAACCAAAAGTCAGATACATTTCTAACTTTGGTAATGGTACTTCCTTTTTATTCTCAATTTTTTCTTTCTTTGAAGGCCATACTATCCTTGTCTTGGAATTTTCAACCTAACAACTGCAGGTTAGCCACCCTCCTTCATCCAGCACAAATACAACAGAAAATATTTATTTTGATGCTAATGAATCTTATTCCTCAAGGCTCCTCATGCATACTTTCAAGGACCTGGGAGTGGCCATATGATTCTGTATCGACAATTTTATATTTCTTTTTTTAAGTGAGCTTCCCAAATTATAAAAGCTTCAGGTCCAACAAAATTTGTATTTGACCTTGAATGCATAATGTATAGAGAATATAATAAAGAAGATTAAAAAAAACATATGGACAGGAAAAAGATGTCCTTTTTAACTCCAGTGGTAGTTACTGGAGAGAAGTGGAGTGGGGGTGGAGGAGGAAGGTATGGGGGTATAAATGGTCATGAAAGGAAATTTGACTTATGATGGTGAACACACATCACAGTGTACATGTGATGTTTTGTAGAATTGTGCATCTAGAAACTGTATAATTTTGTTAACCAGTGTCACATCAATACATTAAAAAAGGAAAAAGAAAATAGAAGGAATATGTGTGTGTGTGTGTGTGTGTGTAATCTCCATAATATCACTAAGTCTTGAGAAAATAAGAGTTGTGATTGACAGTCCACAACTAGAGAGTTCATGTTTTGAAAAGAGAGAAAACACAAAGGAAAAAAAAATAGCACTGAACTCTAAGTAATTATTCATCTATGTAGAAAAGAATACATCACATAAGCAGGATGGATATCATTTTGATTGAAGACTACAAAGCGGGGAGGTAGTTGAGGTGCACATTGGGGAAAGGAGCAACACCAGATACAAGACGGTGGCCAGCAGGATGCTGATGGAGGAGCTTGAAGAAATCCACAAATGTAGAATGAAAATCTCCCTTAAGATTTAGGTTAATGAAGCTAGCTTATTTGACTTGCCAAGGGCTTATTTTTTTCTGATAACCCTCCACATAATAAGGGGTACTTCAGAATAGAAATAAACTTTTCAACAGAATACCCATCCAGACCACCAAATATCACATTTAAAATGAAAGAGCCATCACTCAAACATCCCTTAAAAGGGACAGATCTGTCTGCCAGTAATTAGTGCTGAAAACTGGAGATAGCATAGCAACAAAAACCAACTAGGTAATCCAGTCTCTCAGCTTGAGCACCCCTTTGGGGCTGGCCTAACTGAAGAATACTGGAAGGATCATAAAAATTCTGGTAGGAATGCTAAAGTGTTTACAAAGAAATATGGGGGAGCCGAAACCGGTTTGGCTCAGTGGTAGAGCGTTGGTCTGCGGACTGAAAGGTCCCAGCTTCGGTTCCGGTCAAGGGCATGTAACTTGGTTGCGGGCACATCCCCAGTGGGGAGTGTGCAAGATGCAGCTGGTCGATGTTTCTCTCTCATCGACGTTTCTAGCTCTCTATCTCTCTCCCTTCCTCTCTGTAAAATATCAATAAAATATATTTAAAAAAAAAAAGAAAAAGAAATATGGGGGAAAGTGATCTGTGGACTAAAATCTGCCACAATTGATTCCAGTGAATGTGAGACACCAAGCAGTACATTTAGACACAGGCTATCACCTGATGTTGGCTTGTGGTAGTTACTAACTTTCTATAGCTTTCTTTATCAAATGTGGTCTTAGGTAAACTATAAAGAAATAATTAACAATTTAAGATGTTTTAGTTCTGCTTTCTTTGTTTTAAAAATCACTGCTTCAATCTACTCTAAAAGAATGTGTTTCTATTCTCATGCAAATTGACACAAAATCTTCCATTTACACTTAGATTTAAGGTTTAAAATAAAAGGTAGTGGTTCCCTTCCTCTCTCACCCCCCACTCCCACCCAGCACAACCCTCCCAAAAAAGAAAAAAACAGAAGTAATGTTGTTGTGGGAGTATGAGCAATACTAGCAATACTTTACTAAATGCAGGTCATAATACTACCACTGGGGGAGGCAGTAATAATGATAGAGAACATATCTTTAATGTATCATTGCATTAGAAATTTTTACAAAATTAATATATATTCATTGTAATATGTAAAAAAAAAATTCAAGGGTAAATGCAGTAAATGGTAACAATCTCTAAATTCTCCATCAAATCACAAATCAACAATACCACTCCATCCTTCAAGATGTTAACAATTTGATATGTACCCTTCTACACTATTCTCAATGACAATAAACTTTCTAAAATGCATAAACAGACACACATACACACAGACATACACATACAAGCATGCACGTGCAAGTGGTTCTCTCTCTTTATTCCTTTGTTCTCTCTCTCTCTCTCTCTCTCTCTCTCTCTCTCTCTCTCTCTCTCTTAATAAGAATGAAAGCCTACACTACTTTGCAGTTTCACAATAGGTATCAATGATCTCTTTCCAGGTGAAATATATAGATATAGCTAATTCTAAAAGTATTTCCTTAGACTTTTTTTCAAAAAGAAAAATCAGAACCTATTAAGTTCTTGAAATTCTATGATGATTGTTTCATTTATTAGAAGATGAAAGAAACAATGAGAAAAACTGCTACTCTTGATTTACTTCTGAGCAATGATACAAAAGCTAATTGGTGATCTGGAACTTATATATTGATTTTTTTTTCATGGTTTTGTTTTGTAGAGAGCAACACGCTTACACAGGATCAATAATGTTCTGAGAGGACATTATTTCAACAAAAATTATTGTGATATACCACACAATAGTGAAGGGGAAGAGTAGAGGGAAAATTGATAGGGAGTACCCAGCTCTGGTGTTAAGAGCAAATCTACATGTTCAGAAAAATTACAGTTTTAAAATAAATAATAAAAAAATAACCTGCAGATGTGAATGTGGTGATCTTTGGAATATATCAGGAATGCCACAGATTTGAAAATAGGAAAAAATCATATTGTCTCCCTTCTTCTTTCTCTAAAATAATATATAAAACACATTTCAAAAAATAATTAAAAAACAGGTTTGTTAAAATTTAGAGAAAAATAATTAGAATCCTAAGGATATAAACTCTAAAAGGAATGTGATACATATTTTCTGTTTTTAGCTCTGTGTTCTATTTATTCATCAGTGATTTAGATGAAAATATTAAAGACATGCATATAGCTTTTGTTGATTAACCCAAATTGGGTAGAATTTTTTTTTAACATACAGGTTGACAGCATTTTTCTTGGTATGGCACTCCAAGGTTGGAACAAGAAGAGAGTAGAGCTAGGAAAGAGATTTGGACTGAGAGGCTTAGTTCAAAGGAAAGTGTTCCAAGGCCCGAACAGGGTAGAGGAGGAAAATAATAAATTAGGCATATATTTGGGAGGCAGTGAAGCAGATAATCTGAAAAGATCAAACTAGAGATGTGACTAGAGTTGACAGGAAGCTAGAATGATGAATGATCAGGGGGTTAGGAAAGGGAGGCAGGGGGCAAACTGAAATGGGGCAAAGTAAAACCACATATTTAAGACAGTTCTTACTAACTTTTGGCTTCCTTGTTCAAACTGTTATTTTTGCTTGTGGCCCTTTGCATTCCCTTTGGCATGGGCTATGGCATTAAAGCCATAGGGTCATTCTGTAGATGATCATTCTGTGCCAGAGTCTGGAATTATAGGATTATCCCAACCAGATAACATTTATAGATACAAATGTAAAACTTTGCACCTAAGTTAAAAAACAAACAAGAACAAAAAAACAAACAAACAAAAAACCACACAACACAAACAATTCCATAAACATAAGAAGAAATGTAACTTTATTTGTTTATTTATTTATTTATGTATTTAATATATTTTATTGATTTTACACAGAGAGGAATTGAGAGGGATAGATAGTTAGAAACGTCGATGAGAGAAAAACATTGACTAGCTGCCTCTTGCACACTCCCCACTGGGGATGTGCCCGCAACCAAGGTACATGCCCTTGACCGGAATCGAACCCGGGACCTTTCAGTCAGCAGGCCAAAGCTCTATCCACTGAGCCAAACCAGTTTCAGCAAAAGAAACTTAACTTTAAAATAAGGTGAAGAGGTTAGCCTATATATATATATATATATATATATATATATATATATATATATAATTTATTAGAGGCCTGGTGCACAAAATTTGTACATACCGTGTTTCCTGGAAAATAAAACATCCTCCGAATATAAGGCCTACTTACATGTTTCCTTCTGAGTGAAATATAAGGCATCGCCCTGAAAATAAGGCCCCCAGGCTCTGTCTCAGAATGAAAATTAATTTACCATAAACTGGTTGCTAGGGCCACCCCGACTGGCTCCTAGCAACCAGTGACATTACATGGAGTCCTGATGTCACTGATGTTTGGAGGCAGAGCAGAGGTCTGAGTGAACAGTGAGCACAGGGCTGGAGAGAGGAGGAGACTTTCGCAGATGCGTCTAGAAGAACAGGAGGATTAGAGCAGATGGGACACGGCAAAGGTGGTGAGTGCTGATCTGTCTCTGGTGACACTACCTGATGATCATGGCCACCTTCATGATGACTGAAGGTTCTCAGTCAGTGGCAGACCCTGCTCCAGCCCAGATCCAGGCCCCAGCAAGCCCAGTGACAGGCCCCAGGCAGGCCACAGGGGTAAATGTCTGATAAAGGGGTAGGGGGGATGTCAGGTGAAGGTGTTCAGTGGCACAAGGGTGGGGGGAGGGGGTCACTTAAAATGACACAGGAGGATCAGAGGGGACAATCAAAATGACACAGGAGGATCAAAAGGGGTTACTAAAATGGTAATCCCCCCTCTGATTCTCCTCTGCCACTTTGATTACTCCCTCTGATCCCCCCTGTGTCATTTTAAGTGATCCCCCTGCCCCCACCTTGATACCCCAATTCCTTTTTTTTACCCATATAAATGTGCGCAAAAAGAAAAAGCTGCTCCATGGAGTACAAGAAAGGAATAGTGGAAGACTCTTGGGACCAAAATCTTACTGCTTTCTGCAAAGAGAAAATGTTGAGTATCCAATTAGTCCAAAATGGCGAGCAGAGTATGGTAACCTCATTGAACAAGTGGACAAGGGAAATGCTAAAAATCCCAAGTGTGGAACAGGTCAGCAACCATTATTTTCTGAGGTGGAAGACCTGATCTGTGAATAGGAGAGCTCAGATTGTGAATGCTTTGGTTGTGAATAGGGCTTAGATTGTGAATGCTTTGGTTGTGAATAGGGCTCAGATTCAAGAATTTGCCCTTGTAATGGCACCACAGTTTGTTATAGCCCCCAAAGACGTCAAAGCATCACATCATTGGCTGGATAATTTCCTTCAGCGAAGTGAACTGTCTTTAAGAAGATACACAACATTGTTTAGGTTGGAAGATACTCAAGTTATTAAGTGAGCACTTGCATTCACGTCCTTTATTGATGATGCTGACTTCCCTAAATACAATCTTTCCAACATGATTGCTATGGATGAAACTGCAGTGTTTATGGGCCAATCATCTAAAACAACAATTGAACAGTGGGGTGCCTCCTTAGTGTATATTCCCTCCACTGTTTATGAAAGTGCACATGTTTCCTGTATTTTGGTAATTCGTCTGGATGGCACTAAAATCCCACCTTTAATCATTTCTAAGGGCAAGAAGGAAAAGATTGAACGTGTTTTAGGAATTTTTATTTTTGAAACTGAAAACTCCTGGGCCATACTAGTAGTTATAAGGAAGTGGGTCTATTTAATGCTGCCACTTGTTATGCGAGGGAGCCAAAGAGGTCTGCTAGTCTCGGATGCAGCCAGTACTCACCGCACTAAAGACATGAAGACATTTCTTCATGAAAGAAAAATAGATCAGATAATGATTCCCACAGGAATGGCGGCCTATCTCCAGACTCTTGATATTGCAATAAACAAGCCATTCAAAGACAATTTGCACATGGAAATTAATGACTACATTGAAAATAGAATGGAGAGAAATCAGCATGGAAACTTTCTGAAACCTAAACTGCAAGAAGTTGTGACTTGGGTGAAGAATTCATGGGAGAAAATCACTGACAGTTGCTTTTGCAAATGCACTGCGAGCAGGCTACCTTGACAAGACACACTCATTTAAAGACAGTGCTATTGCTAAACATGAGAGATTTGGTCCACTGATTCTGAAAGAAATGGAGTCACAAGAAATTCACCAGGAAATTCAGAAATTGGATTGTTATGATGATGTTCCAGAAGATGATGACATGATTGTCATTGAATAAATGAGTAAATTCTTGATACTGTGGAATTCACAGTTTGTCTGGTGTGTGTTGACAACTACCATACTACCGTATGGTATACAGGTAATAAATTTCCTTTATTTTCATTTAACAATAAATGTGTACCTTATTCTTCTTCATGGAAAAATTAGACATCCCCTGAAAATAAGACCTAGCGCATCTTTGGGAGCAAAAAATAATATAAGACACTGTCTTATTTTTGGGAAACAGGGTAGCAGCTCTATCTAGTAAACTGGGAAAAAAAAACACACAGTAAATCAGCCAAAATGTGGAGAAAAAGAAACATGACAGAAATAAAAGAACCGAATAAGTCTTCAGTAAAAGAAATAAATGAAAGCAAGCAAACTACTCGATGTAGTTCAAAACAATGGTTATAAGGATGCTCAAGGGTCTTAATAGAATCTTAAGGAATTGGGCACCATTCAAGGGACTTAATGAAACTTTCAAAGATCTTAGAATTTCAAGGAAATTAGTGAGAACATAAAAGACATGATAAAAGACCGGTCAGAAACGAAAGGCATACTAACTAAATAATTAATAATTTGCATGGATTAAAAGGATCAAATCAATGATTCGAATGATGCAGAAGCAAAAATATACCCAATCTGAAGAGCAAAAAGAAATAAAGAATCCAAGAATATGCAGATAGTGTGAGGAGACTTTGGGACAACTTCAATCATATGAACATATGCATCATGGGTGTCCCAGAAGGAGAAGAGAGAGAGGAAGATATTGAAAACCTATTTGAAAAAAAAAATAACGGTAGAAAACTTCTCCTACCTGGTGAAAGAAACAGACCTACAAGTCTAGGAAGCACAGAGAGCCCCATACAGGGGAAAACCAAAGAGGCCTTTACCAAAATACATCATAATTAAAATTACAAGGGCTAAAGACAAAGAGAGAATCTTAAAAGCAGCAAGAGAAAAGTAGTTACTTACCTACCAGGAAGCATCCATATGACTGTCAAATGATTTCTCAACAGAAACTTTGTAGGCCAGAAGGGAGTGACAAGAAATATTCAAAGTGATGAATAGCAAGAACCTGCAACCAAGATTATTCTACCCAACAAAGCTACCACTCATAATTGAAGGTCAGATAAAGAGCTTCCCAGAGCAAATAAAAAAAAAAAAAGGATTTCATCACCTCCAAAACAGTATTACATGAAATGTTGAAGGGTATTCTAGAAGGAGGAGGAGGAGGAGGCAATAAATACTTATATATCAACAACTGAATCTAAAAAGTAAAAATAAATGAACAAGGAATCTAATGAACAAATTAAACTGATGAATAAAATAAAAACCAAAGTCATGGAAACATGAAACAGACTAATGAATCTCTGAGGGCAGGGAGGGCAGTAGGGAAGTTATTAACCCAAAAACATACACATATATTCATTATCTATGGATACAAACAATAGGGTGGTGAAGGCCTGCAGTAGGGAGGGCACCGGTGAAGGAAGGTTTTTGTTTTGTTTTGTTTTAATATATTTTATTGATTTTCCACAGAAAGGAAGAGAGAGGAATAGAGAGTTAGAAACATTGATGAGAGAGAATCATTGATCAGCTGCCTCTTGCACACCCCCTACTGGAGATGTGCCTGTAATCATGGTACATGTCCTAGACAGGAATTAAACCAGGGACCTTTCAGTCTGAAGGCCGAAGCTCTATCCACTCAGCCAAACCGGCTTCGGTTATATAAAATTCAATTCCATTGGTTGTGACTTATCCTTAAGTTTGAAACAGAAGAGCCATATTTTCTTAGTAAATAGTTGAACCACAAGATATAGGGGGAAATAATGGTATTTGCGAAGTGTCTCAGAATTGGAAAGATTTAGGATTATCTTATTTCAATCTATCTCCACATCTATGAGTTCTTTCTACAACCAGGGCAGATAACCATCTCATCTCCGTATGAAATATTTCCATTTAGACTTCTCTCTTTAATACAATAGCTAATTTTTTGCAGTGATAATTATAAGAGTGCTCTTGCTTAATTGTTATGAGTTTTACCTTTTCTGAATCTCTATTCACCCATCTTTCTTTAAGACTTCCCATTAAAAATAAATGAAGATAATGACATAAGCCAGGCAATGAAAAAAAAAATACCACATGATCTCACTCATTTATGGAAAATAAAGAACATTATAACTTAATGGATAAAAATATAGATACAGAGGCAATGAAACATTGAACAGACTGTCAAATTACAGTGGGAAGGCTGGGGAGTTTTGGGAAGGGGGTTAAGAGATCAACCAAAGAGCTGAAACCGGTTTGTCTCAGTGGTAGAGCGTCGGTCTGTGGACTGAAAGGTCCCGGGTTCGATTCCGGTCAAGGGCATGTACCTTGGTTGCGGGCACATCTCCAGCAGGAGGTGTGCAAGAGGCAGCTGGTCGATGTTTCTCTCTCATCGACATTTCTAGCTCTCTATCTCTCTCCCTTCCTCTCTGTAAAATATCAATAATATATATATATATATATATATATATATATATATATATATATTTAAAAAGAGATCAACCAAAGAACTTGTATGCATGCATATAAGTACAACCTAGTGGACACAAGACATTGGGGGGGGAGGATGAGGGCATGTGCCAGGGGGTAGAGGAGGCTGGGGAAGGTCAATGGGGGGGGAAGGAAGAAAATATATGTACTATTATTTGTAATACTTTAAACAATAAAATAAAAAAATAAATGAAGATAGCTACTTTGTCTCCCCAACTAAACCTTCTCTTCAAACGGCTATACATTACAAATGTATAAATTGTATGATTTCTAAATTATTCACTATTCAACTTTCCCTAGTTTGGCAACTGTTTAATGTGTTTAACATGTAATACTTTGAGATCATCGCTCCTCAGATGTCTTAGCATAGAGTGCAATTAAACATCTGTTTAATTTGTTTATATATTGTTTATATATTTTACTGGTCTTATATCACTGCAAAGGTATATTAAAATCATATTTTATTTTTATAACAATTATATGTTGTATTAGTTTTCTATTGTTACATAACAAATCACCTCAAAACTTAGCACTTTATTTTTTTAAAATAAATCTTTATTACTCAGATTATTACAATTGTTTCTCCTTTTTCTCCCCCATAGCTCCCTTCCACCTGATTCCCACCCCACCCTCTGCCCTTACCCCCTACCCCCACTATTGTCCTCATCCATAGGTTATACAATTTTAATCCAGTCTCTTTCTGCACCCCACACCCCTTTCACCCTGATAATTATCTATCCACTCCCTTTCTTTGCCCCTAATTCTATTATATTCACCAGTTTATTTTATTCCTCAGATTTTTAATTCACTTGATCTTCTTTCTCTTCTTAAGTAATACCTTTCAGCATTTCATATAATACTGGTTTGGTGGTGATGAACTCCTTTAGCTTTCTCTTATCTGTGAAGCTCTTTATTTGCCCTTCAATTCTGAATGATAACTTTGCTGGATACAGTAATCTTGGTTGTAGGTTCTCGCTATTCATCACTTTGAATATTTCTTGCCACTCCCTTCTGGCCTGCATGGTTTCTGTTGAGAAATCAGCTGATAGTCTTATGGGTGCTCCCTTATAGGTAACCAACTGCTTTTCTCTTGCTGCTTGTAAGATCTTCTTTTTGTCTTTTACCCTTGGCATATTGATGATGATGTGTCTCAAAGAATTTTTCTTTGGATTCCTCTTGTTTGGGGTTCTGTAGGCTTCCTGTACTTATAAGTCTATTTCTTTCACCAGGTGAGGGAAGTTTTCTGATATTATTTCTTCAAATATGTTTTCAGTATTTTGCACTCCCTCTTCTTCTGGCACCCCCATAATTCTGATGTTGGTGCGCTTGCAGTTGTCCCAGAGGCTCCTTACACTATCTTCAACTTTCTGGATCCTCTTTTCTTCTTCCTTCTCCAGCGGAGTGTCTTTTGGCTCTTTGACCTGATTCTTGTGTTCTTCCATTTTGCTGTTGGATCTCTGCATAATATTTTCCAATTTAGTCAGTTTATGTATACTTTTTAGTTGGGTCTCATGAAGATTATCGAGCTTTTCTAGGATATTGTTGCATAACCTTAGAACCGTAGTTCTGAACTCTATATCCTCCATCTCTTTTGCTTGGAATCTATTTCCTTGTCTCGGCATTATCACTATTTTTCAGAGTTGGTAGGATGGCTTTGTGTGTTTGGTGTCCTATATAGCACAGTGGGTCAGCCTCCTCAGTTACCTGAGGTAGACACTCTTGGTGATCCCCTTTGTGGCCTGCATGCACAGCCTTGTTGTAGCTAAGTCTTTATTGTTGTGAATTGACCTTCAGGCCAATTGGATGTGGGTATCAGCTGTGTCTACTCTGGGATAAATTCTGTATTAGAGACAGTCTTATAGGATCAGACTTGAAAAACTGCAGAAGCCTCTGCTCAGCTTGGATGGGGAGGAGTCTCAGTGCTGAACTGACAGTCTTGGCTTCGGCCCTGCCCTTGTGCACTCGCCTAAGTTTCTGCCTGACTGTCCCAGTTTCCCCAAGCAAGAGCGTGGGTGCCCCAGGGGCTTGCCTGGACTTGGGCTGGTCTCTGTAGTCTGGAGCTTCTGACTCCTTCCGCTTCAGAGAGGCCGCCACCTTGTACAGAGAGGCAGCGGCAGCCTCTGCAGTCAGACCTGGAGCTTCTGACTCCTTCTGCTACGGAGAGGTGGCGGTCAGACCTCAGCGCATTCTCATTCTCTGGTGCACGACTGTAGACCCTGCCGGCTGCGGCTCCGGTCTCAGGTTTCACAGTCTCTGAGTCTCTGGGTGCCTTTCTCTACAGTCCAGACTCCACCCGTATGAGCCTGGGACCACGGAATTTCAGCCGGGGTTGGGTTCAGTACAGTCGGAAAGGGTTCCTTGCAATCGGGGAATTCCTCCCCTCCCGCCAGGCAGGCATTCGGCGGCCTCACTTCCTCTCCGTGCGCGAGTGTCTCCCTACCTCAGTGCTTTTCAGCTCCCAGTCCGATCCGTGAGCCTCTCTCTTTCTTTCTAGTTGTAGCTATTCCACTCCGCCAGCTTTCCTGAGGTTTTGGTGAAGTCCTTTTTGATTTTAGTTGTTTTTTAAATTAAATTGTTGATGAGGTGGCAGCATAGGAGACTGCCTAGACCGCCATCTTGGTTCTGGATCCAAAACTTAGCACTTTAAAACAACAAACATTTATAATGTCACACCATTTCTGAGAATCAGGAATCCAAAATAAACTAAGCTACCCTGTTTTCCAGAAAATAAGACAGTGTCTTATATTAATTTTTGCTCCCAAAGATGTGCTAGGTCTTATTTTCAGGGGATGTCTTATTTTTCTGTGAAGAAGAATAAGGTACACATTTATTGTTAACTGAAAATAAAGGAAATTTATTACCTGTATACAGAGCGGTAGTATGGTAGTTGTCAACACAAACCAGACAAACTGTGAATCCTACAGTATCAAGAATTTACTCATTTATTCAATGACAATCATGTCATCGTCTTCTGGAACATCATCATAACAATCCAATTCCTGAATTTCCTGGTGAATTTCTTTCAGAAACAGTGAACCAAATCTCTCATGTTTAGCAATAGCACTGTCTTTAAATGAGTACTTCTTGTCAAGGTAGCCTGCTTGCAGTGCATTTGCAATGCAACTGTCAGGGATTTTCTCCCATCAATTCTTCACCCAAGTCACAACTTCTTGCAGTTTAGGTTTCACAAAGTTTCCACGCTGATTTCTCTCCATTCACACAGCAGTGATGTTAGGACTCAGGGTAACATCACTAGTTGCTAGATGCCAGTCGGGGCAGCCCTAGCGACCAGTTTATGGTAAATTATTTTTCATTCTGAGACAGAGCCTGGTGGCCTTATTTTTGGGGGGATGCCTTATATTTCACTCAGAAGGAAACCTGTAAGTAGGTCTTATTTTTGGTGGATGTCTTATTTTCAGGGAAACACGATAGGTCCATCCTTACTGTCACAAAGGACAAACTTCTCTTCTTTTTTATGGCCGAGGAATATTCCATTGTTTAAATGCATCATAGCTCTTTTCTCCATTCATACTGATGGATACTCGTGCTGCTTCCAAATTTTATTGTAAATAGCACTGCAATGAACATACTGGCCCATATATTCTTTCCAATTAGTGTTTCAGTTTTCTTCAGATAAATTCCCAGAAGTGAAATCATTGGGTCATAAGGCAGTTCCATTTTTAGTTTTTTTTAGGAACTTCCATACTGTTTTCCACAGTGACTTCACCAATCTATGTTTCTACCAGCAGTGAATGAGGTTCACTTTTTTCCATGTCCTGAGCAACACTTGCTGCTTGTTGATTTATTGATGATAGCCAGTATGACAGGTAAGATGCTTGCAATCAATTTCAGCACATAATAATTACAAGAGTTGCATTAAAAGGTTGATGGGACTTGGGAGGCTCAACAAGGGTGTAGTTTACCTGTTGGAAAGTGCTAAATGGCACTTCACCCAAACCTGAATATGATTGTTAACTGCAAGACAGCTCAGGGCATTTTATTGCCTCCTATTGGCCAAAAACACCTGAACAGCTGTAGGCTATTCCCCAAACTGATAAAGCTTATGTACCCTTTGATAGCTTAGACTTTGAAGTGTATATTTCCACCTTGCCTTTAGGACAAATTGTACTAATAAAAGGGTCCTTGGGCAGTGAGAGTCTTCAGTTCCCTTTAGCAGAAGCTTCTCTGATCCTTGTCCCGACCTGCGGGACAACAACGGGGCATGAAGAGACACCCTAGGAGAATGAGACAAACAAGGGACACAAAAGAATGGAGGCAAGACAGTGTTCTGATCAAGCCTCAAACTTTATTTCAAAGTTTCTAGTATATATGCAGCTTCTTGGGGCGGGGCAAGGTCAGGGGGATGCAGCTGCTTGTGTGATAGCAGGATGTGAGTCTTGCTGTTGTCTCTGTGTCTGTGTACTGTGTTTTTTCTCTGTTAATGGCCAAACTGCAGGATGTGTGGTGGCCTTTGTAAACCGCAGCTGCCTGGGGGAGGTAAAGACCTAACTCTCCTGGAATGGAAGGCCTTTGTTAAGATAAGGGAACTTTTAGGCAAGGCTCCCGACATCTCCTCCCTTTCTGTTTTTAAATGGGAGTGGGCTTTGACCAATTGGGGGAGCAGTAGTGCGAAGCTTAATGCTTGACCAATTTTATTGAGGATTATCTGGCTGTATTGTTAAAAATTTTTTCATGGCCCCTGACATCATCTCCTCCTTCTCTGTTTCTTAAAGAAGGTGGGCTTTAACCGAGCGAGGGAGTAGTGACCCGGCTCCTCCCGTGGGTTTCCCAAGCCCACAAGCAACAGCTCTAGGTATCTTTTGGGGAGGAGAGGCAGAGCCTGGATTTAAGGCCAGAGAGCCCTCCCTGCAGTGGCTGCGCTTGTCTTAGGTCGGGAGTCGGGAGACTCGGGATACCTGGTTTGATGCCTACACTACCCGTCATTGGCCTAACTGAATCGCTTTGATCCAATGCCTGTCTTAGGTTGCAGGTAGGGCCTATAGAAGCGCCCCTCAGTGTATGCCGTCTCCTCTTACCTGTCATTGGCTGCCAGCCAAACTCACCAGGGCCTGTCTCATTGGACACCATCTGAGTAGGATGCAGTATGGGCATTTCTGTCGGCCATCTCAAGCCTGTGGTAAAGGAAGAGAAAAAAATTTGATAGATACCAACCTCTATGTAAGCCAGGTATACTCTCAGGGAAAACCAGAGGAGGTCGAATCATTCTTAGACCAAGCCTTGGGAAGAGGGGGTCAAAAGATTATGGGACCTTCCCTTGCAATGCTTTGCTCTGCACTCAGCTCGGTGTCCATACCTTTCTTCTTGTCTTTTAAGGAGTAGGTAAGTATACCTCTGGTTTATATACTGTCCCCTGTTGGGAGGGGACCATGATATAAGTTATAGTCTGCATCTTGGTCAGCTAGCGCCAGGCGGTGGTAATGTACTTGGATGGGTTTGGCTATGAGGGAATCTATTTGTTGTTTGATAAAATGTGTGAGCCTTCTAAAGGCCCACAGTCCAAAAGCAAAGAGTAGGAGTAGACCGACTAGAGGGCCTACGATAGAGGGCAATAGGGTTGTAAGCCAGGGGGGGGGGGGGTGTTAAACCATCGTTCGATCCAATCTTGATTTTGTTCTCTTAGCTTTCACCTTTTCTCTAGTCTATCTCTAACTTTTGTCAGTGAGTCTTTACTAACCCCAGAATGGTTAACATAAAAGCAGCATTGCTCCTCTAAGGCGGCGCAGAGGCCTCCCTGTTGTAGAAGAAGTAGATCTAGGCCTCATTGGTTTTGGAGTACCACCTCGGCTAGAGAAGACATGGATTCTTGTAGATAAGAAATGGCGCCTTCTAGACTTTTGCTGTCTTCATCGATAGCTTCTTGTAATTGGTTGTAATAGCGATTGGAAAGAACAAGAGAGGTTATTCTGAACCCTGTGGTGCCGAGGCCTAAGAGGGTGGCCACCCTAAGGGTTGTAATAAGTTCCCTTTTCTGTCTGAGGGAAGGATCAGGGGAGGCATTGTCGGGGAATAACTGAGTGGGAAAACTGTTCATCACTAAGATAGGATACTTTAGGAATTAAGGAAACTTGTACACAAAAGGAGTTAACGAGGAGGGGGGCATAGATGCAGGGTGTCAGGCCGTCACTGCAGTCCCACCATGTATTATTATTAGGAATTAAATATTCTTGATTATTCTGAGGGGTAATTGTTTGATTACAGAGGTGCCGGTGTGAAGTAGGCACGGGCCCTAGGCAGAGTTCCGATCCAGAGACATCCTGGAGTGTTATTTTTCCCTGCCCACTGTGTTGACAACGGCATTGAGTGACGTTCTGAACAATGGAGTAACCGTTGGACGTTGCTATGCCTTCATAAAAGGGAGGGATGGTGGAGAGACACAACCAACAGGACTGGGTGATATTGGGGTTAGATTGGTTTAGGGTGTGGAAGGTAGCAGAGAGTAAGGATAACATAGAGTCCTTGGTGGATGGAGGTCCTATGGGAGGTAGTATGAGAGTCTGAGCTGTGGGGGGAGTATCAGAGTTTGTTTCGGTAGGTAGTGGTTTCAGAGAAGGCTTATTTTTGTCAGCTAGGGAGACAGCTAGGTTAGGGCCGATTCTGACCGGGGGTGTGGATGGTGTGGCTCGTAGTTTAATATTGAGGACACCCCCATAGTCTGTCCCGTGAAGATACTGCCTAACTCCAAAATCTACTCCGGAAGTCCAGCCTGAATAAGTTTTGCCTTTATCTGTGAAGGTAATAAGGAGTCCATTGCAGGGCTGTCGTGGTGTTTTTGGCTTATGACCTCTAAGTGGATAATTATCACAATTATTCATGGTCAGGGGATCTCTAGAGATAGATATAAGGGCATCAGGCTTTGGTGTTAACCAAGGTGCCTGTGATTCGCATCCCCAAGCGGCACAAAAGGAGGATTCAGTGCCTCCACATAGTCTAGCTTTTGCTCTATTACCTCAGGTGCTGGGGCAGACGTAAAATTCTACCTTGCCTTGACTACAGGGGTGCCTGGCGGGCCCTGGTTCCATAATATCTGTGAGACTGAATTGGAGAGTGGGGAAGAAGGTGTTCAATGGGGCAATGCATGTGGTGGAATATAGTACTTTACCGTCGATATATGAGGTGACAGACCATGTTTGGTTGAAGGGTTGATGACGACTGCAGCTGACAGAGGCGATCGTTAGGAAGATGATGAGGGATGTAGCCATTGGGTGATAAATCTACTGTCTTTCTGGATCTCAGCAGGGGCAGAAAAGTTTACCTCCTGGAACAAGCCTTGGGACTCGGCGGCACTCAAAGAGGATAGTGATAAAGATGATAAGCAGGATAAGAATGATGATGGCCCAGATGTACCAAAGCATTTACAGTGGTCACTTCTTAGTCAGGTTGGGCGTTGTGTTCGTATGTATCTGTGGATAAAGAAGGGTTTGTCTCAGGGATTTTCTTCCCTGGAAGTGACTTGGTTACTTCTTGGGGTGGGTCTATGGGTTTTATAAGTCGTTCTGGTAGCCCTCAGGGCCCTTCTTCCTAGACAAAGCAGATCCTCGTCCCCAGATAAGGACTGGGTCAGGACCATGCCATTTTGAGGTTAGTGGATCTTTCCACATAACCTTTGCATAATTATTTTTGGTTTCTTGGTGCCATAAGCAGTCTGCGGCGGAGTTTTCTTTATTGTCTAATTGTAAAAAGTTAAGTGTAAATAAGGCATGATTTAAGATATTGCAGGGGGAACCTTTAGTGGGATAAAGGTCATTTTTTTTCTTTTTTTTCTTTTTTAAAATGTATTAAGGTATTATATGTGTACATAGCTTACCATTGTCCCCTCCCCCCCATACATGCCCTCCCTCCCCAGAGTTTTGTGTCCATTGGTTGTACTTATATGCATGTATACCAGTCCTTCGGTTGATCTCTTATCTCCCCCAGATCTCCCTACCCCCATCCCCTGCTGTCATTTGACAGTCTGTTTGTTGTTTTACTGTCTCTATATCTACCTTTCTGTTCATTAGTTTATAATGTGTTTTTAAATATATTTTATTGATTTTACACAGAGAGGAATTGAGAGGGATAGAGAGTTGGAAACATCGATGAGAGAGAAACATCGACCAGCTGCCTCTTGCACATCCCCCACTGGGGATGTGCCCGCAACTAGGGTACATGCCCTTGACCGGAATCGAACCCAGGACCTTTCAGTCCGCAGGCCGACGCTCTATCCACTGAGCCAAACCCGTTTCGGCTATAATGTTCTTTAATATCCATAAATGAGTGAAGTCATGTGGTGTTTCTCTTTCATTGACTGGCTTATTTCACTCTGCACGTGTTTTAAGTTCATTTATGGTATTTTTGAGGGTTTGATGAGCTCGTTCTACTATTCCTTGTCCTTGGGGGTTATAGGGGATGCCAGGGACATGTTTAATGTGGAACTGATGGCAGAAGTTTTGGAATGCCTTTGAGGTGTACCCAGGCCCATTGTCTGTCTTAATTTTTTGAGGCTTTCCCATGACAGTGAGGCATTGGAGAACATGAGCTATGATGTTTTTAGAGGCTTCTCTGCTATGAAGGGTGGCAAGGATGAACACACTACAGGTGTCAATGGTAACATGAGCATATTTGAGGTTGCGAAATTCAGGGATGTGGGTAACGTCCATTTGCCAGATTTCGTTGGGGAGTATGCCTCTAGGGTTGACTCCTAGGTGAGGGAGTGGTAAGAGGGTGACACACCCTGGGCAGTTTTTAACAATTTGTCTGGCTTGTTCTCTGGTAATTTTGAATAAAAGGTGGAGAGTATGGGCATTGAGGTGCTGGAGGGCATGGCTCTGCCTGGCTTTAGCAATAGGGTCGGTGGTAATAGAAAATACAAGGCAGGTATTTTTATCTGCCAGAGCATTGCCACTAGAGAGATGACCAGGAAGATCGGAGTGAGCTCTCAAATGTCCAATATAAAAGGGGGTTTGTCTATTAACTATAAGAGATTGAAGTTGATAAAAAAGGGGGACAGTGTTAGTGGATGGTTTAATGTAGGGTACTGTTTCTAACATGGGTACTAAAAGGGGTGCTGGCTAATTTGGTGAACACATGGAGAATGGCATATAGTTCTATAAGCTGTGCAGATTTAAAGGGGGATAGAACAGAGTAGTCTTGTGAATCAATGATGTAGGCAGCAATTCCACTAGAGGATCCATCAGTAAAGACTAAGGAAGCTTGTTTAATGGGTTCTTTGGAGGTGACCTTTGGGAATATAAAGGGGTGTAGGTGGGCAAATTGTATTAATTTATGAGAGGGGTAGTGATTATCAATTTTGCCTTGAAATGAGTAAAGGGATATGACCCAATCATCATCATTTTGTATGAGCCAATCTATTTGTTCTTTTGTGTGGGAAGAATGAGTTGGTCAGGGTTTCGGCCAAGGTACTGCCAGCTTTTTTTCCTTCCCAATCTTAGAAGTTTAGTGATTAAGGAGGGATATGAGATGAGGACCTTGGATGGGGAGGAGGGTAAATGGGATTCTCTTGCCATAGAACCCTGGTCAGTGTGTGAGGTGTGGCACAGATAATAAGGACAAATGGTTTATTGTATGATATGAATGTAATTTGTTGTTGTTGGATAGCAGTCTCTATTATGTGGAGAGCCCTGACTGCCTCTGGGGTTAGTTCGAGAGGGGACAGAGGATTTGAGTCTCCTTGGAGTATATCAAAGAGAGGTTTTAATTCTCAGGTTGTGAGTTTAAGATAAGGTCTGAGCCAGTTAATGTCTCCTAGAAATTTTTGAAAGTCATTAAGGGTTTGTAGATGGGATGTTTTTAGTTGAACTTTTTGGGTGGTGATTTTGAGTGTAGTTCAAAGCTGAGGTAATAATAGGGGTCTTTTAGTTGTATTTTACTTGGGGCAATTTGGAGTCTGAAAGAGGCAAGTCCGTGAGTTAATTCCTGACTGCATCTAAGGACCTCAGAAGTAGAGGCTCCTGCCAAGATAATGTCATCCATATAATAGATGATATATATGGAGGGCCATCACGGCCTGAGAGAATAGATGGCCTGAGCAACAAATTTCTGACACAAGGTGGGGCTATTTGCCATGCCCTGAGGAAGGACTTTCCATTGATAATGGTGCATTTGGGCCTTTGAAAATAATGACTGGAAAGATGGCCGCATAGATAAACAATTGAAAGTGCTGCCTCTCACATCCACATCAGAGCTCCAACTGGGGATCGTATCTGAGATCTGAAAAAGCCACAACCTTGGAGCAGCGGTGGGCCCCAGATCTATGCGGACACTCGGATTCCACAGAAAGGTTGGATTTAACAAGGCATAAGTGGGTGTCAGTGTCGCAGCAGCAGGAGCTGCAGCAACAGCAGAGACAAAGCTCGCGAACTGGGACTGCACTGGGACTGTGCGCGGAGATGGCGGGCTGGGACTGCGCTGGGACCACGGAAATCTGTGTCCGAAAAACCCTCCGCTATTGGGTCTGGCATGACCCAAGAGAGTGGACAGGGTCCTCAGGGTTGCCAATTGTAGGGTTCTCCAGAGAACAACCCATTCTGATGGGACACAGAGGGAGAAGTGCTCGCAGACTGGCCCATTGCGCACCAAGGTTGGCTCCCCTGCAACCCTTTTCTTCTGATTACAAAGGAGAGGCCACCCGGATTGGCTGGCCCTGAGAGGCTGCAGGGGGAAACTGCTTTTCTGGAAGCTGGGAAGCAGAGCCGGGGTGAGACCAGCTGCGATTCAGCTCCGAGGCAAAATCGGCATTGAATCCCATAGAAAAAGGAATAGCCAAAAAAAAAAAAAAAAAAACAACCCGCGAACATAAATCCAGAAACACTGCCACCTAGGGGCTGGAGTACAAATTGACTGAGTTTATTACTAGTTTTATTTAATCAAAAACAAAGAAACTAAAAAATCAACATCTTAAAATTAAGGATTAGCTTTCAACACTGAGGTGCAGAGGAACGCAGGAAACTGCAATTTTGTCTGAACTGAAACAGGCACGCCAAACAGAATAACAGAGGAAGTGAATGACCTTCACAACTGCACATCTTTTTTTTGCTAATTTTTTATTATTTATTATTTTATTTTCATTTGCTTGAATCTTTTACTAAAGAAACAAATTGTTTCCTTTTTTCCTCTTTTGATTTTACCTTTTTTAATTATTACATTTTTAGGTTCAATCAGCATTATTACTATTGCTATTTTAAATTTTTTGTTTCCTTTTTACTTATTTATTTTTTTTTAAAGTGCCAATTTATTGTCTCTTTATTTTACATTGGAATTAGTGTTCTTCATTCTATATTCATTTTTCTTTTAACCCTATCTTAACAAAACGTTTACAACAACAGACTCTTCCTAACCTTTCCCCTTATGCTATCCTGTTTATCTTAACCCATTCCTGCTTTAGATTTTCCCTACTCTTTCTGTGTCCCCCCTGCTAAAATTTCTACCCTACTTATATAGCTAATTTCCAATCCACTGGGCCAAGAGCATACACACCCCTCTTTGAACTGTATTAACTAGCAAAAAAAAAAATGTTTTCCTCTGTTCTTTTGATGCTGTTTGTGTGTATATTGATTATATTGTATTTTTATGCTTTTAGTGAGGTTATTTTGCTTAATCTTTGGTTGATG